>CM065169.1:23509461-24755711 GCA_033026295.1 Channa striata | reverse complement strand
GGGATGCAGATATCTGACAGAACAATAAAGAAACAGATTAGAAACCCACTGGCTGAGACACGTCACTCAACTTACTATTTAAAGTATATTCACTGGCTTAAAATCAAAATGTGAAATATGATTATATGTCAGTCCTGTAAAGAGCGTTTCAGAGCCTTTCCTGTTTCATTTGCACCAGATTTTTCCTCAGCTTTATACCCTACCAACTGACAGTTTCTAGAGTTATGCAAACTAAAACATTATATCATCCTCAATCCAATATTGTGACATGAACACACACATACACACTCTTACAGACGAAGAGCATCAAAGGTTCACTGACGCTGACCAATAGTATTTTCCCTGTTCTCTCAGACTTTCTGTAATCAAAGTCTTGCCATCAAAGTGTCTATTCACTAGAGTGTTAGTTAATTAAACTCCAACTCTCCAGTCCTCTTCCTAGTCTCAAAGCCCACTGCAACAGTGCTCATTGATTTTTGACTTCTTTTATTCTTTCCTCAGTCCTTTCTTCATTTATTCTTCACTCCTATGTTTAATTTCCTTTGAGACACCATCTTTGGCTTTTACCCTTCCTCTCTCTCTCTTTCCCTCTCTTCCTTTTTATTCCAAAAATTTAAAAACACACCATACCACCAAACCTAATATTCTCTCCTTCCTGTCAGATGAAGGTGTTGTTACACTTGCCCACTCTGACCAAGCGAGTCCCTCCCCGGCAGCTCTTCAGCGCCCCCTGTGGATGTGGGTATGAAGTGCTACATTTTATCCCTGACTGCCAGATAAAAAAATAAAACGCTGTGCTGGTAAATGTTGAAACACACTGTCTTGTCTGTTTCATCAAACTAACTCAACAAAAGATCTAAGTACTCAGAGATTGCTCAGTTAGCAACCCTGTCGAACACAAGTGCAGTTTTTCCACAATTTGTCCATAATTCACCAAGTTACTGGTGAGATTAGTAGAAGTTATAACAAGCCAGTTGGGTCACTATAGCTTAATATGAGCATATGCAGATATAAGCTTGTGTCATACTGCCAGCAAAGCTCTTGGACTGGATGAGGACAGGGTTCAGGAATGCTTAGGTTAAAGAGTGGAAATGTTAGGTGCAAGTGTTAGATCTGCAAATCTTTCAGGCAATAAATGTCCTAAGATAATTAAATCCATGTTTTAGCGGTCCAAACTATATATGCATATATTTAATATTCCAGAAAGTTAACCTACAATATTGTAAGTCTTTGTAGAGCCCATAGGGTATCACAAATTTTGTGGATGTTCTTTAATCAGCACTAACCTTGTAGAACCTGAAATGTTTTTTATTAGTGTTGACTCTTCAACAGCTTGTGAATAGCAAGGCTCATCAGCTCTGGTGAGAAAAATAATGACCAAAATCTGTCCTATGACCCCGTTCTTAGCCCTCAGTCATGTGGACCTCCAGTCACTATGGAAACAGTACGCCTTGATCACTGTCCTTCCTGAATGTGGAGAAAAACAGAGAGAAGAGAAAGAAGAAGAAGGGGAGGAGGTGAAAGGGGAGTCTGAGCAGGACAAAGAAATTCTGAGGACGGAGAGGAGTAGGAGGCACTCAGGCATGAAGGAAGTGGGTGCGTGTGAAGGTACTTTGAGGGAAGTGCAGTGAGTATTTTTACCATTATCTAATTTCATGTCATGTGAAACCTGAGTAAGTATTTGTGGCTTTTATATAAGGGACATCCAGTAGCCAACTGCATTGCAGTCACAACCTGACAGCTAAGTGTGTTCAGTTCAAAGGTGAAACACTTTACATTCTAAACCTTGTTACTGTGCCATCAAAACCTGCCCCTCTGTCTTCAGATGTCCAGGGAGTCAGGCCTGCAACCTGCAGAGGCCTCATGCATGAATTATTCTTCTCTTTTTCAGACACATTTTACATAATGTTTTTGTTCGTTCAGCACCTCATTAAACTGAGAATCTTTCTAGCTACCAGCTACTGATTGTGTGTTTCTTGTTGTTTGTATGTGTAAACAGCTGCATTAGATGTCATCCTGGACATGTCCAATGAAGACAAGTCTGTAAACGATGTAATCACTCCAGTCAGCAAATGGTGAGTCTCAGATAGGTGGACAAACAGGCAGCTTGAGGGATAAGACAACTGATGCATCAGTGTGTATGTGTGCGTTTGTGCAAGTCTCCTACTGCAGAGGAAACCATTGTGATGCCCAAGGCTCAGACAGAAAGCAGGGACATTTTGAGGTGCTTCAAATTACTATACACACACTCTTTTTGTCTCTATATTAATGCTGCAAAGCTCACATACTATTAGTCTATAGTTTTGGATAATTTTTAATGTACAAACTTCTTATCATCAGTACAGGCCCAGGGCAAAGTCTGAATATTAGATGCCATAATATGTAATGAGATCTAATGCTATTGTGTAACAACATATAAAATATCGATGGATGTATGTCTTTCTTCATGCACCATTTAATGTTCACACTGTTTGTTTTATTCAGCTGGATCCCCTCCAGTCTACAGAGGTTGGGAGAAGTCACCTTTGATTCTTTGCTGCCCCAGGAGTTCGACCGTACCACTGCACCTCACACATTCTACAAGCTGCTGGGTGAGGAGATCAAATGTTGGTATTGTGTTGATCTGTAGCAACACATATGAACAAAGAATAAACTTCTTGGCCTTGTTTGATCAATGATAATGACCCTTGTTTAGCAGAAATGTATCCCCTCTGCTACACTAATAGTTTTTCATCAGCGGTATCTACTTTTATCTATTTTAACTCCAATTTGTCATTTAATCGTAGCACAGTGTCAGTTTGTTCAGTGGAACAGTGATATTAATCAGTGATGTTTTTCCTCCTCAGAGCTGCTGTCTATTAATCAGGTGACTGCATGTCAGACTGAACCGTACGGTAATATCACCATAAAACAGGCAGCACGCACGATGACTGCCTGAACATACACACACATCTAAGGAGGCTCAATAAGTTCCCAGTTATTAAGTTCAGTGACTTTGTTAATTCCTGTGGTCTCTGCCCACACCCTGAGGATAATGACTTTTATGCTTTCATCTTTTAGTAACATGGGATCATTACTCCTGACTCTTAAGAAATACGTTTATTGAATTTATTAAACTAGCATCACGTAAGTATAAGGTTTTGTTATGAATTGTTAAATAATTCACAAGGGTGTGATGTATAGCTATATTGAAGTGTTTTTACCCAGCTTTAGCAAACATTTAAATGTTTTAACTGTTATAATCTAGTTTTAATTTGTTGATCACATCTTTAAATATTTACACAAATTGGGATTTTTAGTGTTACAAAACTTCACACTGTTATTGGAGCAGAATGTTTACACCATTTATATTCTGTGTGACAGTTTTTCACTTCTGATATCTACTGTGTAATGTTTTAATAAAATGTGATTTTCTATAACCACTATATTTGTTACACCAATTTAGTCGTACAGTGTACATCAGTACATCAGTGTTTCTGATGTTAAGTGATTCTTATAATAAATCTCATAATAGTAACACAGTGTAGCTTGAAGTTGGTTGTTCTGGGCTTTAAAGCATCAGTGAAAAATTCTATCAGTCCATAAATCCACATCCACATTTCTAACTTAAAATAAATATAAAAATGACTGAATGCGTCTTAACAGCATGTATCTCCCAGTTTCCAATAGACTTGCATCGTGTCTTGCGGGCTGTAAACTGATGCCTCAAGAATTCCACTTGAGGGATGAGTGCTAGTTAAACACACTGCTGCAGTGTGAATGTGTGTACGTAAGACCAAATATATGCAGCATCTTATTGAGAGTCTGCACAGAGGTCAGTGCTGCAGTCAGAGCAGTAATAATAATTTTGTGGATTATACACGTGATGCATTTAAGTGCTGGGTATTAGGGGTGAGAAACTTGTGCCTATGGAAAGCTGGTTGCAGCCCCCTTCAGGATCCCTAGTCCTGCTTCAAGTGTACAGGCCTTACTGGAACGCAGGTTAAGACAGCTCCTGTGTAGACGCCTCCTCCACTGCTGTGGCTTCAGTGTGTTTCCAGACCCAGCAGGACATTGCTGGGAGAGCAGGCTCACAGCTTTTTTAGGGTGGCTAAAAATTCTACATGTGAAACTGCACAGGGAAATAAAAAAAGAATATGCTACAAAGCTGTCTTACTAAAGCTGAGAGGAAAACATTTTTGTATAAAAAAAAATTAAACAAATCTATTTAATCAGCTTCTTATCTCTACATTTTTAAATCCCTACATCATCTGTATCTGTTGTCAATGGTGACGTAAAGCTGATTACACTTCAGATTATATTTATTGTGGCTGACCATGGAATGTGACACACTGGACTCACAATGTGGGTCCAGGGTGCTAATGTTGTATGAAAAGACCCCTGCTGTTGGTTACAGGACAACACAACCATGCCCTCACAGCAAGAACATATTTTTGAGCTTTCTGAGAGATACAGTGGAGTGTGTCTTCCCATTACATAAACCTGTTACTGAACCCAAAGTGAACTTTTGACTTACTCCTGTATTTAAAATGTAATTAACAATAAACATCAAAATTCTGTTTTGATGTTTATTTAATGAGGAAAAAGACAAATGCATTGTCTTTTTACAGTGAAAAAAACATATAAAGAATCACTGAAGTAAACACTTGACCTCACTCTGGTCTGCTCTCACTGATAGTCCACACATAGCTCAACACCACCGTCAGTCCATCACTGCACTGACAGTCTAATAAACCTAACATTGGGCCGACACATTACACACATACAAACAGGCTGCATATATCAGCCAGGACAGAGGACAAATATGTATGTGTTAGACCCACACTCTCAGTCCTTCCAGAGGCAGTTATTTGAAGAGGCAAAGCTCTGAATCATCAGTCTCCAAGAGCAAAAGAGCAGACCAGGCATCATCTGTAAAGAAACCCGCCCTAAATCAAGAACCTGCTGGAAATAAAAGGTGCAGATACTGAGCATCAGTCACAGTGATAACACGCAGATCGCACAAGGAACGTGGAGGACACTTTACATTTTTTTCTGAGATACCGATCAGAAAGTCAAGCTGGCGGCAGAGGAGACAAAAAGCTTGTCGGAGGAGGGCGAGGCAAAGAGAAGAGCAGACAGCCCAGCAGGGAGTCAGTCCCCCAGGCCACACGGCAAGATGGTCCGTGTTGAACTAGAGTGGGAGATCCCCTGTCGATGACACTGCCCATCCAGGTGCAGCCTGACCCCGCGCACCAACCCTTCCCCTTCTGGACACGACACTGGCCGACCTGGGCATCCAAGAGTGAGTCTGCTCTCAGCATGAGAATTGTTACAGAGCACATTAATGGATTTTCTCATAACAAATGTGCTGGCGTGTCAGATCACAGGTGAAGGAGAGGGTGGTGTGGGTGGACACCAAGAAGACACAGGTGAAGAACAAAGCAGGGAAGCTGAAGGAGAAGGAGATCACCATCCTAGAGGTAGGAATTTAAAATCACTGGAAACAAAAGAAACAAACTTGTCTCTTTGTCTTTGTGCAGGACATAAACAAAAGCATGTCTGAAGTACTGAAATAAAAAGACATTAGCATCCTTTCTTGTCTTGTAGGTGCGAGTAAAAGCCCAGCGACCTGGAGATAAACAGCTCCAGGAGGTTCTGTACAGCACTGAGGCGCACACTGACCGCTCCTTTTGCCGCACTGGGATGAATATCCTGCCATGGAAACAACGATGCACAGGTAAAGGAGGATGTTGAATGATGTGGTCTAAAAAACATTGCATCTGTGAATACAACCATTTGCTGTTGCTGTCACTCCTGTTCCCTGGGGTTTCTGGATTTCGACAGTTTGTCATGATGCATCAGGTGTTGGCTCAACGTGCTTATTAGCATACAATGTCGAGCTCTCAGAAAACTGTCAGGCCTGCTGTGGATCAGAGTGGTGTGCCAGGCACTGAAATTAGATCACCCTGTCACTAGATAAAACCACGGGCTTCAACCCCAGCAAGAATTTGTGAAATGCTGGGCTACTCGTCCCACTGGTTATTTGATCTGGATAGTTGCTTCTGTTCTTAAACAAAAATTTACAGACTTCTGTACAAGGCTGCATTTTGAGTGATGGACAGCAACGTACGTTGACAAATTAATAACGAGGCGGTGATGAAGGAAACAACCACAAAGCTGCACTGAATGTTCAGCATTTGTTCCTCTTCTCTTGAAAACACACTAATAAAATTGTTCTTCTGCTTGTGTCAGGGGACAATGGACTGGCACCGGCAGAGATCACAATGGCTCTGGACACTGAGAGCAGGCAGCTTGACTGAATCACGAACAAAGGAAGATCTGAGAAGCAATAAGGAATCAATCATCAATCATCCAAAACAAAGTATAATTTAATAGAACTCAACAAGCTAGCCATTTGGCTAATCTTTTAAAAAGCAATAACTGCACAATGAAACTTGGCAGGATTCAAAGCTCCACGTACAATTTTTGTAGCATTTGTGAAAAGCAAAACTCCTCGCACTTGTCATCATACAGTATTTTGAAGGGAACGGTTATAGTAAGTTTTGCTGCATTCAATCAAGTCCAGTGTATTGATGGTAAGCAAAGTGCTTTGTCTTTCTAATAACCGCTGTGCGGACAGTTTGTTCAATAAATCCATTTCGACAGTTAGCTCGGGCTCACACTGCTGTACTGAAGAGTTCACATGAGTTCACAGCTGTGGCGTTGGCCCATTAGAGAAATGCCTTTGCAAGCAGCAGATAAATCTCTCAGCGAGGTTGTGCTAGAAATGCACGAACAGGGCTTTGGAGTTTATAGTCCATGAGTTTACACTGAGAAATGAAAATGAAATATAATTATCAGAAGTTCTAATTCGCTGCTCATAAGAGAAGGGCAAAAGGGGATTTTTATTAGCATTTAACAAATAATTAAAAACAAATACAGTAACAACAAAGGATGGTAACTGAATTCTTAAAATACTACAACTAACACACAGTAAGAAAATAAATTTAAAGTGAATATTCAGAAGTATAACTGCTGATTGTAATAACTAGAGAAGACCGGTTAAAGTCATATGGAGAGATCTATGTAAGTGAAACATGGCAAAGACATGGAGCATAAAAATGCATACAAATAATAAGTAATAATAAATAATTATAAAAGCATAAAAATGTTTTTTTCTCTGGTGGAACAAGGTGTGTGGGCTACAAGGCAGAGACGGCTGTGCTGAGCTTGGCTGCTGCTCTGCAGGAAGTGAACCAAAAGCTGCTGAAAATCCAGCAAGTGGTGCTGAGCTAATTCTGGCTAATTCTGCGATCAGCATGGCCAAAGTGTTCTGGTTTTCTGTAGATAAGAGACAAAACACTTCAGGGATAACAGAGAAAAACTGAAGACAAATTACCCAAATGGAATACAGAATAATACTGTGCAGAGTCAGCCATTACTGGTTATATGAAAGAAAAACTAAATGATGGAGGAGTGTGTTTACTGTGAACTGACGGTTTTAACACTAGTACAGCACTATTATGGGAAATCAAAAACTGCACACACAACTGCACGTTACGTGTGTAACGTAAACGGACTACAGGAATATACTATGTAAAATATTTCATTAAAAAGTGAAATGAAAGACTGATGTTTATACTGTAAAAAAAAGTATACTATGGGGATCTCATCATCATGATCATTTTATTGTTTGCATACAAAAGCTTCAATGTTTTAACAAATGACACTAACTATAGGACCCAAAAGCAGAAGCTGAGCCACACCGAGGTGCAGGAGGGTTATTAACACACAAAATACTGACACTATTATACTCAGCACAACATTTGAGGAGATGGCAATATTAACTCAAAGACAGAGACTTGGACTATAACTAAACTCACTGAAAAGATTTAACAATATTAACTCACATACTGAGACTGTAACACTCAGCTCAGACTCTTGAGGAGACAACAATCCCATCAAAGGCAAGAAACTTAGACTGTAACAGAAAATCATTCTTACAGAGGAAATTAATATTAAAAAACTGAAATTTAATCTAAACAAGGAGACCAACAAACCTACTAGAACTATCAACAGACTCAGAGCAGTATCAAAGGGTGAAGTTTAGGAAAGGAAGAAACAATTAGGGCGATGCACCAGAACGGACCATGACACACTACTAGCAACACCAAAACTAAACACAAGGACTTAAATACAAAGATGCAGGCGCAATGCTGACGATGAAAGGCAAAAGGTGAGTGCACTGGTAACCAGCCGAGGAAGGGAGGAGTCTAGAGTCTAGAATCCTACAGGGATGATGACGATGAAAGGCAAAAGGTGATTGCACTGCAAACAGCGGAGGAGGGGAGAAGTGCTGCAGGACCACCCCTCAGAAAATGAATGTCTGTACAAAAGGGCTGTGAAAAACCAAGCAAAAAACACCCAACTTAGAACAAAATTATAGTGAAAATTAGGACATCTGTGATGAATTGATACCTTGAAGTCATCTTAAATCAAACATTTCAAGTATTAAGATTCATGTTTGTCCTCAAGAGATATGTGTGCTGACAACATTGAGAGCAAGTAATAAATAGGCTGTATGCTGTCCGAGAGCTGTACTGTGTGTGTAGAGCACAGACTGGTATCTTCTTCTCCTCCATGTCTTCTTTAAGTGGACGATGAGCCACTAGACCAGGCACAACCTGTGGAAGATCACAGCATGTGACCTTGTTGAACAACCTGCATTTTGTTGTAGTTGAATTTGTAATTAATTTCTTGTGATGATTGTTTGCCATCTTGGCAGGAGTGGTGTGTCCACGCACAATACCTGCTCCAGAAGGACAGCATCCACATTACTCATGATCATCCTGCTGAGGGCAGCACACAGGTTGTCAATCACCCGGAGGTCTGACAATACCCAGTGAGAAGGAGCCGATTGCTACTGCGCACAAGGATTTCTTTAAAACAACAAGAAAAAAGAACAAATATCTGTCCGTCACTAACCAAAAAAGGACATAAAAAGTCGATACACCTTAGCAGAACTTTTGAAGGTTTGTACTAGTTTCCCAGTGCCATGGTTCCAAATGCTCTTACTAAAACTGAGCTCAGGAGAGTTAATATCAGTTGTCTCCTTTCTGCACATCAGCAACTAACAGTTGCATTGATAAGAATTACACTATTACTACATGAGAGCAACAAAATGTTCTGGAGAACAGCTTTGTGTTTAACTTCTAGTTGTCAGTATGTCCAGACTCACAGCTCATGAGTTTGTGAATGGGCACATCACAACCCGGCGCTCATGCTTTGTCCGAACTGCTTCCACGAAGCAAGGAAGCAAAACATCCAGCGACTTCATTAGGTCTGGGGCAGGAACACAAAATATACAGAAATAAGAAGGACTGACACTGACACAAGGAAAAAAAAATTGGCCTGTATATTACTACTTGTAATGGTCTGAAATCGTATAGTGTCTGTTTAGGGCTCATTTTGTTTGTTCATTGAAAATCTAGATTGTTGCAAAAAGCAACACTGCCCATGTCTGATTTTCCTAAAAATGAAATCAGTAAAGCATGTTTTCTACCCAAGTGGTTGCCCACTGTTATGATTCTGGCCCATGGCTCCAAATGCTGCCCTGCGGACGTCCTCAACTAAAAAGGGCCAAAAAAGCATCGACTTAAGAGATGGGTTCCAATAGCTGGTTCCAATTTGGATCCAGATTCAAGTTGAAAAAAGTACCCTGATTTTTAAAGCTCTGCAGTAAAATAATGTGAAATAAATGTTTAATTCAACTGTCTCTTTTGCCTATTTCTATAAGAAAGAAATGAATAAAGAAAGGCTTATGATGTATATGAACATATCATAACTTAGGTTATGTATACACATCGGACAGCTTAAAAGCTTAACAAGACATTGAAATAAACTATTTGTGGGAAGATACTGAAAAGGGGGACGAGGCTTTTGCTAAAATATGTAACTGCTGTAAAAGTAAAACAGGTATGTGGTATTTTTTGATAACTTCAAAATGGTCAGTCTCAGCTTCTCTACAATTGCTGTCTAAAGAAGAGTTTGCCTTCAGGTGGCAGACACACAGAACATAAGTCCTTTATTTAATTTATATTCACTGAATAATACATCTGAATTAATAATTTCATTATGCTGTTTACTTTAGCTTCTACAGCTACAGCTTCAAAAAGGATTGAATTTATAAAAATGTTTCTGTTTAGACATACATTTTAAGAGTATACCTACCACTGTGTTTGCAGAGATTTCATTTCCTCTGCCCTGAAATAGGGAACCAGGAGCTCCTTGGCAGCATTTGCTGATAAGACAGTGATTCCCAATGAAGCCATTTCCATTATTCAAGCAGTAACAAGATTTTGGTTTACCAGCTGTTGTCCTGTACATCTGCAAATGATTATTAAATCAACTCTGGCCCTTTTAAACAATGACTGACAATCCTATAGAAACAATGTACATGTATATTGTTTGGCTATAATGTAGAACTGTCCTTTCTTTCGACTTAGCACTTGCCACACTCCGTGCTAACCTACGATCACAAACAGATCACCTTTTTTCCTCGGGAAAATTTTTTGAAAAATCTGAAAGCTTCTTACCCATGACACCTGTCGCAGATAGAGCGAGCTTCTTCTTCTTAAGGTTTCTAATATTGTGAGGGCAGACAACATAGTGTCCATCAGGGTTGGCAGGTAGGACGCAATATCAGATCCTGATCAAGGGGGTTACAGTGGGTCCTTTTATTTTGTCGTTGAAAAGCATGGGTTTCAAAATTAATGCCAGGGAAGCTTGTGTCTGTGCGTGTTGTAATGTTCATCATGTAACTCACCTCGGTTCTCCTTAAAGTTCATTACAGCAGAAAAGGCCGTGGCCAGCCTGGCCTGGTTTTCAGGACGACAGGTACCCCAACAACAAAGGCATCAACTCTGCACAGTACTTGCTGACTTCAGGCTGACCAACAGAAATCGCACATTCACAAATGTAGCCCTAAATCTCTGTTTATTAAAGCTATATTTATTCACAAATACAATATATAAATAAAATCAGTATCCTGTAAAAAAGAAAAAGCTGTGAAAGCTGAAAATTTGAAGGCAACAAACTTCAGAAAGATGATTTAATTTCTCATTTTAAATTTGAGTTTCTTCAACTTCCAGGTAAAACTTTCAGTAACTCAAAAATATGGAGATGATCTGAAAATAATACTGACAGTACAAATACTACTAGCTCCTACTACTAATAAAAATTCTGCATTTTCTAAAGGAAATTGCTGAAAGCCAGCTGCTAACCAGCTGCCACAGCTGCTCGCAGACTTCGCTACTGCGAGACTGGAACACTTTAGAAGTGCAAGCCCATGAAAATAAACTTATTTCAACAATTGTAGTTCTACAAACACATTAGGATTGCAGGTACTGAACACTTCAGAAGTGAAAACATAAAAAAACATTTTTCCAACCTCTGCCTTAATGCCAGCAAACCAAGGAGGGATCGAGACAGAAAAGGCCCGGCCATCACAGGACTCATCCTGATCATTACATACAGACACCGTGGTCAGGAAAGCTCGCCAGCGGCTGCACTTCCAGAGGAGACTGAGGAAGTCTGGCACGAACACCAGCATCCTCACCAACTTGTACAGGTGCACCGCTGAGAGCCTGCTGACTGGCTGTATGACAGCGTGGTATGGGAACAGAAAAAAACACCGAGAGCGGTGCAGACAGCACAGAACATCATCGGAAACCGTCTCCCATCCATCAAGGAGATTTAGCTCAGAGGTTGCAGACGTTACAGGAGCCTGAGCAAGACTGAAAGACAGTTTCTACCAGCAGGCTGTCAGGCTCCTTAACTCAACCTAACTCACCATCTCATCATCTGTTATGCGTTATCTGTGCAATATTACTTAGGTACATTCAGCTCCTCACTTGCACACACACAGTTTATATATTATTTCTTAGAGATTCTATTTACGGTTTTATTTTATTTTTTATGGGAGAGTTGGTTGGTTCCTTCTTGTCCATAAGCATTTCATTGTCGTGTTGACTAAGTGTTAACCTGCACATGACCAATAAACGGATCTGAATCTGAATCTGACACTTTCCAGTTATGTCATGTAAAGCATGCACTCCATTGTTTGCTGTAGAACCTTGAACAGATAAAGCCCATTCCAGTCCAGGAAAAACGGGAATGCTGATTTTAGCCCAGGACATTATCATTTCAATGTTCATTTTCTGCTGTGGGTAATAAATGCCTCCTCACTGGGCGTCTATGTTCTAATCCTTCAGAGATCTGTTAGTCACGTCTGTTTGGTCAGCAGTGAAACTAATGGATGGACAAACTATTGCAGGGTTGGTAGAAACAAACAGAGGAACCCTCACTGTATTCGATCCTCGGTGACATTGCGTGATTTGTCCAACTCTGACTGATCCAAGTTTTTGCAAAACAGCCATGTCCTGTCTGAACCCCTGCTGGTCTTGTGTGTTTCTGGTTGGTTTGGACTAATTTTTAATTGTTAAGGTTCTAACTTTGGACATTTTGTGTCATGAAACTGACCTCGTTCAAACTAGAACCATGAGTGGCGGCCTCCTGACCTCTCAGGCCCCTGGCAATGTGCCCAAACAGTCCCAGTTCAGTAATGCACAGATGGGCAGGACTGATGAGTCAAGCAGATCTCCTCACATCACATTGCTAGAACTCCTAAAGTAAACACTCCAGGAATTGACAGGAACATGTTGACCATCTGCAAACCATTTCAGTCAAGGGATTTAGAAGTGAGATGCTTCTTACATCCAGCAAGTAGCATTAATCAGATGCCAGGACCCTACAACCATTTTAGAAATGGAGAAAGTCTCCATTACAATTACATTTGTGGGTATGATGCTCAGGCTGATCTGATCTGCGTGAATCAAACGAGTAGCACAGAAATTTAACCTGAGGACACCAGAGCAGAGGGAGTCCTAGGGGGCCAGCGGGGCTGTATTTTATCCAGGAATGGTGTAAATCATATAAGGAGCAGAGACCACATTTCAAGGGTGAGATGAACATCACACACAGAATAGCAGTAAACAACATCCTGGGACAGAGAGTGTGTGAGATCTGTTTTTACACAAACTTGGACAGCGACGGAGGAAAAGAGGACACTCTGGTCGTTTTCTAAATTTATTGTTTGAGCACAGTTAAAAATACAGACTCTCAAAGCAACAGTTAATTGCCTGTAGTGCGGAATGAACAGATTTCGATGAGCTGTCCTGTAGCATCACTCTCTGGTCAAAACTGCACATTTGTACCTACACAGAAAAACTAAAACCAGCAAAATGTTCACAAGTGTCAGTTTATATTTTACAGGCTGTAATAAACTTACACACATGGACTTTTACACTTCTGATATTTGTTTCACAAAGCTGTAAACTCTGGCTCATGGCTGGTTGTCAATGACACGCAGGTTGTACTGTTACACAAAGATGACTGAACATTCTGTGTAAAGCTGATGGTTGTGGCACAAAGCGCACACTTATTATAATTATCTGACTTTCACAGGAAATTTAATAAAATCTGCCTTTGAGTAAAAAAATGATTTCTGCACACAACTGGAACAGTTAAATCATAGTCATTCTTTGCAAACTATTCAGCTTTGAGACCTGGTTAAATGGGAAGAATTAAAAATTAGGAGTGTAATCTTCCTAGCAACATTTCACACCTGGGGGAAAAAAATCACAAACATTTCTCTTTAACTTGTCCTTTTGGAAAACAAGTTGACTTAAAGGACACATTTACCATGAAATGGTAGAAGAAAAATGTGGATCTTGAAGCAGTTACACTTTTTCTCCATGAGTCTCAAAGTGAGGAGGACTAAATTCCTAAATTGCCATTAATGTAAAGACAACCACTGCCAGGTGGGAAACTGAAAATGGGACTTTTCCAACTTACTCTGGTATCCACATCTTTAGCTCTACAAACACGTACTGTATTCGACGGTAAAAGGTCAACAAAACACCAAATTAACATTTAGTCAAGAGGAGTTTCAGTGTTTGTTTGGGAAACCCATGTCTGAGTGCAGGATCTTCAACTCAGGAGTTAGAGATTCAGGTCAGGTCACCGTGAACATAACTGGCATCTCACTTCATATGTGTTTTTTTTTATTGATATGCTGGAGTTTGTCCATGTATTAATTATTTACTATAGCCATTCTCACTTCACACTGAAACCTTTTCTCACATTTTCCATTTTGTAAGCCAGAGGTCTGAAGGTCCTTCACACTAACTGATCACAGCAGGCCATGAGCTTTTAAAATTTTATCCAGCTATAGTTCAATATAAACTTGGTACCAACAATTAGTGAAGCTTTTACTGCGCACAACAATCGCATCGAATGGATTTGCTTAACTGCTGCAAAAAAAAAGAAAAGAAAAACTCTTGATGAAAATTCATTACTTACAATTTATTATTTAATGCATAGTGAGATCATAACAAGATTAATATTCATTTAAAAACAAGTATAGCTTAGACTCCTTCTTTACATTTCAAAATATATTACACTAGAGTGAATGTTAGGTAATGGTAGAAGGGCTGAGGGAAGCATCTTGTCTGCACATTCACGCATCTACTCAGAGAAGCCATCATTACACCCACAGTTTCATAGAGTACGTAAGTAAAATTAGTTCTTAAGATAATCATCCAAAGATCAGAACAACTTTCAGAAAAATAAGGGATCCATAATAAGATTAGAAAAAAAGGAGTTGATCTAATTTCACTGTGTTCCGTTTCCCTACTGACAGATGACAGACTTAATGTTCAATAAACGACACCCCCACCTGACATGAACAAAATTGTGCAACATTTAAAAAAACGTACAGAAAAAATGTGTTTGGAGAAAAAAAATGAATTGCTGAAATTAACAATAAACACTGAAGTGAACCGTTTTCAAATTTGCAGCCAAGAGTCAGAGGGCTGCAAAGGTTATTATTGGGCTCTCACACAAGCTCATTTAAGGGACGCTGTGGAATAGACAGCTGCCTTTGAACCGTGCTGTGTCTACTGTGGGAAAACTGGATGAAGACATTTATTCCGGCTTCCTACATGCAGCAGTCAGCACTTTCCCTAAAGTCTAGTCAACGCCACTTCATGTGGGAGTTTTTACCAAAGCTGAACTATGTGAGATGTCCCCTCCTAACCCCTTTCCTTGAGCATACAGATCCTACTCCAACGCGCCGATTTTGTTCTTAACTGTCAATGTTTGACAAAGCCTCAAGTACGCAGCAGCCTGACCGCTAAAACCGATGCACGACTGTCGTTACTTCACTTTACTGTAGGTTCAACAGAAGTTTCAGCACTGACAACAATCCTGACCAGCAGTCCAGTTCCTGAGCAGAAAACTAATCCTGTACTGGGGTTTACTGAAATCAATGGACGTGTGATGGTTCCGCTAAGCAATGTTTGTCCTCTTGTCATAGAAGCAGTAGCTGTCACAGTCATTTTCTGTCTATTCTTTATGTGATCACAGCTTAAACTTTACACTATCTTAAGTCTTCCTTTCAATTTAAGGCCAGATTTACCCACTACGTCCTTATGCCTACGCGACATTTTTTTAACCACCACTTATGTAGAGAGGGTTATATTGTGACAAACATATTTTAAAAGGAGAAAATTAACAAGATATCAGGCTTGAAAATGAATTTCACCCTGGGATGGGATGCACTCTGTCAGCTGCGGCCAGTTTACCATTAATGAGAATTTGACATCCCGGAACATCCAGACCTTAGTGTGCATGTTGTGTGCACAGTTCACTGTTAATCTGTGCAGGACATGATGCAGCACTGCTTTTACTGTTACGCAAGTACGGGGTTAATTAAAACACTATAATATTCTGCCACCTTCAACAATTTCATGTTTAGACAGAACTAAAGTGGTGCTTTAAATAACAAAAACATGAAAAGAACAAGTCTTACAAAGAGTTACGAATGATTAAAAACATTTTCTAGTTTCAGCTTTAACGTCTGCCTAGAGTGCAAAGAATTATTGGACTGGTTTTATCAGAGCAGTGCATTGGCGGCTAACGTCGGCAGTCAGTTATGAGCCAAACTCTACAGTTTCCTCTGTGATGGGCTTGAACTCGTAGTTTCCCCTCCCATCCATGTGGAGATAATACTGATGGAGATGCAACCATAAGAGATACAAAGTCAGTAAAAACAAATACAAGTTGAATGAAAGAGTAAATTATTCCAGGCCAAATCAAACCTGAGATGTTTTTTATATTATATTATATTATATAAGATTATATTATATAAGATTAAGGAAAATTTTTGTCACAACCAATTACATCATATAATGAAAGATTTAGTTAAGAGTTTCAATAGTAATTTTGATAAGATAAAACCAAATTTTACAGCAATTTCCACTGAATGTGTGCGAATGGGAATATTTCATTTAAAGTAATTAGGACATGGATGCCAATTCAGTCCTTACCTCATGGTGCTTCCACAGAGACTTCCTGTGGGACACTGTGAACAAAGTGATGCCCACCTGGGAATCAAAGATAACACAGTTGGTACTGAACGCTATACCACATTAATCCAGGAGAAGCCTTCAATAAAAATACCACACATCTACAGAATGTGAATCACTGCACCATCAACCAATCATAACTGTATTAATCCTGACAAAGGCTGCCGCCACATTTGTGTGCACAATGTTTTGTTGTGTCCTACCTTCCTGCAGTGGCTGTAGATGTAATCCTCTACATCCACACTCACTGCACTGGTGCACTCGTCCAGAATGGCAAACTGTGGCTTATGGTAGAACAGTCTGGCCATCTACAGAGGTACAGAAACATTCACGATTTCATAATCTACAAAAAAAACCTGCATGATTTTTTTTTCAAAGAGAAAAAGGAAACATTCCACATATAAAGCCTGACAATGTAGTCTGGCATTTTTGAGTGCTGACAGTTCAAGGAGCCCATAGGACTTATTTTTGTAAACAGTGACATCTAAGAAACATTTAAAATTAAACTTTATAAATAGGATGTTATGCCACAAATGGTTTCAGACACTTCAAAGGGCTCTTTGAGTGTGTGTAGTATTATCAGTACTGGAGGAAAAACCGTGAGAAAAGGAGTACTTACAGCCATTCTCTGCTTCTCTCCTCCACTGAGGATGTCCATCCAGTCCTGGACTACATCCCAGCTGCCCTCTCTATCCAGAATGTGACCCAGCTGAACGTTGTCCAGGTATTCCTTCAACACCTGGAGACACAGGCATCATAATGGGTGTAATTAGAAACACATGCACACAGTGGAGGTGGAAGTGGGACGTATCTGAAAGTCCGAAGTCTGATCCCCACCTGATCAGAGATGCCCCTTTTTATCTGTTCTTCGTGGGTGTCAGGATAAATGACTTGGTCCCTCAGAGAGCCCAGAGTCATATAGGGTCTCTGGAAAAAACACAACAGAGAGACAAACTCAAACGTGATGGTTGGTTTGGGCTCCTCCAGTCTTAACATCTTAGTTTTATCTTAGGTTTTTTACCTGTGGAACATAAAAGAGCTTCCCTCTTTCAGGTTTTGTCAGTTCACCTCCAAACAAAGGCCACAGCTAGGAAAAAAAAGTTTAACAGCTTTATATAAAACCTTACACATATATTATATGACAGAGCAAAGTAATAAACTCTGCTTTTTGTCAGGAAGGTTTCTCACCTCTCCAAGCACCCTGAACAGAGAGCTCTTTCCACAGCCGTTTGGTCCACACACCAGAACGTTGGTGCCAGACCTCACCTTCAGAGGACATACAAACAATAATGCTGAGAAACATTTCTGTGCATATGTCTGCACAGTAAAAAACTAAATGAAATTTCATTTTAAGTTCTCAGACACATCCATTCAGACTGACTGAACGCCAATGAAAGCGAGGGCTTTTACTTCAAATGTGAGGTCTCTGATCAGGATGTCTCCATTGGGTGTAGCTAGTGGGGTATGTTCAAATCTGCAAAGTTTAAAAAGAAAAAAGGCTTTTAAGCTAATGAAAAGAATATATCTACAAATGCTGACGCATATACAAGAGACCTACTTGATTATGTTATCTCTGTTGATAATTTGGCCGCTTCCAGGCACCAGGGTGAAATTCTCTGCAGTGCCTGATTCTGAAATGAATAAAGAATACAACTGCTAAAATTGTAAGTCTCCAGTTATCAGATCTGAGTACTTATGTCTTTGACAGATTCTGGTCCAATTAGGGGTCATGTGTACCCTTCTCCTGCTGGGAGACCATGGTGCGTTCATATTTGCCAGCATTCAGCTCTTTGAGGACTTTCATCAGTTCAGTGATACGAGCAGTGAATCTGTGGGTCCACAGCCATGAAAGAAAACAAAGTCAGACACAGCTAACACAATCAGTTTCAGTTCTTTCTGACACTGGATCCGAGTTCATTATTTGTTATTTATACAGGTTCAGGCTTTAGAAAGTGCTTAGAAGACCCTTCTAATATCTTTGCCATTTTCACCTCTACCTACTAAGGTGCTAATTCGCACCATGCATTATAGTCTACTGACTGTGATGCTGGGAGCTAAAACTGAATTTAAAAACTAGTAAGACTCAGAATCAGGAAACAGAATAAATGTGGTTTTTAAAATCACTTTTCAGGTACGAGTCCTTATACACTCACCCTGAGAGGCGGGTCATCTCTCGGCCAGCCAGTACAATCCTGCCAAGGGCCTGGGACATTCTCAGGAGCATCCTTCCACTCTGATAATAGTCCTACATACATGCCAAACAGGTCACATCACATCAGTTAACTAATTGCTGAAGCATTTTCAACTCAGGTTTTACTAGCTTTGTTTGATTTTAAGACAGTGCTATTGATATTTTTTCATTTTAGATACAATCAAAGTAAAAATTTTATGTTTATTATTGTCAAGGCTGAACAGTTTAGCTTAAACAGCTGTTATGCAGACTTCTACTGTATGCATTTTTGATAATTTCAAAGGAGTAAGACATTTTACTTGTGAACATTTACAAGTTAAAAATATGTTACCCATGTAACAATGTAGGTTGCTCTACAGTATTTTCCTTAGGCTAGATTACAGTTCTCAGTGTGTGTGTGTGTGTGTGTGTGTGTGTGTGTGTGTGTGTGTGCGTGTTTTCTCTGACCTCCAGCAGCTCTGAGTGCGTGCTGTGCAGGTGTCGGGGGTGGGACAAGTTTAGGAAGGGCCGGCTAACCACCAAGTAGCCCACCACAGTGGCCAGGTCTGCAGAGAGACAGCATGCATGTTGATGCTTTTTGTTGATACCACAAAGCCCCTTTTTAATGCTAGGACCCCTATATCAATGCAGGTACAGTACAATACTAAACTTTTGTGTTATATTCAAGAAAACTCATGATTATCTTTAAATCGTGATGTCCAGATTCACATTAAATAAAAAAACAACAACAACAACAACAACAACTCTAAAGCATTAGCTAAAAGGTTGTATAAATAAAATAAAATCTCTCTTACTTAATGTTTAATAATGAATTTATTTCACTTTTTATTTTGTCCTGGGACTCTTATATGTATAAAGTATTAATTATTGTGGGGGAAGGGAAGTGATACTTTTTCTTACGATTTACTTTAAGTACAGTCATCCATACCAATAAATATCAGGAATATGGCCTAAGCATTAAAGTAAGAAATGTATCTTCTTACACTTGGCAATTATGCTGTCCACAAATCCCATGGAGAAGCGAAAGAAGATGAAGTTATGCAAGTGATCCACCTGGAAGATAAAATAAATACCTTCACATTCGTATAATGCACGGTAATCAGGATTTAAACATGTTCCCCATTAAAGGATTAAAGATTTTTTTTTGTCCTCTGAGGTCATTTAAACCATGAAGAGCAAATGCATCTTATGTTTCTCCGTACAAAACAATACACTCTTTCCTTACATAGCAGACGCACTATAAAAACAGTGTTCTCAGGTGTTTTCATTAGGCAGTGGATTAAAGAAAATCAAATGTAGCAGCTTAATCTGTAATCTGGAAGTTTCCCCATTGTGGGAAGAATAAAGGTTTATCTTATCTTATCTTACCACTATCTTCAGTGGAACAAACGAAGACCCTCTGCTGCAGTAATGTAAAGGAGTAGACCTGCACACTGTGACGTCACTGTTTTGTGATTTTACAGGTAGACCAAAAAAAAAAAAAAAAAAAACACTCCTGGCTACACCCACTGTTTCATTCAGTGGTGCTGGGTGTCCTCAGGTCTGACCCAGGTCATAGTCACTAGACTTGTGCAGTCACTTTGTGGACTGTGGGAAACACTGCTAAACTGGTAACTCACTAGTTTCTTGAATGTGGCATGGATCGTCTGTTTTTCCCTTTTGTTTCCATTGTAGAAGGCAATCTCCTCACTAAGGAGAAACAAACAAAAATTCATGTATTGGAGGAAAACGATATACCTTAACAGAATATGAGCAGCTGCTCAAGTGTTTACCTGTTGGTAATGAGGCGAGAGTTGATGTAGCGGTACTCTCCCTCGTAGCGCTGCTCAGTCACTGTCATCTTGCCGATTGGCCTCCTAAGTCTGGTCAAGAACAGACCGGAGATCAGCAGGTAGGCCATCATAATGGCTGGGCCCTAAGAAGGGAAGAGGGGAAACACTGTCACTTCCTTCTGAAACTCAGACTGTAGAATGAATGTGATAAAGACCATGATTTAATAAAACATATTACTCAATGTTAAAATTTGGGGTACAGCCAGCTCACAAGTGAAAGAAAAAAAAGGTGAAATAAAAAGAAAGGGAGAGGTTTGCTCAAACTGAAAATGTATGAACAATGTTAAAACAAAGATCTGATGGGAGAGAAAAAAACACATTTTACTAGAAAGGAGTCTGTGGTAAAAATGTCATGTGGTTTGTTTTTAGGCAGGTAGGTATGTTTGGTGTATGTGCATGTATTGTATTTTTATTAATATTTATATGAAGATAACACACTGAAGGTAATCTCCTTACCTGAGCACCGATTGCACTTGTCAGCTTGAAAATGTACAGACCGATGTCCAACAAAGGCTGCAAGACACACACAATACACAGCACAACATAAACCATATCTCAAAACAGTTCAAAATCAGTCTGGTATAGATTTATAGTATTTAATATTGCTACATCCTAAAAGAAGGGAATTTAAAAATTTATGTCAAAAAGGGAAGAGGACAATATCATGTAGCTTATAGCAAATAAACTAAATCACTGTGATTTAAGAGTTATGAACCCAACTTTTTCTGGGACTCATTTGGGGAAATCTGGTTCCAGATTTAGGTTTTGTGTGGCAAGCCTAATACTTTGTGACAGCAGCTTAAATGCCCACACAAAGCTGTTTTTTTAATGCTATGAATGGTACAATGTTACATATCTGACAGTTTTGTCAGTTTGATACCTTGCTGAGGTTGGAGTAAAGGTCTACCACACTGTTGCAGAATTTCTCCACATCCTGTGTCAGTAACTGGTCGGCATTGGCTATCCGGTTGTCCAGGTTTCCCATTTTGTAATAAGTGAAACCTCTGAAGAGTTAGAACACAGGGCAAAGAATTAAACAAATGAGGAAACACATCTAGAGAACTAGAGAATCTCCAGCTGTGAGTCACCCGATATGAAAAGTAGAAAACATTAGCTCAAATTTACAGGTTTATTTTCCTTTTTCTCCCCTTGGATTGTCTATTTGATCCGTCTTTTTCCCAGTTACAGAATATAAAACAGCCAGGTTTGGTACTTGAGGTTGAAACCTCATTACAGTTTAACCTTGTTCTTTATCTCGTAGTGCATTATACTTTTAGCTTGAGGCTGACCCTGCAACTTCTTTAGTTTTTCATTGGGGTTGGTGTTTCATCACGCAGGTCACCACAGTTAAAAGTGCTAAAAAGCTGATGAGATTGAAAAAAAAGGTGGATTTAAGACTTATTAAATATTATTTATGAATATCTCTGATGTCTGACCCTTCCTATTAACACAGCCAGATTACAGGAGTCACCTTTGAAGATCTATCTTAACAGTCACCATGGCACCATCTAAAACGTGTCGTGTTATTCTGCTGTAGTACTTACTGGAGGTACTGGTCGTACAGGTTTTTTGTGAGCCTCTCTCGGCACCTCAGCTTCAGCTCGTTTAGGCCCAGTTTCAGGAAGTTGTTTACCAAAGCTATCTGAAATGACCCAGTCACACAGAACATAAACGAATCCATCTCTCACTGTCAGCCCACTGATTCAGTAAGACTGTACGAGTGACAGGATTTTAGAATCTTCACAATATTGTTTAGTTTTTTCGATTACAATCACAGGAGAGTTAATGAAGAAAACATGCACAAGCAGGATAGTTAGCATGATTTTTTTTACAAGAGCACAACTCACTCAACCTTAAGCATAAGGCTGGAGATAATCTATGTCAATGTTCAGAAACACCAAGGGGACTGTAACCTACTAAGTATGTGTAGGCCTGATTTAACTTTTATATTATGCCTGTGGGACCAACAGGCTTGATACAGAACATCAGACTTCATTGATAAGGTTGTGAAATGGATTTCTTAACAATAAAAACAATAGATTATCTCCAGCCATGTAACACTAAGTGACAGACTACTTGTATTTGCTTTAAAAGAAAGGATAATGCAACACAGTGGTTCCCCTATGTCTGTACAAGCATGGTGGCCCGCGCCGGCAACGAGACCCCCTGCCATGTTTATACAACCGGCAAAAAAATATTCTTATTTCTAGTTATGACACGTTCACGACCAATGTGCTTCTTTTTAATGTCTCGTGGGTAGGTATGAAGGGATCCCCTAGTGAGACATACAGTACAAGTTATTTGTGTGCAAGAAATAAATCTTAATATTTGCTTTGTTCAACTTGAACGTTACATGGAATTTACCAACCAATCCTGGTTCATGATAATAAATATCTCCATTTTTTTTGTGTGCGAGCAAAAACTCAATTATCCTATTGCCACCGTGCTTAAAAGATTTTCTAAGGGAAACACTGCAAGATGTAGTTATTTTAAGTTGATAAAATGAATCATGTAAAAAAAACAAAAAAACTATCCCTTTCGAGGAAATTAGTAACAATATAGTACAGTACTGCTGTTTTTCATATCAGGTCTCCTCTGTAGACATTTCAGAAAATGAAACTGACCAAAACCATGTGCAGGACTATGAGCTTAAATGGTTGAATTACAGTACTATAGCATGATGTATAGCATCCAGAGCAATTAACATCACACTTAAGAACAAAAATAAAAATACACTTACAAGTGGCATGAATTTGATAAAGCTGAACAAGTAGATCTTGAAATCTTTTGTTGAGCGACCGATAATTGCACTGCAAACCACAACATGCACAAAGATGAGCCAACATTGCCAACACGGTCAGTATGACAAATGCTCAAGCTTGATAATTTCATGTTTTTTCCTGTGAAACCAATGCAGCATTGTTGGACATCCTATAACAACATTTCTGCTTTACGTCGGAAAATAGTGTGAACTAATTTACTGATATTAGACAATAACAGTGGAGTCCTGACATAGATGTGCACAGAAATACCACTCAATGCATGAAATTCTTTTTTTGAAAGCAACATTGTTTCAATGGGTGTAACATTTGGATTAATATGCTAAAGAAATTAAAATTTCACAAAAGATTTACATTGTTTTACTTCAAGCTGTTTATATTCACAGTAAGCAGTACTGATTCCATGTTGCATGATGAATCTAGACACTGACCTACAAATTTAGCTTTGAAGCTAAAAAAAAAACTTTACAATCACACTGTTTTGCTATAAAAGGTATAATATAATAAAATTATATTATAAATGTTTCACTGATCTCAATGGTTATTAAAGATATCAAGTTATTAAAAGTCATGAAATAGGTTGCCTACTACCATTATTATTTTTGTTTTGTTTTTATTATTATTGTATTAGTAATACATTGAATGGAATTTCATGTGAAACTGTTCCCCCTTTTTTTGCATACACACACTGTTAAATCTACCACCTGACGAACCCCAAATGTCAGTATTAAGGCTTGAATGGAAACATAGACTTCAGGTAGCGTGAGGGATGGCAAAGCACAATTTACAAAGCAAAACCACAGCGTTAAGGGTTTAAGCTGGCTTTTTCACTTCTAGGAAAACCATGTGTTGAACAGTTACCCCTGGTATGACTGATATGTAGGAATAAAAGTGCTTCTTGAACAGATTGATGTCTCTGCTTATAATACCACTGTGGAGAATCAAAAAAAGTGATCAGTTCCTGCAGTGAATCAAAAAACAATGCACAATGGGATATCCCACCAAACTTCAAATAGTAAAAAAATTGCTTTTCACTGACTTAAAACCTACACACAGAGAAAGTTAATTATTAACTTTTTTATTTGTAAATACAAAGAAGAATTCATGTATGTGAACGTGTTCAAGAATATCTGTATTAGCACTGATCATTGCACTATAATGCACTCCACCCCAGTCAAAACTAAGTTAGAAAAAATACATCTCTGTCCTAACAATCTTGGATTGTACTACACCACAGCCAAATCTTGTCAATCCAGTTGTGAATTTATGTGGAGACATAAGGGACTTAATGGAGTGGTCTCATCTGAGCTACGTTGTTCTAACCTTTCAATCATGGTGCCGTTCTGGATCATCCATACGTCACAGTAGGTCCTGGCCACCAACATGGCGGCAATAAGGATAAGGTAGCCAGTCTAAGGTGAAGAAACAGACAATAGTTAGTAGAACCTTTAAAACATTGCAAATCATAAATGCTTTTATCACCCCGCTCTTTACTATCTACTGAGCTGATCGGATAAGACTGAATGGGCCCCGGAGGAGCCATGTGCTTGTGACCTTGGTTTATGAAGTTGATGTATCTGTGTCAAAGGGCTCTTCAGTCTGTCCAGCTGGTTGTCATGACATTTGGAATTAAAATCTTGGCTGGCCAAACTTCTGGCCAGAATGTTGAACATGTCTGGTCTTCACTGTATCTCTCTGGCACCCAGTTATTTGTTGAAACCAGTGAAAACTTAACCAAAACTTCTGAAACGAACTTGCAGTGTTCACAAGAGATCAATTTGAGGATCAACTTGTACATGTTACTGCTAGGTTGGGTCATCAGAAGACATGGCATTTTAATAATAACAATAATTTACTGCATTTATCTATTTTATCTGTTTTTAAATTTATTTTTTAAATAATTTGTATCCAATACATTCATTTTTTTGTATTTTATTTGTGTTCATTAGTTGACTAAAACATCCTCTGAATAAGCAAAAGTATTGTACATTTCAAATTTTAACTACTTGACATAAGATGTGTATGAAGACCTTCATTTATGTGTGTCAGGGGTTTCCACATTTTCCACATGGGTATGAATATGTTAGTATATCAGCAGTTCAATTGGCATACCTCCATACAGAAAACTCGTGGTACCATGAGCCGCAGAATCCGAATGATTCTGAAGAAGAAAACCTTGTCCACTGCTGCACGGTCTTTCCTGCCATCTTTCTATAGGATGAGAAATAACAAAGGTGGTTTGCTACTCAGCTAAAACTATCAATTATAAATATTTTAATGACAGGCTTTAGACATTGCATGATTAAATACATACCTCAGTGTTAAGCACTAGATCCGAGCTTTCTTTTCTACTGCAAAGAAAAAATGATAATTGAATTAAAAAGATTATTATTCCCAATTAAAAGGCAACAGATGGTGTAGACATTCAAAGACCAAATCACTTGTTCTTCTAAAGTGGAAAAAATCCTTCTTATCAACATATCATTTATTAGTACTTAAGTAAAACAAGTATAATTTTGATGAAATTAGTTTCCATGTTTATTCTCCACACCCAAATGTCAGTTACAACAGGTAGGTGCACTATCTCTGTTAGTGTTGCACAACTCCTCCTTGTGTTATATTTTACAATATTTACACTATATAAAAGGAAAACAGTGCTTGTAATCATGTTTTTGTTAATCTATATCATAAATTGTCAAACACTGGAAAAATACATAAATAGAAATAGAAAGCTATACTGAACAGTTTTGAAAACTGCTTATAACCAACCTTTTTTGCAGATCTAATTATTCTGAAAATATCAACAACATATTAAAAAGGTACCTTGCTTAATGTTCGGCGTTAAATAACGCTGCAGAGCAATATTTTGAAAAAGGGCACTTGCTAAAAATACAGAATTAAAGACAGTGACTGCAACGATTATGTTGTAATGATTGTGAGGACATAGTGTGCGTCTGAGAGCCTTGTGCCAATATTATAGATAACAGGTATCAGGGTCAGGGACAACTATGGGATTTTCTTCTTTCTCTTTTACATACGGTCACAGCATTCCCAAACATATTTTATAACTGCTGTTATGATCCTTTAGAAGTGGTGACTTATAAGTTCTGGACACCTGACATACGTTTTACGGTAACGACAACGTTATTCACGACATCACGGTTAACCATTTAAAATGTGAGTTTCTTCTGACCCAAGCTAGACAGTTGAGAACCATCGACGGAGGATTCAGCCTGGGTATGAACGACTTTGTCGGTGCAACACGCGTATTCGGTTTAATGTCACTCAACTGAAAATTACGCTGGTCGTAAAAACGTAACTCAGTTCAGCGGCAGGTCACCGTCACCTGCCGGAGCGCCGAGCTAGCACATGCTAACTAGCGTAGCATCGGGCAGCCGCCCCGAGCTCACCTGAAAACCCCGTTCCCTGCGCTTCGGAGCCCGGGCGAAGCGACCACGCTGCCGTCGACTCACCTGTTCTGTCTGTGCGTCCGCCGTCGGTGTTTCAGCAGGTATAAAAGCAGCAAAACGCCGCCTGCTATGGACGAGTTCTTCGCCGTCACATATTTACTAAAGGCCGCCATGTTTGTGAACCAGCGACCCCGCTGTGGTTTGCTCCAGGCAGCTGCAGTTCAGCCAGTCAAACAATAGGCTGGTTCAGCGGATCCGGGCCTGCGCACAATCGCTCCCTCAGACCGGCGACCGTTGCACTGTGCGCGCCGGGTCACTTTCCTGTCCGACGTGTTCCGACGTCTGACGTCATAACACAGCAGGCCATATGTAACACGTGTAGGTAACGTCTGAGTGTTTTCAACCGTGTTCACAGAGTCAAGATATTATCAAAAATGCTGCAGCGTGGAGCGCAATCTTAAGTTTATGAATAGCAACGATGCTATGTTGGAAATATGAAGAATATGAAATATATATTTGACAAAAAAAAAATCCTAGTTGCAACAACTTCCGCATTTATTTTAACAGATCCCTGCAATAGGTGCGGTCATAAATGTTGAACATAATTTAAAAGAGCGTCATAACTCATTATAGAAATTTTAACCACTCATTTCAATAATATCTTGAAACTATAGAAGGGTCGTATGATTATTTATATGTATTTCATTAAATGTTTTCAACCCACGGGAAGGTTTCTTCTTCACCTAAAGAAGTTGCGCAGATTTTACACAACAAGGTGTTGCTGCCCCCCACAGAGAAACCCTGTCCCCGTGCTGTCCTGTCCCCGTGCTGTCCTGTCCCCAGTAACAAGCTCCATCCGCAGATAGAGAAACCGACACATGATCAGATGAATGCAGTGACCTTAAAGACTTGCTCCTTATTGACCCATCTATGAAAATCTGCAAAGCTGTCAAGTCTACCACAGATTCAGTTAGGAAACAGATTGGAACAAGAGGAAAAACACACAAAACCACAGACTAGAACACAAAACGGATTTAAGTTAGATAGTATGGTATTCCAATCCCTCACTTAATGAAGGTCTGGAAAACCTTTGTACTTTAAGTAAACTGCAGATAATCTTGCGTAAAAGATTTGCATGTGATTATTTGTAGTGTAGAGTTTTTTTTTCCCCCAATATTTGCATTTTGACCTGAGTATTGAGTTTGTGCATGTCTACCACCTCTGCACACAGATTATCACATTTTGCTGTGTATAGGTCTGTGTGGCCACAGACATGTTGTCCCTTGTCCTCCCCGTTCTGTCAAAAACCACCAGTATTAATGTTGTGGCTGATCAATGTATATATTCATTTTTTAAGTAATTTATCAAGGGGTCTACAAACTTTTGCACAGATAAAATTTGCATACATGCATTAATATTATCTTAAGGATTGGTTTACATTAAGTGTGTCTACTGGTTTGTCCAACAGGTGGGGTAAGAGAATCACAAAAGAGATTTTTCTTCTGAGTGAAATGAAATGTTCAATGGTTTTTATTGTTTTTGGTATTGTTAGGAAATTATAAAAATGCATTGTGTCTAAGTAACATCTGTAAATCTAGAAGCAGATTTAATTTATAAACAGTGTAATTGCAGTGTAAATTACTACCCCTATTCTTGGTGTCTTGTTGTTTGTAGACTGTCAGTAGGCTACAGACTTGTTTGCCCAGTATTACAGAAGTTCAAGTTACAGAATTTTAAGCCTTTAAAGTGTAACCTGGGTGATAAGCTCTTTTGCTTAAACTCAGTAATTATTCTATACCTTTCAATATTCTAACCAGAACTGGACTAAAAAAAAAAAGTGATTAAGTCTGTGTAAAATCACTACTCTTATTTCATATTGGTTTGTGTAATGTTTTCTAGGTAACACTAATAGAAAAGAGGACATTTATGTTCTTTTTCCCATTTTTTCCCATTTTTCACAATCATACACCCCAACATTCTCCCCATAACCATTAATTTAATATTGCAGATACTCATTGCACTAAGCCTGTATATGTTCACCTGTAAATACACGTCTGTAAAATTAAACTGTCTGTAAATAGCAAACTGCATATTATATTCATATTTACTTGCATATTCCTGATTACTATAGCAACCACTATATAGCCTTATCCATCTGTAAATTTCTGCTCTAGTTAACAACAACCTGTATAGTATTTTCATAGCATCTGTAAATATGATCCATAATTTCTTGTGTACATATTTTCTAGAGGTAATTTATAACCTATATCCTGCACTTGCTGCTTATTGCACTTCTGGTTAGACATAAACTGCATTTCGTTGCCTTGTACTTGTACTATGTAATGACAATAAAGTTGAATCTAATCTAATCTAAATTTATTTAGGTTTTACTTTTTTCACATGCCTCTAAATGTTTCACATTATAAATAGTAATAAAGTGTTTTAAATGAAAATTAAATATGTTACTTTGAGTTACAGATTCAGAACTAATGATGGAACCCAAAATTCAGATACAGTACTCAAGCATCTTTACTACACTTAGTTACAATTTATTGTTTCTTAGGTATAAAAGCAGTGGCTGTGGTATGGTGATTTTAGGAATATTGATGAGCTCCAAGATCTCGGTGTGAAAAAAAGTGTGTTTCGGGCAGGAGAAAAGTAAGTTGACTTTGAGTAGTAATTATTTGTATTGGAATGTAGATTGTTCCTTGTCTGCAGCTTGAACGTCATCACAGCGATCAGGTTTTACGTTGACAGGCTCTAATCCTCGAGATTAGCTGCTAAATCCCTGCTACGAAGTGGGAGGACTATGGCTTTACTAAATGTGACACAATGTTTAAAAAAAGGGAGGGGGGCTGTTTTGATGATGACCCAATAAAGGTATTCCTTCAAACCTGAGGATTCTGAAAGCATGGATTTTCTTATTGCAGGCATGTTGAGAAAGATTGTTTTGTGCAAAGTTTTTCCCTACAACAACACACACATACACTAATTTTGCCTGGTTTTAATGGAGCAGCATGTTGTAAGATGTGTGACCTCTTCAAACATGTTACAATGACGACTTGTAATACGATGGTTTATGGAGAAATTGTAAATATACACACCCTGTGTTAAAATTAGTATTAAAGTTACACTGTTCATCTGACTTGTATATGTGGGGTGTATATTTGACAATGTATCTCACCCTAGTGATGTCCAATATGACTCTTTTCATTTACAATCCAATATTTGGTAAAGCTCACACTGGATTCCTGATAGAAGCCTGTTTTCCCCCTCAATCTCTTCAGATTGCTGCAGCTCTCATATTCTCACAGTGGACTATAGACCCACCGTAGATTTTGGTGTCTCATTGTTGCAACTCTTCAGTTGAGTTCTGCCTTATACAGAATGAGAGCAGGAAGGAGAAGTAGTTCCTCACAACTGTGAATTATTTAAAATCCACACCTTAGTTACAGTTACTTTTTAATGTGTTCTCTATTAACAATAACATACATATTTACCCCCTAAATACTGAGTTTAGGTATTGATATTTTATTATGAGAATCAAAACCAAACCAAAAGTACAGACAGGCTTATTGGTTTAATAACACTAGTCTGGACAGAAAAGAGAATCTGCAATCTTTGTAACAAAAACAGTCTTGGGGATATGTAAGTTGTTTAAATGTGGAAATGTACTGCATAATGTATTACATATATATGTAAACAGTAGTGCTTAAACTATTACTGAACACTATCTCTGCTCAGATTTATTTTAAAGGGGTCAGAGGTTATTGGTAAGCTAAGTGACTTTTTGAAAAATGTTTTTCCTTTGTTTGTACTTTGTGTTTGATTCTTGCTATATCTCACTGTTTGTTTTATCTCACTGTTTGTTTTGATTTGTATTTCACAGTCATGTCGCACACAGCTGAAGACAAGAGACACAACATATTACTAAAGGTTTGCAGCACAATTGGCTGCATTGAGTTTACAGCATGTGTGTTCCAGCAGCATGAAAGAACTAATCGTCAAAATGCCCACTTTGCTTGCTGTAAATCCTCTGGAAACAAACTAACAAACTAAACTAAACTAAAACAACAAACTAAACATTATATCGAAGATCTTTTCTCCCTGCTCCTCTCAGACTTTACAGTCAGAGCTGCTCCTAGTGAAGCCTTACAAATATTAATCACTTTTAAACTCTACTACTCTTTCGGCTTTTCCCATCAGGGGTCGCCACAGCGAATCATCCTTTTCCACCTCACTCTATCCTGGGCATCTTCCTCTCTGACACCAACTAACCTCATGTCCTCTGTTAGAACATCCATATACCTCCTCCTCGGTCGTCCTCTCGCCCTCTTGCCTGGCAGCTCCATCTCCAACATCCTTCTACCAATATAATCACTATCCCTCCTCTGCACATGTCCAAACCATCTCAGTCTGGCCTCTCTGACTTTGTTGCTAACACAGGCAACGTGCGCTGTCCCTCTGATGAACTCGTTCCTAATTCTGTCCAACCTTGTCACTCCTAAGGAGAACCTCAACATCTTTAGCTTCCATCTCTGCCTCTTGTCTCTTTCTCACTGCTACTGTCTCTAACCCATAGAGCAGAGCTGGTCTCACTACTGTCCTGTACACCTTTCCTTTGAGTCTTGCTGACACTCTTCTGTCACACAACACTCCTGACACTTTCCTCCACCCATTCCAACCCGCCTGCACTCGCCTCTTCACCTCTTTTCCACACTCCCCATCACACTGAACTGATGACCCCAAGTACTTAAACTCCTGCACCTTCTTCACCTCAGCCCCCTGTAACCTCACACTTCTACCTGGATCCCTCTCGTTTACACACATGTATTCTGTCTTGCTACGACTGACTTTCATGCCTCTTCTTTCCTGAGCAAACCTCCACCTCTCCAGCTGTTCCTCCACCTGCTCTCTACTCTCACTGCAAATCACAATGTCATCTGCAAACATCATTGTCCAGGGAGATTTCTGTCTGACCTCATCTGTCAACCTGTCCATCAGCATAGCAAACAAGAAGGGACTCAAAGCCGATCCTTGGTGTAGTCCTACCTCCACCTTGAACTCCTCTGTCTGACCCACGGCACATCTCACCATCATGCTTCTCTCATACATGTCCTGAACTACTCTGACGTACTTCTCTGCCACTCCCGACATCCTCATACAGTACCACAGCTCCTCCCTTGATTAATCACTTTTAAACTGGGCAATACAAATTACCCTTGGTGCAATTGCTGTATGATTGTGTACATATGTGATATATTTTTATTTATTATTTTTATTATTTTAATTTTAGATTGGACATACTGTATTTTGATATTTTTATTTTTTGCCATACACTGCACATTCTCTGTTGCTGTAACATGGAAATTTAAACTTTTATTAACTTTCCATCACTTAAATCTGGGTTTAACTATCAGCATGTCTAACAGACATAAGGGCCTGGATGAACTATAATGTCCTTCTTCTAAATTCAGATAAAATGAAGTTATTTGGGCCTAAAAATGTCAGAAACCTATTGCCCATCCATATTGTTATTTTAGATGACATAACTTTGACCCCCAGTACTACTGCAAGGAATCTCAGGATTTGTGATTTACCTCACACATAAAACAAATCTGTAGAACAGCCTTCTTCCACCTACAGAACATTGCCAAAAAACATAAAGTTGAATTGAATTGGGTTCAGTGGAATTCATAAAAGAAATTAAATCAAAATCAATTAAATCTTGCCCAACATGTACATTGTAGCTAACATGGTCACTTAACTTCATGTATTCAGTGAGTTGATGACAGTTTATTCTGTTCCCCTTTTAAGAAACAAATGCCCTGTTTACATATTTTCCTGCCCTTGCCATAGGGAAGCTGGGGGTAAATACTAGTGTTCTTTGCTGGCAAACATCAAATGTCATTTGATCAAGAACACACAACAAAGAAAATGATGACCTTTCAAGGCATTCGTTGACTGTAGTTGGTAGTTTGCATCACGCAGGAATATTATAAAATGGTAACCTACAACACATGTCTCCTGGGACACATTGGCCCTGGAGGCTCAAATGTCTTTGAATTAGCGATTACAGGACTCAGCAGTTGTAATTTTCCAAACCTAAGACAACTTAGGAAGATGCGCAGATAGACTCCTGCAACATACAACCCTGAACAGAATAAGAAGTCTCTCTCTGACACACACACAGATTTCTGACTAGAAACACCATGCCCAAGTGCATCTAACTACTTAAACACACACACACACACATTAAATAGTTCACTTAATTAAAGAGAATCATAAACCTACATGACTTTTTAGCCCAAACTAATACTAACCCAAAAAACATGTGTTCCTGAAAAACACATTATTACTCAACAGCTTGCAAGGATCCAGCAGCTCCTGTGGCAGGTCCCTACCTCAGCAACGGTGCATCTTGGTGGCCAGGACATTAAGTGCTCGACAAAGTGCTTATGTAGACAGTAGGACTAAACATATAACCAAACATCTTTTTACACTGTGGTTATGATATTGAAGATTCTTTAAAGATCAGTGGGCTTGAAAAGCTTGAACCTGACCCTGCAAAACTCTGTCCAACGTGGGTCACAGTTGCCCTCGTACATTCACACTTCACAAGTTTGACAAGAGTTTCACTGACGCCAAACAGTTCTTTGGCAAACATCAAATGTCATTTGAGCAGCTCCTGGATACAGCACATTCCATGCAAGTTTTCCAACATGAGTTTCCTCCTGGTAGGTTTATCAGTTAGTTGGCATGTACAGTGTGAAACTCAATTTTAAAACATTCGAGAGTAGCTTAACTCATGATTTGCTAATTTTAGAACCAAGCAACAGAGATTCAATTGTAAAACTTGAAAGACAGGATGGGTAACGAAACTAACCCTGTGTCGCACCAGTTCACACCAACCGCAGCTCTTAAAGAAAATAGCCACAATTGTTGTCCAATATCTTCACTGCCGGACAACAGAGTCTTTTAAAAGCAAGAAGAGGGTGAGGTTTGTCATCAGTCCCAAAATGCATGTTGACCACCACCAGTATAATGTCCATGGGTGTGAATGGTTGTCTGTCTGTATATGTCTCTGTTTTGGCCCTGAAGTAGACTGGTGGCCTCTCCATGGTGACAGCTGGAACTGACTCCAGTCCCTTGCAACCCTGAACAGCATAATAAGATAATGGATGAATTGACATTTTAGCCACTGTCATAACCTTTTTGGAAAATGGTCATCTGATTAGACATCTGCACTATAAACTGAATTTTGACAGCGTGACACTTTAGTTGGTAGGTCAAGGGCCTATAGCTTAATCTTAAGGGGTTGTATTGGTTGTATTGATTGAGTATTAAAATTGCTATGAAGTTTTGGTGACACCTGTTCCAAAGCGTTTGGTGCTAAGAACATCAGTACACACGATGGTTCCATTTTTAGTCACAAGTGGTGGCATTTTATCAATAAATTTAAATTTAAAACTCAGGCAAAATGCAACCACTGTGTTTTTACACTCCTGCTAGGATCCCAGTATTAGAGATGTGACAACCAATGTGATCTCTGATCCAGCTGGGAAATACATTGAATATCATTTCAAGAACAATAATGTTGGATAAACTGAGTATTAATGAGCTTTTGTTTGGTTTATACATTGTAAACATGATTCAAACTCAAAGGTTCTGTGTCAGGTTCCTCCCTGGATTGTGTGTGGTGACAAGATGTAACGTTACATTTCAAGACTGCTCTGGCTCTGGAGGTAAAGCGGGTTGTCAACAGGAAGCAGGGTTGGAGGCTCAATCCCCAGCTCTCAGTGACCTTGAGCAAGACACTGAACACAAGTTGAAAGTTTGCCTAAATGCAAGGTAAACAGTTAACATAGTTACTATTTAAGATAAGATAACCTTTATTCGTCCCACAATGGGAAAATTGCAATGTTACAGCAGCAAGGAATGTCAGAATACAGTATATACAATCCAAAAATACAGTTTATATACACAATCACACATGTACACAGTGCAAGATGAATGATTCAAACTTTGATCTAAACTGATTAAAGCCCAATATGTCAGTTATTTGAGCTTGAATCAGTTCAATGCTCAAGGAACCAGAGAGAAATAATTAATTCATTGACAGTAGCTATGCAGGTAAAACACACGGAAATAGTCTTCAAACTATCTAATGCGACTGAAACATGAGCCATTACGCAAACCTGTGTAGACAACTGCGTGGATTACAACAGAATGCTATTGTTTTATCAAATGTGTGTAGTAAACCCGGAAAGTCTTCTTCTGTCTTTTCCTCAATTGATAAGAGCATCCAACTCAAGTTGTCGAGCTGGGTTTTGCATGTGTCATGATCTGCATCAGTGAACAGGCTGAAAAGCCTCGGGGAAATCAGAGCCACAACAACACACTGCAGACGACAGTAATGACTTAACATTGAACTTGACCTTTATTTTGTTTTATGCAGCATGTTTATATCAACTTTGGGGTTTTAGTTTTCCTTCATGTTATTGTGTAATTTTTGGTCACAAGGTGCATCTATAATGTTAAATCAAACCTCTTAGAAATAAAATGTGATATATTTTTGATATTATATTTATTTTTAGTTTTTAGTTGTTTTAGTTTGTTTTTAGTTGATTTATTGAGTTGAGTAAACTCTTAGCAGTTCATCCATTCAACTTGTCATTTCAAGTTCGAAAATTAAAGCACAACGTTAACAAAACTTATATGTTTGTATTAAATCAACTAACAAAGTTTAGTTGATTCCTCAGAAGACATCATGTACATGTTCTAAATACAGTGTATGTATGAAGTCATCACCATTCAAAGAAACAGGAAGAACTCTAGTCTTTAATTACATGGACACAAATACACAGCTTGTTGTTTCTCAGACTCACAAACACACTGACAGACTTTCTCATGTCATTCCTGCAGGGATTCTGTTTGTCTGCCTGTGGCCTCCACCCAGTTCTCTACACACCACCACAGCTGTTTCTACACAGACACCTGAGCTCCTCTCAGTTGAAAGGCAGCCGTGTATCACGTGATCTTTGTTTGCCACCGGCTCTATGCACATTATGAGCACCCCAGATCATTTTGTTTTGGTACAGTGTATTGTCTTCCTGCTATTGTGTGCTGCTCCAGTTGCAATAGATAGTACAACGACAATGTGGAGATGTTTTTTATCTTTGCACATAATGAGGAAGCAGTGAAGGTAATTAGAAGCATACACAAGTCCTAAGATTAAAACCATCCAATTACTATTAAGATTAAGATTTCTGCTAATACCAGTGAAATAGGGGGTTGTTTGTGGGCCGGTGCTTCCATGCAGTTGGTGTAGATTTATGATGTGTGTTTACCAAAAACATGACCAGGCAGGAAGCCAAAGAAAGGGGGCCTACAGCTCGTGTACATCTTGGAGCAGAGGGAACGCACAGACAATAGCAATGAGTCATCATCAGTTCCATCACATGCTGTTTCACCTGCTTTCAGTGAGATCAGAATCCAAACATTTGTTTGTTCCTCTTCAACAACTTGAGGAATTCTGTCTTGTCATGGTGTAGATACCATTAGTTGGCACTCCTCAATGACTCATGCCTGCTGAACAATAACAGCACACAGAAAGAGCTTCCTTTTACGCTGCACATTTTTCCACATTCCAACAAGTCTGGGGCTTTTGGTTTTCTCATACAGTTGTGTTACTGTGCAATGTCTTGGTCAAAAGGCGCATCTACAATAATAAATATTCAGACCACAAAAAATGTGGCGATCATCACTGTTTTATTATAATCTAACAAAAGCGTTTGTGCCTTGTGCTAATTTGAAAGCTGCAAGTGTTCATTGACAAAAATATTGTTCTTGCAAAAAATATGCACTTCTTGATTTTCAGGAGAAACTTGAAAAATGATCAAAGCACTGGTCTGATGTGGGCTCAAACATAAGCTCTGTTTTGTGGTTGGTTCAGTCTGGTGTTTGTTCAATCAGGTGATCTGCTGTGTCAAACTGTGCCTCAACAATGTGCACAAAAACAGACTCTAAATAAGAGTCAAAATAAAAGCAAGAAATACATCAATTATGTTAGCATCATCATTATTGTTTTAAATTCAAGGATGACCAGGTTCTGTCTTTCTGTTGTACTCTTTCCTCCTCCTCACTGCATGACTGCAAACATTTCACTGTGTCTTGTTATTTTGGACAGAGTGTGTCATTCCTGCAATCCTGTTATGCAACATGCCAGTTTGGCATAGCCTTAAACTTTGGGGTATATTTAGAAAAGTAAAAGGGTTAAAAGGTAAAGTCCTGATCTGATTAACAGTCTAAAGCTATTGTTCTTTTAAATAGTCTGAGGCTTTTTAAAATCTTTATTGTACTTACAGTAATATGACAATCGCAATGATATATAAGATGCTCTTAATGCTTCGTCATGCTGGACTTCAAGCACATAAAGTCTGTAATGTTGTCATTCACAGTACTGTCAGTTTGACAGAAGATGGCCTGGACATGGTATGTAGCAGAGCTTAGTATAATTACATTATAAGAGGATCTGTGTGTATCTTAATAAGAAAAAAGTTTAAACAACAAAAAGCCTAGAAAGTCTGGCTTCACATACACAAGTCCTGTGGGTAATCATCAGGCACCATCCTTCAGTACCATGTACACTCTCCATCACAGCTTGCTTCATGGGACTGTGTCTATGGTCTGAACACTGTAGGAATGAATACAAAAGGAGTAATGTGAACAAGAAATATCATATTAGGCGCAGCAAGATGCAGAAAGCAAGACGCAACAAGTAAGAGCACCTTATAGAAAGCAAACATTCAGAGATAGTAATGAAATAAAGACAATCATATAAAATCTAAATGAAATTAAGACTTAATAATTAAGTATTTACTGGATAACTATTGAAGAAAACATCCAGAAACCTGTGACACTCATTCCATATCCACCTCCTTGTCTAACCATAACATAATGACCACCTGTGCAATCTAAGGCAGCAGCTCTGCATGAATTTTACTTTTACTAGGTTATATTTTCTCAGTTTTTAGGTTGAAATTGTCAGGTGATAATTCCACTATGTTTTCACTACTGAGGTCAAAGTGGGTAGTGTAGTTGTACTGGAGTGCATTGTAAGCAGTGGTGGTTCTAATATTTTCACCACCTAAGGTATGTGAAACGCAAACTATTTTCTCAGTAACTTACCATATATTCCTTCTCAGTGAAAACTTGTTCTTATGGTTTTGATTAAGGTAGGCTTAAGGATGTAAGCTGTTCTGGTATGCCTAGTGTCATCATAGAATCAAAAGGTTAAATATAAGACAAGGCTTAAACAAAAAATTGAGAATGATGATGTGAGCTTTATTAAAAAAAAAACAAAAAAAAAAACCACACAACACAAACCTTAGAAATGGCAATCTCGAAGTGTCATATTTTTCTTACAGCTGCCCCAATGTTGCACCAGGAAATCTCCATCAATTCTGATGAGTATCGATCATTGAAGAATGTAGACAGTAGGGTTACAGCATGAACTCCTTATCAATCTGAAAAATATTTAAATAATTTGTCACCAATGGCTATCGTAAGCAAGTTGTTTTAAAAAAAATAAAAAAGTTACTTTAAACCTTACTGTACACGTATGAATGTGAGGACCAATAATGAGAAGGTAGTGCTTTAAAGATTGATGCTTTATGATGAGGTTGATGTTTGACAAAAGGTTTCCTGTATATCTGGCAGTGTTTACTGGGTTTGTTATTCGAGACATGGTATAGATTAGTTGATCTCTATCCAGGTTATCGAAGACCCCTGCCCCACCCCCTCCCCTATGGATTAACCAAAATGGACAGAGGCTACAACAAGCTAGTTCTTGAGATGCAAAATGTCATGCCAGTCATCCTCTGAAGCAATGAGACTAATGAGGCGACAACGATTAGTTTTATCTCCACATTTATACTTGAATTTGGAAAAACTGTTAAGGTCGTCTAAAGTGAAGTATTTTTAGACATGCAAGCTCCACTGGCATAATTCCCTCAAGCAGCTTTCTGTGCAGCCCATGTCTTTAAAAAGGCACATAAACAATTTAAATATACAAAAAGATATTGATGGCCACTTTTGTTATATTGACAGATTTACAATGTTTTAATAATATATACCTACAGCTGTCCTCTGTAACAATGCCTGCATTTCCACGTACATATCACTGAAAGGGAAAAAGCAGCTATGTTAGTGTTTTATGAAAAAATACCATGTATAATGTGCACACAAACAGAGCAGAGTTTGTGCAGCTCTAAAAGAAAAAAATGTATTTACTTCATTTCCACCAGGCATAAAACATTGTACACTGTACCTACCATAACTTTCAGTTACATTTATTAGGACATTACAGAGATTTTGATTGGATGACTTTTCATTTTTCAAATTGTGTGGTATTCAGAAAATCCGTAAAGTGCGATGTACAGATGCGAGTTGCCTCATGTACACACATGAAGAGCCTCCGTGTTATCAGACTGCATTAAGGTTAGCTTCACTGAAAAGTACCGCTAAAGATTTGCTCAACACGAATATACGGCGTTTCGGTACCAAACGTTTGTCAGTGGACCCGAATTATACCGTTATATAGGGTCAAAGGTTGAGGTTACTTTACGTTTATGTGTAGCAGAAATAACTTTAACACAGACATTAAAAAACGGCTGGTTCGGATTAAGGAGCTCGGTTAACGAACCTTACAGACGGAAAAACGGTGTTTCAAGCTAACGTTCAATTTTGACAAAACAAATCTGCTAAAAAATCTCAAGGAGCGTCTAATAACTATTTTTACTAATCACGAGTCTCACAGTAATAATTACAAACAGGTATATTTTGTACTTACCATTAAGTTCAAGGATGTCTAGCGATGAAATACAGGATTGAAACGCGCAATTTCCTCGTCAATTTTAAATTCCCGCTTCTTCGACCTCCGGATTTCCGGGGTTGGTGATTATGCGCAGTAGAGACTCGTTGTTTCGAGGCCCTTCATTCTCATTGGACAAACAGGTGCTGATCTAACTCACCTGAATCATCTTTCAGTCGTTTCCAACAAACACGAATGAATCGTTTAACATAACGAAACTTGTTATATTCTTGTACGTCAAACATCCTTGTATTTTGCAAATCCAACACTCCATTTTTGGACTTTTTTGAGTGAGTGGTGGCGTGATATTAAAGCAAGATCTCTTTCAAAAAGCCTACAATAAAGAGAGTCAGTAAATGAGCACTAAATTTCCATATGGACTTTAGTGCTTGAATATTATTTAACTCTAAACTGACCAGGGCAAAATGGCCATGGACACAAAATCATACAAACGGGAGAAATTGTGCTTAAAACAGGGAAACCCACAGTTTTCTCTGAATCAACTTGAATTTAATTAAAAGTTATAGAAGAAAGGTAAGAAATACTTTTGTCCACATTTGTGACTCAAAGTCCCCACTTCCTTCCAACCGTGAGTGATCAAACCGCAGCTTTGTCCTGTCCGCCTGCTTCATTCACCCGTCGCTACGTTGCTGCAGCAGGTGTGTTAGAGACCGACGCGCTGGAAACAGTTCACGCAGTTTCGAGAAAAATTGTGGGTCAATAACAACTATGAAGTGAAATCACAAATTATTAATATTTTCAGACGGAATTGACATGCACCTATTAAAAAATAAGCAAAAGCTTAGCCTTGTTTTCGGTTTAACCTAAATTGTACTGTATACTGTAAGTATTTGTGTTCGATTATGTAATAAAATAAGACTATATCTTGAGCTCTGCAGGTGTCAGCAAATCTCGGCTGCTGTTTAAAGATTATGATTCAATAAAATACAAAGTAATGTACACTTTGGATATATCTATTAGATTTTCTACAGGCCTATAAAAGCAATATATTTATGTGGTTAGTGCTGATGGTATAACTGATTGACAAAATTAATTATCTAAAAAATATAATTACCATTATATACAATTATGAATAACACACTGGTTACTGAATTATAAAGAACTGGTTACTGAATTATAAGGAACTATACTTATAAACGCTTCTCTTTATTTCATCATTGGTACAAAACAATTGTCACCTGAACGTGTCTATTAAAACCGGTCCCATACCGACCAGTTCACTGGGGTGAGCTCAGCAGTTTTAATATGTAATTGTTCAGACATCCATCAGTGACAACACAAAAAAAACAATTCTTTTTCCTGTTCAACTGCTTTGTGTCACCTTAGAAAATTCTGCCCAGTCATGGCAGTGACGTCACTCACCTGTGCTCCACACCCACCTGCAGCCTCGGCTCCGCGCGCACTCTGCTCGCATCTCTCATCCTGTCTCGTGTTTCTGGAACCTCGTCGTCTTGTTCCAATGGACCTCGTTGGGATGATGATGCTGCAGCTGCTGCAGCTGCTGTGTGTTGCCCCCGTGGTTTGGTGCTACCCCACAGGTCTGGTTGCGGAGAGCTGTGATTCCATGATACCACAACACCAGGCGAGCGCACAGACATCAGCAGCCCCCTTCTCTGTCACCGTGGACCGAACCACCTACAGTGCTGGAGATCAGGTGACAGGTGAGTAACGGCTTGCTATTTTATGTCGATCAGTGTGTGTGTGTGTAAAAATCACGCTTCGAGGGCCGCATCCCTGTTTGTTTTCTAATCAACCTGCAAAACCCACCGCTGATCACCTGGAACAGGTGTTCAGCCAATCAGCAGACATCCTTGTCTGAGATAGAACCTGTGAGCAGGACAGAGAGATTAACGTGGTCGTAATCCGTACACGGAGTCACTGAATTGGCCGTAACATCATCGCATGAAAACATCCAGGCATGTTCTTCAAACACACAGCAACCTGTGTGAATGTCCTGCTCCATGAACGTTTATCCTTGTAACTACACAAATGCAGTAATTTGACGTACTTACGTTTTTTGTGAAATAGCTATATTGTTCTGTAGACTGGTAAATGTAATTCTAAAATGCTGCTAACAAGACAATTAAATGAGGATTTGAATTTGAAACCATCCTGTGGAATCTAAAGCAGTATTTTCGTTCATCAGGGCTCTCAGGGAACTGTTTGAAATTTAGTGTGGCATGTTCAAATGCAGACGAACCTGCTTGGCTTCAGTTATTACTTTATTGAGTTACATTGAGGTTTTTGAATTATTTCATTTCTTGTGGATTTTTTATTTGTAATTTTATACTAACGAAGTAAATTCTTTGTGAGTGGAGCTTCACGGCTGTAAACACTTTTCTTATGCACAGTTACACTCAAGGCTACGAGCTCCAAAGCTTTCACTGGATTCCTGCTAAAGGCTAATGAGGTGGGAGGGCAGGCTACTGTGGGCACCTTCACTGTGTCTCCCACTGATTCCCAGACTCTCCGCTGCAGCCAGAAATCTGTGAGTTTATTATAATGTGGACAATGTGCAGGCCTGCAGCAGGCAACACTGTTTGAAGCACTTGTGGCTGGAATATGTATTAATTTTGTCTGCTTGAACTTTATTTGTATCTGATATTAAATAATAACATATTATATTAAGTATTAAATTAAATGTTTCAGCAATTTCTTTCCTCTTTCTATAATGTCCATGAGTTGCACATTTATTCTCCACACCACCTTTTGCTTCTGTCTCCTTCAGACACCTCAGTTACAGTTTACTATAGGATTTGTTTTTCAACCACAACACACAAAAGTTAGGTGTGTTTATTGTATTTCTGTGTTGTGCAGGAGAGAGCAAAACAGACCTAGCAACAACAATATGCAAACAAAAACTATAACTTGAAATAAAACATTGTGATTTTTAAAGCTATATGTAGTTTCCTTGATAAAGGTGCAGAGAACCTTTTTTGTAGAAAACCTTTGATTGTTCCAATAAGGAATATGACACCACTATGTGCTCACCCTGTGTCTACACAAGTCAGAAGCACTTAAGTGTTGCTGCTTGACAAACCTTGAAATGTGTATGACCTCATTTTCTGTGTGTATGTGTTCAGAACTCAGCCGCATCCCACAAATCTTCAAATGACAAGACTTCAGTTCAGGTGACATGGACACCAGAATCATCAGGAAGCGGGAAATCCATTCAATTCGTGTAAAGTTTTCAATAAGAAGTTTGACGTATTTTCTGTTTCATTCTGTCCTTTTTAATGCCATGCTCTGTGGAGAAAGCAAACCAAGTCATTGCTTCCCTTGTCTCTGCAGAGCAACCTTCGTGCAGACCACAAGGACATTCTGGGTGGGTGTTACAAGTGCTACCATGGCCTTCAGTGGTTCCACTGCTGCTCCACCAGCAGGTGCTGCTGTAAGTATGGGGAGAGATCGCTGGACTGAAGTGAATGAGTTTGCATGTGTGACAGTGTGTAATCATGTGTCAGCTGGTCGTTCATGTAAAAGTCTGTTAGCCCTCAAAAAACAGCTTCTCTGACTGGGGGCTAATGATGTGAAGGAAAAGGAAACTTGTTTAACTTTTTGCATGAATAGTTAAGATAACGAAAACGCTGTAGTTATGATAAAGTTAGAGAAATCTGCAAGAGGAATGTCTCTTGTGCTGTTTATCAAAAGTTGTTTGTTGTAGTTTTTCTGGTTATATAAACAGGATTGTAAAGCCTTTTTTTCCCCCCTCAGATGAATATCTCCAGCACAGGCTGTGGGGTCACCAAGACATGTTTAAGTAAGCCTCTAAACTGTGATCCTTCAGCCACATCTGACTGCTATTTCATGTCAGCCAAGTTGTCGCCTGACGGTACGACTGTCCGCTACGACATGATAGGTCCTTCTAATGGATACGTTGCTTTTGGCTTTTCAGATGATCAGTCAATGGTAAGGTGGACATAGAAATCTATTATCTAACGTTTTATGTTTTGTCCACGATGGACTTGTTTTTAGTAGTTGCAGTGCAGTTGCTTGCATAATTTATGTATTGACATACAATAGTAATCTTTAAGAGATTTCTATTGTGTTTCAGCCATTGTTGTTGAGTGTGCTGCTTACATGTCCATACCCCCTGACATACTGCCTCCACAGTTCATTTTTCTAGATTCCTGGAAGTGTAGTGGTTCTGTCATAGGACACCGACACTCTAAAGGAACCTGCTGTATGATACATAGTGATTGCCGTCAAGGGCCTGCAAACACTTCAACTGTTAAAAGCAAATATATTGTTAGCATAATTTTGTAGTAGATAGAAATATGTGCAGAGGTATTTGTTTGTGAGTGTTGTTTTTTAGTTGTAAGCGTTGCACTGTTCTTCCTTTGTATCACTTTATAATGACAAATATTTGGGAGTGGCGCAGAAGGTGCAGATGGAAAGCAGAGCTCAGCAGGCACTAGCTTATGGCTCATATTGTAGCTCTAACGTCCAAATACGTTTCCGTGATCATTCTTTGAGCTTATTCTGCCTGCTACAAATGTCTTGTTCTGTAGCACCAACGTTGAGCAATATTGATGTCAAGTTTGAACCTAAGGAACATTAAAATCAAATGTAAATCACAGAGAACAATTATGCGTTCCATATAATGAACTCTAGGAATGATGACAGTTAATCCTAAAGGTCAACTTACCCTGCAAGTGTAAAGTTAAGCCAACCAAACCCTGGGGTTGGAGGTAAAGGAAATAAATAAACCAATTACTTGTGATTGAAAACAATTAATTCTAATTAAGAGATACATTTTTATTCTTAACTCTGTGTACTCAGGGAAATGATGACATTTACATCTGTGGCACAAACAGTAATGGTGCGGTGACGGTGCAGCACGCCTATTCAACAGGAGCAACAACTCCAAATACACTTCCTCTGGTACTAAATTTATTCTGAAACCCTTAATGTGTCTTTGGATTTTGCTTACCAGACTGAAATACTAAAATACTCTCAGAAAAAATATAATGTGAACACGCAACAGTGTTGATTAACTTGATATTAAAACTGTCCATCAGGGCAATCTTTCTGTTGTCATGGCAGCAGTACAGAACAATGTGATCGGCTGTACCTTCACCACCACGAACACTATATCTACGCAGAGGTCCACTGGCTTTAACCAAACCTATTACATCCTGTTTGCCTATGGACCCAGCAACAATGGTAATGTAGATGTTGTGTAATGGTGATCCAAGATGAAAATGGTACTAAACATCAGAACAAGTTGTCAGAACTGTTCATCCAGAGGCTACATGAAGAAAAAGTAATAAAGCAATTTAAAATTGTATTACAAAATCTATTCATCCTCCTCATGATTTGTATTTCTATTTAACTTTTGATTGAGATTTGGCCATTTAAGAGTCACACATACACAATAGTCGGTCAGGACGGGCAATCAGACAATCCAGCATTTACTGTTTTTAGGAGAATTCTGGGGTTACAGCAAATAAACTGCTGTTAGTTTATTGTTCTAAAATACATTTTTAGAATTTGGTGACTAAAATATTTGATAGGATTCACTAAATAAATAAGATCTGTTATATGTGTCTGTCCAGCAGGACAAATCCAGGTACATACAGGTACCTTCACAAGTTCAAAGAAGTTAGACATCTCCAAAGCTGAGGTCACGGCAGCAGAAACCGGAACGCCTGCCATCGTCAAAGCACATGGTGAGAACCTGGAAAGACGAATGTGTAAGGCAGTATTAGAGTAGCTCACAACTTTTTTTTGTTAGTAGGTCTGTTCAACACAGCTACAAACGTGGAAAAAGTTGACTGTTTCTGCATGGACGGCTAAATGGTTTAAATTAGAAATGTATCTGCTCTGTTGGAAAAGTGGGGCTAAACTCACACTGTAGGTCAGGATAAGAACTATCAAACACCCTCATTAGACCAGTTAGTTATTCATATTGTACACAATAGTGTTTGTGCATTGTTAATTCGTGCCATGAGGAATCATTTATTATGGATACGTAGCAGTGAGACAAACACCTTGTTTGTCTTCTCACCTTTCCAAACGCATGTTCCGTAAATTCTGGACTATAGAGCGCACCTAAATTTAAGCCGCACCCGCTAAAATTTAAAAGAAATATATATTTTGTCACATATAAACCGCATCGAACTATAAGCCGCCAATATCCAGGCTGAGAAATAATATCTGTTGTATGCGCTCCTACTCATTGTTCACAGTAGGCATGAGGATGTTCTGTGCGCTGTTTTACCGGCATTACGGTAAAGAGTGCGTTTACGTGTATGTGTGGCTGGTATAACACATGTCGAATGTACAGAGCCGACAAAAACGTCCTTGTTATAAATAAACGGCTTGTTCCATAGCCAAAGGAGAAGACGTCTCTTATTCTTCACGAATTACGCAGGAGTTGCTGCGCTCAACAAAAGATTTTGTCTTTTGTCAACACAAGTCTTTATTCATACAACTGAACCTGAATGGTGCCTGTAACACGGCAGTAAAAGTGCTGATCACACAAAACAGAAAAGTCATGGTTTTATTAATCTTCCTCCTGTGCACTAAAACCAAGTTGCTTTATTTTTCTTCCTCCTGCGAACAGAAACCACTGAACACCAAACCACTGTCACTTTTTCTTCCTGCGCACTGTTAAAGTCGCTTCATTCTCCCGTGCACTGAAACCACAAATCGCTATTCATCTTCCTCCTGAGCATTGAAACCACTGTCACACTCGATTTCTTCACGGATAGCCAGATCGATGGCTTCAAATAAAAGCTGCATCATAGGAATTTCTTCGCGTGTTTTCCATTATGAGGGGGTGAGGGTGTAAAAATATTACCGTATTTTGCTGTTGTGCGTCTTGGGTTGCATGCGCTAAGAATAAAAACTGGCGCTTTTTTGTTTGCACTGACTTCCATCTACAGCGCCCATCTGAGGGCTGCAGAAAAATTCACAGAAAAGCCGCATCTCTGTAAAAGCCGCATGGTTCAAAACGTCGGAAAAAAGTAGCGGCTTATGCTCCGGAAAATACGGTAGTTTTAACAAGCATGAACATTCATGCTATACAATACTGGATCCATCAGCTTTTTAAACGACAACCTGTAACACAACCAGCCTACTAGTTTTAAAAAAGCCTTATATTTAGCCAATATCATTTCATTATGTTTTATTTATTTATTTAAAAAAGTATTATCAGTGCTATAGTGATGTGTAGTGTGATGTTAGGACAGAAGAAAGAAATTTGATTCCGATAACGGTTTGTGCGGAGCAGTGAGCCGCATTCCAACATCCGATTTGTGTTTCAGGAGCCCTGATGTTGATATCCTGGATGACCACAGGAACGCTGGGAATGATTGTAGCTCGATACCTAAAAGGCATGGCCAAAGGACGTCAAATGTTTGGCAAAGATGTCTGGTTTCTGGTGAGGCCTTGCGACAAAGCTTTTTGTGTATATTTAATACTTGAAAATTTTTGAAAATTAGCAGTATTTTTTGTATCTGGGTGTTGTAAGTATAAAAACACTGTAAATGTATGTGAAAATGAAAAACTGAACCTGTAAAATCTCAAAATCACAATAATTAAAAAATAATTACATATTGTTACTGAACATAAATTATTAAAAACATTTTAGATACGTTGTAGATCTAGTTTTTCAGTTCGAAGCATTGTGCATCCAATTCTATAAGACTACCATAAAATAAAATAAAGTAATAATTACATTTCTTTACGTTTAACCTGTGTTTGTACCTCACTGCATGTTGTCTCGTTTGTGTTTCTCCAGGTCCATGTGCCAGTAATGTGTTTGACGGTAGCTGCCACAATCATCGCCTTCATTATCATCTTTGTGTATGCTCAGGACTGGGCAGGGGTCAGTGCACATGTGCTGCTGGGACTCAAGAATCATTTTGCAGTGGCATTGCAGTGTTGAGGATTTGTCTTTTAGTAGTCAGGCTGTGATTGAAAGTGTTGTCACTGGAATATAGAAGGGATGCATGTATACGCGCAGTTCACTTCATGCAGATATTACAGATAATGATCCTTCCATACTCGCAAACTTCATTATTAATACCAATATAATGAAGTCATTGTTTTTTAGATATGAAAAATGCTGCTGTTACCCTTACCATGTACTGTTATTTCCTAATACTATGTATGTCAGTGAGTGTCATTGTTACTGTGCGTTGTTTTCAGGGAGCCCATCCTGTACTAGGCGTCTTGGTTATGATCCTCTCTTTCATCCAGCCTATAGTGGCTTTTTTCCGCTGTGGACCACAACATTCCATGTAGGTACCCTGGTGTGTGTGCGTGTGTGTGTGTGTGTGTGTGTGTGTGTGTGTGGACAAATTTTGTTTCAAGACCCTTTGGAGGTTAGGATTTCAGTTGTATTGGGTAGTGTCCTCACCAGTATGGAGAGATAAACGTGTGTGTTACATCGTGGGGCCCAGAATTAATTTACTGACTCACTTGAGGGGACATCTATGTTCTCATGGCTCTCCACATGTCCATAAGTAATTTTAGGGTAACGACATGGGTTAGCATAAGACTCAATGGAAAGTCCATGCAGGCTGATAAAAATGAGTGTATGTGTGTTTGTGTTTGTAAAAACTAGAGAGAGAGAAATTCAAAATGTCTTCTAGCTTTTGGAGACGTGTCATGTCCAAACCTTTCTTTCTAACATAGCATTTATATTTCATAATTAGTGTGAACATGCATGTGGTCACACTAAATGTAACGTAACAACATAGTCCTCTGTTGCTGTTTGAAAAGTAATTGAAAAGTTATGGGCACAGTTCTCCACTCAGTGACATGTTTCTTTGTTTCGAGGCTCTTCAATGAGATTCAAATCATTATAAGGTTAGGGCCATCTGCATTCTGCATCTTATTTAAGCAACTGATCATCTAAAATGTTTTTCACAGGAGGTTCATGTTCAACTGGACACATTCTTTAAACGCTTTGGTGATAAAACTTTTAGCTGGTAAGCTCCTAGTGTCTCCTGGTTTGAACACATTCTGTATAGTTTTTAGAACTTTTATTGCTGATAATTTCATAAATGTAAGGCTGCTTGACACAAGTCTTGTCATGACTGCTTTTGTGTCCTGTAACACAGTGGCGGCCATATTCACCGGTCTGCAGCTGATTGATGGCAGTGAAACCCAGTGGATGGTCAAAGTGATGGCGGGTTTTACAGCCTGGGAATGTTTGTTCTACATTTCCATTGAAACCCATTTCAGATGCAAGAATTCCACTTCAGGTTAATTCCTTATATTAGAATTATCAGTGGACTCTAGCTGATGTAAAGTATTTCATGAGGAAAAATGCAGCTTTAACACAACTCTTATCTTTGGATTACAGAAACTTCAGAATCAGGAGGGGTAAGACAAAAATGATCATAGATGAAATATTAAAACAACATGTGCACATCATGCTGATTTCTTATGTAAAACCCTTCTCTTTGTCAGCCAAACATTGATGGCCTTCTGGTAGGTATGTTCTTCCTGGGAAATCTTGCATTTTTGATTGCGTTGTTGGTTGGAATTGGTACAGCAACAGTGGATCCATGATGGAGCAACAGAAGAAGAAAAAGAATTGTTTTTATATACCAGGACTTTGCCAAAAATGTTTTTTAAAATATAAATGTACTATATATATAATATTCTACTATTAACATTCAAACTGTTACATTAGTCGGCCTCAATGAGTACATATACATAGCTACCACGTGCATATATATATTATGAAAGATGTAAACGTACAGTGGCTCAGATATATACCGTATGTGTACTTTACTTATCATCTGTCATGGTTTGAAATAACTTTTTGAGCTATTTAAACTGCTAAATGATTACACAGAACATTCTTTTAAAAATTCCAAGAATTTGGTGCATGTGTTTCAGGTTATTTTTAATTACATAAAGCAATATTTGGTTAAATGTTTCTTGACAAGTTTTTCCTTTAGGTAGAACTGTGTTTGGATATTTGACCAATCCTCTTGGCAGAATTAGTGGAGCTTAGTAATTTTTTTGTTTTTGTAGCACTGGGAAAGACATTTATAAAAATGTTTTATTCATTCCATAAGTAGCTTTTGCTGTGTGTTGTATGTTTGTTTAAACACCCAAGTGTCTTCAAGTGTGACATTTGAGTTCATGCTGAAGATTCTGAGGTAACCCTCCTCCTCCATGGTTCCGTCCACTCTGTGCCATGCACCAGGTCCACTGGCACAAAACAGTCTGAGAGAATGATGATAACTCTGCTGTGCTTCACAGCAGGTACAGTGTTCTTGGAGTTGAACGTCTCTCTTTTATTCCTCTAAACATATGTCTGATCATTGTGGCCTAACAATTCAGTCTTTGTCCCCATGTAGTCAACAATGATGCAGGAAGTTAAGAGGCTACACCATGTATGTAGAATTGTGAGCTTTGGGTTTTATGTTAGTCATTTGAGTTATTGTTATTATGTACTTGTTTGTAGTAATAAATATGTACATTTTTAAAAACAAGGCCGAAAATATTTTTTAAGTTTGAGCTGAAAAAGGTTGTTGAGTTCAACTTTATTTATTTATATAGCGCCAATTTACAACAAGGTCATCTCAAGGCACTTTACATAATAAAGTCAAGACTAGACAAACATTTAGAGAAAAACCAACAAATCCCCCTTGAGCAACTATAGGCAAGAGTGGAGAGGAAAAACTCCCTTTAATGGAAGAAACCTCCAGCAGAACCAGGCTCAGGGTGGCCATCTGCCTTGACCGGTTGGGCTGAGTGAAAAGTGGAGAGAGAAGTTGTGAAGAGCCACAAATCACAAGGTGCGAGGTCAGGCAAGTGGTGTGGGGCGTCCAAAAACTTGATCCCACAAACACCAATGAACAATGTGGTCTTGGTGACTCCTGCAGGAGTGTTGTCATGGTAAAGAAACCTGTCTGTCGACATCCTAGGTGGGGGAGGGGGGGTCAACTTATTTCCTCAAGAACCACACCCTTGGTATTCTTTCAAGTACCCACTGCTGCTTACATGGATTAGGTGTGTTCATTCAGTGAGAAGCCGCAAGTGTAAGGTAGCAGGGTAGTTGAGGAAGTTTCATCATTGAGTTAACCAGAGCCAAGTTTCTGCTCTTACAAGTAATCTTTCATATTTACCAGAAGCACAACTCAAGTCCTTTTGGCTGCAGAAGATAAAAATTGTGTTGACGAGGAAAAACTTGATTCCATTGCCTAAATTTAATAATAAATATTATTTATATAGAGACTGAAATCAGCCTCTTCCGCGATGTTTTACTCAGTTTACTCACTTAATAATCTGTCCATTTATGTTTTTATTAAACACCTTAAAGTACAGAACAAGCATGTACAACATTGGTATATGACTTTGCATATATATATAATATATATTATATTATTTTAATGGTTGTATTTACATGTACTTAATGGGTAATTGGTGAAATAAGCTTTTTATGGTAATTGGAGAAAAGTTTTTAAATTTTCAATTCAATTCAATTTTTTTTATATAGCACCAATGTACAACAAAGTCATCTCAAGGCACTGTACATAATTTACATTTACATTTAGGCATTTGGAAGACGCTTTTATCCAAAGCGACTTACAAGTGAGGAACAAACAAGCAATAAAATCTAAGTTTATGAGAGAAACATCAAAGTAAAGTGCTTTCAACCAAGTGTTACGGTTTCATGGGATGCAAGTAGAGAAAAAGAAAAAGGTTTTTTTTTTTTTTAAAGGAAGAGATGGAAGAGTTCTGTTTTCAGCAGTGTTTTAAATGTAGTGAGTGAGGTCGCTGAGCGCATAGAGTTTGGCAGCTCATTCCACCACCGTGGATAATAAAGTCCAGACTATACAAACATTTTGAGAAAACCCAACAAATCTCCCTTGACTAAGACTTAAGTGACAGTATAAAAGGAAAAGCTCCCTTTAACGGAAGAAACCTCCAGCAGAACCAGGCACAGGGTGGGCGGCCATCTGCCTTGACCGGTTGGGCTGAGTGGAAAGTGGAGACAGAAAAGGGTAACAAAGCAACAGCAGAACATGTGCAGGTTGGTTGGTCCAGTAGCTGTGCACTGGAAGACACACAGGTCCAAAGCCGTGGACACCTGAAGACGGGGGGAGACAGAGAGGGAGAAGCAAAACTAGGGGTAAAAGGAGACACAGTAAATGTGGGGTGAGAGGAGGAAAATGTCTCATTTTGCAGCAGGACTAAAAGTAACTATAAGCTTTATCAAAGAGGAAGGTTTGATAAAGCCTTCCTCTTTGAAAGCCTCCCATTCTACTTTTGAAAATTCTAGGAACATCAAGTCGACCTGTATTCTCAGACCGAAGTGGTCTATTAGGATGATATGGTACTAGGAGATCTCTGAGGTATGATGGAGCTTGACCGTTTAGAGCTTTAGAGCGGGTTTCAAATGCCAATGGAGAGAAGCTAGAGTGAAAGATGAAATATGAAATATCATTCATATAAAGTGATCTCCGAAATTGGCATTGGATAAAGCTGGTTTCCACAGGGTGATATCTGTCTGAAATTCTGTCTGATTTCATAACCACATTTCTAATCAGCTCCTCCAATTGTGCATGTGTGTGGACACATGGCACGTTCTTCTCTGTCTTTCCTTCCATATATAGTTTGGTTGGGCAGCTAATCTGTGGCTAGAACGTGTCTTACTGAGGTATTTCCCTCCTTAAAGAGCCAGGACTTTTACTATTGCAAAAATAAATGACAAGTCTCCAAGGCTTATACCTGTGAGAAGAAAAACAGTTCAAGGAGCAGTGAAAGGAACAACTCATGTGATCTCTTAAGAGACCACAGAGCCAGGTGTAGTCTGTAGCTTCTCTGGAGAATAGTCCACTAAATTACCCAGGCATGGAGTGTGTTGAAAGGAGCAGTGACACAGACAGTGCACAACAGCCTCACAAACAACCCTATTAAACTGCTGAGTTATTACAATTATAAGGTGGTTAATATATATAATATTTTTGTCATTTTACTATTTTCCTGAATTAATCTAACAAGCAGTGCCAGTAGATTTCCACACAACAAGTGATCAGAATTGAGGGAGCCGGCTACTTTTTTAATCATCTATTTATTATAACAGCATCACTTTATTATTTACATTGGTTTGTATACAAAATACATGGACAGCAGGTGGTCACCTTTGAAACATGATCTGCTAATGAGTCAGCAACTCTGTGTATGTGTGTGTGTATGTGTGTGTGTGTGTGTGTATTCTCTCAGCTTCTCCAGGTGAGCCTGAACCCTGAAGGCAGGGTGGCAAACTGGGCTTGGAAAACAATAAAGACTTGATGGGAGGAGGATGTGAACGGAGCGATGTTGGTTTCCTAAACAAACCACAGAGAGGAGAGACAAACACTTGTCAAGGAAATGCAAAGATGTGCACATGATTTGTAAATGTGTTTTTATTTTTATACTTAGATGCATTTGAAAGCATGAAAAAGAATCAAGCATAAGACATTTTCTAATTTGAAATATATGTCTGAAAAAGTGACTGCTTGGTTGGATTACGTACCACCCCGCAGTAAGGTCCAACAGGCGCTGAGGTTGTATCTGGTCCATCATACAATTTAAGGAAGTTGTTCTGGCAGCCTCCAGGGTCATCAATGCTGATCTGGGCAAAGGTTACGGTCACCACACGACCTCTGGGTGCCAAGATTCCCCATTCACAGTGGGTATTGTTGGGATAGGTTCCTGGGTAGTTGGGACTTGAGAATGATCCGTGGTCCCCATACAGAGTGCCACCACAACCTGGAACAAAGACACTTAAGCTAAAGAATAGACATGGACAATCTATTCTGCTTCTAATCTGTGTTATGACAATTAGTAATAATAAGAATGATACTGAAATCTCAGTTTTTAAAATCATTTGTTTAATGAGTTTAGCTCTAACCGTGAGGGGAGGACGTCCATGTGGCATCAAATCCATCACGGGCATTGGAGAAGTCACTCTTAAAGCGTATGTAGAGCTGGTTGGATTGTGGGAAGATGGGGCTGGGCAGGGTGCTGCCACAGAACTTACCAATCAGTGGTGAGCTGTCTGTGGTGCCGTTACGGATCTAAGAGACAGCAGTGTTTTGGGATTTAATGTCACATCACCAGCAGGAGGCTCAAAATGACGAACAGCAGAGAAACTGTAGCCAGATGAACATTCAAATCTACTATATAGAGACATACATTGGGGCCCAAAGTTTGCGGACACCCCTTTTTCAAACTCTTCCAACAGCATAGGAACAAACAGAAGTGGCCAACATCACCAAATCTTATGTAGCTGAATTGTTAAAGCAGCAGATGATTAAATATGTCATCTTGTAAGTTGATGTGACAAATATCCGTATAATATAAAAACTTCCTTGTGTGCTGGTTGTTTACCTCCAGATAGTCAAATCCACAGTTGGGGTGGTTCTCCAAGTCAAAATTGTTAAAGAAGAAGGAGATGGAGTTGTTCTGTGGTGCCTTGAGGATGATGATGCAGTCCATGCTGTGAGGGTAGATATCAGGCCAGCCCGGACTCTTCAGGTACCCGTATTCCTGTTCATAGGTTCGGCTACAGCCTGGAAACAGCCACCAACACAGTCGAGCATTGATTAATCAAGTACCCCTACCCATGAGTCAAACCTTTTATGCTTTGTGGACTATTCCTTTTGGAAAATGAGCCAATGAAGAAAAAATTAACCAAAAGCAATATATGCATAGTACCAATTATTTTTTAAAACTTCTAATGTGACAGGCTGTGATTTTAATAAGTAGATTTTATTTTAGTTGAAAACCTTCATCTGCAAAGTAACTATTTTCATGTTTAACATTTCCCTTTGTAGCCAGGTTAAAATAATTCTAAATGACGATATTCATTAACACAACTCAAAAATTAAAAAATCACAGACAGAGTTTCTGCTTTAATCACACTGGTTTTAAATACATCTGTTGGTTAAATGGTAAACGGCCAAAGCAAGGTGCACATCAGGATCAACTTGCTAGAACCCAAGAAGGGGCCAGTGATCTTGTGGTCTGTGGACCACTGTCTTACCAACTGAGCTAATCATCCATTATTATGAAGCATTTAGTGACACATTAACCACAGATTTGGATGACAGAAGACAAGTGACAAAGTAACAAAACTCAGATCACATCATTCTCTAAACTGCTAAACTAAAAAAACATATTAAACAAGATTAATGAGCTGTGTACATGTCTAAGGTTGCCTTCAGTGCCCAATACCCACTAAATAAGGGTTTACACCTCCGATCTATAGTAACCTACAGACCAAGCACAATGAAAAGTTTTTTTACTTATGTGTTTAGATACGTTTCACGCTTGTAGTAATACTGTAGGTTTTATTGCATTATTCAAGCACATGCCTGTTTTAAACCACTCAACACAAGACAGTAAAATAGATTGTCCAGGAGAAAAAATATTTAGAATTTTACTGAAATTAGAAATGTTGAGATGGACCTGCACAAATTAACAAAGCTGCTTGTGTCACAGTAAAAACTGTCAATCCGTGTGCAGCAGCTTTCTGTTTGTGTTAAGGCTATAGTTGGAAGAGCAAAGTGTCAGAGCTGAAGGTTTAAATAATTATGTTAAAGTTACCTTTCTCAATATGGACACATAGTGAGTCTGCTATAGTTTGAGGCTTACAGAGATTTAATTAGGTCAAAGAAACAGAGCTACGTTCTACTGTACATTTGTTTTGTGAGTGTGAGACAATTTGAAAACTGAGAATATTAAAACAAAAATGCCAATGTTGTGATGCTGAAAAAGCGCTGCTCAGGTTTGCTCCAGCTCAATTTATTTTCTGCATTTACCTCCATTGTACTGAGGTGGGATCAGAGAAAGCTCCTAAAATACAAAGTTTCCAAGAAAAACCTGGGGCCATGCAAGTACTGTACACAGGTTTGAAAAGCTAAGATGTTAATTAAATACAAAACTGGATATAAGGATTAGTGCTTCTACATCAGCAAGATCTTTTGAATCAACGATGGAGGTGTCTATGGATGTTTGTAAGAAAATGGGCCCCTGGGTAGGGGGTCTATTTTGGGGAGTTTGTGTTTATTTTGTATTATTTTTGTATCTATTTTAGATGGTTTCAGGTCATTTTCTAACTATTTTGCATCATGTTGTGGTTGTTGCACATTTCTTTGTGGTCATTTGGTGTTGTTTGTGCATTATTAACTGATCTCCTTCAAGATTTTTAAATATGAACAGCAACTTCAGAGGCTCTAGACCCCCTCACCTCTGTGGCACTTGGGCCTGTGCCCAGTAGGTCCCTATAGTTAGACATTCATGGAGGTACATACCAGCAATCTGATAGGTGAAACTCAGGCCATTTCCTGTCATAAAGGTGTCAGATTTGAAGTGTATGAGGATTGTTCTGCCGTAGCTGTAGAAGTCTGGTGGGTGAATGTCTGATGCACAGAACTTATGTAACTGCCCATAGTCTCCCTAGAAACACAAGTATTTCATTCAGGATTGAAATTACAACACTATACCAAATGTATGGAAAAATTAGTTACTGATTGTAAAACAAAGCACACCAGCCACAAACTTTTTGGATGGATATACTACAGTTTGTAATTTTAGCATATCTCCAAATTCCACTGATTGATCTTTTCTGGAAGTGATGTTATAAGTTCTAGTATCATTTTTGTTGATTATTAGAGTATACACCACTTATAAGTCCAGTCCCTGTCTTAACTCACTATAGGCCAGTCCTTCATCTCCAGGTAGTTTGTAGAGCAACTTTGGCTGGGCTGAAGTACAAACGTCTGCACTGACACTTTGATGGTTTCCTGGGCTGGAGCATCAAGTATCCAGCGGCAGGAAGTGTAAGAAGGATAAGCGTTGGGGAAGGAGGGTGAGGTCAGCGTCTGGACGGTGGTCGTGGCATTCAGAGTGCCGCCGCAAAACACTGAAAAAAAACCAGATCGAGAAGCTGGGAAACTGCAGGGAACTGTATACATAGCAGCTAAATGTGATGAGAATTGTGTAAACACTTGTATGATATTTGTGTATTTTTATTTGATACTTTTAAAGGTTCTACTATTTTCTTTTTTGCAAAGACAGACCACTCAGATAACGCATGTGTAGTGTGTGATTTTAAAATAAGGCTGCTGGTGTCAGTTTAAAGTGTTTCAGATGACAATGAAATGTTGTTTTCCAGAAAGTCAAATGCAGTGGTGTAGATGGAGAGTAAATGTGTCTTACTTGGCACGGATCTGTAGGTGGCATTGAAGCCTCTCCGCTGTATTACACTGTCACTGACAAAGTGAATGGTCAGGAAGTTTCCACTTGAGACAAAAAAGTCAGGGAGGGTGTTTCCACAAAACGTCCCCACCAGAGGGAAGTTAACGTTGTCACCATCATACAGCTGTTATAGAAAGACACGTAGAACAGTGAAGACAGTAACAAAAACAAATCCACTCACTATTGTCCACAAGTACTGTCAGAAATACTATAACTAGGGTAGATTCCTCAAGAAAGAAAGGTAATGTTTCATATTCATATTTTAAGTGGATCTTTACTTTGACTGAGTCAAAGCGGCAATTAGTGGCAGTCTCCAGATCAAAAGAGGTGAAGGTGAGGTTGATGGCTTTGTTGACTGGCATCTCAATGGTCCAAAGACAGTCCATATTGGGTTCATAGCTTCCATCCAGGTTTGGATCTGGAGAACCAAACATGCCCATGGGCATGGACATGTAGCCACCACATCCCTGTGCTGGACCTACAAAAAAATCAGAATACAGTTGACCACACAGTGTAGTTATCAGTATTGAAATATATGAACACAACAGTGCTCAACAGCTAGATAATAGAGAACAAAAAAACCAATATAAAACTACTGTAAATTATAACTTTATTTGTTATATTCTGCACAACATAAGCGTCCCATGAAATGAAATGTCACTAGTCCTGCATTTCCACAACCTTTATCATGAACCTGTCTTACAGTAATATTGACCTACCGAGTGTCTGACTGTAAGTGGCCCTCCAGCCAATCCCGTCCACTGAGGCGTCTGTCTTGAAGACAATGAAAAGGTGGTTGGTGGTGGAGCGCAGATTGGGTGGGAGCACTGCCCCACAGAATTTTCCAAGCAAGGGCGCAGAGGTGTCTTGTCCATCATAAACTGCCACGTAGTCATAGCGACAGCCAGAAGACGGTTCCAAGTGGAAGGTGTTAAACCTTGGCAAAAGAAAAAAGAGAAAATTATGTAAAAACTTTATATCTAGTGTAGTTTCTTACAGTATATTTTGATTCATATTCACACCAGTTTGTACTATGGCTATGTAAACAGTAATCCATCCTGAGACCGTTTTACATTTTGGTCAAAATATTTCCATTTGTTTTGTAGGTTAAGAAAGATAGATCAAAAGAAATTTAAAAGAAGCTTCATATGAATTACCCTGTTGCCTCTGGATTGTTTTCCTAGATCCATAAGTATAGTTTCATGGTGCTTTACATTGTAAAGAGATCTACTTTATCAGTACCAATTCACTTTGGAGTTTTGGCCTCGGCATTAAATACATAAAAATAAAAAAGTAAACTGTCCTCTTTTGATAAAAGAAAAAGTGCAGTATGTGTCAAACAGATAATGCAGCCTTACTTAAGATCCACCACTCTGTTTGCTGCGACCATGATATGGTAGGTACAGTTGATGTTGTGGTGGTAGTTGCTTATGGAGAGCGTTGGACTGCTCACTGTGCCCATAGTGGAATTGAAGAAACCACCACATGCTGCGCACACACAGACACACACACACACGCACTCAGTATCACTGCATGTACAGTAAAACAATATACTGCTGATGAAAAATAAATTAACATTAACAAATACAACTTTGATACTGTGATTTTTTAAACGACTGCTTCAAAAGTGTAATAGCTGAAGCCACTGTAATGTTATGGGTGTGTGAAAAGTATACATGAGATATACCTCTTCTCCTGAAGCCTGTTACAGACCCTCTTTCAATTTTAGGTCTTAAATGGTAAACGGCCTGCACTTACATGGTGCTTTTCTACCTTTTGGTACTCAAAGTGCCTTACACTGCTTCTTATTTACCCATTCACACAAATGGGGGAGCGGCTATGCAGCTGGCCAACACTCACCGGGAGCAACTAAGTGGGGGTTTAGTGTGTTGCTCAAGGACACTTTTACATGTGACCGAGGGAGCCGGTGATCAAACCAACAACTGTAGGATTGGTGGACGACCGCACTACCTGCCACTGCAACACAGTCGCTTCGTACTCATGCCTTCCTTACACCAGGTATGAATCATCTTGCACATTACATTGCATTACATTTCTTCGTTCTTGTCTTTACTTACGAATGGTTGTGTATTCTGCCATGAAGCCAGTGTCAGTCACCACAGAGTCAGAATAGAAATGGATTAACATGGGGCCAAATGTCAAGAAGGGTCCCGGGATGGTGTGACCACACAAAGTTGCAATAGGTGGGCCACTGGTTGCCAGGCTGTGGATCTTTAACCCATCGTACAGACAGGTGGAGTGTGCTAGATAACAAATAGACAGGCCACATACTCAACAAACAGCTGACTCTTGGCTTCCAGCACCAGAAAGCACAAAACCTTCATAGTCTTATAATGCTTATATCATTATACAGTATATTCTTTCTAGGTCAGCAGGTGATTCTTGGCCCATATGTTGCTAACTCAGAAACACTTGCCTTCTACTTGGAAAGTTCGAAACGTAACAACAATCACAGTATTTTCTCCAGCATCTATGGTGTAGTTGCAGTTGGAGTAGTTTGGGTAGTCGGCTGGATAATTTGGGGAAACCACTCGACCTCTGGGAGCTGTGAAGTTTGCACCACAGCCTGATAACAGAAGACATTAGACTTTATTTGCATTTCTGTAGGATTGACAACATCATAACTCACTCTAATATTGAAGTGTCGAATAGGTTCTTTGCCAGTTAATATGTGCTTTGAAGCCTCATGTGAGAAATGATGAATATTGAACAAATGTTAAGATTCTGCCACAATGCTGACATGAAGCTGCATGTGGTTCTTGGTTCTTACGTGTGCTGAAGTATGCTGAGAAACCTCTGCCAGTTGATTGAGTGGCCTGGAATCTGCTTGTGAGGATGTTATTTGGAGCGATGACAGGGTTCGGGGCCACTGAGCCACAGCCTGTGGACAGCAGAGCCTCAGTGTTTTGGGTCTGACCGGACCACACCTACAGGAAAATACACACTGATTGAGAATTTGTTGTCAAATAAAACATTGTTTTCTGTATAAGACTAGTACATGTTACAAACTATAATTAAAGGCAAAATATCCGTGAAAGTAAAAGGCTTGAAGAAACTATTTGGATCTTGACTCATTATCCCAGCAACCACCTGAACAACAATTAGTGACTTTTCATTTTTCTCTACATCAGCTCTTTGACATTAGCTTCTTAATTTTAAAGTATTACTTAAGCAGCTTAAATGCAACCACAGTTAGCAGCAACACATTTCTCTATAAGCTCCATGTTGAAGTTTGATTTTGGCACCTTGATGTAACTGTTCTGGCAGGTCCCAGTGTTGTCTGGAATCTGGAAATCGCTGTTAAAAACCATCTCCAGATGGTTTCCCTCGTGGGCAATGATCTGCCACAAACACTCCACATTGGCTGGAAAGTTCTGAGGGTAGTTTGGAGACTTGATTGTTCCTGTATCAGCATGTATCACCCCTCCACAACCTGGGTCAAAAATAATTAAGGTGTGACTGCACAGCTCATATATAAACTGATTATACAAATAATATATTATATATATACATAAAAAATTCCCCACTCGCTCCTTCCTTCTTTGGGGTAGTCTTGTACTTCATTCAAGCTCGCGCCCTCTACCAGAGGCCTTGGAGCTTGAGGGACCTGCTCAGTATCTTAGCTGTTCCTAGCACTGCACTCTCATGCACAGAGATCTCAGATGTCGTTCTTGGAATCTGCTCCCAATATTCCTTTCACAACAGGTACCTTCCACACCTTTCTAACTCTTCTTTCAGCCCTTGGTATTTCTCAAGCTTCTCATGTTCCTTCTTCCTGATGTTGCTATCGCTTGGGATTGCCACATCTACCACTACAGCCTTGTTCTCCTCTTTGTCTACAACTACTATGTCGGATTGGTTGGCTATTACCATTTTGTGAGTCTGTATCTTGAAGTCCCACAGGTTCTTAGCTCTGCCATTCTCAACCACCTTTGGAGGTGTGTCCCATATTGACTTTGGGGCTTCCAGCCTGTACTCAGAAAAGATGTTCCTCTACACTATGCCTGCCACTTGGTTATGGCGTTACATGTATGCCCTGCCTGCTAGCATCTTGCAGCCTGCTTTTATGTGCTGGATTGTTTCAGAGGCACCTTTGCACAGATTGCACCTTGGGTCCTGCCTGGTGTGGTAGACCCCGGCCTCTATTGATCTTGTATAAAGAGCCTGCTCCTGTGCTGCTAGGATTAGTGCCTCCGTGCTGTCTTTCAGTCCAGCTTTGTCCAGTCACAGGTAGGATTTTTCGATATCAGCCACTTCTTCTATCTGCTGGTGATACATACCGTGCAGGGGTTTGTCCTTCCATGAGGGTTCCTGCTTTCCCTCCCCATGTTCCTCTGATTTCTGCTGCGTGAGGTATTCGCTGAGCACGTCATCACTTGGGGCCATCTTCCTTTCGTATTCATGGATCTTAGTTGTGTCATCCTGGATAGTGGTTCTGAAGCTCACTAATCCTTGGCCTCCTTCCTTGCGTTTAGCGTACAGTCTCAGGAAGCTGGATTTGGGGTGAAACCCTCCATGCATTGTGAAGAGCTTACTCATCTTGATGTCAGTGGCTTTCATCTCCTCCTTTGGACAGCTTATTATACCAGTGGGGTATCTGATGACCGGGAGGGCGTAGGTGTTGATCGCCCGGACTTTGTTCTTCCCATTCAGCTGACTTCTCAGGACTTGCCTTATTCCTTTGAGGTACTTAGTGGTTGCTGCTTTCCTTGTGGTCACTTCATGGATACCATTTGCCTTTGGGATCCCAAGGTATTTAGCTATCCTCAACATCTGCTAACTTGCCTTCTGGTAATACAATCCCCTCAGTTCTGACTACCTTTCCTCTCTTTGCTATCATCTGACCACACTTATCCAGTCCGAATGACACCCGTCTTGGCTGTATATCCTGTTGGTATGTATCAGCAAGTTGATGTCTCGTTCGCTCCTACTTGATGCTCTCAGCTTGACATCAGCCGTGTAGAGGAGGTAGGTTATGGTTATGCCATTGCGTAGTCAATATCTTTAACCCCTCTTGGCGATTATCTGGCTGAGGGGGTTCAGGCCTATGAACAGCGGTGAGTACAGAGCATGTCCTTGGTATACGCCGCACTTGATGTTGACTTGTACAATTGGCTCAAAGTTGGCCTTTAGGGTTGTTTTCCACTTCACCATTGAGTTCTGAATGAAGGCTCTTAGAGTCCTGTTAATCTTGTACAGTCCCAAGCATTCCATGATCCATGTGTGAGTCATAGGCTTTCTTGTACTCAGTTCAGGCAGCGCACAGGTTGGTATGTCTGGTCTTGCAGTCTCGGGTAACGGGTTTTACTACCAGTAGCTGGTCTCTGGTGTTACTACCAATTCCTTTCTGGGACCTGCTCATGGATTGTTCCATGTGCCTGCTCATCTTAGCCACTATGATGCCTGACAGGTGCTTCCATGTTATGCAAAGGCAGGTTGTTGGGCAGTAGTTGGATGGGACTGGTCCCTTCTGAGGGTCTTTCAGGATCAGGAGTATTGGGCCTTCTGGGTGCTTATGGAGTGAGGTTAGCTTCTTTAACCAGTAGGCATGGATCAGTAGTTTTGTTTAAGTTTGAACAAATGTCCAAAATGTCTGTTTTCCCATTGTCCTAATGAGTTACTGAGTGTTTGTTGATAAATAATATCACAATAAAATGTGTGCCTGAAAACTATTCTGAAGCCACTGTACATTTTGATTCCAGCTTTTCATTTAACCATAATGTATAGTGGACAGTAGACCCACCTGAGGAATCAGTGGACCACGAGGCCATAAACCCTCCTCTGGACACACTATGGTCAGCTAGGAAGACCACAGCAAGCTTGTTGGATCCAGACTGGATGGTTCCTGGGGAGGTAGTGCCACAGTACTGACCAAGAATAGGGGAGCCAGGAGATCCTCCATTAAAGATGGTGACAGAATCCCAGCTACATGTGGTGTGGGGCTCCAGGTTAAAGTAGCTGAATGTTAGCTGCATTAAGACAGGGGAGTAGAAACCAACAGTTTTTTAGTAGGTGACTGGCTACTGAATGGGGTTAAACAACTTTTGAAATATGTTGAAATGTAAACTGTCTCCTCTGCCATGACAACTAAGGTATAATAAACAGCAATACATCGATGGTAAACTGGAGCAGTATAACTCTTCTGAACTGCACCAGATTTACCAGTTGTTTTTATCATTGTGTATACAACTGAAACTAGTTCTGTTGATAGGTACCTGTGCCTCAGAGTGAGTCCAGCCAAATAAGATATAAATATAGCAGTAAAAGACTAATGATGAGGAATGATGTATAACACACTGCACACAGTTTATCTGTGTAACTTCCTTTCACTAGTAGAGTCAGTAAAGACTCACCCTAATAGTGTGGCCCACAGGAGCCTCTAGAAGCCAGGCACAACGACTGGGGCTGGGGTACACGTTGGGGTAGTTAGGACTGGATAACAACCCTCCCTCACCGCTCTGCAATCCTCCACACTCTGCAAAGAAAAAATAATCAATGTAAGGAATGATATGACCGCTAGATTAGACAAAAACTAATCTTGTATTTGGACACACTATTAGGCACATGCAGTTAATGAAGCTCTCAGTGTGTGTCATACCAGAGAATAAGTATCTGGCTTTGAAACCCCGATCTCCCTGGGATGCATCAGTCTGGAAATTGACCCAGAGCTCTGGGGTGAAGACAACAATGGGAGTGGTTGGGATGGTCTTCCCGCAAAATTTGGCCAACAGCTCTCCTGTTGCACCACCTGAGGGAGGAGGCAGTTTGTTTAACAAAAGTAAAGTAAAACTCAGAATACAGTTCAACAGATCAGTTCATTTTCTTCCTATATCCTTGTGCAGTAAATATACAGTATCATACTAAATATGTGCAGAAATATGACAACTAACCAAGGGGTACCACAGACACAACTGCTGGATTCAAAACCAGCCATCTTGGACTCTGCATGGACTGCTATCTACTGAGACACATGCTCCCCATAATGAAGGCATATTGATTTTAGACAGTATTATTTGACCACTGACTCATACCTAGGTAAGGTGCTGTATCATGACATAAAAAAGGAAGGTATGTACTTTTTCTTTTGCAGAAGGTAATTTTAAACCTCGGGGAACAGTAGAGAGGAAACTGTTAAAAATTTGGTTTGATAAACATTTTCATGATACTTTACTCACCTAAGCGAAACTGGAGGAAGTCTGAGCGACAGGTCTGGTGGTTCTCCAGTTGTAAGTCTTCTATCAGCACCACAATAGAGGAATTAATGTGTTGTGGGTTCTGGATCAGCCACTCACAGTTCAGGTTGTTGCTGTAGTTCCCCGGGTACCCCGGGGAAGTTAAGTTCCCGCCGCCTGGAATGTTGAGGATTCCACCACATTCTGACAAAACAAAACATGAATATGTACTGAGAGGCAAAGATAGACAAAATATAAAGACAAACATCACTTTCAATTTGACAATACCCAAATTTATGAAAATGGTTATACTGTAAGTATTACTAACACCTTTCTGTATAACAAAACTCAGTGCAACTGCGAAAACCACGTCCTCTATGTTGACCTTGCTATAAAAAAAAACACACTAATGGAACACATGTCCATAAGTGGTTGTTATGTTACTTTTATCTATCTATGTACGATTATGAAGAGCATGTTAATGACATGTGGACTTAATCCGCATGCAGTGGTCTGTTCAAGCTGTCATGGTGATAACTTTAAACACAACTTTCAAAAAAGTGTCAATGTGACTGTGACTTTATTTTTCTTCTCTGCTAAAATGTGTTATTTGTAAAAACAACTTGATTAAACGTGAGCGGTACACATGCAAGTGTGCAAATGTTTAGAATGGAACCACTGATTTTAAACCAGAAAAAACATAATTATTGGACAATTTCAATTCATGTATGGCCTCTGGTAATAATAGCAGCCATCTTCAACAACTTTAATACCAGTAAGTACAACGTTCTTCTCACCTTTTGTTAACGTCTTATTATGTATTATAGGTACTAATCATAGGCACTGTTTGATGGTTGTAAATAGAAATGATCTAACCTGCAGGCTCATCAGAGGAGTAAGAGGCTATGAAGCCACCATTGGACACAGAAGCATCGGTGCTGAAGATAACAGTCATGGTGTTTCCAGAGGAGCGCACCTGTGTGCCTGCTGGTACATTACCACAGAATCGCTGTAGGCGAGGGGCACTGTCCGTCAACCCATTCAGTACCTATAAGACAAAGAGGTTGTCATGGAGACAAAGGTGGTCTGTAGCAAGGCAGCAACATGTCCAGGATCAAAAGGAACATCATTTATCAAAACTCTTAGCTTATTTGATTTACGGAAAATGAAAGTAAAATGAAAGAAAACGTGTACATCAAATTAATTTTGATATAAGATGCTCTTTGAAGCTTGTTAATACTAAAGTACATACGTGATAATTGCAAAAAGAAAGAACCTGAAATAGTTTTTTGCAAGATAAGTGAAAACACTGCGAGGGTAGTTTTGAAGGTCGTGAGCACACACAATTTTTGTGTGGTCAATTGACGGTCAGTCTAGAAGCTAAAAAGTCCTAAGAGTTACATAGAATTAGCTTTTTTTCTGGCCTTAAAGTGTAGGTAAATTGCATATTAGTAATATACCATAAGTTTTTCTTTGGTCAACTCTCCATGCACTCAAATATATTTGAGGCAAATAGAATTAATATGTGTAACCATAAAAATAATCACTGGTGGTTAAATAAAAGGTAAAGTGGCCAAAAAACAAGACGCTAACCTCGACATAGTCAAATGGACAGGATGAACCAGAACCCTCCAGGCGCAGGTCGTTAATGGTGAGCGTGACCCGGCGGCCCGGTGACACCACCAGCTCCCAGCGACACAGCCGGCTGTGTGGGTAGAGGTTAGGGTAATTTGGAGACGAGATTGTTCCTGAAGGAGCATTCAGCTCTCCTCCACAGCCTATAGGTGAGGGACGGGGAAAGTAAAGAAAGACACTCAGCAGGACGGATATGAAATTTCTATTCTCTTCTGTTCTCTTTACTACTCTTTCTAATATATATGTGTGTGTGTGTGTGTGTGTGTGTGTGTGTGTGTGTGTGTGTGTGTGTGTGTGTGTGTGTGTGTGTGTGTGTGTGTGTGTGCGTGTGTGTGTATAAACATTGTACCTTCAACACTAGCTTCAAATGACAAACTGAAGCCCGGTGCATTTCCACTGGAGTCACTGACAAACCTGACATAGGCAAAACTGTCAGATGTGTCCATGGAAGCTGGAAGGTCACTGCCACAGTGTCGGCCCAGGAGGCGCCCTACACACAGTACAACACAGTTCTTGTTAAACACCAGACTTAACAAAATTTTCTAAAATGGGATTTTCTGTAAGAAATATATTCTGGCGGTAGCTGAAAGTCACCTGAGGCATTGTATTCTCGGATCTCCACATAGTCAGCAGTGCAATCTGAAGTTCTCTGCAGGGTAAAGTTCTCAAAGGTAAGGGTGAGGTAATGTCCTGTGGGCCCCTCCAGGTACCACTCACAGCTGGAGCTGTCAGGATAATTGGATCCTGGGAAGCCAGGGCTGTGGACTGCACCTCTCTGGCCTATGTAGGTACCTCCACATATTGCTGTGAGGATTTGGAGAAACAAAAGGAGAGTAGGACATTTAGTGCTTGTAGTAGTGATTTTTAGATTGTGGTGATTTTTGAGCTAACTGCAGTACTACAAGATTAGACCTTGATCCATACCCAATAACCAACGCCTGGATTTGGAAAAGCATGTACAGATAATGTGTGATGACTATATTGTGTGATTTACCTACCTATAGAGTACTTCGCCTTGAAGCCTTTGTGTGTGACGCTGGTGTCAGTACGGAACCTGAGCAGCATGGAGGAACCTGTTGAATGCTGGGTGGATGGCCGGGTGTTGCCACAGAGCCGAGAAATTAAGTTGGCACTTGTTGATGAGCCATCATGTAGCTCCAAGTAGTCATAAGCACAGCTGAGAAGGACATGAATACATAACTGAAAACATCCTGGAAATGTCTTGTGAAATTAAGTTGTCATATTAATTACAGTATAATTACAGTACAGTAAAATTGAAATGATAATACGTTTAGTTTAAAGGTCAAGGAGGGAAAATTAATTTCACTTGATCTATCAAAGTAGCAGCTGTACCTAGTTGTGGGCTCAATGTAGAATTCATCCTCAAAGTCAAGTTGGACAGCTTCTCCTGATGGCACAGTGATGACCCAGATGCAGTCAATGTTCTGGGGGTAGTTCTCAGGATAGTTAGGTGAAGTGATGTACCCAGGAGGATCATTATCATTCAGTGTGATGGAACCTCCACAACCTGCAGAAAGAAAGAATCTTTTTTTACCGGAAATACTGACCAGCATTACTCATTACAAGTCCATACCTTTAGATCCTTTATCCAGTCAGCCAGTTCAGTTAACAAAGTATATTAGCTCCTTATTAGCCTGACCTTGATAACTTATAAAGTCTTTAATTATATAATACACACTACAGTGTTTTCTAATGGGTTAAATTGGGGTTGTACCTTGACTGTGGGCCTCAAAGATGAGCTTGAAGCCACTGGCCTCATTATTGCTATCTGACACAAACTGGAGGAAGAGGTGGTTGTCAGTAGTCTGGAGATTGGATGGAGGACTTGTACCACAGAGGCGTTGCCCCAGCGGAGGAGATGAAACATCTGGACCATTTCTGAGCTGTGGAGTCAACAATGACTGTGAGCAATTAACTAAAAACTTTACCAGCATATCATTAATAGTGGCTCTAAAGTGTCAGACAGAGGGAAGGCCAACCAAAAACAGTTGTCACACGAGTTCCATAGGTTTAGGTCTAAAACAAATTTGGAGATTTAACTTTCAGAAATCCACAGTTTTAAACACCAATGATAGTACTGGAAGGTTTATATTTGGATTAGAAGGGTAAACTTAAATTTGTCACACTCTTAAGTTGATGGCAAAACTAATCTGTCACTCACAGATCCATGGGCTGGGTTTGAAATTTTATTAATGCTACTGTATCAGATTTTGCTTTCCATGTGTTGTTTACCTGCAGGTAGTCTCCTGAGCTGCATCCAGTTCCAAAGCCTTGAATCTGGAAGGGGCTTTGGAAAGTGACGGAAACCCGGAAGCCGGGTGTCACCATCACGTGCCATTGACAGTCCAGATGAGGTCGGTAGTTCTGGGGGTAGTGGGGGCTGCTCACAACACCTCTGTCTACATGCAGAAGGCCACCACAACCTACAACAAATACATTTTCAAATTATTTATTAATTCATATTTAATTAATTGGATTACTGTTGCTTCAAAAAAACAGGAAAATTGTTAATGACTTTTCATTAATTGCTCGTGGGCATGTCTGGGGTTTATTGTTACATAATATTGGTGATTACTAGTTAGCTTCTGGTGTATGACCTTTGGAGTAGCTGGCATTAAAGCCTTGGCCACTGATGCTGCTGTCTGAGGAGAAGTGGATGTACATGGAGTCTCCAGTTGAGTGGAGAGAACCTGGAGGGTTACGACCACACACACTGGCCAGCACGGGGGATACACTGGTGTCACCTTGGAACACACACAAGCACAAAGAAGGCTATTACTAAAGACTTAGAAGAACACAAAGACCTACCAAAATGGCACGGTGCAGTCAATAAAATAACCCAGAACTCGATTCATATTCGGTTTATGGTCTAGCAATGGGCTCAAAATTGTCTCTACCATCTCTGATGACGAGGCTGTCAAAGTAGCAGGTGGGATAGTCCTCCATGTCCAGAGACAAGATGTTGAACTCTACGATCGAGTTTGGAGAACGTATCAACCAGGTACACTCCTGGTCAGGAGGGTAGTTCTCAGGCCACCCAGGAGAAAAGAGGAAGCCCGGAGTCTCCCCTGTCATGAGGATTCCACCACAGGCACCTGGTGTACAAACAAAAGGAAGACAACAAACAGGGTCGTTCAGATGGTGCTCAAGGGTTTACTGACTTTTGACTGTACCTCCGATTATAATGATTTTGTGTTTAACCTGGTGAGATGGTTGGTGGTGGTCCAGATTCCTGGATAGCAGTCCATTCCACAAGGAAGCCTCGCCCTCCCACCACTGTATCAGACTGGAACTGCAGGGTGACAGTGCTGCCAGAGCTTCTTACAGGAGGGGGCAGGGACAGACCACAGAATGTCCCAAGAGGAAAGTTATAAACACTGGGGCCATCAAATATCTGAAGACAGTGAAGGCAGAATAATTTATTTAGCATCATCTTCAGGGGGTCACCTTTCTGGATTGTCAATGACACCACCTGGCTCTCACCAGGGCTGCAATATCTCATCTTTAATAAGTTGTATAATGTCACTTGAAGGATGTCCTTTACCATGGAGCAAGCATCCTGAGATTAGTGTCATTCTGATATTAGACATGCAGATTTGGTTCTAAAGGCTTTAGATTGAGCCACTTGTTTTGGATAAACCAGAGTAAGTTGGAGATAGTTAGCCTGATAGTTTGTGTATTTTTTTTCTTTCGTTACCACTCCAAGGGCTGGGCACAAGATAGACCTTTGAAAGTTGACACGAGCAGCATTTTGTTCGAGGAGCCTGGTTAAGTTACACATTACATCTTTAATGACGCAGTCAACCCATATAGGCTCATATCAGTTTCACGTTCAGCGAAACCATTTGTTCTTTGTGGTAAAATGGATAATCCACTTTTTTTGTGGCATATGTATTGCTGGGTGTGTCTCAGGTGTGCAACAATAAGTATCTCAAAGGGGCCACCTAGACTCTCCCTCCCCGGAAACAAAAACATGTCACTCTAGTTGCTGAGAGTTTTGTGTTTGATAAAAAAGCATTTTCAACCATTTTCCAGTCAAATGGACAGGACGTACCAGAAACCTGTTTGTGTGGGAAAGTGGCAAAACTAATAACAAACATACATATGTGAAAACAGGCATTGTAAATCACTGACTTACTTTAAGATTGTCATAGTAGCACTCATACAGATCCTCAATGTCCATGTCCAAGAAGCGGATCTGGATGTAGCTGTTTCCTGCCACATTTATGGTCCAACGGTAGTGGGCATTATTGGGGTATGTTCTGGGATACAGCGGGGATGCTATCTGACCGAACTCCCCCGTGACATCATTACCATACACTGAGAAACAGTGAAAAAGTCAAAAGTCACATCTCCCATTCTCTCTCAACAGATTTATGTATTTTAGGTCAGGCTCAACACAACACTACACAATTACACTGAGACAGATACACCAGTACCATAGTGCTAAGATTCATGAGAATGATAGTGTGAGATACAATGGGGCTTGTATTATTGCTATTGGCCTGGTGTAATGATATGTTCTGCTTTATTCTGCTATGACTTAGGTTTTCACTGCCATTATCTTTTGTATACACGTTCATTTTCTGTTTGTGTGTCCCTGCAGTGCTCCTCCCCGCCAGCCGAGGCCCTTCACCATCCAACTCCTGGATGTCTTGACCCCTCGGCTGGTTACCGGACCTCTCGCCTGTTTCCCATCATCACTACTACTCTGCTTGTATTTAGGGACTTGTGATTAATTTGGTTATTGCTAGTGTGTCACTGTTTGTCCCAGCGTGATTCCCCTTTTACCTGACCACCAGCTGTGGTACAGTTTGTGAGTTTGTCCGTAGCTTTTGTAGATTTCCTGTTTATAGTTTTACCCTATACGTTAAGAGTGATTTTTTGTTATAGTCTTAATGTCTTTCTTTTATTAGCTTTGTGTTTTTTTCCCGTTGGCGTCTGTTTTGAGAATAATTGTGATTTGTCATATCCTAGTGCGTTTGTTAATAAACTTTGATTATTGCATTCTCAACACGTTTTCAGCTCCTGCTTGTGGGTCGACTTGTTACATTATTTATTACACATTCTGTCTGATATCCAGATGTTGTGTGGAGTATGTGGGTGTTTATCACACACGTGCACAGGTTGAAACTTACGCTGATGCAATCAATGATCTGAATGACACAAAGGACCTGACAAAGCAGGTTGACTCTCAGTCCTTGTCCACCAGTTGGTGCACACTGTTATTATTATCTGGCATACCTTTTTATGCAAATAATATCATGGGTGATGATGGAACTTAAGTATATTTATGAGTGTTCTTGACCTCTGTAGTCTGTTCTCATGAAATTAAATCCCTTTTAATTCCATGTCTGTTTGTGAGGAGCTGCACACACTGTAAACCAAGTAAAGTTTTACTATTCTCTTTAAAGAATTGACGGTGCTGAGGTAAAACTTTCTACCCAATTAGGTGTCTATGGGAGATTTTAAGAGTTGGGGCTTCTGTAGTTCGGGGATACAATAAAGCTTTGACTTTACACACTCACAGTGCGAAAAAGTAGCTCTGAATCCTGCTCCGCTAATTGATGCGTCTGAGACGAATTTAATCCACAGGATGTGACCAATCAAAGAGGTGTAGTTGGAGGGGAGCGAGTTTCCACAGAAGCGTCCGACCAGTTGCCCAGTGGAGTTGCCCTCTCTGACTTCCAGGTAGTCGTTTTGGCAGCCAGAGTTTCCCTGCAGGTGAAAGGTACTGAAGAAAACACAACAAGACTGTTAGTCACTCTTACAGTTCCCTTTAAAATACAAAACGAGTCAATATTAACAAGTATAACAACTACAAACTACAAGTATGCGCCAGGCAAAGTGCACATGGAGTCTTGTTGTTACTATCCACCTTAGATTGTTTTTACTGTCTCTGGTCAGATTAATAAAGGTTTATAAATCACTATGAGCACTGACCCGCTATTAATGTTAATGTTAATGCACAGTATAGGTTATTTAGACAGACAGTCCTGAGTCTGTCTAAATAACCTATACTGTGCATTAACAGATTATTAAGAATCTATGAGCTTGTTTTGTAAAAATGCATCTCACAAATTATGAACCCAATACTAGTATGAACATGTGAGACTATGAGAAAATATGTCTTGATGATACACTGACTGTAAATACAAAATACAGTGTATCTGTTCTTAAACAGATAAACAAATCCTATTAAATATGATAAAACTTTAATGACTGTTTTCTTCTCATTTTTGGATTTCTAACACACCCTTTAAAATTTTGATATCACCAGCTTCATAAAAAGCTACTTCCTGTTATACTGTATGTGTGCCCAAGGTCAAGAATCAAACTCTGCAATGAAATTGACTAACATAAATGAGAGCTGGAGACGGTTTCCGGGTGAGGTCCTGATGGTCCACACACACTCCACGTTAGGTGGATAAGCATCCGGATAGTTCGGACTGTTAAAAGCACCAGTCTCCATAAATAGATCACCTCCACAACCTGAGCAGAAGAAGCAAGAAGTTTTCTTGGAAATTAAGTGAGAAATTATGTGAGTATCAGTGTGAGAACAAAATGATTTTGAATTTGCGGGGAAGTGTTGTGAGCAGTGTGTCCTGGTGTGTCTTACTGGAGGTGGATGCTGAGAAAGTGGCTCTGAAGCCTTTTCTGGAGATGGATTGGTCAGAGATGAAGTTGACCACCAAAGAGTTACTGAAGGACGTCACTGGGTGAGGTAGTTCATTGCCACAGTAGCGCCCTGACAAAAATTCACATTTACATGTTTGTTTGAACTTGTGGCCACATGGGATTTTACTAACTTAGCAAGATGTTGACATGTTACACTTAATGAGAATCTTCTCAGTAATTCTATCATATTGCACATTGTATCATTATTAACATGGTGCTCCCTGGTGGAAGTAAACACACAGTACAAAACACGTGTACATGCACAAATTTAACCTACCTATACGAGGTGCCTGGTAGTTGTCCCCATCCAGGATCTCCACAGCGTCATGGGAGCAGTTGGAAGTGATCATCTCCAACTCAAAGTCAGTGAATGACAGCGTCACATGGTTGACTGGTCACAGAAAGACAAGTCCAATTTTAATGTTACAAGTACTATATTTTACGTTAACTGTACCATGACAACCATGACACCTTGACTAAAGTAACATACATGGTTCCTGTGCCTTGATGATCCAGCTACAGTTCTGATTGGGTGGGTATGGTGATGGGTACCGTGGAGAAGCAATGGCCCCGCCAACATCATCTGTTGTGATGGTTGAGCCACAAGCTGGTGAAAACAAAGAATAAATCAGAATTACATGGTGGAAGTGTTGGTATAATGGTTAGAGAAGTGAGCAGTAGATTGCTGGTTCAGTCTGTCTGGACAGAATCTAGTTGGGACTAGTGCAAAGGAGCAGTGACCACCCAATTTCTAGAAACAAATTTCTAAAGTTGTTTCTAGAAATTGTTTTTTTCTAGACAGTAAAACTGTATATACAGTGGTTTATTCAGTTAAATTAACCAAGGTGGTGTTTTTACTCCATCAATGTTCACCAGACTGAAACAGAGAAGTGGAGGAAGACCCACCCTCAGAGAAGCGAGCGCTGAAACCACGGTGGTTGCTACTGGCATCAGACCTAAAGCGAACGTAGATGGTGTTCTGGGTTGAGGTGACGGGGGCAGGAAGACTGGTGCCACATACTTGTGCAAGCAGAGGAGAAGACATGGTTGGACCATCGTGGATCTACAGAGGGACAGACATGACTTCAGTGAAGCTTTGAAAGTTCTGAATAAGAGGGAAGTGGTAAATGGACTGTATTGCCAGACCACAGGTTTTTTAATATTCAAACTTGGATTTCCTAATGTGGTCACTCACAGCCACATAGTCCCAGGAGCATGTGCCATGATGTTCAATGTCCAGGTCAGTGAAGTTAAAGAAGACACGATGGTTGGGATCCACACTGACGACCCAGGAACAGTCCACATTATTGGGGTAGCTGTTGGGATACAAAGGAGAATGGATCTCCCCTGATGGAGCCGTGACTGGGCCTCCACAGCCTGCATGAAGATGGACACGCCATTAAAGGCAATAAAGATCCTATGTTAAACTGTATGTTTCTTTCTTTCTTTCATTAGTTGTCATGCAGGCAGTCATAGTTGGTGAGAATAGACACATATTCATCACATCAACAGAATTTTTTAGGAATTGCCTTTGACACCATCAAGGAAAAGGGAAATTATTATTTGAGTGTCATCCTGGTTGAAAAAGTTTGGTTGTTACTTTATCAAAAAATCTGAAATATTTTTTTTCAACCACTAGCACTGTTAATTATTTCTCTGACTGTTTTGAATAATATTTTACACTTGTGTCTTTTTGAAGTGATAAAATAAAAATATTGTTCCTATAATTTTACTTTCCTAAATTGAATTGCACTCATTGCTGTCCACCTACCTCCCTGCACTTCAGCCCAACTTGCATTGAAGCCTCGGCCGCTGACGACAGCATCAGATTTGAAGCGCACTGTGAGCTTGTTACCAGTGCTGGAGACCTGCATTGGGCTGGATGTGGTGGTGCAGAGCTGGGCCAGCCGAGGGGATGACAGATCTGGGCCTCCATACACCTGAGGGGTAATAAAAAAATTGTCACTAATCTAAACTAAACTAGTCACTAATTATAAATTAGTTTTTAATAATGTTAGTTATTACATCAGGTTTTTAAGAAATATGGCAACATTATGTGAACACAAAAGTCTTCACAGAAATATGTTGGTTTTTTTAGGAGATTCAGCTCCTCGCTATATACAAGCACCGTAGACAGTGAATATTTTAGGCAACACCTAAAAGAGACATTAAATCCACATCTTACTTCCAGCACATCGTAGTTGCAGTTTTGGTGGAATTCCACGTCAAACTCATGGATAGTGAGGGTGATGCTGCTGCCAGCTGATGTAGTGATATACCAGATACACTCTTTGTTTTCTGGATACCTGTTGGGGTAGCCTGGACTGTTTAAGGAGCCACTTGGGCCAGAGTACTCATCACCACAACCTGCAAGAAAATACACGAAGAGACTGAACTACTAAATTTATAAAGGTCAGCAGAGACAAACCAAACGATGCTCTTAGTTACAACAGAACTGTAAATCTTCCAAATGCAACTGTGCAGGTGATCTGGCCTGGTCCATAACAACAAAGACATTTGATTCTTGGTAATTTGACTCTTACCATTTTGGTACCACATCATGTGGAAGCCAGACATGGACACGGAGGAATCTGATCTGAAAACCACAGTCAGGGCAGAGCTGGTGGTGCTGTTTGCTGGGGGAGGTGTGTTTCCACAGAACGTACCAATCAGTGGAGCCTGCTCATTAGCACCGTTATAGAGCTAGGGGACAGGAATATGAAAAAAATGATACTATAAGACACAGCACGTCTAATAATAAGTTGATAAATATAACAAGAACACCTACCATATAATTCTGCATGACTATTATTTTGGAAAATCTAGATTTAAGGTTTACCAAATAAAGACTTAGTTAGAGTTAGGCAGAAACTTTGTTAAGATCCTGCATTCTGGACAAGCTGTTAAAGTTTTAAAAGGTGTTTTTTTCACTAAACTGGGAAGCAGTTGGTTAGAGAAGCCTTGTGGATTCATAAGTGATTTTACTGAATCAATATGAAATAACATGGTTGGAGTCCATGTTTGTATCACAAGTCTACAGTACAACTAATTTTGAGAGCATAACTGAGAACGAAGCTGTGGCGACCACCATGTTGTATACTTTTTTATCGCTGCAGCTTTTATTGCAAGACACAAGATAAAAAGATTTTAGGCTCCACTGGCATTGATATTGATACTGATAGTTATTAAAACGATTTAAGGCAGGTGATATCTGGCCTAAGCTGGCGACCTTTAAATATTGTAAATGTAAGGCATTGTGAGGCAGGAGTGTATTTTGAGTGTGTCTAGCCACTTGCCCCAGTTACTGAGACAGATAGTGTTGGATGAGGTCTGTGTACCTTAACATAGTCATAGCTGCATGTGATGGAGAGCGCCTCCAGCTGGAAGGCAGTGAAGGTGTAATTGATGGTGTTCCCACTGTTGGCCTGGATGGTCCAACTGCACTGAGTGTTGTGTGGATAGTCGTTGGGGAAGTTCAGCGACTCAACCACTCCTCTGTGTCGGCGCGAGATGAGCACGTCACGGCATTCTAAAACAGTAACCAGACACAACATATAGAATGTATCACAATGCAACGCTAATTCAATTTGAAGAAGGTTTATAGCTCACACAGCTCACTCTGGAAAGGTCAGGCAGCGTTTACAGAAAAATACATACAATAAAAATAGAAACACAATATTTTCTCAGGGAGAGAGAAAGAAGGTGGACTTACTGTTTTACACAAACTTAAGTAACTTGGATTGAATAGTAATTATACAAGTTGTAAATTTCTATTAATTTCTTTGCATTCTTATACTCATCACACCGCTTTGATTTACTTGTGATTTGTATTTATAATGCAATTTCATTAATCCATGTAGTCTCTGCCTTCATTCTGCAAATTTTAAAATCAGTTTAATGTCATCTCAGTGCACTTTATATAATACTAATAACATAGTCACAAAACAAAGGCTATTTAGTAGAAAATAGTAATGATATACATAATTATCATCATTGCTGGTTAAGCAGGTTAAGTGCTAATACTGTCCATGTGATCTGGACTTTGACTTGAGTTACCCCTGCACTTCTGCATATCTGCTAAAATGTAACGAAAGCCACAAAATGTACAGTAATGTGACTGTGTTTTCATACTTGTGGTGTATGATGCTAGGAAGCCTCCGGCATTGATGCTGTTGTCAGTGCGTAGTTTGATGTAGAGCTCATGGCTGGAAGAATTGATGGTGCTGGGCCGCTGACTGCCACACAGCTTGGCGAGCTCTGCAGCATTACTGCTGTTACCATCATACACCTGAGCACAGACACACAGTAATTTAATGGTCATGTACTGTTAGAGTAGCAAGATAACACCAACATTTTTATTCAACATTCAACATTTATTCAACTTGTCGGAGACATGGTGTTTCTGCTATTGTATATTTTTACCACTTTTCTGCCAATTTCAGCATGTATGACAACTTTCTTACTCTCCCAATGCCTGTTTTAATGCCTGTAAATCAATATTCAGTTGTTATTTACACTGTAAACTAATCATATTATAACTAGTGCAAAATGCATCCATTTCTTTCTTTCAGGTGTTTACTCACAGCCAGGTAATCAAACGTGCATGTGGAGCTGGACTCCAACTGGAACTCAGAGAAAGAGAGGAGAAGCTGGCTGCCTTTGCTGGTCCTGATGTTCCAATAGCACTCAACATTAGGGTGGTAGGGCAGGGGGTAGTTAGGGGAGGAAAATCCCCCAGATGCAGTTGTCAGTGTCCCTCCACAACCTTAGAAAAAAGAAAGGTACATGCATTTGTGTATGTGAGTGTGTGTAGTTGATAGAACTTACTACAATATGGTCAAGAAGGATTTTACTGAGAAATTTTCTAGTGTAGTGATGTCTTGTCTAGCTTGTAATATAATATTATAAGTAATGTAATAAAAGTAATAAGTGTCTGCGTAATATAACAAATGATGAATTCCTTGAATATGTAAAACGTGACAATTTTCTTGATAAATGACACGTTGATTTCAAAATTATTCTACTCACCACTCTGTGTGCCATCCCAATGGGCAGTGAATCCAGAAAGTGTAACAATGGAATCAGAACGGAATCGAACCCAAAGACGGTTGCTATGGGATACCAGGACTGGTGGCCTTTGATCAGCACAGAACTTACCAATCAAGGGAGATGTCTCATAACCACCATCCCTGCAAAAGGCGGGAGATGTTTAAAATGTCATTACTCATGAATGATCGTAAGAATCCATCATTTCAGCGTGTCCGGTAGCTCACATAACACATATAACCTCATTAATATTGTGACAGTAGTATCTGACAGTAATTTCTGACAGCAGTTAATTGTATTTTCTTTCAAATTATCTCTTACTATTTCTTAAAACAGAAACAATGTGTTCTGTGTTCATTGTTGTCACTTACCTGATTTCCACAAAGTCATAAGCGCAAGAAGGAGGGAGCCCTCCAGCTGAAAGTGGGTGAAGTTGAGCATAATCTGCATGTTGAGCTCCACTATGATCTTGAAGATGCAATCTCTGTTGTTGGGGTAGTTATCAGGGTAGTTTGGTGAACTGAAGGACCCGGTAGGAGATGTGAAGGTCTGACCACAGTCTGATGAGAGAGAAAAGAAGAATGTGAGCACTACATCCTTTTTTGTCATAATGAAAAACATCTTGTATATATTGGGGACAGGGTTGAGGTAGCTGAGGTACCAATGTAGTAAGATTGTCACTTCTCTCTGCATGGTTTACTGGGTGTAACTAAACCACTGTGCAACTAAACGTGCATTTAATACATTATTGTATGTGAATCTTCACTTTAAGAAAATATCATCACAATCTTCCAACATTTAAGAAAATGCTGCTTAGAGCTACATCTTCAACCCAGCTGCTACACTGTCTGAGGTCAAAATGACAAATCACTTTCATGAAGGGGAAAAAAGAAAGAAAAAAGCGTCCCAGATATAAGTTATGCATTTATGTTTTCTAAAGATGGCTTGGAATGTCTTTTAAAAGACAAAAGTTTGAGAGGTGTTGTTTTGGGTTTTATGGCAAATTCTTCAATAGTCTCATGTGAAGTCATTACCATCTGACAACTACCGCGTGGCCGATCTGTTGCGTACCTGTTGTGGCATTGATGGAGATGTAGTTGGCAGAGAATCCCTCATTGGCTAAACTGGAGTCAGTGACAAACAGCAGGCTCAGCAGGTTGTCAGTGCTGGTGATGGATGGAGGCACTGAACGTCCACAATATCTAGAAACGGGAAGCACATCAAATCTTTTTATTCACCAGGTCTTGGAAATAGGGCCTGTTATCCAGGAATGAATTTGTAAGAAAACGGAATGCAAAACTGTGAATGTGAAATGAAACTTCAGGTACCTAAAGTGTATTTCACTGTTAGATTAGATGATAGATTTCAGTTCTTACTTGACTTATGCTCGTTGTTCCTTTTGATTTATATTCAATATTCTTGTATTTTTATTCTGTATATATTCTGATTTATCTATTCTCACAAATTATTACTTAAATCTGATGTATGTTTACCCAGATGGCTTCAGTATTTAGACTCCCTTCACCTTTTTTATATATTTTTTGAAAATAAATTTGCTAGTTCTCATCATTAATCTACATACAAAAAAAAATACAAAATACTACAAAATAATGTAAAAGGTGTTTTCACTTTGTCAAAAGGGGCAAATAAATGTAAAATGATGAACATTTTTACATACAACAGTATGCCATTTAATAAATACACAAATATCATGTACCTGCCAATCTTTGTTCCGTTCTGCACAGAACCACCGTCATAAACCTCCAGGTAATCAAAGTTACAGTTATCGTGGTACTCCAAGTTGAAGGAGTCAAATGATAGCCGAATCAGGTTGCCTGGGGCAACGCTGATGTACCAGGTACAGTTGGCACCATGGGGGTATCCGCTGGGGTGGCCAGGACTTGTGATAGTCCCTGAAGGACTGGTCAGAGTATCACCACAGCCTGGAAGAAAAAATAAAATTAAAAAATTAAAAACAGGTTTACACCAGGTCTTCTCATTAATTCAACTCGGTGGATTTATCGGGTTTTACAGCTTGCTGTGTGCCATGCCGCACATTCCCTATACGTTACTTAATGTCTAAACTAAGAGGGAAATCAGTCTGATAAGCTAAATTTGATGCTACTCTCACCCTGCAAGGCAGAGTCGTAGGCTGCTTCAAACCCATGGTTGCTGACGGAGGAGTCGGTCTTGAACTTGATGTACATAGACTTCTGAGTGGACTGCAGCCTGGGAGGAATCGTAGCACCACAAAATTTTCCCAGCAGAGGAGAGCTAGATGTGGAGCCGTCCCTGATCTGGTTGAAAGGAGGAAGACAGAAAAACCATGCACACCATAATTGGTCCAATAGTGACAAAAACGGTATGTCACTAAATACACTTTTATTTGTAGTTTAAGTGTAACCACTTTATTAGATACACCTGTACAATGCAATCCAATACAGCAGCCATGAATGCCCTCAATTCCTCTTTTACAATGCTAGAACTTCTCAGTTTTTGGATTAAAACTGTCTGAAAGGTGATAAATATATCCTCTGTTGATTATTTACATCATTGTGGGCGATGGAATCGTAATAGAGCGCATTATAGGAAGGGATGGTTCTAATGTTTTGAATTAGGTGACCTAAAAACTGAGAAATTATAACATTTTAAGTGTTTTTTTAAGTTAATAGTTAAATTTTGCAATTAAATGAATGAATGAAAGAAAGTGAATACTGGTTGTTTCTGGTTTCACTGTGTAAACTGGTTTAACAGTCAGTTACCTCAACAAAGTCAAAACTGCAGGAGCCCCCCTCAACGTCAAACGACAGGAAGTTGAGTGTGACCACGTAGCTCTCTGGCTGGTTAATGACCCACTCACAGACCTTGTTGTGGGGATAGGAGTTGGGGTGATAGGGAGAACGGATCTGCCCCGTCCCAGACAAGGTGCCTCCACAAGCTGGAGAGAGGGAGTGTTGTGTGTTGGTCAGTAGCTAATAGAATAGTTATAACTGTGTGGATTAAACTTTTTGCATAGACGTGTGATCGTCCCTTTATGATCATAATATAACTATCACAATATAAGTTTTATTGACTTTACAGTGTATTAGGTATGCTAAAATGGTATGCTATAATGCCAGCATTATATGACATGCGATGTCATGTGTGAGAAGATGTGTAAAATCTCACCAACAGTGTAGACAGCCCTGAAACCAGCCATGCTAACTGAGTTGTCGGACTTGAAGAGAACCCACAGAAAGTTGGTGGATGAGGTGATGGGAGCTGGAAGTGAGCTCCCACAGTACCTCCCTATCAGAGGATCAGTCTCCATCCTGCCATCACGAACCTGAAAAAAAGGAGTGGAAAGGGTTATTAATTTGAGTGTCAGATTTTCCCCATCTGTTGCACTTGCATCTCATGAAACAGAAAGACTTCGTTTTCTCCCTGACTTAGATTTTTGCTGCTTTGTACCTGACTTATAAGTCACTTTGGATAAAAGCGTCTGCCAAATGACTAAATGTAAATTTAAGTTTAATTCCAAGTAAACTCTTGCATTCACACTATGGCTTTTGAGCCTCCAGAAAGCGGTCAGGTTGCAGTGTACATTAAATATTTCAGCTCATTTTTTAAATGACATTTTTAGAAATATGTTTGTACATTATAAACACAGTACGTACCTCCACGTAGTCAAAAATGCAGGTGCTGTGGCTTTCCAAATTCAAGTGAGTGAAGTTGAGGGCCACCTTCTCACCTGCGGGCAACCTGATCAAATAAACACACTGACGGTTGTGGGCGTAGTTGTTGGGCCAGTTGGGGGAGATGATAATGCCCTCACTGTCAGTGAAGGTACCACCACAGCCAGGGTCACCTTAAACATAACACAAAGCAAGTAAATAGGATCTCATTTTAAACGTCTAAGGGTTTGATTTAATGTGCATGGTAATTCTGCAGAGATGAGCCTCTAACCACTAGATAAAAAAAGGGCAACTTTGCAGCCTGCAGAGAAATGATTTCATCATTACTGTGACAGACTTAGCAAGCTCTGCAGCAGAATGTAGTTAAGCAACCAAATGGCTTAACTGTGTCAACCTTAATAAATATACTGAATTATTATGATGAAAATCTGCCAAATGACATTTTCCACAAGACGGTCCCTTTTTAAGACTAATGGTAAGATCATTAAAATTAATAAATGTCATGTGAGAGAGTTGCATCTTTTCAATAGGTCAAAGTGAAGGTTGAATGTATGTGGACACTGTCGTACTTGGTGATGTTGTGTACGTAATGTGGAAGCCTCGGTCCGAGACACTGAAGTCAGAGTGGAAGTGGATCCATGCAGATGGACCAGTGGTGCGGAGTGGGGGAGGTGACGCAGTACTGCAGTACTTTGCCAGAACTGGGTCCTCAGGTAGAAGACCATCCCGGACCTATAAGGGAAGAACAGTTTTAAGTAGTAGTGGAATTTTGCTATATTGGAGGCATTCTGCCTGAAGCAGAATACAGTCCACAAGTCTGAAAAAACAGCAAACATACAAAACAGACAAACACAAACAGAAAAGATTTGATACTTTACTGCCATCCACAGGCCGTGTTTGTGAGAGCACCCAGTATGAAGTCAGCCGTTCAAGGTTACGTTTGACACTTTTGTCCTAAGCATGATCTTGATTTTTTCATGTTACATCAATAATCTTGCATATATACTCATGCACATAATGATAATGTTGACTCATGTTGTGTTATATGCTGTTTAGGTTTCAACATTATCCTTTAGGTCTTAATACATGTTATACTGTTTTACTGTTGCTTATGACTATGTTGGTTGACAAAGAAAAACTAGAAGCACATGGTTTTGTTCAAAGTAGAAGCAAGCATACACATACTAACACATAATTACTACTGACATAATTATTAATGCTATGAGAATTTCTTCTGATCTCCTGATTGCTTAACTCTCACATGTAAACTCTAACGTTATGGAAACGATATTTGAGCCTAATGGAAGAAAGGAATTTATCATCTAGAAATCAAGGAGGAGGAGATTTTCTACCAGCTGGGTGTGTTATCTTCATCTGTGGGATCTCTGGTGTTTCATACAACTGCTAGCATCAGTGGCATTATCCATACTGCATCTCATCTGCCTCAGTACTAATAGAACAACTTAATTTTTTGTCTTTCCATCACCCATCTTTTTCATGTCCATTTATTTACTACTTATTACTAAAACCTTTTGATTTCATGTTTGATCATCTCAAGCCCTTATCATCATCTGTTTATCCTGTCTCCTTGTGTATAACCTGTAGTTGGGATGATAAGACATTAATATTAAATTACAGCTAAAATCAACTAATTACATTTGTTGTCCCATTTCGAGGAATATTATTGTATGTTAACAGTGACAAAGAAGATCTTCTTTGTATAGATAGAAAGGGACATTAAAGGTAGTTACCAGCTGTTAATTTCCAGCTTAATGAAGAAAGATCTGCTAAATCCCTTCAGTTCTTAATAACTTCTATGAATTAACTTTACAAAAATTTAAAACATTTCTCACCTCTAAGTAGTCAAAATTGCAGTCAGGGTGATGCTCCAGGCTGAGAGTCCCAAATGCAAAGGTGATGAGTAAGCCGGGCTCTACAGTCACTTCCCAGTAGCAGTCCCGGTTAGGTGGGTAGTTTCCAGGGTAGCCAGGTGAGTTAATATTGCCGTAGGGGTCTGTTAGTTCACCTCCACACACTAATATGAGAAGGATATTTCAGGGAAAAAAATTAACAATCATTTCTTGCTCTGTCTCTTAAATGATTCTCAAAATTCACCTTTTATTATGGAGACACATTGATAAAATATTGATCATTGCAATATATCAGATAAAACATTTTAAGACTTTTTGATACTATTCCAGACTTCATGAGGATTACTCATTAACCCTCACCTGGGTCCTGAGACTGCCAAACTACTGTAAAGCCGCCTCCGCTGATGGAGTGGTCAGAGCGAAACCAGAAGTACAGGGAGTTATGGGAGCTAAACAGCTCCTGTGGGTTATTTTGTCCACAGTATTTTCCAATCATGTAAGCCGAGGCGCTGTCTCCATCGTGAATCTGAAGGAAGTCAAAGTTGCAGTTGGCGCTGTTCTCCAGATGGAAGTATGGGAAGGTGATACGCAGAACCTAAAGAGGACAATGCATGTAATTTAGAGAATCTCATGTCTCATTTGAAAAGGATTATCATTCACTCTCATAAATTATGCCCTTTTTTCTCTTTTCAGCTTTGACTTTGAAGTAAACTAAAGATTTTAGGTCCATAAAGAGTAAATGTCACAAATGATAGTGACTGCAACTGACCTTGTTTGGGTCGGCGCGGATCACCCAGGCACAGCTGACCTGGTGATCGTACTCATCGTGACCTGGGGTGTTGGGATAACTGAAGGAACCTGCAGGGCCACTCAGGGATCCTCCACACTCTGAAATACACAAACTTACACTAGCAACTTGATAACACTGTGTTTTCTTCAACAAAGACACTGATCTTTATGTCCTGTTTGTGACCTTGCTGTGCAGTCTGGCAGAGTGGGCCTGTCCACTGGGCAGTGCAGGTACATGTGAATCCGTTATTGCCATCAGTGCAGGTCCCTCCGTTCTGACAGGGGTTGCTTGCACATTCGTTGATATTCTGGTCACAGTGTACTCCTTGCCAGCCAGGGTTACAATTGCAGATGTAGCCAGGAGATGAAGTGGTGGCCTATGAAAGCAGCAGCGAACAAGTCAGGCATTCATAAAGTTGTTGTTCTGGACAATCTTAATAAAACAAAATCAAGGTTGGATTAAATAGCTATTGAATATATATAGTAGATATAAAAACCCTCTTTAGCTCAGATCCTCCTCATTCATGTTGGGTTTTGGGCTCTTCATGATATCACACTAACTTACCACACACTGTCCATTGACACATGGGTTGTTGGTCTGACAGACATTGCTGGTCTGGGTGCAACCTGTTGGTCCATAACCATTGCCTGTGTAGCCTGGAGGACAGGTGCATATAGGGAGGGTCGAGCCTGGTGGATGTGGCAGGAAGAAAAAGAATACACAGTCATGTCCCACACAGCATACGGTATGTAACTCACATTCCACTTACAGACAGATTATGACTATATTGGATATTGCAGTATGTTTAGTATTTTGTTATTGGCAGTATGAGATGCTGAACTTGGATTAGGCTAAATGTATATGACATTTTACTTTATTATTGGCCTTGTCTCTCATAGTGCTAAGCTCTGACTTGGAGACAAAATTGTTATCCTCTGCACCGTACTGAAGCAAATTTTAAGAAACGCAAGTAAGTAAAGTACTAATTCTCTTTCTGTGACATTCCCGTCCCCCATGACAACAACCATCAACGAAACATTGTAATAGTGGTGCATCATTTATCGCAAAAAAATGTCTGTTTTAAACTGTGTTTTTTACCTGGGGTGGAAGAGCAAGTAGCTAATGGGTAACAGCCTCCATTGTTGACAGCGCAGATGTTGATCTGGGTACATGTTCTCCCATCGCCTTCATAACCTGCACACATACAAGGGATGTCTGTTAAATCACACATGGCAAGACTGTGGCTTTTTGCGTTGTGGTGGTTTCTTGCATCTATTCATCGGGACACACTTGAAGAACAGTCTTGTTATGATAGCATCACAAGTTGGGATTTCTACATTAATTTTCCGTATTTTCCGGATTATAAGCCGCTACTTTTTTCCGACGTTTTGAACCATGCGGCTTTTACAGAGATGCGGCTTTTCTATGAATTTTTCTGCAGCCCTCACATGGGCGCTGTAGATGGAAGTCAGTGCAAACAAAAAAGCACCAGTTTTTATTCTTAGCGCATGCAACCCAAGACGCACAACAGCAAACATCAGCACTTTTACTGCCGTGTTACAGGCACCATTCAGGTTCAGGTGTATGAATAAACACTTATGGTACAAAATCTTTCTATGTAAATATCTTATTTCTCAGCCTGAATATTGGCAGCTTATAGTCCGATGCGGTTTATATGTGACAAAATATATATTTCTTTAATATACTCTAAATAATCTCTAATAATCTCTAAATAATCTCTATAATCTCTAAATTTTAGCGGGTGCGTCTTAAATTTAGGTGCGCTCTATAGTCCAGAATTTACGGTATGTATCTATGGGCATTTATGTTTTATACTCAAACACACAGAGAGTTTGCCCAAATTAAAGTCCTTCTGTAAACATTTCTCCCACCAAGCCTTCACTTCACGCCTACGACAAGACTGTAATTAAGCTCTTCTACTCTCTGCTGCCAAGCAGCATGGATGCAGATTTAGAGGATGTTCGAGTGAAGCAGGTGAAGTTAAACAGTCACTTCTTTTGTAGGTACTGATCACACCCCGAAGTGAGCTACAATCGGGCTCAAAAACACAGTGACACCTGCCTCCAAGCTTCACTTTCAGGACTAGTGTTTGGCAGACTGTCTACGTTCCCTTTACAGCTACAGTAGGTTCAGACTAAATTTGTTCTAAAGTTGCACATTAGTTCTTCAAGCTCTTTGTTTCAAAAGAAATAATGGATACACCTTTAAAGTGCCAAGTTTCAGCTTTAGTTAACTAGGGACTTGTGCTCCTGTCCTGGACGTTTCGACACAAAAACATGTAAACATGCTCAATACTCAGGTCATACACACTGTCTCTGGAAATTACTCAGACGAACAGATTTGCAGTTACAATGCAGTAACTGCAAATCTCCCATTAGTACCTGGAGGGCAGGAACCACAGTGGAAGGAGCCCATGGTGTTGAGGCACTGCACCATGGGAGTGGTGGAGCAGCCGCCATTATTGGTCAAGCATTCATTCACATCCTGACAGCTATAACCATTGCCTTGCCAACCTGAAACAAGAAAAGTTAAAAAAAAATCTAACTTTTTATATTCTGTTCATTAATTGATAAATCTGGTTTATTTCAACTAGGCATAGTTTCTTTAAATGCAGATATCAGGGGAATTTAGGGAAACTAGGACAAATGAAAAACTACGTCTCCTGAAGCTTTGCATGTAAATAAGATTTATACACTAAAACTAAATATAGACAAAGACAAAAGCAACTAGTAGTGGTAAAAACTGGTCAGTTAGCTCATTAATAGAGATCTACTGTATTTCCACAGCAATATGGTAATTAAAAAAAAAATTAAAACCAATACAAGCACTTGAGTCTTGTCAGTTTTTTTTTGTCCAAAAGAGAGTGTGGTACTGAGTTTTACCGGCAGGACAGGCTCCACAGTAGAAGGAACCCTGGGTGTTGTAGCAGGGGACAGGAGGGTTGGTGGAACAAGGCTTGTTGGGCAGGTTACACTCATCAACATCTGCTACACAAGCCGGGTTCCCAGCTGGAGCCTCCCAGCCACTGTTACAAATGCATTGGTACTTGGGCTGTTTTTGGAGGAGAAAATCACAGTGCAAAAAAATCTATCAACCAACGATCTATACAGTAAAACAAAGTCATTCTTCATACAGAGTTCAACGTCCGTTTCCTCTGCATAATAACAAGTTACCACATTGCTGTTTACGGTCCTGGTTGAGTAAACTGGTTATGTGACTGGTTACCTGCCCAGCTGTAACTCGGTCTGCATCAATGCATGTTCCATGCACACACAGGTCCTGTCCTGCATTCCTGCAGTCATCGTAACGCACGGTGCACAGAGTCCCAGACCATTCAGGTGAGCAATTACAACTGCAAAGAAAGAGCAATGTTCAAATAAAATAAAAGCAAAGAGTAAGGTACTAAACAAAGACATCAGGAGACATCAGGAGAATAAAGCCTCCAACATGTTTTATTACTTTTCACTAGCAGCATTTTGTTTTACATAGACCCTTTATTACTGTTGAACTTTATGTGATGTATGTTATCCATATGTCTCAAAGCCAGAAATGGTTAAGATACAGTACTGTGCAAAAATCTTTGGTCGCTATTTACTTTGGTGTTTTATGAACTCTATGATAACAGGAATATTTATTAGAGTATAACTGGAAAATACAGGAAATAAGTACACAGGTTAATTTTTAAAAATAAAATGCTTCCATAGGCTAAAGTGACGTCCCCTTTGCTCTTGAGTTAATTGAGTATTATGGAATGACATACGTGAATGACCCGGGGCTGTTGACACAAATTGCTCCGTTCTGACAGCCCTGTGGTGTTCCTGCAAACACCTGACACTCATTCACATCTGTTGCACAGTTCGGACCCTGACACACACACACAAAAAGAAAGAAAAAATGGTTGAAACACGGACACCAGCTTTAGATTCATTTGGATTCAGTGAACGAATAAATAAAGATACATTTATTAAGAACAGCTTCATTCTCAAAAGCTGTTAGGGTTGGATGGCAGGAATACAAAGAATCCAGCTTTCTGATTTAACTCAGTATATGCAAACTTTATTCTGTACTTTATTCTGTAAAAAAACTCTTCAAGATTAAGATTAAGTCATTGTTTCAGTATAAAACCACTATTTCTCTAATCTTAACCCTATGTTGCCAGGTCTGCTGTGATCACCACTATTGTATGTTTTATTGCAGTTTGAAGATATATATTATTTTTACTGAACAAGAGAACAAATAAACAAGCTTTTACTGAAAGTGCAGCAAAGACACACAAACTCCCATTTTAAACAGTTGATGTGGTGGCACAGGACAAGTGCATTTGTCACATTCATCATTTTATTATCAACTGGGCAAAGAGAACGTCCAAGATTTTTTTAAAACTCATTTAAATATCCACAGAAATGGATACAGGCCCAGAGATAGGTCTCACATTATTACTTAATGGAAGAGCCAGAATTTTGGGGGTGCAATACCATAATAAAGTGCTTGTAAAAATGTAAGTATCTGGGCCAGAATCTGTATTAGAAGTATCAACCATGTTTACTTACTGATTACAAGTACAACAATGACCCCCATTTTCAGAAACAGTACAATACTCACAGCCCAGTTGGTGGGACACACACAGTGGTATGAGTTGAGTAAGTTCAGACATGTTCCTCCATTCTGACAGGGATTACTGCTGCATGACACTTTCTGGACAGTCTGCAGGACAAAGGATGAGAGGAAACCTGAGTTTCAAGAAACAGTGTTCGAATCATTACAATGAACAGCTGTTTAAGGTCTCACCAGTTCAAGTGTGCTCACTTTACTCTCAAGTGTTGACACCTGAAATGTGTGGGAAGAAGAATGGGAAAGTTTAAGACACTGGCCATGTGCAATGCCTTTACAACTGTATGTAATAAATGCAGTAATCCACACACAGAAAACAAAATGGACAGACATTGGACAGTGCAAGTCAATGTGCTCATATTTTTTAAAATCCAGATTTAACTGTTTACATTTCTATAAAAACATGTTTCACAATGAGTTCTATGTATCTCAATAACAACATGTACTTCTGGTTGTGATGTCCTACCTTTGTATCGAGCTGATTTAGTTTGTTGGTGACATCAGGAGGAACTGCTCCCCCGTGAGACTTTATGTTGTCGATGTCGTCTTTGTTGGTTTTGATCTGAAACCAGACAAGTCACACGCAGACACTTCGATATCAGTTCTCATTGAAGAAATTCTCCCTAATGCATGAGAGGTGACTGACTGTAGTACTGCGGTAAACCATTCCAAAGAATGTGTAATTTTTTTTATTTGACATTTCCTTATTTGTATGATATTTATGTCCTTTTAAAATAATCTGAAATAAATAGTATAAAAATCCTTATTCTCCAAAACTCTAAGTGCTAAATCCAAACCAAGTAGATTATTTTGGTGTCTTGAACAATTTTTTGAGTTAAAAGAGCTATTTATGTGAAAATGTGTCAACAATTATTGGATGCATATAATACAATACATTCATTCATTTTATCTTTGAGCCACATAGCAAAAGCTTCTGTGTAATAATTATTCTATTAAAATAAATACCAACATACTGTGCAGTTACAGAATGAACGGAATTCGAAGGGTGTGTGTGTAGGTCTGTTTAAATGCTGCACACGCACCTGATCTTTGACCCCTGCCAAACTGCTGTGTCTGCTTCCACACATGTTAATATTTCATATGCTCATATGAGGAGCAGCAGCTTTCAGTTGTGTAAAAGCTGATAAGAAGTTATAATGAGACAGTTATATAGTGGATTCGTGAAAATTGCCTGACTTGTTTGGATAAGCTAATTAGTTTAGTGTGGTGATGTGCTGATGTGTAGAAAGTATTCTAGTTTTTCAAAAAATACAAAAAAATCTGAAAGATCATTTGCTTCAGAACATTCCAACTGAGTCTCGTTCTCATTTACATCTGATCATCAAAAATTGTCAAAAGATATATGAAAAATATGTGATCTGGCATCTAAGATTATGATAAGTGAGAAAAAGCCTGAAATAAATATGTACAGATTTGAAGGGACTTCAAATAGAAAACTGTGTCATTTTTTTTTCATAAATTGTGATGACTCTTAATGGACTGTTATAGTTATAGTCCAACCTACAAAGATCCTGTGCTGGTGCATTTAAATTCAACAAAGCATAATAATCAACGTTGTGGTGAGAAGGTGACAGCAACCAGCCTTTTGTTTCAAAGGTAAACATGACTTTTGTTTGAAATCCAAGTTTATTTATGACCACTAACTTAACATAAAGAACATTTTTATTGAAATTTGCCACATTAACCCCTCTGTGATTTTGTCTCTCACAGTTAGGGTATTATCAGAATGGTGGGATGTACAGTATACTCTACAGCAGCCACCACAAAAGTCGTACGTACAGTGAATTTTCTTTTTTTCATATTCTTTTGAGTGTCTGTTTATTTGTTTGCAATACCTCATGACCATGAACTCGGTAAAACTTTAATCTACCCTAGAAAGCAGATTGTGCACCGTGTGCATGTTTGTTAGTAGCAGGAAGTCTGAGCTCACCTGACTCAATAGTTGAGTGAGGTCCTCGTTGTTGACTTTAACCCGGCCTGATGCTGGCGTCTGGAAGCGAATATCTTTGTTGTCCCCAGTTGAGAAGACCAGATGACCATTGTCTGACAGCATACGAGGTCTAAGGAGTCAGATCACCAGTTTGTTTTTAGATCACTGAGGGTTAAACTCATAATGCAAAAGGTTTGTGTGTCTTGTCTGTGTGAAAACGCAAAGACTTTCAAATTTAGTGAAGGACCTTTTTCAGGTATTTATATGGTGCAGTGTGTTTAAACTAAATTGGTGTTTATGTTTCTATATTGCAACTAACCCAAAGCAGTATGTAAGTTAAGTGACAGTTTCATATATAAAAACTCCAACTTACTGGTCAGCGTTTGCAGCCCTTTTGCTTCGTCTTTGCCCTGTGTCCCTCAGCTCTCCTTGCAGTCCCACTAGGAGGAAGAGGAGTATGAACAGCCATGAGAGCCTCAGTGTCTCAGCCATAGAACAGAGGTGCGCTGCCTGGACTCTGGAGACAGTCTGACGGACGTTTAATGTGCTGCCACACTCTAATGGTCCCTGCCAAGACTTTGACCCGACGGTACCACTGGAAAGCACATCTCAATTTACCAAAGCTGGTTAACTTTATTAGTGAGGGAGAGTGTTGCTCACATGATCAGAGGAGATGAGTAACTTGCTTTGTGTGGCATTGTGCTCACACATAAAAGATTTGCAATTGTATAGATAAAATATAGACAATTGTGAATTATATATTTTCCTCACATCATGAACTTTTTCAACATTATGTGAGTGTAATGTGTTTTTGAAACCTTTTTGTAGGACTTTATTTTGTGTCTTTCAAACCGCAATAAAAATTTTGTAATTTTTTAATGCCATTAGTTTTTTTTATTACTTAGGATTTTGTATGGTTTATCTTAATAGCAATACATTTGAGATCAATTAAAAAGCTATGTGTGTTTTGTTTCTGACATTAAGCCAGTTTAGTAATTATTAATTTTTGGTCTTAATGCATTACTTAATGTTATTACTGTTGTTTAATATTAATTTTTATTATTTATCCTTTCCAATATTTACAACTTTGAGTGGTTAAATCACTAAATACCATCATCAGGCAGTGTAACAATGTATCTTAAAAGTTGTCAAATTCTGCTTATTCAGTCTTGATCCTAAGTTCAGGATAATAATCCTGATCAATGTACAAAGTGCTTTTTACCTTTTGACCGGAAAAATCTACGGTAGGCATTCACCCTTTATGATGTCTTATAGCCATCTGCGTATTATTTAATGACAGTAAATGGCATCTTGTAAGTCAGTTCGTCATCTCTTCAAATCATGTGAGACAGACAATAAAGTTGACTTGGTGTCTTACTAAGTTGAGATGTTTTATTGTGGAAATGCAGTTTGGACTGTTCATAGGCAAGGATCTGGAAGGATCCAGACCAGTCTTCATATTAAAGAGGCTAAAGTGCGGGACGTTGGTCGAGGCTGGAGAGGAAAACATTTATCATGCAGTTAACTGTTTTAAAACTTCCTCCTTTTCCAGCTTAGCCTTTATGCTGGTTACACTTTTGAGCTGAAGACAGCAGTTACTAAAGTTGTATTTAGTAAATTTTCTTCTAATGTTAATGATATACATGAGAAAGTGATGCATAAATATCACTACAGACAAAAAGAAACAATTTTACTAAGTAGATAGTGGTTACTGAAATAATATTTTTTACTTGGAGTTTGCATTTCCAAAGAATTAGTTAAGAACCAGTTAGTGCTTTTGGCACTGTAGGCTGGTGCTAAGTCCTGCTAGAAAAGGAAATCAGCCTCTCTATAAAACTTGACAGCAGATGAATTGCAACATGAAATGCTGTACCTTGATTTCTAAATGAAATGCAACATTTACTTTAATCTGCAAAGAGGACTGTGGAGCACTTAACAATCCATTTTTTCTCCTAGGTCAGACCAGGGTCATCATCAGGAACAAAAACAAAACTACCAGGAAAACTTTGAAACTTTTTTGTAAACTGAAAGAAATGAGTATAAACTAAGAACATTCATTATCCCAAAAGACAACAAAGATCATTTTGGTCAACGGTTCTTTACTTTTGAGTCAACACACTTTTCTGCACAGCAAACAGTTCAGCTGTGAAACATACACTTTGTGCATTGAAATGAAACTGAGAACAGATAGAATGTCGTATCTTTACCAATATACATAGTAACTTCTGAAAGAATTCAGATCCATTCTCTTTTTGCACATCTTACTTATTGTTAATTCATTTTAAAGGCTTTAAAGAAGCATTTTTCACAAAGGTCGGATTGTTTGACTTGTCTCAAACAACTAGACATTGTACCGCAGGATCAAATTTTTAGCAGATGATAGAATATGCATGATAGAATATTTTTTCTGACAAAAATACGTTGTCTTCTTACATTTATTGATATGTTCAGTATAAATGTATTTTTGTAACTTGTTGTTTACATTACTTGTGACCATATTCTCATTGTCTTTACAGGAAACATAATGTGACATTAATTATGCCAGTTTGGGTTTGTATGTTCCAAAAAAGTTCAGGTACAAGCATGTAATAATAAATTCAATATAAATGTCATGGACTCAAATGAAAGTTCAGATAGAACCATGTAATAATAAATTGAATAGAAATGTCATGGACTCAAATGTTTCCTAAGTAAATATATATATAAATTACATATAAATACATAACTAGTAACAGTAACATCTTCTGGTGTGACACAATCCCTGACCTCTGTCTCACACAGCTTACAGAAACTTTTGTATTATGTCACTACAGCTCTGCTATAACATCCATCATTACAAAACTGTTCAGTAGATTTAGTTTGCACAAAATAATACATTTTCTCTCCTATGACGTATAGTACTGCACACTGTGGCATTGCTTCTTTTATGTAATGATCAGTTTTCACATATGAAAACAGGTTGGGTAAAGGTAGAACAATTACAATTAGCCATGAAAGCTAAAATGTCAAAAAAGGTCACAATCATAAATATTAATATCTGTATGTTTCAGGGGGTTATAATGTAACAGAATATTCTTATCCCTTAATGTGTCACACCCAACTCAAAAACACACACCCATTCTCTTCCCACCCCAACTAAACTGGATAAAACTGTAGTAAATTTCATCGCTTTTACTTCACCTCTTTGTTTAATCACTGACTGCGGTGAAACATTCAGATCATTTAGTAAGTTTACTCTATGTTTTAATATGGATTTGATCATCTGATGTGCAAAAGCAACTTACACTTAAACTGCGCAGATAATCTGAGGTTCATGTTTAAATGTTATTGTGGTGATATGTTCAGTTTGTGAGCTGTTGTCATCGGAGGGATCAGATCATTTGAAAAATTAGGGTTTTCCAATGTTATTAAATATATTTTGTTTGAGTGAATTCAAACTCTGAATCACCTCTGAACTGATGAATGAAGTCACATTTACACTATATGTACAAGCATCTGTAGTTGTTCTTAATCAAATGCATTTTCAGAGTTTAACATGAGTCTTTTTGTTGCAGAATCAGAACCATAAGCAGGAACTGCTTGTTCAGATTTCAAGAGCTTCGTGATGTCCTGATGTCCAACAACGGGAACTTTAAGGCCATCATCCAGGTGAGTGCACTCAAAATACTCATCAGGATATAAAATAAAATGCCAAAGACATTCTAATGTCTGTGGTTTGTCCTGCAGGGTGATGGTAACTTTGTCATCTACACCTGGAGGCCTATCTGGGCTTCAGACACTGATAACTCCGATGTAGTCCGTCTGTGCATGCAGAATGACTGCAACCTGATCATGTACAACAAGGATGGCACTCCCAGGTGCCAAACAAACTCTCACAGACCCAGGTGCACCTTGTGCAGTCTTTGTCTGACAGATGAGGGGGTTCTGGCGCCGACCAAGGATCGTGAAGAAATCTTGAACTCTAACATGAACAGAGGCATGAAGTGAACAAATACACATGTTACAGAGCAAATAAAGGCAAATGATCATATTGCATTAACTGTTTGTCCCTTTTGTGTTTGTTCCGTTAAATGCATCATTTCACTGTACTGGCAAATCTACATTATCATGAATTCAACAACAACAAAAAAACTCACATCAGCTCACTGGAAACATTGGATATTAAGACCTGTACATAAGTAACTGTGACTGGTTAAGGGAAAAGTTAAGGGAAATGTCTCAAAAGCTAACACTAACGTTCTCCTCCAAACAAAGACGTGATCACACTAAACACTTTATGGAACATCACCTGACTTCCTCCTTTGTTTCTGTCATAATTACTCCTGCCACCAGAAGTCGCAAAAATAAAACAACTGAAGTGTGACCCAGGTTAGGGGTTGAAATATCTAATTTCTCAACGTACTTGGAGCAAGAGAAAATACAATTGTTAATGCTAAACAACGCAACAAAACTAAACAATAAAACCAAATATAGTTTAATAAATGTAGAAAAGATAAAAACAAATTAACCACCAGGTGTGTCCCTGAGCAAGACACTCAACACCAGCTCCCTGGGTGCCCATGGCAGCTCACTGCTCCCCCCAGAGGACAAATTTCACTGCAACTTGTATGTGCAAATGTATATGTTCTCAGTGACGAATAAAGGTTGTTTAATATGACACCCCTCAAAAAAAAGGCTGGTGTCACTAACACTCTGACAATGAGATGAGCAGGAAGAGTCACTTTTGTCTCTGGAGTTCCTTCCTTCCCTCATTGGAGCACATGCCACCCTAAACTGCCCCAAACAGCACTGGATTCAGATCGCCATGGTCCCCAGATGTCAAATCAATGACTGGGAGCAGAGTGGTCAAGCTAGTGAAAACAGATTCACTGATAAAGGCATGCTCACAGTCACTTGTTTGCTTGGAGATGTTTGACTTACTCAAATCAGCAGGATTTTGAACGCTGGGCTGTGGAGCTGCACTTTCTTCAGACAAGGGGATGAGGGAAGAATCAAAGCAAAGACCTAAGCTCTAATTTTAATATCAAACTTGACAACATAAAGCTGAACCATACCGCTTTCACTATCTTCTTACCTCGTCTGGACATGACAGACAAATCTTTTCTGGTCTACTTTGTTTTTATATTTCTGACCTTTCTGTCTTGGCTCTTTTTATTTGTCCTTCTCGGTCCTTCTCCATCAATTCAATTCAATTCAATTCAACTTTATTTATATAGCGCCAATTTACAACAACGTCATCTCAGGCACTTTACATAATAAAGTCAAGACTATACAAACATTTAAAGAAAACCCAGCAAATCCCCCTTGAGCAGCTATAGGCAACAGTGGAGAGGAAAAACTCCCTTTAATGGAAAAAACCTCCTGCAGAACCAGGCTCAGGGTGGGCGGACATCTGCCTTGACCGGTTGGGCTGAGTGGAAATTGGAGAGAGAAAAGAACAGGGCAACAAAAGGAACAACAAAACATTGGGCAGGTTAGTGGGACCAGTAGCTGTGCACTGGAGGACACACAGCAGCCAAATTCAGGGACACCTGAGGACAGGGACAGAGAGGGGGACAGAGAGGGAGAAAGACGACTACGGGACAAAGACAACACAGAGTTAATGTCATAAAGTGGTGACATTATAAATGTGGGGTGAGAGGAGAGAATGAAGAGAAGAGGAAAGTGTCTCAGTGCAGAGTCCCCCAGCAGTCTAAGCCTATAGCAGCATGACTATAACCAACTATAAGCTTTATCAAAGAGGAAGGTTTTGAGCCTAGTCTTAAAAGTAGAGAGGGTGTCTGGTTCCCGAATCTGGACTGGGAGCTGGTTCCACAGGAAAGGAGCTTGATAGCTAAAGGCTCTGCCTCCCATTCTATTTTTGGAAATTCTGGGAACCAAAAGTAGGCCTGCATTTTGGGACTGAAGTGGTCTAGTAGGATGATATGGTACTAGGAGATCTTTTAGATATGATGGAGCTTGACCGTTTAGAGCTTTATAGGTAATTAGAAGGGTTTTAAATTCTATTCTACATTTAATAAGAAGCCAATGGAGAGAAGCTAATGAAGGTGAAATATGATCTCTCTTATCAATCCCAGTCAGTAATTTTGCTGCAGTATTTTGGATTAATTGGAGGCTTTTTAGAGAGTTAATGGGGCAATTACTTCTGTGTTCACTATTATTCTTCACTTTTAAACATTTAACATGGTAAATAAAATATAGTTGACCTAATTTTACTTTTAAATTATAATAAAATATTGTTTTACAACTTTGTGAAATCAAACATTAAATATCATCAGTCTTTCTTGCAGGTAGGTGAATGCAAATATTGCAACATAAAACATCCAAGTTCACACACATTTCTGATCTTAAAAAATCAAAATGTATTTTACTGAAAAAGTACCAAATGTTCATCTAACTCTTGCAGGTTTTACTGTGTTATGAAGGTTTTGTAACTATATGTTAACACCGAATTTAGTTGCCATGTTACATGTTCTTGTTGCTAAGATCATGAAATTAAATTTATCATTTAAAAAAACTGAATTCTTTAAAATAACTAAAAGTGAATATCTATGATGAAGTTTAGAAATGAGTAGCCAATAGTAAATATTGGAATATTATTAAGATTGGAACAGAGTGCAGATGCAAACACATGTCTAAACTCCTGGTGAAGGCACAACAACTAAAACAGGTTCAATAAATATTTATATTTTCATTTAGTCATTTGGCAGATGTACATAAAAGTATTCACCTGATTGGAAGTTTTCATCTTTTGTTTTATTAGAACATTAAATCATCATCAATTTTATGTGGCTTCCTTGAGAAACATTTACAGCTAAGACTCTTTCATCTCAAAGTGTACACAGATCTGTACAAAGTGTGATTGCAGTATTCACCCTAAATCATCACAGGTGTAGCCTGGTGCTTAAAATCACGTGATTGGTTCTATGGAGATCGCTGGAGTGCAGTGAATGTGCTTAAAGGATTGTGGTACGAATCCACCCGTATCTAGAAGATCCATTTATTGGTGAATCAGTACCCTGGCTAAAATCTACACCATGAAGACAAAGGAACATTTAAACAGTTGGGTCTTCAGCAGTGGAATCTTTAAGTCATTTACAAAAGGCAGGTGGGATAATCAGTTCCAGTTTACTGGGTAAACTGGAAGAAGCTTGTACAGTCTTGACAAGACCAAAACTGAGCTTTTTAGACATCAGATTAGAACCAATGAACGCATTCGGTAACAGTTGCTAGGTAATGATTGCTAGGTAACGGTTGCTGTAAGTACGTCGCTTTCATTTTAAGCTTGTGCTTTAGTGGAGAATTGGACACCTGTCTCATGGAGTTAGTTTCGACCAAAAAGTATAAGTGAAAATTGAAATTATGGATGGTGTTTCGCTGTTTTAATGCACAGTGGATTTATGTCTTTGCTTTATCATTGAATACCACTTGCTGTGTGGCTCTGACCACGCTCTGCATCTCAACATGTTTCCATCAAATCTAAACCTAAAACCAAGGTCTCATTTTAATGTGTCTATGACTGATTGAGAAATAACTGCAGGTAAGTAGTTCCTTCATGTTTGCCCATCTTAGGTGTCTTCTGTGGTTCCCTTTGAACGTTTTGGTGTTGGTTTTTCTTTTGCTTTAACTGCTCTTTTTACAGATTTTTTATTTTTACAGATTTTATAGTGTGCAATTTGAATCAGCTATCTGCTGTTGTAGCTCATTAGCGGCAGAAGAGCAAGCATCTCCAAATAATGAGACTGGATGAAGACTGTCAATGGATGGCATACTTAGGGTCTGCCCATTTGAAACAGCCTTTGCTTTAGGGTTTGAAGATGCCGTTTCATTCTTGTCATTTTGTTGGCCTGCTTGTTTTACTCAGTACGCAAGAGTAGAAGAAGCTCAGTGAACGACACGTGCTCATGCTTCCACTGTTCCATTTAAAGGGCCTTGTTATCAAGGAGCTATCCCAGCAGCCATGGCAAAACTCCCAGAGAAGTTGTTGTTTGCATCACCAGAAGAGACTCATCCTCTGCTTATGACTGAGCGTAAGGCAGTGTGAAGACTCTGCAGGTACTCAGACGCTTTCTCATCAACATATTATTTGATGTTTGAGAGCTCATCACCATCCTCTACAGTGGCAGTAGGTAGAATGCCCAGTGTCAGGTATGCTTGGGGGAGGCTTTAGATTTCCCCACTGTGGGATCAATACAGTCATATCATATCATCATTTCATAATGTCCTTACAGCACTAGCTGATGGAGGTAAAGGCTTACAGCTATATTCTTGACCACTACGAATTCTGAAACTGTGAAACTGGGTCATTTAAGCAGAATTCCACACTGCTCCGCCATGCATCATAGTCAACTTCAAATGGAGGGGGAACTTTTCCTGATGAAGTAGGTAGCACGGTCGTCCACCAATCCTACAGTTGTTGGTTCGATCCCAGGCTCCTCTGGTCACATCTCAAAGCGTCTTTGACACTGAACCCATGTTAGTTGCTCCTGAGTGTTGGCCAGGTGCATAGCAGCTCCCCCATCAGTGTGTGTGTGATTGTGAGTGTAAATGGGTAGATAAGAAACAGTGTAAAGGGGCTTCAGCATCATTGCTTTAGTTGACTAAGGTGGCGCAGTAATAGAGCTTGCAATGGGAGTAGAGAGTACTTCTTGGGTGCTATCTAAGAGGGGTTGGGGCTTAGTCCCCACAGAAGGGTCACTGGCAATAATTTCAGTCACTCTCAACGGGTTTGCCTATCCTGGCCAGTTCCTCCCTCAAAATACTGTCAGACTTGCTTCATTACTATAAGTACCCCTTAATCTCTGAATACAGTGACTGATTTCCTTGTTCACTGTAGATGATCTGTTAAAGGGCTTCATGCTGCAACTCAACAACAACCTTGACCTCTTTGCCTGTGGAGATAACCTTAACCATATCAATCCACTGACTAACAGTGCATTTTAAACTTTACGCTCTCCCACAACATCTGTGTTTTTATTTACAGAATATTCAACTCAAGTTTGCAAAATCTCAAAACAACACTTAAATGTGTATACTCATAAATCATCCTCATTTGCTCCAATTATTAAACTGTTGTCACTATAATTTAGAAATTGCAAAAAAATGACATATTAATGGCTACATTATCACTAATAATCATCTCCTGGCTGGCTCTCGAAGTTTTGTGTAACCCCTGGGTTTCCAGGAGGTCTCAGGGTAGGTTAAAGAATATTGGACCAGGGTCTAGGCTTGTAAGGAGAGGTTGGTACAAGTGATGGACACAATAAGTAACTGGAGCCAAACAATGAGTAAGTAAAAAAATATGTATTTTGCAAAAAGTAAAAATTAAAAACAACTTAAAATATTACAACAACACTTTTAAACATGTTACCAAATTAACATGAGTGGTGTTTACAGTTGGGGAGACAACCATTTAACGTAACTCAGTCTCTCATTTAAATAAAGAATGTTCTTTAAATGTAGTTCAAATCCATATGTTTTATGTATTGTAACCACATGTATTGGTTTTTGTCTTCAGTTCAGTTCAAGTTTAAGGAGTTACGTCTTCATCCTTTAACCAAGTTAGTTTCATTGTTTGTTTTTCTTTGTCTGAATTTAGTCTTTGTCACGTCTAAGTAATTTCTGTGTAATTTCAGTCGTATGCACCCTTTTCTTAGTCAAATTATGCAGATGAGTATGCATACAGTCTTCACTCAAGAAACATCCAGGTCCCATGACTGCTCGCAATCTCCTTCATCACGGAGAAAATCTAAAATACAGTTGGTTCAGGGAATCTCAAAAACTAAAAGCCTGTATAACAACATGAATTACTTCTACCAATAACTGTTGTCCTCTCTTTTCTCTTAATCTCACTTTGGTTATGTCAAGTTTGAATCAATCCCCCATGTTTCTAAATTGTAGGTCTATTATTATGATTATTTGATTAAAGTTAAAGTAGATGAGCCCAATTAAATATGTTAATCATCACTTTTTAACATGTATATATTATGTTTGTACACAACAGAAAACATCTTCAGACACTTTACATTATCAAAGGTGCTTTTATGTAAGTAAGGTACTCATTTAATAATAGGTTAGTATATGACAAATAAAAAAAAAAAGATGTGTGGATTTTAAATTGGTTCATCTGAGCCATGGGTGGAAACGGAGCCCTTCAAGGGTGGGACGTTGCTCGGGGACTACGTTCAAACAAATTTGCAAGAAATCCAAGCAATCTGAAGTGAAAGAAGTGGCAGAAACAGGAATGTGATGATTTAGACATCCATTAGAACATGAAGTAAAATGAACAGATATTTATCCCCTGCAAGTGATATTTTCCTACTTGTGGACAGGTAACAGCTGATCTCCAACTCGCCTCTCAGGAACGTGGTGGTCTTAAATGGTGTGGCGTGGAGTGTACTATAGAGAACCACCCCCAGCTGCCAAACTGTGGTGGGGCTGGCCCTGTAAGTGTGACGACTGAAAAACTCTGGAGGAACGTGAGCAGGGGTACCTAGAATATAAAGACATAATAATAAGACCGTGAGGATGAGGAGGTGGATCAGCTTTCATTAAATGTAGACATCAGCAATTAATAAATCAGTGAAGAGCAACAGGTAAAAGGCTGACATCTTACCGCAGAAAACCTGATAAGTGGATGTTTTCTTGAAGAAGCAGCTCATTCCAAAGTCAATGATACGAACCCGTGGCACATCTGAGCCGGTCTCTATCAAGATGTTTTGCACCTTGATGTCCCGATGAAAGATGTGCTTTTTCTGAAGTTCCATTGCTGCCTCAAGCAGCTGTTTTAAAATGATCTGAGAGACAACGGCAGAGAAACTGTAAGACAGCAGGACATTGGAAACAAAAGCTGAGCCTGTGACAATGGCTTTAATTGAAGTCCAGCTCATTTCATTTCCTGTAGTGGAACAAGCAGAGAAAGCACACGCGTCCTTAGTAGCTTGCAGTACCTTGGCCTCATCTTCCTGTAGGCTGCCTCCGTGTTGGTCTATGTAGCTATGGAGATCAACACAGGGGACTGGTCTCTCCTGCACCAGGATCAGCTCCTGACCCAGGTCATACCAGTCCAGCAGGGACACAGGTGCTGACGTCCCCACTGATCTAACTCTTCTGGAGGTCAGTTTTAACATTACTGCCACTTCACCAGAGACCTCCTTCCCATTTCGGTCCTGAAACATACCAAACAGAGAATGAGAGGAGAGAGAGAAGCTCCACAGATTTTTCCTCCAGTACTCAATAACCGACAGCATGGATGAATGTTGAGCATACTGACCACTTCTTTGCAGTACACTTTGTCTTTTGGTACGTGTTTGATAGCTACCTGTAATACACAAAGAGGATTTAAAGAAGCACATTCTGATCATTGTGTGATCATTGTGTGTAAAAATGTGTAACACTAACAGGTAAATGATCTGCTCTTCGATAGCCGGCAAACACAGATCCACATCCTCCTTGACCGAGCTGATGGTGTTTTTCGTATTTAGCCTTAAATTCAGCTGAAGCAACACACAACCACATTTTTGTTTCCTTATATTTATTAGTGACATCTGTACATGTGACCTGAGCTCCATATTAAACTCGACCACAACATAAAACCAAACCATACAGCTTTCACTATCTACTTACCTCTTCTAGAAGTGACAGACAAATCTTTCCTTGTCTGCTTTGTTTTTATATTTCTGAACTTTCTGTCTTGGATCTTTTTCCTTGTCCCTCTCAGTGGTTCTCCGTCATTACTGACCTTTCTATTAATGCTTTGTTTGTTCTTCTCCTTCACTGCTGCAGAGCGGACATGCAAAATGTAGTAAATAAAATGCAGTTAAACTAACATTACTTTCAAATAATTATAAAATATTGTTTTACAATGTTGGGAGAACAATTATTAAATTTCATCAGTCTTTCTTGCAGGTGAGTCAATGCAAATATTGGAACATAAAACATCTATTTCTGTTCTTTCTTTATGAACTGACCTTCAAAGATTTAAATGTATTTACTCAAAAAGTGACAAGTTAATGTTATGAGTCATATTATGCATAACTGCAGGTTTTTTCCTGAATTTAACACTTACCATTTCTGGTGCAGTATTTGTCCATGAGGATACAATAAGTTTCCAGTGTGAAAGTGGTGAAAAACACGTGGACGTTGACCCAACTGTTACAGGTTTTACGAGGTTTCTCACTGTGTTTCGTAACTATACGGTAACACAGAACTTGGTTGCCATGTTACGTGTCCTTGTAACTAAGGTCACTATGCAAATTAATAATTTCAATAAATATAATCCTTTAAAATAAATAAAAGTGAATATCTATGTGCTGAACTGAACAAGCTTGAGTAAGCCACTAGAAATCATCAAATTATTTTTCAAATAAGTCAAATACTGGAAAATTCTCCAGAGAAACTTTTTCTAAACCTTGTCATTCTACCTTTCAGTCACCTAGAAATTATATTTTTATACAACTTGTTGCATTGCATTAAATCATATTACAATGATACTTATAATACAATAACAAAATAAGATGTAAAGTATATAAAATCTGCAGTCCTGTTTGTGTAAAAAATGAAGTCTCTAAGTTCATTAAGTTACATGAGGCTTCAGACACCTAAGTGGCTCATTGTAGTTGTTTTATTACCAGATTCCCTTTTTGTACTACAATCCACACAACACAGACGTTTAGAAAGTTTAGAAAGTTTAGAAATGAGTAGCCACTGGCAAATAACAGAGTATTCATTAAGAATGGAACAGGGTGCAAACACGAACAAAGGTCTAAACTCCTGGTGAAGGCACAACATAAAACAAAGCATAAACATCACTCAAAGATTAATATACAGTGCCTACAAAAAGTAATCAACTGCTTGGAAGTCTTCATTTTTTGTTTTATTAGAACATTAAGTCATCATAAATTTTATGTGGCTTCCTTGAGAGAGATTTGCAGCTAAGACTCGTTCATCTCAAAGTGTACACAGATCTGTACAAAGTATTGTAAAGTATTCAAAAATGTAAAAAGCATTGCATAAGTATTCACCCTAAATAATCACAGGTGTAGCCCATTGGTGCTTAAAATGACGTGATTGGTTCAATGGAGATCGCCGTAGAAGTGCAGTGAATGTGTTCAAAGGATTATGGTACGAATTCACCCGCACCTGAAAGATCCATTTATTGGTGAATCAGTGGCTAAAATCTACACCATGAAGACAAAGGAACATTGAAACAGTCCAGACAGATACAAAGAAATTTCCAAGTTGTTAAACAACTCTTGAAGTACAGGATATTCGTTATTAAGAAATGGCGGGAACGTGGCACGTTTAAATCTGCCTAATGCAGGACTTTCTCAAAGGCGACTGTGAGCCTATGACTCCTTGCAAAGAGTTCCAAGTTTCAAAAGAAATGGGAGAGACGGTGTAACTCAACTTTTGCCTGGGACTTCAGCGGTCGAAGCTGTAAGTCGTTCCCAAAAGACATGTGGGATACTCAGAAGTAAACTTGAAGTTTTTGCAGACTTGATGAGACCTATGACTGGTGAAGGCGCCGTGTAATAGTTGCTAGGTAACAGTTACTGTAAACAAGTTTATATATAGGCCATTACTTCTCATTCATCTTTTCTTACACAGCAATGGTGGTGGCTGCTATGCAAGGTGCTAAACTGACCCATTGGGAGGAACAGAGGGGTTCAGTGTCTTGCCTAAGGACACTTTAACATATAGGTACAGACAGAAAGGACCAGGGATAGAGTCACTGACCGCGTGGTCTGTGGACAACTGCCTTACCAACTGAGCTACAGCCGAAGCTTGTACCTCCTTCTGAGGAGCCATAGGACACCATGATGTGTTTGGTTGCTGTTTTTGTTTGTTGCTTACAGCAGAAGAGCAAGCATCTCCAGATAATGAGACTGGATAAAGATGTCAATGGATAACATACTTGGGGTCTTGCCCATTTGAAAATGCCTTTGCTTTAGGTTTCGAAGATGCCGTTTCATTCCTATCATTTTGTTGGCCTGCTTGTCTTATAGAAGAAGCTCAGCAAACAACGGGGGCTCGTGCTTCCACTGTTCCATTTAAAGGGCCTTGTTATCAAGGAGCTATCCCAGCAGCCATGGCAAATCTCCCAGAGAAGTTGTTGTCTGCATTACCAGAAGAGACTCATCCTCTGCTTATGACTGAGCCTAAGGCAGTGTGACGCCTCTGCAGGTACTCAGAAGCTTTCTCATCAACGTATTATTTGGTGTTTAAGAATCAAGCATAGAGCTCCTCACCATCCTCTATAGTGGCAGGTACGCTTGGGGAGGAGCTTTAGGATCTAATGACCTTACAACATTAGCTGATGGAGGTGAAAGATTTCCAACTATGCAGAATTCCACACTGCTCTGCCATGAATCAAAGTCAATTTCAAATGCAGGGCGGAAACTCTCCCTGAGAAAGGTTCCAGTTTGTTGGTTAGGCTGAGACACAATATCGCTACTCGAAACAATGTACTCCACTGTAGAAGCAGTCCTACACACGACCAGTGGTGCAACAATGGCAGTCGCTTCAGACTCACTCTACTGATTTGCCTATCCTGGCCACTTCCTCCCTCATCAAACGGTTGGCTACTCTGTTTTGCAAAATCCTCCTAATAAAAGGCTGGGTTCGTAGCTTAGTATACTTCACATGCGACAAACTGTTTGGTTAATGATAATCAAAATACTTTCACAATATACCATTGGTCTTTGAAATTGACCACAATGACTTCCTCATCTCTGAAAATATTCACAGGTTTATTCAGTGTCAAAGGGCAGGACATTGTAGAAAACTGGAGGCTTTAAACACTTTCTCTTGCCATTGTGATTTTGTGCTCTCTGCTACTGTGAAATTGAGTTCAGTGGACCGCACCTCAGCAGAGCATCCTTCCAAGGAACCATTCCTGCAGAGGTCTGGAAAAAGTTCATCATGTCGATTTTATTTTTGAAATTACAGACACTGAGTGTAGAAAACTATATACTCTTAATATATATTACTTTCTACTCCCTTGTACTTACACCTCATGAAACGGAAACACTTCTGATAGCACTCTGCTTTGATGTTTTCTCCTGACTTAGATTTCTGCTTGCCTTGTACCTCACTTGTAAGTCGCCTTGGATAAAAGCATCCGCCAAATGGCTAAACGTAAAAATAAATGTAGAACATAGGTGCATTTACTTTCTGTGGACATGCATGTCTGCTGTGTAAGTATAAAAGAAACGTGCAAACATATCTGAGCGTAGGCATAGTGCAGAGCATTAGAGAAGACCAATAACCAGAGATGGTTAATGGATAGCCCTAAATAAAAAAATAAACCTGTATAATCCATTACACTAAAATTTACTAATCGCCATTATGTGAATAATGTACAAATAGATAAATTCATGTTAAGACATAAGAGGCAACCCTACTCTTTGAATCCACATTTTAAATTTGTATTTACAATATTTAGTTGAACATATCAATACGCAAATAAAGATTACATGTAAAAATCATGTAACTTGCTCATTTAAGTGGTGATGTTGTATTTTTGTTCAACATGTGAAAAGCTAACATCCCTGACAGAATATAGTTTCAAGTATAGCCCCTCGGCAAGAACACGCACTGACACACAGAATATCAGTAATAAATAATGTCTCCTCCCTCAGAAAGTCCTAGGTGACCAGCAGCTGCAGGAGTCTGGCCACCACCATGACATTGAGACTGTTTCCAAGAACTTTGTACTGCTGCTTGATTGGAATCTGCTCTGGAAAGGCTGTAAAATAGAAAAAAATAATAAGAAGAACAAAATTACCACTGGTTAATACGTGTAAAAGTACATAAAAAGCTTAATGTCAAAAAAGGAAACTCTAGAAAATATGTGCATCTGATTCTCCACACACTGCTTGGAGTTCATGCAAGGAAGAGAAAAAAAAATATCAGATTCACATTATGGTTTAATACTTTATCACTAGCCTCCATAACGCATACATAATACTATGTTCTGAAGTAAAAATACTTCATCCAACTACACTTCCAACAATTACAGTATATTTATATAAATAGAATGTGGACGCAAATTTCTCAAGATATATTTCCACTCTAGATATATCTTGCTGTGTTGTATGTCGCTCTATCTAGCCTGAAAATATACATTTTGTTCTATAAAAAGAACATTTCTACAAAGCATTTTTTTGTTTGTACAGCCAATATAGAACAAGATAACAGTTCAAGTATTCTAATAAGTATAGTCTGTTCTCTTCTGCTCTGTGGAGTTGTTTGTAAAGAAACTACAGTGCCCATATTTTCATAAACATCACACTGATTGTAATAGAGTGGCTCCATGATGTGTTTTAATGGTTTCTGGATAACAATAGACATTAAGCTACACGTATAATTCACTGTTTCATCATTGTATTTGCTACCAATAAGAACATTTTAGAAAATGACCAGTCCTACTTTGCTGGAAGTGAGAGGATTTTTACTTACAAAAGCTCTGAGGGAAGCCCATGAGGTTGGCAACTTCTCTTGGAGTAAAATACCGGAGCTTTAATTTAGACAGCCGCTCAAGTTTCTCATCTTCAGAACACTGCTCCAGACCATTAAACACATGCTGCATCTGTAATAGCACACAGCAACAGCCTTCAACACACTGTCAAACAGAAATTGGTCATCTTGAGATGGGATGTGGTAATAAAAATAGTTATTCCCCTGCCCTACTGTATTGAACACACAGATGATAGGTTAACGGCACAATCTGTAAAATATGTAAAAGTTTGCTACATTACTGTAACAAAAAAGCTGATATACTGAATACACATGTTCACCAGGTTTGCCAAATATCGTGCAATTAAATCAATAATAACTTTACTGTCCCCAATGGGCAAGTAACACAAAAGCACAGATACGAGACATTAAACATAAAGCATAAATAAATATATAAATGTGGACACCATAAAGACAGATCTGATATGGACTGCAAAAAGCCTGCCACAGTAACAGTAGAAAGTAAATATATATAATATGTTGGTTCAGACCAAAATATTGCAAAAGTATAGATTATTTGTAATCTAGAAGAAAGGGGAAAAAAGAAATCACCAGTCATCAACTCAGCATCAGTGGTCCAATGAAACTTTGCTTTGTGAATTAGCTTTCATTATAAAGAAACTGGAGGACCCTGGTCAATATTACTGAAGCAGAAACTTCATACACGTTTAGTCTACCTCATCTAATAGTAAAAACTATGTTAGAAAATTAAGCCAAAACCCACCTCTGTGTCCATGCAGCACTGCAGAACGGAGCCAGTTCCTTCCACATATCGTCCATAGCTAATAGGATGTAACAGATTAAGAATATCTAATAACTGCAATACTACTTGAGTTTACAGTAAGTCTTTTTTACAATATACAAAAACAAAATAATAATTGAGATACAATATCAACCAGCTTGTCAAATGCAGATTTTACTGTCTACATGGTATTAGTGTGATCTAATTTTACTGCCACAGTTGTCAAGCCTGTTAGAATTATTATTCTCTCAAAGCTCTGATAACATAATGATCATTGTAGGAAGCAAGTAAAAAAACAAAACCATTAATAAATGTTTACCTACCCTTTGGTAAAGCAGTTTGACCTCCTGCATGTGGGCTGAACAATGTCCAAGATCAGAGCGTATCGCAGCAGCATTTTAGGAGGAAGCAGGTAGAGTTCCATGTTTACTTCCATGTCTGGTTCCAGGAAGTCCTGGATCATCCTGAGAGACTGGTCATTGTTCTGCATTATCTTCCTCTGAACTTCTAGTGGTGTCTCTAGCTTATACAGGACAGGAGTAGCTTTATTTTCCTCTTCTGGCTGGCAGGTACCTGGATGGGAAGTGCTTGAGACTGTGGGCTGCTCAGGGGAATTAATCTCACTGGGATGTGGGAAGGCATCTAAAATCTAAGATCACATATCTAGTTAATAGCCTTGTATGGATACACACAAAGGATTGTGCTATAGCAATACAGATTTCCCCACAAATCACCTCTAAATTTTTTCCAGAAACTGAATATGCAGTATTACAAGGTCTGAAATCAAACTTAAAACAAGTACTAAAAAGTTATATGTATAATGACTGTCAACAGATTTGAGTCAGCAAGCCTCACCTTCTGGGAGCTGAAGTGTGCTTTTGAAATCTTAGCAATCAGAAAATAACGCAGTCTTGAATTTGGGATCCCAACCTAAATTTATGAACATAAAGATGATTTAAAACTTATATGTAACATCACAAGCATTGGTGCATTAATTAAATAATAAGAAGTAAGTTTTGTTTACACTTGTGGGTGAGACCATGATCTCTTCAAAAGAATATCCACATTCTTTCAGTGTTTTGATCAAAAGTTCCCTACAGAGAAGAAATTAGGAGATTCACAGTTTTAGAGCCTCAAAAGCGACTGGTCAAACAAACATCATCACAAATGAAATGGACTTTTGTTAATCCTGAGAATAGTAACTAAAGCGGTAAAAAGTTAAATGCATGTCAGTAAAGTACATTTCTGCTACACAGGGCATTCACACATCGATTCATAGACTCATCTATGATTTCTTGATGCTAGTTCTTGCCTACTGGGAATGCGGATGCACACTGACAACAGTCTCCACTGTTACCTGGCAGATGAGCTCTCAAAGCCTTTCACATTCTCCAGCAGGATATACCGGGGCAGCTTGCAAAGCCTGCACACACATTGGCATTTGTAAGTTAGGGAGAGGGTGATTGGCAGAAATCATAATCTGTTGTAACATATACTTCCAAAGGCCCCAACCACCAAATCTGTTATTATGTGATGAGTCAGTTCAGCTCTGAGTGTGCATACTGAATATGTATTCTTCTAACACTTTAATAAATACATTTATATATTTAGGTATTTCTCTACTTTTGTTTCCATCTTGAGAAATCCACATTTGCATGAATGTATGAAGTATTTTCAGTGTCCAGAGCGCCACTTAAAACAGCCAAGAGTTGTATTCTTGAAGTTGTTTTGACAAATTATGATAATATAATGAAAACAAATGTTGACTTATCATATATAAATGTTTGATAATAGTTAAAGAACATACTGGTACTGATTGGTTACAGCACCTCCCAGATAACAGTAATGCCCATAGTTTGACTCCAGCTGTGAACCTTTGTTGTGTTTCCTACCCACTTCCACAAATTATTAGTTTGAGCTACACAAAAACTGTAATTTGAGCATTAACATTTTTTCATTGGAGCCAATCTGAGGGCAATAAAAAGCTAAATCTGAAGATGAATGACCTTGGTAGGAGATCAAGGATGTAGAGAAGGCTTTTGGTCCTGGAGTCACTTATGTCACCCTGAAGGCCTATCCTGCACAGAAAAAAAGTTTGTTTAAAGATAATTTTTTTGGAAGATTAAATAAAAATGTAAAGAGTGTACCTTTATATACACCGGCGCCAGAATCCAAAACAACAAGTAAAGACAAATAATGTAAAATGTTGTCGCCTAAGGACTAAGTTTTTGTTATTTATTTTTTAGCATGATAAAGGCCTATCCAAACTAGCTTTGCCACTCTGCATCTGACCTCACTTATTTCTGGGGACTACCAAGCTTGCAGCAAATGTCACTGTGGCAATCGATTCCCACGTTCATAAATATGGGTACCTTTACTTTTGGAAAGCACGTAGATTGACTGAATGAAACAAACACATACAATGAAACCTACCTGGTGAAAGGCTGGCAAGGAGGGCTCATCAAAATCATGTCAAATGATAACTTATTGAAGTCATCTAGTGACAAACCCTAAAAAAAAAAAAAAAAAATGTAAGTGCTTTGGGCACCACTAAGGTAGGAACACACAACTGGTAAAAAGTACAGACAATTGACCATTTACTGCACATTTAACTGTTAAAGCATGCCACTTTCACATACCTCAATAGTCTTGTTCCAGAGGGGGGTGTCAGGGAAATTGCAGCTGTAGATCTGATTGGCTGTAGTGTTTATGTCGACAGCAGTCACAACCTGAGCAGGTATGCCACTTTCTGGAGGAGAAAAAAACGTTATAAAGAGAGCCAATAATACCAAGGCCACAGGGCCACACATGGGGTAACTGAAAGAACCCTTCACGTAGCTGTTCATGCTCCTATTACATCTAAACGTTTCCAGCACCGTCAAGCAGTCATTTAAAATCTGTCATGCTACATATCAATACAACAAACGTCTGTTTAAGTAAACACACAGAAATACCAAACGCAGAAGAAGCTTCCGATTATAAATGAATGAGAAACAGTATAAACAAAAGCACTCAGGATAAACCGCTGCTGTTTGTAGCGTAAACAACAACCACACATGGTCCCCACTTATAACAGCTACCAATACATCCGAAACACCGAGGTCGATTTGATTTGACAGTAGCAGGGGTCGGCCAATAAGAAGGATTACAGAAAGAGGCTTCCCCTCTGAAAGATAGTCTGCCCCCAAAAACGACAACTTAACAGAGAAAATCTAACTCGCACAAAAAGCAGATACAAACGACAAGCTCACCTTTCAGCGCATAATGCATTCCTCCTATCCCGCTGTAAAGCTCGAGCACCCTCAAACTCTCCATCGCACATGATAAACTCTTCTTCTTCTTCTTCTTCTTCTTCTTCTTCTTCGTTTTCTTCTTTAGATTAATTGTTGCTTGGCGGAGCAGCATGCATATGCATTACCGCCACCTAGTGTAGTGGAATATGAATATTGGCAAGAAAAAGAGATTTTGTCTGTTAATCTTGTTTCTTTTAATTGTTTAATTGACTATACATACTTGTCATTATCCTTGCTTTAAAAGACTCTAATGTGTTATACTTGTTAAAAACCAGATCTATATTTCTCTCTTTCCTTTATTGATTAATACAGTGGCCACATGCCCCAGTTGATTGTTTGCCTATGTCATGAAATGTTTGGTTAAGTCCTGTGCACCCTAACTTTAGGCATGGAATAAAAGTTCTTTTTGGTTCCTGCCTAACTTTCTTTCAATATTAAAATGCTCTTGAATCTGATAAAGGTACCTACCTGTATGATTAATGTGACAGTATTTTTGCTTCTTCTTCTCTGACTAGTTTTGGCAGGACTAGCATTTGTCCAATCATTTCAGTATTGTTGCCATTTTTACTGATTCCCCACAGTGTGCTTTTCTTCTGCTTATGAAATGTTTTCATTAATTTTGATTATTTCCATTGTTCATAGCCTGCTTGCCTAGCCTGTAACAGGACCATGACAAATTAAATTGACAGTCGACTATGAGCTATAAATCATGGACATTATTCAATAATGTATCCTCACTGAAGGCACCAGATTAGTTATTAAAGAAAATTTTAATACTAAATATTCATTAACCAGAACAATTCAATGTAACACATCAAAGACACAGAATTCTTCTGCTAATAATTACCTGACTTCCATCAATGGATATTTATTGATCCTGCAATTACTATAATAAATGCATGTGAATAGTTTAGAATGGATTAATCGTTTTCAACACAAGATATTAAATGGAAAAATAAATGTGTTTAGATTTGGCAAAAATTTCAAAAGTTTAGCATCCTTCTGCAATATTATTTGCAGAAGGATGTGCTCCCCTGTGAAGTCAGGGTGCTGATATTTCCAGGTCTTGAGTTCTTAATTATCTGGAAGGCAGATGACTGCCATAACCACCAATGAGGTCAGGTAGTTCTTGAACTCAATTTGTTTGTCCTGTTTTGTCAGGAAGAGGAAAAATAACCAATAAAAAATGATTAATAAATCAATTTAAAACATATATGGTGATTTTTATTTTATTTTTTATTTTTTTAGTAATAGTATAAGAAACACGGCATGGTCTTGTTATCAGTTCTTGTTAGGTCTAAGAAGATGAACTCATTTAGTGAGCCATTATATACAGAAGGGATTAAATAAAAAAGTTGATAGTTTTTTTTTTTCGCTGAAGGATTCTTACTTTCCAATAGGTCCTTAAAGGAATGACTGACAGTTCTTTGAACCAATAGGAGAGCGGCACAACTGCAAGATACTTTACCGTAAAGACTACCTTAAAGAAGCGCAAGGAAAAAAACAAAAACACGAAACACAGCCACGTCCGTCGCATGTGTTTGAATTTTACAGTCCATATTTTTTTCTTCATATGCCGTTTTTTGGTTGCGTTTTATGTTTGGAGTTTTTTGCTTTTATTTGTTTTCATGGCGGATAAATTTGACCCCTTGCAGCTGTTGTCACGTACAACACTGTGTACAGTTTTACGACGCCGTTTTAGGAGCTCACGGGGAGGAGGGGCTGAACACATCTAGGAACAGGAAGTATCCTATTATGGAATGGAGCCTCTCACATAAACTTCCTGTAGGGTGTGAGCCCGAAGCGCAGTCTCTATCAGGAATTTAGGAGCTGTTCGTTTTCCTTTTCTGTTCTTCTTTTTCCAACGGTGAGCGTCGTCGACACTTTCTCACATGTCAACATAACTGTCTTCAGTGTGTCCTGTCGCTAAACATGTTGTGGCTGTTGCTGTAATGTGCGACTTTCCTAACTGTCCGCTGTGTTTGTTTGGTTCAGCGTTTTTTTCTTTTAGCCTGAAACAATGTCCAAGTCTTTGAAGAAGATAGTGGAGGAGAGTCGGGATAAGAACCTTCCAGAGGTGGAGATGTGCGACCGGGGTATTTCCAGCATGATGGACATCCCGGGGCTGTGTAAGGGAGCGCCACAAGTAACCCTGTACTGCAGCCATTAGCCCCCCAGTCTTACGTGTCAGAAAATACAAAATCACACATGACTCATTTAGAAAATGATGTCATTAAAACCTAAAGTAAATATAAAGCTTCACTGGTAGTTTGGTTTCAGTCTATTTAAAATAGCTTGTAGCATTAAAACTACATGGAACGATGACAGAAGTACACAAACAAACACTTGTAAAAGTATTTATTCATAAAAGTTCAAGTGCAGGTAAAATACTACACTACGAGTCCAAAGTAAGTACATGCTCTAAAATGAACTCAAAAATAGAAAAGTACAAGTACTTCATTAAGAAAACATTGTATATCAAAAGTATTGAATTTGGGCACAAATGTGCAATTTTACTTCAGAGTTGATTGACAAACTTTGAATGTGTTAATTATGGTAAATAATATATAAATAACACAATAAAAAACAGCCAAACGTCTCTGTTACAGTAGGGGCTTAATGTGAAACATAAACTGCATAGTGTGGATCATTTTACTGTTTGTAGTGACATAGTTATATTAAAATTACACATGCTCATTTATTACATATTTATATTCTCTATTAAATTTCTGAATCTCCAAACCAAAACTGTCATACAAGTACAGTGAATGGAAAAATGCATATCCACTAAACAATTTCTGTTTAAATTGTACAGGAGTAAAAGTTATAAAGTAGGGCAAATTCATTAAAACACCAGTACATCAAAGTTGTACATAAACGCGGGACACGGGTAATGCGCTTGTTTACTTACCACAGATGGACATATTTAATCATATGTCAAACTGTACTATTTGATTGCATTGCTGTGCTTACTTGATGTCCTATGTCATTTCAGTCACTCTGTCTAACATCACTCAGCTGGTGCTCAGCCACAACAAGCTGACAGGTAAGCTACTCCCTCTGTCCCCTGCTCTCTCACACACACCAGCTGTCACACAGCAGCGAGTGTTGGACAAGGGCTGTGTTACATGATAATATGTGACAGTTTCAGTAAAAAAAAGTGGTTAGTATTATTATCATCCCAGTCCTGACAATACAGCTGCAAAGAAAACATAAAAAATAGGCTAATTTGAGATTCTTAAGCAAGACACAAATTTTTACACCAGTGCATTTTGATAGGTGATGGGATTCTCAATCAAACGAAGGAACAAGTGAAGTATGTAATGTTAAAAACAGAAAGAAAAAACTGTATGCCTCAAGTCTACAGTATTTATACTCACTTTGCTCTGCATAAAAAAGGCAATATCTGCATTCATGTGCGTGCGAGCAATCAGGTTGGCGATCCAAAAAAGTTTAAGATTCCGTTATTTCTGTTGTGTTCACACGCAGTTGAAAAAAAACTGGTGGACAATGTATTCATGTCACCCAAGTTGGATTTCCTGGATCAAATTGTCCTGTCTACCAGAAGCAACACTTCCCACCAACACAGCATCTGTTTTTACACAGGCCCAGTTGCTAAAAACACAGAAAGTGATTGAAGATCAAAACACATAAATAGCTGTTTCACCTCCAAATAGGCAGTTTCTCCTACTTGTATATGCTTCTAGCAATGACGTCTGAAACTTCTATTAATCACTAGAACAGTGTAAGCTGGAAATTTCCCCATTGTGGGACGACTAAAGGGTTATCTTATCTTATCTAATCTGTTTGTGACATTCCATATTGTTATATTTCGTGCATAAATAATATTTAGAATAGTTCAGTACATTAATGTAGTCTTTTTTCAACTGTTATTTTAGATTAGCTGCAAGAAACTTAATTTTATTAAGTGCTAAGATGAAGAATGTGGCCCTTGTCAAATTCATTCTTCAGATATAAAATAACCTTAGATCTATTTAGTGTATAGAGCTATATTAATCTATATTTAGAGCCAGTTAGTAATTAGTTAGTTAGAGTCCCACTGGGACACTTGTGTTGATCCCCATTGATCCACTCAGTGACCATCCTAAATTTGTTAGTTCTGTTCTGAAGGGCATTTGCAGAACATCCTCATATACAGTCCTTTTTTACGTAAGTGATGTTTTACACCAGTCAGAGCCACTGTAGTCAGACTGTTTACAGCCTGTTACAGTCACAGTTTGTTTATAGTTGCTGTGAAGTAGGAAGTGTGTTTGTTGAGTGGACATCTTCATAGATAGCTCAGTGGAGTGAAGCGATGTAACAGTGTTGCACCAGCAGAGGTCATTGCAGATCCATTAAAACCCCTTCACTAGCCTGTATTTTTACTGTGATATGAAACATTTCACTAGCAGAATAACCAGATAAAATCAATTGTATATTACCATAAACTCTATACCATTGTATATTTGACATGAAGACTAGTATATCGCTATTAAAATATATGAAATTTCCTGTTTCCTTTTCCACTCTCTGCTTTGAGTTCAGTATTGCAGTATTTCTTTCATCTTTGAAACATTACTGACATTTCAATTGATCAATTAATTTATTTAGTAACTGGAAACATTTTCATCACAGTATACAAATATATTGTATTATTAATACAAATGGATTATATTATTAAACGTACCGAATATTTTAACATTCCAAAATGTTATATCATATATCATAACATAATATACCCCATTACAACTAAAAATAAAATACCTTGCTGTGGACAATTTTTCAGTTTGAAAAGAAAATATGCACTGCTTCATCAGTGTTTAGTGATTCAGTGATAAATTCAGTTTTTATCTAGGTTTTTTAATCTGTTGTCAGAGATGAAAAGATTACAACTGACTCTGCCAGGTTATTTATAACCCATATCAGACAGAAATGGGGATAACATAATTGGGAGGGTTACCTGCCTGCAGACATTCTCAAGGTGTGTGCTGTATTTTGGTAAAGGAATTCTCAGCTGTCCCACCATGCCAGCAGTGTGTGAAGGCAGCAGGAAGTGCATTTAATTCTTTCTCTTTTTCTTCTCCGTCCTATCCAATATCAAACACAACTTGTGTCAAATAGGATTGGTATGGTGTTGTTGCTGTATGAGGGTGGTCAGGTGTCCCACTAACACAGCCACATGGTAATAACAATAATTTACTCTGTAGAGGATCTTATAGGCATTGTAGGTTTGTCCAGTTTGTCAGTGGCTAAATGAAATTGATTTCTGACATCCTCAGTGAAACAGGGGGACCTTTAAATCAGCGGCTCTGGAAAGATTGAGTATTTACTGAGTCTGAGACACACCACAGACCAAACAGTTATTGGTCATATTGGTGCTTTAGGCAAACACTTTATTGGTACCCAGAGAAGACTGATCTTTTCATTACAAATTTTCAAGACTATTATGACCATTTATACTTTACTAATACTTTCTAAGTACATTTACATAAAAGATAATCCATAGTTATTGAATTAGATATTTTCCTGGTTAACATCATGTACAGGAAAACATCTGTTCCATATGATTTACATATACTGTCTAAACTTTATTCTTATTCTTGTTGCAGTTTGTCTCTGCAGGAGTGGTTAAGGATCCACATAACAAACAGTTTCTGTCATTTCTGTTTTGATGTAACATGGAAATGATTGTTTTACTACTGTTTTTGTTTTTGTGATCCAGTATTATTTTTATTCCAGTATCCAATATTATTTTTCTTGATTATACAACTGAAAGTGTATATTGTATGCTTGCAGTATATTAATATTGGTAAAATAAGCTAGATACAGGTAATTAGCTGAGCATTAAGACAAAATAAAATGCTTGTTTCTTTGAATATTTTCACATCTTCTGTAATATTTAAAGAGAAGACGTGAATGTGTTCTGCTCACACTGATGTTGCATAAGTTAAACTGAAAGCAACTGCTATTTTTATGCGTTTTGTGGCTTAGCAGGTCATTCGCTCACAAGCCCTTCGGCGTTTTACTGATCACAGTGGGGGGGATTGTGACAGCTGTCATTCCAACATCAGGGTTTATAGTTGATAGGCTACCTCATAATAACGATGTGTGGATTCTCTTGCCACTGGACTTCAATGACATTAATTTTGTTGTGTAGTTTATTGTTTATCCCTGGTGTGAATCATATTAAACGGTTTACGTTAAACCTAAGTAATATGATTACTCGTTTGATTTTTACAAATTAGTCTGAGCATATGAGCCACAGGGTTGCAGCAACAGCAGCCAATAGGAGACACTGAGCATCAGCTACAATCAGAGTTCAGTTCTGCAGTTTGCCTTGAGACTCCTTTTACCTTTTTCATTTCATTTTTTTAAACTGTGTAAAGGAGGACATTGGTGACAAATATTTTAAAATTGCTTTCTGATGACATTATGTGTTAGTAACTATGCCTAAATGTTTGCTAAGAACGTTAACAATTCTGCTTATCAGCTAAATTAAAATTAAGTAAATTGCCAAGTAAATTGAAATAAAAAATAAGTTGTAGAAGTGAACATGTCTTTTTGTCTAATCTGCTATTGGACATAAAACATTCAGACACATATACCTTTAAGTTTTTTAATAGAAGAATAATCTGTTATACCTCTTTTTGTTGATCCAAAACTCAGTTTTGAACAGTGGCAAATGAGGTTTAGGTCAAAATAGCTGTTATTCATTCACATTCTCTCAAAACTTCCGTATCACTGTGCTAATTTATTTGATTCATAATCAGTTGAATAAGGATCAGTAAAATGTGGAAGAATATGCTTCCACAGTTTAAATTCATTGTCACTCTTACTTGGTTACTTTACAAGGAATCATCACTCTCTTCTCACCCTCTCTTTGTTCCCCGTGGGTCTCATCACTCCCCTTCTCTACCACTCATCAGCTCGTCAAACACAAATTTATTCAAGAGTTTGAAGAGGTGGAGATTTTGCCTTTGTGTGTTTGTATCCACAGGCACCTGCTGATCTGAACTCTCACAAACAACTCTCTTGGCACACAGCCTGTCCACCAAATGTCAGATTTTGAAATATACAAAATAATTAAGAAATGGGTATAGGAATAAAAGGAAACATACACACACACAAACACACAGCTTCAGCTGATAATGTATCAGTGTGCCCAGACCTGACCTCACCAACACTCATCCTCTTGGCAGCATTCAGGTCACGGCCTGGTTAGTTTACTCTCCTCCTCTTCCTCCCAGTGGTTCTTCTGCCTCTCTCTTCTTCCATTGATCACCCTATAATCCGATAAACTTCCTGCTCTTTGTTACCAGCCCATTGATCTGTTTCTGACCCCATGGTTGCAAAACATGGGGGAATAAAACTGATGGTGCTGAAGAGAGAAATTGCAATATGTGTGCTGTTCAAATGTCCATGTGTAGAAAACAGGGTCAAAACAGGACTTTGGTCAGCTGCTAATGACGATGAGCTGCTGATGAGTGCTAACCACACTGTGTGGTGAATTGGTTGGAGATGAAAAGCTTTGAAAGTTCATGTGTGCGTGCGTGTGTGGGTTATATTATTTTTGCCTCTCTGTCTTGTGTTTTTTAGTGGTGCCTGCCAACATCTCTGAGCTGAAGAACCTAGAGGTTCTAAATATGTTCAACAACCAAATTGAAGAACTGCCTACTCAGATCAGCAGTCTTCAGAAGCTGAAACACCTAAACCTTGGGTATGTCTCACTATGTTTGTTCACACTCACACACCACCAATTTTTTTATTTCCTGTAGATCTGTTCTGAGGCACTACAGTAGTTGCGTTTCTTCTTGTTTATTTGGTGCTGGCCTAAGGCCAGGCCTGTCTACTGTTTTATCATCTTTCTTTTTCTTTGAAAAACACACAGACAAACATATATGTCCACATCTGACTCTGTAAACAAATTCCCTTTACATCTCAGCTCTCTGGCTTAACAATAAAACTTAAATGGCCCCCTCAGGCTGTTCCAGGTCAGATTTGGTTACACAAGTTATTTTGAGCCCTTTTGCCTAATTTTATTAATTAGACTATATGGCAAGAACGTAATCAAATAGGTCACATAGCTTGTTTGGAGGTTGATATACTTGTTATAGTTGATATACTGTATATATAGGATTTATCAAACCTAGTTTTTCATTGGTGTGCATACACTGGTGGTAAGAATTGTCATCTATGCTTTGTGTGCAGCACAAAAAAATAAAGGCTGAATCATCCTCAAAACTGATAAAGAAGGTTTAGTTCTTCACCTGTTGGCAGGAAATGCTTGGTGTGTGTGTTTAGACATGAGAACAGGCTCACACAGGCAGGGTGTCAGTGACAGAAGGATTAGGAAGTGAGCCTTGGTGTGTATTGATCCATAGACAAACATCATCTGGATAGTGTAAGCCGCATACTGCTATTCATGCTGTGCATCCCCTTTTCATCATCTGTTTGTTTTTGTTCTGGCTCTGTGTGCGTGTGTGCGTGTGTGTGTGTCAGTTTGAACATTTTTAAGTGCTTAATCTCATTTGTCAAACACACGTAACAGAATTGAATAGAATAGTTGCCTCCTAGTCTCCTCCTGTCTATCGCATGAACACACAGGTATATATAGGCTCAGCTTGTGTATACTAATTATTTTCATCAAAATCCAATGAAAAGACCAAAACCAGCAATGTGATAAAGAAATGGAATACAGGTTTAAAAAAAAAGTCATGTGACTTCAATGAAAGTGTCATTGACAAGGGCAAGAGAAGTGAGGACAAAGTTGTACATTTTCAGTCATAGTCTCCTTGAAGATGTCCACAATGTTACTCAGTTGTTCACACCAAAGGTAGAGAAGAAAAGTGAATTTGTCCTGAATAGTGACAGAAATAGTTCAGGGAGATGTTCAGACCCAGCCTACTGTCTCACCTCCACCCTGGCATGTCACCGAATGAAATGTGCAAGACTGTTGGTTTTTTGATTTCGGTTCCAAAATCTGTCATTTGCAGCCCATTAATAATGCTAAGAAGGTATTGGCTGGAGGGTTTCTAGAAATGTGTTATGTAGTTCATATAAACACATATGGTTTTTGGTTATTGATTGAAAAGCAAATGTTTTTTATTTATTGGCATGTTGACCGTGTTGGGTTGTCTGTGCGTGTAAATGTATTTGGTCTGTTTGTGCTTGTGACCACAGAATGAATCGTTTGAGCACCTTGCCCAGAGGATTTGGTTCCTTGCCAGCTCTGGAAGTGTTGGACCTCACCTACAACAACCTGAACCAGAACTCCCTGCCTGGAAATTTCTTCTACCTCAGTGAGTGCTCTTCTATGTCTGTCTCTCTCTCTTTCTCTCTCGCTCTTTCTCTCTCTCTCTCTCTCTCTCTCTCTCATTTATAACCATGGCTACTTTTCAAGTCCCCTTGCTTTTGGGCTGTTCCCTTTTTTAACCACTTCTTATAAAACATAATACTCACATTTATGACAGTTGTTGAAATTGTGGCCCTGCTTGTTTTCCAGCCTACCCAGTGCTGATCACCTGGATCAGGTGTGTTCAGTCAATCAGAAACTGGAGGAGAAGTGGGTAGGGCAGGGTTAGCTCCAAAACAAGCAGGACTGTGGCCTGTTAGAGTAGAGACTATACTACAACGGATTGTGGTCATGTAGAATTAGCTGGTGATGGAAAAGTCTGGCGAGAACAGTCTTTTTCATTTTTCCCTCAAAGATCTATAGACTTGTCAAGTACTAAAAAGTTGTATTCACTGTAGAAGCAGAGCACAAAAACCAAATAGGAAAACACAGCTGATAGATGAGTTTATAACCCATTCTGTCGCTAAAAGGATGAGCTTCATGGCTTACTTTAAGGATAGACACTCAAATTACACAGAGTTCTGATTCTTAAAACATCAAACAAGATTTGAGTATCTCACACAGATCACTGTGTAGATGCAGAAATACACGGTAATACCACAGACTCTCAAACCAGACACTTTTAATCAGTTTCCTTTTAACAACTAAAATACAAAATGTCATGATCTGAAGTACTTTACATCTGTATAGTCAGCTACGCTAGCCACCAGTATGAAATACATTAATTACCACTTGACTATGATCGGGAAATTTTCATCAAAAGTGAAGTGGTCAGGAAGCTGGAAGCAGTAGAAACAGTGTCCAGGCCTCTGGCTACGTTAGTCATGTACAGTGTATTATGGATTTTACATTAAAAGATGAATAGGACTCCACAGCAGAAGCAGCTTTTTGGCTCCAAATTGTAACAGTTACTTGGGACAACATCGTCAGCTGCTTTTTGTAAAGTACTTTTTTCTCTCCACAGAGGATTTGTTTTTTCACTGCATTTTGACAAAGCTGTCTGGCTGTGTCTGTTGTTTTGGCAGACAGGCGGAATGCCTTGTATAGATTGATTCTGTCCAGTCTGTGAGGCAGACTAATAGAGATGCTTGTTTTGCAGCTACTCTTCGTGCTCTTTATCTGAGTGACAATGACTTCGAGGTCCTGCCTGCCGACATCGGGAAGCTGACCAAGTTGCAAATAGTAAGTGATGGCGTTGGAACATATAGAATGAGCCATGTCAGTTGCTAACACAAGCTATTAGTAGGTGAGATGCATAATCAGTTAACATAAGAACAGAGATTCTTTTGCCATTCTCCAATGGCAAAAAAAATCAATGTTTGTATTAACATTAGGCTACATTCACATTGCATGCTGATGCAGCTGAAATCCAATCTTTTTGGAACAACAGAGATGAAAGTAAATGCAAAGAGGAGAAAGTTTCAGATTTGATGGGCTATTATGGCGAAGCTTCTGTTCAAGCCAAATTGCTAGGAATATATTGTAGCCATAGAGTCTTCGAGGCATCTGCACAGTTTGACTGTCACACTTGACGTTGTTGTTGTTATTGTATGGATGTGGCTCACATTGAATGATTTAGTTGACCCATTTACTTAAACGTTCACATGTGTATCAGATTAAAGATTCGAGATTCAAAGAATTGAAATTGGGACCACAACAGTGTTTCCAATGGAGGTGGATACATGTCACCTAGAAATGTGAAGGTGAACCAACAATGAAAAAAAGGCACTGGGATAAAAATTACATTTAAAATTAGGGCATAATTGTATATGTAGTTTCCAAAAATGCCAATTAAACACACAACTTAAAGCTAAACTGTGACACTATTGCAGCAACAGCAATACCATCTTACAACAACAACAAAAAGATTTTTCATGACGTTTAACTATTAACCATGATGATTAACAAAATCTATGTGGGGACTAGGGTAAACTTTTCATAAAAGTATTAGATCAAGTATGTTTATTGAGTGTGACCTATTTTTCTGTTTTCTTTCCTTCTGTTTAGTTGAGTCTGAGGGATAATGATCTTATCTCTTTGCCTAAAGACATTGGGGAGTTGACTCAACTGAAAGAGCTTCACATCCAGGGCAACAGACTGACTGTCCTGCCCCCTGAAATGGGTACTAAACACAAACACACATACACAATGTAGATACATATGCATGTGTTATAAGCACATCTTAAAGGACTCCAGTCAATATCTCACATCTAATATTTATAGAAACCTAGTATTAGGGCTGTTGTTTTCATGGCAGTTTTTTTTAACTGTAAGGGATTATTTCAGATACAAAAATAGATATATAATACATTTATGGTCCTGTGCCTCAGTTACTAGAAATCTCTGATCCCGAATCAACAGAAACATTACTTTAACACAGATAACTTGATGGCTCAATTTAGGGTTTGAATGTGTCTAATTAATCTGTGTTGTTTTGTGTCTGTAGGTAATCTGGATTTGACTGGTCCGAAACAAGTGTTTAAAGCAGAGAATAATCCCTGGGTCACTCCAATTGCAGACCAGTTCCAGCTGGGTGTCTCCCATGTTTTTGAATATGTCCGCTCAGAGACCTACAAGTAGTAAGTACAAAAAGACACATGCATAAGTATTTTTAATTAGATCACCGGACAATGAAATGGTGAGAAAAGGGTGAAATGATATATAAAACAATTTCAGTTTTTATAATTTGGTATTTAGGCATTTCAACTAGTGGTATAATATAGTTACAAAAATATTGCAACCACATTTATAACACAATTCAAATAGCTTTGTAATCAAGACAATTCGGTGTTCTTTGTTAACAGAGGATAGCAACAGGAACACCACCATTCAATGAAATATGACAGGGTTTATAAAATGAGAAGCTGCAACCTTACATCCAATATTATTTGGGTATTTAAAGTGCTAGATTGGGGAAAACACGTGTGTGTGTTTGAGTTACAAAACAAGTTAGAGAAGAGCAGCGCCTTTTATCCAGACGGGTAGGGTTAAAAGTGTGTGTGAGACTGAACAGATGAAGTACCATGAGTCAAGGTGGGAAGGTTAAGTTAAAGCCAGCTCAGCTTCAACTGCTTTTATGTTGTTTTGGTCTCAAAAACTTGCTGGTTATTGTATTATTGGTGTGTTGCAGAAGGCCATAGAAAATTTGGTGTTTTAATGGGTTTCACTCAGACAAATGGGACAATAATCAAGACAGAACTGCACAGGGTGACTGTGCCTGCAAAAGTTTAAAAGTGAGGCACCTGCAGGCACTGCGGATTGTCCACAGTTATGTAATTAGAGGTTCACTGCAGATGCTGACAAAACCCATTCAGTAGTAAATTGATATAAAAGAAAAAAAAACAAAAAATCGACAAGTTTATAACCCTGAAAACATCTTGATAACAGTGAGGATGTCCACTATCTGTGCTCAAAGCTAATGACAGAGTTGCATGTGATTTGAGGTGCAATTTGTGTGATGTATGCTTGCTGATGTCAGATGTATATACAGTATGTGTATGTTGGAGAGCAGAAATGTTAAGTCTAAGCAGTCTTCTCTCTGGTGAAAAAGAATGTGGAGGCTTCACTGTGAAACAGAAGCCTGCTATTAATTCTTTGTTCCAGGCAGAAGGAGATGCTTCAAATCCTTAGTGTGAATTCTTCAAACTGCAGCTCTGAGGCATACTCTGGAACTGATCCTTGCACTGTGTGACAGTGTGTGAGTGAGACAGGAAGACCATGTCTCAACCACATTCCATTATATATTGTGTTTACGTACATTTATGTGCATAGTGCACCATACGTCTTCTGTGTGCAGTGAAAGTAAATTAATACAAACCCCTTTTGGAACCTGTGTCCAACAGGGAACCTTGTTTTTATATTTAATAATTTTTGGCAAATGTTTGGGCACTCTACTATGTCAGTAGTTACAGTGTTGGCTTGAAGTGCAAGAGGAAAACTGTTTTCAAAATAGGAAGGATTTATCATGTGCAGAGCCAGAATTTGATTTGATAACTTTTCTGCAGTTTTGCTTACTAGTGCTGCTAGAGGTAAAAACGTCAGCAAAATATTGTTGTTACTGCCCACTACTTTGTATGTGTTAATGCAGCATAAGCAAGAACAGGCAAATCGTCTTCAGGGGAAGTTAAACTTAAACTACTTCAACCATCAAGCGTGGAATTTTTTTTTATCTTCAATATAAACTAAATTCTGCACAATACTACCAAGATGTTAAGTGATTCAAACTTCTGCCATTTTACAGTGGTTGTATTGTTTTTATATAAGTATAAACATGGAGTGTTCACTAATACGCATAGTGAAAATCTCAAGTATATTATTGGGAGATTCCTTCTCTAACAGGAAAGTGATCAAAGATGTATAAAGTGAAATAAATGACATATGCAGTGTGTCACTTTTGCAGTATTTTAAAGAGCAGCTGAAAAAAAATCATCTGTTAGGCATTTTATAACATATCTCCACAGATTTGTGAAAAAATTAAATTCTTTATGTCCAGTGTTCTTTACGTCTGTAACGAAAATTAAAGCAGACACACAAAATATTTAAAAACTTCACTAATGACATCTCAGTAACAAAGGATGTGCTGACGTTTGTTACAGATACCTATTAAATTTGTTAGTTGACCTTTTTACAAAACAAAGAAATGGACAGAATTTGAATTACGTACATTTTTATATTGACAGGAATTGTACTCAGATGCTTGAGTCTACTATATATTTTCCCACTGCAAAACTGGAACTTCATGAATGGAAATTCTACCACACCAGCCAAAAACCTCTTGCACACATGAATAAAAGACTATATTGTTATATTTAATGACAAGCAGATCAAAATAACCAGTCACCTGTGTGTGTCGTCCTGGGTGATGGAGAGCTTAGCTGCTTTGTATCGATCACTGTCAACCTTAACTCTTGTGCTCACAGTAGCAACATGTGCATCTAACACATGTGCAAACCCTACACTTAGTAGGCAAATTGGAACAAGACTAGTCCCTCCAACTTACCCTTCCAGTTGGCCAGGTCCGCTGTTGTTCAGGGTGTTAACTCTTACCTATACAGAAGATCTCGACCTTGATGGAGGACTGCACCTTTACTGACCATCACCTTAGTCAGGCACCAATGAAATATGATTCAGTTATGATTCAAGAAGGCAGTGGGGCACTGCTATATGGTTTTTGTTACTGTAGTTTCTGTAAAGGTCACATTTAGATGGTGTGTTCATCAGCAGGCTGAGCAGTTTGATTTCAGCCAGTTCTAGCTCTGACGTCCAACAGCTTCACTGAGCAGTACGAGGGTACTTTACATGTACTGTACCAGTGATGTAAGAGGGTCAGGATTACGTTTCACCTTTTACTGCAGCAAGGTACAAAGTTATACTACTTAAAGACAGCAAAAGACGTTGATAAGTTACTCTAGGAATGAGCAATGAGAAGCAGCCTGGTCTTACTACTTTTGCATGCATAGCACTAAAAGTAGGTATTTTCAGTTTATTGCCCCTCTTATGATGACCATCACACACACTGTTAGAGCCACTGTATGAGCAGAGTGTGAGAACACGTGAGAGTAAGGAAGGTGTGTGACTGCATGTGAGGATGTGCAACAATGAAAGAGAAGACACACACACACACACACACACACACACACACACAGAGGAGCAGTCTGTCTTTAGACAGGTGTTAAACAATTTCCCAAAGAGATCTTTGTGTCTTCACAGCTTCATTTACACCTGACTAAATGTCCTTCATCTTCCACCTCTGTCAACACACTCACACACATCTGTCCACACCTCCATTTTCTAATTTAGTTGGCTGAACCTAAAATATAAAAGGAAAAGTGGTAATAATACAGTGCTCCTCGCTTTGCTTGGTAGAAAATGCAATTTAATGAAGGAAGAATTTATTAATGAATCTCCACATCAACAGTTAAATTAATCACATCAGAGCAAATTAACATTTTGAGGAAACCTACTGATAAGCAGTGTCCTTGTGTTGGTGTGGAGTGCATTAATTGTAAAAGAGCAGAGGCTCAGCTTTCATATTATCTGTACAGGCACATGTCTTTTTTGCATTATCTTGATATTGAGGAGTGGTGATGTCAGTAGGATAGTTGGGCTGTCCAGGCTTATTGGTTCAGAACAACAGTATTATATAGTAATATAATATCATGAAGCATTAGTATTTATGATCTTACCAACACAATAAATGTGATTTTCTAAGATGTGATCACCATGAGGTCAGAATTTATGTTTGACTAACCCTTTCACTTTTTCATGAATTTTAAAATAAATATTGCTCACAGAAGAGGTCTATGGGAGAATAAAACTATTGTAGACAGGTTTAAATTCCTCAATTAGCCCATAATCCATTGGTGAGCTTCCAGTACCTCCTACAATTAAGGCATCAGTATATCCTTCAATCAGAGTTGGATTGTTTGACCGAAAAGCTCCTCTGATCACCACCATTTTACAACCTCTGAAACTTTAGTAAAGAGACAATAAGAACCACCTTATACAGTGATTGATTAGGAGTGTACAGGTACCTTAAACTTTTCTACCACACTTTGCTTCAGTTTGAGCAAAGCTTCATCCTTTGAGAAGAATGCTGTATGCAGCACAAGTCTTGATTTTGAGACTACGGAGACAAAGACATGTAAAAGACTTGAAATCGTTGGAGAGGCTATAACAGCAGAGTTACCAGTCCTTTCTCGGAATGTTTACCATTGTTCCAAGTTTTCTACATTTGTAGATTATGTCTATCCCTGTCGATCTGTAAAAATAACCATTTTAGGCTGATAAGTTTTTCGCAATCATTTATTTGAATATATTGAACTCTCTTGTTTTTTAACTTTTGGTAGCACGGCTGCCTTTTAGTGTGTAGATGTAGTCGAGTGCAGTATTGCCGTAAAATGCTCCAAAGATGACTCCAAGATGGCACAGCCTAGCTGGCAGGTGCTTCCAGGGTGACAGTTTAACTCACAAGTCATCCAAGTGTGACAGGAATCATGAACTAAGTTAGAAAGGAAGACTTTACTGCCACAGCATAGTTCATTCCAAACTAGACACATATTGCCAGCTTATAACAATGCTGTAGTGATGGAATCTAAACATGTACATAAACTATATATGCATATTTAAAAAATGTATATAAACTGCATACATATGTAGTAAAGGTCTAAAATTCCCCTACCTAATTGTGTGTGTGTATAAAAGAAAGAGATAGGACGGTGGCAGATAAAATGAGACAGCAGGGCTATGTTAGCTGCCATACATGTTTTATCCACAACGTTGTTAACCTGACAGGGCGCTGTCAGGATTATGTAGCTCATGACACATTAACCTACTGTAGAGAGAAACTCTCTTACATCAGACTAACACTAATACTTTCTAACACAAAATGTTAATGATGACCTCACAGTTCAGTGAAATGAACTAAAACTAGTGGCCATCTAAAGGGAGGAAATTATTCTAGGAACTTCTAATATACTTTATAACATGGTCCCAGTTTTTCTGCAGTTCTTAATATCCTTGCAACAACATGCTAACATGTTTTTTTTCTCTCTTCTCATTGAATGTCATTCCCATCCCTTTCTGCTCCACCAGGCTTGATTAGTTCTGCTGGACGCAGTGTGCAGTTCCTTCCTCTCACTTACTGTCTAATTATATTCATGCATTAGTGCCTGACAGAGATGGCTGCACCAGGTCCCTGCAGTGAGGAGATCCTACAGTTGGAGGGCTGATATTGCAACCTCTGTCTCATGTCAAATCCCCCTCCCCCTTGTCTTCACTGGCTGCTATGTTCAGCTCTGGAACACAGGGAGGAGCGGCTGCAGAAGACATAATTTCACTGATTAAACCCTCTGGATTTTTATATAAAAATATAGTGAATAATGCATTTGGAATACCTGTTCTAAGGTGTTCTTTTAAACTAAAGATTTTATATTTCTAATCATAAACAGGAAACATTGTTCCCCACTGTGTAGCTTCAGCTGCAGTGTTCATTATTTTGATTCAGTTAAAGTAGTAATAAATTAGTGGAGGATATACCTTGTAATTTATTGCAAAAATGTCAGTAAGAACTGGAACATATTCACGGCCTCGCTGTGTTCGTGATAGCTTGTTTTCACTCAATAATTGAATAATTCTACCTACACTACCCTACCTGTTTCTCTTACTCACTGCCTTACCTTATCATTAAATCACGAGGCTTAGAAAAAGGTTTCTTGGAAAGTAAAGTTTGTTTTATCATTGATATGCGTTTGAGGTCAATTTCAGGTAGTAGGAGCAACATGTCATTTATTTAGTTTACATAGAGATTAGTTGATGCAGCAGGTGGAACTGATAAACAGTAAATTTTAAGACCACCAGTGGATTGTAAACTGTTTATAGTCTATTTTTTCTATCAAGCAAGTCACTACGTTCAAATATAAATTTGACCCTGTTTGAGCAAAAAGGTTAAAAATGATTAAACAAAGATGGCAGTCTCACTCAATATGCATCTCTTTGCTGTGGTCGGCCCATCTGCTCTTCCTCTTTCTATCCCCTTTACCTTTTTTGACTCGATGTGTGTCTGAGGCATTTAGGGACCTCTGTACAAAGTGAAGGTCAGTTGTGTTTTGGAAGCACTAGCAGCTGAATGGTCTGTATCAATCACTAACCTTTCCCCAGTGCAAACCAGTCGCTAACATCACACCTCACAGCATCCATCTTTGGATATAGTCTTACCCAACACACATGGTCTGAACACCATTTTCTGGCTGAGTCTATCCTTCTTTTTTATATTTTCATGAGGTTTACGCTTTGCAAAACACACAGTTTTTTTTCTTTGCTGAAATTGTGGACACATGAGCGTTAACTCATTTCTTCTCTGCAAGCAGTTTAACAGGGTACCGTACAAATTTTATGGCTGTACTCAATACATGTCTTTTTATCCATGTCTCTGCTCACGTAAAAAAGACTGAGGCTATCAGGCTTCCCTGACTCTAGGACCTTGGCAATTTGTGAGAGAATGAGTGGAATACTTTGTAAAAATTTGTGGCGAAATACTGTATGTACTGTAAGTGGAGTGATTATTGTGACGCAAAGGACTTTGAGGTTCCAGCCTCCTGTGAACCATTCAGGCTTTAAAACCAGTCCCTCACTCTGCTTGTTAAGGAAGAGCACTGGTTCTTTGTATTGCTCCTGTTTCTGTCTTTTTTTCCTTCTTATTCACCCCCTTGTAGGTTATTTCTCTCCTCCCTTTCATACCCTAATTCTGTTTAACACATCTATTTTCTTTCTCTTGGCAGCTCCTGCTAACAGTTGTCACCTCTGACCTCTGTCTCTCTCATAACTTGTGTTAATCAGTAGAAACTCAAGCCTAAAGGAGCCTGCAGTACAAGGAAGAGCTGCATTATTTAGTAGTTAGAAAACTTACCATTAGTCAGTGTTTTTGTCTGTGTCTGTTTGTGAAGTTCGATTTCTGTCATTATTCCACTGTTAGACCACTGGTATGTAATTATTTTTGTATTGCTGAAATTTTTGTTTAATGTAATGTAATGGAAAATCCAACAGTTGTAGCATCAGAAAGCCAGTTGAGAGAAACATGGACTATATTTGCATACACTTAAGAAACTGGGGTACTCAGAGAAATAAGATTTCTCGGGCACAATATTTACATGCATTTAAGAAACCTGGTTATATGAAATACATGAGTTTTCCTCCACCTCTGACTTATTTGGGAAATAAATAATCATGGGTATAATTGTTGACACATAAACTAAGTAAAAGAGAGAGAAATTTTCTGTTAAACCACATCTAACTGTAATTGATCTGTGGCTGATATTCAGCTGTGAGCTCTTCCGAAACCCAACCAACCAATGCACTGTATCGTCCCTGAATGCCTCACCTGCATCCTGCTTGTTTGTTTATTATTCTAACCTAGTTATTCGTGAATAAATGAAAGAAAATCTTCTGGGGAGCTGTCTGCAGTCACAAAAATGTTAGCTGCTGGGTGGTCATACTTGTATATCTATACACATATATTTCTTTTGTTATTATTTTAGTAAGGGCTACTATCAACATGCCTTGACCAAACTGTTGACTCACCTTTCCCTCAAAAAGTTTTATTCCCAAGACGTTCCGCTAATTTGCAACAGCAGTACTTTCTTTACTGTAATGCTGTGAAATGAATAATCTAATATACCACTGTAATGCTAACACTCCATTTAGTATAAAACAATAATGGGACAAAAGCACCAATAATGATTAGCCAATCAACAAAGACATATTTCAAACATCAGCACGTAATGATCTGTGGTGAATTGATTGTTCATCATTGATGCATGATGTCTGCTGTAAGACTCGCGTGCTTCTGCTGTCTCAGCTTGGACAGACAAAGCAATAAAGTGGGTTGGTTTTCAAACGAGAAGCAGGAGGCATTTCTGTTTGGCACAGTTCTGTTGAAACGGCTGAAAGTTTCCAAGAAGTTGGAACTCCCCAAATTCTATGCAATATAATGACTCGTCTTTTAGTAGCTCTTATAACAGCTTTTGTGCTGGAATTTACATTCCCATATTTAAGACATTTAATGGCCGGTTAGATGAGACTAATCTAAACCTAGACTGTTGACTAGTTATTGATAGTGAGGGATGCGGACAAATGGTGCAGAAGAACGTGGGATGCACTTACAATGTGGTTTACTTCAGTTTACTAAGGCTGTGTCTGAAATCACCCCCTACTCATTCCTTACTCCCTCTATAATCTGCACTAAGTAGTTCACTCTGTAGTGAGCAGTCAATTGATATTACAGACACTTACTGACGATCATCACTCACAGCTGTTTGAGCCATGTGATGGTAGTTTTTGATCTCAAAATCACTGAGCATTGCATTGTGGGACTGTTAGCAGTGTTGCATTGTGGGATACTTTGAGTGGACTATAAAAGTAGATGGATTTACTCACTACTCTAGACACTTCTACAAAATCAGGAAAGGTAACCAACTAATGATGAGGGGCAGAAAGCTTTTGCCACCAATGGCTAAACGCCCAAGTTGTTTGTCATGAATCTTAATTAGGATCTTTTCTTCTCCTCTCCTCTCTTCCTTTGCTTTTTTATCCCCCTTCCCATCCTTCCTTCACTGCTGCTTTTTTCCCCCTTTCCTCTCTCCTCTCCTTCCTACTAATGTTTCTCTAGCTCTAAAGAGAGCTACTAAATTGCTTGGCAGCTCTGGTAAAGATGAGGTGGTTACGAGAGGAAGGACCCCATCAGATCAATGGCCTTTGGCCTCCCTGCCCATTTATCAAACATGCACTCACATATACATATTTTCCACTATGTAACACACACATGCACGCAAGTAAAGTAAAGCAAATACCAACTTTCAATCTCTTTACACACAAACACACACACACACAGAACTTTGCTGTGATTAATTAAGCCGTGAGGAATAGCAGAGCTCCATAAAGGCATCATCAGGAATCTGGATCCATTCGCCTCTCTTCTTCTGCATTTAATTGGCTCTAACAGTTCATCACTGCACTTGAACACACACAGAGACACACACACACACACTTAAAAAAATGGAAAATCTTTATGTTGATCTGTAGAGAGAACTCTGTATTGCTTGTATAAAAGCAAAATGAAATAGTTTTAGTCTTTAGTGTTCTTGCTGTAAGTTGCAAATAGAAGTAAGGCCTCGCTTTTCTGTGTGCACAGTCACAAGAATGATGCAGGGATGGGAGTGCTGAAGGATACAGCAAATTAAAAAAGCAGAGGACACAAACATACATGTGTTAAAAAACTCATTAAAGGTAATGTACAATGTAGATCAAAATCTAGCTGGCTCTGCTCAAAACAGGCCTATAGTCAATGAGACTCATAAAAGTTGTTTTTAGATGTTTAAACCAACCATATGCACAAATCATCAAAAAAAAAAAAAACCTAGCTGTCCTCCGAGTTCTTAGCATCATCAAACTTTTTGAAACATTGTTAATATAAGCTAAATGTAAAACTCTGCTTGTAAAATATAATGTCAGTCCTGGGGTGTAGCGGGGGTACTGTAAAGGTGTTGTATAATTGCATTTATCGCTTTGTTCTCTCTCAAACACCTCAAGCTCTATCCACACCTCTCTTCACCTGCTGCAGCTTTGAAACAGAATGAGAGAAACTCATGTGGTTGGTTATCTGAAGGTTGAGACATGTGAGCTGGACTTTCTTCTTGGTTAGAATCGAAAAATTTGCCTAAGAGAGCCAGTTATGTTCTCCAGAGCAGGCCTTGTCCTCCCCCGGCCTGAATAACCTCATTAGATGGATAATAAGGGAGGTGAGAACGAATAAGGTTCAACCTTTGGATAACCAAACCTGGAACTCTTGCTGCCTGTATTCCTTTTACTAATAAGATATGGGTATCTGCAATATGGATCTTAAATCATGTCTTACTGCAGATCCATCCCCATTTTAATCATCCCAGCTGTCTACACAGGCCACCTATCAACACTTTCACTCATGACCAAAAGCATGTGTTTTTAAAGACGGGGCGGTCCTCCCATTTTTGTTTTTTTTCAACTGTCAGATATGACTTAATGGCTTAATCTCACTGTAACACATACAATACATACTACTAGTAAAAAGAAATTTATTAAAACCTGTCAATAGATATGAACTTCCTAATTTGTTTCCCTTTTTGAGGGAACACTCCATCATCAGTTAAGCCGCATCATTCTCTCCTCTTCACATTGATTTATTTTTTGCTCAATGACACACTGACTGATCATTCTCCTCATCTTCCTCCCTGCACATCCTTCTTTCATTTGCTCATCTATCAGCGCTATGGACCAACAATTATGCTAACACTAGCTTGTTATGACAGCACCAAGTGATCTGCACTGGCCACTTATTGACTAAATGAATAATTTTGCTTTTCATAAGAGAGCGCATATGATCAGTCACTACAGTCCTGGTCTCCTTTAGCACCTCCTGTGTCTGTTGTTTACACCACAGTGCCTCCAGTTCACTGTCAAACAGCTGTAATGCATGGCATGTATTCACAAACAATAAATATGGTGGTGATGTAGCTGTGTCTCAGATTATATAAATTATTTTTATTATTTTAGGGAATTCAAATTGTATTCACACCCCTTTTGATCCTTGAAGAAATAACAAAATATATAACATGTCTGAACAGTTATTTAAATAAGTCAGAGGTGGCGTACTAATTTAATTTGGGAAAATGTTGAATGGCAGCAACAGTAATGATAAATTAAATTCTTAGGCAGCTGTTTACATAGCATAGTCTGTGTTAGTTTAATTTTTGCTTTTACCTCAGCAAACTTGATTTCTGTAAAGACAAAAATATGCTCTTTTGGATTTGCACTGTGAAACAGATTCAGGCTTTGGATCACAGTTGGGCACTAGTGGGAGTAAAACACCAGCTCATAAGCAGTTTGCTTCTACAGATGTATGACTGTGTTCCATTAGGCACGTGAGATGGGTCTTTTTAAAAACATGGCTTAAACACCTGTGGTGAGTAAGGTCCAACAGCAGACCTGTGGCCTGGGCTGACCTGCACGGCAGACGTGAGGGTAGAGTCAGACTCTAAAAACAGGTTCGGAGAGATCTTTAAGCTCAACATTTGGATGTGATTAGTCAAATGTCTTTGAACTGGTCAGCTTTTGATTTCATTTCCTGTAATACCTTGTTAAAGTAATTGCTTTCAGACACAATTCCATAAAAAAAACTTTCTGCCATAACTCTGCTTTTAGGCCCTGCTAATTGCCAATATTTAGCACACAAACAATGTAATAAGTGGTGCCGAAAAATATAGAAAGTAAACCAAGATAGGTGACAGCAGCATAACACTCTCTTCTGAATTGCAGAGTGAATATGGTGAGCTTTTCAAAGGTTTCTCTATATGAGCAAAATTTTAAAAAAGACAGCTAACTATATGGAGAGGAGACGGCATGGTGTCTGTCCCTACCCTGTCTCTCTGTTTCTTCCCTCTGTCTCTGTGCCTTAGGTCTACTGTGCTTTTGATGGGCAGCAGATATTGGGGGGTTTGGCAGCATTTAATTCCCAGTTGAGAATGTTGACATGGGATAGAGGCAGAAAAAAGACAGGAGCATACAAGACACTTCAATCATACAGTGACAGTGTTTTTGTGTATATACACATCCTGTGTGTGTGTGTGAGTACAGACCATAGAAAAGACTGTAGCATAGACCATCATTATAGACACTATGATCTGAAAGGCATGTTTTTCTTCTTATTTCCGTCTTTGTGCCATTTTGTCTCACCATACAGTAAGTTGCCTTATTAATTTGTCAAAGAAATTTTGAAGGACAGCACAGTGGTGGAGTGGCTAGTGCTGCTGCTTCACATCTAGAAGGTCCCCGTTTTGAATCCACCTACCAGCTGCTGCCTTTCTGTGTGGGGTCTGCTGGGTACTCCGGTTTTCTCCCACAGTCCAAAGACACGCATGTTGGGTTAATTTGTGACCCTACATTGCCTGATTGGTGTGTGTATTGGTGTGTGTGTTGGCCCTGAGACTGACTGGCATCTGGAGTACCCCACCTCTCGCTCAGTGACCTACACAGCTGGCTACGATACAGCACAACACCTGTTCATGAAAACTTGCCCCAAGTTATTCCCCTAATCCTTTAGACACTAAATCAACAACTGGATGTTGTGTGAGCGTGCGTGTGCCATACATGCTGGTAATATAAGCAAGATAGGTTTACCCCCACTGATATATGAGACCTGGCCATATGCTCCAACATTTCCCTGTTTTCAGTAAGTTTGTTTGAAACCCAGGGCACACACAAAGTTCAGTAACATGAGAAAACACAAAGAGACAATTATCTGTAAAACAGGCTGGAGGAGGAGCACAGAGAGGCTGATCTAAAGAAAAGGTCTTTTCCACTCCAATGAGCTCTCTAGCTTTGGTGTGAACATGAGACACCCAAGGGAGAGAAAAAGTGGAGACAGACAGAGATGGGATGGCAGGGTGGGTGGGCTATTGGGGTGGGGGCTGAACTGAGGACACTTTTGCACTTGTCCAGTCCTCAGCAATAAACACCAATAAGTGAACCACAGTGATTGTTGCCCACCATTACTTACCTAAAATACATAACTGTGGATGTGTCTGTTGTTGATTGTTGCTATGACTATATTGATTGTTATTGATTATGTGCCTGTAAACCATAAAAAGACATTCACCCAGCTGCAGTAGTTTAGGTAAAGCTTTGATCAGGTGAGGCTGGTGACCAGATCCTTCGATCCTTCGATCCCGCTTCCCTTCCTACATTACCATGGTAATTTAGAAGTTGCTGTGATAAAACAGTCACAGATTTGTCGATTTTAGCACCTACAACCACAGGTGAAGGCATTTGTAGCTCCTAAGAATGCTGATGTACAAGGATGTACAACTGAGAATGTGGTGTGAGAATTTTCTATGGATGCTTTGAATTTTGGTTAAAGTATACTAGAGGTTGTCTGTGTATACTGAAAGTCTCTTTTCTTCCCATCAGTCTTTACGGCAGACACATGCAGGCCAACCCAGAACCTCCAAAGAAAAACAATGACAAAAGCAAGAAGATAAGTCGCAAACCACTGGCCGCCAAGAACAAGTAAAGAGATGTCAGGATGGAGATATGTGTCCCCAATCAGCCAGCCAAACACTGCATGTGCCTTTTTTCTTCTCTCTATTTTTTGGTTATTAAAACATTTTGTATTTTATGTTATGTTACATGTTTGTTTCCAAATATGTAAGGTTACGTATTGTTTGGACTGAATTCCACGACACATGATGAGTCCAGTGGATATTAAAATGTTTTTTTTTTTCAACTTCTCTAGGGATGGGTTTCAGTAGCTGGTTCTGTTTTGCATGTCCAAGTCTGTAAAATATCTGTGTTTTCTGAAGCTCTGCGGTCAACGAATCCCTTGGTAAATTTTTCAGTCATGTTCTCAGGTTAGCCAACCTCTCTCTGACACTACGGACAGCAAAGAAGAAAAAAGCTAATTACACATAAGTTGTCAGGTGTACAAGCATTTTACACATTTTAAATTAAAAAATTATAAATATATGCAAAATGTTATATTTGCTCATGGGCACTGATAAAGAAGGAGAACCGATTTTATTTGTTTAAATATTTAGCATCAAGTGTGTTGTGAACACTCCATAACCTTATATTGTACGTTTCTGTATATAATTTTTTAATCAATTTCAGTGTCAGCATTATGCCATTGGTTTAGTTTAATAGTTAATTTTGTTTCCTTTAGCGTATTACCAGTGTCGTTAGGTTACTGTTCCATGAACCAAAATTAAATTGAGTAATTTAAGGAAAAAGCAGAAGTTTAAAAAATTTAGTTTTATTATCCAAACTAGTTTTGAATTATTTAAATGTATTAGAATTGGCAAACAATAGAGCCTTCTGGGTGTGAGGTGGAAGCGGCAACTCCAGAGTTGGGGAAGGCCCCTGTTTTGCCATGAAAATAATCTGGCTGCACCACTGGTTTTCATAAGTGGATTCAGAACCTTCCAATAAAATGCTACTGAACACCATCCCTAAACTCTTGTTAACTGAGTCTTGGTGCTATGTACTTACAGTGAGTGGACATAAGAGGTGATTAAACCACCTGACGAAGAAAAGCTAAACAATGCTGTTGCTCACACTGTCTTATATCAGTATTTCCTGAATTGCTGTGTGAATATTATCACGCCCTGTCGTCCTCCCTCCTTTGCTTCTTGCTTATGTTGTATATATATATATATATATAAATCCTACATAGCTGAGGAAAGAACTGCAAGTGAGACATTGTGCTCACTTGTCAGCACAGCAGCTCGAATGGCAGCATATTCTCTGGCAAACATAAATAACTATTGGACACTGGGGGTTTTGACAGTAGTTTTCATTGTGAAACTATATTGTCTTCAGAATAACTATTTAAACAAATATTGATTACCATTATCTTCAAGATCTAGGAAACAGGCTCAGTTACACCTGCTATATGTTCATTCCACTGACCTCAGAGCACTGTAAAATTTCCTTCAGGTGTCATTAGATTCTTGATGCATCTTTAATTCCAAAGTCAAGTTATTTATCAAGTGTCCATAACATTTCAGTGTGTTCCAAACATGAATGGATCAATGTAGTCTATTTTAAAATTTGTCATGCTTTTATTACAATTCAAATTATGCTGAAAGTTCATTGCTTTCTCTGCATATATAAAATAAAACTGTCACATTGTCCTTGTGTGGTCATTAAAATCTTTAACATGTCCATGGTTTGAATATAACAGGTACCTGGAAATACAGAACAGTTTTTTGAAGCCCCTATAAAACTAAAACAGATTAGTTCTTTAGCGTAAGAATCATCTTTCCAAAAAACACACTTTACATCATCCCATAAATAATCTTGTGAAAATAAAGGCTGTCTGTATGCCTGTGTGACAAAATGCCACTTTTTTCCAAATGAGCATTAGATATGAGGGACATCAGCAGGTTATACTGTAGTGCTACGGAGGTGTCCATCCATTAATCCATGACGACTCTGACCTCCGTTGTCCTCAGAACCAACCATCCTGACATGAGAGCAACTTCACAAACCTCTCTAGACTGACTCATGTTTGGAAATTCAATAAACAAAATAGAATAAAGGCTTTTTAAGCTCTAGTTGGAATATCTGCTTATGGATAACATGTTTTTCATTGCTCAATATTCTGCATATGAGGACTGAAGCTGGGTATTCTAGTTTAATCTACAGAGAGTGGATAATAGTCAGAGAAGCTGCACAGATGCAGAGGGCTTCTTAAAAGAAATGATGTTTAATATGGAAGCCTTAGTTTAAGACCTCCATCTATCTCAGACAAAATCTAATGTAATGGCAACATGACTTTAGCCATGACTTTCATTTGTTTTATTTCTTTTTATTTAAAGGCAGAGCTTTGGCTGAAAAGTGATCTCTCCCCTGAAATATATCATTATGCAAAGTGAAAACTGGTCAGTAAACCATCAGCTCCACCTTAAAGCTTTAAAATAGTCATTGCTTTGATCTTCTGTTTTTCTCTGCTCCATCCCTTTGAGTGGATGTTGTTCTTGTTTTGTTCCCGATTCATCTCAATTCATCTCACACCTTTCCAAGGACACAATGAGTCCCAGGCTAACTAAAGCCCATTGATTTTCATGAGGTGATTTATAGGTGGCATGTGTGTTAGGGCAGGCTTTATTGTGTGAGGGGGGTGGGGGCTGCACTGTGCCACTTTAATGAGGGTGGTGACACAGGGCAGAGGAGCAAGAACCCCTCCCACCACAGTATAGGCTAACAATATACAGGTGCTGCTCCATGTAACAAACACAGAACCTGTGTTTAAATATTTAATTCAGCATTTAACATTCACACATTCTTTTGTTCAGATTTATTCAAATTTGTTTTTGATATATAAAAATATATATATATAACTTGCTACCCCACTAGTTTAAAAAAATCTAATTTTCTCAGTGTGAAGAAGTGCTGCCGCAGCCTCTTGTGACTCAGTGGACCCCAGCGAAAGCAAAGCAGAGATATTCTCATGCAAAGGTTTATTAGTGAGTCTCACACTTTAACCAGAAGGCCCAGTGCAGTGCAGAGCGTGACTGAGTGCAGCAGATCGTAGCAGAGCAGGGAGAGGGAGAGCTGGGCGGAGCAGAGAGGACTGATTTAAAGTCGCATATCTTATCTTATCTTAATGTGCCAATAAGCAACATTTAGTACGTTGGTGTGATTTGCCCAGCAAACAAACGTTACCTCAGTCTAATGATGATGAGGTAGTAGCAGCTGTAATGATTTTAGTACAGAAGGCTGACTCAAAAAATCAGAAACAACAAATTAATTGAATTATTCTTGAACTCTGGAATAATCGATTGAGGCCAACAGGTACAAGTCAGATATTTCAAAACGCCTGAGTCACATTGACAGATGCTAATGCTAATTGTTCTTGAAAAAATTTGGTGAACAGCCAGGAAAAACCTAGTCACACCTTGCAAATAGCCAGAATTGGTCCTAAGTGAAATAGAGAAGTGTCCTTTGAAAATGATTTCTGTCTTAAACAAATGGAGCAGTGTTATGGAGCCAGAAATGTGGAAGAATGACCACCAGTGGTCAGCTAAAGAAAGTGAGTCTGTGTGTCACTAGCGAGGCTCTGATAGGAGGCGTTATCTGACTGACCTTTGAGTTGAGTGATATCACTGTACAGTTTGGCACGTGTGGCAACCGTAGCCTGTGGGACACCATTCATCCGGGGAAATATGTCACTGTAGATTTAATTTATGTCCAGTAGGAAACTCATCAAGTCGACTGCCAGAGAAAAGTAGCTGCTGGCAGGTTGATTGGCGGCTGAATTAGCATCTTTTTCCAACTACTTACCGTCTGATGGAGAAAAGGTCTGACAATGATGACTAGTTAATGTTTTCTCTTCCTTGTAGCACTGTCACGACAAACACACGCAAAATTACTTGAGTTGTTTGAGGCTAATTAAAAGCAGTTAACTTGATTAAGTTAGCTCCTGTTCCCCTGCTCTGAGCAGTCGAGCTTCTGTTCATTCACAATGATCAAACTAAATGATGCCGCTGCCACTTAGATATATTAATAAACGGTCAACAAAACCCAAACTCATTATTTTAAGCTTTATTTTTAATTTGTTTTATAATTTAGAGAACATTTTAAGTTTTTGTGTCTAGACTTAGACACAGAATTGATGGACACAATAGATTTGATTACAGTTTATACGCACACAAGCAAAAAAACTGAAATATGCTCATAATTCCAAACGCTTAAAGTTTCACCTATTAACAACGTGAATACAAACTTTAAACTTCAAAAACTATCTTCTCCTTGAAACACTGGTTAGCAGCTTCCTGATTACCAACGGATCTCGTTAGTGTTATGCAAATTCAATTGAAAGAACACTTCAATCAGAGTTTAAAAGGGACTTAGTGAGGAAGACGGAGCAAAAAGAACAGAGGAGGAGTCGGATGACCTAGCAGGTCACGGAGGCCATCAAGGAAGAGGTGGAGGAGAAGGAGGAAGGTATAGGTGAGCTTCAACAAAAGAGAAAAAGGTTTTATGGTACTCTACAGTAGATACAGTAAACCATAACCTCAAGGGTTCTATGGATATCTAACGTTCCCAGAAATGTACCCAGTAGTGTAATGTTTTGTCTCACAAAATGTGTATCCTATAAAGTCTACTGCGTCCACACATTTCACAGCTTCTTCAGTCTCAGGGTCAGTAGTTTGTCATTGTCCTTCCACAGGTAAAACTGTGGAGTTTTGCTACATGCTACATAAAATACGTATTTTTTGTTACATCCAGTACACAGTAAATAATATTTTAGTATATTTTTGTTCACTTGTTTGTTTTACTTGTTTGTTTTACTTAGAAATTGAGCCACAATTTCTATAAATGTGTTGAAATGTTTGGGAAAAACTGTAGGATGTGACAGTACAGCTTATCCAACCTTCCACTTTCATCTGCAGAGTGAAAAGGTCAGAGGTCAGATCGTTTGACATCTAAGGTCTGCAGACAGATGAGAGCTGGTTTCATTTCCCTGAGTGCTGAGCCCCTGATCGTCCTTCTCCTGTCACAACAGTATGATGGAGTTCAGGTCACATTCAGGTGGAACAAAGCCTGCACCTGCAAATTTGACCCACAATCCATTAGAATAAACTAATCACAAACAAATGATTTAGCGACAATAGTAATAGTGAAGGATAAACCTTAACCTGAACCTATTAAGAAAAAATTTTTTTTATCAGTACAAATTAAAAGTTCAAAGGATAGGTTCACAATTTTTCAAGGGATTATTAAAAACAACAGTCATGTGCTATCTACAACACATGATGAAATTATTCCTCCTCTTTGTTCTGTCCTTTAAAAGTCCTTTTCAGTGCAACTTGAATAGTCGCACTGAAAAGTGATGTGGGGCCCTGATCACAGCCCCAATTTCGTGTTTTCAAAAGTTTACCTGAAATGTTGAGTTCCTCATCAACATCGTGAGCTTTTGCACAAAATTCACACTTCTTGATGTCTCACTAGAAACAGTTTCTCTGCTGAAAGGATTAAAAGAAAAACAGGGGATTTGGTGCTAAAAAGAAGATTTCCACCCAATTTGTTTCACATTGTTGAAGCCTCTTATTAACTTCAGACAAACCTTTAGATAAATGAACAAGATTTTGCACAAAAAGAGGTCTATGAATTATGTCACATAAGTTCCATTAGAAAGGAAACTTTTAAAGGCCTTTGTGCAGAGGTGGAATTATTCCAGCAAGCAAAATCATTTTTCAGTGTATATATGAGGACAGACTTGTGAATCTGTTTTGCCAAAACACTAAACAAATTTCACACGACCACACACACAAGTGGTACAACCCCTCGAGCCATTTACAAAAAATAACACTGAAGCAAAACTGTACAAAAATGTATAAAACGTGATTTTTCCACCATGAGGCACAAACATGGTTCATATTGTACAGATCGGATTCTGTCTGAACCAGTTACTTCTGAATACAATTTAAAAGACTGTTAACATTTTTAATCCAGTAAGCATCATTTGTTCACCCAGCTGGATTTAGCCATTTCACTCCGTCCACATGACAAGCTGTCTCCTCTTTGGCATGACAGAGAGGGAAGAATCGTATTGAGCAGTGAGTCTTTACCCAAACCCAGCATCAGTTTGGTGGCCGACCTCCTCTGTGGCTTGAATGAGCGGTATCCTGAAACCAGGAAAGACACGGGAAGACTCAGCTGTTGCCTACATAAAGTGCTCCTGCCTGATTACTGAGGTTACAATAAAGCACTTTGCAGCCGCTTCTGATCGTGTGAGGTGTGTGTTTTTTAAAATGCAGTGACTTGAAACAGCAAGGACGTTACATCATGTCAGGTTTCTGTTTCTAATACAGAGAAGGGTGTTTAGTGTTTTGCAAAACAGGGTGTGTAATGTCAGAAAGTGTGAGGCTGAGAATGTGATAGTTGTGCAGATCTGGGCTGGGAGAGTTTTGCTCCTTGAGTGTCAAGTTTCACTAACTGTGTGTTATTTTTAACTTCTAACTAGAGTGTGAGCAATTGTACAAAACTGTAAATGGGCGAGCCAAAACAACAATGTCAAACTTCAATTTTCTAAATAATCATAAGCAATTATAAGCAACTTAATCTACAGTAAATGTAGTTTCCCCCAGTGAGTTATATTATCAAAATAATCATATTTTATGCAGAGGATGTAATACTGTAATACTGGATCCCTCCAAAGGGTCAAATGAGAAATATGTGATACAGAAAAACGAATGCAAATATTATGCACACACATTTCTCCTTTCCAGAATTTTTTTCTCAATCCTTCCTTTTTTTGGAAACGTTGGATACTTTTATCTCCTTGGCCCTCAAACATTAAGTGAAATGAAACTAATCCTGTAAACCATAAGTCATCTGGAACCTGTGATGAGACGCTCTTTTGAGATGTGCAGCCTCAAACAACAGATAAGGAGGCGCAGATATTTGAGGATGGGGAATCAGTCAGCACACAGTTCAGATAGATAAGAGTTTATTGAACCTTTATTGTGATAATCTGTCACCCCAAGTATTTTACCTAAATATTTTTCCCTCAATCTGATTTCACATAAAATAAAATATAAAATATAATAAACAGTAGAGGAAAGTCTTCTTTTGGCTGGCTTATATAGGTAGACATAGTGAAATTCTGTGGTTTGATCTGACGATGAGGGAAATTAAAGCAGTTTAGCTTTGTTGTCCAGCAAACAAACTATGTTGAGAGCCAAAGTGTATCTGGGTCCAGATTCCATATTAAGTGCCTTTCCACATCTGGATAACCTGCGCTGTTTCTATTGGAGGACAGAGCATCTGGGTCCCCTCTCTCTCTCTCTCTCTCTCTCTCTCTCTCTCTCCCTCTCTGTCTCATCCTCTCTCTCACTCGCTCCTTTGCTCCCTGGCTCTTGACTCTTTGAGCGCAGACTGATCCTGATCCAGCCTAAGAGTCCAGCTGCCGTGCAAACACTCTGGGTTTGGGACCTGTGGATCAAAGAGGGGCCAGACCCCGAGTCTGGATTACAGTGCGTCTCAGATATGCTGAATCCAGAGTTTTTGAACATCAACCAGCAGTAAAAGGCTGAACTTTCCCAGAGACTTGAGTAAACGGCTCATCAGCAGAAAAAAAAAAAAAAAAAAAGTGTGTGGAGAGGAGAGAGACGAGGACGCCGAGGGGAGGGGGGATCTTTAAAAAAGTTCATTAACATTAACAACAAAGTGTAGCTCTGCTACATTTTTTCTCTTCCAAGGGTTTCCTCTCCAGCCAGCAAAATTTCACCCAAAAGCAGACAACAGGATCATCCTGCGCTGACGCGGCTGGTCGGCAGGAAGCGGCTGGTGGCGGCAGGGGTCCTGGGGGTCGTTATGGTCCTGGTTTTGGTCATCCTTATCCCGGTTCTGGTCAACTCAGCGGGGACAGCGGCGCACTACGAGATGCTTGGTACCTGTAGGATGGTGTGCGACCCGTACGGGACCAAATCTCCGACCAGCACCGCCACGGCGGACACGGTCCGAGACAACAGCCTCGTGCAGTCTTTGCCCACTTTCATCCAGGGTCCGAAAGGGGAACCGGGTCGGCCCGGGAAGGCGGGTCCAAGAGGACCTCCCGGTGAGCCGGGACCTCCGGGTCCAATGGGGCCGCCGGGAGAGAAAGGTGAACGGGGCAGACCTGGTTTACCTGGACCTCCAGGATCCAGCGCAGCTGCCGGTGCGATTAGCGCGGCCACCTACAGCACCGTGCCCAAGATCGCATTTTACGCAGGGCTGAAAAAGCAACACGAGGGCTACGAGGTGCTCAAGTTCGACGACGTGGTGACCAACTTGGGAAACCACTACGATCCGACCACCGGGAAGTTCACGTGCTCCATCCCCGGGATATATTTCTTCATTTACCACGTCCTGATGCGCGGCGGGGACGGCACAAGCATGTGGGCGGATCTGTGCAAAAACAACCAGGTAAGAAGCCGTGAGCGCAGCATCCTGCAGACAGCCTGACATCCAACCATCGGCCACAACATTAATACCACCTGCTGGGACAGGGGTCAGCATGGGACCCCCCCACCAACCCACACACACACACACACACACAAACACACACACAACAGGGGCTTCGACACGTTTTTCCACAGCTGGTCTTAATGTTGTGGCTGAAAAGTGTGAGTGAGCAGTGAAGGGATGTGTAGTGAGACAATAAAGAGAAGCAGGATGCAAAGTCAGGTCAGGGGCTTTAGGCTGATTCCCTCAGTGACACTGGATGGAGACAAACTGTCCAAACTTAGACTATGAGGTAAGTTTATAGTTTTCTGAACTATAGGCAGAATTGCACAGGATAGCAGTGCTGCAGAGCCCAGTGGGCTTTAGTGCCTCAGATATATGATCTTCATTTAATCTGGTTTCTCCAGACCTATTTTCAAATTACATTAAATCGGACCAACAATTCCTCTGTGATCTCAAGGGGTTTAAATGTGTTTTTCCATCCTTTTAATCACAGTGAACATGTTTTAAGAAAAGTAACGGCGCATTGTCAAAACGCTCAAGTTAGGCCTGTATCATTGTACTGAAAATGGTAAAACCTTATTATTTATGCCTTGACTATGCAGGATTGTAGCTGGTGTGAGTATAAGACGTGTAAACACCTCATACTGTCTACGCTTTACAAATCCATTTTATTTTAGGGAAATACCTAATTAAAAAATGATTTGGGCAGAAACGCTGAACGTAAATGTTAAGTGTCTTACAACTTCATTCCAGTGTAATACTTTTATAAAATGAAATTATGTACAACATATAAATAAAATGTCTGGTCAGCTTTTGACATACTTCTACACAATATTTCTGGGAGGTTTTCCAAATATTGCAGTGACTTAGGAGACAGACATCAATTGCAAAGTGGAAAACTTTTCTTTTGCTACAAACAGAAAAACAAAAAGAACCATACTAATAACTTTTACTTATAATAATGTAAATAATCAAAAAGACAACCCTGGATGAGCAGAGGCCGTTTGCTGCCTCCTGTCTCCTCTGTGTCTGTTCCATGATAGTGTCTTGCTCTCCGTGTGTCTCTGTAGTGATCGGGCTGTCAGCAGCAGATCTAATCCGTGGGGCAAAGCAGTGTAGCAGCATCGCTCCACAAAGCACGTCCCTGCTGCCTGTCAGCCTGCTGCTGTAATGCTGCTGCAGACCGCACCGAACACAGCAAACATCGCCGGGATTAACTGAGCAGAGCTGCACACTGTGACGAATCAGATGCTGAAAGACATGTTTCAATTAGGACTGATGCCGCTCAGACTTTAAAAGATGTTGAGGAAGGAAAAGAAGCAGCTGCATGTAAATGACCAACACATATTTGTCCATTGCCTTGATTTATGAGCCATGCGCTTGTTAAATGTGGCTCCACTTGGTTGAAATACGTCGTCTCCATTTGTGTGTGTACTTAATCAAAAGTAAATTATGCTTTGAGTCCTTTTCTAAAATCATTCTTAGCTTGCAAATTTCTAAAGCAGTGATCAAGAACTTTCTGCGTTGTGTCAAGATTCAGACAGATTTATGTGTTTCAGAGTGTTCATCCACATATTTTATAAAATATGCATCAGATTTGATGAACTTTACACTGTGTGTGTGGTGTAAGTATCAGACTTTTGTTTATGCCAAGATCTTTTAGTTCCTGTAAAAGAACAATGTGGCCCAGTGAGCGACTGGGACACACTCTGGCTGCATGGTCATCGATTTGAAGCAGCCAGCTGACTGTGTCTTCTCTGTTTGGGGTTTGCACAGTGTCCCCGAGCTTAGGTGTCTTGCCCTAGGACACTTTGGCATATGGAGAGGAGGCACTGGGATTTGAACTGCCAAACATGTGATTAGTGGAAAACCGTTTTATCTCCTGAACCATAGCTGCCCCTAATTGGTGACTAAATTTCCCATGTGGAGTGTGTGTGTGTGGGTGCAAATGATTATCTGTGGGTCTGTAGACCTTTATAGGGCTACTACAGCAATCACTAGCGCAAAAAATAAATATAATAAATATATAGTATATATAAGTGTGCGTCATTTGATGATCAGTGACGTGGATGCTACTGTAGAACTAGTGTGTCAATGTAAAGGTGCTTTTTGAAAGATTGACTGACACGACACAGAACAGCAGTTCAGTAAAGGTGAATTTTAAATCATAAACTTTCATAACAAAAGAGTCAAGGGGTGCATGTGGGCGGCTTGCCTAGAGCACGAAAATGTCCAGACAAGGTCATATGAACAACATTAAAATTATTTTCTCAAAAACAATATTTTAAAAGCATCAGCATAAACATCATAGACCAGGGACACACTGTTGTCATGGATGTGACGCCTGTTTTTTTTAACTAAGGATTTATTTAGCTTTATTTAACATTCTTATTCCATTTACAATTTAAAATCGGTACACACATTATGTTTACTGTGCACACTCTTACCAGCTGCACTAATACAAATATTTGTTGCAAAATGATTTATGTGACCCTTTAAAAATGTGGCATCGTCACCGTTATTAAACCTCTTTTGGTTAGATAGTGGTTTACTGGTTGTATTTTTACATTTTGGATGTATATTTGTATAAATACACTTTCTCTTTGCCTCCCTAGTAATAAAATATGTTTCTGCTTTTAGACAAATGAACTTGTGTGGGGTTTACACTGTGTAACTCTTTTTAAAATCTCCAAAACGTATGGAAATCAATTATGTTGAGGTTTTGTCAAACCCTTCTATGTTTCTGAGTCATGGAGCAGCACGTGTAGCAGTGCAGATATAAAGTTTCTGTGTGGCTCATCCTTCGAACCAATGAGAAAAATTCAACTATTTCTCCGTTGATACGAGCTGCAGGTTGGTGAGTTGACTTCTACCTGAGGTGCTGGTAGATTGTATCAGAGGAGAAGGAAGAGGGGCAAGCTGGGGAAGCAGAGGGGATTGAATTTAAGACTTATTTAAATTCTAGCCTAAGTTACATATTGTAGCTTTAAATTTGGCTACAGTGTGTAAAAGAAAAAGAAAAAAACACTTGCAGCTCTATCAGCATACTTAGAATTTAGTATTCACTTTTCCACTTCTGGAACAAAGGGACAAATCTTACTACTGTTTGTATCTGTTATTGCATTGTCTCTTTAAATATCTCATATCTTTACCAACAAGGTTTTGTGGCAGCGTCACACTACGTGCTTCTGAAAATGAGTCAAGGTCCTTGTCAGGAAAACTTGAACATGGCTGGTTTCATGAATTTAAACACATGTCGTTACTTTTCTGCTGAGGACACCCTTAAATTGAAGGTTTTAAACTTCCTATTTTCACGTTCCTTTTTCATCATTGCTTGTCCTCACACTAACTCTGACTGCCTCCCCTTATTAACTGACAACAGTGTTTCTAGACGTGTTGGTGCAGAGAGGATATGATATAGAATATGACAATACCTCTACTGTCATTTCTGTACTAAGACACACATGTTATGAATATGATTTTTCTCCTGTGGCAGCTCTGAGCTGTTTTTATGAACATCTTTGTTTTTAATCATACAGTACAATTCCATAAACAACTGACATTATTTTAGCACCACTGAAAATGAGTAAATCTAATTTCAGCACATTTATTTTACAGTGTAGTTAAATATTGCAACATTGAGAAACTATTAAATGCTGGTTTCCCTTTTGTATTTTCTGTAATATTTGTAGTGAGAAGATATGAGCATGACAGCAGGCACCACACACCAATCAGCCACAAGTTTACTACTACCTGGTGGTTTTCATGTTGTGATGGACAGAGGTCAGCATGGGGACCCTGGTCAACTGGTCCCTACCCACTGATGCAACGCAGTGAAGTGTTTGTCCAAATGGTGCCGCAGCGTTAGGGTCAGTGATGAGTCCCAGTCTGCCTTAATAATCTGGAACTCCTCAAAGTTGCAACAACACTAACGGTCACACTGATCTTGAGGTTTGGGCTCATCTGTGAAAATCCAGTATTCTGTGACCACCTCAACCTACCTCCTGATAAAGTTTGGAGAGTCTAATTACTACGTGGCAGTCGAATGTTCACTACAGCTGCTAGATGCTGCGACGGTTAACAAGTATCTCCTGGTGATTTTGGGTGGGTCGTACAAACGATCCCCTCTGAGTCTCCTCTGAGTGGTCTGCAGCTACACAGCTCCATAAGCAGCAAGCTGTAACACCTTCATGGTTATCGTTAACAAGCGTGTTTAATTAACCATGCTGTCCACCAAAAGATTAAGACCACCACACAGTGTAATGTTGTGGCTGATCACTATTTGTCAGTCAGCATCACCTCCCTCCAGGGCTTCCTTTAATGTATTAATGATACCTCCAAATACTCATAACCAAAAAGTTTAAAATCCATCTGTTGGTGGGATAATCTGCCTATTTACAAAATTTGAATCTAACAAAAATATATATTTATACTCACTTATTTTAAACTGAGTCAGTTCTATAAGATGCACCTACTATCTGCTCAGTCTGGTGAGGGTTATGGTTAGGATTTAGCACCTTGGGCGGCCATTCCCATTTTCAAATCTGTGCAAATGCAAGACTAATGGGTTTATAGCAGCAAACCACCCTGCTCTGCCCAGTCCCCCTCCCCCGCCCCCTGCTCTGCTCTCCACCACTCTCTGCCCAGTCTTTAAGGTATTAGTCATGAGATAAATGACACATGTAATATGATTCATGCAATAGTTAAATATTAATGCTGTAATAAATGTCAGTCAAGCAGAAACAATCAGACTTCTCTCATTGGTTAGAAGGGCAAGTCCTGCTAAAAACCTTCAGACTGCTTATTGAGTCAGTGGAAAAAATGGAAAAAAATAAATTTGAATGTATTACAAACACTGGACATCATTGGGCTTTTAATTGTGGAAACATTGTGATATCAGAATATTAATTACAACTGCACCTGATTGACATGAAACTTGTGTGGTGGACATGTTTCCTTACCAAACACGTGTCGTTGTCTCTCATATCCATTCAGTCACTCTGCTGTGTCTACGTGGCCTGAGGTTAGCTCAAGTGGAATGTCTTTGCTGAAATTATTTCCAATATGGCCACTCAACTTCAGGTTGAGCTTCTGGGAATCCTGCCTGTCAGCTACAGTGTTCCAGCATACAAAGGCGAGTTGTGACACACTTTACAACTTTGCAAACAGTAATAAATGACTCACCTGAGCCGGATAAAAATACAGTATGTCACAGAGACTGGTCTATTTATACGCACCTTCAGCACAGACGAATAGGTTTTAAATGGTAGCCACACTTCAGATCTTACACTGCTCATGTTCCCTAAACCTAAGTGTAAATATCATATCGGGCGGCTGACGCTGTGCTGACTATGTTTTCTAATGAGGGACGTAGGTGGTAGTGTGCACCAAATAACTGGGTGCCCATGTCACAGTGACTGATCACCTCACTCCTGTCTTTCTTGTTTTCCTGTCACTCCATAGACTGTAATGTGTGATTGGAAAATGGAAAAATGGAAAAAAAACATTTTTGTGAATGTCACAAACCTAACAAAATGACTTTTTTTATTTTCAGAATTTAAAACATTTAGTGGAAGTATCATTCACTGTAGGATTGTTTTATGTAACGGCTTCCAGTATCAACATTCAGCTTATAGCAGCACAATCAGTAGAACGACTAATCCCAGGTGTAAAATTAATAATAATAAAAAAAATTCTGATCGTTTTATAAACATAAGTGATTGATTTTCAAGTTACCATGTTACAGGTAACTTATCTAGTGCCTGTTAATATACTGCTTATATTCTACTAATTACTTTTTTAAAATATTTTTTATTTTTAGGAGAACAATTTTTGCAGGGTGAGATGACAGACCATGGTGAGGTATAAGAAGGACAAATCATCAGAGAGGTGCAGGCAAACAGGCAGCTACATTAAAGAAGATATCAGGGAGCCAAAACACAAATAGTGTTTGTGTAGAAAGAAATAGTCCTACAGATTTTTGACACAATGATTTTGGATGAGGAGCCCAACCACTTATTGATGGTGGCTGTGTGTGTGTGTGTGTGTGTGTGTGTCTGTGTGTGAGAGAGAGTTAATTGGAACAAAGGAAATCTTTGCTCTTTTTTCCCTTGCCCCTGTTTTCATGAGTCTTCCCGATTGCACTTTGCACAGAGAATATGGAGAGGAAGGTTTCAAATTAGATTCTGTCTGTCAGTAAAAGAGGGCTGAACACAGCAACATTATTAGTAATGCAAGTTGTCTAAGTTGGTTGTTCTGAAATAGTTAATAGTAACATAACATGAATAAATCAGTTTCCCAAGAACTGAACACTAGATCCATTTAATTATATTCAAATACTTCAACTAAAACAGTTTGTCAGTGTTTTTTAGCTTTGGTTAAGAACATTTCATTACAAATTTTAACCAGATACAACTTGGCAATAAAGACAGTTACAGTGCAATATACTGTATTTAGCAGATCGCCTGGAGCCTGGGGTGTGGAGGTGTAGTCTGAAGGTGGGTTTAAAAGACAGTGGATTTCAGCCTGGGATGCAAGATGTGCACTGACTGTTCTGTCCTGACTTCAGTGAAGAGTTCACTCCATCACAGGAGGGCACAACAGAGAAGAACCGTGATTGACATGTGCAACCTCAGGGTGCTTGGAGTGACAGAGCAGCCCAAACACACTTAGAGATGCAAACACAGGAGCTACACGTGCAGCGTACACGATGCATCCCCTCCTATGCTTTTCTGTTTGGGCTTCTCTTTGACATAATCTTCTCTGAGTTGTCGTTGGTATAAAGTTTGTTCATTGCTCTGACCTTTGAGACTGCAGCCATGGGAGCTCGGAGCTGTCACACAGGCACGATGTGTCCACACAGCAGCGGCTACGTTCTGAAATAAGGTGGGGGCGGCCATTTTAAGACCTGTGGGTAGTTTACACCCACAGGTGGCAGGGATAGACACACTAAATACTTAAGTAAGATTAAAGTCGACAAAAGTACTACATTCCAAGTACAAGTACCAAATCCTTTACACAAGTACTAAATGCAAATAAAATTTACTTTAGGTTCAAAAGTACAAGAACTTCACGAAGAAAAAACTACTGATGAAGCCGTTGATAACCTAAAAATCCAAGTCTAGTCCAGCTTTGTTCTGCATAACCCTGATAAATAAGATTTCTATGGTGATCTTTAAAGTTCAGACCTTGTTAAGGTTATTTCATGTACAGGTTCAAAGAGAAAAAGAAAAGCTGATTTCTGGGAATTTTCTTTGAAAAACCATTCAACATTAACATAATTTCTTCTATTCAGAAATGTTCCCTTCAGTTAGTAGCAATAAAATGATATGCAGCTGTGACATTAAACATTGTAAAAGCTGAAATTTTTAAGGTGAACTAATTTGTGCTGTAAACTGCAAACTTTTATAAGTTTAAAAAATATATTTAAAAAATCTTTGTCTAATAAATAATAAAATAGGAAACAGCGAATAACAATAACAGTGGAGAGTGGAGTGTTTTACCCACTCATTGTCAGGGGGAAAGTTTTAATAAAACATAATTTACTGATTTAGGTTTTGTGTAACTAAAGATGTGTAAAGTACAATATTTTAAATGGAACTTAGAAAAATAAAATCTATTAAATGTATTAAATATTAGAGGTAAAATTAACATTAAACATCACTACTCCAGTAAAGTGCCTCAAACCTAAATATAGTTGTATTTACGTAGTATTTAGACACAAACAATGTTTCCAGGACATTGGAGTGTTCTCTGGAACTCTCCCCCTGACAACATCCGTAACACAGACTCTTTATTCCTGTCTGAGTCAGGAATTCATCTTTATCCTTTGGTCATTTGTTTGTCTTATTGTTGTGCTGTGTTCATACTGTCTATTTATTGTTTGTTATTGCTTGATGCTTCTTCTGTATGGTTATCTGAAAAGAACCTTTACTTAAAATGTGATTATTTTTTTACATTTTTATTATAATTTAATGCATCAACAAGGCAAATGAGTTTCCCTGAGGACTTTGTTGAGGTCGTGTGATGTACATATGATGTACACTGTGTTGCAATCACTGAACTGAAGCAAAAGAATGACGCTGTGTTTATTTAGTACGGAACTGTAGCTAAACTGAACCCTGACTTTTGGTGTCTAATCATAACCTGTGCAAACTTTTCTGTGCTGTGAAACTGCCCACCATTCTGTCACCGTTGTAAACAAAATCATCTGCCATCTTGGTGCCTGTTGCCAAAAAGGGGTTTTAATTTCAACAAACACGTACGTCCTTACGAGGGTTTGTGCTTTTTCAATAAATGGTTGTGTTGTTTGGAAGAGAGGTTGGAGGACTGGTTGGGACCCAGCTGACATCTTAATTTATTCCAGGACAGATGTGTGATGTCTCTTCGTAATTCTTGTTCACTGACACTTTGGTATTGGTGATTTTGCTAGTATAGTGTTTTTCTGTGTGTGTGTGTGTGTGTTTGTAAAGTGTAGCATATCTGTCGGAATAAAATAATTTATAACTCGAAGTACTAGTGAAGTCTAGACTTTGCATTAAAGGTCGTAGATGTGCTTGTCAGCTGTCACTTGGTGAGAGGCGGAGTTCCATTCGGAGGACCAGTCTATCATAAACATTAATTTGGTATGTTGGGAGACAATTACTGAGTCTATGTGAGGTCCCAAAAAGACAAATGTTTTTCTCTTACTTGCCCTTCAAGCTCAGCCAAGCCATGTGAGCTGGTGTGTTTTTTAATATGTTAATGTGTATAACTTCTGTATCTCTGTGTGTGTACATCTGCAGGTGCGTGCCAGTGCCATAGCTCAGGATGCAGACCAGAACTACGACTATGCCAGCAACAGCGCTGTGCTTCATCTGGAGCCAGGAGACGAGGTCTACATTAAACTAGACGGAGGCAAAGCTCATGGAGGCAACAACAACAAGTACAGCACCTTCTCTGGATTCATCATCTATGCTGACTAGAAAACATTGGTGCCTTCTGCTATTTAAGGCCTAAAGGCCCAGTCCTTCAAATCTTCCCTCTACGAATAAGATGCTTAGACTTAACACTTTTAAACATGTGTGGAGAAACTAATATAAATCAGCCTTCATAACCTGTGTGTTAATTTATTTTCTTCATTCTGCCATCATCACTGTCCTCGGTGAAAAGCGACTTTGGACAATAATATCAGTGAAATGGCTGAATTGTAACAGTCTGGGATCTAAACATAGCCTCACTTTATACAATTAACTCCCACTTGAACTGATGTCTTTGTGTTAATGTAGTGCTGTCACAAAGTGATAATGGTAAAGGGAAGAGGGAAAAGTGTGTGTGTGCCTGTGTGTGTGTGAGAGAGGCTGTGCTATTGCATTGGAGAGTGGCGGAAAAGTATACAGACACCCTCTCAGCAAAGTTAAAAGTGATGTTCGAACAGCCATTTAAATCCATCGAGAGAAATCTACGGCAAAGCGGAAATCAAACAAAAGCAACAACTAGTGAATAGTTGTAAAAGTTGTCAAGTCAATTACTGTGAGGTCATTGACTTTGCGATGATTTTGTGCAATATCTATTAATAAACTACGTTCATGGTGATAATTGATAAGAACTTCCGCCAGTGTGTGTGTCTGTGTGTGTTCTTTATTTCTATTTCACTATGCTGTGACGACAGTAGCTGTTAAAACTTAAAGTGCATTATAGTTTATTTGCATCAAACGAGATTCCCATTATAAATACAATTCCTTCATTCAAATGGAATCAAGTTAAATTATTTTTTTTTACTGTATGTATTTTTAATTTTTACTGTATGTTTTAAAATAACATTTTGAAAGTAGTTAAAATTTGTTGATTCATGTGAAACTTTACAAAAGCAGTACTGTATGTTTGGGAGAAATAAATCAAAATATGATTGGGAGATGACAGGAAAATATCGCATGAAGGAAAACCTGGGCCAATAAGTTGGCACGATTGCAGGTCACAGACAAACGTGTCTCTATTTTCGTATTTAATTCTCTCTTTCAGCTCAGTACGACACTACTTGCATTACAGTCCACCTGCTTTATGAAACAATCAAAAAAGCAGAAATCTTTTTTTAAATACATTATTGCTCATAAAGTTGGAATAAAATATATTTTTTACCTCTTGTCATGAAATTATTGTGACAATGGGATTTATTCTTGATAGATAAAGTGTATATCTATTGGTCAAACTCTTGAAAGCATATCACAGTGAAAATAATTAAAACAAATAACCTTTACTAAAAAGAGGAATGTGTCTCAAAGCAAAATTATTCCAACTTTGTGGGCAACAGTGTAGTTGCCTCCCGTTATTCAGCCATGACGCGTCTTGCAGAATCAACTCAGTATAGTATCATCAGGTTCCCTCCAACAGTTTATTCAAAGTCAGATTTGAAGTCATTATTTATTGTTTGATTAATTTAGCTACATGGGTTAAATATGTTGTTGTATTGTTGGCAGACACACTGACATTAGAAAGTTAATAGGTCCACTATAGTCTGAACACAGCTACATATAATTATGCATCTAGTAGTGATCATTGAGCACAGAGATCTCTAGTCCTTTCATATCTTTGAACATACTATTTATATGAACTGCATTTGATCATAGGAATATCACATATTTTTTGTAGAAATATTTTCTTGACATTTAAACTGGTTTGCCCATAACTTTTGATATATCTATGGCCTAGTGACCATTGAAATGGTCCGGTGTCAGATTAACATGTTTACAGGCTGAGCACAAGATAAAACTCGTTTGTGTTCCTCCAACAGGTGGCACCTCAGATCACCACCTAGCTCGCCTAAACCAATAACGTAAATCTACTATATATACCGTAGGTGTGCAACTCTGACTTAAATGATCAATAATTACAACGTTTTAGGCTCACGTCGCACTTATCAGGCAAACGGATTAATTGGCTACAAAATTGGAAACTACAAATTGAGGTTGTTCACATAACTTAACAACAAATTTCATCAGATTTCAACCAAACGACCATGGCTGAATGGATTCAGTGTGGCGACACGAGGCTCTTCCTTTTTGAGATTATTTACAAGTTTGTTTGCTTGATCGATTGAGTCTTTGCCTCGGCGCTTTGCACATCCTACCTCAACCTTTCTGGTTTCAGTGATTAAGATGGAAAGGAGTTAATATGAGTCTCCCTTCAGAAAACTATGGAACCACTTTTAGTTTGGTGTAGCCAGGATCAAAGTGCCAGCAAAGTAGTCAAAGTCCAGATGAGTCACTTAACTTTGTCTCAGTCCCAACACTCTAACTCTGATTAACTATTTTTTGTGGTGTATTTTTGGTAAAGTCTTTTGAGTCCACATGCCTGTTTTATTGCAACTCACTCATTTGCAAAAATTAAAAATATGCTACTGTACATACAATAATGTGGAGTGTGAAGTATCCCAATGGAGTTGTAATACCAGTGTAAAGTCTTGCAATGTGAACTGGACGGACTATGCAGAAGAAGTAGAGAATAATTTATTAATGTATATTGTCATGTATTATAAAGAGGGAAAATGGGGAGGTAATCTTGTAAATACTGATATAATCTGTTCTTATTTTTTCTGCCTATCTGATGTACAGAATGCTGAAAGAGCACAAAGGACATGTATTTATCAATTTAAATACCTAATCAACTCATTATTTCAGTAACCACTGATTGTCTTGACATTACAGCCTTCCAGTTACCAATGTGGTAGTGTGAAAGGCATATTTATGGTACAGTATCAGGTGTGTGTGACACTATGAAATATAGCACTGCTCTGTCCAACAACAGTCACTTGTGTACTGTTATCGAAACAATGTCTTCATTAAACAGACAAAAGTAACAATACATTTATGAACTGTGTTGATTTGTCTTTTTGAGGAACATGTGTGTTTTCAACACGTTTTTATATTAAATGCAAAAAACTTGCAGTAAGTGTGATGCAGATAAGACACTGAACCTTCGCTGGTTTGAAAAGGTTTTTGTCCTTTTAAATTGTGGACAGTGACTTCAGTACACCCATCGAACACTGGGACAAACAGCACAAGCTTTTGAGGTGTGTCTACTGATCTCTAATGAATAGAAAATATTACAAGTATCTGGTTGATTCTACTGCACCATCCTTAACAGGAAATAGTATATATTTATGATTGGTTGAAGATTGACCCTTAGAAGACCCAGATCCCTGGGTTTAGACAATAAGGTTGAGTGGTTTGAGTTAGGGAAAGCCACTGGTTTAGGCCAGTTATTCCAAAATGGTGAGCTGTGGGTTTTTGTGATAACCATACATTGTTATTGTATCATACTATATTATAATAAGGTATGGATTGAATATAATTATTTTCAAATGGTGCATTTAATGGTCCAGTAGAAACCTGTTGATTATTGGGCCCATCACATCTAGTTTAATTTTTCTCATTGAGATCATCTTAAGATAAGATTAGATACCATTGGGGAAACAAGCTGTTCTTGTAATATTCCTTGTAGATAAGAAGATCCATGAAGCTGATAAGACATTTACTCGTAATGCAGAAAAAGAGCAGCCCAAGTCATTATTGGGTCAAAGTCATTTAATTTTTTGTTTAAATTTAATATCAGCTAAAATCTGGGTGGTGCTGTCCCTCAGGTTTTAGCACAGAGCTGTGATCTGAGAAGAAGACTTGATAAAGTGTGACCACTCCAGCAAATGTTTCCTGAAAATGTGATGGTGAAAGGTTAGTACAAAACTGAAGACTCTGTATTGACATTAACATTAACCAGCAAATAAGTTTCACAAGAGATAAAAAAACTTGTATTCAGAGACAGGGAGAGACCATTGTGGAGGACAAAGTGTGTGTGATAACAGTGATAACCCATGTTATAGAGGCTATTTTTACAAAATATGAATGCCGATGCACTGTGGGATTTTGCCTTGCCTTTTGTGCCTTTGATACTAAACGTTTGAAAACCACTGGCCTAAGTGATAAACCTCAGAAAAGGTCTCTAAAGACTGACTTCTAAAAAATATTGTCAACTTCTGGCTGAGGTTAGAAGTCAAACCATATCAATTCTACATTCCACAAACCTGCCACCGGTCAGAAGACGTCCTGAGAGATTGAACAGATTGCTGGCATTGACCGTGTGGCTTTCACTGAACAGACTTCAGGGACAATTGTACCTTATTGATACCACATTTCTTTAGGGCAGCTGGAGTTTGCCTCATGCTCAACTCTTACATACAGTATTTAACTTCTTGCATCTCTTATCTGTCCCCCTACCAAACATAAAGAGTCTGTGGTCACATTTTGCAAAGCCTTTACTTTAGCCATGTTGCCATAATCCTAGCACCTTTCATGTGTTGTTCCTCACCAGACTTACTCTAGGTGGTAGTTAGTGATTTTAACACTGTTGCTTTTAACACTGGCACACCGTAGCTCCGATGAAAGAGACCTGAACAGACCCCAAGCTATACAATTTACCCTCTGGAAAAACAGAAGAGTCATGAAAGGCAAATACACTATCTTCAGGACGTGTTCACACACTTTGGCCTGTTGTGTAGCAAATTCATTATTAATTTACAAAACCTAATATTGTCCCAGGAATCTGACAAAATACAAAAGGATAAAATATAAAACTCATTTATAAAAGCAGTCAGAGCATATGCAAACTGTGGTCTGGTGCTTTAAAATCCAAGTATCCACATTTCATGACTGAAATGGAGCGGGTTTGACTCATTCACTTTGATTAACTCAGATTAGTTCTATGTGTTCTTAGTTTTAGCCTTGAACTCAGGACACTGATCTTTCCATGATCAACAACTTGACAAAAGATGTACTTATCACCGTCAGATTTAAACCACACAAGGATTTAAATGCAGGAGAGGGATCGGACACCTGAAACTCAAACTGTAAGATGTAATATTTCCGAGCAAGCAATCACAAAATGTTTGTTTTGTGACAACAGCATGAATAAATGTACTATAACACAATAAACCTTTTTACCCAGAGGGCTTGCCTACTTGAATGATATCTAGATCAGTTTGTGCAGCAAACTGATCTAGATATCTTTCGCAAAACCAAAAGAACAATCCTTTGTGAGAAATGACCACTAGAAACTCTTGAAATGACATTTCGTATTCTAGTTAATTACACATGAACAGAGCCTAAAATGCCAGTGTATCAGTATTAACTGGTGTAATGCAAGTGCAATATTACTAAAAGTTTTTTTTGCCTTAATTAAGCTACAGTATGAAGCAGCATCAGTAGCTCCCAGTGGACGTGAATTTACTTCAGGAAATGCAGCTATGTCTAGTGTTTTTTAGATGTGTCTAAAACTTGATTGAACTCCACTGGTAGCAAACTTAGCTGAATGGACATAATTTGCAAAAGCACAGAACTGTGTAAATTCTGTGTGTTTGCAAATCAGTCTACGATACTGTCAGGGTTTGTAGTTTTGAGTGAACCCAAGTGCAATGAACAAGAGGGAGTGTGCCGATAAAATTAACTTTATTAAAAAGAAAAGGCACAAAGCAGAGATCACTCTGCTACGGAGGATAAAACACAATACTAGAGTCTAGTTGTCAGGATAATACAAAGACTAAACCAACACAGGAAAAGAATCAAATAACCAAGGAGAATCCTAACCTGAAGCAGCACTCAGGGATAAAGTAAGAATCTAAACCCACTTACATGGATGGACTGAATGAGGGAGGGCCTAGCAAAGCAAAGGATCTTGCATGAGAATTTACCCGAACGCAAATTATGACTAAGGATGAGAGCACTAAAAACATAAACAAGTGCTAGTGAAAACTGCAGAGAGAAGATATTGATACAAACTTAGGAGAGAAACACAAATTTAGGGCCAGCAGTGAGTAGAAATATGAACGTTAACCAGGGTGAAACTACATCAACAAGTGAATACGGGCAGTCACAAAATAGAGAACCAAAACTTAAACACACTATGAGAACTGAACAACAATCTAGACATAAGTGTAAATCACAGAAACTACAAAGAAATCTAGCAACAGAGAATGTAATATGCAGGAGACAGAAGGAAACAGAAATACACGCTCCTAAGGGAGGCTCCTGGACTGGGGAACATGTGCAACCAACAACTGTTGGGGAAATGAATCAGGAACTGGAAGTGGGGGAAAAGGCTGCAAAATAAGAGTCCAGAGGAGGAAGATTCACTTTCCCGCTTCAGTTTGCTGATACTGTGGAGACTTCCTCCATTTTTGATGAGTTTTCCTGTCCTTGCCACAGAGACACACCCCCTTGGCATGACGCTGTCAACTTTAGTTAATATAAGCTGAGATATGAACTCCAGTATCCTCCTATAGTAGGTAATTTTTGCATTTCTCAGACGTTTTTTTCCACAGGCAGAAGCAGCTTAATCAACATCCTAGGCTAAAGCTGCTTTGTATTTTAATATTTTTGACATTGTAAGTAAACACAGAGCCCCAAATATTTCTCAATCAGTCAGTAACAAAAATCCCTGGAAGTTCCTTTAATATGGGCTTTTTAATAAGCAGGCACAGTAGGTTTTTATTAAAAAACACATTGATACGAGTGTTAGATCCATAGCCTTTAAAAACTGAACTACAGTGCAACCAGAAGTGAAGGACGGTGAAGGAGACTGCTGAAGACAATGTTCACACCTCTAGTAGTGCACCAGATGGAGGCAGGGGCCCAGCTGACAGCGCGGCAGCACACGGAAAGTTGAGCAACTCATTTTGCTGGAAGTGTGGCTGATCCACCAGTCCAGCACCCATCATCCCTGCGAACACAGGCATGTTTGTGATGGCCAAACTGCTGGGAAATAGCACATTAAAGAAAAAAGAAGAAGAAGAAAAAAAAAAGACTTAGCAAATTTGTGCTTAAACCAAAAATATGTTGAGGGTGGGGTTGTTTTGATTTCTCCACACACATCATTCCACCACACATAGCATAATTTTTTTGTTTTGAAGCATTTAATAGATAGAGTGATATCTACAGCATCACTAAAGCTATCCAATTTTAAAAGATGGGTGATAGATCTAATAATAGACAATCTGTTGCACTTGGTATGCAGGTTACTGTGTTTTCACTTAAATGCTAGCATACTTGAGCACTTAAGTACAACTTTACACTTACTTGTTCTTTACTTGACTATTTTCATTTGGAGCTACTTTAATCTGGTCACAAGTCATGTGAAAACATAGGACTTTGCAGATAATTTAAACATTTATTACTATAGCAGGTAAAATTATCTCCTGCAACTTGTGATCTGTCCACATAAATGCATTAATAATTCAGCATATAATCAATGGAAACTGATTTTCTATTAGATTTGTTTTTAGCAGCTCAATCAGCCTGATGTTAGTAGAGAAGCTGTACTTTTGTTCTTAAAAAATTATTTTAGAGCATGCAGCACTTACTACTGTACTAAACTGAGACTGAAGTATTGAACTACTGTTAGTGGAATACTTTTTAAACAACTGCAGGATGGATCTATGTCAGGTTCTTGCATGAACATAAACTTAATTTCTTCAAATAAATGAAGGGTTTGGACAAGGTAGCAACAACTAATCATCTATCCATTTATCAAGTTTTTACGAACAGGCCTCAAGCTTGGATCTCCAGGCAGCAACGCGTTTGTACCTTCACTGCTGCTTGAATTCCAAAGCAAAATCATCTACGGCTATTAGCAAGAAACATTTTTCAAAGTGCCCTGTGCCTCAGATCACACGACTTTCAAGATTCTTATCTGTTGTGAAATTGAGGCTCATCACATTCCTGTAGAGGACACGGATTAATTACTCCCAAACTGTGGCCAGAGGCAGGTGAGACCAGCAGAGCAGTGCACACTGGGCTCTGTATTACTGAGGCTGTCCTACCGGAGTGACACATGTCACGCAACACCCCCTCTCCTTCTCACTCAAAGGTTCACCTCTCTCCTTCTTTCAACCCCTCTGTCTGCCTCTATCACATCACATGAAAAACCTTCCTCTCTCTCTCTCTCTCTCTCCCTAAGCTCCCCACATGTTGGGGTAACAAGCTGTGAATTGACAATTGTTGTTAACAACATGGTCACGTGTGACTGATTAATTCTTTAAACCTACAAGACATTTGTGGATTCAACCACGTCTGTCACAGCTACCAGATTCTACACATACACACATGCGGTAGATCCATCTTTCTCTGATCACGGAGGTTTTGATCACGATGATAATGAGTTGTGGTTGTGAGTCCTGCCTACTGTCATTTATCACCCTGAGCCACATGCACATCTCCATACTATGTTTGGACAGCACTGTTTGTGAGATTGTTTGTGGGGACCCTTAGTGAACAGTGAGAGGGCTTAATCCAATCACATAATATTGTTAAAATTTAAAGTAAAGTTTAAAATGGATATTTGAATGTCTAAGTTAGATACTTTGATGAGAGAATACCTGGGGACCACATCACTCTTCTGCCTGCTTCAGTTTGGCTATAGATCCTTTAATCATTTATGAGCGGGGATGTTCAGGGAGATTCTCAAAACCTCCTATATGAAATCATCAGCAGGGTACATAGATAGTGAGCTGTTCAGGAAGTGGATCACTGCTCTTCATCATGGACAAAATGTGTTTCTCCTGTGTGAGACGTGATCTGCCGCTTCCTGAAGTGCCGCCCACTATCTCCACCCCAAGGTTGGAAAGTCTCATTATTGAATGACCTGTCCGAGTGGTCCCATCCAGATATTCTCAACAAGCTGGAACATCATACAATCAAAGCATAATTGTGTTAAGAGAAAGTAAGGCCATGTGAACTTTTAGGGAAAAAGGGTTTGCATGCATGAATGAGCATTTCCTGTGTCCTCAAGACATTTCTAGCTCTGTTTAGTAGTTATATGAGGCCTAAAAGGCTTATGGTTTAGACGGGTGTGTTTTCCCAGTAAATAAAGTGGACAAAGAGAGCTCAGTATTGACAGTGGACTTGTACTATTTTAGTGTCTCAGTATGATACATGACTTCCCTGCCTGAGCTGAATATTTGCAGCAGAACCCACTAGCCTGGATTCCAGCTTCCTGTCCCAGAAAGCAGGACACCAATAATAAAAAAAAAAAGTGAATAAAGTATGGGCACAACTTAGGGAAAGTGCAATAATCCCACAAACACTGGGACATGCCATATTCCACACGGCCTGTCGCAGCCAATGAAGGACATCACAACCATTGTGGGTTCAGTAGATTTGATGGGATTCAGATTCACTCATTCAGGTTTATTAGTCTGTGCTGTGTTAAATACTTCATCCACCTTTTATGTACATATTCTAAGGGTCAGTGCACAAATAAGTCATGGGTTGCTGTAATTTGAGTACATTCCACTAAAGTTATCAAAAAAATAAATAATCAATATTTACCTGCCAGCGCTCGCAAAAATGTAGATAACAAAAGCGCTCCCATGCTCATATCAAGTCCATGTTCCTTGCTTTTGAAAGCAGATTATATAGAATGTTCTCACCATCAGACGCTGAGTTCGTACCAGGTTTTGTGAGAACACGTCTAGCAGCTTTACCACCATTAGATGATTCATTTGCTGATGGCTGAGATGAGTAATAAGTGGAAGTTTTCGGTACATCCCTGGATTAGAGAGCAAAACAAGGCACTCCACAGTGTAACAAAGCAGCAGCCTTATTAAAGTTAGAAGTTGTTATCCACATGATAGGTGGAGTTGCTGATGAATTTCATCAAACCGTTATCCAAAGTTTTGAGGGCCCCTGGAAAACATGGTCCTCTTTGCACTTTGTGTCAAAGCAAGCGATATTCTGTCCATTATCGTTACCCCGGTTATTCTCTTTAGGGTCACTGGGGATGCTGGAGCCCATCCCAGCGGTCACTGGGCAAGAAGACAGGTACACACTTACCCACGTCTTGGTCATTAAAATAAACATACTGTAGATTTTAGTACCAGTCTGTCGGGGAGGTTCCTGACTAATTTCTGGGCAGGTTTTCCCCCTCCATCAGAAGGACCGAGCTCTAGGACATTTTGTCAGTGCATCTTTACTTTATTCAGTTTTGCTGTGATTTTAAGCTAAACAAAAGTAGACAATACAGCTTACAAAGAAAAAGGATACTCACTTGCTTCATATCCATAAAGGTTCAACCTTCTTAGTAGCTTGGTCAAAGAAGAAGTTCAGAACAATGACTAGGTGGATGATCTATTGAGAGAAATGTGTTCTTGTGAGAGCACAGGACAATGATTGAGGTTCAGACATTTCACTATTCTTTATTTCATGCTTAGTTCATGGTATTTTAACTGTATGTTACAACATCTGCTGATAGGACAGTCACATCTGGCAAGACAATCTCAAAATTGGTCTATTTTGGCAGTTAAGTCTGTATAATTACATTCACACATGTCAAAAATTCCTAAAACATAAGACATCATTAATAAAATACAGGAAAGTGTAGTTTCTTCTGATAGATTTACTCTAATCTAGAAATATTTTGGAATCTATCCGAAACATTTAATGAAATAATTTGTTTTCAAACAAATGCCAAACATGCTCTTATTTGATTTGATGTGCAATTAATTCACATAAATAATCCACTGTGAAAGATTAGATCAGTGGTTTCCCATCTTGGGACAAGAGCCGTCTAGACTCGTCGTTGGCAGCCAATGATTTCCTATCTGCACGTTCTTAGTTTGGGGTTTTATCTGTGCTTTGAACTTAAACTACAGTCTGGAGATGGAGTTTACTTTCCAGATGCTGTATTACAAAAATGTTTATTTTTTTAATTTTTGTTTTGCATAATCTTTAACGTGAATTACTGAACAATGTGGAAGTAGATAAGCTGATACGACTAACAATGTTTTTGTCCTGGAGTTGCAACGCATCAGGACGTGTTAGCGTTTACACTACAAAAACTACGTGGTCAGATGTGTCCCGGACCATCTCATCAGGTGGTTTGACTGATCGGATCCCAGTCTGTCTTGGTGGTGTCCGCTTGTGATCCGATCACCTGAGATGCATTTTGAGTCCAAGAGTAAACAAGCTCATTTTTTCGTTCACAACTGCCACAGTCGGCCTCGTACCTGGTGACGAAGACGAGCTCATTCTGGTGCAGTACATGATAAAAGTGTAGGTAGTGGATGAATGAATGTGAAACATGTTGTTCTGACAAATGGACAGTAAAGGTCTGTTGAAAGCAGAGAAGACACTGGCTCCTGCTCTGGCTTATGTGACACACACTGGCTGCAGGTGTGACCCACACTGCTGATTTCACTCCCACAGGTCTGCAGCCCTGAGGAGGGAAATTAGAGCAACAGCAACAGAATCCAACACAACAGGGGCGTCACAAAACTTATGTGTAACTGTCTTCTCATTTAACTTTTGCACAACAACAAAGGCCTATAGACACCTAAGAACACAACTATAATAAGCAAATACAATTAAAATACAAATACAAAATTAAAAATATTTTTTAAAAGTGTTAGTACCACACTGACAGTTCTACTGCATTAAAATTAATTAAATGAATAAGTGAATTTATTTAAAATAAAAGTTTGTTACTAGCTTTGTTTGTTGTTATATGGGAATTGTGTTTTTTTGAAGTATTACGGATGATTTTACTAAAGTCATAACCATGGATTAACAACATGAGATGTCATTCCATTTCCTGCGGCTTCTGCATAGAGGCCAGTTATGATGAGAGTATGCAGTTTTTGGAATTGTAATTGAGCCAAAATTATTTCTGTCAAACCCCAGAATAAAAACATGAACCTGAAATAATTCATAACATATCCTTTTTGGACCTTGCATCCTGATGAAATAAAGACCAAAGATATGTAGGAAACAGTGTATAAGAGTTTTACAACATGTTTTAAAATTGATATTTTTGATGCAACCAATGTAAAAAAAACATCTGCTGCATAAAGAGCTGTATAAACTACTGTGTTTAGTAAATCTGCAGTACTATAGAACATGTATGCAGACTGAGATATTCACATCAAGAGACTAAAAGCATTCCTAAAAATGAAGTACTGGCTCCAACCAGAGGGAGGTAAAACGTATGTGATTCTTCATTTGAAATCCTCTGTTGTTGTGACACAAAAGCTTGGCTTGTTTTTAGCGACCTCAGAGACTCTGGAGCAGAGAAAGACAATCCTGCTTAAGCTGAGAGGGCTAGGGAGGGTTTAGAAAACAGGCTGGGGACACAGGGGGGTCGCAGATGGGATCTCAGATGGGATAATTACCATATGTCCCAAATCCTGCCTGACTCCCTCCTCTAATCCAGAGAGGAAGAGAAAACACAGAGAAAGACCAATTATGCTCTGAACTTCTTTTTCTTTCCAACCTTACCTTCTGTCTTTCCAGACACCATCTCTCCTCTCACCTCTGCCCATAAACTTCAACTCACTGTGTCGCCTGTATGTTGCAGCTGTATGAACAGTGCATACTGAAATCAAATGCTAAGCAAATCAAAAAACTACAGTCAGTGATCTGCAATGAAAGAAATTGTTTTAATCAGCAAAGTGGATTTTTGATTTCCACCTCTGAAAGTGTTGTAATTTGTTGTAGTTTTCTCTCATTTGCATGCTGCAGTAGGTCACTGGCTGTTGAGCTGCCTGTCTTATTTAATTTAAGGCACTGCCCTGCTGCTCAACTGTTACTGCAGGAGCTTTCACTCATTTCCAGTGCACTCAAATTATAATAGTTACAACAAAAAGCCAATTTCTTATTCTTATAAAGCAGGGAATACATTTGCGAGTGTCACAAACCCAGCAAATTGCCTCTTTTTATTATCAGAATCTGATTTAGTCCCTATATTATTTGGGAAGTCTAGAAGAGCTGTATGATTGTTCTATTTTAAAACCCATTTGTGTGTGTGGGAGCAGAGATGCTCAACTGGAGAAGCTCACTAGTGTGTGTGCACTATGGGCCCTGTAACACAAACGTGTGAGGATCATTTTGATCATTATATAGACTGATATCTGAAGGAATATGGATTTTTTTTTTACTATGCACCACCGAGCAACTTTTATAGGAATGAATGGGTGCTGTGATTCGATCTGATATCCAGTTCTTATAATAGCCTACATCCATGGTTATAGTCCATAAATGAGTCTAACTCTAGATTTTCAATTGCAATTTTTTGTACCTTAGCATCACAATGGTTTCACAATATTCTGATTAAGATCTCACTCATTGTGTGAATGTTTTAAGTGTAAGTGATCAAACTTTATAGTTGAAGAGAAATCATCTTTAATGTAGGCTTTTCTGACTGAAAAAAATCACACACACTTTATTTTACCACTTCACCTCCAAGTGTTTTTGCTGTGGGGCAAAGACCTACAAAATAGGCTTTGACTATGTCCAGAGTCTCAGCTAGTTTCACCTGTAGAATTGTACTTATAGAAATAATATGCACAATATAACATTCATTATTTATGTGTATAGTGTTACCTGTAGTAAGTAAATGAAGATGGTTCGTTATATGGAGCAACGAATGGACTCCAGTGGGGCATATGTCTCTCTTAGACACACTTATAAAATCCACATAAATCTGGTCCAAGAGTTTGAAGTGGTAACACTGTTATTTTTTTCTGTGATGGATGATCTGGTGCTAACAATAGGCATGCCTCAGTGTGTGTGTGTGTGTGTGTGTGTGTGTGTGTGTGCATTCTTAACAAAAGATGTGTATGATGAAACCCATGAGGACACTCCTGCTTGTGCCTGCAAAGGCATTTTCAGGTGCAATGAGGCCACTAGATGCCTCAGTGGGTCACTGTGTTTGAAATCTGTGTCTGCCAGTTGTCTAGTGCGTTTAGGAAAGGTTAACTAAAACTGACTACAAGTAAGAGTTCTTCATTTGTTCACCTTTCTTTATTCTCTGTGGTCCGTCATGTAGGCTTCAATCTGAATAACCAGTCAGAAATTAGGTTTTTGTGGCTCAATCTTCACCAGAAAACATTAGGGGGTTTCACTCTGTTTGGTACGAATTTCGATCATGTTCTGTTGGAGGCAGCATAAAGCAGGTCAGTCTAAGACCAGTGAGTGACAAGCTCTTTTCATTTTAAAGACAAACTTGTAATGCTACACGATATGTTCTGTTTTACCAACAATGCAGGGATTTTCTACTTAGCAGTATGGAAGGGAAGAATATTTACCTTTATGAAATGATGATAATCTTAGTAGCTCTGTGGTCAGTGGAGAACTCTATTTAGTCGACTACAGGGACCTAGTGAACCACTCAGCTCCTTCTTGTCCCCCACAAACTTTTATCAGGCCATTTTTCACATGCCACATTTTTCTCTACTTTGATGCATTGGTGTCTGCAATCCACACAAATCCACACAAATTCTACAGCTGTTTGTGAAGCTCCAGAATGTTGTTGCAAAGAACATTTTTTTTTGCGTATTAGATTTTTTTTGTACTCTCGGACCAAAGCATTTTGTCTTCTGAGTTTTTTGTAGAGCTCATGTATGATGATTCATTTGGTAAATGACATTCATCTCAGTTTTGATTTTAAATTCCTTCATTAATTTTAATTCAAGGTTTCACATTCTTTTTTGTTCTTTCCTCCGGACTCTGCATTGGAGTTTGTAATTATACTGCATCTTGGTCTGTTTAGAAACTTTCTGTTTTATATCAGGTCCTCAGTGTCTCTTTATCTCTGCTCTTTGGGACAAACGGTGCATGAACTAAAGCCTTAGTTCTCGTCCTGCTTTGTTTTACGTTGCTGTTGCAGAGAATCCTGCCTGAAGATTTTCTGCCAGAGGTCCTTAACCTTTGCCAGCAACACATTTCTTTTCGCAGGCTCAGGCATTAGTTTTTTCTTTTTAATTATGTTATGTTCTTTCACTAAGACCTCAAATTTCATTTTTGTGCCCTCAATTTTTGCCAAAGACAGTAGTTGCTAAGGATTATGTTACCAAATTGAAGTTGGTTCAAAATCGGTTGCAAACCAGTTTTGAACAAGAACAACCCAGGGAAAATGTACATTGTCCCTATTACTACAGATCTGGACTGCATTATGCAGATAATTATTATAATGTAGATAATGGAAGTGTTTTATACGTGGTAGATACTGTTCTGTGCAATGACAGTGTTTTCAGTCCAGGACACAAGTCTTACAGTTTGTTAAAACTATGATCTCCCTAACACAAAAGTTTAAATGCTCTCTTGTTTCTCTGTAAACAGTCTTTGTAAAACTATATCTACAAAAAATTTTTTACAGTTGCTTTTATTGTGGCACAACAGTATGAAAACTCAGCACCCTGTGGCCATCAGTTCCTACAAACCATATCAGTAAGTAGGCAACTTGTTTATCTAACACTATACACCTATACATATGTTACAATAAAGATAGTTGCATACGTGTTCCCATTTCTGAAGATTCATACAATGGAAGTTCTCCTAAATTTTGAATTTTTTTTTTCATTATTATAATTTTTTTTCCCCTCCAAATTAATATTAGAAAGAACTGTATGAAGCTTCTGAAAATGCCATCTGAATTCAGGTGAATCCAGTCAAACGGCCTTCTGGATTTTGTAAAGGTCACAATATTTTGTCTTTAACATCTTCATCTGCTTCTTTCTGCGACTCCAATGTGAGGCAATACAAAAGAGGCACAAACTGAGGCAATAATGTAGCCAGAAATCATATTGTGGATGAGCACAGAGAAAGTCAAGTGAGTCTTACTCCACGACCCGTAGGGATAGTATTTTTGCACTAATTGGCAACTCTTACCATAATGTTACTTATTAAAAAGACAATAAAGCCAGAAACTATAACAGGCTGACACTGCAGCAGTAACCACACACCTGCAGATCCACATTCCTCCTTTACAGGTCAGAGAAAGAGCAGTGTGCATTTTCAGCCATATGGACAAGGTACTAAAACAAGCTGTGGGGACAGTGATAACATAAAAAACTGCACTACTGGCACTTCTGCTGTTGCACTATACTATCTAATTTAGTCACCCAATTTGTTGTCATTGCTGATGATCTGTTGATAACACACTGTCATATTGGGTGAACAGGGCCTGTAGGACATTATTTGTTTGGGAAAATACTGTATGTAACTACAACTTTTGCTGGCAGGTTAATTTGAGGATGAGTTAACATCCACAGGAATTTATTTTGCTTCGTTGATGGGGCAAATAGCACATGCCAGTGTTGAGAAAGATGACTAATAACATTTTCTCCTCCTCGTGGCAGTGTCATTTGAATGTTTTATGTCAGCAAAATCAGTTGTTTTACCATTATGTAAACTTGAGGCTAAGTAAAAGGAAGTATCCTGATAGGCTTCTGCTCCACTGCTCTGAGCGTTGCAGCTGCTGTTCACTCGCTGACAAGGGAATCATAGTGTGATAGTGCTGACAGTGTAACGAATTATGAAAAAAAATCATTTTTAAAGCTGCTATGTGCAGCTTACACTACTGATAGCATGTAACTTGAAATCATTCCACCCTGCTTAGCCAAGCCTTCCTTCTTCCTGCTCTGAAACAGCTCTGCGTGCTCTTCATGCTTCAGCAGTCTGCGCAGCCCCTTAGGCAGTCAGGTAGTTTCCTGATTGGTCAGAAGGACAAACCTCACACAGAAACAAGACCAATATTTCTGGGCTGTTGCCAGTGTTACTGTGTGACTCTGGGTCATTAGGAGCTTTGACAGCAACTCTTATCATGAGCCACGCAAGTTTTGTAGGATGTTTCAACTGTGTTTCCACTAAAAAAACAAATATTCAAAAAATGTTTAATAGCTTTAACTGGAAAGACCTGATCTCTGATCTCCAACAATAGCTTTGCATACCTACAGCTATAGGGAGCACAGAAGTTTTTGTGGTCGGACACATATCAGACCGACCACGTAATTTATTTCTGAAAAAACAGTTACAAATCACTGTTGATCGTTGCTGTTTCTGTGTGACTATGGTTTTCTAATGTGACTATGGTTAAAAGCATGGAGCATCTTTGTCTGATTTAACTGATGTTTGCGGTTAAAAAAAAACAATTTGAAAGGGAAAAGATGTGTTTTAATAGTTAAATGATTTCTTTATTAGGTTTTAGTTAGACATAACAGAAAGAAATTGAACAATTTCAGTGAAACACATTAGTGTGTTAAATCAACATCTAATTGAAAACTTTTTCCAATAATGGTTTGCAGGCACAGTGCTATTTTCCTCCAAAGTTATTTTCCTTAGTTAAAATATAGCTGCACATAACTGTACTGGTATGTGCAGAGAAGGTCACGTTGAAATGTATTCAGATGCTGCAGGAAGGTGACGGAGCTGTCACAGTGCATTGCTGTCAAACTCACAAAGTTAACATTTGATGCCTGTTTAAGTGGAGTGATAGCACTCACTATCATTCACTGCTGGAAGTCATGGGCTCGAACCCACCAACCAGCTGGAGCTTTTCTGTGCAAAGTCTGCATGTTCTCACCCCATGACTCCTTTTCCACATACCTAATTCAAAACTTTCGCTTTTTGACAACCGTTGGCTCCCGACCGGAGTGGAAAGCTGCTTCCAGAATCGCTTCAATTGTTTGGTGGTTGAATCAAGAACGAGTCTGGGGTATCAGGATTAGCACCACCTCTAGTGGCCATTGTTGTTGTGCTTTTGTAAAATAATATGTGCAAAAATGTGCAAAATAATATACAGGTGGCATTACTGTGCACATAATGTACAGAGGTTTGAAGTTTAGCAGAAACCATAAGCAACACAAGTCAGTATGTGCCATAAGAATGTGATGTGGTTTAGACCAGCACAAGTCACATAATACTTTAGTAGTCAGAAAGAAGTATTGGTGTCTCTCACTTGCCTCTAGGTCTCAATGTCAAATAGACTGTGACAGACTGGCGACCTGCCTCTAACTCAATAACAGCTGGAATTTGCTTTACGCTGCTACTCTTAAAAGGATAAAAGGAAGGAGGTTCAGATAAAACTATAGAGACCTGTTTGCTGAGCATCATGTATAATACAAAAGATAAATGATTAAGAGAACCAGTAAATAACATACATGTTCAAAATGAGCACACACAAAGTTCACATTAGAAATGCAGTTTCATGGAGATTGATGAAATGAGTTATGTTTGAAAATGGTTTGTTTACAGGGGCCTTTTGGCAGTAAAAACCATTCTAAAAACCAGGCATTCTACTGAAGGTGCACATAGAAAAAAACATAAAAGCAGAGTCAAACGTTTTCTGTTTGTTTGTGGGTGCACTGGTGAAATTCACACTGCTCTCCTTTAGCAGCAATTCTCCTCCCTCAGAATTAGCCTGGTGCAGCAGCAGTCCTGATGTGATGAGAAGTGACAGATGCTGTGGACTGTTTCGACTGGATGTGATCCACTTGGCTCTGTGCTGATCAAATCTCCAACAACATACTATTAACTCCAAGCAAATTGTGCCAAGTAGGTTAAAGGGAGCCTTGTCTGTTTTAATATCACTGATATCTCCATTTGTTGTCAGGGTGTAGAAAGACTCATCTCGCTTAGAAGGCGCTTGATAGCCAAAGCACATTTGTCACAGTTACTTTCTCTCTCTTTCTGTGTTCTCTTTTTCTACTTTCTCTGCTTCAACAGGGAAAATCAGCTCATTGTGTCAATTTAAACAACAATTTTTTCATCAGACAATTCGTTCAACTCTGTCCCCCTGACGACAGCAGCTTTACACATGCAGATGACAGATGTCTTATAAGTTGTTCAGTTTAACTGACTATAGCCTTTTATTAAGCACAAATGTACATTAAAATATAGATTAATATTAATCCTTTTGCTTTGTATCCTTTGTATCCTTCTGACCACAGGGATTTAATATTGGCATATATGGCACATGAAAGGAGCCACACACCCCTGAGCTCGATGGTCACCTTTTGGGTTGTTCCACTTGGCATCCATGTGTTCATGTGGATGGATGGATGAGGTGAAGTCATCCGAGTGAGAAAGACTCTGACACTGTCTCAGGAGGGACAGAAGACCTGCACTGTAAGTTGTTGATAGGTTGTGTCTTAGGCTAATTGTTCCAAGGCTCCTAAGAAGTCTTAAAAACAGACCAACAGTGATGGTAAATAGCCACTTACATTGTGCTTTTATGCAAGGGGTTTTACAACGTTGCTTCTAACTCATCCATTCACAACACACACCAGGTGGCTGCCATGCAAGGTGCTCACCTGACCCAATGGGAGGGTTCATTGTCTTAACAAGGACACTTTAACATGTAGCCAGGAGGGACTGGGGATCGAACCCTGTGGTCCATGGCAACTTCCATACTTAAAAATTATTGTATATCTAATTAGAGTACATTTTTCATACTAAAATATAAAAGCAGACTCAATGTTTTTCTGTTTATTTGTTTGAATTTCTTTTATTAGCCTTTGTTTCTGAAACCCCCTGGAGGCCCCTAACTAATGCAGCCCTAATTTCTTGGTCCTCATGCTGTGTTAAAAAAGGCTTTTCTCATTGCTTTGGGGCTTCTTCCACAAGTTATGATTAGAAGATTAGGAGACAAATTATCTGAATACTCTGAATGTTAAAAATGTTAAAAAATGCACGGTCTGCGTTATTTATCTTGAAAGTTTTAGTTAGGTTTTCGCTTGTTAAATGTTTGAACCTATAACACATGAATAATAGGCCTTTTCTATGAGAAAGACCAATAAAAAATAAAAAAGTGCATCATACCTTGTCTGATGCTAAAAGATCCTTTAGTTGACGTCTTTGATGGATCTTTGTTTAGTGACAATGAAATCAATGCACTGCCTGTTTCTAATGCCACTGATAACACTGAAGATCCCGGAAAATAACTTTACAGTCCTTGAGCTTCAGTTTAGTACTTTGGAAAGGACATCCTTACAAATTAACTTTAATATCACATAATGTACAACATACTTTTCTCGGTATTGAGTGCCTCCAGTATCCGTCACTGGAGGTAAAAGGATTTTTTAGGATGCCATTTGAAGAACAAGTGGCGTAGTGTCTTGAGTTTTTCTCTATGCAAGTGGCCAAACCAATTAGTGGGAAACACTGCAGCTTCCTTTCCAGTGAACAATGTGAAATAGTTGTTGGAACACATGACTGAGAGGTTCCACTACAGGTAATCAGATCCCAAGTCTCTGTGGTAGTGGCTCAGAGTGGGTCCTGGAACCATATGTTTATTGTGCATGGGTCTGCCCTATTTTATACGTCTTCAACTAGATGGATTTATCAGCAGCTTGAAAACATGAGTCAAGTATTTTATTTAGGTAGAAGTGTCAACGTGTAATGATTTCAACAGGGTCAGGGGATCAGGTGTAGTGGTGCAGCATTAGAAAGTTAGGCTTCATTAATTCAGAGCAAGTGTAAAGAGGTTTCTGTTAAGATAACAGTATGAGGGTGTGTGTTTGGGCGTGTGTGTGTGTGTTTGTGGGAGGGGTAGAAGTGGGTTTCTCCAAATGAAATGGCTCCCCACTTCCTTGTAGAAAGAAAAATCAATTGTGACATTCTCCAGACAGTGCACACCACATTTAATTAGCTCAGAGACACGTGGGAGAAAGCCAAATTATTCAATAACCGAGGAGAAGATGCTGGTTTGTTAGGCCGGGGCAAGGGAGGACGCTGGAGGAAGCAAAGTGATGGTAAATGGGAGATAATAGGGAGGCAAGAGGGGGGTAAAAGGGGAGGCAGGCAAGGTGAGCGGGAGGTGAACGAGAAGAGGAGGAGATGAGGTGAGCGAGGGAAAATAGATGCAATGAAGAAGGAAGTGAGGGGACAAGTGGAGGCAAAGGAAAGAGACATAGGCCAAAGGAAGATAAGCGGGCGGGAATGAGTTCTGTGTGGAAGCACACGGCTCCTGTCCATTTAATTTGTAGTTTAGCCTAATTTCTCACTATAGATGCCAGTAATACCTGACAGCAGCTCCGCAGCTAATTGTGCCATTCGCCGTGATAGAGTACCAAGCTTATGCTCCTGCTGACTCTTATTAGATTCTAATCTTATTAGGTGAAAGCAAACTCTGTCTTCAAGCCTGAGAGAATGTGATTAAAAAGGTTTTCTTCTTTCACTTTCCAATGAAGTCACCTTTACAGATATGGGGGGTAATTGTTGGAGAAAGTGTTGAGCTGTTAGTTTGTTGCCCAGGTTTCTTCCTCTCTTTTATCCGTTTGTTCTATTTGTTTGCACTTTCTTTCTTAGCTGTGTTTTTCTCATAGTCATAGAAAATAAAGACAGTGCTTATTTTAGTTATATTAAATGTATTTCATACTGAACAAAAAACAGTGCTTAAAATAGTGTAAACTACATGCATAAACTTGGATGAGCGAGGATGACTTCAGCCATTTTCATCAGACTTCCCACGTTTCCAGTTTGTGGAGAAACTTCCCTCTGCTTCCTGATATTTAAAATGTCACAGGATGTCATCTGGCTGCTCTGGCCTCAGAGGTTGTGGTCTTGGCCGACCTGCTCTTCTCGAGCTCGTCCATCACAATACCTGGAATTACAACTCAAGTTTTACAAGTTTACACTGAAAGCAGATACATAATAAGTATCTGCTTAGTATATAGTATAAGACGGGGAGGGGGGTGGGGGGCTTTCTGCCATATATGTATAGTTACTCCCCAAACCTAACCCATAGAAGCAAGTTGAAGTGCGTGGTGATGACAATATTTAAGATACTGACAACATGCAACAGCAGAGGATCTTTGTTGTGTTTCTCCACTCTCACATCACATTGAAACAGTGGTGATTTTGTATGGTTATATGTATTTCTAGTATATGCTTATGAATGTGTCTAACCATAACTACAGTACTCCCTATGTGCTCTAAATTAAAGAGTAAATGATAAACATTCCTTGTTTCGTTGCACCGATGACTTGGGTTGTGGTTATTACTCATTGTTATAGACGGTCCTTTTTTAGAAGCACTAACTGATTACAACATGATTTGAGGGCACACATAATCACACAAAGCATCTCTGTCATTGTGAATTGTGATTCTAATGTGGATCCCATTTTAATGTTTTGGTGAAAAAAAATATTAATATGCGATTCTAACACAGTGCGGTTGCAATACGAGCAGGTTAATGATGTTACAGTGTGTGTAAAGCCCGGTAGAGAGTCCTCCTACAGTCTACCTGTGGTCATCTTTCAGTATTAGGTGTTTGGTCTAACAGCAGAGTAGGCTGGGCATTTGAAATAATTTTCATAATGTACTTGTTTCTGTTGTCGCCCCTCCAGCTGATGAATAGGTGAGTGGCCCATGCCTGAAAAGTAGTCCTGGCTCAAAATAAACAGCTGATTATTTTCTACAGGTTTGGAACATACTGCCTCTACACACACCATACAAACGCCTCTTCAGCTTTTGAATGACATGAAAATAACCATCAGACAAAGTTTAGCTACTTTAACTTTACACTGCAAGTGCTGACTGACTGACATGAATCCCCCTCCAGGTAAGTTCTATGTTCGGGTTGCTGAGACTAAAGACTCAACTCAGCTGATGTAAATACCTTAAACTTTCCTTCACATTCTAAACTGAAGCCTGCACATCACAGAATGCAGACGACGCTGCTTTGGAGCTTCAGGTTGACCAGAATTATAGCCTGGGGTTCTTCATTGCTGTAGACAATGCTGCACTTTGATAATTGTTTACACAATTTTTTTTAAATTCAATAATTGTTTTAGCATTTTGAGTCAATCCTCCTGAGTTCAACATTACCTGGGCTGGAAGCATAAAACCCAGACTCAAATTGTGTCTGGGTGCTTGGACTCCATTATTCATGCCTGCAAGTAAAGTTTTCATCTTTTTATATTCACACTCACTTACTGCTTTGCTATACATACTTGTTACTTCATTTATCTCTCTATCAAACACACACACACACACACACCTGCACAAAACAACACATGCATTAGTCTCTGTCAAAGTTGCTACACCAGTCAGACAGATCACTCAGCAGTGACCACACCCCAGCAACTATGCATGCCTGTCTCTCTCTCTCTCTTCTTTCTCTGTCATTGTTGCTCATGTCATCATGAGCTGTATAAATAGTAACTCCAGGACCACACAGGAGTGAGCAAGAAGGCAAGGAGAACATTTAACTAAAGTGTGGAGGAGAGGAGCAGCAGGTACAGATGAAGGTAACGACCACACTTTGTTAAAATACTTTACTATAATGATCAGAAGTTCTTTGGCTGAATCATGTCAACCAAACCTGCTCATTATAGTTTAGTAGCAACTACAAATCTACTGCAAAGCGCTTTCACTCCAAATTAACACAGACCTGTTCTTTTAGAATGGAGGTGATAATTATGATGTTTGTTCAGGACCCACAGGAGAACCCTTAGTCACATTTGCCTTTCCCGGTTCCTTTTTGAATGGCTTTATGACAATTAAAATGTAATTGTAATTGTAATTAAAATGTGGCTAAACACAGGGCTGTGGCAACACAAAGTTAGAATTCATTTATTAGTGTTTGTGTCATGTGTTGCAACTAACATTCCTTTGTTAGCAGGTTGACAAACTTGATTTTTGCTCACACGTACAATGAGTTTGCTCCATTATCAAAATCCAAGCAATAGACTGATAACATCCATTTCACATGTTTCAGCAGGCTGAGGATATACTTCTAGGTTTAGGCTGGTATTACTTTGTTATCATTGGCATTTTTTAAATTACAAACGTTGTGCAAATTTCACATATGTATATAAATATGCACTTCTGGTTCAGTGCTGTGTATCATACTTTTATAAGAAAACAATATTCATTGTGATCTTCAAATGAGGTGCCAGAATGCAAGGTCAGAAGGAAGTACAATTACACATCAGAGGAGTAAAGAAATTGCTGTACACTGTGCGCTGCTGTAATTGAGTAATTGTAATTGTGGTGTCTTTGATTGCAACCAAACCAACTTATCTCAATTTGTCGTATTGTCTCATGGGGATTTTCTCAATACAGTGTAACGGAAAACATGGACTTGATCCAGAAATGCCCTCTTAACATGAACTAATAAAATAATAAGAGGAAAAAATATTCTAAATGTATACATATTTAGTTTTTGCACAGTTTTGTCCATAATTTCTACTAGTAACAGGAACAAGGAAATTTGGCTGTTGAGAACTAAAAATGATGAAAGGATCGGAAAAAAAAAACATATCAAATGATAAACATGACCATCCAGATGATCAAACTGCTACAATCTAATAGTTTTGCAGTCACTTCCTGGTTCAGACTTGAAAGACTTCTTCTGCAATGAGGGACATTTTCACTTAGTTGTGGTTTGGTAAAGCTAAAGTCAGTATTGGAGTTTGGCGAGTTTAACGAGATTTAAATATATTAACTAATCTTTGAACGTCTGTTTATGCTTAAGCTGAGACATGTTGACAGTATGTTATCAGATCATATTGCCACTACACCTGTAATTCAGTCTATGTGAAGTGCAAGAACTGGTGGTGAAACAACTGCAGCGCCCATCGCAGTGGAGTTAATTCTTACAGGACAAACTCAAAGGTGCAGTGATGTGTCTGCATCCACAGGACAGGGGGGCATTGCTCTGAGCGGGCTGCATGTATAAAGAAAAGACAGAGATGACAGCTACGTCTCAGACCAGACATGTTTATCCAGCAGCTTCACACAAATTCACACTTTTGTTTTTCATGTGACTCCAACAGTTCTCTGTCCTGTAACCTTAATGACCTCAGCATGTGTGAGTGTGAATTACCTACCAAATCCTCAGTCTGTCCAGCAGTCATGCGAAAGAGACAAACAAAGCTTTTTGCCTGAGTGGGCGCATTTCAAGCAATTTTCTGCAGTCAGACAGAGAAGTTCAGTTTCTGCATTAATCATACAGATGCTAACACCAGCACTGAATTTTCTCTTTGATGCTTTTGTTGATTAGGGTCCATTGCTCTGCAGCCTGAATTAGCTTGTTCATCTGTGCTGGAAAATTTAAAGCCCTTTGTCTGTACTGTAGTGTGTATATGGGGGCTGTTAAAATTCAGTGTCTCTTAAAATTGACTTGCGTTATCCTTTGAGACTGAATATGTTTTATAACTATTGGTATAATTACCCTGCTGATCTTTTTTCCTCTTTGTGTGTTTGTCTTCTGCTGCTCAGTATGGGATCTGGCCAGAGCAAGAACAAGTTGCACTGTAACCGCTACCTGGACAAACAGGGTCCTCCACCACTGGAACAACAAGGTGCTTCACAAACTTACACACTTCATTCTCTGTGTCTGTCAAGCCATTCTTCTTCTTCTTCTTCTTCTTCATATTGTTATTCAAATCCCCCAGCGGTGGATAATTTGAATGAAACTGGTCTGCTTTATGTGCAGCTAGGGAAGAAGTCAATGGGACACACAGAGTGCCAAAGGGCTGCCAACCACCTGGAAAAATGACCTGGGTGGTCCTCCACAGAGATCTGCCAGGTTTCCCCCATGACAACACCCTGCAGATCAACTACATATTCCCGGATGGAGAACAAACAGTAAGCATTGCACACTCACACCATACAATGGAGACAGAGTGGATCCATTGTCAACTGTGTATCTGTAGTTTTGTCATAAAATTATTTTCAATGAAAATTGATTATTTGAAAAGTTACTTAGCTAGGCTAACTTTTCTTTGTGTGACTTAAATCCTAAGATACATTGCACAGGTTTGTGGTGTATTATTAACACACACTATAGCAAGACAATTTATTTTACAATCCAGTTGCAAAGTATAATATATATATTCCATAAAATCAAATATGTATATATTCTAATTCCATAAAATTAACAAATAGGATCAGATTCCAATATAATTGCATGACATCATTCTGCTATTCAAATTATACAAAAGCACAAAGTGCCACACCAACAGCGAAACACACAGCATTGAACAACACTGAAAGAGAGAAAACCACTTCAGAGAAGCAACTTAGAGTTTACTTTGATTCAAATAAAAGAAACTGAAAGAGCTCAGAGCGCAGGTTTCTATGGAAACTAGTAGCATTCTTCCCAATAAGAAGGCTGATGATCTGGTTAGTCTGGTTATCAGGGCTTCAGGAGCATGGGAACTACAAACCTGTAATCACTGAAATGCAGCACAACTTTTAACCTGTGTGATTCCTGTAGGACAAAACACTGTGTCACTGTGTGCATGAGTCTCACGAAGACGAGGTGAACATATAAACACATTAACTAAAAAATGTCATCCCACCCTGTAACTTATTACCATTCTTGTACCAACCAGCACTATTGTTGGTACATGAATGAAAAAGCTCATGTTTTACTCTTCATAGTCACTTAAAGATTTTCATCTTTTATATATAAGTATATTTTTTATATCTAGGACCCCTTGTGGTTATTAGTCATTTTTAATTTGGGAATGTAGCTCCACCAGGTTTACAGCTGCTTCAAAGGTGATCACATCACTAAAAGGCCATTATTAGTCGTTTCACTGCACCTCACTATGGCCCTGAAGGGGTAAACTGCACCTACCAGGAGCTAATAGATGCTTATCATCACTACGTGTTATAATTACCAACTGGTTCAGTCTGGTTCAGGTACAGTAACTCAAAGCATTTAGCTGTGGAAGCGTGGTGGCAGCGCTATCAGCCAAATAAAACACATAGGTTAATAACTGTGTGGCATAAGGCAATGGAATGGACATAACTGCATTTGTGTCCTGAATAGAGTTTGTAGGACACTGTGTTATTTACTGGGCCGTTGCAACTTTTCTCTCCCTGCAGGAGAAACACCCTCACCCCGGCCTGCCTTATTCAGGTCTGCGGCTCTGTGCTTACCTGCCTGATAGCCGTGAGGGCAAGAAGGTTCTCAAGCTGCTAGAAAAGGCCTTCGTCCAGCAGCTGCTCTTTACTGTTGCCACCAATAAAGACGGGAAAGACGTGATCACTACAGCTTCCATCCCACTAAAAACCCAACAAGATGGAGGCAGCAGAGTGTGAGTAAAAATTACAACCATACTTATTCGGCAACTGGAAACTACTCAGTGTTTTAGAAATCAAATTTTGCATATAATCACAGAACAAAAGAGCTGAAGTGCTCAGGTTCAGATTCATTCAATTCTAAATCTGGCACAAAGTTTGTCTATTTTGCAATGATAACATTAATAAATATATAAATGTTCAGTTTGGCCTGTTTTGCTGCTTAATGTTGTGTTAGAAATTTGTGGGATAGGGGAGTTAATATTTTCTCCAAAGGTGAGCACTTTAGGAGCCCACCTTTGCTCTAAATGTCATAAAACCATTGTCCCTGTGTTCTCCCAGTGATGGATACCCAGACCCTGACTACCTGAAGACTGTGAGAAAACTTCTGAAAGATAAAGGCATCGAATAACAAACACACAAGCTGCTCGACGGAAAAATGAAGACAGAGACTTCAAATTACACTTTAGTTTTTAACAGCTAGAAAACCTGTAAAAAATGTCTTATAAAATATCTGATTATTGTTTTTGCTAATGTGTGATTCCGAGTATAACCTGTGTTTTTATTTTTATTGCATTGCTGCAGTTCTTATGCTTTAAATGTACAGTGTAAACGTTTTAGGCACTTTAGATGGCTGAAATCCATCACCATAATGAAAAAAATTTGATGGGTTTTAAACACAAACCTTAACAATATAGCTGGGAGTCAGACCAAACTGTCCTCAGTAACAAGAAAAAGAATTTCTCCAAGATTTCCCCAGAAATGGTGCAAACAATCTGCCAAACCTAAATTGTGTAGACACATTTGTGCAGTTTTAAAGACAAAATTTAAATGTTTGTTTTCATATTCACAAGACGGCTGAAGACATGTGAAGACTGTAATGTACTTTTTCAGATTTTTGTTTTGTAAAAAATGTCAAATCTCTGCAATAAAGATAATTTTGCAAATTGGACTGTAATGACTCCTCAGTCCACTAGGGACCTTTTGCTACCTGACATTTGCCTGTTGATCAAATTAGATCATGACAAGGTGAAGTGAAGTTGGAGTGAGAAGAAAAGTGGTTTGTGATGCAAATAATTGGATTTTCTGTAGCCCCTCTCAAAACTAGACAGGTAATTTACAACAGAAAATACAGCAAGATAAATTACCAATGGATAAATATATGAACTGAATGACAGATGTTTTCTTTTTTGTTTTTACATTTTTAACAAAATAATATAAAACCTCATACAGTAATTTTAAGTGGTTATTGTTAATTGTTAATGACACAAAATGTATGTTGACATTTGTTACCGAGAATAACTAAAGCCTGGGTTAAATTAAAGGAACGGTTCTCCTGGGACCAGAAACATTTTGTGCAACTTAGTTTCAGAGTTTCAGGGGGAACTAGTGTTTAAATGTAGGTGTGAGTATCTTATTGCTTGGTACAAAACGCTGCAACTATCTCATAGATTGTAGCTGCAGTTGTTATTTAAATATGAATGAGAGCAAGGGAGGGTGTTGGGAGTAACCTGAGTTGGGACAATGGGGGGCCATTTTATTTGGTTTTTCCCAGGGGCTCGGCCCTGCTATGGAAATCCAAACTGCAAAGCACCTGAGGGGAGGTTCTTAGCATTTCGTGTCTGGGAAAGAAAGTACCAAGAACTTTCTGATGGAAATGCAGCCTAATCTCTATCGTCAAATCCTTCTTTACTAAAGAATTCCAGACATAATAGCCCCCTCCAGAGTCTGAGAACTTCAAGTTCAGTCTCTTTCCATTCATATTTAGTTCTTTATCACCTTCCTTAAACGGTTTTAAAGGTTTCAGTTAACATTCTCACATAGAATAAATAAGATGTGAGTCTACTCATCTCTTAGTCCACATTTCCAATTCCATCCTGTTTCTGCAGCAATCTCAGAATGCAACGGTCTCTTTATTACCATCAGGCAGGTTAGCACACCAGTTACATCCATCTTTCAGTTATTTTTAAACGCCCATCCTATCCAAGAGCTTGGGATGCTGAAGCCTATCCCAGCTGTCATTGGACAAGAGGCAGGGTCCACTCTGGACAGATCTTCAGTCAGGACCAACACAGAGAGACATACAAAGACAGACAACCACTTATGTTCACACCTGCTGGCATTTGAGTCACCAATGAACCTCACGTGCTAGTGTTTGGACTGTGGGATGAAACCAGTGTCCCCAGAGGAAACTTACACAAGAACAAGTTAACTTTACACAGAAAGAACACATAGATGTGATCCAGGGACTTGCTGGCTGTGAGGCAGCAGTGCTAACCACTCCAGCACTGGGCTGTCCTATGTCTAACATATGAGAAGCAGGTGCAAAGTAAAAGATGAGCATTAAATGGAGCATTTGACTAATGCTTGTGTTTTCGGTGTTCCCCCTGTTTTGCAGTGAGTGTGAGGGTTGCACTGATGAACCAATTAATACAACAGCGGGATAAGTTGTTTTACTTCACTGGGTCAGACACTTCAAATTTAATCTACAGTAAAGACTGTCCAAACACCAACTGCAGAATGCTACTTAAAAATCCTCTGACAAAGTGAAGAAAAATTAAACAAAGATTGACACACACCCATTCCTTTCCTTCCCTCTGTGCAGAGTATGATGTGCACTTGGCACCAAAGTACCACAGTAACGGGCAAAGACAATTTCATGGTCAGAAAACATCAAACAGGTCACAGTGCCTGTATAAAGTGGGGCAAAGGGCCCCATGTCCTATACAGGAGGGCACACTATTAGATTGTGAGTTAGTCTGATTCCACTGATATGAATCTGTGCAGTCACTGTTTTCTATAGGATTCGATTACAATATTTCAAACTCTTCCCCGCAGATCCCACTATGATGTGGTTAAGACACATTAGGGAATAAGAGAGGTTCCACTGCACAACTGTTCCAGTAGGTGGTGGTGGGAGGAACTCTGCCGTTTATTGCTCTTATTTTTCTCTTCTACCTTTATGCTCTGCTTAAAGCCTTGCTGCCACCTTATTGGTCCATATTGCCAAGTGTGAACTTTCCCAGTTTAATGCAGGCCTGATGTTCTCTTCAAACTGAATTACAGCCAGGTCCTAGCACTCACAATAAAGTATAATCTCATTTGGGAGGCCTCTGTCATCCAGGAGCCTCTTAAACCACTTTCTCCCGGACGCTCGCACATACACACACACACACACACACACGCATTCTCATCTGTCCACCACTGGCAGGTCACACAGCCTGACAAATCTGTCTTCACCACAACACGCAAACACACACACACACACACTAGGGATGCACAGGGCTGTAGTATTGTTTGTAGCTCCAGGGGCAGCTGTAAACCCAATCCCAGTATATTCAGCGGAGGGAAGCTCACACTTTTGTCAAAATTGTTCTACCGCGCGAGAAACATAATCATTTCCTTTACATATTTCTTTCCACTTGGCCTTGGAATTTAATAACGGAAATCTTTTAGCGGCACTACAGAGATATTTTATGTGTTGGCATTCTCCTTCCTCCTCTGTCATCACTGTCCTTTTGCTACTGGTGATAAATGGTCCACAGCAGTGTTTCATTAAGCCCTTTAATTTGCCCCACAATTAGAGTCCATCCCTTTTAGAAGACAAAGCAGATTGTGTGCCTGGTAATTACAAGACTTGGGGATGGTGGAAGATGGATGTAATCTAGATATCTATCTTTTGCTCCCAAAGAAAGTCAACATACGGTTTATATGTGTGTGTGCGTGTGTGTGTCTTTGCTAAAAATCTTTATGATCCAACTGCAAACCCAAGATTCCAAAGGCTGCAGACCTTTAGTTACCATACAGCTTCCTTTACATTCATCCTCTCACTCTTTATCCCTCAAGAAGCAACCATTTCCAGCCCTGCCCACTCACTCATCACAATGCTATCAGAGCCCAGGCCACAGCCGGCCAGACTTCCCCTGTGCTCTCACTTTATCCCTTCACAAAGACTCCACAATGGCTTGCAGAGCAGCCTTCCTCTACTTTACAAGATCTTCTGTTATGTGGGTTACGTGATAAGATCTTGACCCCACTTTCCTTTTCAGCTGGAGCTGCGATAGCATATACATGTGAGAATGTCCTCGTGTCTGGCCTGTCCATCATCTTCCTCACTATTCAAAGAGCAGCGCAGAAGTTTTAAAATGGGGGTTCTCTCTGGACTAAACCTTTCATCCTGGGTGAAGCAGATACATCTGCTGACTTTGGGGAATAAGAAGGGAGGCTTTTATTAAAAAAAACCCCATCATAATCTGAATGTGGTGAATGTGAGGCAATGAGAGTTGATGTTAAATTTGATAAATACATATTGTTGAGCCTGCTCCACAGCTTCTGCATCAAAGAACAAGTTCACAGTACGGACCTTTGACAGTGTTGCAAAGAAATTTTGTTCATTTTATGTATTAAACATAAAAATGAGAGTTGGCAACATACACTGCATTTTCCATAAAATGGGTCAGACAAGGGTACTCATGTTTTATATCACACTTCAAACATAGAGGTAGGTCCAACAGTTTTACATAGGCAAAGGAAACCTTTATGGTTTTAAAGAAAAAAAGCTATAAAAATAACAGAGTATAAACATTTGAGAAGATTTGGATGAAATATGAAATTTAAATATACAAAAATAAGGAGCAGCATAAACACATTTATGGAAAAGTAACAGTAACAGTATCACCATGCGTGGTTTTACTGTTGTGGTGCAAAGACGTCAGCATCTTTGGCTGCACAGCCCCAAACATAGTGTATTGTGACACCTGTCAGTCATAGCCAGACTCTGTCTCTCTGTCTGCTCCCTCTTGGACTTCATATATGGACTTTATTATATTTGTCTCTCCCCTAATCTCGGCTAGTCAGCACAACCAAAACTCTGCCAGCCTCTGCATTTATTTTTAAGGATAATTTTATCATTAAAATTTTTGCAGCATTTCTAAAAGGTCTTATTACTTGTTGTTGTTTGTGAGTGTAGAGTGACGCATAAACTATTAACATCTCAGTTGTCAACATGGCCACATCCCTCCAACTCATGGGGGCCCACCTTCACTGGTTGAGGGACACCTTCTTCGTCCCCGTCTAGAGAAGGTTTCCCTACATTCACCAAGAAAGTGTTCAAGAGGAAGAGAACTAAAATGAGCAAAAGAAGGTTCATACGAAGCCAGCAATGAAGTGACAGTGAAGGAATAGGGAGTGGCCGCACATCGCACTAATATAATCCCTACTTTCTGTACCAGGACCTGAAGGCACACACATATTTAAGACCACTTGATTGCAATATTAATCTTTTTCTTTATTTGGAGCAATAAACCAACGATATTTGTAGTATTAGTTATTTCTTTCTATCATTTATAACATATAGAGCCTAATTAAGCCTAATTAAAATGAAGTGCTTTAACTAATTTTGAATTTTTCTTTAAATGCTTCATATATTCTGCTCATGGATCCCATGTTTGTGTGTCCTACGGACAACTTTTCTTACACAATCTGTTGTTATTCATGTGAACCAGTTTTTCCACAACTCGCTCATTCAAACCACCCATCTTACTTCACAGGGTTCTCACCCCATATATCTTAGCACTGTTGCAGTTGGGTCACATTTATTTACTCCTATTTACTCTATCTACTCTATTTTGAAATTGCTCACATTGAACCTCTTTTACTTATGATCCCAAGCATCATGGGTAAAAATATCTGCTTCTGCTTGTTTGTTCCCATTACAGACTCATCTGCAAGTCACTTTACTAGTGAACTTCACTGTTTTATAAAAGTTGATGATGTCTTCACATGCCCCCATGTCTTCACATGCCCCTCAGCTCTACGAGCACTTCCATTGACAGAAAAAGAAACCCAAACGTTGACTGATATGTCAGTGCATGTATAACAGATTTATTGTTTTTGCACTAAAGTGAAATTTATTTTTTTGGTTTCCCATCTTTCAAGATAGGTAAAATGAAACAAAACACAACTGTTAAAACGCACACACACACACTGTGCTCAATCCCTATGTCCTCTTGATTATCAAGGTTGTGCAGCTCTTGTCCACACAGCAGTTGTCTAACCTGCTGGTTAGTTGGTTAACCTGTCTTGAATTTAAAAGGAATAATTAACTTAGGATAGATAAATGGATAAACAAATGGAATTTTAAAAACTTTATTTGTGCCTATCCTCCCAGTGAACCACACAAGATTTAAACTGTTCAACCCCAGCAGTTTGGTCAGACACAACAATATCTGTTGTCATGTACTAAAAAACGCGTTAGTGTTAGTAAAAAGTGTCAAATGACTTTTACAGCAACAATGGTCATTTTACACTATTTCACACATACCATGTGATGATGGAAAGTTCATCAAACCCGTTAGGAGTCTCCCAGTGGTAACCAATAACTGGAAACCCATACTAACAACCTACTCGGTTGTATTTCTGCAATTTAGTTAAATGATTTAGAAATAATTGTTCCTGAGGCTTGTGTTTAGATGTTTGACAGATCAACAGTCCACTCAGTCCACTGGCTTTTTTAGCTTTGGGGTTACAGTTCCCTGCAAGAGCTTGCGGCTTCTTTGCCACCAACTTTGTACCCACCTGAGGGCCACTTCGCTGCTTCAGCCTTGATCTTGCGCCTCAGGGTCTGTGTGTGGTGTCTGGATCTTGGTATAGATGGATGGGTGGTCATGTTCTGCCTCTAAACAGCACTCCTCCGCCCTCCCATTCAGTGATTAATGGTCTTTTAGTTGACAAATCACCCCTGAGGCTCAGAGAAGGGGGGCAGCTAGGCAGACAATAGCTGCTAGACAATCAATGCCAAAGTTTTTTCTTCCAACCCTTTGAGTCAGAGCTGTGTTTTCTCTGAGCCTAATTGTTTTAGTTTCGTTCATTGAAATCACAGATCTCTGTGTCTATCTCAATTTGTAAGTCAGCAAAATCTGCGTACATAAAAAAATCTAAATGAACAAACATGTCAACATTTGTGTTCATATCTATTAAGAGAAGAAGCTAAAAAATGGAGAGCAAATGATGTTTAACTTCCAACATTAAAACATTTTTATCACTGTACTTGAAAATTTTCTCTCCTTAAGTGTCTTACTCTTACATTTAAGTTTGTCCTTGTTCCTTCATCAATATGTTTGGCATTGCTGGTATAACTGAGGTTTTTTTTTTTTTATGAAACTACAACTTTGGCAACAAAATCTTAAAACAGTTTTATTTATAACATTATTTTCTATCTTTTACAATATATTTTTAAATCATAATGATATATTTTTAAATTATTTGAGATACATAATTTTCCAACCAACTGCTCTGGACAGAGGAGGCTAAAAAAGACTTTGTAGGACATGCAGCAAGCAGTGAGCAGTGAGCCTGTGTTACATTCCCCGTATTTTCAGCAGACATTGATTTTACAAACAAGCCTAAGACTGTGGGCTGGGTGCTGTTCTCCTGTAAGGCGTATCACAGGCTCATCGTCCTCATTCCCTGAAGTTCTTTTGCTTTGGTAACAATTAACAATTTGTTAAGTTTACAAAGCTGAATTAGTTTAGATGACCCTGGTGAATCTGACGTTTTAAAAAATGCATCTCCTTATCTAAGTTAGGAAAATCAGCAAACCAGAACTGGGAGGTACATATTGGATTGGCCGGGCCTTGACCCATGGGACCCACCATCAGGAAAACCCTGAAATAGCTACATAAAGACTGGACCTTGCCATTTGGGCCCACAATGCAGAGGGGGGATGGGGGCAGTATGAGAATTACCTTTTAATTGGCAATAAAATTCTCTACAAAATAACTCCTGTTCTTAATAATGTTAATGTCAGACCTATAGCATAAATGTTAGTGGTGAGGTAGTTTGTGAGTGTTACTTATGCTAAAACTTTACATTCACAAGACACGTGACACAGCATTATATACTAGATTTTAAAACATCTCAGGGACGCCAGAGCCGATGCTTATTTGCTTTTTATTGATTTTAGCTTTGCCGTTAATACTTTAAAGCCATATCTTTTAATTCAGACACGAACACAATTGAGTTTACTTATTAAATTGCATCATTCCTTTTAACAGAACCCAGTGTGTTAAAGTTAACAACAGTCTGTGACAGATAAAAACCATCAGTACTGGAGCCCTACACAGCTGCACCTTTCCTTCTCACACTTTGCACAAATAATCAACCACAGAAAATATTTAATACTCCACAGGTGCTGTCGTTTAAAACTTACTTTTTAGGAAATCACACAGTGAAGTGCAGACATTCGTTGGCTGGTGTAACATTGGTGGTATAGGAAGAGTTGTGGGTAATTTATTCAACTTTCTGTATTTAATGTGTCATTTTTGTAGTTGAAATGCAAATTGAACCGAACCAGAGGGTAATTTGTCTTGGAATCAATCTAAAGTCAAAACTACAAGGTCTCTTGAAGTGTTTCCTAAACACCATCATTTAAAAAATTCTTTACACAATTGTCTTGTTTTAATTTAAAATTATCTGCACAAACATTAAAAAAATCAATAATTTTGGCTTCCCTCTGTGTTAGATTATTGATGATTTGATGAAGTTTGGTGATTGAATCTCTTGAGCTCCTCACCAATAAGACACACCAAGGTGTGTCTTGTGGCCTCACTTTATATCATGTGCCTGTCTGAAAAGTGTGTGTAGGCCATTATAAAACTAAGTTTAAAATTCGCTGAAAAGTCAAATAATACAGACTAGTTTACACAATCAACATACTAGATGCTAGTGCATTGGCACATGCTTGGTGTTTAGAATCTTTAAGTAAAATACAACAACCAATAAAGTGCTTCCTCTTGTTGTCACTCCCAGTTGTCATCATGTTTTGCAGTGTGTGTGTTTGAAATATACATAATCAGATGCTAAACACAAAGTATTGAAGGAATTGACCTTAAGTCATTGCAGTGTGAGACAAAACTTGATGGGCTATTAGGAATTTTGAGGAAAGGGTTCTACAAAAGACAGATGAATTTCCTTATTTACTGTAAATTTGACATAATTTAAATCCATGAGAAAATCCAATGGCCTTCATGCTGTTGCTGTATAATCTTTGGCTCTGTGCAATACATACAGTCATATGCCCTCCCTATCACCGCATCCAGCAGTAGCTTTCACTCTGCTGGTGGGGTCAACAGATGGTCATATCCCTCTGCGCAAAACCAGTCAAGATCTGGTAGAAAGACTGCAGTGAATTTTAAAGTTAATTTCATTTGACTTAGTAAAACAATTTTACTGGCCAAGCAAAAGGGTGGTTCTCTTTATATGTGCTTTTCCAATTACGAGTTTTACACACAAAGAAACAAGGCACTACGACATTCAGGGCAGTATCTATTACTCTACTAGAGATGCAATTGCTTCCTGAATAACTGAATTTGAGGAGCCATGGTGGGTGGCTGCAAGGATAAGAAAGGGGAGGGGACATAATGGATAACGTCACATTTAAGCTCAATTCCCTCCTTTATTTCTCCTTAAGAAATGTATTCAGCCTCACCCCTAATGCTTGATAGATATTTTATATTCTTCATCTCCCTAGTGTAGAGGCAGAGGGAAAAGAAAGATGAAGCTAGAAGAAAGAAAGAAACATTACGCAGATATATTCTGTAGGAGTTGGTCTGTCTTTGTAGTGATAGAGGTCTCACATTAATGTCAGAAAAACACGGTTTCTTGTGGCTTACTCCCTCTTATCTTTTCCTTCTCTCTCTCGCGTGTCTTTTTGTCTCGTCTCTTCTACCCATTTGCAAGTCTTTTCTCGTCCTTCCTCTCGCAGCTTTCTTTCTATCTGCACATTCGGGTCTCTGGGCTCCAATAAACGTCACACTGCATCATTCACCCTAACCGGCGGCCAATTCCAAAGCCAGATGACTCAGAGATGGCTTGTAAGAGGCCATTCATCCTATCTAGGCCCACACTGTTTTCATCATGGGCCCTCTAACCACTGCCTTCTCTTATTCCTTTTCTACTTCATGTTACCTAATTGTTTTTATTTTTGTCAGTTTTTTATGATCAACACTCTCCAGGTCTCTCTCATTTGCATTACTTTATGACCAGATCTTTCATCCATTTTTCCCAGTTTTACAGCAGTGGTGTATGTGTGAGCATTTCAAGCATTAGTGTTGCTTTTAAACCTTTTTGTCTGGTAGTTTTACTCCTCACCTGTGGCCAGGAGGTGAGACCGTAGGTAATATTGCTAGCGTGTACAAAAGGACCTAATGAATGAATCACCAGGGAAGGTGGAAGAGATGTTCGTGGGGCTTTGGGGTGATAGTTACAGAATAAATGAAGATGCCTTTGGCTTTGAAACTACCTTTCATATATCACATCTAGTCTTTAAGTTGGTTGATACAGTACTTTGCTTCGCTGGGTGACTACACCAAGACAAAAATGAGCAGCTTCTTGAGGCTGTGTTGTTTATTTCATTTAACAAGATAGTAGAAAGATGGCCGAATTATACCAAAATGGTTGTTTTGCTAGCAAAGATATGCCGTGTATCTAAAACCATAAATTGTGATGATGGTGATGTAGCCTTTAGCAACCATTAGCTGATAGTTAAATCACAGTTTCTGTGCTGAGAATTGCACAGAAGCACAATCAGGTGTACAACCACTAGCCTGATTGGTTGGTCTACATTTCATCAGTGAGCCAGTCACAGAATCACACGGAAGCTGTGTTGATTCAGGCAGGCCTGTAAAGAAACAGCCATTGGCCCACTGGATGCTGGACCTGATCTGTCTTACCAGTCAGCATGCTGGGAAAGATGCTTCCAGGCTTGTGCGACACTCTTTTAGAGGATCTCACTGTTTCGATATGTGTGCAAAGCAGTTGGCTGAGCATCTTCACTGACCGGTAGCATTGTTCCGTTTCTGTTTTGTCTCCTTTTCTTAGTGTGGTAGCAGATGCTTAGGCTTCTCTATTTCCCGTTCTATATTTACATTCCCCATTTCATATGCAGCTGTGGCTGCCCACCTTAATCCTGCTCTCTGTTTGCGTTTGTTCCATACATGCCTGCTAATGGACAGCTGTTAACTTGTACGCAACTTCAACAATTGCTTTTAAAAATATGAAACTGCAAGAGTTTTACAAATCTGTCTCCTGCTATGACGAACCTAATTGGATTATCTCACAACCGTGCATGAAATGCAGAACACATCCAAGGTTAGGAAGAGAGAACCTATTTGATAATAACTTTTTACTGTTTAACTGGTATAATAATAAATTCTTGATCTACTCACTATGGCTTTTACCACTATCCACCCCTGCTAATTAAAAACACATGCTGCATTCTACAGTTTTAGACCTTTTTATTTCATAAGAATCAGCCCTGACAGGATTCTGAATCTTTCAGCACTGGTGGACAGAGGGACAGTGTGGGGCCTGCATGCACACAGAATACTCTGTCTTTCCTCACTTCCTGCTGGAACTGGTGGGTCCAGATTTGGAGCTGGACAAACTTGAGAAGAGCTGGCATTGAGAAGGGGCCAAAGAGTCGCTCTGCAGTCATGGTGCAGCATGTCTGATTTGCTCGATGGTCTGGTGAAGAAGCACATACTCCATTGCAGTTTGTTGTAGACTTACAGGTGGCTCTGTATTTATCACATCTTATCACACTCACAGTGGAACTTGTGAAATGAAGGCCCAATCCTTCCTGAGAATGCTGGGCAAACCTTCACAGTCTCATTTGTGTGATGCTTTTACTTTTCCTGGAATGATCCCATGGCAGACCAGGCAAGAAACATCTTCATCACCAAGTCATTCAGTTAGTCCAGGTAGGTAATAGCACAAGAATGCATGAATTTTTGTTTATACCTGGATACAGGATGTTTGGACAAAAAGGACATTAATGTCTGGGGGACTTTACATGTACGTATAATGCTAAAACGGACAGAGTGGCCTGGCTATCGATGTTTTGACAATCTTCCTTGAAACATCCATGTCTTGACTGGCAATGTTTCATAGGTTTATGAATGGTCAAAGTAAGAACAGGCCATCAGCTCCGGCGAAGCTGCCCAGGCCCACAGGATGTGGACAGCAGGATCTCTAGGAATTAGTCAGTAAGCAGTATTGTCAGTATCTTTAGTGGAAAAACAATAGTGACAGTGGAATTGTTAATAAATGACTCAATATTAGAGAAACCGTGTCCTCTTTGGTTTGTGTAAATCTAAGTACTGCTGTTCCTGACATTCCCAAGAATAAAAGTTTGCTGAGTAGTTATGTCTGCCATACACACTAGTTGTTGTCTAGTTGCGCTGTGATGCAACACAATTACTGTTCCCAGCACTAGTGTTAATGTTTTATGCATTTTACTCTCTGTAAAAAGACTGTGGAAATGAAGCGTACCTGTTCTGTCAGGGGCTTGTGAGATGGACGACTGAAAAACACGGCTGAAGCGCTTCATTTGTAGACACGCCATAATGTGTGAGAGCAAAAGAATGCAAATGTTGCAATGTTGTCTTGCTATATTCAGCAAACACTCTTCTTTCCTCAGACTATTTAAAGCACACAGAAACAGATCCACACTATTAGAGACCAGCCACAAATGCAAGTTCTGTCTCTCTCTGTCCCCACACACACAAACACACATTTGCCTTTTGTGCGACAGGGAATTACTATAATTTGTCATTGTAATGGGCTGGGTCGCACAGGGGTGAGCTGGGGGTATGAGAAGGCAATCAGATAGGAAGGAAAGAACAAGTGAAGGATTTTGATTCATCACTCTGTCGCAACAACACAGATTAATATTTGAATGTAATTATTACTTCCCCGGCTATTACTGACCACACTAAGTGAAATCATCTTTTTAAAAGAGAGAGATTGAGTAAGACACAAATATTTCATTAAAGCTTCAGCACAACTGAAGGAGGCGATAGCCCTTACTGGCCAAATGAAAGAATGATTGCATATGTCAAACAGGTGACAGTAAGGAGGCAGTGGGCATCCTGATGAGGACAAATATCATTCACATGAGCAGGTGCTCTATATATGATTCATATGGCCACTTTTCCATCTGCCCAACATCAAAATGAAGCATAAAGTAATGGAAAAATTGAAGAAGGTTCTGTGGGACTGAATATGATTTTATACTATGACTTGGTAGAGCTTAGTAATTAATTAAAATAGCATCAATGATTAAATAATTGACATTGTTGAAAATCGAGGCAGGAGATCTTACGGTTTGCCTCAAACAAAGATCTTTACTGCCTTGGATTATGTTGACCTTTAAAACAATTGGAATTCATAGACTACTTCACATAAAAAAAAGTTTTTCATTATAAATACAGCATGTGATGCACATGACAGGTCTACTTTTTAGTTTGCTTTCAAACCCATGCATTTTAGTCAGTTTTATGGATGTTTTATAAACCTTTTCCCTGTTTTCTACAAACTAATTCTGCCATATTTTATTCTGCCATAAAGCTATTCTCTCAAACACCAATATTCTCAATCCAAAACCTTTTGGGAAAGATGTTGAATGTAATGGAATACAGTAAAAATGTGAAATATCTCTACTTCTCTTGAAAATGAAATGTGTTGACATGACAGAATGCATGGTTTTATAGTGTAATGGCAGTGAGTTAAAACATGTGGTTTACATTGAAGTCAATGGGGGATTTTTGGCCATGAGGGTCTTCAGAGAGACTATCTGGCACTACATAAAAATACCAATGCAATCAAATCAGTTTTGTTGCTAATCTTTTACATATCCAAGACTTTAATCACCACCAAAGCCCCACCCTCTTACTATTTAGTATAGTCATTAAACTGGCATTTAGGTTAAAATTCAGAAAATTATTTGATTCTTTATAGTTTATAGCAGGTCTGAAGTTGTTTAAGTGATATATGACAAAACGCAAAAACAAAGATTGATGTATGATCATTTTATAGCAGGGTTTTTTTTTTTTGTCTGTGTGTGGACATTTTCACACGAAGTCCTGAGTATACAAAATGAATAACTTCATTAATAAATTATATATAAGAGAAAGGACACTGGATTTCAAAAATGTCAGCAGAAAATCATGCCAATAGCTGTCACACAACCAAGATGATGAGCAACTGAAAAAAAGACAGAAAATCACATGATTGCCCAGTATTCAATAATAACTTTAATGCAAGGGCAATATGAAATATGAATAAGCCTCATGAACATAAATACTTATATATAAATGCTTATAAAATGATAATAACTTGGATCAGTGATTGAATGAAATAAAAATAAGATTTGAGAGCGCTCAAGAAACCGCATTTAACCAGTAAAACATCATAACACAACATCATCTTCACCAACATCAGCACCGTCAAAAACAACAAAATACATAATGATCCATCCACTGACTCTGAGCTTGACTGAGCCTACACAGTCAGCCTTTGGCTCTGACATGTGATAGGCTGCCATAATCATGTGACACAGAAGACCATCTAGAATATGCCACAGCTGGTTCACATACATTTAATTTAATTTAAAAGTCTCAGACTTGAAAATGAAATGCACGTTTTGTATTAGCACGGTGATATGAATGAATGTTATTGACTGACCGTGGGTATCTAAGTATTGCTACCAGAGAATCGATGTGCCCATCAATAACTAACATCATACTGCTGTGTCCTAAAAAGCCCTGGTTTAGGCGTCAAAGCATTAAGGATAAGAATAAGCCTGTGCAGAAAATTCCCCACACCCAGTGAAACAGTCGAAATGAAAAAGATCATGCTCATGACTAATAGTATAAGGCAAGATGTAAACCCTGGACAGCACTCCAGAAGACAAACATTTCATATGAACATTTACATTCTAGTCACATTTCACTGCTCCTTATGAATGTCACACTACATCCTCAGCTGACACTAAAGGCTGTCACTGAACATAAATCACTGATGCAGAGAAGTTAGATATGAATCAAATTCATAGGAGACCGATCTTCACCAAACTGTCACAGCATGTACAGTATGCACCAGTGGAAATGTGGACACATCACATTCAAGAATCAAACACAAACTGAAATGTTCCCAAACAGAACCATCTGATTTAATGATATTCAGTCAGCTCAGTACAGCACTACTGTCAAGCAGAGACACTTCAGGTGTCGACTGTGCTGCTGTGAACACTGAGCCAGTCACTGGGTCATAGTGAAACATCATCCATCTGATGATCCAGTCCCTCCCTTCTTGCTTTCCTCAGCTGAGCTCATGTTCTGTCAGGATTAATGAGCTTGTTGAGGGTTGAGTGATGGATCAGAGCGAAGCTGCAGGGAGCCTGCTTGTGCAGTTCCACCGCTTAAGAACTACTAAAGGGCTCCTGCATAATCACAAACTCAATTTCACAATTTTGTTTAAGCCGGCGAACACACTACAAGTCCAACACCTCGAAAAGTAATTGTCTTTTTGAAAAATGTTGTCTCTGTCAGTTTAGCTCAGTATTGTTGTTGGAGTTCTCTGTCTTTGACAAGTCAAGATGACAACAGCATTCATCTGAACTCTAAGGCTATCACAAATTTTTCAGTGTTTGAGTTGTCGAGACCTGAGTCACATTCACTTTCCCGATAACAATGTTAGGTAACTTGTATCTGAAGGACTCAGTAAAAAATATCAATAACTCTACTGAAAGCATGTGTTCAAAGTCAAAAGTTTACAGGATTTGTTTGCTATTCTTGCGTTTCGTGTGTGTGTGTGTGCCGTAGTACAAAATGGTGTTTATATGAATGTATATTCTGAGTGGAAGAAGAATAAATAAATAAAATGAAAACTGACCAATGTTTGGCAAGTGTGTGGACACCATGGCAAGGTGAGAACCTTGATAGGAGTTTACGTTAACATTTTATGATTTAGGAAGAGCAAATATGGTAAGGTGTGTTCAGGGGTCACCACTGAACAAAAGTAACGCTAACCCTGTCTAAAAGTAAAATACAAATGCTTTTTTTACTCCTGGCGATGTTTTCCTAGACAAATGGGATGTAGCTAAGATCGAACGTGGATTGTAAAATCCAGTCGAAAAGTCAGAAGGTGGGATTTTAATATTTAAACACCTCAAGAAAGAAGTGAATAATGGACAAGTATTGTAATACTGAGAAGTAATCTGAACTGACAAGTGATGATTTTGTGATTTGACGATAGTATTAAACCATAGTGTCATCCATTAATGAGACACAAGTGAAACACAACAAGGAGGTAAATATATAATAAGATATCATTAAAACCAACACACAGTCAGGAACATATATTGAAGCAGTGACTCGCTTCACTTTGTAACTGTTGCTTATGTGCTTATGTCCAGAAAAGACGGGTGCTTAAAGATGCTGTAAAGGCGTGAGGTACGTTTGATCCTATCACAGGGATACTTGTGTACATTTGTTGTGGCCCCCTCTGTTTTTGTCATTTTCTATGTGTGTTTCCTGCTCCTTCAACCAGCCAATATTCTTGTCTCCCCATATCCAACAAGTCAATGTCTATTCACTGTTCCAGGGCTGATTTATGACCTGCTATTGTTGTTGCTCTCTGATATTGTTGAATACTGCAAACTGTGATAGCCTCTTCAGACCCCTTGCCACTCTGTACCGTGTACTGTCACCGCAGGGCCCCCCTGAGGACCTTACATACACTCTAATTGGTTTGGGAAGGATTTGGCAGCCTTTGAACTAAAGGAAGACGGAGAAGAAAGTGAAGAGTAAGGCAGAGAGATGGAAAGAAGGAGAAAGAGCAAGAAATAAGGGGGGGACTGTTTGTGTGGTTGGGTGTGTATTTTCTTAGCAGTTCTTCGTCCCTTTTCCTGTTGCTCTAAAAGAAAACAGGGTAAATAACAGTCACATATTAAAACTGTGGGCATAAACAATATTGGCATGCGCAGTAATGCATGTCGCATGCAAAGCAGTCCTCAAATTGGACAGATCGGGGTGGAGTGAAATGCATTCACATCGGACACGGAAGGGGCAGATAAAACATGTCAGCCAGACAGAAAACTGTCAATTAAAAATGATCTCTGAAAGCCAAGGCTATTTTGAAGTCAGACCTACTACTGGCCTCTCCCAATGTAAGTCTGATGAGGAGAGTTAGTTATGAGACACAAATTTCAGTTTTATCATTGGAATCTTTTCCTGGAATATACTGTGGAGTAACAGCAGCTTCTAGGAAAATGAGTTGAATCAGCTGTGCGATACTGTATTACTGTCAGCAGTAAACACAAGACTTGCCAATGTAAATGTGATTCCTTCTACTAGATCACCGACAGACATTTGGAGAATTTTCTGATGAAATGCCACAGTGTGAGCTGTGAGCACTGAACTGACCATAGTGTCAAAATTAAACTGGATGTTCTGCTTCTGATGAGAATATTTGGAAGCACAGTTTTGCTCCACTTCACTATGAGCGCTTCTTATAGATAGTATATATGATAATTAGTCAAGTTAGAATTGGAACTGAGCACAATGCAACAAAGCACAGTCACAGAGGAAGGTCAACTGCAGACTTTGTGGCCTTATTGTTTCTTTGGGGTTTTTTTGTTTTTGTTGTGGCCTAAAATGCCTGATTTCGATCACACATGCACACAGTTTGTCACTCGAACAGCCAAGCACTGTGTAATTTATACTGCTACTACAACTAACTGCACCAACCATTCCTATTTAATATAAATCACGTTGCTTCTCTCAGCATTGCACTATGTCTTGATGCAACAGCCTCTGTCACCGTGATTTGTCTTCTCTGTTCCCCTTGAGTTTTAGCCATTCTCCAGATGTATAGAATCTCTCTGCTAATTGTAAACCATACCCAAGGAATTTGGGAAAGTGTAATTTTCCTTTTAAATTTTGTTGTGAATTCCATCTGCTGGCTGTGGCCTTGCTGTGTGAAGTTTGCGTTTCATCCTCCTGGATGCATAGGTTTCCTCCGAGTACTGCGCATTGGTTTCCTTCCACAGTCCAACTGGCAACTTGTTCAGGGAGTATTCTCCCTCTTTCCTAGTCACACCTGGGATACGCTTCAGCAACCCCTGTGACTCCTAACAGGATAATCAGGTAATGTAAGGGATGGATTTCCATTGGACATTTTTAGTATTTTTCGTACACTGTCACTAGAGTTTCAAATAATGTATGAATAAACCACGCAATGTGCTTGGGGATGCAACTAGCGTCCCCAACACTACTTATTTCAAATTCTCAAAGGCAGTGGTCATTTTGGTCAGTCATGCCAGTAGATCAGTTTTAAAATACCTTTTCCACTGAAGTCATGTCACAGCAGCATCCCTTTTCCCAAACATTTTCTCCAGCTCCAGTGAGATGTGCCTGCAAAACCTTCACTGAAAATTGCCCGCAGGTCTACTCTGAGCTTCTCTGAGTTTGAACTTCATACCCTTTACCAGGGCTGGGCACAGTCACCCTGCAGAAGAAACCCACTTGTATTTGAGTTACTACACAGAGCTTGTGACCATTGCTGAGGGTTACGTAAACTTACTGAAGGGCTAATGTACAGTGAGGAGCTGCTACTGTGCAGGCAACATGTTGCACATCTCATCAACATACTGTAGGAAAAAAAACGAATCCAGATTATTTGCTGCCCTTTAGAATTCAGACAGCCGAAGCTGCACCTTCAAATAAACATTTGAATGAATTTTCTTCTAAATGCAGAGTGAACCACATCTCTCGCCCAATGACAGCTGCAATCAGCTCCACCCTTCCTTAACCCGGAAAAGCGGTACATCTAATGGAGGTAAATGTAAATGCAGCATACAACACACACAGTAGATGATTGTTTAGTGTGCACATACGGTGTACTTGTAATTGTGACATTACGGACATTCTATTATGAAACTATGCAGCTTGCCTGAGGTGCCTGCCCGTCAGCTGCACATCCCTGACAACAGAGACACCAAAGTCCACTGTTCTCTAGCCACAGTGTGTGAGGAGGGGCAGGTCTTAGTGATGGATGGCGAAGCCCAGCTGAGCATATTGCTCCCTTAATAAAAGCTGCCCTGCAATCTACACGCAGCTAAGGGTTTATTTTTTTCTCGGAGGATCCCTCCGCCTTCCACACTCCACCATCATTTTTAAGAGTGAAAACTGGTTTAGATGTCAGAAAGAATGATGCCCCTCGTCAGACTGCAACTCACCTCTGAGCGGTATTCACAGTTATATTCACACCAAGTGGCTCTCTGTTGGTGTGCACTGTTTTCTTTTTGGCTTTTTTTTTTTTTACCAAGGGCCCAGAGCAAACAAGAAAGACAGACAAGGCAATCAAAATGTTACCTGCTGACTTAAAGCTATAAATTATGTTTCAGTCTTTATTTTTTCGTCAGTAGAGAGACAGAGGCACACAGCATTGACATTAAATTATGGTTAGCAACTGGTCATAAACCAGGACCACTGATAAGTCATAAACACAGAAAGGGAAGTCAGAAAATTTTAATATCATAATAAAATAATAAAGCTATTAGGGTTTAATAGGTACAGCTCATTTTTAAAAGTTTTTTTAGTTTAGTTTTACACTGATAAAATTGTCTTTCTATATTGCACAGCATGTAATATTAAAATATGAAAATTTTATTTACAGTTAAACAACATTAAAAACCTACAAAATAATTCCAATGTAGTTGGATGAACAATCAGCATAGGCGTTGGGGTTTTTACCATAATAATGGAGGCAAAAACAAGGTTTAAAATTTAATAAAGGCTATTTAGATTTTTTGTAAATTGTAAGAAATGTACCCAGAGACAATATGAGTTGTTAATCTGAAAATCGGGACATGACTTGAAAAAAACAGCTTCGACCAAACTTAATTAATGAGTGTATTCATTATGCATTCATTTCTTGCACAGGAAAACAAACAATTTGGGTGTCATTCTATAGAACTTGCATCCGGCAAATATATCTTTTTCTACCCATTCTAAATATATAAGGGAAAATCTAAATTCAAACCATCCAGTAATGTTTCTGATGCTCATCTTAAATATTCTCTCAGTAGACAGTGCAGTTAGCAGAGGAGCGCTGGGTACACAGGAAGTCACTGGTAACCTCCTTATAACCTCTAGCTTCAGTTAGACCACTTGCTGCAAAACAAATAAAAGAAAATATGATGAGCTTTGACAAGTTAAAACAAGAATTGACACAACTGTAAAGGAATAGACATCATTTATTCCCATGTTTACTGGACATGGGGATAAATGTTGTAAAAAAAACTTTTTACACATGGCATATACAATATAGTAAAGCTTTTTAACTGAGGCCTTTTTTGGACCAGTAAATATCTTTGTAGTGTGGTGCCATCAGACAATAGCCTATCAAACTGACCAGTGACAGACTAAAGCAAAGGTCAGACCGCCATTAGCACATGTGCATAGCACACATTTCTTTTAATTTGAAATCTGTGTCAGCACCAAGGGCTCTGGCAAGGCAGCTTTTGCTGCATTCCAACAAAACATCATCCAACAGCAAACCTTGTTGACCAATCAAATGTGCAAAAAAAATGCCTAGTTCAGGAAGAGAGTTTTGCTGTACACAGTAATTCTAGTGCTATGACCATGAACAGAGGATAAAATGACTGTAAGCATAATTACTGTGCCTCAGAGTTCACTGCTGTGCAGTGTTTTGGCATCATAAATCTGAAAGCCCATAGGTGTATTACGGCCTTCCAGTATTGTATTTCATATCACTGGTACCTGAGACACCAATACAGCCTTATGTGCTAATTTTGGACTGAAGTCTCTTAAAGGGACAAGGCCACTCTGCCTAGTCCCTTAGATTCCAGGACAACGTGATCAGTGGACATGCAAAAGCCTGTCAAAGGTGTCACCACACCACTGATCTTACCTTCCAAGAGGTTGTAGAGGTTGCAGTAGTTGGTGCCATGGTCTTTGATGAGATACCAGGCCTCAGAGATGGACATGGCCTAGAGGCAAGAGTTACAGTTGTATGACAAGGCTGCAGAGAATTGACGGAGATAGACAGAAACATGAATAGGGACAGATATTCAGAAAGAAAAACCCTTAATAGAAAAGGCTGAGAGAGAGTAAACTGATGACAGACAATTTGGCACAGAGAGAACAGAGAGTCAGGGTGAGGGAAACACAGTGTCACGGTAATGTGGTATTTTATATATAATAGGGTATATTACTTATACTGTTGGAAGTGCCGCAAAAGTACAGTTCCAAGGTACATTTCTTATTCTAATATGATTGTGTTTTTCCGAAAGGTTTACATTTGCCATTTATGGTTAGAATCACAACACTTGTTCAGTTTCTTTGATTTGATGGAAACTGTTATACAAGGAATTAAGAGCAAAGTCAAAACTTACAGCAACATGGCAGCCAGAGTAAAAGAGGTAGGAAACCAGTCGGAAGTTGATGTCCTCCACATATCCCTTAAAGGGAGAGGTGTGCTTGGCTGTTATAAAGTGGACAGAGGCAGACTGCAGCTGTGAAGAGACACAAAACGTTTAAAATAAACTCTATTTCTCTATTTTGTGTTAGAGCTCAAATTCTAAGTCACAAGGAAAAAAGGTATTATATAAATTATAATTTGGTTATGGTTAAACCCGTCAATCAGGTCTTTATCTCTGAAACCCTCATATCCATTCACGAGGCTCACCACCAATGGCAGTTAACCCATTTCAGTATATCGGAAACAAGTCAAAGAGCAAGAGAGGAAATAGGAAGCGAGATTAACGTGAATGTTTCAGTCGTGAGACCATTGTTAGGACAACTTACAGCGCAGTTCATTACATTCATTCAAATTCCAATTCTTCTTTACTGCCGCATCACTATGGTGAGGGTCAGCAGCAAAGAGTTCTCAGAGTGCAGATAACAGCAAACCTTTCCTGGACCAAAAAAGTTCAGCAATGTCTCCGCCTTCTACACCGACTGAACAGGGTGATCCTCTCTAAGCCCATCCTCGACATGTTTCACTCTGACAGCATCACGCCACCTGCATTACTGTCCGGTGCGGGAACTGCAAGGTCTGTGACCGTGGGACCTTCCAATGAACAGTGAACACAGCAGAAAGTATAATTGGTGTTTCTCTTCGCACCCTTTCCTACACCACACCTATAAAGCATGGCCCACAGCATCATGAAGGACTCCAACCAAACCTAGCTCTAGCCCCTTTGCCCTCCGCCCTCCCCACATACAATACCCTGAATCTAGAATGTAATGATTGTACATGATACTGTAGGATCGCTGTATAGTGTCAACACTTCTGACTGTCGTACCCTGCAGGAGAAGGTAAGCATGCTAGACAAGATCTTTGGCTGCCCCCTACCTTCTATTCAGGACATTAACAAAAAACCCTGACCTGTCACGATCAGCCTTCACTCACCATCAGGAAAGCTCTTCAGCAGCATCCAGACCACAACCAAAAACTGACCAACAGCAGGTTTTTAGCAAACAGAACTCTTCACTGCTTCCTGCCGAGCACTGCACTCTTAATGATCCAGTGACCCTGTACCCGCGTCCTATATATACTCACACTTATTTCAACAGCAAACACATAGACTACAGTCTACTGTTACTCCTTTTGTCTTTGTGTCTTCTATTTATGTTGTAAAAAAAAAAAAAAAACACTTTAATAATACCAGTTTATATGTGTGACGGCTCTGAGGAGCAACTGGAGAAGGTCGCTAGTGCTTATGGTTTTTAGGCCCCAAAAAGCAGAAGCAAGACCATCATCTGAGAAATAGTGTTTGTAAATAGAAAGAATTAGGATTTTCCTTTGGACCATGAGCCACTGAGGAACTTTCAGGAATTAATTGGTACTTTGTTTGCACGTGTGTTATACATATGACTAATATATGCATTGTGCGTGTTGCTGTGATCGGCATAGTCTTTACCTCAACGTGACAGAAATGAGAAGCTGTTTGGTATTTTTTGTCTTATAATTAATGCAAGTCATTTGATGGAGCTCATGAAGAAAACAGGTTTTGCCACTGGAATTGGATTCTGTAAGAAGCACTTTAAAATGAGAAGTTATGGAAGATCATTGGATACCACTCAAACAACACACACACCTTGTACAGGCACTTCTGTCCTCCTGCAGTGCAGCCAGCCATTGTTCTCCATTTCTTAATCTGTGAGACCAGGGATTCATAAACTACTTGACACGGTATCTCAAAGTACCTATATGGGAAAAACAAACACATACAGGTCCACTTCAGTCCCCTGGTTGTCTGAATGTACAACTCACGTCACCACTGTGTAGACATGGTGCTATCTAGTGGATAATGGTTGTAAGTGCTGTGAGTTCCATTTTTGTGTTACTGGCAAAGCTGACCTCATCTTGCTGTTTGTATTACAGCAGCATTTTACAGGCAGCATGACTTAACTTTTTAATGCATCACACACGTTTTATTTATTCAAGTTAAATATATTTTAAAAGTGAAAAAAAGTCAAAAACCTGCAGGATTAAATAATTGAATTAGACATACTGTAGGCGCTTGGCCTGTTCTCATACTTTTGTTGAGGCAGGACACTTTAAAATATAATGTCAAAATATCCTTGACATCTACCTTTGAGTCTACTGTAGACTTATAGCAGTAAAGTTAGAGCAAAACTCTTCATTTTAGGAATACTGTCTCAGGCCAGTCCATACTAAACACAAAGATCTTAACATCCACACTTTAACCTGCTGTGTTATTTAGTGGGAAGAGTTGCTGTATTGACTAAAATGAATCAATCACATGCCCTTTCCCAGTGTCTTCTCAAATACACAATTATTTGACCAGAAATAAGTAATTTTCAGTCGATGGTAAACACAGTTAACAGCTAATTGGTATTGTTTACTGTAATGTCATTAATTAAATTGACCTTGTGGCTTTTTCGTGCATTGCCACCCGCTAGACAAAGTGGATGTTTGAACAGCAGCATGAAACAATTTCCACAGTCAGGAGAGTCATGTCCATTTTGTTCATCACAGCATTTAAAGTAAGTCAATACAATCAAAGTTGATAGCAGCAAGTTTCCACAGACATTTGATGGCAATTTTACAGTGCAAATTCTCCAAATTCATCTTTAGTTCCTATTCCTATATTGCTAAAGCATTTTTTGTAAGGTATTCCTAAATTCTTAACGTTGTGCAGAACAACCTGGGAAAAGGAGCCTCTATATCCCGCAAACAGACACTGTAGAGTAATGTAATGTTAACACTTATCTGCCTCATGTCTTATACAGAGCTTTCAGTTTAACTGTGACTGTGCTTTTCACCAAGATTTTAATTTTCAGCAGACTTATTCAGCCATATGAAGCAAAGAAAAACAGTTTTTGCTTTGAAAACTCAGCTTCTAGAAAAGTGTGTACAAAAGAAATGTAACATACCAGTCCACTTTGCACTGGGCATGAAGAGGTCCAGCACAGGTGATCTTAGAGACTCCGATTATCAGGAGCACTGCAAGGAACCAGCGGACTGGAAGCATTCTGCCTTGAACTGCATCAGCAACGTTTAATCTGGACGTGACACTCACACTGACAACGGCAGTCAATGGGAGAAAAGCACATCACAGGATGATCATGTGCTCTTCTGTTTTTAGAGGAGCACATGATACAAAATTAACTTACTTCTGAACAGGAAAAAACACGGAGATGCCAAATTCTGTGAATAACAGAGACGTCTGTGATAGAGCAGAAGAGACATGTTCTGTCGTCTGTATTTGTTAGAGCTGGTCAGATGATTCTGATCCATCTCTTGGTTATGCTGTGAGGACTTACCTCACTATGTGAAGTGCCCTGGCATTGCTTTTCATTGCCATTATTATAATAACACTTGATTAGTTTCTGTGCAGCATAACAATGCTACTGGATGTAAGGAAAAACAGAAAGAAACATTTTTTTACATTATCATTTGGCTTGTTCCACCTCTACTTCAAATAAAGCTTCGTTTCAGCTTGGTTGCTCAACACACTTGACAGCCGTGTCTCAACAGAAGTTGACATGTCACACTTCGTCTCCCATTTCTGCTTCGGCAACTGGAAGAAGTAAAAGTACAGAAATAATGAAGCAGCGTGATCGTGCAGTTAACCTCCTCCACTCTGTCACTCTGTGCCGTCTTTCATTCATGGCTGAGCACAGGCACTAATGCATATCTGCAGTAATTGAATGAGTCTTATCCGTCACAGTGTCTTCTTCCAGTCTCCTTTTTTGAAAGGAGGCATTACCTGGGTTAAAAAAAAAAAAACTAGCCACTGCTAATCTAAATAGTAAGTAAGCACTGAACTTTTAATTGGATTACATTAGTCACACCATTACCTCCTGCTAGGGTCTAAAATGTATGAATCAATTTTTATGTCCATTTAAAAGCACACACTGTTTGACAAAGACAGAAACAGCCAAAGTTATATGAAACATTAAACTACTTAATAATAATGAAGCAGCAAACTACACATTACGAGGCGTCAATAAACAGACGGCTGATGTAATTTTCTGTGCCTTTTTCTCTGCTTCTCACTGGGGGAAACCTCTTTGGTTTTTCCTTCCTTCACTTCTGTTCATTCTTAAAATATCTGTAGCCTCACTGACTCCCACAAGGTTTAAATAGATCCTCTATTGCATAGTCTTCTTCGGCATCTCATTCCACCCTGTCATATAACACCTCTCTCATTTGACCTTGTGGTCTTCTATCATTTCACCCCACCCTACTGCCACTGACTCCTCCATTGACTTAATCAAATACAGACTGTTTTTCTAGAACTATTCATTCCCAGCATCTTAGCTTTTGATTCATCTTTGCATGATTTGTATGTATAGTGGCAGTTCTCTGACCGACTGTCATCAGGTTTTCCTCCAGGATCTCCTTATGTTCTGCTGCATTCATTATTCATTTAACAGAACCTTTAGCCTTCCAGATTCTGCTGCAGAGATGCATCACCGCATGATGCTGCCACCATCATGCCTCACAGTGGGAATGGTGAGTTTATAATGATGTGCAGCGTTTGATTTGTTCCAAACACAGTGCCTGACTGATGAATCCAAAGCTCCATTTTGTGCTCATCAAACCAAAAACCATTTTTCTAATTGAATTCAGAGTCTCCCACAAGCCCCTTGGAAAACTCTAGCAGATATTTTTAACATGAGGTTAGCAGAGACTTCCTCCTTGCAGCTTCACATAAAATTGTCTGCAGTATACAACATCTCGGCTGCTAAAACATCTCCATCAGTGAACTCATAGTTTTGTTGGCGGCGTCTCACACCACAGCCTTCCTTAGTTTGAGGATGGCCTGTCAGATTTTTACACGTGCCCCATTCCTTCCATTTCTTTTTGATGGAACTTCTCACTAAGTTGATTGCAGTGTGATTTTGTTTATATGCTGATTCAGCATTGAACAGGTTTTTCCACACTTCTTTATTTTTTTTACTGCACTCACATGATCTCTATTCAACCGACTTCCAACACCGTTTGACTGCACTGGCAATTAGTTAGTTAAATTGCTTTATTTGTGCAAAAACGTTTTTTTCTTGTACTTAATTCAACTCAGATTTATTTATTAAGCACTTTAAAACAACCACAGCTGACCAAAGTAATGTACATAGCCAGTCAAATAATAACACAAACAATTAAAACAATACTTGAAACAATTAATAAAATGACAACGAAAACAAAGAAATAAATCAGCAGAACAGGAACAGAGTCTCATACTGTGTTAAAAGCGAGAAAGTAAAAATGAGTTTTCAAGTAAGTTTTACAAATGGTCAAGGCCCTTTCTTTGTATTTGCTTAAATAGCTTTGCAAAGATCCAGAGTTACTTTTTGAAATTAAATACTTTTTGGTGTTGCCATTCTGTAAACCACCAGCATTTGAAATAAATCAAGCTTTAAGTACAGACTGTCATTTATAGTCAATCGGTCAAAAAAGCCAAAATAAACCTACCATGTTTTAATGTTGGAAAAACAATGGTAAGACTGTCAAGGGGGTGAAAACTTTTTATAGGCACTGAACATATTTCTGCCCTGTGGGGGAGATTGTACTTGAATCACTCAACAGGTCTAAGTCACACCAGATAATTTATTGAAGTCACTACTATGTTTTACTGGAATTCGACTGGTTTCTGGCCATTGTCTCACCACACACACAAGCTACAGTAGTGCAGACTCTAGGGCTAATTATTGGACCTCAAGGGAAATATGTATACCCTATGTACCAATATACATATGTACCAAATAGGTAGCCAAGCTACAATTTCAGGAGAAAGTCTGTTTTTCAAGCAGATGTGTTGATACGAAAATATGAAAAATATAGAAAATAAAAGAAAAGTCGTATCCAAGAAATTTCAAGTGGCAATATGCTTGGTAATGAGTACAGCTGTAACCACAAGGGTATGAAGGGTACAGGTATGGCCTTCTGAAAGGTACAGGCCCAGTGCACTTTGCCCAATATATTCACACATATGCACAAAAACAGTATTTATGTAAAAGAATTCATCACACTGACTGATCTGTGTATGAATGTACATTTTGAAATTGTTCAGAGCTGCCTTGGATGAACCATGAAAATGAAAGGTGGAAGCAGTTCTGTATTAAAGGGAGGGAGGCAGGTAGAGATGGGGAGAGGCAGGAGGCCGCGAAGGAGGAGGAGACAAAGCCACTGGCTTTAGCATCGAAGTAAGGATGGATTTAAAGCAGAGCACAGAGGGAAAAGAGACACATGTCTGCTGTGAGTCAGCCGTGAATGATGGCGGTAAGAGAGAAGCAGGAGAGAGAGACGGAGCGAGAGAGCTGCTATTGTAAGTGAGCCTGCAGTATCACAGTGGCCTTGAGGGATGAAGAGCAGGGAGGAGGAGGGGGGGAGAGGAGGCCAGCATTCTTCCTGAACATGACTGCTGAAAGCTCGGCAGCACCTCCAGTCTCCAGCGGGACTGCAAGCACTGCCAGGGTTACAGCCGCCGAGGCGGGAGCAGCCTCTGGGTTCACTCCTCTCCCGGGAAACGCTGCTTTGCTCTCTCCACTCTCATCAACTGACAGACAGAGAGCAGAGGAGTGCACATCAAGAGCCACAATGACAGAAGCAGCGTCCAAAAAACAGGGATTTAAAAAGTGTCGGAGTGCCACTTTCAGCATTGATGGCTTCAGCTTCACCATCGGTAAGAGACTTTTTAGTACGGAGTCGTGTACTCTACTTGTGCGTACTCGTGTGTTTGTTCGCGTGTGCGTGAGATAGAGAGAGGTATTAGTGCTTGGTGCTATTGTATTACTGAACAGGTGGTGTTATTTACTTAAGGTTTATTATATTTGAATTGTAGCTTGTGCAGGTACATTGTTCTCCATCGATAACATCGCCTCTTTCAGCATCACAAGGCCCAGATTCACAAAGCCAGCTCAGTTACGAAGTGGTTTCGCAGTCTGTCGACGAAGAACTTGATTGGTTTTCAAAGAGCTCTGACCTTAACCTCATCTAACACCTGGTGGAAACACATACATTAGGAAAGTACAGGCTGTCATAGTGGCTTATCAATAATCGTGATATGTTAAATATTGTTTGCATCTTTTGACCGTGTAATTTAGTGCGTATGTTCTGTAGAACCAACTGCAGATGCTCTGCCCACTTTTAGAGAAGAAGGTACAAAGAGACCCAAACTCAACACACCGTCAACATTTCTGAGGAAAAAGTTGAACATCTGCGCTATAGAAACAATTGTAAATTATGTTCATTTTTCTTTTACTTCCCTTGCTCTTATGTAACTGTAACAGCCGTGGTCCAGGGCTGTTCGTACAAAGGGAACATACTGTAGCTCTCATAACCCAGTCATCAGGCTGTGCTCCAGGTAAACACCAAGCATGTGGTCCAAGAGTTTCGACAGCAAAGATTTTGTCTAGTTTGCAGGAAGCACAGCTGACTACATACAGGCCCGACTTGGAGCAACCCTTGAGCATCTGTTTTGCTTCTAAAGGCATGAAGGAATCTGGATGTAGTGATGTAATTCTGACTTTCCCATTTAAAGAGCAACAGTGCGCACAAATAAATATCATGAGCTGCATGTAGTGTCCGTGAATGCAAAATGATATTATCAAGTTCCATTAAAACAAACACAAATTGTTCACTTCTTTTTACTTTAAGTCGTTACCATAGTAGTTTCCTGGTGACATCATTACACATGTAGGCCAATGGTGAAGCTCTGCAGTCCTCTTTGTACATTAGTGACCATTTTTGGTGTTACAGAAGCACTGCAAACAACACTGGATCAGTCATTAGTCAAGAATCAGTCCCTTTATCTGCATTTTACTGTACCTGATCCAAAAAAGCTCCCACTAACTAACGGTACAGTCATTGAACAGTAATGCCACAAACAAAAATGCAGAGCACCATATTTCTTACTACCAGTATGATCACTGATACACGTTATTACACATCAACCGCGAGACTGGTTTGTCTCTTTGTGTTTCTGTATGCCTGAATAAGAGTCTGCAAGTGAAATAAATAACTGCTGAAAAGGTGATTAAAAATATTGGAAAACATGTTTACAGAAAATATTCCTGTGAATCAGGTGTATGTCTGTGTTCACATTAGTAGAACAGAAGGCCATGCCATTTTACAGTGTATGTGTGTGTCTGTGTATTTACAGGTTGCTGTCTCTATGGGAACTAGAAGAGATAGGAAATGACTTTGACTGGTGCAAATAAATGTGTGTGTCTGTGTGTTGTCAGTTGTTAGGGTGCTGAGCTCAGGGAGTCATTATTACTAATGAAGTGGCCTTCGTCAGAGCGTTTTCTCGATGTTCTTTATCTGCAGCATTACCCCCCATCCCCTATTTACACACACACACACACACACACTCACACACATAAGTACTGTAGTTACAGTATTTAACTAAATACAGTATTGTATGATCATAAGACTGAAATTGATTCTCTGTGTGAAATTCAAAGGCTATTGAAAGTAATTCAAGTTTAAAAATATTATTTAAAATATTAGATTTAAAATAATGTTTGATGCTGTTAAGCTCATCTACATTGCTCTCAGCTGCAACATTAAAGAAATACACACCAATGCATCAATAAATATGTCAGTAATAGTATATTCACTGATGTGAAATGAATCATTCAACATAAAAACTGCTTTTAATTTTGATTCTTCAAGAATTTTTGAGCAACTACTACTGCACTCAATGCTACATTCAGAATGCAGAATTTTTACCTGTAACCTACAGTATTTCTAATTGTGGTGATGGTACGTAGAGAGAATTTCATTTCTAAAAACGTTTTTTGATGTGAGGATCACCCTACTGACCAATCACACAAGAGTAATGGTTTCTGCCAGGTTTGTAACACTATTTTTTATTGTAATTTAATACACAAAAGGATGTGCAGAGCATAGTGGAGCGTAAAAAGCAAAGCAAGCTGTATTGAAGCAGAGTGAGGTGAAGCTATACTGTTACAAAATTCCCACTTTTACTTCCTTGTAGAATGAGAATAAATCTTAAACAAGTGAAAACACCTCCGGTCGTCTGATTTATATTAAAATATTTTATCACTGAAAATATAAAATTCTTCAAATTCTTCTCTACACAGTTGCCAATGAGGCTGGGGAAACCAACCGTCGTCCATTGGCCCGCTTTGCACGTGAGTTCACTACTTAGTACAGTAGGAAGTTGACAAGTTTCAGTTGTCACATTTATCTTAGGTAATTCCATATTTAATATAAGGTGTGTAGTGGCTGTAGCTATGATTTGATTGTGTGGTTGAAGACACTTGTAAAGAAACCAGACCATGTTTGTTTTTATGGAAATTGTTCAGGGTCACAGTCTCAGAATGTATTATGCACCACCGTGACTGCCAGTGTTGGCGTCACTGATCGCAAAGGACTTGCAGTGGACCCACGCAGCCCCGAGGAGATTCTGGCTGATGAGCTGCCAAAACCTGACGCACCTGACGCCATTGAAAAGACAGCTATCAGGTCACATGCGCGCAGAAACAATACACGTAGTTACCACACATCAGTTACCATATTAATTTGTGGTGAAGGAAAAAGTGTTGCAACTTCAAACTTCCATGGTTAAAAATAATCAAATGAATAATGACAAAAAAATAATCCTTTACATTTGCTTTAAATGATCATCTGTACTTGAATTTTGTTTTTCTTCAAATGCATTGTGGTGGTGTAAAGATTCAAAACGACCACATGTCACTGTCCAAATACTTATGGACTTGGCTGTATTTTAATCTTTCGCTGACTTTTGATTCAACCCTGCAAACTAATCCATTATTTCAATAAAGTGTTGATGCTGTTGTTGGTGTGGTGGGTTTTTTGTGTGGCAGGTTGCGATGTCTTGTAAAGCAGCTGGAGAGAGGGGAGGCGTCTGTGGTGAACCTGAAGAAAAACCTGGAATTTGCTGCCTCAATCCTGGAAAATCTCTACTTTGAGGAATCCAGGCACGACATGTATAGTTCACTTTACTTCACTTTACTTCTATCGATCCATACTTGAGCTGTCATACTAATTGGTGATTTTAGAACTTAAATGCTCCTTAAAATGTTCACAGCTCAGGACAGAAACCACTCGCTTTCCTGTTCAAGAGTTTGGGATTTTTGTAAATTCACAGGCGGCTCGCGGAACCAGAGGATGAGTTGAGTGACATCCAGTCCAACACAGTGCCATCTGAGGTTCGCGACTGGCTGGCTTCTACTTTTACCCGACAGAGGGTCATGATGCTACGCCGCAGTGAAGACAAGCCACGTTTCCGTGCCATTGTCCATGCAGTGCAAGCCGGCATCTTCGTGGAGAGGTCTGGTTGTTTAATGTCCCTTAGTTTGGCTTTGAGTGGCTTGCTTTACTTTATGTAACCGTCCATTTGGTGTCTGATGCATAAACCTTATTGTATATTCACATCATTTTCACAATACCCCACTGCAAATGTATTTTGTTATATTAGTTTGCAGTCTGCAGGGTCATAAAGTAGGTGTTGTCATTGGTGTTTCCTTCAGTTAACTTTAACGGGGATCTCAGCGGCATTACCTAGTAATGACAGACCTCCCCCATGGACACACTGGTTGTGTTGTGTGTGTGTTAGTTTTGTTGTATTTTTTTACAAAACTAAAAATAATCTGTGATTACTGTGGTTCGGAGTTACATTTTTAATAAAATGTGTTTTATATTGTTTCGTGGCATGTACCAAAGTGTGCTTTATGTCTGTTACAGAATTTACAGGCGAACCTCCAACATGGCTGGTTTGATTTATCCCCCAAATGTCATCACTGCGCTGAAGGTATTAATGTGTGTTCCCTGTATGTTTGTGCATGGTAAAAAAAAAGAAGGCTATTCATATTTAAATGGCACCAGTGTTGATATTTTAGGCCTCTTTCATCCTTTCATAATGTACAATTTCACTGAAGTGCATTTGTGGTTCGTTTTCTTATCCAGGTTTTATTATCTATGAATGAAACATGTAAAACAATGTAAAAGAAAAATAGGTGGCCACATTTGCAGTTTAATACAAGCGCTCATCATACATCACATGATTATTTCAACTGTGTGTGACAATGTCTGTTGCAATTAAATATCATTAAAGATATCAAACATAGACATCTAGTATATTTTATTGCATTTTGAATTTCTTTGCAGGCACAAGGAAACAATAATCTACACAAATGAAATCTGCAGTTTTGTTCTTTTTTAATCCTACGTTGAACTTTTTTTCTTGTTTGTGGTATCTTAAAGAAGTATCCATGGGCTAAATTAACTCGTTTGTATGTATCTGTTGTAGAACATGAACATGTGGTCCTTTGACGTGTTTGCACTAAATGATGCCAGTGGAGACCACGCTCTGAAATTTGTCTTCTACGAGCTGCTCACCAGATATGACTTGATCAATCGTTTCAAGGTATTTCAACATACAGAGTGCTTCCATTTACTGTATCAGTTACTGTGATGGTCATTTTGTCATATACAGTACTGTATTTATTATTCAGTTTCTAACACGTGGCCCATATGATGGAAATAGTTAGTAATCACTTTTTTGCGTTTATTGAACTTTTGGGAATTCTATTGCAAAGAGTAAATGGAATAAAAATATATAAAATTGATCAGATTCTGTTCCATCCAAACAGATTTTTTTTTACTGTATCTGGCTGATCACATAGGATACTATACATATGTTTGATTGGTCTGTTTATGTGCTCACCAAAGGTCACATTTGTCACTGCTTCTTTGTTGTGTTGGTTTTGTGTCAGGTCCCTGTTTCTGCTCTCATATCATTTTTGGATTCATTGGAGGTGGGCTACAGCAAATACAAGAACCCCTATCACAACCTGATGCATGCTGCTGATGTTACACAGACCATCCATTACCTGCTTGTCAAGACTGGGATGGTGGTAAGTGCAGTGCTGAGTTAGCGCTTATGCTGCAAAGTAGAAAGAATCAAAAACATTATTTAAATTAAGAATCATTCATTTTCAAGTGGGTCCTACTGGTTTTATAATGACACAAGAAGAACAGGCCTCAGGGTCTGAACGTCCCTAAAGCCACGAACCACGGAGCATCAGCCTAAATATAATTTAAATAACTCAAATAGCCAAACACACCCTGTTGTCACTAACATTTGAATGAGATACATGAACTCTGTCATAAAGTCACATTTAAGAAGCTCCACTAATTGACATGTGAAGGCCAGTTGTTTGCTACTGTACTAAGGTCTGTGTTACTGAGTGTGTGAAAACTGTCTCTGTTGTGGAGAGGACTGGTCAACTCTGATGACGTAATGGCAATGTCATATATCAGTTTACCCTGGACATTGAGACTGGAAATAAAAATAATAAGTAAAATCAGTGGAGAGCGTCTTTGAAACAGATAAAACATTACAGAAAAATATTACATTTAATATAGTCGGTGTATAATGTTCAGTGTACAGTATGTTAGAACCATTTCCTGAAGTTTGGCCTGTTGCCTTTTTCTATTTTTCCTATAATATTAACTGTCTCTCTTTCTCTCTCGCTCTAGCACTGGCTAACTGACTTGGAGATCTTTGCCATAATCTTTGCAGCTGCCATCCACGACTTTGAACATACAGGGACCACCAATAACTTCCATGTCCAGACCAGGTAACTGTCACCCAACATCATTGCATCATTTTAACCTGTACCATTGCTGAGGACACTGAAGACAGCAAGCGTCCATCAGTAAAAGGACAAAATTGACGTTTTTGTCTAAGATGTGTTTATGACGAATGTATGTGGAATTTGCAGGTCAGAAACAGCCATGTTGTACAATGACCGAGCTGTTCAGGAGAACCACCATGTCAGCGCTGCCTATCGCCTACTACAGAGTGAAGATGAATTAAACATCCTCGTCAATCTTTCCAAAGATGACTGGAGGTGAGACAAGAGTGCATTTGAACTTTTTACTGGCTGTAAAACAACCCTGAAAGAGTCACAGTGGCCTTGCTGTGGATCTGCCATAAATCAATCTGTGTTCCTCAACTTCACAGCGTTGCTTTCAGCTGACGCTAACACGCTTGCAGAGAAAACATCACAGTAACTCATTGGTGTTTATCAGGCAGTGTTTGCCCTATTTGCCAGCTAGTGTAATGGAATAGTAACATTCCCTGTCATTATTCACTTGTATTGAGTCATAAACCATAATTGTGGATATTTTGACCTAATGGTAATATTTTATTATAGAAATCTATCTAACAATTGCTCATAAATCTCCTTCACTGATTCAGAGAACTGCGGACTCTTGTGGTGGAGATGGTGTTGGCCACTGACATGTCATGCCACTTTCAGCAGGTCAAAGCCATGAAAAGCCTCTTGCAGCAGCCTGAGGAGTGAGTAGTGGATTTCACTTCTGAGTCAATGTCAGTTTTATTTACATTCAAAACTGTAAACAACCCTTTCATATCTTCACACTGTGTGGGTGATACTGATCACATTATGAGGCAAAGTTTAGTTTAAGCTCCTTTATAATTATTTCAAAGAATAGAATTTATTTTAGCCAGTGCACCAATAGAAAACGTCAACACCTGAAATGTAACTAAGCAAATGTAGAAGCCTTCCAATAAATAATTACTGCAGTGATTAATATGTCTCATTTGGCAAAAAGTTATTTTCCCTAAGGTAGTGCAAGCCGACTACGTTAATTACCATTTTTTGTTTTGTTTTAATTTGATTTTTATAATAATTTTTTATTGAATTTATATGATGTCACTCACAGTACTCCAATAAGGTCACAGAAAGAATGTGATAGGGTTTAATGAAAAACAAGTATACAGGGGCACAATATTTAAACCAAGTCACAATCTTTTATCAGTCTTAACCAAAGAGCAGATAGTTCAGGGTCACTGCAGTCAACGAGGCAGCCCAATACTTTACCTGTCTCATATGATACTGCACAAGGTGCACAAATAGATTTAGCAATTTGCGTTTCTCTTCAGTGACTTGGTCTTTTATAAAAGCCACTTCAAAGCCTGCAGAGTATCATATGAGCTACCGGATTTAGAAACAGGCCTAGTAGTTGCACAGCAAGAGGTTGTGTCATTTACAGGAGCTCAGCAGTGACAGACTGGGCTGCATTTGCAGGATCGACAAACCAAAGGCCTTATCCCTGCTCCTGCACACGGCCGACATCAGCCACCCTGCTAAGTGCTGGGAACTCCATCACCGTTGGACCTCGTCCCTGCTGGAGGAGTTCTTCCAACAGGTAGACTTTTTTTCTATTCTATTCTATTCTAAATTGTACCACGAACAACAAGAAAAACAAGGCTTGAGATGTCAGCAACAGATCTATATGTACGCATAATGATAATTACAGTCTGCATAAAAGAAACATTTGACTGGCTTGACTCAAATGATATTTAATCTTATTGATTTACGTGATAATATACCTGCTGTGCAGACTTGTTGTGAAATTAGATAGTTCTTATCTAATCATTTTTTCATTTGTAATTCACATGCTGTTTTTTTTATATTAGAAAGAGAAAAATATAAAAAAGGGTAATGACATTGTGTGTAAGTGAACCTATGCTGACAGTAGCTTGTGATATGTTCAGGGTGATAAAGAAGCGGAGCTCGGACTTCCTTTCTCCCCTCTCTGTGACCGCAAATCCACAATGGTGGCCCAATCCCAAATTGGTAAGGTGCACAAATACAGTAAATGCTGCTCAGTAAGGGGTTCGCTTGTTTTTTGAAACGTCATAAAAACCAAATTTTTATGTCCAATTGTCTTTGTAGGGCTTTGTGATTGTATAGTCCATTTTTCCAGCAAAGACAACATCATTCTTCGTTAGGGAAGTCATTATTGTGTCATTTGGAGATAGACCTTGCATCATATGACAAAAGTATACTGTGGATTATACCTCCTACCATGAGGCACCACCGAGCCTGTCTAGACTGAAATAGGACCAAACTGAAATCAGGAAAGCCTTGCAACAAAAGTGAAGGTTTTATTTAAGTAAGAACAAATATACTAAATCATTTAAAAAAAAATAAAGAGGCCTATCTTTAACACCGGCCTTTTTCAAGCAATGAAAACTTAATACTATTGTCTATTATCTTTTAAATTTCTGGTGTTAATAGCTTCAAGCAGAAGGTGATTTTTATCAATCTGGCATGAATACTGTTTCCTGCAGGATTCATTGACTTCATTGTGGATCCAACATTCACTGTGATGACCGAAATGATTGAGAAGATTGTGACACCACTTATTGAAGAGGCATCTCGCTCAGGACTGGCCGGCATTAGACGCTCAAGGTGACAACACACAAGATTTACTTGTCCTGTGTGACATTCGTGTTACTACAAAAAGAGACTTAAACAGAAAAGTTTCCTTTCAATTTGCTCAAGTTTATTATACTATGCTGTGCAACTCAAACTGTTTTCTGGTGTGGGGAAGTTAGTGTTCACTTTGGATGAGCCACTTTCATTATGAAAAGCCTTGCATACCTGTGCTTTTTAGTGGAAGAAGTACTTAAGTATTAAGCAGCACTTCTTGTTTAATTGGTTTAAATGCAGCCCTTCAAAAACAAAATATGATAAGATCATAACCGTTTTCATCATGAAGTTATATGTCCATTTGGTTTGTACAAACTCAGAAATAAAATGTGAGAAATGTTTACAAAAATCCATACCCCACAGTCACACACCTTTACAATGCCTAATGTGTTTTCAGACCAAACCTCAAAATTCCAGAAAAGAACCTCTTATGTTAAAAACAACAATTAAATAATTAGAGGACACACAGCAGGTCCTCATGTTTGAGAAGATTAAAACATAAAAAATGAAAAAAAAAACAATTAAATAATTACAGGACACACAGCAGATCCTCATGTTTGAGGAGATTAAAACATAAAATATTTGGTATTTTGCATGAAAAACTACTAAATTGTAATCAATGTAGTTACTTATTAATGTTGTATTCTGTTTACATTTAGTCATTTGATAGACACTTTTATCCAAAGTGACTTACAAGTCACTTTGTAAACATCAAAGAGAAGTGCTATCAAGGAAATGTTTTCGTTTCATGAGATGTAAGTACAAGACAGAGCAGAAAGGGAGGCTTTTTTGTTTTGTTGTTTAAGTGCAAAGATAGATGCTGAAGAGTTCTGTTTTGAGCAGTTTTTTAAATATTGAAAGTGAGATTGGTGAGCGTGCAGAGTTTGGAAGCTCATTCTACCATCGTGGAATCACTAAGCTTAAGAGTTGTCCTTGGTTTTCTTCTTTGTGTTACTGGGACCACCAGACGTCGTTTGTTGGCAGAGCACAGTGGACTGTAGACCTGAATGATCGAGTTTAAGTAAGTGGGAGCTGTAGAGTCGACCACCTGTAGGCAAGAGACAGATCTTTGAACTGGCAGCCACAGGGAGCCAGTGCAGAGCTCTGAATAGCAGTGTAACATTAACATTACGAATCATCTGCAGGGGTTTGATCGTGCATGCCAGTAACCCCAACAGCAGTGCACTGCAGTAATGCAATTGCAAAGATGAGATATGATCAACGCCTGCACAATGAGTTGTGTTGTGTAATCCGAGAGGTAGAGTCTGATATTTCTGATGTTGTAGAGCGCAAATCTGCATGACCTAGAGACTGAGGAGATGTGGTCCGTAAAGCTCAGTTGGTCGTTGACGATGACCCACAGATTCATGGCCGAATCAGCGGGGACAATCACTGTAGATGCAAGATGTCTTTGACGCATCCAAGCAGAGATTTCTGAGAGACAGGCAGAGATGCATGTAGAGATGGAAAAAAAGGAGAGGACCAAGGACTGAGCCCTGCGGTACACTGGTGGAGAGGTTATGAAAGTTAGAATCACACCCCTGCAATATACTTTAAGCGTTCGTCCAGATAAGTAAGCGAACATCTCATAAACCTGCAAATACATGCAGCAGAAGAGTAACCTGGTTTTCCTAGCTCCTCTGACTTATTTTGGAAGCCTGACGCACAGATTTTTATTGACGGAAAATGCTGCTTTCTTGCTTTGTCTCTTTATTTCTCTCCATCTGTCCGGAGACAAAGGAAAGCCACAATCAACAACACTCTGAGTTTAAAAAATACACAGTCGAAAGTGACGCACATAAGCAGTTGGAGAAAGCCAATTAGCCCGGTGTTCTCCTACAGACCATCTACCTTGGGAAACCAGGTTTCGCTAATTCCCCTAGGAAGCCTGGTTTTCAATGTGCATGACACTTCGAAATCAGTGTTTCCGAGAAATCTGACTGTAACCTGTTACTAATGTCCATGTAAACGCCCTCAGTGTCAAAGGCTGTAGATAGATCTAGTAGAATTAAGACAGAACAATGACCTGAAGCTTTTACAACCCGTAGGGATTCCACAACCGTCAGAAGTGCCGTCTCTGTGGAGTGACCACCTTGAAGCCAGACTCGTTTACATCAAGGAGGTTGTTCTAGGAAAGAAAATCTGAGAGTTGACTGAAGACTGCTCATTCCAGGTTCTTGGACAGAAATGGAAGAAGAGAGTCTGGTCTAATTCTCCACACGGTGTGGGTCAAGAGAAGACTTCTCAAGCAGTGGATGGATGGCAGAGATGTAAATGGGTAGAGCAGTGATTTGAAAGTGGAGAACAGCTTTTTGGTGTTTGTGGTGTTGCCGAGCTTGTCCGTCTTTGCCCTAGTGACACTGTGAGAGAAAGATACAAGCAGACCCTGATAATCAGGAAGACCTGAATGAGTATTGGATTTGTGCCACTTCTTATTAGCACTGCTGAGCACGATGCGTTGTTCACAGATCTGTGTGGGCAGAGTTGCAGAGACCAGTGAAGAGGACAGCTGATTCAGATATCTGAGGTTGTGGCAAAATGTTACTAATGTAGTAGGAGAGTGTGATGGTCTAGAGATGAAGACTGTGTGAGCTGAAGGTAGAAGTGATCCAATAAATGCAGAGGAGTAACCAAGATGTTTTACGCAGTGCAGTTCTGAATGAGAGTGAGGTCAAAGTTGTTGTCAGATTTGTGGGTTGGAGGAGTGAAGACTAGTTTCAGGTCAAAAGAGTTCAGAAGACCAACCACGCTGGCCACCTGAGGTTCCTCCTGGTGGATGTTGAGGTCTCCCTAGGGGTGCTGTCAGAGAAATCTTGCAGGTGTCAGCCTTGTTCACTGCAGACTGTCAGTTCTACAGGGCAATTGAAAAAGAGGCTAGTGACAAAGTGATCTGGGTGAGGGCGCACAGGTGGGAAATTTGTCGTCCACTAAGATTCGGCCTTGTTTTGCATCTACGGAGGAGAACGGGGATCTGCTATAAACACATAGAGTAAAACAAAGAGGATTAAAGTGAAGCAAAAAAAGATCCAAAATACAAAAAATTAGAAAAAAATTGTTTTGCGGTGTCCTTGCTCGGTGGACTGGTCTTTACACAAGTCGTTCTTCACACAAGAAGGGCCAAACAAAAGGGCTGATGCTTCGGCGCAGCAGCGGCCCTAAATATGGTCTTAACTGGCCACAGCTGAAACCACCCCCTCATTGAAATCAAACTATTTTGTGTGCCATTGTTAGAGCAAAGGTGTGAATGCTCGGTGAGAACTAAGCTGAAACTCCCCAACAACAAACCAAATATCTATTTCAAAACATTATATATGCAGTTCTTAACACTATTAATATCTGACTCTAAAAGTGACTAAATCAGCAGACTCAAGAGAAATCACAGAACCTCAGATACCTCTGAAACCAACAAACACATTTCAAACAACACTTGTTGTTCAGTGTATCTCCTGTCCTAGTTTGGTGCTTGTCACCCTTACAGGTGATTTCACTTATGGTGCACGGGCTTGAGTCTCCAACTGTAATATATGTGTGGTTGACAACAAAAAAGGACATTTAGCAGCATCACAGCAGTATTTTTCACGTTAATGTCTCCACTCTCCACAGTTTAAACAGTATCTGCGGAAGTGATGGAAAACATTCTAGTGTGAAGAGTCCAGCATCAGAGGGCAGCTGCTGTCTGACTGCAGTGGACATCAAGAGCTTCAAATTCGACTGGAACCAAGAGATTTATCACAATAGGGAGTTATGGAAGGCCCAGGCAGACAAAGGTAATCCCTCTGAGCTTTTAGTGGCCCGCTTTCAAAAAGATCATGCCTCATTAAGTTCTTTTCGGTGTTTGTTTGGGATCCACTAGCATCCAGCTTGTAAGTTCTTCTTGTGTGCAGTGATGGTGGTGGGGAGAGCTGTCTAACATGTGGGTCCAAAATGTCCCATATCTCCTCTAGGGCATATGATTCACATTTTCAGGTTGATCGACTCTTTGTGTCCTATATATGGATGCAGCTTTTTTAATGATGATTTCCTTTAATGTGTTCTTCATCCATCCATCCATTAACTGGGACCACTTACCCTGTTCAGAGTCACTGGGTGAGGGACGGGGTACACCCTGTACTGGGTGAGGGACGGGGTACACCCTGTACAGGTCACCAATCTATCTCAGAATCCACACAGACAGACATACAAAGATGGACAGCCATTCAAGCTCACATTCATGCCTACAAACAATTTAGAGTCACCCACCTACTGCCCCTCTAGTTTGCACACACTAACTTTCATATTTTTGTATCAACTGAAAGACTACATTGGGGGGCAAGGCAATTTCTACAGTTGAATGGTTTTTTTTTTAAGATTTGACTTTTTTTGACAAAAACTATATACATTTGTTTTAATAATCTTTGACATTTTTATAACATGGGTATCAAACTTGAGTTTGGACACCAAGATGGCACCTATATTTTTGAAATAATTTGCTTCCTAAATTTCTCTTTGGTCAATAGCGATTTAAAATATATGAAAAAACCGTTGAGACAGCTGTAATTTAAAGTTAAACAGTTCTCAGAGTTTATGCCACAGAAATGGCCATGTCTTTTACATCCATTGAGCAGCCTACAGTAGTTTACACTTCCTAGTTCACATTTTGTGATGTGGTGATTTTATGTAATTTACAATCCCAATTCCAATTCCATTTGGAAGGATGAGTAAAACGAAATTCAACGATTTGCAAACATTTAAACGCAACATATCAGATGTTGAAACTGAGAAATTTTTACATTTCATCAAAAATATTACCTCGACACATCTCAAGCAAGTTGGAAGAGGAAGGCTGGAAAAGTAATTGTTGCAAATCGAAACAAATGGAAGAGAAATAATAAGCTTAACTGGCAACAGGTCAGTAACATAGTCTCTGAAACCAAAGCTCATTTAAAATCGTCTGAAGCAAAATGGAAAACTGTTGAAATTAGTTTTAAAAGCCATGTATGCCCTGACCTGCAGACTACAGCGGACAGGGACCATTCAGCTTGTTATCAGCAGACAGATGATGTGGGGGAGGCATTTGTGCCTAAGACGTGAGCAGCTTACACATCTGTAAAGGCACCATCAATGCTGAAAAGTACATAGAGGTTTTAGAGCAACACACACTCCCATCCAGACAATGTCTCTTTCAGGGAGGCCTTTCATAGTTCAGCAAGACCATACTAAACCACTTACTGCATCTTCACAACAGCATGGCTTTGCAGGAGAAGAGTCCGATTGCTGAACTGGCCTGACTGCAATCCCGAGCTTTGAGGCCCAGAGCTGTTTAGCAGCTAGAATCTTAGATCAGTCAAGAATGGGACAACATTTCTCTTGTTATACTGTCATAATGACAAAAATGACAGCTTACATTTTCCATGAAATGGTAAAATGTTTCAGTTTTGACATCTGAGATGTTGTTTATGTTCTTTTGTGAATGAAATACGGTTTGATAAGATTTGCAAATCATTGCATTCAGTTTTTATTTATATGTACACATCCTCCCATCTTTTTTGGAATTGGTGTTGTATTTTACCTCACTGCTGTCTACAATTCACATATGATTTGTCAGATATGGATTTTTTTGATTGAAGAAACTTTCGGAACGGTGTAAAAAGGATATGTTCCAAAAAGGCTACATGCATAAGCTCCACCAGCACATGATTAAGTATTACATTCACTCCCTAAGTCCGCATATTCCTGATTTCTTCTTTTGAATTTCTGGCTCATTTGACATCTGCTATGTCAAATGAAAAACATAAAACAGGGCAAGATTGCATAGAACATTTGCATCTATTGATTTATTTTTCTACATCGTGTTCATGTGTGCTGGCAGACCTCGATCCGGCAAAGAAGGAGACAAATGAGGAGAAAAAGCCCATAAAAACTGTTGATAAAGTCACCACACGAGAAGAAGAGATGAAAACAGATGTGGAGCTCAGAAGGAGGCGGAGCACAAGAGGCAGAGGGAGAAGCGACAACCAAAAGAGGACGAAGCAGACAATAACTCAAGAGGAGCTGCAGGGTCACTGCAACGACTTGATCAACATGATACAGAAAAGAAGAATCCCGACAGCCACACAGAGAAACAGCAGCGGCAGCATCAAAACGGTATGCGCTCTTTATTTAATCATACAGCGTAAAAGTAACTAGAACAACCCACAAGTTTAGCACATTGTATATGACAGCACTTTAACTCCATTTCATTTCAGAAGCAGATGAGGTAGATTTAAGGAAATGTTTCAGTTTGTAGTTGAAATTTGTTACTGATACACACTGGTTGCAATTAAGTCCAAGATAATTTAAAAGAACTGCAGTGCAATTCACCTAATGTGCATGAAGCAAAAAGGGGGTAATAATAGTGTTAATAGGTTTTGTAGATCTAGAATGGTAAATAAGTTTTACACACATAGACGTTTGTGTTTTAACTTTGTTTTAACGTCTTAGCAGACCGTCGACCTGACTTCCCTTTGATCCATTACTGCAAGAGACCCAGCTACTGTGCCGGCTACTACCGATTGGTGAGGTCAAAGGTCACTGAGATGAGGCCCATAGATGCCAGGGGAAAAGCCAGGAGATTGCAGCGTATTTCTCTGCGTCGCCGAAAGTGACCTTACAAGATAAGGTGTGACATCAGTCTGATGTTACATCATAACATCATAAGTCTTTGTTTATATTTGCATATTGCAGCTTTGTTTTCTTGCTGATCTTGATTTTAATCTTTTACAGATACCCGTTGTTGCAACACTGTTGCCTGTTATTGCTGATGTCGCTCTCCTCTTAAACCTCCTTTTACATTATTCTTTCAGTGATTTTAGTTTGATTATTTTAAGGTTAACTGATAAACCGTTTTATTGTTATACTGTATGTTTTACTGTGTTTAAGCTCCCACGTTGTTTCCACTGCTCGACCTCCTGCTCTCCACTCCTGGCAGCTGAGATTCTTTTTGTTCTTTACTGTTGTTGAATGAATGTTGCCTAAAAACTTCAGTGGTACACACTGAAATATGTTTGTAACACTGCAATTCAGAAACTGTGAAGTTGTAAAAGCTGGGATTGGATGTCCGGACAAGATTGTAATATTAATAATGATCAAACTGTACCTGAATTAATCGCTGCCTTGAAATTCTCTCATCCTGTTGTTTGTGTGCTCTTTTGGTTCCAAGCAGAGGGTGCATGTGCGCAGATTAGAGTAAAGAAACAAACAGATAGGAGGAGATTTCTACAAATAAGGCAGACAGACAATTGTTTGCATTTTAATAGGAAATAAACTTTGCCATAAGAAAGGAACCATGTCTGTTTTTGACCCAATCTGCTGCAACTTTGGTCATTTTTGTAAACAAGAGCTGAATAAATACTTTCAAGAAATATGAAGATGGAGTCATGCTTACAATGCAAACAAACTGCACCTAAAAACTAATTCAGTTGACATTTTATTATAACTAATATATCATGTTTGTGGGATAAATGACCCCGGACAATGATTTAATTTAACTCTTGCACCATAATTCTAATGAGTTGTCTTAACACAACATTATTAATTACTACAACTTGAGAACTACAAGAAATGTAAATAATTTTAACTCCAATTCTTTTGTTGATTAAATATCAAACACCAGTTGTGAATGGCATTTGTTTGAGCATTTAATTTTTCTCCCTCTAAATTAAAGTGTACAGAGTTCTTCCAGTCATATACCCAAGACAATTAAACCTGCACAGTAAACACAGTAATGTAAGTGTTAAATCAGTTTCAAACTTCTGTCTAAGGATCATTTTACGCTTGGTCCATGTAGAGCTATGTCAGTATTAAACAGAGAAATTAATTGGAATAATTCTTTGTTTATTTCATCCTAAACTATTGCATGTGCGTTTATGCAAACAGGTTTATCTCTATTAGTCAATGAAGACAGACATTCATTCCAAGCTGTGGAAACCTTACTTGGTGTTAAGGGTTGTCTAGGTATTTGTAGGTCTGTGTAGTGCCTAGATAGTCTTCGATTTTGGTCCCTATGTCTGTTTATTTCCCCAAGTCTCAAAATGTTACTCAGATCTTGTCCTTGAACTTTATGTAAAATTATATCAGCATGTGTGTGAGCCTAATACAGGTCCTTTTCTCTTGAAGGTGCAGTAATGACTAAGTACCAGCAGGTGTCTTTCTTTTCATGCCTTTTCTCACTCCTCGTTAATTATTTTCTCCACAGCAGCAAGATGTAAAACATTAACAACTTTCATTAAATGTGGTATAAATTGTCAAATTTCAAAAATGCCAATTTAATGGTCAACAATTGAAGTACTAAATGTAGTATTCAGTATGGACTGTGACTTTAAAAGCTTTGGTGTAAGAAGTACTCAGATCATTTACTGGTAAAAATACCATCACCACAGAGAATTAATAAAGAATACATTTTTGTTCCGAGCTAATGAAAATCCAGGCTGTGTACTCTCCTCTCTCTCTCTGTCCTTTCACCAGGTGTGATGGGGAGGAGCAGTGTTCTAGTTATTATCTGGCAGGAAGTTGCTCATTGTCTCACAGATTCTTTATTATTTTTTGTTCCTCCTTGTCCCTGTTCAGTTCTTTTCTCTCTCTGCCTCCCTGCTCACCCTGACCGGTCGAGGCAGACGGCCGCCTACCCTGAGCTTTGTTCTGTTGTAGGTTTCTTTAAATAAAAAGTGGGTTTTTCCTTTTTTTTCCCCTCTCCACCATTGCCTAGTGCTTGAGATTTGTTAGGTTTTTATATAAGGTCTTGAGCTTACAGTAAAATAAATTGAGATGACTCTGTTAGTATATATGCAAAATTGGATTTAATCTAATTATTGAAATGTTATATTATTTACTGTACTCCTGTGTGGATGGTTAATTTCGCTCCAGGAACAAATCATAGTCTTATGGTCATACTGTATTTTATTTTAGTAATCTGAATTTCAAGAGTAACTAGTAACAAAACCAAGGTCTGATGCAAGAGAAAATGAAAATACGAAAAAACAAGTAAATAAAAATACCCCAAAGTTTTACTTACAGTAAGTACAGTACTTATTAAGAGGTGGTTCTATTGTTTTGACAGGTCTATTTGAAATGATTGAAAGGGCCAAAACATTAGAAGCAGAAAACATGAAAGTAGAATGTCCCCTATGATGACACACAGTACACTGTTTATGCAGCTGTCAGTTTGATGAAATGTGTGTCTGGACAGTGAGTATCACAAAACATCAAGAATAATTTAGCAGAGAATAGTAAACAAAAACAATGGGTCAATTAAGACTTTGAACACAAACATAAACGTTATTGAATGAAAAAACCTAATTTTTCTCTTCCTTCTCCTCATCTTCTAAGTGAACCACTCTCTTCTCTGCGTTCAGCAGTTTCACTCCTAAAGAGAAGAACAACACAAGTTGGCACAAGATAAAGTTACACTTTTATACAAACTAAGTTGTTAACGTGTTGCCATGAGAAAAAGCTTACATTTATCACTGATTCAGACCGAATGATTGCTGTTGTCAAGATAGAGTGTGTTCGGTGTGGTTATCATCTGTAGTGAACCCCACCACTCGCTTTATGAGCAGCTCTGCATTTGCTGCTGAGAGTCTCATCTTAACAGAACATTCTTTTTTTGGAACATGTGAGCGCCATTGTTGGAGTGTGTCCTGCTCCTTGAATCTGTGCATTTTTGAGGCAGTGGCAACTGAATATCACGATGGGAAGCTGCTCTTCACAAAACTGTTGACCCAAGCTGTTGAAGACTTATGTCACATAGCCACTTCTTGCTTCAGCTCTGACCAAATGTACTTATGTGTGACTTCTAGAAAATGTTTTAAAGGGATGTACAAGACTTGGACACACGACAGGGCAATACAAAAGTGTAGAAAAAAATAAAAGAAACTCTTTGGATAAAATATACTGTATGTACTAATGTATTAATGTATTAACCGAACTTATGAGACGTGATTGATTTAGAAATGCCAAAGATTCACATGTATGTACTGTCTTCTGAATTATTACGGTTGTCAACTCTAAATGGAAACATTCTATCGGGACAAAGATATCAAAAAACCTTAATATAACCCTCTGTGGTGGAGAAGTGGTTAGCACTGCTCCCTCACAGCTAGAAGGTTCCTTGCTCAAATCCACCTGTGGCCTTTCTGTGTGAAGTTTGCATGTTTTTAATTTTGGTCAGTTCTCTTTATGGTGAAAAACTAAGTATGTTCATTTATAATCACAATCCAAGTGTCTACCAATAAACCTACAAAAGAAGACATTTCACATTGAGTCAACGTGAAATAACAAAACTTACACGTTTACTTTAAGTTAACTAAAAAAGTTTTGATCCCATCAAATTCCTGTACATTGTTTTAAATTGTACAATTATATTTATATGTACTGAACCAGAAACCAGAGCAGATTCCTGTTAAAATAATAACAAAAAGGAGGTTTACTGATGAGTTCCTGTTTATCCATTAAAAGTAAGCCCTGGGTCCATGGTAATGTGTGTGTGTGTGTGTGTGTGTGTGTGTGTACCTGGTATGTGTGGGGGAGAGTTGAGGACAGGTGTGTCCTTCCTGCGAGGTTTTTTCAGCCGGTCTTCCTTATGATTGTCTGTGCAGAGCACCTCCTCCTTGTCTTCTTCAGCCTTCATCACTGTCTTCCTGTCCACTAGGCTCCCTAATGTACCCTGGTCTGTCACAGACAGACATGAACAAACTATTAGATAATGGAATGACATAGTGTTTATTGTTAAGTTTTATGATCTTTTTTCTGTTTAGTACTGGTTAATTAAAACTAAAGGATCATTTTCATTATGTTAATGTTCTTTGGTTGTTGCTCGATATTATGATTATAATATTATAATTTTAAATAACAGGCTCACAGTGTTTGCTTTCCTGTGTCACCAGTCGATGTTCAGGCTCTAGGGTCGACCTCATACAGTCAGTCGTCATCTCTGAGGCCCGCTGTTCACATCGTCCATACACACACACACACACACACACACACACATCTATTATTCATTATTGGTCCTTATGACAGTAACAAAAGGATCAAACACTCCAGGGCTGTGTGTATGTGTGACACTGCCTACCTGGCAATTTGATTTACTTTTACGTTACTGTAAGAAACAATAAAATGTACACAAGCTTTAATTAAATCACCACATTCAAACAACAGTTCTTTGTCTATTGTACAATATCTTCATTATCACCTGCCTATCTGCTGTTTACTTGTACAAAGAGATTTTTTTCACATTTTGTCAAGTTTTGTCTTTTGATGCTACATGAACAAAGATGACAGACAGTGTGAGACAGGAAAGAGGCAGTTAACAAAACCACAAGAATTTGGAAAGATAAGCTTCAGACAATATGGCTGCAAAAAAATAAGAGAGAAGCTGAGAGAAAGAAACCAAACGCACAGAGCTTTGGCAGAAAGAGGATTTAAATTGAAACAATAACAGAAACTAAACAAATATGCTACAAAATCAAAAGTATCTTCTTACCTCAGGCTCAGCTGTGTGACACAGACAGGTTGCAGCAGTCTCTGACTCTGGGTTATGAAGCTGGGAGGAGGAGCATCCCCTCTCCTGCATACATCATTTGCCCCCAGAGACACCCTCCCCCTGCCCTCTTCGTCCCACCACTCCACCCCCACCACTCCACCCCCACATACTTGAGAGCTACTTGAAGAGCTGCTAAATTTCAATAAATGTAAATTTGCTCCCCCTGATTCGAATTTTCCATGTTTTATTTTTTAATTTTTAACCATTTTTGAAAGAGAGGTAATTTTTCATATTTTAAAGATTGAAATCAATTCCTTTAACTAACTATATACCTGTATACAGTTCTAATGCATTTCAACTTTAAGCGAGCAAAGGATCAGAAAACATGTGCCTCTCCCTCTTCGGTACAAATTATACCGAGGGCATCGTTTGTGGGACTGAAAAGAAACAACAGACAGCAGTTTCTTTTTTATAGCAGGTGAGCTATTTAATCTTTTTCCTCTGGATTAAACACTTCTGATGCTCCAAAGCATTTCTAAGTCTTTATTGCACTTTTTAAACTTACACATCCATCTTTAAATACTTCACATGAGAAGCTATTGTTGCTAATCTCATCTACAGCCTCAGTGTATTTTAAATAATAAAACAAAGACACACATGTTTCACTGTTTTATGATTTACTGCTATGGTATTAGGCCGATGCATGTGAATCTGTGTGCATTCACTGAGCAGAGGCTTAGTGTGTATTGACATCTTCTTTAAATAACTCATATTTACATGTGTATTGACATATTTACCTTGACAATAAGCATTTTATTATAAACAACAAGCCTAGATTATGCCTTTTCATTTCCTTCTGTTTAGGTCTGAGGATCAATCATATTTACAAAATCCATATGCTTTAAAGTTTGTATCTCATGCAGCTTGTAGTGGTTCTATAATCTAAGGATGGCTAACAAGCCACTTAAAGTGTAATGTGAAATATGTGACTCTGACAGGATAAGGCATATATTTAGGTAAATGGAAGACAGCCAGTCAGATGGAGACTCCTGCAGTGCTATGGACACCTGAAACAGGATGACATCAATAGCTGTCAAAGAAGGACAACTCCCAAAAAAATACACAATAATTCATAACGTAAAGGCCAAAACCTCAAAAATTATATACAAAAATAGCCCTCCTTTGTTGGTTTGTTTATCCAACAAACTACTAACACCTTTTGTTGCCAACTCACCTTTTATTCTATTGAGTCTGTGTTCACAGAATGACGTAAAGACTCCTTCAGCTGGAAGACAAGGACACGCAATATTCAGAAATTAGTAGGTGATATGAATTAGTGAAGTTATATGTTGTTTTTTATTGTAGCATTTATACATCTTCACCAATGCTCCCAGATTAATACATGTACTTTGATAATTACATTTTCAAATTCATACTGTTTTGAATGGTCATCTGTGAATTGGAGCCCTTCATTATCAACACCTTTACATGATAAACGGACCTGATAAACAGATGTTCCATCAGGAAGTGTTTTTTTTTTTTTGGTGAATTTTAGCTAAATACTCATGGTCTACGAGCCATAAACCTGACATCAACTTCGGTGGTTTGCGTGAATCAAGGAAAATATACTGATATTTTGCTTTTGACGATTATAAGTCTGACATAGGGACAAATATTTTTTTTTTCCTTTTTGCATATGACTGTGTCTTAGTTTATATGACCTTGCAGTGTCACATGCTGCTATCAGGTTCCATATTTCCCGGGCATGTGAACGATCTCGGTTTCAGTGGGTGCTAACATGCTAAATCTCATGTAAACACCTGCTGCCTGCTGAACTTGTTTCAGCACTAAGTGTATAAGGTTTCATGCTGCAAAAGCAGTCTGAGCTGTTAATCTTTTCCCTTTGCCAGTTATACTTGTCTACGCAAAACATGGTCACATGCTTGACATCAATTTAAATCAAATGTTTTATGTAATTGTATAGACAATAAAACCTGATCGCATTAATGCCAGCACGGCTCCCTCCACCCCAGCTCTTCTTTATGTGTTTTGTGTTGTTGATTTAACTAAGACAAGCAGCCCTGTTTTCATGGCGCAGAGCATAGTCAAGTGAGACCTGCCCATTGTGCAAATATTTCTGTGGGCAAGTGCACCTGTGGAACCCTTGGAAATGGAGTGGGTTCAAAAAGCACACACTATCATAAACAAAATGGAAAAGCGTGAAAAAACACATTTGCTACTTTTCTGCCTGTTGACATCACAACGAGCCACAAACATTTGCAGTTCAATACCCCTGAATGACTAAATCTGTTTTTTAATAAAAGAAATTTTTTTTTTCACAAGGCTTTAACAGTATCGTGTCATTATTCATATTATACTGCATCTAAAAGTGCTTAGTTTTTTTATAACTCTGTGCCATGTGCCACTGGTTCATGGAAAACGAAAAGCTGAAACGTAGCAGACAAAACATACATGACGCCTCACCCTCTTTTTGATCACAAACAGGTTGTGATGCGCTGTTCTTACTTTTTGGAGGAAGCCCATGATATCCATCTTGTCTGCCTTAGTGGAAGAAGAGCCCAGGCCCTCACAGATGCTTTCTAATTCAGAGGATGTCTGTCTCAGGGAGTCCGCATTCCATGTGCTCCAGGAAGAGATGTCGTCACTCCGCGCACCAGCTGGAGCAAAGGGGGACCTCAGAGAGCACTGAGTGGCTACTGTCTTGTTGGTGGTGGGGCTAGATGCTCCCGGTAGAAAGACTCTGAGTTGAGAGCAGAGTAGAGACTGCTCATTCAACAGTCTGTGCATCTTCTACTCCAAAACAAAGAATTTTAATCAGAAGACATGCAGTAGTAACACAAGCAACTTGAAACAATACATTAGTAAGGAACAATAAAAGCACACAAAAACTAAGAGTAAAAAACAAATTGTGAAAATAAAACCACATGTTCATATCTTGTTGAAGTGAACATGCTTGCATTATTATCTGCCATTTATATAGAAGTAGAGGTTAAACAAAAAAAAAACTATATTATTTAATATTTGGCGTAGTTTATATTTTATTGAGCTCTGAGTGTTTTGCACAAAGCCAGAAAAAATTTTCACTGATCAAATGCCTCTTCATGTTGAACATTATAGTTCATTCAAGTTTTCTCTTGTGCCACCATCAAGCCAAAGTCAAGACAGTATTTCTGTTCACTTGGCCTCTTACTGAACTGCACTATCAAATTAAACCAAATCAAATTATATTTGTAGAGCCTGACATCACACATCACACATTTCCCTCAATTCGGCTTTATCATTTACTCAGAATCCATCAACTTCTGTCATAAAATCCTAAAAAACTTTCAATGGGCAAGAAATGTGTTGGTGTAAACGAGTGTGTTACCATTTTTAAGCTGTCATCGTAGTGATGGGCCAGATCATTCAGCTGCTTCTCCAACTCTCCAGCCTCATGCTTCACTGCTCGCCTCAGCTCCTCTATGTCCCGAACCTTCTCCCTACACAGACACACACACACCTTTGTTTGTGGCTTTTGTGAATATGTCAAAATAATGCAGAAATTTCATAATAAATAGGGATTATTATGACTAAGGATTATTAGGTATCTGTTCACAATCAAGCATGAAATTTAACATGCAATTGAAGCAGGGAGATTAAGAAGACAACTTCCTTTCTCTCATAGACACTCATCCAGCTCAGTTAATAATGAGTGTTACATTGTTCTATTACAAACAAAAGCTCTGTCTTCTATCCCAAGCACTGCAGATATAATGAAGATCCCTCCCTAAAACCTAGGAAATACTCTTAAATCATCATATAATAAACAAGAGAGAATAAAATGGACTTCATTCTCACCTAAATTACAGAACAAGCAAAGTATTTTTTCTTTAGAGAGACCAATAAACCGGTCTGTTGCAACAGCTAAATTTTTTATACCCCAACTATCTAAGGATCTTCCTTCTAGTTCAATTCTGTCACATATAACCAAGTTATTTTTTATCAAACAATGACATAATGCTATGTTTAATAAAGTTACCATGTGGAACAAAGATTTCATCTCATGAATCCATATATTAAGAGCTTTAGTTAAAAATATTTTGAGTGAGCTATTGTTGAGGTATGTTAATCTCACATTTATATCTGAGGTTTTATCCCATATCTCCACATATAACCCAATGCTTGCATGAACAAACACACTCAACTGCTTGATGGAAACCACACCTACAAGATGAAATATCTTTCCTTTTGAGAATGTTGTCACGTTTGCATCCACAGTGGATTCTCGCAGCCCTGGTGTGTAAAGCTTAATTAGGGCTGCCTGCCTTTTATTCTATGACACCACAATGACCAAAATACTGACTCTTCACGAGTCTCTTCATCAGGAGAAAGGCAACGCAGGATATGGGCAAGACAATGACACAACTGAGGAGGAACATTCAAGTAGTGAAAAGAGATCTCTGGTGGCTCTGTTCTTAGCATGGAAAGTCTGGTTTTGAGCACAATATCACTTAAAACATTCCATACGGTAAATTACTTTAACATCACCCAAACCATCTGGCCCGTCATCAACACCCTACAATGCTTTAGTAGTGTAAATGAAGATCAATTAAGACTAGGAAACAGCTGGAAAACATCCAAGAAGTGGCTTTTTCTGCAGAGGATAGACAAAGCCATGGTGATGCTTCTCATTTAAAGGTGGCAACGCTTTGATGTTGACAGACACACAAAAGTCAGGACCAATCTCTACAACCCTCAGAGACAAATAGAGCAAAAGAAGAAGTGCACACTGCTGTAACGAAAGAGACCAGCTTATAACAGAACCTCAACACATTTCGGAGCACATAGTAAAACACATTGTTACTTATGGAAACACCACCATGTACATTAGCCAAAGAGCTGCCCTCTGACACAGTGTCATTGGGTTTAGAATATTTTTATTCTTACTTCAATGTTGGGGCTAGTTGTAAACCTGTAGCCTGTACATACGAGGAACCCACCTGTCCAGGTCAGACAGAGCGCTGTAAACTGAAGCCTGGTCTTCAGAGAGCTGCTCCTCCATGTTGCTGAGCACAGAGCAGAACTGCTGCAGACACAGCATCAACTCCTCCAACTCATCCAGAGAGTACTGCGGGGGAAACGCACAAGTTTACCTTTCAACCTTATAATCACATAAAAAAATATCCGAACACTGAAACAATGACATTTTGACAGTTTGATAATTTGACATTTTCCTGTCAAATTATTTATGACTGGGAACATCACACATTCTCAGGTATTTTGGAACGTGTTTATGCTACACAAGCATTGTTAAGCTCAAAGTGTGAGGGTGTTGGCAATAAATTTAAGACCTTTAACGTGGTCAACATTCTTATTATTAACTCAACTACAGATCTCATACATGCACAGCTGAGAGGTTGGGATACAATAAAACACCTATTTGGCATTTGTTTAAAAAAAGGAGACACATTTTCGAATAAATATGTCATACAGAGCAGCAGTGTGTTGGGCTAATTTGTTTTTGGTTTTTTTGGACAAAAATATCTAATGCACAGATGAATCCAGGCTGACAAGCACGAAAACGCCAGTAGAAACCATTTAGTGATGGTTTTAGCATCAGTGTGGTGATTGTGACCAAGTACTAGAGTTGATCATTAGATCATAAAAACCCCTACTGGTGTATATAGTGTCTTTCACAGCTACTTATTTTTACGCTGAAACAGTATTCATTTTGAATGCTGTGCACAACAGAGAAGACACTAAGAAAACACACACAAAGTGGATAAAATAAATGTTTTAAAATAAATTTACCACAGGGTTTATGGAGGGGTTTATTATAATTGTGACCGAGTTACATTAAATTAAGAAGAATAAACACAAGAATGGAGAGGAGAAAAGTGAAAGAGATGCTCCACATGCAAATCAGACATTTATATGTTAATGTGGTCCTTGTACTGAAAGGCCTGCATCTCATGACAACAAACATGTTGTTTATATCAAAGTGCCGACTCGTGACTCATTGGAAGATGCACACGTCAAAGCTCAGTGCTCAATCCTCCTTCTGAAATTAGCCAAGAGAAACGTGCACAGCTTCCCTGACTAAAATGATGCTGATGGGCTTTGCCGCTTGTTTTCTGAATCACATCAGGCCTTTGCTGGACACGCTGTGACGTAACTCTTTGTCAACCAGCTGCAGTATTTGTTACGTGCATCATCAATATTTAATCTGTAGCGCAGTCAGCAACAAATATGCCCAGAGCAGCTGTCTTCTCCTCATTGAACAGACAGAGCACACACTGTGGAGTAACCCACACACAAAGCACCGTATGTCTCTGGAGTGTGTAAATTCACATAAATGCTATTTTTTTATGGACAAAGCACAGTGGTAGCACTCAAACGTGGCTACCGAAGGCTAAGAAGAGGGCTACTCCTCTGGCACAGTGTGTGTCATTATGGACCATCAGTCGGGTTGCTGTGTTATGGTCACGGTGAAAAAAATAAGGAAAAAAAACAACAAGCTTCAAGTGCTCAGACTATGTTTTCTGTTCAAAAAGCAGCATTTGTTTCTTTTGTTTTTTTTTTTTAATAACAGCTTGTGGGTGTAATTGTGTGTTACTGCATTTAACTGTGCTGTCTGTTTTTGCATCTATTGGATTATTGTTTAATCACTGCAAACTGTGATTAACAGTTTTAATTAAGTAATTAAAATTGGAGGGATTTTACATGTCTTCAACACGGGCAACTTTCAGCAGGCAGCTTAAATCTGATTTTCTTTATAGGGAAACCAGTGCTGCCCTAAAATATTATGTTACAAACTGGTCACCATCAAATCTGAGGCCTGACCAAATTAGTGCACATAGTGCACAGTAAACCGTGTATGTGTACTGCTTTAAATTCTTAACAGACATATCGTCAGTTAGTAATTATAAACTATATGTGAGTGATGTCATATTGGAAAAAAAACTTTAAAACATGGTGTTGGGGAGAACCTCTATATTTGCAGCGGGAATTGTGTTTATTCAAAAAAATAGTTCCTGCTTTGTTTTAATCATGCTTATCCAAACATTATCACATTGCTCTCTGTGACAGTGCAGCCTGGTCTCATTCCCACAGCATCTAAAACTGTTGATTTGTCAAGTCCTTTGGCACTTCATACTGATGCAAAAGGTTCCCCTTTGTGCCAGTATGAGGAGCATGGGATAGACAGCTGATTACAGTAAAAGCATAAATTCGACACATAAAGGAATGACGTACACTGTAAAAAAGTCCTAAAATTACAGATGTTTTCTGTAAATTAACAAACCAACTTTTATGTGAAGTATTATATCATAATTGGAAATTATTTAGTTTTTTTTTTTTTTTTTTTTCTTAAAAGTTGATTGGTCCATCTCCACCCCTGCTTCATGGTGGAACAATTGCTATTGACTGTCTAACCATGCTGATTTGAACATGACTGGTTATTCTTGCTGTCACCGGGAAACTGGCCACTGACAGCTTTGTTAAAGTGGGTTTCAGACATGGGAATTCAGCCTTGGACATTCAATGCGTGAGTGGGAAGCGTCCTCAGGTGTGAAAATTTGATTGATTTCCATGTGCTATTGGCATGCACAGAAAGAACCCTTGATAAAAAGTTTTAAAAAATTGAAACTTTTTTACAAGCCCCTTTCAGCACTGGAATTCTGACATTATACTGACTTTTTTAGGAGGGGTGCATGTGTAAACGAAAACGTCTGAGTAAAATGCTGTTGACATTATCCGGATTAATCGCCCCTAGTGTCCACATTAGTAAAATGCTGTTCTTGCGAAATAAATTAAAAGTTGGTTTAGTGTGTTGTATCACGTTTCTATCACTAAACTGTTGCTGTAGTCAAATGATTGAAATTTTTCTATTAGTTGCACGGCTCTGGTGTGCTAGAAATTAAAGTTAAAATTTTAAACTTTATATTACATTTTACATCCTGTGTGTACATTCAAAAATTGCTGTGATTTGCATATATAAATTCCCCTAACATTGTCCGAAGCTCATGTCTGGCTCAGGCTTAATAGAAAAAGGTTCAGGTTTGTGTCACGAGAATTGTTAATTAGTTTAAAGATACTATGTTGTATTTTACTTAATTCTTATATTCTAATTTTGCAAAAACTGAATAATTAAATATTGTATTTAGTTACATGAACATGTTTTTAACATTATGTATTTATTTACGTTTAAAGTCTGACATGATTTTAGGAGATGATCGTAAGCTTGTGTTAACCCTTTATTAAATATTTTTTAATCTCCGTGTCAGCTCAGTAAGCTAGCATAAGACCTTTAACATAGTGTTGTTATCTGTTATCCTTAATGAAAGTGATAAAGGGTTTTTAATAGCTTGACCTTGAGATCTATACATAGCTGTTAATGAGCACATAAATGTCAAGAAAAGGACGTGCTATATAGGTGAAAAATTACTTACAGGGACATTTTCCACAGTCTGTTGCTTGTTGTAACTCTGAGAACAGGATGCACACTGATGGTTACAGGAGGAGCAGCATCCCATGTTGATCATCTGATTGGCCTCCCAGTGATCTTTATTTACATTCCTGTGTGCCCCCGTCTCCTTATGGGGCGAGAGTCCTGTATCCACAGAGACTGACACAGTCCTGTAATTTTGAGCAATCCCTGGGACACAATCATGTGACTGCCAGTCATTTGATGGCAGAGGAAAGGATGGAGTTGAAGAATACATCTGTGTAGGTCTTTGTATCATTTCTGAGGCACTTGTACATAGGGTCATTTCATTTGGGACACCATCAAGAACCTCCTGCGATAATTTCTTGATGAGAGTGTTTCGCTGCATATGCAGGTCTGTCCATGACTGCACAGCGCGGAAGGGTGTGGAAGTGTCTAAAGGCAGAATACTGGAGGGAAGGATTTGTTTTGAGTCAGTCATGTAAGGAACATCTTTTCTGAGGACAATATGCGAAGATGGAGATGAAGGCATTTGAACAGAAACAGAACGGTTAAAATGCGTAGGGCCTGCACTTGTCGACAAGGATGGGTTTGGAGCTGGAACATTAGTGGATGGTGTGTTTGTGGACAGAGTTACATTTTTGGAGGTCTGGTTAGTGCCTATGGTTTCTGACAGTGATGATGACAAATGAATCTCTTTGTCTTTGGAACAAAAGGAACCAGTTTGGTTTTTAGGTAACAGAGAATTGTCCAGGGAGCCGTCTGAGGCTTCAAAGCTACTTGTATCTTCAAGATTGGAAATCTGGATGGGTTCTGCCCAAAAAACTTGCCCTTCAGCATCGAGCTGCTGAAAAAAGTCATCCACTTCTCCAATTTCAACATCAGAGCCATCTACTGAAGTTTCAAATACCATATGTAAGCTCTCAATCTCAATTAGATCCTTTGGATTAGCTTTAACTCGGCTTGATGTTTCTGGTATGTTATCATGTAAAACTAAATGACTTCTTGGATATTCACTTTCTGGACTGTTCACTTCCATTTGACATACTTTTCTTAACTCTTCCTGTTTGGTGTCAGCTAAAAGCTCATCTTTTGAATTACAGAAGGGGACTGGTGGATCTGTTTCTATTTGGTTACATACCTCAGAGACTAATCGAGAACCTTCTGACAGACCTGCAGAACTCTCTGGATCTGAAATGCAAACAACCGTATCTTGAGTCTGCACAGTGTCAGTATAACTGTCAGCCTCTCCTTTTACCTCTCCATTCCTCTGAAGGGCATCCTCTAAGTGCGAAGAGATGTCATCCATCTTAACATGAATAACATCTTGGACAGGAGAGGTTGGAGCAGGGTCTGCGTTGGGGTCTGTGCTTTGAGCAGGTTGGCCCATCTCTGTCAGGTCTGGATTTTTTTCTACAGCTGGATCCATCAGACCATCTGGATTGTGTGATACCGGAATTGAAGGGTTGGGAGAAAGGCAGCTTTCCTCAGTTTTTGAGGAGTTCAGACCATGATGGGGTGGAGTTGAGGTTTTGTCCTTGTCCAAAGGAAATGAGTGAGTAGAGGGTGTTACAGCAGGTCTTTCAGTCGAGCCTAGTCCATCTGAATCTGAGGAAAGGAAGTCATTTTTATTGTTTTCTGCCCTCTTTGTGAGGGATTCAGTTTGTGGGGGTGAGGCTGATGGACAACGGAAATCCGAAGTGACAGAGGGGAGCAGAGATGATAACTTACTTGAACCATTGTGGGAATTTTCAAGCAAAGCCACACCAGTAAATTCTGACTGTGGCTCCCCCTGAGTTCCAGAGGAGTCAGCTGAGGCAAAAATGAACAATCAGTTTTTGGAGAGGAAGAAGGAAGTGAGACTGTAAGGAGGAACACTTGAAAATGTAGAGTAGGCTATTTCTTCAGAGTCATGAGGATGATTAGAGAGTTGGGGGCATGGAGCACATTTAGCCTCAGTGTCAGTCTTCTCTGACCCTCTAATTTTAGAGCCAGTTTGCATGGGGGGAGAAGGGAAGTGAGAGGCAAAGGAGGCAGAGGAAGGGAGAGTTGGAGACGGATGGGTGTGGGTTTGGATCTCTAACTCCAAGGAAGCGCAAGGGGGGCGGTGCTCCATCAATGGAGGCAATGGAGCAGGTGGAGCCTGTTCCTGATCTGCTGGTGTTTCCATGTCTGAACTGTGTAGGTCAGATTCTGGGACAGATGGTGGTGGCGTATGAGACAGGGGAAGCTCTGGAGAAGAACGTTGTAAGGAAGGGATAGCTTTGCCAGCATCAGATGGGGTAAGAGATGAAGAGAGCGGAGGCGTCGTCGAGCGATTTGGGTGCGGAGAGGGGGAGGCTGGCCTGTCACTGTTGTGGCTGTCAGTGCTGCCTCCTGACAAACCAGACAGAGCCTGCAGTCAAACAAAAAAGACAGTTAATACAGTTAAACAGCCAGGCATGTGAACTTCTCTATTTTAGTCACATAGGACATTGATTCATCAAATTGGTGAGGTTTGAGTGACCTCAGGAGATGATTCTGAGGTACACTTCTATAAAGCTGGGCCCTTGTGAGAGAAGTGAATGTACAGTAGTAGGTGAACAGACCTTGATGAGATCAGGTCCTGGTGATCCCTGCTGAGGAAGAGACGGGATGAAGGGCTCTTCTAAAAATCCACTACTGTCTGACTGGCAGCTGTTAGTTCGTATTAAACCCCGCACTACAAACACACACACAAATAAAAATGAAAGAAAATGACAGTGACGGTGTTTCATAATCAAATGTAACGAAACAAAAGTGCTCTGAAATGAATATCCAGTTAGACAGATGTTGGGAAGGTAAGTTGGTTCCTTTCTCCACCTTTTATCTGAGGGAGCATTTAGAGAGAGAGAGAACAACTTCCTGTCCTGACATCTCACACTCACTGGAAACCTCTAAATGACTCTGCATTTCAGCATGCATATATAAAACTAGGAAAGGAGAGAAGAGAACAGGGAACACAGTACTCTATATAGAGGAGGAAGAAAGTTTAAAGACTTAGTGTCTTAGCACTTGAGTCTAGAGTGAAGCTTCCACCCTGAAACGCTTAACAACATTAATTCCTTTCATATTGGGACGGTGAAGAGATGTTGATCTTTTCTGGGCTGCTACTGTCTCAGATTTTAAACTCCTGCACCGTAACAGCCATCCAGAGTTTTCAACAGAAGCTATTAATAGACAAATTATAAACAACTTTTTCAAATAATTACATGCTTTATGACTCACCTATATTTTCTGCTCCTCCCGTGGAGCTGCCTGTGATACTACCTTCATCAAAACTGTGTATCTGAAAAGACGAACACGAAATAAGAGCTCATTAATAAACTTGCAGGGAAGGGCCAGTAATATGACTGTAGCAGGGAAAGGGAGCTGGTGGTTGTGGTTAGATGCTTTGGGTTGAATTACATAATATTAGGAGGAGGTTTTCACACTCTGCCCCTCTTTCTGACTTGCCTCTTCCATCTCAAATGATTCCCTGGCTTGCCATGGGCCCTTTCTCTTCTGGAAAGAGATGGTAGCTGTCAGGGGGTGACCTTCCTTTAAGGCCCCAGGTCTGAGTGCTCCTTCCTGTGCTGAGAAAGAAACCACATGAGCCTGGTACTGAGGGTCTGAACCAGCTCCATGCTCCTCTACCAGAGGACCCAGGCACACAGTCTCCAAATGTCCAGTTTTGAGTCTTTTTAAGGGGACTTTCTTGTCTCCAAGAATGGGGGCAGTTTGCAGGGACTCGGGTTCCGCGCAGGAAGGAGAGGTGGGTGAAAGTGTGCTTAGGTCTTGAGCTTTTTGGTTGTGGATTTGGCTGAGTGATTTCTTTGAGGCTCGTCTGAACAACATGCCCATGCGCCTCCTCCTTTCTCGGGCCTCAGGAGGCAAATCCTTTTCCAGTGGTGCTTTGAGTGCGGAGGAAGAAGAACCCATCAAAGAGGAGAATGCTGTGGTTACCTGCTGGAGGACCTCAAGTTGTCGAAACCGATCTGAAAAAGATTGAAGAGACACAGATACAGTAGACAAATCTAAGGGTGGTCACAGGATACACATATCAGATCTGATGTCTAAAACCACTGACACCATCACCGCTGCCCTGAAAAACCACAAGCCTCCAAAACCCAGGCAACAACACTATCACTATTTCTATCACTGCTTGAACATAATGTCTCAGACTTTTACAAGCAAATAATAATTTACTCCTGTTGTGACCCATATAAAAGTTATTAAAAAGCCTTTTAACAGTTTTAAAACTGTGCTGTGTTTATATGTGGAAACTCACTCTCAGTAACAAATCTGTCTTGTAAAATATCTTTTTAAACCATCTACCTTCATTTAAAATACAAATATATTGGAGCTACGTATTGGTCGAATCTGGTGATATGATACAGGGTGGTGTAAGAACAGTAAGATAAGTAATGTTACAAGATAGGTGCTTTTTGTCCTCTTTTAGTTTTTCACTCCTTTTAACATGTATATGGGCATTTATTTTTCTGTTTGTCTGTGTCCCTGCAGTATCCTCTGCTGGTTACCAGTGCACATACCCTTTGCCTTTCATCATCATCATCAGTGCCTGTTATCGTTATCATCAGTCCCTTTCATCATTATCATCATCGCTTCTATAATTTGTATTTAAGACCTTGTATTTAGTTTTGGGGTTGCTAGTGTGTCCGGGTTCATTCTGGTGCAACTCCCTGATCCTGCTCAGCTTTTCCCGATCCCCAGCGCGTAATCCTGTTCGTGAGTCTGTTATTAGTTTTGGTAGTCCGGGTTTCTTGGGTTATTAGTCTCTCTGCCTTTGAGTCAGTACGGTTATGTAGGTTAATACTGTTATTCATTTCGAGGGAGTTTGTTATAGTCTAGGTCTCTGCCTTTGAGTTTATACTGTTTGATGATTTAATATTTTTTACCCTTTTTTGAGGGACTGAGGTTGTTAGAGTTTAGGTCTCTGTGCTAAGTATTACAGGATCAGTATTGCATGTGATATTTGATAACTGTACCAGTAGTTCTTGTGCTAATAAACCTGTTGCATTATCTGCAAGTCTTGCTCCTGCGTTTGGGTCCTCTAATTACGGTAACCCTTTACAAAAAGGCATTTTATTTTATGAAAACAAGTGCAAAGACACCAGATGTTCTGGTGCAAGAATCAGAACATCAAGCATGTCATCAGGAATCTAAATACAATGCAATGTTTTTTTCTATTTTGACCTTGCAGGTAGTGCACAGGACATCCTTTGGATTAGCAGGAGCACCTGGGTCTGATGCTGCTGAGCAGTCATGAAAGTTCTGCTACACTAATTCCACTGGGGAGCTGCTATTTCTGTCACATTTGTTTTGTCCTTAGGCATTTCCCTTCCTTACTCACATCTAGGTGTATATTTGTCACAATCATAATTTACATGTGTACTCAATTTTGTTTGCCTATAAATTATTTAAAATTATGTATAGGTAATGTAACATCATGTCATGTTATGGACGTGGGCATCAGTTGTGACGAATATGCTCCACGTGTTCACTGTCAATTCAGGAAGTTTGTCACATAAGGTAATTTTAATCAGTACAAATATCTATTAAACATTTTTAAGCAAATTTAAATCACAATTTATAGCTTATATTGTCAGAACTTAAAAAAACAGAGTTGTACTCTCTTGTCCCTGTATTTCAACTTAATGAGATAAATCAGCGAATTTCCAAAAATTAATTCAACTTACATGCGAGATAAAACTCTCCAAATGTTGTTTTTGTAGTTTAAAAAATAAACATGAAATTAAGTTCACTACCTAAACTAATGCTCAGCTAATATCAGCCAGGTCTATGGAAAAAAGCATGTGTTTTGTTACTAAATAAAAAACACCCAGACTTCAAATCAGTCTAGGAAGAGCTACAAAGCTCTTTCGAAGGCTCTGAGATGATCTGAAACAATTTGGTAAGAGATATGCCTAAAAAAAAACAAACTGCACTGTATTAATATCTCAATATTTTATCGTGGACAGAATTTTTTATGATTGCCGTATCCATATGAGATTTCTGCAGAAGTCTATCACTGATTATGTCATGTAAGAAAGTGACGAAGAAACATGTAGCAATTCTCTGTCACATTTTGAGTCACTCAACACATAAATGCGGTTGACCTTGTACTTGAGCAGTGTAATTCTGGTGTGGGTCTGTTTGTTCCTGGTTTGCACGCCTTTATTCCAGAGAAGGGGGGATCTTAAGGCTTGAGTGTGCAGTGATATTTCAGACAACAGTGTTCGTCCAACTTTATGTCAACAGCTTGTGTTTGGCTCTGTCCTGTGCAGGTCCACCTGCACAAAATCAGCTCCATGAACAAATGTGTTTCTTTGTTTGATATGTACCGAAGAGTCCGGACTGCCACCTCACCTAACACCTTCCAACATCAGTGTAGAACAAGAAAAGATGCCAGTATTAAGATTGAGCAATAGTTCTAAAACTTACTGCTGACATCAGGGTTTTCCAGGTCCATCCGGTTCTTCTGGGCTTCCAGAAACACCTGGAGGTTAATTCCTCTTGCCTGAGACTGATAGTTGATGAATCGAGCCGGGATGCGTCCGGAGAGGTCAGGTTCTTCACAGCCGAAGCCCAGGTCCAAGAGAACCTCCTCTGGGTCATCGTTCCACAGGTTGAGTATGTCCATTACACTGCCAAGAGGAGAAAGTCAGGTCAGGACAGAGTAACGGACAGTTACAAACTGAAATGCATTTGAGTCAGGGTCTAACCTGAGTGGTCCAGAGTGGCCTGAATTTGTAGAGTTAAAACTGTTCCACCTGGTGATAGCTGGACTCGACCTGCTCCACCTGAACAGGTACAGAACACAACAACGAGTTTACATGTGTTTAATGTTTGCTGCTGTTGCAATTTATTTCTCGGCTTTAGCATTTACGTCACATAAAAAAAGACTAGTTTAATGGTTTAATACAAATTCTAACTCTTGAAAAATAATTTAAATACATATATCAAATAAAGGGAGAGTCTGGTTTGTTTTTATTGTGAACAAATCCTATCATCACACCAAGACCAATAATACACAATTAACAGTTTGTGTACTCAAACCTGATATATCTTAATCTACTAGGCCAAAGAGCTGTTGTTGTCGAGAAGAGATTAAACACTGAGCCACATGCTGCATAGGGTAACATGTTTTTCATTACAACAAACACACACAGTTTAGTTTTTTGGCCGTCTTACACATGCCGCCCTGCTGTTAAAAATAGTCACGGCAGAATGTGGATTAATACGACACTGAGAGTAGATGGCGACAAATGCATTGTTTGCTCCTGCTTCAGTATTTTGTGTTATGTTAAAACTGCAACTAGCAGCTATGACAGTAAAAGCATTATGAAAAAAAAAGAATCCATATACTCGTGAGACTGACGTCTTTACGAGAAACCAGGCAGGGAAGTGGGAATTGCTCAATACTCACAATAAGCACTGAATTTGTTAACAATAAAAATGATGTTGAAGAACCTCAGTCTCATATTTTAAACTTCATCTCAAATACTTAATGTGGGCTCAACCTACTGTACAGTGTGATTTAGTTGCCAGTTGTGTTGTTTGAAAAACTATGCAGGGAAACACGCATGCTGTTAAATCAGGGGCTACAGTAAGATAAATAACCCCATGACTTAAAAATAACAGTTTCCATTGATATAACCTTTGGATACTGTACCACATCCTATAAGAAATGGAGAGATTTGTCTCATGTGTATCAGTGCGTTACAGAAATAAATGCAGCCATACAGTGATTAGCTTTACTCACATTTTGCTCCTAGTCTGTTGATCAGAACCCTATCCTGTTGTCCATGATCTTTAATACTAGCTTCCTCTGCTCATACTGTATATGATTCATGTGTTCTGTACAGATGTCATTGCACTGTAATAACTTTCCTATGATCCTTTCGCTTTTTATGCAAACTGTGCAGTGCTGGAGCGAAAGGGATGAAGCTTATTTGCCTGGTAAATATGACTTGCAATTACGTGTCGAAATATATTTTCAGGTCCAAAAGCTTTTACCACACAGCTTGAAACAACAACTGTCAGTTAAACACATACTTAGTAGTAGATAAGCTATTAATAGTATGACGTTGACATAAACATGCTTCATTACTTAGAAGAGGACAGACAGAAAGTCGTGTCCTTATAAGACTCCCTATAAAACTTATCTCGTTACAGGAAATATTCTCTAATCTCCCTGTTTTGCATTAGGTTATTGGGCCTTCACAGTATAATGGTGCAGTTTATAACCAGATTATAGTTAATGCCTCCATGACAGCTCACTGGCTGTAACAAATAAATTATGTTTTATAGCCTTTCTCTCTCACACGCACACACAAAACACAAAATTGATTCCAAGTGCAATTCATTCATTCCACTTGTTCTCTCAACTCTAAACTCAGTCCAGTTTTGTTGTTGTGTTCTATTTATCTGCCCCTTAAAATGTCTCATAAGCCCCAAATATAGTTTAAATTTTATACATAAACACCATAGTGATACTGTAGAAATAGACAGGCACAAGCAAAGCTGCAACCAAACATAATGCATCCAAGTTCATTTTACTTGCAAGAAACAGGACGAAGGACTGTGAGGTTCATCAGCCAGAGAATGGAGCTGGCAGGATTAATGCAGGTTGGCTGCCCATTTTCAACACACACAGGATATTGTGAAATTTGTGTAGACTGTTGTCATTTAATCAAATAAATGAGCCGACTTGTGCAACAAGAAACAGTTTTTGACTGATTTCGACAGCAGCTTAATGAAGCCTGTTCAGTGCACACTGTACTTGAACTGTCATGCTTAAAGTATGGTGAGATTGAACCATTTTTCCCCATGCAATGGTGTTAAACTTTTGCGCCTACACAACGTGAGCCTGCAGCAGCAGAAAGCAAAAGGCTCCCATAACAGGGTTAAAGTACAGACATTAATTTGTTCTTTTGACGGGGAATATGCAGCTCACGTTACTGAATTCAGCGGAAGTTGGTTACTCGAATGTAAAAAGTTTCATTGACTTCTGAGACGTCACGTCTGCCCTGCAAAGATTTAAATCGTTGGCCTGCACAGTTCTGTTTGATAGGAGTTTATCCCGGCCTTGCACTGCTGCCTGCGAGGCTCTATACCACTGACATGAAAACAACATAAAGAGAGGTGTCCTTACCGTAAAAAGTCCTGCACTGTCCTCACACCCGGTTTACCATATAAAGACGCTGCAAGGAAGAAAAGTCATGTTATTTGAATGAGGAAGCAAACAAGGCACACAGAGCCATAAATGACAGGAGCCGAGAGGGAAACGTCGGCGAATGAGGAAGGCAGAGCAGAGGGAAGCATCTCCTTGATTCCCCACTGGTTGGATGTCAGTACATCCTGTCCAGGTCTGGTGTCAAGGCTGCTCGAGCTATATTAGGCAAGTGTTTTCTCTCTCTGTCTGTCTCTCATGCTCGCTCCCCCCTCTCTGTCTTTTTTCCTCCAGAGGGTGTTTGGGTTTTGGCAGTCACCTCCACCTCCCTCTCCCAGACTGGGACTCCATTAGACGCTGGCATGATGTCAAGAACACAGTTGTCTTTCTCCGGCTGTACTCTTATCCCATGTGTTTTCCTTTTTTCCAACTACTTTGACACCCAGTGAACCTGCAGGCATTTGTATGAGATGTTATGTCTGTCTATCTAAACTTCAGGTAATGGCCGGGTCCGGCTGTGCTCTCGTCCACATTGCTTTGATCTTTTCATCTGCTCTTAAAGAGCAAACAGAGCACAGAGTGGATGAGGATGTCACCATAGAACGGCAGTTAGTGGCTCTTGTCAAACTGTGAAGCTGACGCAGGCGTCGGTGTAAACTGATCTGTTGGATTTATGGAGGAGTTGCTGGCAGCGGAAATGTTGAGGGACTTTAACTGACAGGTCTATACAAGCCATGATACTACATGTCAAAAAATTGTGGCGAATGATAGGCTTCAAAATGTTGCTTAAAAAAACAATCGTTGCTCCAACCCTGTCTCTTGCAAAATATGTTTTATGTTGCCAAATGCTTTCTTTTCTTTTGTTTAGGCTGAATTGAAGGTTCTTTTCACACAGAGAGACTTCATCAGTTCATCACAGGTGAGCAATGAAAGAGTTGTTTAATTGAATATTTCCTGAAGCATGCTCCCTGTATGATGCTAATACTGTTTTGCCTCGAGCTGATTTGATCTTGTTTTTCAAGTAAAAAAATGTTAATGAGTTTGTTGAGTTATTTAGTTTTTTAATATTGTGACATTTGATCACAGCTGCCTGTGGTGTTTTATCTCAGCTCACCACTTGAGCTGTTTGCTGAAGCTGCATTTTAATCTCTATCTCTAGTAAAAATGAAAAATAAAAACTTTCTCAAACTCTATGTTTAAGGAGTAATTGTGGGTCATTTCAGACTACTTCTTTTTTCCTCACTTTTGCTATTGTAAACAATTCCCACTTGCATCAGAGAGCCTTTAGAACCTACGGCCTTGTTATGATGGAAAAATGATGTGTGCAGGAATTAGTAGCACAGGCTGGAAAAAAAAAATGTATGAACACTGAGGACAATGACGTGAGCAGAAGCTAACTGAAGTCAGAAATTACTGTGACTCTGCTATTGTGAAACATACCTTGCAAAAGACTTGCAACAAAAACATTAATCATTTATTACTAACAGTAAAAATAAAGTAAGGAATAATGCACAGGAAAGGGCGCCAATGTGGGGGTTGGGCAGTAGCACAAAATATTTTAATTAATTCATGTTGAGTGGACTGTTATTCTAGGTAAAAATACATCAAAACAGTCACAATGCTTCCAACTAACAACTAACTTTAAGTCACATTTGAAATGTAATGCCACAGTTGTTTTTGATGATGTCATATTTCCACTGAACTCTCTTTCCCATGACAGCAGCTCCCGCTGTGTTTACAGTCTATCAGCAAGAAGAGCTTGTCTGTTTTAGGTCGGGCATAGCACGAGTGGGTGGTGGGTAGTTTGTGGCTCCGTGTTAGCGGTTAGAGGGAGTCTTGTCTTAACATATGAACAGGTTTCATGTCTCTGGGCTGCTTTTGGAATAGATCCAAATTCGCTGAAGGGAACAGAAAGAGGACTGAGGCCATATCGAAGATGAAGTGGATCAGAAAAATAAATAAATCGAGTCGAATAAAGTCACACTCTTAAAAAAAAAGGAATAAGACAAGATTATATGTGAAAGCCGACTTAGATATTTAGGATCAGACGCTGCTTACCTTCTACACCCAGATCCAAATCATCGTCACCACTGGGGTTCCTCCTCAAAGGCTCTGCAGGGGGACACAGGACGCATGAGAAATACAAAATAACACAGCAGAGCCTCTACAGCCATGTCCAACATAGTGTTTGTTCACATCACTGGCATTAATAGAAATGTGCTCAACATATTAGGCAACATCACTGTGATTTGGATTACCATCCTTAATAAAAAATAGATTTTGTTATTAGAGTCCAAGCTTATTAAGTGGCAAACATCCACACAGTGCTGCTTCACTTGCAGGAGAGGGATGAGAAGTGGGTAGGAGCTATTTGCCATTCCAGTGGTTTTCTTAACAAATATTTGCATATGGTTTGAATGGGGCAGCTTCAGGGCAGGGTTAGAAATGAACAGGCTGCATAAGGCACAATGCCTAACAACAACCACAACAACAACAACTCTAAACTGGAGCCTTTTACACTTCCACCAGATTCACTCTCAGTTTCATTATCCAAGAGAAAAGATTTGAAATTTACTTCAAGGGAGGAAAATATGAAACACACCCCTAAAACAAAATAACTGTGATAACGGATTTGTAGAAATAAAAATTAACATTGTTAAAATAGATTTGATTCCTGATTGCCAAACTTATGTAACACAGTATTTTACAGCACCATACATCCATATAGCATGTTAGCGTCTGACATAACACATGCAGTTTATTCATGAGTGTACTACAACTTCTCAGCTCGGCTCACTACAAAACTACAACTACAGTACTACAGAAATGCTTTGGTACAAACAGAAGTTGCACTCACCGTCCTGTATCACTCAATGACAAGAGAAAGAAGACAACATAAAGCCGACAGAGAGTAAAGGTGAGACACATCTCTCTACAAAGACCAGAAAGAGAAGGATCATACCTGTAGCTTCCCTCGGTGGCTCTTGCTTTGCATCTTCCCTGCAAACACAGGTCACATTTTAATAGAAGGAGGGACAGAGTACACACACACACACACACACATGCACGCAATGTGGGCAAGATGATATTGTAAGATGTCTTACAGTATATAAACATATGACATTGTACAAATAAAGGCAGGACATCAGAAAGACAGACAAGACAAACAAAACCGAGTTGTTTGAAATCCATTCAGAGATCACTTTTTAATTAATTTCTATTGAGTATTTGGTATAAATATTCACTTTAGAATTTAAAGTCATAAATTATCGATCTTTTATAACAGGTACAGTTAATATACATCTAATTCTCTCATATTAATGATAAAAGTTTAACATAAAAAGCATAAAATAACAGCAAACACATGTTTCAGTTTTACCTAAAAAATAAAAATAATAAAGAAATATGATTTCCTCTATTGTATTTTTTGCACAGTGAACATCACTGCAAACCCTTCATGAAAATCTCATTTGTTTTCTCACAGTATCCACGTTTAGACAAGTCATGTTACTTTAGTAATGTTGGTTAAATATTGATAATAATAATTTATGAATTGAAAAACAAAGGCTGTTATTTTTTCCAATCTGACCAAAACAGCCATTAGCTGAAATTGTAATTATGTATGAATGTAGATATATGTTTGGAAAAATAAAATACACAACAAGTTGGAGCCACATCCCTAAAAGTTTTTAACATATTAGCAAAAATGTGATCATCAACACGATGACATTTCATGTCAACATCAACTGTTGATTGACATGTAAATCTGACATTTTTCTCCCTTTTTAAATGAAAGTAAACAATAAATAAAGCTTGGATGCCTCTAAAACAGCTGTACTGTAACTTCATTTTCAAGTTTAACTTAAAACTCTTTTTGGCTGGATGTGCAAATATCAGTTTCTGAATATGGGAGCAGTCAGATAAATACGCTTAACTGAAGAACTGGATATCGGGCAAATATGAGGCGGGCATTTTTCAACTCACATCTGCCTATTAACAGTATTTCTAATAATTGTACAAATTGATGTTAAAAATGTTAGCATTTGTGTCCCCTTAGTTTTCATTTCATTACACTTTAAATAAGATCAAACTGTCTGAATGACAGATTAAGTTGATGCCCACCTTCAAGTTTCAATATTTCCATGCAAAAGGGCGTCACATTTCAGGTTCCTAGAAAACCTGTCATTGAAACCTACTAGGCAAAAGTTCTTTATGCAAAAGTGAGGCTTGTGTAACAGGAGATAAGTCAGAAGCAAAGTGACGCTTTAGTGACGTATCGCACCCAGCTGGGGCTGTGTGCACATAAACTCAAGGCAATAAAGCCATTAACATATCTCTGCAGTTGCTGGCACATGTGCTTTGTCACATATTATCTATGAATTTAAGGTTGTTTATACAGCACTGTGTCATCTTAAAAGTTTAACAAGTCACATCTGACAGCATGTTGACACTGAAAAGGCAACCTGTATTCCAATCTGTATACTTACTCAGCGACCGTGGTGGTGAGCCATTTCCTGACACTGTTCTGGCTCGAACTTCCTGCGGTTGACATGAAGAAATAAATTATAATGAGGCCCATGACAAGAAACCACAAATAGCAAACACACTGAAGAACACACATCGAAGTGACGAAGGCAGGAAGCGCATCTGACAAGCTTCATGTCTTCTACTGTACAGACTCAGTGGATCTCAGCCAGTGTCCACTACCAAATACTTCGATTATGAAAAAAGACAGCTTTCAAATGTCTATGTTTTAGTTTCTCAGACAGTGACTTGCATGTGTCATGTCAGTAGAAATTGTGGTTTAACCGCTTGATTATTTGAGATGTGGCAGTGGCTCAGGGACAGAGCAGGTTGTCCTGAGGCAAATGGGTGAATGAGATGCCAACTGTAAAGCACTTTGACTTGTTGCTTAGAAAAGCACAAGATAAGAGCAGATCTGTCTGCCGAACAGTCAGCCATAACATTAATACCACCTGAGGGATTTATGTTGCAGTGGAAAAGCATCATAGTGTCATGCTGGAGCCTTTTCTTCAAACGCCAGGTGGATTGGTGAACTGTGTATCCCAAAACTTTATCTATATGATCGCGAGTGAATATTAAACGAATTATGCAACTATAAATATGTCACTTCAGCATCAGCTGCATTCTTCCTCTTCCTGACTCTCTAACCCAAAGTCACTGTTAGGCAGAATTAAAATGCTACAAGAGACGAAGCATCTAGGCCACCAGCCTTAAGAGATAACCGTAAATTTCTCATGAATTATTGCTAGAATTTATCGCAGCTGTTTCCTCATGTGTTCGTCAGTAAATAGAAATCGCATATCACAGATCTTTAACTACTGTTGTAATAATAGACAGAGGTGTAAAAACAGCAGTGTGTAAAAAGACCCAGGAAACAAGTGTCACAACATCATGCCTGACTAATAAGTGCAAGAAGAACACATCACTACTGTACTGTCATGAGGTCCTGTGAAGCAGAGGAATAAGCTGTGTCCACTCGTAGTAATCACCTGGTAATGCTCTTAAATGAATATAAATCATTTATGTTTAAGAAACATTATTTCATCCAAAGCACACGCACACTGAAAAGAATCAACTACCACGCACACAGACACTTTACTCATTTTTTAAAGCCGTTCTATCCACACTGTCCTCTCCTCATGGTGAACCCCAATGTGGCTTTCTTAAATTCTCTATGTATGTAAAGGTTTCAGCAGTGGTCCTGACCTGTAATGGACTCAGGTAAATCCATGTGACCCCAAAGGAGCCCTGGTACCACTCCTTCAGATGCCATGGAAGGAAACTGTCAGGGTGGAAACCACAGCGAGCATTAACAGCTGATCAAAGGATAAACAACAGCTGTACAAAACCAGCAGACAAACAAATTTTACTTACTTGTGTAGTTCAAGGGAGCCAGATAACTCCTGCTTTCACATTGCAGGATGATCCTGGAGGCTTTGGGTGAAGTGTGTGCAGAAATTTCTCCCGAGCAGGAGCTCGCAGGTAGAGAAACGGAGGCAGCAAGTCTTATTCTGCTCGTCACACTCAGTAAACATGTCAGAGCAAAGAAGGGACATGCAAATGACTCTACTCAGCCCTATAAGGAAATACTGCTTCCTGGCTGGCTTGTCAATGCCGTACATCACTTGCTCCTCTCTTATCTATTCCTGTCTGCATGAGGCCAAATGGAAATGTATGTTGTAGGGAAAATGTCATGACGTTCCAGGAAAAGTACTTTCAAATAACATGCGGGACAAAAAAGAAAAACTGGAATTAATTAATAAGCAACGATTAGTTACCCTGAACTGTACAAAGCAGTTATAGTTGCCTTTTTCATTGTTTTGTTCTGTATATTATTTTTATAACACAGTGGCTTATGCCTTTGCTGAGACCTTTCTGTCCAACTCCAAAATACCATTTGTTTTAACCCTATCATATATGCAAATGTCGTGGTTTTATTGTTATAAGCTGTGTCACTTGCTGACTGCTTATTGTCACCAGTACTGGTGATGTTTCAGCCAAATACAGTGATGATGCGGGGTGGGACACACTTTGAGGTACAGCTAAAATGTCTCGGGTTTGAAAAATTAGGGGGTTTTCAGGACTAATACCTAACAACTTGACCCAACAAATGGCTCCATCGCAGTTGAGATATATTTCATTCTTTATCCAACTTTCACATTCAGTAAAGCTTTAATGGTTCCAGCAACAAGAACATTAATTTATGTCTGCAGCTTGACCCTGTTATCAGCAACACTTTGCATTGCAGTTACAGGCAGCAGGCTTGTGCTGATAGGCACATTCGGTGCCTTTAATATGCAAATTGTTCCTCTTTCAATGATGGTTTTATGAGATTAAGTTGAGTGTGTCCTAAAAAGGGGAAGCAGACAAGAAGAGAAGTAGATGAGCAGAAAAAAGAAGAAGCAGTCACCTCCGTACAGTACGTGTGTGTGAAACTGCTGTTCTTTCTGGGACCAGTAGGAGGCGCCATATTTCTTCAAATTCCCACACAGTGGTTTTCTCAACCACTGATAAAACCACTGATAATACTAATTCAACAAAAGTGACATAAGTAATAAAATAAAGTTTGAATTTGTCAGATTAGAGACTAAGTGGGAGCAGCAGAGCAGGCAAACAAGCTCAATGCTGCTACACATAAACACATGCTATGTAGTGCTGTGCACTTGGGTGCTACAGTAAAGCAGTAATTTTTTAAATCAATATAATATTTAATGCACATTCAGCTAGTAAAAATATTCCTATTTCATAAATTTCTTAAGGGGTTGCAAACTTTTGCATTGCTGAAATTTTTGTTTTTACCAGTACATTTTTATACACTCCTTGACCATTTTTGTTACTTCTGATCATTAAACATCACATTTTTAGTAGCATAAAGTGCATTGAATATTATGTTCAAGTTAATGATTGCACACATTTTACAATGTGTACAATATTAATTAATTCAGTATTATAGTACAGCAAACTTCATACATGTTGAAGTTGTGTATGTGCATAAATGCTAAGTTAAGATACCAGGAATGCACTGTGCCACCTAAGCAGTTTTAACACAGCCTTAAATGCAAAAACATAAATCTCCAAAAAAATATGGGTTAAAATGCATCGGCCCACCAGTAGCACTGCACCAAAAAAAGAGGATTATGTATATGTGACGGCTGGGAAAGGCTCCAGCCCCAGTGCAACCCAGAAAAGGACAAAAACATAATTGATGGATAGAACTTTGTTTTCATAATAACAAAAATGCTGAGGCACCAACATAATTTACATATTTTGCCAATAGATTTTGCATTGACATGCTAAATGTGTATGTGATTGCTGCTTGAGATCTTCTGTCAGGGCTCCAGTATTGCTTTCAGTGTTAATTTGGGGATTTAAAACAAGGGGTCAAATCTCAAAATCATTTCTAAAATTTACCAGTGTTGGGTTAGAAAAGGTTGGTGTAATGTGATCACTTCTCTGGCAGCATCTCAACGCTGCTGCTAGACATGTCCAGAAGCTTGAGACTCCTTTAAAAGGGGCCATACTGTAGGTTTCTTAACAGCCTCCCTCATCTGTCTCCTTTAGTTAGTTTTGAGGAAGACGAGCTCCAAAAATACACGTGTGCTGTATTTCTTCTATTTCTTATGATGATGAAGGGATTTTCCTAGACAACATGGACAAATAAAATCACGGTCAAGGTGTATTTCAAAATGTAGAAATGTTAAATTAACTGTATGTATACTACCACTACCTGTCACTGGATGTTGCTCCACATGATGAAAATAATCTGGGTGGATGATGATTATTACTCTTAATTGTGGTTAAGCCATTTTTGTATTTTTATAAGCATTTTATTTATTTCCTTAAAGGCAATTACTTAAAACCTTTGGCATGTCATAAAATAATAATATGTATTAGTTTTACAAAATAATTATGTCAAAGTAGCTATCAGTTCCTTTCTCTCATCCTTCTGTCCATCTTGTTGAATCAAACTAGAGGTTCTGCATTTCTCCATCTGCAGATAATACCTTTAGCTGTGTAGTCCTTTATAGTGACGCTACATGAAAATGCACTTGCCAAACACTTACAAAAATGGAGGACTCGTTTCACTGATTAATTTTTGTCCCTAAAGTTGCAGGTCCTCAGTCTTGGCAGTCTGATAATGATGTTTCTGCATCAGCTGGCTCCAGTTGTCCTTTTTCTATCGTCTGTGTTGAATTTGAATGAGGAAGCTTGGTTGACCAACAGGTCAACAGAAGGAAGAGAGAGGGCTGAGAGTTACAGAAACGTTGGCTGAGCATTTTGGGTGCTTGATAGAACTGCAAGCAGATGTGGGAAATAGGTAAGAAAACTGGGATTCAATAAAAGCTAAAATGTGTTTTAACAATAAAATGTTTTGACAAACAGTCCTGCATTGGTTACATGTGAGAGACTTCACACTGACGTCAAGATTGTGTTTCCAGGTGTAAAAAAAGTCTTTGACGTGCACACTATACGAAAAACACAGTACAGCTCACAGAAAAAAGTAGAATGCACTAGAGCTTTTCAAAGAATGAGGACTCCACTGTGTTCCTTCCCCTCTAAAACAGGAAAACATTTTAATTTAGAAAAATCTTCTGTCCATTATCAGAAAAGACAAAAGTTTTGTGTAACAGTTTGCATACTCTTATTTTGAAATGTCAGAAAGAGTAACACAAATACAATATAATACAATTCTAATATTTAATATACATTCAGTACTACTTATGTCAGAATAATATCTGATGAAGGATCTAATTTGGATTAATTTATTAAGGGGAGATTGTGTTGATGTAGTTTTTAGATTGTGTTTAAATACACTCTTTGTACTAGCTGAATTCACATTAAATATTATGTTGATAATTATGTGCACTTGTTTGACTCTTTAAGAAATTTTAAAATAAACGGATGCATTCTATTTTTATTTTAAATTTTTGAAAATTGTGTCACTCTTCACACATATATGAACCTGACTGTAAATGAAAAAAGAATAAAAGCTAATATATTGCACCCCACCCCCCTGGATGCCTCAGCTGGTGTGAATCTTTCTGGTCCAGTACACACACCAGCGTCTGATGAGTCAAAAATCCCCATCTCAAACTAATCACTTCACTCCACTAATTGCAAATGCAAATATGCAAATTCATATTAATTAATTACTCTGTTAATTAGTTCGGCTTTGGGGAGGTAATAAATCAATGTGCAGAAGACAGAGGACAAAGAGGAGGCACAATCGCATTCATTCAGTTTTAACATACACATACATGAAGAGCTCAGAATAGCCCTCATGCTCACACTGTGGGTGAATAAAAGGCGTGTGACCTGCTGTGAAAGGAAAAGGCAGCGTAACTGAAAAAACAGGCAAGAGAACAGCTCTCAGTCTGTTCTTCCCAGTCCTGCAGAGACTGACTTCATTATCACATCCCCTGCTTTTAAAGACAAAGTGACAGGGGGCTGCTCTGTAAATGAAGCTGGTGGTGTTCACACCATGTCACTGGCCTCACACTCTCTGCTATTAGTGGCAGCAGAGGTGTTTTTTTGTGAACCATAAGACAGTGGTAATTAGATCAATCGGGAACTCTGTGGCTCATGAGGTTCACAGAATGAACTACTAAAACCTCTCATCTGATTAACTACTGCAATTTGAAGCTGAGGCACAACTTTATTTTCAAACTTCCTCAGTTATAAACATATAAAAATTTAAAATAACCCAGTGATTTAAAAATTTTTGGCAAAAAACAATATAAACTTAAAACACACAATTAATCCATACCAATGGTTTGTGCAGGTATCTATATTTGCCACTGCAGACATCAGACAAGACCTTTCAAGCTGCTGCACACAGAATAACAGAGAGACAGTGTAGAACAGCTCCTCATGTTCACTGAAGGCTTGCTGTTAATCGAAAACAATGCAAAAATCAACAATACCATTCCAGTCCACTCACCTGAGGAGAGATGACTTGCCTGTAGTTGTATAATATGTATTGTTCTGGGAAAATGCTGTTAGCTACTATGATGGTTTTGTACCCATAATGCATTGCAATACACAGTAAGACAGAGAAAAATGTTCCTGTAACATTTTACTGTAAAAGTGACAGGGTTGTTTTTACCACTAACTTATCCTTCACCTGGATTCTGAGACACTGTTCTCACTGTTGGCAGCCATGTTTCTGTTCGTTGTACAGTAGGCGACGCCTTCCTGCCAGCGCACGCTCAATATTCCATCACTGTTCCTTTCACGCACCAGGAATGAAAAATAATTCCTGATTGTCATGGTAAACCTCTCACACTGCAGCATCGTTTGGGTAGGTAATTGTTTCAGGCCAGCCTTGAGTCAGGAACACCGCCCACAATCCACCCAAAATCATTCCAATTATCTTCCAGTGTGGGGCCCGCGTTAGAGCCATTTTTTGAATGTATGAAGACATGAACCACAGAGGGGTCCGGTTGGGTTATGACTGATGCGGACCCCCTAAAAAACCTGTTCAATTATGTAGCATCAAACCCCGGTTCCACAGCCAATCTGTGTGTCTACATTTGAATACCCCTTCCCCCATCAGCGAGGCAACATACAAGCAGAAATCTTGGTGTGAGATAATGTTTGGCTGCATTACTGCTTTTTAGAGTCTGATGCACAATTCTCAACCAGAAAACACACATACAGACACACAAAACATGCTTTGCTAATATTGTTTTCATGTCTGTATGTAAAAGACTTTGTAAACTTATATTCTGAATGCTGCCTAAATTAGTTATAAGCATTATTTAAACATCTTGCACATTCCAGTGGGATGATGATTCTTTCGTCTTATTATTAAAAGTCTTGCTTTCTAATAAAGCTGCTTAATGAGCCATTTCACACGGAGGAGCTCGTGGGTAAGGCAGATCTCAGCGTGACAGCAGAGATCTGTAAAAGCAGCAGCAAGCTCAGTTTGCACATACATCCCACAGCAGGGGACAAGTGACACTGTAAAGACAAAACTGCCCACCATGGTAGGACAAAAGCAGAAGGCCTTCACAGAAAGTAGTAAACGCTTTGAGAAATTTTTGCTTCTTTTGTTTTTGCTTATGTACCACATTGTGAAAATGAGGCTTCTGTTTGCACGTGAGTTGGAGTCTGAAAGTACATATGGTTATTACAGAAAGACTACAACTAATTTTATTCTATGACACACTAATCTTATTATTACTCAGTATTACACAAACGATATCACCCACTATTACCGTGCTGTTGCCTAGACATTACTCCTACATTACCTTGTTATTTATGAAAAAATACTACACTACTCTTCAGTCATTAGATGCAAAGTAAAGTCCTACCATCAACACCATGCAAATGCAAACAACAGTGGTTTTATTGGGTTCTCCCAAGAACAACATGTTGTAAGATAAAGTGTGGGTGCATTTTGTTTTTTAAGACAAAGGATTAGACTGGGATGAAGCATGTACAGCATGTATCAAACAAGCCAGTGTCTTCAAAGATGACAATAAATTACAGAATGGAAAGAGAAAAATTTTTCAATTAATTATGCTATGTATAAATAATTAGAAATAACTCTAAACTGTATTGCTGTGATATTATTACCCTAAAATGGTTTATAACATTCGATTCCAGATCTTCTGAGCTTTGTAACCAGGAATAGTTTGTCAGGTCAAAAGTTATTTAGAACAAATTAAAAACAGTCAAAAATAATAGTAAACCATGAACAGGTTGACTGTCCTCTCAATTTGGCAACTTGTGTATATAGAGAACTTGCACCCAGTCACTGCAAAAATGGTAATGAGGTTCAACTGAATGAACTCAGTTCAAATACAAGACAACTGATAATATCTATCCATATGAGTGGAGGTTATAAATACGGGTCAGTAGGGAGAACTGGTGAGTGTGAGACAAAGTCTGAAAGCATTCAAAACTGAACTGCCACCACTCTGATGAAAGATCAGCTCTGTCTGAGTCGCAACTGACTGTCATGATGCCTCAACATCATTAGATTTCATGACCCCAGATTTTATCTTACAAATAGAATTATTACAGGCATCAAAACCCATCCTGCAGCAAAGCTATTAGTAAATATCCGAGTGGTTTAAAAAGACAAGGCGGGACACTGACCGGGTCATCTCAGGCTGCGAGTTGCTGGGATGAAACCCGGATACCACACCACTATAGTGTAACATAGTTCCAAAGATATAATAATATACTTTTGAAAATTGTTTTGCCTGAAAAACTATCAAAACAAAGCAATGTGACTTGATAGCAGTTGTAAGATAACATTTATAGCAGCTTCGAGTCTGGTTCGGACGAGTTTGACACAAAGCACATTCAGTTTGTACCTGTTTTCTGTAGTACATTTCTTCTTGTTGGCAAAGCAGAACAAAACCTTTGCAGGCAACCACTAGCAGGCATGGGTAAAAATATATTACAAATTTCAGGAGTAAAATATAAAATATTTTTCTGCACAAGAGCTTGAACATGCGAAACTATTTTGTCAGCCTAATTCCAAACAAAACTTTAAAAATAACCTTAATCCTAAACCACATTTTAGACTTATAAAGACATCATTTTTTATTTTCCAATCAAAGAACCAAAATTTTATGTAACATCAACATGCTGTTGTCCTTTGCTCTGATTGGTGTTCCTGAGCCACAGATGATCCAAATGCCCCATCTGGTAGCTGGCTCACAGTGCTGATTAGTCATGGACACAGCCCCCTGCCCACTCCCCTACTGACTCCATTGGGTGTCTGTACATGCCACCCACATGCAAGCTGCACACAAGAAGCCTTTGGCCTCAGTCTTGAACAATGTGAAGCAGGGATGCAGCTCAGGCTGCGCGATGAAAAAATGTGCTTTTATATTTAAACTGGCTTCAAAAAAATGGTTCATTACAGGCAGAGGATTCTATTCACTTGTTTACCGGCACCAACCTCGTCCCTCTTCAGGACATCAGAGACAACTGAACTTTAGATTACTGACAGTACTTAGTATGAACTTACTGGAGTTCTAAACGATAAGTTGCAAACAAGCCTGCAATGCTACATGAACATAAAGTGATTGATTATGATGGACTGTCACATATCCAGTCTGTCAGATCATCTGTTAAAGCCTGCTGCAATAACTGCAGTCATTGTAGTTGCTTCAGATACATCATTTAGTTCACAACACAAATCATAAACCTTTTAAAGTAACGAACAAAATGGCCTTTGACTCTTATTGCCTGACAATTAAAATAATCTCAACACTAACTTGAGGAAGTGTCTCATGGGATCCTTGCTTGATCCAGAAATCCCAGTCCTCCTCTTATCTCTAATCTGAGAATGATCAACCTTTTAATTTACTTATGTATTACCTGAGTTAGCCAACATCAGTCCAGCTTTTATAACATTATATGTTAATTCCAAGGCTATAATGTCTTACCATGCAGAAAGAAGGAAAAAACACCAAATAGCTCCACCCCTATGTGAAAATACCATTTTGTTGTGAATATTCATCATGTTTTTTAGAATAACAAATGCACAGACGTAGCCATGATGCTCAGATGCCATATGTGTTAAAAGTTTGTCCTCCATGTTATTTTGTCCCTGCAGACCCAGGAACATTAGAAACCATAGAGTTGACTAAGAACCAGCAAGAAATTAGTGCAAGAATATAGTGTAAAAATACATGATTGCATTTCTGTGCCAAAATGTTTCTGTTTAAACAAAATGTGCAGATTGTCCATATCAAGGATATTAATGTTAAGGAGCATTCCAAACCATAAACTGCCAGAAATGTCTTTTACTTTACATTTGTTGTTTTAACTGTGTTCTTGAGTCTGTACAAATATGATTGTTTGCATATTACAATGAAGTTGCAACCAGTATCATAACTTCGCATGGCTGCGCCCTGTATGCACTGCACTGATTGAAGCCTTTTATCTAGAATCTGAAATCAATCTCCAGGGAACAGACTGGCACGGAATGTTTGCACAGTAGTCAGATTGGGAGAACTGAGAGAGAGGAATGGGGGGAGACTGAAAGAGAGAGAGAAAGAGCGAGCGAGGTGGGAGCACAGTAAGAGAGAGAGCGTCCCTGTTGAGCTAACCTGCCCCTCCACGTCATCAGCAGATGGCATCAATGTCTTTACTAAGGAGGAAGAGAGACAGAGGAGAGGAAGAGAAGGTTGGAGAAGGACTGATATTTTCTGCTGGAAGCCAGTCTGGAAGAAACAGGATGATGGTCTCCGGAATTTAACACCAGAACTGGACGAAAAGCTCATCAGTCCACTGAGGGAAGGACATCAGCGTTGGAATGGACCACAGTTTGCCAGATTTTTGTGCGAGATGACTGATCTAACTGATAAATAAGAATCAGCTGCTAATAAAAAGGTGGGCTCATTATGTTCAGTACCTGTATATAATTCTTATCTGATTGTTGACTGAGTTGTTGTTTTATCTCTCGTGATGCTATGTGGTGGTATGTTATGCATCCTAGATATTTAGAGATGATAAGTACTTTCTTCCAAACTTGCTGCAGGATGACCTCCAACCAGACTAACAGTCCATTCAGGACCAACTGGGCCACCAACGTATTAGTCAAGTCTGTTAAACCTGAGCTCGGCAGAGCTCCAGTGGACACGCCTGAGTATGGGAGAAGGGATGAAGAGAGAGGTGGAGCAGAGGACGAGGAGGAAGAGGGAGAAGCAAGTGTCCTAAGAAGAAGGGGTTCTCATAGAAAGCATGTCAAGTCAGGCCCGGCTGGACCGGGTTCGACTCCGACGAATTGAGGCCAATGCCCGAGAAAGGAATCGGATGCACAGTTTGAACAACGCCTTGGACAGCCTGAGGAAAGTAGTTCCCTGCTATTCCAAAACGCAGAAGCTGTCCAAAATAGAGACGCTCCGCCTGGCCAAGAACTACATCTGTGTCCTCGGTGAGATTCTGAGATCAGGGAAAAAGCCAGACCTGCTCACCTTTGTGCAGACACTGTGCAAGGGTCTCTCTCAGCCAACCACTAACCTGGTGGCCGGCTGTCTGCAGCTCAACGCCCGCAGCTTCACCTCAGAACCGGGTGTAGAGTCGTTCTCCCTCTACCCAGCCTATAACCACCACCACCACCACGGACCCATGAGTGAGTCCAGCTCGGTGGACAGTGTTCGGCCCCTGCGAGCTTTCGGCTCTTTCTGTGGCCCCTATGGGCCTCTGTATGACAGCCCCTCTCCAGACTGCCCAAGCCCTTTGGATGCAGGGACCCTCAGTCCACCCATGTCCTTCAATGGGATTTTTTCCCTGAAAAACGAAGAAGCTGTGGATTACCGGAGCTGTCACTATGGCCTCCGCTACTGCTCCATCAGCCAGGGCCACTCCACAGACCTCGACCCCTATGACATCCACCTTCGAGGTCAGTTTTATCAGGTGCAGGAGGAGTTGAACAAGCCTTTCCACAATCAATGAACTATATATAGTATGAAAGATGTTTATGAAAAAAATCCCAATCGTCCTCCTGATAACAACAACACAAAAAATATAATATGGAAAGTACATCAGCTGTTTTGTTACGGCCCATTTAATGATGATTTTTAATACATCTAAAGTGAGTGGTAATTGTCCAGGGACCAGGCGTGTTTTGTCATCCTCAGGACAACATCCATAATAACGTGGTGAGCACACATTTGGAACAAAAAGACACACACAAGCAAGTATCAGCAATCAACATTTTTAGTTTTGACTTGGAGGGTTTTTAGTTAAAGCTTTTTCACTACTACTGTTTAGACTACAATCAAAGAAAACTAAGGCAAGGGGAACTATGCAAAATGATTTAGACAGTGAATGAAAAGAGGCTGCATCTCTCATTATTGTTATTATTAATAATATTATTATTTGTCTTTTTCTTTCCCTTAAGTTATTTCAGTCATGTAACAAATAATCTGTTTCTTTTGTCTTTTGTATCAAATGCTGTGTTAAAAAGTGAGTGAAACTTGAAGTGCTATAATGTGTATCTGCAGTACAGTAATATGTCTGTCTATGAGGGTACAGTGGAATATTCCTGTAAGAATTTCTATTAATTAAGAATTGTACAGCCATTACATGCACATTAACTTTGATAATGTTTGTTACACTCCAGCCAGGAAATGCTCCAGAGATTAAAGAAAATTAAATTCCCAGTGCAGCAAAAATCAAATAAATGAATTTTATTTTCAGATTTCTCCCTGCGGATGTAAAGTCATGTTTTTGTGATGTTTAGCTGATTGACCGAAGCCTTTGCTGTCGACAAGTAATGTGATACCATCTTGATTTATTGTGCCCTCAGTGAGTGTGAAGGTGCTGCTGCTCTTTCTCTCTCTTTTTTCTCAAGTGTCCTGCCTCGATTTGAAATGCATCACGTTTATAACCATGACCCTTTCATGGCAAATATGGTCAAAATATTGTATCAGTAACAATATGGATTTTTGGAGATGGTTTGTTCTGGTGAACTGCACTTTGGCTTCATTCGACTTTGTTAAGGCTTTGGTTTTACAAGAAATAAAATGTTCAGCAAATGATGAGAGTCTTGTGCATCTTCCTAACCTGCATCTTCTTCAGGACACCTTTGCTAGATCTTGTTTGGAAGCTACAGTCTTCACACCTTTACTATCTAATTTATGCCAACATTGGCTGAAAAGTGTCAGCTTCTGAATAGTCAGATGGAATTAGCACTTCCTGTAAAATAAAACCTGCGCTGTACCATCTGTGCTTGATGTTTTTGTAATCGTCCCGTCAGTTTAGTGGGAGTTCTACCACTTTCAAAAAAGATGCGTGCTACATGCGTTTTACATGGACATTTAAGCAAGACTTTTTGTGTGTTTTGATTCTAAATATTCTCAAATAATCTAAGGATGATTTCAGTTTTTTACAATTTAGCCTTAGCATTTTTTGCTTTCTTCTATCCTATTATTATCACTGAGATTGACATTGTACTCACCAAAGTAAATGTGAGATGTCATTAAAATTTTTTAATTAAAATAAAAATGTAAATTATAATAAACCTATTACACTGATCACAATTCTGGACTGATTAGATATTATGTTTGCCTTTTACAGTATGCCATGCCACTCAAAATTAATGCTTAAATTACCCACCTTTCTTTGATATGCCTAAGATAATGGCATTGTTTTAGTTATTTATTTGTTTCATGCTCTAGCATCTGTAAATTTAAAAAAACTTGAAGCCTTACCAGTTTAAAATGAAGTAAAATTGTTGCCTTACAATAACATTTCTCAGTAATTAGATTATGAGCCTATAATCTCTTTATAAGGTTAACAGCAGACAGTTGAATACTTCAGGGATAGTTATATAGTTAATTTCATAATCTCAATGTATAAATCAATCAAAAGTATTCTGCCCTGATTTTTATTATCACATCCTGTTGGTGTCATACTCAAGTGATAAAACAAAAAATAAACATAAAATGAATTAACTTCAATGAATTTACAAAATGTTAGAAATAGGAAAAATCATACAGATGCATAAATATGATAAATATACAAAATAAAACATATGTTAAAACTACAGGTACAGAATAGTGTGACACCTTCATAACACAGCTTTCATAGACATGCAGTTCATAGTCAGAACACAAATCATGAGAAAATAATGCAAATAATTATATACGTTAATGTATTTCTGTTGATGGTAATCACAGAAGCTTGTACATACGGTACCTAAGAGTTATGTTTCTTCCTTATTTAGTAATTTATTTCCTGCCAGCAGGTAAGTGTTATTATCAATGAATCTATCTAAATTTTTGCTGCTGATTTTCTGATGCTGATGTCTCTCTAACTTTAACACAACTCAGTGTTTAAACTTTAACTCACCCACTGTCCTCTCTTTTTATTCTGGCTCTTGGTACTGAGCCATTGATCATCCTGGGACTTCTTTTTCTCTGCAGGCTGATGGTGCCTCATTCCAAATGGTTTCGATCTGGACCTTTTGTACTCCAGGAGAGTCAGCCTCTGGTTGACTCGCTTTACCCCCTCTTTTCGAACTGTATATTCTGTGTGTGTGTGTGTTATGTGTGCAGACATGTGAATGATGTGCTTCAGTTATGTCTAAGGTTTTTGTGTGTACTGCATATGTGTCTGTCCCTAAAGAGGGACCTAATCCTGAAGTATATTGCTTTCAGCATTTTTAAACTCATTGGTAATTCGGGGAAAGTTTCCCTTAAATTAATCTGAGGTAAAAATGTCCTGAAAAAACATAAACAGCACTTTAAATATAAAGCATACATATATGAAGGACCAAGGGTTACAAAATCTATTCATCTATCTACATATTATTATTATAGATAGATAGACTCTGGATAACCCTGAAAAAAGAATTTGTTTAAATTTTGTTCCTGAAGAAAAAATCCAGACATGACAATGTTTTATTACTGTTTTATTGTTTCTGACCAAAAACCTTCATTATGATAAGAAAATATTTTCTTTTACCAATATACTCTGCTCAAAATCAGGGAAAAATCACAAAAACACTTAAAGGTCATGAAAATTCATTCAGATTTAGGGAATTTGACAATGCATTGATTATTAAAAAGTATCAGTATCTGTATCGGTATCAGTAATACTGGTCCTGTATTTACTTGGTATAGAATGGATACCCAAATGTTGCACTATCGCTCACCATTACTATGCACTAGTTTCAATTAGGAAAAATAATGTGACCTTAATCATTCTGAACCAAAGAAAAAAAAAACCTTTAGAACAGAAGACTAGTGAGTAATACCAAAATCAAATGGATGGAATAATATTCTTCATTTGTACATACAAGGTACAGTGATATTTGACCTCTGCATTTAGCCCCTCCCTCTGGGGGGAGCGGTGGGCTACCACAGACGGCACCCGGGGAGCTGGTCCTGGGTGTCTTGCTCAGGGACACACCTGGTGGGTAGGCTGGGGATTACAGATAAACTGGGATCCCACATCGGGATTTGATCCCGCATCATCTGTCTTGCCCTCCAGTGTCAGCGAATATTAGTACACTGTATTTTCTTCCGTGTAGCCATCTGATCATATCTTGTCTACTGTGCTGGCACACAGGTGATATAGTAGATTCAGCTGATGGATAGTATATAAAACACAGGATCCCTCACACGGGAGACTGGGGTTTGAATCCTGTACAAGACAACTTTTCATGAAATCATTACTTCCCAAATGTGGTGTTAACCAAGTAATTTTTAACCCAGGCCTTTTTTTAATAACCCTAATATCTTTATTTAGTACCTAACCCTGTGAGGATCTAACCCACCAAGGAGCCAAAAGCAGAGGTCATCCTGAGACCAGGGGAGCTGTTAAGACTAAATTTATTTAAAGAAACTGATACAGAAAAAGCGCTCTCTACTTATTCTAAAATAATAATTCAGAGAGAAAATTTTAATCGCTAACTACGAAGGTAGGAGGTAAAAAATAACGTTAAGCAAAAGAAAACAAAAGCTCACTAAGTGGATAGGAGACGTTCTAACAAAAGGACTCTCAAAGCGAGGAGCTAACAAGATCACAAAGACTTCACTAACAAACTAGAACTAACTAACAAAGAGCAGAAACTAGCAAAGATGATAAAAATCAGTAATCCTTACAAACATGTATGGATGAGTAATGTAGTTCAGGTGTGATGACTGGTACCAACAGAAGAGTGGAATCAAGAAGGAGATGGAATGAAGTGATGGGGAACATCAGCAGGCAAGGAGGGGAACTGCGGGGACACATCCAACACAAGAGGAAAAAACAAAAGACACACAGGAAAACTAAAACCTTACAAGAAGTAAACACTAACTTCTGACAAACCCTACCCAACCCTGATAAACTCCTAACCAAATCACTGCGTTTGCTCATTGCAAATCCTGCATATTTGAGTGTATGGAGCCAAAAGCAAGAGTGAAACTGGCAACATTTTGGCTCCATTTGCCTGCATGAGAGGGAAGGTGGAGGGCTTCTTGATTTGCTGGTCATATAACAATAATGTTGTTTTGTAATCTGTAACAATGGGTTTGGTATTGTAGGCAGGCAGTGTGTCTGGCTCCCTAATTGTCTATAACATCCCAATGTCAAAATTTGGAACGAGAAGAATGGGGCAGAGGAATTACATCCAATTCCAAACCATATCCCAACCCACCTTTAAAGATTTCCACCTGGATGATCCTTTCATTCCATATCGCACAAATGTATAAGAAGAGTGATTTGTAAGGCTGGTACATTCTCACAAAGACCCCTCTCTGTGCAGTGCATTGATAGACACATCAGACACTTGCATGTATATCAAAACTATCTCTGTGTGTTCTCCTTCTGTCACCATTTTCAAAATTCTGTCACAAGTCACAGATGGTGTGGGACAGAGAATTTCCTCCATTAAATTTCTAATAATCTTTTGGGTGTGAGTGGTGCTGATGGAGGGATTCTAGTTTTAATTAGAGGCTTTAAGATGCTAAGCCTAACAGAACAGTTGCCCTCATGAGAGGTGGGTGCAGGTGATGCTCCTAAAACTGAAGATGTGGTTACAGCCAACAAGTTATTTGCATTTTCCACTGGAGTCACTTTGGCATTCATCCTGCTGATGTCCCCATTCCCCTAAAGAACTGCCCATGTTCTGGCACAGTCTCGTGCTTTGTTTTGGTTAGGGTTATGGCTGGTCCTGTACGCTGATGATTAGGGTGATTAGGGTGTAGGTACGTTATGATTAGACTTTGTCTTTAGAAAAAGCAATAAAAACTGAATATTTCAAACGACAGGGGAAATACAGAATTGAAATGTGAATTCATATTAAATGCATGCAAATTCATATTCACCCGGCCAAACATTTGGCATTTAATGCTGCTGCACTGTAGTGACTGGTCAGATGCATGACAATAATAACTTCACAGGTCTTTTGTTTCTCTCTGGCTCCTGTTCGTATGTTTTTGAGGGGGATGTTACTTACATCAAATGGGACAATTTCAATAAAAGAATGGAAATGTTTTGTAATGCAAAAAATATGAAAATCCACTAATACTTGGTGTAAATCTAATTAGTACATTCTCTTTGTATATTTTACAGTGTCCCAACTTTTGTAAGAATAGATTTCATACTTAGTGATGATCTTACCCTTGTAAAAATGCCTTTAAAGACACTTAGAAAGTTCAGCATCTTACTGTATGTGACTGTCTTGTCACATTTTAATACGCACCCAAAGGCCTGCATTCCAACAAGTGCAGTGGTGCCTTGTGGAATGAGAACAACCATCTACAAACCTATTAGCTATGAAGAAAGAACTGGATATTAAATATGTATGAACTGATCCTATCTGGACAAATTACATGAAGTTTGTCTGTACGTGACTCAGGCTAATCAGGGCCACATTAAGAGCTATTTGGCATGTCACACCATGAACCCATTTATAATACGAGCTAATGCTGACATTCGCTAACTGCTAATGGCCCCATCAAAGTCCCTAAAAATACCATTATTTTTTTACACCCCATTTCACATCAAAAGTAGTATTTGAGTTTCAAGTCAAAGATTTCTGCATTTAGAAAATGTCTTTTCCACAGTACTGGGAATAAATGGATGAATCAGGTATAGGGGGCATTAGATGGGGGTTATTAGATATTAACCAAAGAATCTTTTAATGTAACACTGACATTAAATATGACAGTTTCAGTGGGATGGAGGTGATATTTCTGTGAGAGCACATTTGCAGTTGTAAATATGCACACATTTGAGAAGGGAGAATGTGTGTGTGTGTGTGTGTGTGTGTGTGTGGGCTGTGATTTAGAGTGTGTGCCCATTTGGAAATGTGTGGTACCAAGAGACAAAGACCAAATGGTTTGTTGGCAGTCAACCTACACTGATGATCTGGAGCTTACTGTAAGAGAGAGAGGGCCATGTGGAAGCATGGCCTGCAAAAACAAGCCTGTGTTAAAAAAAACACTACAGGATGGTAAAAAAACATGCTGCCTTATACCAGTGTGTCACAAAAGAGTAGAAGATTTCAGCAGTGTTGTGTTATACACCGATCAGCCACGACATTCATACTGATTGTACAGTATAGTTCCATTAAGAGGGGTACTAGGTGAACATATATGGTACCAGTTTACACCTTGTGTTGCAGATGAGCCTGGAAATAAATCTTTTAAAAATATATAATGTATGTCTAAGTTATCCTATTCTGTAACATCTTCACAAAGTATATATATCCCAGGTTTTGAAGTTTTCAGTAGAATAAATTAAAATTGATTAAGTAAATTGTGTAAATGCACATTTAATGTGGAGAGATGAGAGATGCGTTATCATAATTTACTGCAGGATAAGTCAGGGGCCTGCGAAAGTCATAAGTGTTTGGTGGACCCCTAAATATCCTTAGTTTTCTAAGTAAAACATGTTCATAACATAACAATATTGCACCACAATGCACACACTTGATGACGACACATGATGAAGAGGCTCTAAGTTGACATCAGCTAGTCCTAAAACAAAGTTGCCATAAGCTGACCAGCCAGTCCCCCCTCACGCTTTTTTTTTATCCAGGGACATTTACTGTAGTTAGTGGCCAACTAGTTCCTTTTCCCTATTTTTCCAGTTTGTCCTATCTTCATTGACAAATGGTGCTGGGTGGCAAAATGTAAATGAGATCCTTATTACAGCAACGTTCATCAAGCTGCTGCTGGAGGGACTTCAAGCCCTTGATGAATATGCATGCAAATTTGTTAATTAAGTTAATTATTCGGCTGAAAATTCATTTGTCTTGCCGTGAAAATCTCTCCTGCAATGGCTTTTAGCATGTTCCAGTCATTAGTCACTTGAAATGCTATTTAAAAAACACTTTTGTTCATTCCTTTCTTAAGAGAAAAAGAAAGAGGAAAGTTTCACTGGGGCTCTTGTTTAGTCCTGTCTGCCACAGGGCTGTACAGTAGTTATCCCTGATGGACAATGGGGGTTTGTTATGCCGACCAACCTTTTATCCCACTTAAATAAGTTTAGCTTTGAGACGAGTAAACAGTAAAATAAGCTCCACATTGTATTTATAGCTCACATAACTTATTCTTATAACGAAAAGTAACAGGCATGTGTTTTGTTTTAACAAAATGGGCTAATAATTTTCTTATTTGTAGTGGCAGCAGCTCATAACACACATGCAGGTGTGGTAAATAAAGTTACATTCCTCGGATGATATGGAAGATTTCTATTATTTCTATTATTTGTGTTTCCTGCCCAGACGTCTTGGGCTCTAAAGGTCCTAATGATTTCAAAGTGGATGGAGTGAACATCTCATTTTAGTCAAAGAGGACTCGTTGGAACACAGAGGATGCAGCATTAACATTACAGGTGACGAGCTGACCAATAACTTTTATTTGTCCTTCTTGATCTAAGTTTATCCTTTAACATAATAAAGAATCACATTTTTTACAACAGTTAATGAGCAATGGGTTGACTTGGGGATTGCTTCATTAATCAGAAATGTCCACGGAGGGTCTACATTATTGAAATCCAGTCAGATGAAACGATTGTAATACGGGGATGCCCGAGGGTGTGTTCTGTCACCTTTATGTTTTTTCTGTTCACATACTGTAGAGTAAATGCAAATGCAGAAAAGTGACCTTGCATTATTAAAATGTGCTTATGATATGCCAATTGTTGGTCACTTTCATAAGAAAGTATTTTAATTTTATCTATAGAAATTCATCTTTTTGAATTTCATCTATACAAATGAAATCAGAGATTATTTCTTATTAGAAATTAAGAAGTTTTGCAGTCCATCATAATATTGTCTGGAAATAATAATAACAATTGGAAAGATTGTATGTTAGCTTGATTAGAAGCACCAAGGTGTTTAAAATCTCGGTCTGACTTGATAATCTGACTGGCAATTAAAACAAAATGAGGCTAGGAGTGCAAAAGCTGCTAGAAAAATCATAGGTCAACAGCAAGTACCAATACATAGTCAAACAGCACTGCTGATTACAGGAAATCTTTAATGGTATTATATATCATTTTAACTCATTTAACTCATTTGTCACGTGATTGATGTCAACTTTATGCTGTGTTCAACCTCACATCAGAACAGCTGTTAATAATAAAAAAATCCTTTTTATTATTTTAATTGTGCATATTATCTGTTCAAAATGTTTTAACACCGGCGGACTGTCAGCTCTGTAGTCTTTGTAAGACATTTACGTCTCTGCAGATGACTGATTATGATAGCACTGATATAATGATAGCACCGACAGTTTTTTAAAGTAACCCTGACAACAATCTGGTCATATTAGAAGCAGAAAACCTTCCCTCAATTTAGGGTTAAATATTCTACCAGAAGATGGCACTGTTTTGTTAGAAGTGTGTGATAGGAGCATAAGCCATGCTGGGATACCCAGCACCTTGGAGATTTGACTCCAGGGTAAGTAAGGATCCTAGACTATAGCCAAACTCAAAGGTTTATTTACATAATTAACGAGAACTCCATAAAGATTTGATCTGTATTAATAATTTAAATTAAATTTGTTATATTAAGTATTAATCTCTTTCTGTATTCTGCCAAATTATTATGTTTTAAGTCAGTAACTTTACAAGTTATTTTTTCTTATCTATTTAGGCTATATGACTGTGTTGACAAAGATAAAGAGCTGATACAATATTAAATATATTACTCAGTTATTGAAAAAAGTCTTTAAAAAATAACTTTATCTTTTTAAGCCCTAGGGTGCTGGGAGGTGTGGCTAAATGAATATCTAGATTTTATTTCAACATGTCTGTATATGTAGATTATATGTAAACCACAGTCAAACTTTATTTGACTATGTTTGAGAAACACTCAATGTCTGATAAAAAGTAGCTATGACGAGCGTCAAATGTCTAAGCACCTTCTATAACGTCCCACCAACTTCTATTTTTTTTGTAGTCTTATTTTAATAGCATTTTGTAATTACAAAATTAATAAATAAATCAGCATGTAGTACCACATGTACTTGAGTCTTTTATTAGAAAAAAAATGTAGCCTAATAACATGAAAGGCTTTATAAAAAACAAAATGTCATTTTCAAAAGCACAATTATAAACTTTAAACAATTAAACTACTGAATAGATTTTCATTGGACACGTTGGGGCCGAACCCCTTTGAGGAAGGTTGAGCCGCAGCGCACCTGCTCGTCCTATTGGTCAGCACGTCTGTCAATCAACAGCAGCTCCCATGGTAACTGCAAGCGCAGGTCTGGATGTCAGTGTCGAGCAAGTTGAGGAACGCTGAGCGACCGAAAGTCAAGTTCAGACGGAAAAACAACAAAATGAACGGGGCAGTTGCGGTATTTGAAAGAATATCAAACTTCTGGGCCACGTTTAATTCCGGGCAAACAAACAGTGATATCGTTAAGTGGCGCTAATGTTTATTTGAAGTTGTGGCGTCAGCTGCGTTGTTTCAGTCACTGTTACAAGTTTCCAACCGCCGCGGCAGAACTATGATTCCTGAGTGTCCACGCGCCGCGGAGTCGAGAAGCCGAACCCGGGTCCAACACAGTCCGGCCCCCGAACCCCGCCAGGACCGGGGCGTCTGCGGATTGTTGTCCGAAATCAAAACTACTATCCACACCGAGTCTTTCAACGACCACTACACCATTATCCCCGGTAAAGAGCTCGGAAGGTAAGAGGAACTATTTATTCTCTACTGACAAAAAGTAGATTTTCGAAATGAAAATAAGTTTGTGGGGATATTGGAAACACCTGTTGTAAAATACAGGGCCGTTGTGCCATTTTGGGCGAATTCCTGTCCTTTAAACTGTAGGTGTGGCTGAATTTTGAAATGGTTGATGCTGTTTACTTGGCAGCTCAGTGACTGAGCAGGACTGGCACGGGACAGTGGGCTGCCTGCCAGGCCTCACTGCGTGGATTGGCTTGTAAAAGGAACCAGGAGTTTCCTCACTGCAGCTGTGCAAAAATCATATCTTGGATCTTAAGTTGAAAGGATGGTGCAAAAAGATCTTTCTGTACTTTTCTTGCCTCTCTCATGCCAATTCGTGGCACAAGTGACGAATTGGTTGACAAATGTGCTGTAACCCCCAATGGCTACTGCTCTAGTGCATGAAAATAAGTGGGTATTGATTTGTCTGTATTCAAAAGCAGGACTTTTTTAATATAAGTGTGACTAAATACATCTTACAGATTAAAAAACAAGCTAAGCCAATTCGGTTGTTTTATGCCAGGCATGTGGCACCTATGTGCCCATTTATAGAGCTAATGTTTTACAGGATTTTCCAAAGGTTAATTATTAGAGAAAATGCCCTCCACCATGTAGGCTTTGAGTCCCTTAACAAAGTCACAAGACCAAAGCTTTTTGATTGATATAAGATGCATTGAATGATTGTCGTATTGTAGGAGTGACTCGGTTCTCGTTAAGGTTTTTTTCACAGTTACTTTTACTCTGGCTGTCAAGTTTTGACTTTCGGCCGAGTTACAGTATGGTATGTATGGTCGAGTCTTAGAGGGCCCACAACAAAGGGTGCGTGCGTGTCTGTGTGTGTGGCTTTGCATCGCATGACCTGACATTGTGACTGAGATTAACTGGTACGGAACAACATGAAAGCTTACATGAATCTGTGGTACTATGATCTACTGCATTGTTACTTGGTCCATTGACACAAGCTCATGTGTTCGGGTTAACGTACACAAAAGTAGTACACAGTGCCTTGTTAAAGAGGAGCATTCTCAAATAACTTTACAAATCATAGGATTAAATGGAACAGCTCAAAGAATTTGGTTAATATAATGGTCCTGTGGCCATGGTTTTCAGTTCAGTTCACCTGGCCTTTGAAATTAAAAACATAACTATCTTGAAACCAAATGCACATTGTACACAGTTTCAGAATAACACAGCCCTCTTCATTTTTTGTTTATTTATGTGCTAAGTGTAATATGTTGGCAACCCTGAGTCTCCACAACTGCATATGGCTATACATCTTTAATGATGAAAACCAACTACGCTTAAGTTATGGATTTTGTCCTTTCTGAATCTGCTCTTTTCTACCAGTATCTCTCCTTGTGCATTCAACAGCCACCCTGGGGTCCTCCAAAATGGTTCCTCACATTGGAAGCATTGCTTCTAGGATAAGCCATACACGTTGCACAGTGCTTGCACAGAGTGGCTATTTTGTCCACCACTTTTTTGCATCACAGGGAACACTAAATCTGTAATGCTCCTATGTAGCAGGCCGTTGCACATACTAGCAACGTCCCCCAGTTTAAACACATAAACACAGTTCTTACACCCATTTCAAGTGACATTGATATGAACAGTCAAAATTGGTTAGTAAAAACAGCCAATTTAGAGTCAGTTTAGTTAGAAAGGTCAAGTGAAAATGCAGAATTGAGGGGGTACAGTAGTGGATTCCCCTTTACAGCTATCACTATAAATTAACTACTGTTGAAAGGAAGAACTGCTGTAAACATACGGTTTGGGATCTACCACACCTCTGAACTTCCGGCTCAGATTATTATTTTTTCCGTTCATTCGATGTATTAACAGCTTAGCTTTCAGCAGGGATATTGTTCTGGTGGTTGAGTAATCAGTGTAATAACAGATGAAGGGGTTGTCATTCTTTAGCCATACAACTTGTGCCGTACAACTGGCAACTCTTAGCGAGTACCGTGGTTAAGCTCTCTGAACTCAGAAGTGGAATTTCATTCATGAGGCTATTTCAGATTAAAGGCTCGACCATAAACTGATCTTCTAATGCACTTTTCTGTGCTGGTTTGTTGGGACTATGGGTTTTTTTTTAAGAACATTTTTAAATGTAAAAGAGATTTAGCATCAGCATTGCTTATTCATTATGTGAAATTATTTTTGAAACTTATTTATTTACTCAGTTGGAATCAAATCGACTATTATTGTATCTAAGGATCACAATATTCCACTCTGTTTTGTTTCAGTCGGTGAAATTCACAGCTGTAGCAGGTTTCAAAACTGAAGCATAATGATGAAACAAGCACGCAGAACATTCTCTCTATTGTACAGTTCTATGAGTGCATGCAAAATGCAAAGTGCAATCTGTGATGTTAATCATTTTCTGGAATAAGATGTGGGAACCCATCTAATGATTCTCCATCCATTTTTTTTTTTCCCAGAATTTTAGCTTTGTGGGAAAACTCCCTAAATGTGTGGACTGAAGCTTTAAAGGTGGCCCGTTCACGTCTCACTGGCCCTAAAGGAGCATGTTTAGTTTCAAGCCAACCCTCAAAGAAAAGTTCAAGAAGTCCTTAATCTTATGGCATGAGAAGATAAGTAATGTTTTTTTAGTGTTGTGTAGAAATCATTTGAAAGCAACGTGCATAAAGCTAAATGGCAACCTTTAAGTTGGCAGCTGTCAAATGCTTAGAATTAATGATAAGGACTTCCCTATAATACATCCCCTCCAACTCCTGAAGGAATGTGATAACTTGTTTTTACAGTGTAAATTGTAATCTTCCAGTGACAGGAAGAAATATCAAAGAGGCCAAATATTTGCAAAACAATTATATTGATTTCCTAGTGCAATAAAAGTTTCCTGTCTGACCCCCAATTGCTGCTTTTTACATTTAAGCATTGAGGGTACTGTAGGTTGAGGATTGAGGAATTTAAGGTAATCCTCTAGAATATATCTCTCAATGGAAGTCCCAGATGGCCCACAGCCAAGCTCCTTTAATGACTGCGACAATGGTCAAGCAGTCATTGAATTCCACATGGTTAAGACCCAAAGCCTTTTCCATGATGGGTCTTAGTGACATGAAGGGCCACTCTCTTGTTAGCCCATATGGTCCTGTGCAGAGCTGATTGCACATAACCACCCCTAGCCACACTAGGAACTTCATTGTCATGCCTACAGTGACATGTGCTTCTAAATTTGCTGATAGCTGACATTGGATTTCTGATCTAAATCCAATGTTCTAAATCTAGATTAACTTATAGTTTGTGTTTTTCACGAAGTATTCTCTTCATATGATCTACATGTGTTGAAATTTATATCATTCCACCCCAGTAAATTACTGTTTCCCAGTAAAAACAGCAGCATAAAGCTTTACATACGAGAAAAGCTTTTGTGTACTTTACCTGGAAAGATATTGGGAAGTATCATTAAAGGCATTAGGGTCTAATCAAAAAAAGTCAGTTGAACTGAATTTCCCATGTTAGTATTGAAACTTAAAGATAAGCAGTATATAAAACCTAGTCTATTTATGCTGTGCCAGAACAGTAATGCATTAAAGTTCATTTACACTAGAACCAAACCCAGAACTTAATAAACAGCTTTTGCTAATGTTAAATTCTAATCAATGTAATTCTTCGTATTAAACACTCCCTGCTGCAGCTTGGTCTTAGATTGTAACCTATCAAAGCCATCCATTACAATCAATAGGCCGATTCTTTTAAAAAATTCTAACCATGCCTTTTCACTCTGATTTGGTCCACGTGTATATACACACACACACACAAACACACAAAAGACAACTCTGTCAGGTTGTAGCCTGTGAATGAGGATGCTGGCTTTGGAGCTGTGCTGACACTGCTTTAGAAAAGGCTGAGGTGGCCCAGTATGGTTTCTAAAGAGCGGGCTCAGACGCTCAAACCAAACAGCATATACTGTATCTGCATCACCACATGAACAGCATACTACTTTTAGGCATTTCTTAACAATGGCAATTCTATTTGTGCCCCAACAACAAATTAACTATGGAAACTATGCCATATTGTATGTACTGTGGGGCTACATTATAAGACCAATGCAGGACATGCATGAGTTAAATATAGGCCTGCAGCAAAGTTGTGATAATACATAGATGTATAAAAAGTCTCTGTGGTAATGGCCATTGTCACAATCAAAAATGATGTAATTTGTAGCTCTAAGCTGCCTTAACCCCATGACTGTCATATGAGGACAGCTGAGGATGAAGCAGCAGAGTACAGTGCTTCAGGCCCATAGCTGCGACTTGTATAAGCCGTGAGCCACTTCGTACAGTCGTCTTCATTGTGTTTCAATCTGAAGGATTTTGTTGTTTCTTTTTTAACTCTGGTTTCAGAAAAATAATAGCGTGAGTTACTCTCATCTTAAGTATCTCTGTCTCTCTTTGTTCGGCAGGCCAGCTAGTTTATAACTATAACTAATGCTTTTACATCCTCTGTAGCACTCAATGATTTTAAATACTCGTCTTTGTGTGACCTTAGAAGACGCAGCATCTTTCTAGGATACTCTACAGTCCAATGTGTCGAACATATAAAGAGTACTGCTCTATGTAAAAACCTTAGCCTGCAGCAAAAATGTTGGAACAGGGTGATTGTGCAGTGTTTGGGGTTCGTAGGAGCACTAATGCGAGCCATTGCCCTAAATGTGCTATTCCAGCACAGTGTACACAACAGAAATGCACTTCTCTTAGCTCCTAATTTTCCTCATAGTGACCAAAGTCAGCCTTTATTCTATTTTCATGAATGTCTTGCGTGCAATATGCATATACTCTCGTGTTAGCTTAGTGGCAGCCAAAAAACCTGTGAGAATAAAATAAACTCACAGACACAAGTCAGAATTAAATCGTGGCTGTTGAAGTACGCTCTCTCTTTCAGTTACAGATGGTGAAAAACCATGTTACTTTCAAAAAATACTCAAAGAAATTTGAATAATCTGAGTGCTGTGAAGCCAATGTGCTATCATGACAGACTGCTGGACATTGCATGGCTTAAGGAGAAATATTGTCCTAATCATATTTTATAAATCCATTTATGGTATGCAAATAATGATTCCTAGCCACATTGAAAGAAGCAGACAGAAGAAGTCTGACATGCCAGTGTGAGTGAGTCTTGGCAGAGGATATGTCAGGTTTAGTCAGGGTGCTGATACTGTACTCATTATTGGAGCATCGACAGCAAACAGTAGCCAGGGGGAAAGCATGATGTTGGCATGTCATCTCCATCATCGACTGCATTTCAGAGGATTTCCCCTGGGCAGCGACTACCTTCCAGCCAGTGAGAAATGTAGGTCAGGCCTGATTGTTGTGGTGCGAAGAGAATGGGAATTGTTGGCAACAGCATCCACTGTCCCATCCAGAAAATGTATTCAACTTATGTTTTCTAACCTAGCAAATGCAAATCTCACAAGGTTATGTTTTAAATAGGGAAGCGATAAGCTGACAACGTAGCCCTATGGATGGCAATGCTGCAATATCTTAACAACTGTTGGATGGAATTGTCATGAAAATTTTTTACCAGCCTTCATGGTTCTCAGAAAATATTTCCATCTGGATGAAATGACGAATTAAATAATTCCTTACATTTATTCTAGCGGTACCACTACATAAGAATTTTACTTTGACAATTTTTTTGTTCATAACTAAACAGACATGCAGAACTATGCAGAAGTACAGATTCACAAAGTGAAGTGTTGGGTGTATTGGTTTTTGAAAAGACTAGTACAAATACGGCTACATTTACACTCTGACATTTACATACACTCGTCATGGATGACTGTCATGGCAATAGGGGGCATTAAATGATGTTTTGAACATTTTGTATTTATTTGCTGAGATACAATGAAAACCCAAAGAATTTGGTGCTCATGATCCAATTTATTTGATTTGAAATTACCAACTACATGAAGTCCTTGGGGTTTTCTTTTAATAGACATTTATCCTGTAAACAAGATGACTGTATGTAATCATGTCTTCACAACCGTAAGTTCAACTTTAACTGGCTGTATGAACTTAGGCAACAATTCAGGTGTTCTGACTTTTAGTTTGACCTCCAAATAAAGAGGTTTGAGTAATCTACTGTTAGTCGTTTCACATCTGACTTTGCTGAAGCACCCTCATACAATCAATTCTGTTTTTACCTTTTGAAAGAAGTCTTGTGCAAGGAAACAATGAAGCAGTAGCCATGTATTATCTAACTAAATCAATCATGCTTATTGCAACTAAAGGAAAGATTTTACAGATATAATACCATTTAAAGGCAGTTGTTCTTGGTTATTAAACCTTTGACAGAATGGATTGGTGATAAGCCATTTAAAAGGATGATTAACACCTAATAAAAATTGTAGGCTCTTCTATTATGATCTGTAGTGACATTTCAGTCCAGATAAGTTAATCTTTTATTAACTAGGACTAAACAGCAACCCAGGTTACTGTGGTATGTGTTAGCACGGAGACTTCCAATTTGACCCTTACGTAAACATGGCCATTGAATACACACTAACGTGATTCTTTTCCTCCAGGGGGAAGTTTGCTGTGGTCAGAAAGTGTGTGGAGAAATGCACAGGCCTCGAGTATGCTGCAAAGTTCATGAGAAAAAGACGGAAAGGCCAGGACTGCCGGATGGAGATCATCCACGAGATTGCAGTCCTGGAGCTGGCCACAGCGAGCCCCCGGGTGGTCAACCTTCACCAGGTCTATGAGATGGCTTCTGAGATGGTACTGGTGCTGGAGTTGTGAGTATTCCCATCTAAATACACTGATTTTACATAAAAAATCACAAAACAGTTTTCATTTTTGGATTTTCCTGTTCGGCTGCATAGTTTTTAATTACAACTAACATCAGAAGAACTTTGAGTGGGTTGCTTAATATGACATGAGGAAGCAGTCAAACCAGTGTGGTGGGTTTTTTTTTTATTTGGATTGCTATCCGTTAAGCTTATTTTTAGAGCATGAGCCATAAAGAACTAGACTAAACTAAAAATAAACAACATGAAGCTCTGGATGTGTAGTATATATATTTTTTTCATCAACACAGTACATCACTTTCATTAACCCTAAACCTAACATAATAAACAAACATTTGTGCTAGTTGAATGTGTATTAAATACTATTTTAAAAAATCTTTGTTTTATTTTTGCAATTTTAGAATAAGGGGATGAACATTTTGCACCCAACAGTACAGTATGGCTGGGGCTTTTTAGTGCTGCAGAGCTTTACGCCGAACTTGTGCTAATGCTCCCACAAACACGAGTCATTCCAACAATGTGCCTCGCCCGTGTCCCCTTGTATAAACACACTAGCATATAGATACACAGACACACACATGCATGCTCACAGATTGTATTATGGAATAGCAGTAGCTTGGGTTTCCTGTGTCCCAAACATTTGACTGAGAGATGAAGGAGCAGACAGACTGACAGCAGTTTGAAGCACTGAAACTAGGCAGTAGGAACACGCACGTGTGCATGGACACACACACACATGCATGCACATACACGATGATGTATGGTGTTGACTACAGTAGCCACACCAGTTGTCGATGATCTCATCTCACTGGTCATGCCTGGGCCATGCTTGACCTTGTTTCCTATAGTAAGTGTGTGTTTGTGTGTATGCCAGGTTGTTCAACAATGTCTCCCTCACTCTCTCTCTCTCTCTCTCTCTCTCTCTTTATGCCCTTGTCTCCTTCCCCCTATGTGCTGTATTGGATTTTTCCTGCATTCTTTACCATAGTAACTCCCAGAACCCCCTCTATAAACACACAGCGCTTTTATACAGAAGTTGTCAGAATATGCATTCCTTAGCTTGGCTGGTTGGAGTTCATAGGAGCACTACTGAGAGCCATTGCTTGGTTCATACCAGCTGCCAGGTTTGTATTCACACTATGGATGAGCGCACGCTTCAGACTACAGTTGGGGATACAGACACACATGTTCCACACATGCTCAATACAAAACACAATGGTAAATCTGGAACAAGAAATGAGGTTCAGCTTCAACATTCAACTTCAATTCACAACATGGTCATCTCAGGCATACAGACATGATAATTATAAATCGGCCCTAACTTGTACTATCTATTTCACATCTACTTTTTTTACATTTTGGAGTAGACAAACAAAGCTACCAGATCAGAAGGTTTACATTTTTTGGCTAATCAGTGTATACTCAGACAAAGTGGTGGAAATGATTGTTGTTAAATCTCAAAATTATATCTATGTCTAAAGCAGTTTTATTCCTCTAGCTCTAAGGTCATTTTATCAAGAGTCACTAACTAAATTATTGGAGCACATGCACAGATGTGATAGAAATATGCAGAATAGATGTTGATAAATATGTTAATCTACCTGCCGATTATGCGTTATTCTTACAATGCAAATATTGCTGTGTCACATTTAGGTAGGCAATAAAAACACAAATTTTTCATACAGCCAAATTTAGTTTCCTGCTTTTCATCCTAATGTCATGTTTTAATGTTGAAATTAATGATTATCATTCCACTGTGGGTGCACAATAATGTCAACATTTTTTACTAAAAAGTCATTGTCATTAAGTTTGTTTCTCACTCTGTTGGATAATTAGTATAGAGATGCAGCCAGCAGATTGCACTTTTTTACAGAATTATGTGCTCTCAGAAGTACAATGTCTTGGTAAGGAGATCAGCTCCAGTTTGCCCAGTCTACCCCCACTTCAGTCCATAATCCCTATCCCAGCCATTCTTCATATACAGGATAATCTTAGATTTAACTGCTGCACTGATTGAGGATGGTGATTGTTGCTACAGAACAGCACATAGCCCCTCCACACACACACAAACCACAGATCATTGCAGAAAGACAGTTAACAAAGATTACAGTTTGGCTGGTGTTTTAATTCCATTAGTATTTCCCACTGAAACCTGAAAAAAACATTAGTGAGATTGGTTTAGGGGATATTAGGGAATTTGTTTTTTGTTCATGTTTTTGAAAACTGCTACATTTATCATTCCAATAAAGCTCCTTTAACAGTATAACATGCAGTGGGAGACTTCAGAACTACTTTTCCACAGTGGTGTGGCTGCAGCACCACTGCAGGGCAGTTGTGGTAGGAACTATTTAGATTCAGGTAGGACTGGCTAGTATCTCCAAAGGAAGGCACCACTTTATCCAAGACAAAGTGCAAGCAGATGGAGAAGGTGCTAGCCAAGATCTCACTCATGGTTAGCATGAGCCAACAAGGGGTTAGGAGAGAGTGCACTGGTGCATAAGGTCTGACATCCGGCATGTAGAACCCCAGTATATAAACATCTGGGGCCAAGCCCTCGATGATGCCTTTCCAAGTCTACCAAACCTCTATGTTTAGAGCAAGAATGAGACACTATTGCACCCACACACATTGTCTGCAGCTGCTCAGTGGCCCTGATGCAGTGATGAGCCATACCATACTCAGAAAAAAAATTCTTAGTAAAGTGGGGATTTTTTTTCCTAACAGTAGCCATCAAAAGCGAAAGCAAGGTGCCTGCCTCTTTCTTTCATTTGCTTCCCTTTTCAAGCATTACAGTATACTTTTCATAGATTTGTTATGCAAAAGTATAAAGCCATGATAACAGTGTTGTGTTTGCACTGTACATAAGCCACTTGATCCCAACATGCAGTTGACTTTGGCCCATTAAATTTTCTCTTGTTAGTTTAAAACATTTCACTACTCAAACAAGTAGCTCCTTCATTCTGGGGAAATATTGCTGAGGAACCCCCAACTTTAACCTCAAACCAGGTTGTGTTTCTCACCTGCTCTGAACAGGCTCATTACTGTAGGTGGACATTGGCAAGAAATGAGAGGAGTCATTGGATGCAACTTTTACAAAACGGAAAAGCCTGACCGTTATATGCGGACTGCTTTTCCGAACATTGACCATCTCTATTGTCCCCCAAATTAGCCTATTCAAATGTCTGATAAACAATAATAGACCACCAAAATAAAAAGATCAATTCCTTTCTGTAATATGGTCATGTGAATCATATAAATGAAGCAGTACATGTCAGATGGAAGTAATCTGTGTGACTACCAGAGCTCGTATCAGCATCATTCATCTATTTACATACCCCACCCTCCCTTTTCATTTTGCCTCTGTGCTTTTTTTAATCAGAGAGAAATAGAGCAGAATGTTTTTCTTCTTTCTTTGGAGAGATGTCAACAGCATACTCCTGTCTTTTTTTTTCTCCCCAAATTTTATTTTGTTGACAGATATTTCAAATAGTGGGGCAAATGGTGAGGGGGGAGCAAACGAGGAGTGGGCAAATATTCTATGAATCAGGGTCAGTTTGACATAGAATACTATTCATGCCCCAGTGGAAGAGCACGATCTGCGAGGAAATCAGGCCAAAGATTTTTTTTCAGCCTGCTGCGGAGAGAAAAAATGAAGAATGGCAAAAATAAGAAACAAAAGTGTAAATGTGATGGACACAGCAGTTGAACAGAAAGAGGAAGGCGTTCAGAGAGGAAGAATGAGGGCAATAGAGAGCTTCATGGCCTCATTGCTGGCCAAGCTCCAGCTGGGAGTTCATTATGTCAGTTGAGTTGCACGAGCACACGTGACCACCCAAAGCATGGCTACTCGCACAGAGAGCCATATGGGAAAAAAACACAGGAATGACTTGAATGTTCAGGCTGACTTGTTAATATTCACAATTACAAACTGATTTGTAACTGTATAGGTGTTGTTGTTCTTAGTGACTCCTCTCTGTTTTGTTCCTTAAAATAATAAAGTTATTTTGTACAGTTCTTCTATACTAATTCCATAAAAAGACTAGAACTGTCCATCTCCCTTTAGTTTCTGACTTCCCTACTGTGCATGCGGCTCTCTGACCCAGAAAAGTGAATAAATCCTTATTAATTAAGTCCCAAATATAAAGCTTCCTTTCAGAAACAATAAATGATTTCCTTAAACAGTGGATCTCTATGGTTTTTAACGGTGTGTTTTATGTGTTACTCACATAAAAAAATATCATGGGGACCTATTTTCAGTAGTGAACATTGGAAGCTCCTTTGGGAGAGGAATAAGATTAAAAACTGCTTTAGATACAGTGCAAATACATACTTAGTTGCTCAGTTGAGCTGGGGCCCTATGACAGGTTAATTTGGCTGTCAACATAATTAGATGTGACATCAGATTCAGGCATTTGGGCAAACATGGGTCCACTGCCAAGCTGTAAGTTGCTATTTTTTGCTGTAAATGGAGCAATTACTATGTGGGAAACTCCAGTTTGTTAAACATGAATACTATTCCCTCTTCCTGTCACGCACATGCAGTGTCTCTACAGCTGGGCTCCTCATCTCCAGTAATGTTTCTGTTTGTTCATCTGAGTCAATAGCTAAAATTTCCTATTTCTCTGCTTATTTTTTACTAATCTGACAAATTTATTTTCAATCAATATTACCTCATTTTACATTTGCTTTCTTTTCAGGTAAGAGTTTTCCTCAGATGACCCCTGCCCAATTACCCCACGATTAGTGAATGTTTTTATTTATGGTATCACGTGTGAGATATGAAGGAGCTTATGTAGGTCAGCTGATGTCGAACCATCTGAGGTTGTGTGCAGTGGGTGACTGATCAAAGCTGAATTGATTCCCACAGCACCGAATTGACACTGATTTCATTAATTACATTATCAACCTGCCCATCAGACCCTGACCTCCCTCTGCCTACATGAACTTGATCTCTCACTTGGCTTCAAAGCCACATTTCAGCTTCAGGTTTAGGCATTAGTTACTTGTTCAGTTAGGGTTGCATGATTTGTAAAATGTCTCCTTTGTCTGTCAATCAGTCTGCACAAAAAGTTTAACATAAGGTAGATGATAGTTGCTATATTAGCAGTCCTGTAAACCAAATAGTTTCTTTATGCCATGTTTCTGTCACTGTCTTTCTTTCTGTCACTGATCACATCTATGAGACTGACAGACTGAATAAGAGTCTGTACGCTGATCTGACGTCTTGTTTTGAGTGCGTTGAAAATAAATTATCTCTGGCTACAAGATGTTAGCCTGTGGATGTCAACTGAGTACAACATTCCGCTTTATTCAGGCTGTCCCTGTAGATGAGCTAATCCTAGGTAACAGCTGCCTACAGACATCAGTGATGTCTTGTCAGCACGAACAGTGCAGAGGAGTAAGTGAACTCACTTTGATCATACAAGTAGTAGAGATGTTTTATGCACATTGCTTAAAAGTATTGGTGACTTTAAAGTAGAAAAAAAATATTCAACATGAAGCTCTTGTGTGAGACCTTTCAAAACAGAGTGGGAAAACAGAGTAGTCCTTATTGGTTTTGCATTAATTTCTGTCTGATCCTCTAAAACAATTATTCCAACAGTTTACTGCACGTGCTGAAAGCAGGCGTGTGTGTTTGTGTGTGCATGGGTGTGTGTATAGTAGTGTTTCGGAAAACACAAAGGCACATTCCCTTAGATGACCTAATTGTTTCCCATAAGTCTCCTTATTATGTGCTCCCTGTTTTTTGGTCTTCTTGCATAAACAAACTGTTTTCCTACTAAAGCCGTAGACTAGGATTTCTGTTAGGATTTACAACAATGAATGTGTAGTAAGGGTGGAGTGGGTATTTGTGTGTAAAGAAAGGAAAAACCATTATAACTGAACCAACTGAACCACACATTTGCTGTTCCCAGACAGAAGCGAGGCAGACGGTAATTTTAAAAGACTATAAAAAGTAAAAGTTATGCACATTTGTGCCATCGGGTATTTAATAAAGATTTGCACTGAGTTTTCATAGCAGCAGGAAGGTAAATGTAATCTTTTTGTAATATCAAAGGAGAGAATGTATCACAAACAATTGGAAATTGTTTTTGGAAATTTGTGTTATTTTTTAGCAAAACATGCTGTGTTTTGACTTTTTTTTTCCTTTTTCTTTTTCTTTTTAATAATGTTGCCGTTGAATATTTGTTTGGCGGAAGCACAATAGCTTAAGTTAGCGTTGGATGCAAGCCACTCTTCTTACCCGACCCTCCCTCTCCCTGCTCTGCTTTGCCTTACACGGCTCTGCCTAGGGCACTGCAGAGCGTAGCAATTGGCTTTTGAAGGTCTTAAAGAAGAAACTGATATTTTAAGATTCTACTTTATAGTTATCACCCAAAACTGTTCAGGAGGATATGACGAGTGAAAGTTACAGCCGGCATGTTGCAGCAAATGTTTTTTTTTTAATATATACATATTTTCTACAGTTAAAGTGTTTGTAGTGTGTGATTCCCTCTTCGTGTTTCCCTTGACAGTGTTTTCCTGTTGAAGAAAAGTAACTAGTATGGAATATTAAATTAAAAACACAGAATTCTGGAGGATGCAGTATGTAACTAAACTTACTGTCTTCAGATAGCCTTTTTTGATACATTTTTTGAACATATTGATTATGGATTTACATTTACAAAGAACTGGAAAATTTTTTTACAGCAGGCAACACCAATTTCGTTTGTTTAAAGACAAACTTGATACGGGTGTCGAATGTCGGGCCATGCAGGCAACTATTTGACAGAATGCTAATGTTTTTACTTTCTCTAGTCAGGTTAAAGGTCGTTTCTGCTCACCTTGAAAACCCAAAACATACGCACTCACAGTTCAGTTACCCCCCCTCTGAGATAAAGCCTAATTTGCCAGCACCCACAGGGGACACCTTGTCTATTCCCGACTTCCTGCTCTGCTCTCCTTTTCTTTTTGAGCATCAAATTCAGTTTATCACAAGTCATAGGGAGATTAAGGGTTCTTTCTGGACTACAGTGGTTTGACAATATGCAGGCTCAGACAGTGTTCTTTTTGCTGTTTTTTTGCTAGCCCTGCTTTCTCATGCTAGAGGTGGAGATCAGTCAACAGAACAAATGTCCTCCTTCAAGAGAAGCTCATAATTAGTTTGCTATATTTGAAGGTGCTCTGCTATTTCTGCCATCGCCTCAAGCAACTGAAAAAACATTCACATTCACACATTTGTGCTAGAGGCTGATTTATTTCCGTGGTGTCTTGTGGGATTCACCATAAAAAGCCTGACATCATTTTGATGAGGTTGTGGACGAAACGGGGAACACAGGCTGTAGTTTGGGCTTCCTGTGGTGTTCTAGTTTCATCCCAAAGTTCAACACATTGACGTTAGGCCAACTAAATTACAGACAAATGTGAATCTGTGTATGAGACTAGTGACCTGTCCAGGTTATAGCACCCCCTGAACTTGTGTTTATCTCATGTATTTTGTGTCTTGTGCAGTGCGGCTGGAGGTGAGATCTTCAACCAGTGTGTGACAGATCAGGAGGATGAGGCCTTCACCGAGGAAGATGTGAAAAGGCTCATGAAGCAGATTCTGCAGGGAGTCGCCTTTCTCCACCAGAATAACATAGTTCATCTCGACCTGAAAGTTAGTGGAGGCACACACGCACACGTTTATACAGCATTACTTGTGAGGACACTCATTGACATAATACAATCCCTAGCCCCTTACCCCAACCCTAACCATCACAAGTGAATGCCTAACCAAAACCTAATTCTAACCCTGACCCTAAAACCCAGTCTTGACCCTCCAAAATGCCTTTTTCAGGGTCCAAAATAGTGAGGACGAGCCAAAATGTTCTGACTTTACAAAAATGTCCTCACTCTGTTGGTAAAAAAATACTTTGGTCCTCACTGAGTATGTTGTAGTCTCACACACACATCCTCTCGTATCAACTTTATTTTGCATGTTTCTTTTATACACTATTTAACTTTATTTATTTTTGGTCTTGAAATTTGTTACGTTAATCAATTAGGATAAAACATTTTGTTGTAATCAAACATGACTTATTACATTACGTTACTTATATGTATGTATGTATGTATATGTATATATGTGTGTATGTATGTATATACATATACTTTACATATATCTTTACATTCTTGAAACATTAACACATAGTATCCCTTCACTGAATTATCCATAGATCCCACGGTCAACAGTTTTCACATGACCAACGACTGAAGTTGATGCAGAAAACAAAGATTTCTGAAGCGGTGGATGAATATCACTGTTTTGAATCATTTGATACAATAAACAATAGTGACATCCACTGATCAAACCATTGATATTGCATTTGAATGGATGAAGTAATGCTCAGACCATGCTAAAACACTACAAATTAAACAATGGTGACATCTGCTGGTCAGCTTGTTGATATTGCATTTCTATGTGTGAGGAACAAACTCTAAACTTGTAAGTGTTATGTGCTGGTGAAACCTGCAAAAACACTGACGAACTGCACATGACAATACAGAATACTCAGATATACATGTGAATGTTTACTAATGTGTGACATGCACTGTGATGTCATATCAGCCTCAGAACATCCTGCTGACCAGCAGCTCTCCTCTGGGTGACATTAAGATTGTGGACTTCGGTCTGTCCAGGATAGTTTGCAGCCACCAGGAGCTCCGAGAAATTATGGGAACCCCGGAGTATGTTGGTGAGTTGCCGCCAAGCCTCACTTCTACCACTAATTTTTAATGCAATCATAATGCTAATTAGAATGTTTGTGTTTATCTTTTCAGCTCCAGAGATTCTTAATTATGAGCCAATAAGCACAGCAACAGATATGTGGTAAATACTGGACCTTTCTTTTTTTGTCTTTTGTTTTTTTTTCCACATTTGAAGGGCTGCACATTCTGGCAGACTGCTTGCTCAAGTCAGTGCTACTGACCATTTGTTGTCCAGACTCCCACAATTGCCTTTGTCAACTACAGCTTTATTTAAGTTCTGATGAACAATATTCTGTGTAGACTTTATAAAGTCTGGCACCACCTGCTGGTTGTATGAATAGACACTGTGGTAGTCAGCAGCCCCCAGACATACTTCTACTGTTTTAACTGCTGCTGTCACATCTTTCTACAGATATAAATTTTATTCCATTAGACATCTAAACACTTCTCCCTGATGTATGTGCAGGAGCATTGGCGTTTTGACCTACGTGATGCTGACAGGAATCTCTCCATTTGTGGGCGAGGACAAACAGGAGACTTTTCTCAACATTTCCCAGCTCAATGTGAGCTACACGGAGGAAGAGCTGCAGCACCTGGACCAGGCTGCTCTGTCTTTTATCCAGACTCTGCTCCGCAAACGACCACAGTCAGTCCACACCTCACTGGCTTTTTTATGATATATTATATTTATTATTATTTATTAGCATCTTGCTTTATCACAGCTGTACAAGCAACTCGTCCTTATTTTTATTTATTTTTTAATAATCAATCACCTAACTAACGCAGCAGGGGTATTTTTACCGGAACTGCTCATGCCTCTGAAGCCTGGAATATTTTATTTTAATGTGTAAAGTGCTAAATTTTTACTGATTTTTAGTGTTTGTTACAATAAATTGTCTTCATCTACATGGTACACATTTATATTTATAGTATATAGTGAGATTGCCTAGATCTCTATTTTGCCAGTGTAATGCAGCTGAATTCAACATTAAGTTACAATATACATATTGTTTGTTTTCAGGGATCGAGCCACAGCGCAGCAATGTCTCAAACATCCCTGGCTTCAGTCCTTGGACTCTCAGGAAGGCCAGACAACAGAGAACCAGGAAGCATCCTCCACCGTCAGTAGTTCTCACAGTAGCCCTGAAACTCCCAGCAGCGCAACCACACCAGAGGAGGAGGAGGAGGAGGAAGGCCCAGTAACCGAAGAGCTGATAGTCATGGCTGCATACACTCTGGGTCAGTGCAGACAGTCCTCCACCTCAGAGAAGGACGCTCTGGCTGCTGAACAGAAGGCCATCTCCAAACGCTTCAAGTTTGAGGAGCCCTTCAGTGCCCTGCAGGAGGTCCCTGGGGAGTTTATCTACTGACCTCATTCGCACCTACAACCTCTGAGGAAATGGTGATGTCGAAGTAACAAGATAAACCTGAATATTTAAAGTCTCCTCCATATATACTGTACTTTTTTTTTCAGGTGCTGTTGCACACTCACTCTGATTTTATTTAAGCTCTTGAGTTTTAAGTGAACTTTTACATACTTGTATATTTCTCCCATAATGCATCATCACCCACAATGACACTTACAGTAGGTTTATGTCTCTTGCTTTTTTTCTGGTTTGCTGTAGTTATTTTTCCCCTTGAGCAATGGGTCAGATATTGTGAAGTGTGACACTGACTTGCTAAGACATGTCCAAACTACAGTTGTGGAAATTGAACTTTGAGGAGTGAAGTCTTCTATTTGAACCAGCTTTCAACAATCCAGGAGAAATCTAGCAAAGAAAAGGCTGAGGCGGAATCCGAATATCCATCTTTCATCTTGCTTTAAATCTGTAAATTTGCTTGTAAAATGCTCCATCACAGGATGTCAGATCCTAATAGATAAATGCTAATGTGTGGATTTCTGGGTAGCATGCTTATAAATGCTGCAAGTTTGTAAATGCAAGGTGATATGGCCATTTGCATTTAATCAAAAAGAAAGCAGGAAATTGAAAGCAGACAACGAACACACTGAGCATGTTGCTCAGTTGATTAAATAATTACATCTTAATGTTGATTCAATTTTATTGTTCAAAAACAGTTGTTTAAGGCAAGTATCTGGAAATATCTAAATACACTTTATGTCAGACTGGATAGTGCATACTGTATTAATTAATGTCCTGATATATTGTAGCTTTACATAAGCACATTAGGAGCATTTTTTAAAAGAATCCTTAAACTTTATGTTGAACAGGACATTTATTGATCACCACATTTTACAGGGTAAAAATCAAACATATTTCTGCTTAACAGAAGTATAATAGTAACACTCTTTTCAACTGGCCTCAAGATTTCTCTACGCACATTATCTATTGCTGAACATATACTTCATAAGGAATAGGCAAAATCCATTAATGTGTATCAACTTCCTGAAGTCCGCCACAATTTCTTTTACCTTAAGTAATGCTTGAGGGTTATGTTATTTAAGCAGTGTGATATAAAGTGTGACTCCCAAGACCCACCACAGATGTATCATCAGCAAAGAAAGTCATATTAAAAGGTTTGATCAAGCAGAGCAGCAGGTTCATTTTTTTTCTCAAGCCAGAGCTGAGTCCAGGAAAAAACATCTTGGTGCAGGTGTCCTTTCTATCCAGACGTGGAGCGTGGTGGCGATTGCATCCACTACAGATAGAAATGTAAACAGAGGACAAACTCTTCTTATGAACCACATTGATCCCAGTTGGGTCCATTTCCTCCATGTGTGTCGCATTCACCTATACACAACAAGCTGCTGCTTCGGCAACCCTGTTTTTATTTTGTTTGGTGTCATGCTTGGGGGTACTGATATTTTTAGGTCATTTTTTTTTTTTTTTTTTCTGTGTAATATTGCAAAGTTCTTTTAAGATGGAATTAGGACTTTTCTAATTCTGTCTACATGATGCACATGGTTATTGTTTTTAAGGGTTTTATAAAAAGCCATGTCACAATTTGTCTCATGTTGAAGGGTGACCTTCCCAAAATTCAGTCCTGTAAAGCAGTAAAAACGGTTCATTTATGCATGTCGGCAGCGAAAGCTCTAGATTTTCATTAGGTCTGTAATGTATATTTTTGGCAGCGATGGTTCAGATTTGTACATAAATGTCCCCTACTTTAAATAAACATTTAAAAATTCAGTCAAGGGTTTCTATAATTCTTTAACGATAGTGTGATTTTCTAGTCATGCTGATTTCACTGCAGGATTGTCATAACACACAGCTGATGCTTAAATAATACAAAAATAACCACTCTATAAATAATTCACGCTATAAAGTACCAATAGATCAAATTCATTTAGCACAATTCTCTGTGTAAGAATAACAGGGAATAGTCCAATTTCAATTTATTTGAATGGTTCTTGTTTAAAAAAATTCAACTTTATTTTAACAGTGCCAATCTACAACAAGGAAAAAAGAAAACCCAACAAATCCCCGTTGAGCAACTATAGGCAACAGTGGAGCGGAAAAACTCCCTTTAACGGAAGAAACCTCCAGCAGAACCAGGCTCAGGGTGGGCGGTCATCTGCCTTGACCGGTTGGGCTGAGTGGAAAGTGGAGAGAGAAAAGAACAGAGCAACAAAAGCAACAACAAAACATTGGGCAGGTTAGTGGGACCAGTAGCTGCACACTGGAGGACACATGGCACCAAATCCAGGGACACCTGAAGACAGGGACAGAGAGAGAGAGACAGAGAGGGAGAAAGACGACTACGGGACAAAGAAGATACAGAGTTAATGTCATACAGTGGTGACATTATAGATGTGGGGTGAGAGGAGAGAATGAAGAGAAGAGGAAAGTGTCACAGTGCAGAGTCCCCAGCAGTCTAAGCCTATAGCAGCATGACTATAACCAACTATAAGCTTTATCAAAGAGGAAGGTTTTGAGCCTAGTCTTAAAAGTAGAGAGGATGTCTGCTTCCTGAATCTGGACTGGGAGCTGGTTCCACAGGAAAGGAGCTTGATAGCTAAAGGCTCTGCCTCCCATTCTATTTTTGGAAATTCTGGGAACCAAAAGTAGGCCTGCATATTAGGATGATATGGTACTAGGAGATCTTTTAGATATGATGGAGCTTGACCGTTTAGAGCTTTATAGGTAAGAAGAAGGGTTTTAAATTCTATTCTACATTTAATGGGAAGCCAATGGAGAGAAGCTCCAAAAAAATTAATGCCGTAAATATATGTACTGCTCATGAAAACTTGTTGTTGCTATGATGGTTAAAGTCTGTTGATATTAGGACTGGTATTCTTCTAATACTACCCCAAGGAAGCACCATAATTTGTGAAAGAGTGTATAGTATAATCCCTGCTTGTGCAATTTGAGTTTTTTTGTAGAGAGGCCACACTGAACCAGCAGCAGCACACTGAGTTAGAGAAACGGCAGCCTCGAGACCAGCAGGTAGGATTGGAAATACCACAATAATGACATGTTTATGTGCAAATGTTGTCTTTTTATTTTTTGCTCTAGATTATTATGTATAATGTGTCAAAGTAGTATTTTTATCCCGTAAAGCCACACAAATTGCCCATTTCTCCACAAACCCTTCACTACTCTAAAGATGAATAATACCAAAATAGCACATTCTACTTAGAACTATGGGTGGAAAGATCCTATCTAAAAGATGGAATAGCAATGGTCACAATCATAACATTATATTTACAAGACATCACCAACAGCTTCTTTAGTATAAAGCAATTAAATTAAAATGGATTATTCGCTGAAGCAAAAACACTAATTTAAATTTTATTGCAATGATTAAAAAAATAAATACACAGTATTTATTGATAACAATTAGTTTAAAACATTTTTGTCTATAAAAAGTTACTCTTTCTGTGGAGCTACACACAAACACATTGAAGAACCTTCTCCAACCTTTTCACTAACTAAATTATCAATATTGTTTTTATTTTTAAAACAAAACCAACCACCAACATCCCCTGGAATCCATGTTGTGGTTGCAGTTGGGCTTCTTCAGCCATTTGTACAGTCATGGCCTCTAAATGCTAGCAGCTTTATGATAAGACATGTTTTATTTTTAGACATGACATCAGGGATTACAACCTATTAGCTGCTTGAGGCGTCATTATGGAACTCCATAAACTCCACTGGAGTTCACACAGGTCTTTATGCCACCAGCCAGTGATTTTTTCATGACCTCACTTTTGTTTGGTCCATTACTACGATGGTGCAAAAAATATGTGTGATGGGAAAGTCGTGATGTTTACAAAGTAATTGTTTTACCTTGGTATGCTCGGTATTCGGGCAATTCAGATGACTCTGAATGAGTTCTATCTTACACAACTGATATCCTTTGTCCTTGGAGTCTGTCTTGTAAAAAACAGTCAAAAAGAAAATAATGCTCTGATGACTCAAGAGGTCATTTTCATCAGCCAGTAAATTCTTTTTAGTCAGCCAAGGCAAGCTGACGATATTTTCTCCTGCTGAGGTCAATCTGCTGTTGTTGTGAATAGGATTCAGGACAGTACAGACTGTAGACAGCTTTCATTTGGTGCTGAAAAGCAGGAGTACAGTTCGATTGCTTCAAAAAAGAGGGGCAAAAAGAATGAAACTAAACTATGCAAATACTCCAAAGTTTAATAATCCCAACAAAGAGGCTCCACCACTGGAGCCGTGTTCATCAAACATCTTAAAGTACAACACAAAATGACACTGTTTTACAATAATCAGAACTTTAATCAAAACTCACAAAAGCACATACATACATACATACATACAAAAACACATCAGGTATGTGAAACACATGCTGCTGCAGCATTATGAGAAGAAAGTGCTGCTATCAGTTACTTATGTTTCTTGTTCGTCATTCATCCAGATACAAAGGTGTGTTCTCTGAGACTGAAAGATACAAATCAAAGCTTTAATTTTTTGCTATGAGAAAGAACCAAAATCATCTATGGTGACAAAATCATCTTTAAGGTCACATTCATCCATCAGCTGTTGCTGTTGCCTTCTTTTATACAAGCACCATAAATCAGCTTCATATACAAATAGAGATTATGGAGATACCTTCAGAGTTTAATATGACATAGAGGAGATGTGACCCACGGAATTACTTGGTGAAATAGCTGACTAATGCTTCTGTGTCAGGCTGCAAATCTCTGCGACGCCGACTGGAGTGTTTACATCGCCACGTACCCAGTAATTACTACATCAGGGTTCATTTGTCTGGGGCACTGCAGGAAATGGAGCAGATGATAGATTGGAGTGCTGAAGAATCAGTGAGAGTGGATCTGTGTGTGTGTGTGTGTTGGGGGGTGTTTTCTCCCAAAAACATTTTTCCTATTAGAACTACTGCTGATTTTTATTCAATACGACATCTGAGCCAAATAATAAGTGGCTGCAGCAGAGCCACATCTAATCAGCCCTTTTCTCCATTAAGTTGTGTGAAATTAGCAGCCCAACGCTGTTTTTTAAAACCACACACGAATACATTTTTGTATTTTAGTGTTTAACCAGCAGAGAGCAGCACCGACCTGCCACTACTACCTTTTTTTTGAAAAATTGAAAAACACAGTGGACCTACTCAATATTCAGTTCAAACACACACTATGTAACATTTAATGTTTGATTCCCGTTGCAGCTTGTCACTACCTTTTCCTTTGCATATTTAATTATTATTATTACCCTAACCCTAACCCACTTTAATTTAAAACACTATGTAGACACCATTCTTTTCATATGCTGTCTAGTTGTTAAAGTAATAAATAAATATTTTCATATAAAGTGGCATTAACATAGAAAAACTCAATTCTACTATGCCACCCCAACATTCTGTGTGTGGGGCATCTTTATGCATTTATTAACAAACAATATGTTTTTCAAACCTCCATAAGAAGGTGAAAGTGTAACAAGGACCTCTAAATAAGGAGCTGTGAGCCTTACTGCTTTGCAGAATGTATAGAAAGTATTGCACACAATCTTTTTGACAGCAAGCTATGCTACAGATTTTCACATTTTAATGCACATAGTATTTTGTGTTGGATATACCGTAAGTCAGGGCTTTTCACTTCGGATTAAGTTTTAAAGTATACACATAATGCTCCTTCTTTTTGATGCCATCCTTTTCATGAAGCGCACCAGGTCCAGGTTCCTTGCCACAAAAGGAACCCACAACATGATAGTACCATCCCGATCCTGGATGCTTGGGTTGGTTTTTCCTCCACACACAACATTTGTCTTTATGGCCAAATGGTTCCATAAATAAAACTAATTACTATATATTGATTTTAAAAATTATGATAATAATAAAATAAAAATTATAATAATAGAGGATTTTAATTTATGTATAAATTACTTGTTACATAGACTAATGTCACATGCTTTCAGTATTAAAAAGTACATATGTACTAAAAATACATACATTTTTTCAAACATTGAGCATAAAACATCAGTGACCTCATCCAATTTAAAATGTATCATCATGTATTGTACATTCCAGATCTTACCTTATGGTATTAAAATATAGTGTATTGCACACTAAATACATTCCAGATGTTTTGGGGCATAAACTTGATATAATATTATATAATACCTATATAAAGATGGCTGACTGCAGTGTATACAGACTCAGCATCACTGATGACGCACTGTGCCAGAATTTCTTGGCATTCATTTCTCAGCCACCAGTGATCGTAGAAACAGACTCCTGCACACCTATAAGTGGAACATGATGCACTTCCCACCCAAAGCCTGTCACTTCTACTAGCTGGTACCAATCAACAATCGTCACTTGGAATAAAATGGCTGGACTATGTCTTCTCGCCTTAGGTTCAAACATGAGACACTCTTAGCTGAACATTTCATTCATTGCTTGTTTTAAAATTGAACTAAACTTAGCTAAATTGACAATAACATTACAAGACACTAAACAACTGGAAGGGCCATAAAAATCGAATCCAGGATGGAGAATTACTACCCTGAAGTGGTGGTTGGAGTGTTTAGACAGTGGGACCCCTGCTGATACCACACAGCCTGTGCTGTCTCCTCTGTCTCAGCTGTCTGGGTCAGACCAAGTGCTGTCCATGGTGCTGAATCCGAACCACCCTATTAAGGGCCACCACTGATATGAAGCCGTGAAGAAATACACACAACGAAGGATCGTTGGACAAAGATGAAACTAATACACCTGGGGTGACTGCTCAACATTTCTGTTCATGAGTCCATTTGAATGAAAATCAAAGTGCACGGTGCACATGGCGACACAAGGCTTATGTACAAGTGGATAATCCATCAGTTTAGACGTTTAGTCATTTGGTGCAACAAGATATTATAGATTAATCTGCCAACACCAGAGGTGTAGCTTGCTGTTCAAATCTACTCGAGTGTGGAAAAAAGAAAAAATCTCTTGTTAAAATCGAACTGAAACAATGACATCATACGTAATGCTGATAAAGTTGTTGAAGGTTTACGACAAAGACTTAGGACTGAGATCAAGCAACAGCTGACTTTTCCGAAGTACGACACAACTCAGTTCAAACAACCAACACCTACCATAGACTTCTTCTCATTGTTTTTAAATAGGGTGGCCACAACATTAAAACCACCTCTTCTTATAATGCACTCCAGTATGGCTCCACTGCTCACCTCAATAATAAACACATAGTAAAACTACCACCTTTCTGACAGTTTCAAGATAAAAACTAAGAAATTATAACCTTGTAAAAATACAATTTATGGCAGATTCGCTGTATTGGATTCCATTAAATTGTATAGGTGGTTATAATGGTATGCCTGGTCAGTGTATAAAAAACATATCCCGGAACACTGCAACCTTCTCTGAGTCTGAGCTCATTTTTCCTACTTCACCTCAGTGGACTGAGGTGAAGTAGGAAACTGTCCTTTGTCCAAATTTAGAATTGTTTTTTTTTAAATCATGGAAGCTATGTGCTCATTTTTAAAGATCAGCGGTATCCATATCGCTTTACTGGTCATTACTTATGGTCACTATAAGAACAATGGTTTTTGTAGAAGAGGTACGTACAGATTGGAAGTTTAGTACCGGTGACGTTATAGTTTCTTTCCACTGATATGTTTAACTCCATAAAGTGGTGTTCACCTGCAAGTATATTTTTAACAAAACATGTATATACAACAGTTTGCCATAGAGCTCGTGTTTTGTAATTATCCGGATGCCAATTGAAAAACTTTGACTTTTTGTCAAGGGAACAGACAGATGCTAACTTCCGGGTTAGCGTAGAAAATACGTCATCCCTACGTTAGCGGGCTATTTTTAGAACGACACTCTACAACGTAGCAGAGGACCAACACTGGAGAAAAAATCACTATCACAAAAGGCCTTTTATTTTGTGTTTGTGTGTTTGTCTTCCATATAGTAGAACTTATTATATTTGTAAATACATAAAAATCCCCAAATAACATAACTATGCTGACTTTGTACTTTTGTCTGCAAAATAATACACACAATAAACACTAACACTGCCACTAAAATAACAAAAGTGGCAAAATATATTATGTGCAAACGATGTGCACGTGCATGCTGTGTGAGAGTGTGTGTGTGTGTGTGTGTGTGTGTGTGTCGGGGTGGGGGTAAAGGGGCGTGGTCTAAGCCAACATCACAGGCTCACGCAGCCTCCCACCGTGCCATTAATCTCCGTCCGTGGACCGTCTGCCCGTCACCCGCGTCTCCTTCATCCGCCCCGTCCCCCGGAGGACTCCGCGCTGTTCCGCCGGGACCTGCTCTGTGCGTGTCTCCACTAGCGGGATGAAACCGACAAAGTGATAAAGGAGGGAGCATCCAGAAGCGGAGCCTGGCGTTCACTCTCCTGCCGGCGGAGCCATGAGGAATCCACTGGTCGCTTTGACGTTCTGGCTGTTTCTGGAGGTGAGCCGTGCGTAACCGCGAGGGCTGCGGGTTATTATCGGCCGTGTCCGCTCACAAACACACACGCTGTTGTACGTGGGGACCGTTAGCTGCTGTCGGAGCAGGAAGCTGCCCGTGATGTAGCTCCGCATTGTTTTCAGAGCGCCGCTCGCCAAACACGGTTCAAGACCAGCACAATCCAACCTCCCCCCACTTAGTCCAAACATGACCCGCCTCTTAGAGGACGCATTTTGACCTTTATGAAATATTGGGCATCTCCTTTTAACTTCGGCACGCAGGTGACACACTGAAGCACCGTGCACGTCAATGAAAGGTGAACTTTTACGTCGTCTCTGTGTATCGTGTCTCCATTGTGATGTAAGACCCCGCAGAGGACATGAGAACAAAAACAGTGTTATCAAAAGAGGTAAAGCTTAGTGGGATATTAAGGCAGAATTATTAGGCAGAATGTTGACACACGCTGCAGTGTTTTTATAATAGCAAAAGCACATTACACAGTTTGAGTGGAAAAGGAGAAGGGCAAACAGAGTCACCTGTGATCCCAGCAGCCTTTGTCTTTGTGCCCAGACCCCCTCAACTCCTCACTGGGTTACTGGGCCTGTAGGACACACAGCATCGGTGAACACCAGGCTCTGACTGTCCAGGTGTGTTTGTCTTATTCTCATTGGTTTTTAGCCACAGAGTTGACGCCTAACAAAGATGTTTCACTCTGGGACACATTTATGCATTTTGTGAAGCCATCTTGGTGCCACCAACGGGTTCCTCTTTGTCTCCGTCCAATGTGCTCGACATGTCTACATGAGCTTATTATTTACTTCTGCAGGGGATGTTCTGCATACTGTGTGGTTTTAATGGGTCATTTAAGGAGGATGAAGCAGACACAAATTAGCTGTAATTGTATTTTACAGTTCTTTGAACGTAGCACTATGTAGTCACAGACTCCACTCTTCCTGCCAGTCCAGTCCCACTGACACTTATGTCTATTCATGTATTATTAACTGTCATCATTATTATTTCATTTCATTGAGCTGACTTAGTGAACACATTCATTTTGAATGTGAGCATGCAGCCCAGAGGATAGCAAGGCCTAGGACCTCGTGCTGGTGCTGCTGAGTTCACTTTGATAAGTGCTTCTGACAGCATGTGCTTTTTGGACTCAGACTGCTGATGTTTTAGGTCGCTTCCAAGAGCTTTGACTGGCAGTGTGGCCCGTGTGTCTGTAGCCTCTGTAGCACTGAAGCTAATTCAGCCTAATAATCATCGGTTTTCTAAGAAAAAAGTAATGTGGAAACACCAATTGGACAAAATTATTATGTTAAGTTGTCATATTGCCTGTGTAAATCTAAATTCAAATCATAATTATAATCAAGGGTCTTTTTTTAGAAGTAGGTCTTTTTTTTATGTTTTTTTCATATTGGATAACAGATCTCTTCACCTGACTAAGGCAATAGATATCTGTCAAAGCACATTGACAAAATCAATCTTTAAGGGAACAAAGACTCACAAAGGATTCCTACTCTACAGTATCTGCACTGATTTTTCTGGCCAGCTACAGTGTTTTCCAACCCTGCTGGTTTATTATATCACAAGAGTGTTATTAAAGCACAAGAGCTGATAACCTACCAAAACCCCAGTGCACTAAAATGCATCACACACTTGAGGATCTACCTGTAGCATTTAGTCACATGCTGTCAGCTTTGCTCTCCAGGTCGACCAGCTGCAGCTTCATACCGTACTGTATGATCATGTGCTCGAGTTAACTGGAGAGTCATGGTTCATACTTGGTATGAAGTATCAAAATGTATTTCACAGATTTTGGCCAAGTCTTTGGACATTCTGCTCAACAGCGGCATTGAAAGTTTGTGAAATATTTGTAATTTAATCAATGACTATAACCTAAAGTGTGATCAGATCAAGTCGTACAGCCAGGAAAAGGAAACCCAACATTACATGTTTGTGCTCATAATGGGATTAATTATCTAGTTTTCAATATTGAACCTGTGCTTTCAGTAACTGGTATGACCCATTTTTTGTAGCATTAACCTAAACTACACATTTCTCCTAAAGTTTATCAGTCCTGCACATCACCTTGGAGGGATTTGAGCCCATTGGTTCTTGCAGAACAGCTCATGGATGTATGTCAGCTTCCTTGTATGAACTGCCTGTTTTCAGGTTGTTCCGCAGAATTTCTTATCAGGACTTTGACGCAGCAATAACACCAACCTTTTAGTTTTTCTGCTATAACCATTCTTTGGCAAAACAACTCGTGTGTTTAGGGTTGTTGTTTTGCTGTCACCTTGACGTTCTCCTTTAGAATATGATTATATAAATTAATAGCTCCATTAACTATGGGTTGCCATTGTGGTTTAGAAGCAGAAAACCAGGCCCACATCATCATGCAAACACAACACAATGGCATTCGGTTTTTATGCAGACTGATTTTTACTCATTACGAAGTGCATGTTATTAAATCCAAGTTGGGTCTATGTCCATGTGACAGATCTAGATGTTTTTTCTTGTCCTGGCTTTCAGTTCATTCTCCAGTTTGAAAAGGATGTGCTTCGTCATTAGTGTCCAATATTTTACAATTCACTGGGTTAGCAAAATAAGTCAGCATGCACAGAGGTAAAACTCCTTCGTTAAGCTCGAGGTCTTTTAACCTTTAAGATCCCACTCGCCACAGAGGAGTTAATGTGATGGACTAACATAACCCACCTGGCTGCTGACTATGAGACTTATAAATGACAACATACAAAAAGCTTATAGTTTTCTGTTGGCTGTTTGCATCTGTTTGCATTGCACAGTGGTCACTCTTAGTAAAAATAAGACCACTTATTTACTGTTGGTGCTCCTTCACACTAAAAGTATTTAATTTTTAAAACACTAATTGGCTCTTACTGTGAAGCAGCAATGGGAAATGTAATTTGTTAACAATTTAAAGAAGAAAGAAAAACAGGGTGAGGTAGTAAGCTGGACATTCTGTTGTCACTCTGTTATAGTTAAATTTTTTATGAACATTATTACCAGACATTCTGACTGGAAATGTTTTAATTTTTAGTTTACTATAAATTTTACCAGGCAGAAACCAGTAAATATTGGTTATTGAAAACCCTGAACTGAGCCAAACTAGTATAGTTAAATACCGTTTAAAAACAGGGTTTATTTTCTGTACTTTTGTCACTTTAAGGAATCCCACACTCTGCTTGTCAGGTGTCAGAACTGTGCTTTAAACCAATCTCAGCTGTGCTGCAACATGAATGGAAACGCTAAGATCACTAAGGAAAAGATGCAAACTATGGCTTTTACAGTTCAGCAGCTTAGTTATTCACTGTGATGGATGGAGGTAAATGGGTTATGAATGCAGCACACATACAAAAACACACACACACTTATACAGACTTCCTCAGGGTGTTACTGCATTTCCTTCCAGATGGGAACTTCTTTAATGCTTTTGTGGCATCCTTCTAGCCTCTCTGCTCTGTACACTTTGCATTAGTATCTAATGCTCATTAATAAAGCAATATAGAGTAACAGATTTGTCTATGTGACAATATATTTACGTATTTATCTTTTAAACATGACTTAAATTGCACAATTGTTGTGTCTCAGTATCTTACTGTGTCTTTTTAGTTTTGTTCAATCAGCTCAGTCTGAACCAACAATATGATTTATTGTTAAGAAACATCGAGTGATCATGTAAGACAGCATCTGTCTTTTTAGCAAATGGGCCAAAAACAAAATGCTTATGTACAGACCCTGTAGGGATTTTTGTCATTATGATGAAAGCAACTTTAATCCAGACACTGCTCTTCGTTTCCGGTTTCCAACCAAACTTTGTCCAAACCTCACCAGGCTTTGTGTGCCTGGCCCCAGCCAATTCTTCAGAATTGCATTGAGCACCATACAGTGGTTATGTATATATTTGTGAATGTGTGGCCTATCTCTCATTGCTGAAGAGGCACTAATTCAGGAAACACTTCTATGGTCCACATCAAACAGACCTTCTCTGTATAAGGTCTTGAATACTCAGCAAATCACTCATACATCCAAGTTGTCTGTCCCTTACTTGGAAGTGTCTGTGTAAAAAGTGTCTGCTGTGTGATTAAATTATGCTGCATGTTATATATGCTGCAAATGATAGAATTTCTATTTAAAAGTGTAGTTTTTGTAAATATGTTACCTTTTCCTATCAGGATTTTGATGTAAAAAAGGGATCAATCAGCAGTCATTAAAACCATTCTGCATCATGTGAACGAAGAAGCCAGAGTCAGAAGAAATTTATACTTTAAAGCAAAAATTTCAGCAGAATTTTCTTATGAAAACTGTGTGATAGAAGCTGAAGAAGTGGTTTCCATATGTTGCATAATACTTCAATTTTGGCAGATGTTTTTTTTAGAAGCTTTTAACATTTTGTGAGACAGTTATCTGGGTAATTATTAAATGGTTGCTTAGTTTGAAATACCACGTTGCATAATGCCACACAACTGATCTGTGATAGGGCTGCAGTGGGTGACTCTCAAGTCTATCTGAGCAACAGTTGCCTCCTTAGCTACGCTCTGTGAGGAGGCATATTATGTTCTTCTTTTCATAATTGCGTTATTTTAATTATAAAAAAATGTATATTTAGTTGGGCTGTCAAAATTTAAAATGCTGCATTTAGTATAGGTGTGATTAGATACCATATAATTGAAATCTCTTATTAAAAGATTTCCTTAAATCAAAATTTGATGTCATATTTTTTTGCTTGTGCTTGTTCATACAGTCTAAAAAACATCAGATCACTTGGATTTACTTTTAGTTTTGTGCCCCAGATATCTCAATTTCATGAAATACCTGTTTATAGCGCAGATCTGTATGAAACAACTTCAACCTTCAGATCTTAGACTTGTACCAACTCTGTATTGATTTCAAAGCAATATCATAAGCACCATGAGCGGTTTTGTCTCTTAATCATTTTTGTCTCCAAATATCTTTAGTTTTTCTGTACCTTTTTTAGTGTGTGTGCCCTTTTACCCTCTGCTTCTTTGGCTTTCTTGTTTTTTCTGTTGCTATTTCTGTTGCATCGTTTGTTGTCATGTTCTAATATCCTCTAAAGTGCTTTACAAAATTTGAAAGACTAAAAACTTGAAACTTGTTTTTTGTGAAGTAATTAGTCAATTTTTCACTCACTTCACAGTCGTTCGCTTCTTGAGCCCAGAAGACATGAAAGGGCAACTCTTGCCTGCTCACATCTGTGAGGTCAGCACAGAGCCATAAGATGGGAAGGAAAGGGGGAGATGGATGGATGGATGGGAAATGGGAGGTGTGTAAGAAGGAAATAGAATACAGTGGAGTGGAAGAGATGAAACAATGAAAGATGTTGAGGAATATTCATGATTGAATTTTATTAATTTGCAAAATCTCTTTGAATTCTCTTTTCATCTAAATCACAAGAAGTCAAGAGTTCATTCATGGTAGAAAGAGCATCATTTAGACCAAAAAGAGAGACTAAACTAACTTGAAATCTAGAATAAAAGGAAAACATTTTTATGATTTGTGTGCAAAACATCTCACAAGCCAACCTGCCCAACACACGCACATCATCAGAGAAGTCCAGTGAATTAAAGGCCTTGTGTCAGAAACACAGGATAAAACAGGATTCAATAATGTCTGACTTTTCAAAGAGAGTTTTTTGACCAGCCTGCTTTGACAGTGTAATCTGCCGCATCCAGCAACTTCAAAGATACAACACATCCTGATCACCACACACACACGCACACACACTCCTGCTCCTAAAGGTTTAACACGCAGTGTAGCTGCATTTGAACTCTTCATCCCTATGAATGTCCTCTAGCCAAAGCCAGACTGAGCTGCTTTTAAAGCAGGAAAACACATTCCCTCATTGCATAATGGTCATTTTGTCCCATGGGAGCACAGAGGGACATTTTCTTTCTCTGTCAGCGCTTTCACTGAACTTTAATTAGAGAAAGACAATAAACAGAGCTGGACAGTCATCATTGCTGGCTGCGATTTGGGGACAGGATAACTAATGTAGTTAGACAGCACCAAGGTGAATCATTTTAGTAAAAAAAAAAAAAAACTATTGTTTGCATTTCTTTATCAGAAAATACTTTGTTGTATAAAAGGTTTTGCCTTTTGCCTCATTCTATGCACATCACATGTAAACGAAATAGTCCTCATTTATCTCACCTACATCTAGTTTCTGTCATACCAAAGCTTACATTGTTAACTGAGTCATTCAAAGGTCTGAATCGTGTGAGATGAGAGGGCGGAAACAATTAGGTTGAGAAGAGGACTGAGAGGCAGAAAAGTGGGCATATTGATGCACTGATGCCACATGCTAGCCTGGTGTGAGGTTGGTCTCGGTCCTTAATCATATTAGAAAAAAAGATGTCCTTGAACATAACGTAGAGAATAAAACATTTTATCAAAATATTAAAATCTAATGGTATTATAGTTTGTGAGCTGATACATTTCCCAAAGAATGTAGCCTTACAAATTATTATTCCCACTTATTATCTTTCAGTTTCTTTGCCACAGCATAGGGTACACACATTCAAAGGATGGGGCGCCAAGAAACATGGCACAAATAAGCATATTCCTTAGAGGATCAATCCAGATTATTGTACTTTGTTGCTCCTTTCCTGTTTCCTCCAGCACCACAAATGAGCTGAGAGTTTTGATTTAGGCGTTGGTTTCTAGGCAACTATCGGAAAGATTCCCCTGTAATTTAATACACACAATCATGTTTCCCAGAGGATGAATCCTAATGACATTTGTGATCTCCTGACTTTTCATCATTCACTATCAACCTGTCAAAGTCATTTAATAGCCAAATATCCGCAAAAAAGTGACATTCCTATCAGCCTTAACTGGTTCATGTTTGGAGCTAATTTGCACCCTGACACAATAAAGTAAGATAACCTCGTCATTCTGTGCATGACGTTAGCATTAATCTGGCTAAACATGGCCTGACCTGACATGGATGTAGACTGTTAGTCTTGTTACTCACCACTTTCAGCCTTAGATGTCAAAACATCAGATCATATTTCTGACAGCAATATGACCAGATGTAATAAATCAGGCATGGTTAATTAATTGTGGACTTCCTGAGTAGGATTTCCCACTAGTGACCACAGTGAAACAGAACACAGTCTGGACAGACAGAGTAGATGTACATTGTGGCAGTGGGAAGAGATGGGATCTCTGCTGCGGCACTGTTAACATGTCCCCTGCCATCTCGCTTTTTCTCTCTCTCGCTGCAAGTGTCCCTGTCATTACTTTTCATTCCATGTGACATATTTTGTCCCATTCTCCACCAATAGCCTAACAAATAACCCATTGTGTTGGCATGTAGTGAGCCACCAAAACAGGTTGGCTTGACACAACGTCTTGCAGCCACACAGTGTCAGAGATGCGGTTATTAAAGTTATTCATATTATTCTGTATTCTTATGAGCCTGCATCAATCAAATTGTTGTTAGTAGAAATTTGGACTTAAAAATGTATTCCTTAGTTTAACATGTCAGAAGATCTGTTAAATTAGTTAATGTAACAGTAACAGAGATTAGCCTTGTAGAAAAAGAAAAAAAGAAAAAATACTATTCTTCATGACGAATACCATGCGTTTTTAGTCTGAACTTCTCAATGTGGTACCTCAAGATCTTTAAGTAATTCGACGTGGCTATGCCATTGAATTCAATAATTACGTCAATGAGGGTCCTCACAAGGATAGAGGTACAAACCTGTGTGTGTGTGTGTGTGTGTGTGTGTGCTACTCTCTCTCCAGCTCCTTTTCTCTCCCGTCTCATCTTTCTTCTCCCTCTTCGTGACACTCTTATCCCTGTACTGCTTTTTTGCAAGGCGCAGGGTGACAGTTGAAAATCCTTTCTACACCATTACAAAAAAGTCTGTGTTTTCAGAGATCATTTCAAAGGAAGTTAATTAAAGGCGTTCTCCAGGCACTAGCGCTCAATGCATTCGCAGCCGGAAGGATGCTGGGAGATCCCCGCTAAGTATACTGCTCTGAATGGGAAAGTCAGTTTTTCTCACGTTAGAAAAGGAAAATGATGCAGCAGACTTATAACCTACGTGTAAGTAGTATGCTGGCTTTGATGAGGGAGATGGATTGATTTAAAACATGCCTGTTATAGGCTAATACCTGAATGCCTTAATATTATTGTTTCTTACAATCATCTTCTTTACTGTATCCCAGCTGTTGTTTTTGCACAAAGTTCTCTTTGGAGACAGGAGTTTCTTCTTGGCATTCATTGAAATTACTGTACATTAATGGAATCCATTAAGACGTTCCTTATTGCCTTTTTGGATTAATTGTTCCCTGGAGCCAGGATCAAACAGTTTCATAAAACTGGTTTGGAGATAATGTGAACAGTCTAAGTAATGCCACAAAAAGTATGAAATCATGGTACATCAAACCAACTGGGAGGAATGTGCAGAGTTTTCCCGCTCTGATGTCTCCTGTGCTCTGTTCTGGACAGTGTGTGTTTGGCCTTAATGCATTTTACTTTTACAGTGTGATTTGTGAATAATGACCCTAATCTGTCATTTTCTTTACAGTGTGTGGAAGCCAAAAAGTACTGTTGGTATTTTGAAGGAGGATACCCAATCTACTTCATGTAAGTACATACAATATTCCATTTCTACAACTAACATGAATTTCCACACAAACGTTGATTGCTCACTATTATGGCCCAGTGGCCTTGACATTAACAATCCGTTCAGTGTGCAAAGATAAAAAAAGACATTGTGGGGATGTATGACCACAACACCTCTGATCTGCTAAACCTAGACTTGATTTTCTTTCTTTTTCTTTTTTACTTGGCGAACACTTAACACGGTTTCAGTCTGAATGTTTTGTGATGTATGTAATTTATGGTAACATTCAGTAACCACGAACGCGCCGACTTTGCAATTGTCTTAATGATGGTAATATTTCAGATTTAGCAGTGCTTTTACACATCAACACAGGCTAATTACAGAAAATGAACAGAGCAGACAAACTGTATTCCTCCTAATGTGGGCACTTGGCTGCTTCCCCATCCATTGGCCCACGTCTGATGTGCCTGATTAGGGCAGAGGATAATAGTAAATGGAGAGGCAAAAAATTATTCACATGGAAAAAAAAACACAATTGATTTTCTGGAAATTTAGTTAAACCTTCAACAGAATTCTGATAGAAACTAGTCTAATCCAGAATACCACCCTGTGCAGCACACTGTGTTTAAATGATTTAGATAAATGACAAGCTTGTACCACAGTAACCACATCCATTTAGTTTGCTTCCTTGCCGCTGGCCAAAGCTAAAGTGGTGATAAGAGGGAGGAAGAGAGGCAGAGACAGAGAGCTTCATTGAAGAGAGATTCATTGGTAATGAAAAACAACTCCTTTCTCCTCCTACTCTCAGCCTTTAATTTCTGTTTCTCTCTCCAGCGTTAACAACACCAAGAGCCATGTTCTCATCCAGTCCATTACCTATATGCTTTTAAAAGTCCATTTTTGCAACATTTACTAACACATACGTAGCACATTATATTACTGTAGGAGTAAATCCTGTTTAGCCCTGCTTTGATGTAGAAATACAACATTTAAAAACTCACCTGGACTTGCTCGAGGTTGTTAAAGACATTTCCACTGTCAACTGAAAAGAATACTTTGCATAATCATAGAATGTTTTGCTTCCAAAAGCACATTATGGAAAAATCACCTAATTTTACAGTACAAAAACTACCCAATAAACAAATGCCATTAAGTTTTTCTTTAAGTTGCGTTAAGCTGGAGTACATCATAGCATTGTTGACGTGTAGATGTCATGTGGAAAAAGTCGGATGAGTGGGTGAATGTACGTTATTTCATAGTGAAGCAGTTTTATACTCAAAATGGGAACTGATTTATCAATTATTCAGGAATTAAAGACTATGTTTACAGTCATTCAGCTGTTCTTCGCCTCAGTTGTGACATTTATAACTGACATAAATTCTGTGTTTAGTTGTAGTATGGCGTCTGCTTTTGGTGAGGTAGATGCTAATGTGTCTGTAGCACTGGACAAGTGCTCGGTGAACTAACTCTGTGCTTTACAAAGTGCAGTTATGCAATCAAGGGCATCATTAAAAATCTACAGAGGACTGGAGGGGTTTAGGTTTAGCTCATCTAACCTAGACTTAAAGCATCTAACTAATTATAGGGTCACGCAAATATTTGAGATTTCATACTGTCCGACAGCAACATTTTATTTTTCATAATAGTGACTGTTCTTCACCCAGACCACTGGTTAATGGGCATTTGGGAACATCTTTGAATTTGCAGCAGGGCCTTTTTGAGACATATTACAGGATGTTTCCGTTTGTAAGAAATCAGGACCACGGCTAGGTCTCAGGGAATTGGGTGTGTGTGTTTTTGTGTCTGAGCTGTGAGAAATATTTTATTTCACTCATTGCTGCTATAGGAAAATCCACTGAAAGTGAAAGTGGAGCTCACTACTGAAACTGTTTAATACAAGGGAACCTGTGTAACCTTTGGGCTAGATCAAGCAAGATTAGACTTCTGAAGTAAGCCAAACAGGGGCCTCTGGGTCCTACACAAGTTCAGGATGCGTTTCTTGTATCGTGTATCTTTGAAGCTTGCCGCAGCTGTACTTCTTGAATTGTTCTCGCAGGCATTTGCTCTAGCAAATAAACCCGGGAGCAGTGTCTTTCGTTTTTCTTTCTTTAGTCTAAAAAGAGGAGAGCCTCATAATATACTCTCAGGAGGATGCAGCACACCACACTACATGCCAGATATAAGCTGTGAAGAAGCTCTGTTGTCCTGAAAGTGATCCTACACACTGTACTAGTCCCAAGTTAAATACACTGACAAATTAAAGCGAAATGTCCCTGTCCCTCTGTTAATCTCAAGCATAAACCAAAGCTATTCAGAAGACTTTAGCCTAATTCCAGCTCTAAGACTTTTACGCATATCTTTTCCTCCACCTCAGCCTTTTGCATAGTGCTGCGTTTCTTTTCCTGCAGTCAAATTTAAGGGAATTACAAGAGGATTTAATGCCTTGTTGTTCATGTCTCTTGAGAAAAGACAGTAATACGCTTAACGTCTCAATCTCTTTTTGCCTGTGTTTGTGTGTGTGCGTGTATGATCCCACACATCTGTCCCTATGAGGATAAAATGATTGCATAAGAATGGACAAATAAAAGGACAGTGTCTGGTATTCAAGAATAACATAGTCATTTGGCATAAAGATGTAAAATGGTAAGTATTATCTAGTTTACTTTAGCTGCTAAATAATACTGTAAGTAGTGTAAAAATAATAATTTATTCTTTCAAATTATCTTGTTTTTATTTGCAAAAATAAAATAAATAATCAATATAGTTTGAAAGTAGAAAAGTTGTTAGGTAAAGCAAATCAGTATCCGTGCTGATCTAGGTATATTATTACAGGATTGGTACTAACTAAAATGAAGACAATTCAAATCCAGTCCTTTCTTTACTGAACGCTGATGTGTTTTGTCTCAACCCACTGGTGTTGCAGCAGTGCTCTCCTTCACAGCTGAGGTCTACAGTGCAGCTTACTGCTGCATGGGAGAGTGAAGATAATTGTGTGAATGCAAAAAAATGATTTGGGAACTGTAATACACGAGTGACTCAGAGCTAAATTGTGATGCTGGTTGACATTAGCAAATTACATTGTACAAAACATTTTGTACCATTTGTATAACTGCACTCACTGGTTTTAAACAAGGAAATCCACTGCATGAAACAATAAGCCCTCGAAAAGTAAGGTGTGTCAGGTTAGGGAAGAAACAGCTATTGAATCCTGATTTCCGAATACTGAGTATCAGCTTTAACTGAGTCACCCTTATGTTGAAGCTGATATTGCACAATTCGTAGGGGACAAATGCATGCCTATGCAAAACTCCTCTTTTAAATTCTGAACACAAGGAACAATACTCATTTTCATTTGATATAGTGAAATTTACACGTCATATAAATACCATTATCTCAGATACCCGACGTGAATGAGTGTCAATAAAAAGACTCATTATAAACCTGTCTAACAAAATCATCATATATTAAATTTTTGCTCACATCAAAGCAGTCGCTGTCTCCACATTTATGGGTACAATGAAAACAGGAACTGCTAACACATATGTTCAGCCCATTTTCAGGGTTTCCATCTTTCTAAAATGTCAACAAATGCATAATAAAAAAGTAAGAAACAGCACTTATAAAGGACTTCTTGTTTACATTCCCAGAAGCGATGTGGAAACTTCAATTCAGATCTTTCAGCAATATTCACTAAAGTGAAGTAAGAAAAACAAGAATCGTTGGAGTGCTAATATGTTTTTTCATGTTCCGCCATAAATATTTTTCGGTAATAAGACAGTACTAGGGGTAAGAATGCAGGAATGTCTTAGAAAATAGGGATCTTGTCCATACGTCCACTGATTTTTAAAAACTTCCTGTGCCGTACCTCCATTACAAATATTTATATATTCAAATAGGCAGGGGGGAATGAAGAAATGGGCATCTGTGTTTTGCACAGCACAAAATTACTTTCTTTTTCATGCTGTGGACTCTGGGGTGTCCAGGCGCAGTGATTGTTCATGCCTTGCCCGGTGCTGAAATATCAGATAGGACTGGGAGTCTGAGGTATCCAGTCAGCTGTTAAGTATCATGAACTTTATAGTTGTTAGGACACTAAAACCCTAAAAACCAGTCATATGTCCCCCTCTCAATGATGGCGTCAAACTAAAATGTATCCACGCAATCATACAAACCAACAGACACACAGATAGTTTGTTTTTTCAGCTGTGTTAATGCAGTTTTCTGGCTCCTCTGCATAGACTGATCAATCACTCGCTTGGCCTCTGCTCTGAATAATTGGCTCCCAGGCTGCTGGGCTTGCCATTTAAAATGTAACTTTTTAAAGTATTGTTTACAAAGCAAAAAGCATGATTAATGACAACATTACAATACACCCTGAGGTTTATAGCAGAGGAAATGTCTGTGATGGTTTCTTTGAATAAAATAGTATATCTACAGGAAGTAACTTCAGATTTTTAAAGCTGCATTGCTTTCATGGTTTCAAAAGAGCTTTTGACCATCATGTTTGTGTGACTTGGGTTGGGTCAAACATTTAGAAAAATGAAAAAAAAATAAAAACCATGAATGTTGAAAACATAGAAAAGGAACAGGAATGTGAGTTTGGGTAGCTGAATTATGCATCTGTGGAATATCTTATAACACAGCTACCGTGGCAGCACATGTCATGCCCTAACATGATATTGCTACATTTTACTGCATTTGTTCTGCACCATGGCATGTATTACAGTACACGGTCTGTAGGGGGCACTCTGTGTACACACAGCTCTGCACAGGTGGGCTGTCACTGAAGGGCAGGAAGATTACAGTGGAGATGTTCTAAATGTGTATATATACTGTATGTTATGCTATATTTGGGATGAGGCTTCCTTTAACTGGTAAGGCTTACAAAACTAGAAAACCCCCCTGTCGCAATTCAGCATATTGCCTTTGCTTTTGCTTGAGAGTTGCAGGTGTGTGTTTAATGAACTCGGTTTCTATTGATACATTTGTTAAATGTGAGAAATGGCTGCAGCCTGATAAATGTTCATTGTCAGATCAACATTGATTTAAATATGGTAATATTTTCCAGATTTCTGATCATAATACAGCGCATACACAAATTGGTTGATTTTTTTGCAGTTCGTCCCCTCAGGTTCACGATTAACGTCCCATACCAGTAAAGATCACCACCAGAGGATTAATCTTAGTGAATCTGGGAGTGAGTTGCACAAACAGTTTTTGGTTAAGTGATTTAATTTGATTAACAGCTCTCTATGCATTGTCACCACTCCACATTATGGGTTTTCTATACAAAATACTCCTTAAGCTGCATTTGGACAGGATGAACATTACAGGGGGATTATAATGGAAATGATTCTGTGCTCCTCACCTGACTGTGATCAGTTGTAAAATTACAGTATAATATTTATGAGCCATATAAAATTGAGCAAAAACAGAACCACAGTAAGAAAGCATAGGGAGCTTGCTGAGAGAAATCTTTTTTATCGAGACCATTGTGCCAAAGGTGAAACTGCTAAAGTGGGTGGAGATGTGTCTGTGTATTTGTGCCGTCCTTGACCTGAATGTCTCACTGCTCTTTTTGTTACAGCTGTCGCTCTTATGAGGACTGCTGTGGGACTCGCTGTTGTGTGAGAGCCCTCTCCATCCAGAGACTATGGTACTTCTGGTGAGTTCGACGTCTTTCTTCAGGACACAGTAAACTACTATGACAGGGCATACATATATACAAATCTATTAGCTGGCAAGAAAACCACAAATGTGCTATTCATAGCAATAGAGATACACATTTCCATGTATTTATTTTTTTGTAGAAATATATCCTAATGTGGAGAGGTGCTGGCAAAGCCTTCTGTAAAAGGCAGCAGGGCTTTTGAGAGAGGCTTGCCCTTCAGATTGATCAGAGTATTTAAATGGTTTTGGCTTGATTAATAAGTTTTGCACCATTATTAAAATTTTATAATTAACAGCTGTCTAGAATATTGTAGCAGTGTAGCAGACCAGGGGGAGGAGTGGCTGGGTGGAGCAAAGTGGATTATTTATGAGTTGCTTGCTTTACTAGGTTACGTTGGATGTTGTTGCTTAGGAGCTTAAACTTTCACTTTTCACACATAATACTTTTAAAATGAACCTATAATACCTAAAGGGCATTTTGATTATCACTGGATACTATTTTTTTAAGTAAAAGTTAGACTCCTTCCACAATTTAATCTGTAATGGCTGGTGAAGAGTTTTTTTTGTTTGTTTGTTTCTCAGGGTGCTGCTGATGATGGGAGTATTGTTCTGCTGTGGCGCTGGTTTCTTCATCCGCAGAAGAATGTATCCGTCCCCTCTGAGAGATGAGCCAGCGTTCAATGTCTCCTTCACCAGGCACCCAGTCAGCACACCAGGTATCACAATGTTTCATATTAATAAACAAATTAACAATAATAAAAAACAAAAATATCCTACATTGGAGCTTAAATATTAACAATAAAAACTTGACCAAAACAGTGATAGAGTTGACAGGCCTTTCCATCCATTATGTCATCAATCATTTATGCCGTCTCTTGCTATGTTTTAATGATGCTCAACTACTAATATTGACAGTAACAGTAACAGATGGAAATACTGACTGTAGTTCTATACTGGACCATCTAAAACACTTTATAAATAAAAGTAACAAGTATAATACCAAATTTATTTGAATATTATACTTAATAATAATAAATTTAAGTAAGATAAGTTAATCACAAACATGGTAAGCTGAAACATAAGTAAAGTTAGTAATAGAGAGGACTATTAAATATTCATGTCCCTACATTGTTTCTGATTTTAAATTTGTCACCATTTGATGTACAAAAGAAAAATAGTTTGCCTGCAGTAGAATTACGATAATTAAGCAAGGATATGAAAAAAGACCGAGGCACAAAAGTATTTAATGCCAATGACTTCATTGTTTACTTAAATAATGTATGCGTAGAATTGATAGTACCGACCCATCGCTGTAGTCTGGAAGGCATTTATATTTCTGTCACAGATAAGACACTGATGCCGTCTATTCTTAACTAGCCCCATTTCATCTAATTCATTTATTTATAGAGCAGCCATTAAAACTGTCCTTTGTAAAGGTGCTTCCAGAATAAGGAATTGAGTGAAGAGAAAGGTGAGCCTGGACCAGATATGCAATATTATCACATGATAATCACACGTGTTTTTGCTCACAATATGACATTTTGTTGCCATGCGATGGTAATATTATGAATTTTGTTGTTGGCCCAGATTGTCTGACTTACACTGATCAGCCAAAACATGATGTTGAGCTGGTGATTTAATGTGGTGTTGGACAGGGTTCATGTTTTTGCTGTTGGAGTTCAACTGACGTCAGAAAACACACTGCATTGCAGCTTGCTGTGTAGCCAGTCAGAGTCCCCACGCCTTGACTGCCACAACATTAAAACCATCAGTTGGACGAGTGGTATAAAGCCAAGACAGCAGCTTCCATTTTGTACATTTAGAGGTGGTCAGCTAACTGAGAGCTAAAGGAACTAAAAGCTGGTCTGCTGTGAAGCACTAATGATAAACGTTTTTCATCTTTCATACAGTTTCCCAGCAGCCAGGAAGTATGCAGAGCTTTGGTGTGAACGGCATGACCGGTGGTGACCCAGGGGTTACTATGACACACCCGGCATACCCGGCATACCCAGCACAGCCCGGCTCTGCCCACATGATGATGGGCTCCTATCCCCCACCTCCGTCATACTGCAACCACCCACCACCACCCTATGAACAAATATTTCAAAACAGCGACAAGAAGTAATCACAAGGAACTGAGGAAATGGAAATTGAAAAGAAAGCAGAAGGTAGATAAAGGATGAATGAATAAGAAATTCAGATGACGATGAGGAGTAAAGCCGGTCTGATTAACTGTTTTTGGATGTACAGTGTGACTTGGAAAACACACAATCTACTGTGTTGTAGAAAAGACCAAAAGAGGCAACCAGAATCTAGACACAAGCCCTCATGCACATTCACCGCTACATCTGGGGTACTTCATTTACTTACGATTTATGTGGATTTGTGTGTACAGCGGCTGAGCCGGGTTTGCTGAACTGAGGGTGAGCGACGATGGAGCATATGGAAGGTTTTGGATTCACTCACTGTCACTATGATGTAACTAAAGCGACAAATCTGCAAAGTTCACATTCACAAAGTAGTAAAATGCTGGATATTTTCACATTTCAAATAATTCTAAAAAGACAGATGTAGCCTACAAACAGGGAGTTTGTTTTCTATCCAGCATTTTACTGCACTGTAGGTTCTTTATAAATATTCATTTCTTATCTTTTTTTTTTAATTGTTACAGGATCTGTAGTCCAGTCGTGTGATGACACAATGAGCTTCTCTTGTCAGGAGTTCTGATAGCTTTTACTTCATCATACAGGGAGGTGGCTAATCCTGTTTGAGCATGTCACACAGAGTTTTTGTGGTGTGACACTTGGTTTTTCCACTGCCTATGAAAATGGAAACCATATGTTCAACTACCTGCTACTACATATGATTCTGTCACTATTCAGTGACCCGACGGAGCTGATTTGGGAGCAGCCTGATGCCTGTCATGCATATTAGCATTAACGGAATTCCCAAAAATCGTTCTTTTTGCTATATGAAGTAGTAAATAATCAAGAAAGTATTGCCTCAAGTTTTACTGCGAATTGCACGGGACATGTACACGCTGCCGAGCTGTGAGGGGTTGGAAAGGCAGCGAGTCCAAAATGGCAGAAGCTCCAGCTGCTTACTGTTGCACTTTTGGTTTAACTCGCTCAGTCGGTGCAGAAGCACATGAACAGCTATGATTTTCTACTATAATAAACTTGTTAAATAAAACTGTGGTGAACAAAATGAAACAAAACAATAGATTTTAAATAGAAGAAAACTCTTTAGTGACTGGCCAGTGCTTACCAGCATGTTAGCTATGATCTGATTAGCCCAGCTAGTGTGTCCACTGAATTTTACTTACCTTTAATTCAAGGTATTACTTCCCTTGAATGGTCCACTGCATGGACTCATGACCTGCACTATAGATTTAGGCCAAACACGTGGGCCTAAAAAGGCAAGTTGCCATATGGATGGGAACGGTCTTTCTTCCATTCATTGGATGTGATGCAGCAGTGGTTTGTTGGGCTGCTGCTGCTGCGAATCATTTGATATTCCTGCTGAATCACTAATGTTTATGTGCTAAGCAGGTTTAAAGGCAACTGTGGTAAACCATGAGCTTTTTCTCCACGCAGATTTGTTGGAAATGTAACACAGTTTCTCTGGACTGTCTTTCAAATACTGTCCCTCTGCTTACTGGTGGATTTCAGAGTGATGATGAGGACCAAGAACTACGCACACAAGCACATTTGTTCCTTGGTTTGAAATGATTCAGTCTGTTCCTGTAAGTGTTATTGTAGGACAGAGAGGAAAGGACGGCCTCTCCTTATACTGAGAGACAGGGGACGAGGCTTGAGGTCCAGAGACAGTCACTGCACTACCAGCGATGTAAAAGTCGTCTCTCTGCAGAACACACATTATGGCTGTGTTTAGGAGGATATAGGTCTGCTAACATACTGTGTTCAGCTCTCAGATTCCAGATATTAAGCACATATGCTGCTCACGAAAATCGTTTTGGGGAAAATTTTGAAAATATTGATGGTAGGAATTTTGTAAACTATTAGTCGTTTTGCTTTTGTTCCTAGATTTAGATGAATAAATAGTATTCTCACATCTGCTTTATAATATGAAGCCTACCCCAGTAGCTGCTTAGCTTAGCTTAGCATAAAGCCTGGAAACAGCCCACAGCTGGCTGCCAAACGTTGCATTTGGATTGTTTAACCCAGACACAGATTCTCTAGTTTTATGGTTTAAGAGCCAGGCTATTTCATGGCCAAAACTACTAACTTCCTGAAGTCTCCACCAGTTGCCAGGCAACTACAGTTGAACTCAAACAAGTTAAAAGAGGGTGTGAAGTTGATGACACGCCACACTGTGGGCACCATCTTGTGATCATTTGTCTTGAGGAGTTGGAGTGTGTTTTGTGCTGCCTTACCTTTGGGAGTACTGGACTATCACATTATCACCATTTATTGTTTTTGGTTTTCCCAAATGCCACTGCTTGCTATTGTGATTGAATTTCTGCAGGTAGGGGCCCTTTCCTCCCACTAAACTGCCACATAGCAGCACTCAAGTCGATAAAAGAGGAGGCAGTCCTATCCTTGACATACACTGCATGCTATGAAGTACCAGCCGGCTCAGATTAAAACCTTCATGTAGCATTGAGAAAACTGCACCCAGACTAGAACATGACAGAACAAACAAGGATATTTTTAAAATTCTGATCAAATCTCAATTTACATATGCTTATACTCATCTTTTCTTATTGCTTGCGTTTAGAGAAGCATGAGGCATCCAATTGATTCCAGAATGCCTGTTTGTAAAAAGTTGGCAGTTTAGCTCTAGTATGTACAGATCGATGTCTGTTATTTTCCTACATGACTGCTCCAGTGAACTAGCTTGTAATTTGAATTCTCTATTGGACTTTTGTTCTGCAATAAATACGACGACGATGACTATGATGATGTAGTTTAAAGACGTAGCAAAGCTCTTTCTGTAGCATTCGGTAGTTTTTTTCATCTGAAACAACCCATTCATACAGTCAGCCATCACCGCCTGCACTGAATGCCCAATGGACAGTTAATTTGATTCTTGTTTGAGGCCTATTATTCCTTGATGTGGCCTTTTAGTAACTGCATTTGATAGTAATTCACAGGATTTTGGCATTGCCATGCTTAAAATCAAGGTTCTCAAACAGAACTCGGGCATTCTTCAATGTTTTTTTTTTTTTTTTAACGTTTAATAGAATTAAAAATGAAATGCGAAAGGATTTCACCATAGTGGGTAAATGTTTTTACTCTGAAGATTATTAAAAGTTAACCATTGACCTGATGAGTTACAAAATAACGAGGCCAATTTATGCAACTGTGAAAACAACAAAATATTGTTAACACCCCCCCATTATGATAACGTGGTGTCTCATAGAATTCTCATAAATTATAAAATGTACTGTAGATATTTCCATGATTTTGATTTATGAGTAAATTTAATTTAATAACTGTGTCCTATTTGAAGACACTCATTAAAGTTTAGAAAGAAAAACAAACACACGAAAACTTTTTTTCAAGAAGAAAAGCAAAATTCTAGGTGATCATCTTTTCAACTAAATATGGTAGAAAACAATAAGGAAAACATTTGGATAATTTTGTCAAGAAGTTGTCAACATTTTCAGTTTAATATATTGTTTAGGACAATTTTTAGAGGACCCCTGCCGTGATATACGTTCCTTTCAAAGCGTTTGTGGTGCGATTTCACACTGAAGGAACACCTGTGGTGCACACACCTGTTCAGGGTTCCAAGGGCACTTTTAAGACCCTTATAGGATCCCAGTCTGGTTTCTACGCTCCTACAGGAAGCCAGCGTCACAGAATGAGACTGGAGTTCTTGCTTTTGGTCTCAACCTGCTGGATACTGGACACACACACAGCACAATATTAGAAAAGCTGTTCTGTTTAAACATGTCAAACTATGCAAGAGATTTATCAATTATAAAGCATCTTAACCCATCTGTCTCTGATGTTTTTGTCATCTTCCTCTCAAACTATTCTCCTATTTATCTGCTTTGAGGATTTCAACATCAAATACCATATTGTGAAATATGTAAATAAACTTCACTTCTGATAAAATGTTGATATTGACTGATGGATTTACTTGATGTTTGTTTATGATGTTTGAGCTTCATATTACAGTTCCAGACATCTCAATTTACATTAGACCAAGGCCTGTAGATAACCTGTAATGAACATATCATTCATTTTGCAGGTATTTGGTCTTACGTATAGGGGAAAATAAACTATTTTCTGACGATGGTGCTAGATCAAAGATATTTCAATCTGGACTAGAAATGAGCCAAAATAAGCAAAGCTTTTTATCTTCCCTGGTGATGGTCTCCTACAGCCTCGGTTTCCTCTTTATTTCATTATTTACCATTCACCAAATTTACTGAGGTTCATTTTCTTTTAAAAGTGCAGAGAACTAAGATTAATATCTTTGTGAACTGAAACATGCCCTTTCATGTATTGAGTCTTATCAGGGGTTTGCCTCGTTCTGATCTTGAAACCTTCTCTTGATGATTGAACACTAAACATTTTCTTTTTGCTTTGCGGTTATAAAAGTTTTTTCCCTTCACTATGCAAATGAATATCTGGTCATCCACAAGACTTCCACTTCATTTGGCATTTGTAGTTGTCCTGTGGACACCTGTTGATAATGGCAAATTAGCTGCCTTTAATAGATTTTCCAATGATTTTTTTTTGAATGGTATTATTTTTAAGAGACGCGTCTTCTCCTTTGGCTTGGAACAACGTTTATTTATAACAAGGACGCTTTTTCGGCTCTCATATTAATACTACAAATGGCAACTCTCATCTTTGCCCTAATAATCTTTGCCATAATAATATTTTAAGCAAAAAAAGAAAAAAAACAGTCAGTACAAGAGCTCAGAATTTACGGTAGATATTTTTAATTTCCAACAATGCATCTTTGCCCTAATAATCTTTGCCATAATAATATTTTAAGCAAAAAAAGGAAAAAAACAGTCAGTACAAGAGCTCTTTTTAATTTCCAACAATGCATGAATTCTCTTTTGTAAGTACTGAATAAAAAAAAAAAGCATATTAAGAACAAGAAAGACACTGTATTGCTCTGTCACAGAAGCCCATGAGTAAAACATATTTTGATCCGAAAAGGTTGCCATTGAGATTATGCTTTTTTTTGTAGCGCAACAATTTAGCATCTCCCGAGTTCCTTCTAAAACAAGTCAATAGGATTATTTCATTGTCATTTGGATTGCTGCAGAAAATAAAGTGTAACAAGCACACATTATTTTTTTGATCAGAAATTTTTAATAAAAGGTTATTTTTAAACAATCGGGGGATGCAAACTTCTGCACTAAAATTACTTTACTATACATATTTATACCCTCCTTGTCTGTGTTTTCTACATCTAACAATGAAAGACCGTAGTCAGACATCAAGCTTCACGGTACTGGATGAACTTGTAAGCAAACTTAACTTTAAATGTAACATAATATTAATGCAGATTCAGCTGGTAGAAATGATCCTTTAGTATTAGATGTGCAGGAATTAAAGTGGTAGAGTGTATAAAGAAGTTCGAGTCCTTTAATAAAGGTGTACGTATTGCAGAAGTTTGCACCCCACTCGATCAATTGATTATTTGTGATGAGTGAACATTTGTACTAGATAACCTGACATTAAATATTACAGTCACAGGGAAAAAAAAAACTCTGCCATTTCGAAATGAGGGCTCTGATTTGATATGAATCTACATAAATGCAACACACAGGGATTAGCGATTAACTTTATTAAGACACATAAAAGCTCAAAAATATTGTGACTGGTGTATTTGCTGACAAACTTTATGTTGTCGCACAAAACATGAAAATGTACAGACCTTATAATAAGCACATGCCTTACTTGAGGCATTTAACCAAACACGTCTTCGGAATACCCACAGAATTTGTATTGAGGGAAGCAGAAGTGAAAAATTGCTAACCAATTTCTGTGTTTTAGGACTAATTTCTATGGTACTCTATTAGGCCAAAGGTCAAATAAAATGCAAATACAGGGACACAGGTAAAACCTTGAACTCTCCTCTAATATCCAGTGTTTCCCACTGAGAGCAGTATACAATCACCACAAACCACATTTCAAATGACTAGGGAACCAGGACACAAACTAACAGATGAACGCGCATATGTTTTACATAGTTTTTACACATTACATTTTCCTCATGCAGTGACATTCACAATAAGATTTCTGCAAGAGAATTGGGCATTTATGTGCATTCATAGGCTGTCGGAAATATTAGATATACTGTAGAGGTATCATTTCAAGTCCATGTTGACACCAAACAGCCCCTGGCAGCTGCTAATTTGGGGGTTGTATTATAGCTTTGCAAGTAACACAGATTGGACAAAACAAGTAACAAGTAGTAACCTTTATTACTTACTAGTTGGGTTTAATTTAAAAAAAAATAACACACACAAAATGCTTAAAAAACTAATGGAAACATAATGTAAAAAAAAATAACAATTTCTCTGAAAGTTATGTGATGAAACAGGTTTTATTACCTTAGCAAATTTGTTACCTTACAACTACTATCACTGTTCCTTTTAGTTTAGTTTTAACCGTAAACTATTTCAAACAGCCTTCTGAAGCATTTGAAATGCTATTCTAGAATTTATTTAAGTATTATTATAATAAATTAAGTATTTCATTGCATTTATTATTCAGCTTTTGTTCATACTACAAGCATTCAGCCACATATTTTTGAGCCAAGCTATAATAAGATACTGAACTAAAATGGCAACAGCCTGCCCTTGTTTCTAGAGGCTACATTAAATAGTGAAGTTGGGCTGAAACCATTTAGGCTAATTTAAAAAAAGAATAAATAAATTACTTTGGGAGTAGACAGCAGAAAAACTAGTCAAAAGTATACACTGATGAGTCATATTATTAGCATCATCTGATGCTTCTAATGTTGTGGTGGACAGGATCAGCATCGGCACAGTTACCGGTCTGTAACTGCACAGCTCCAACCCCGACAAGTTGCCATACATTGTAATCAAGCGGATATGAATAGACATATGTCCTTTCTGTTATTATACATGTGGGGCCATACATACAGCTGAATAATTTTAGTTTTTTTTTTTTTTTATCTAATTGAATGTGCAGCAACCTTACAATGCTATATGTTAGGTTGTGTTGTGCTGAGCCGATATTCACCACTGGCAGACACACCAACAGTTTGGCCAATTTGCTTTGAAAGCTTTTCTTCTTTCTGTCCCAATATGATAAATGCACGTAATAATCAGTAGCGCCAGATCGCATTCCACAAGGTTTTCTGGTTTTCTTTAAAAATGCATTCATGTTGGGTAGTAAACTGACATTGCTTTGGTTTCTGCTGAAACGCCACAATTTGCTCTTGCCTGGCTGAAGTTGAGATTTCTTCAACTTTTCCATGTCATGTTGCTGTGGTTCTTTTTTCCAAATTTCATCGCTACTATGATGAAGTAGTAGTTAATGAAATACAAACATGAGAAAGATAAATATTTTCCTACTAGGTAACAAATAAGTGGAGAATTGCAAAAGCACACCTACAAATACAGGAAATTACTACATAGACAGGTTATGAGGCACCAAGGGCTAACTACAGTAAGCATGCAGGCAGAGAATTACCGAAAACAGCGTTAGTGTACGTCACACACCTACCCGTCTTTTCTTGGCCTAGGTGCTATGGTTTTAATGGCAGCGCGTTTAGGGCGCGTTCTCCTCTGTCTATGCCAGCTGGCAATAAACTGTTGAGAGCGGGGAGGGGGCGTGGGTTGCATGTCTTTATCCTAACACCATACACTGCAGGAGGACAACAGAGACCTACAAGATGAAGAACACACTACAGCTGAGTTCCTATAACAAGTGTCCATCCTCGCAGTGAAATATCCATTTACATTGTCTTCTGCCTCGACACATTTCAACCTGTACTTGTAAACGTCCAAAAATAAATGTCACTTTCAAAAATTTCAAAAATTACTTCATCCAACATTGCTCAACTGCACCCACTTGTTCCAGCTTGGTCTTCAGTTTCAGTCCAATGTAGTTGCTACTCACACATAACCAAGGTTGAAAGCTGAATCACATGTGCATCCTCACCCAGTGTTCAAGGAAAAAGTCAAGTCAACTTGGAAAACTGTTTAATTTCCACCCTCCTTAATCAGCCTCTGTCTTTTCAATTGGCAAGTCAAAGCTCAAAGGCGGGGAAAGAGGACTCTTCAGGTGTGGCCATCTCAGAAAGGTAGTGGATGGCCCCAGCCATACCTAAAGACAAGAAACACATCAGACAGCTACACATTTGCTGTCCATCAGTCTCCTACACTGTCAAAGCATGAGAGGCGTTGAGAAAAGCCACCGAACTGATTTGTAAAGTAATCATAAAGAAAATGGGCAGACAGGCTGGAGTGGGTGTTCATTCCCATCACCAGATTAAGGAAAAGCTGATAAATTCATTCACCAAAAACATTATGAATGGATTTAACAGCAGATGGATGTTCAGTCAGAGACACTTCTGCTTTGTAAATGACCAGTAATAGCACATGGTTATACAGAACAGTTCAAATTAATAAAGAACAGTCTAAACCATAAGAACACGGACAACTTTTCAAAACATTATTGATATATTTGAGAAGACATTTGACTGAAACATAGTTTAAATGTTATTTAGACCACCAATAAATGTTCTAGATTTAGGAAATATGGTCACAATGTTACAGGCAAATGTGTATGCGTACCCTTGGTTAAATGTTAACAGGAGATAACCATTTTTAAACAGGAGCAGTAAACAGTCATAGCTCCTTTAATACTGTTGTATTAACTAAATGTCTTTCATAAATAGTGGTAAAATCTTCAACATGTAATGTATTTCAAAAGGTATGCACACAGAAATTATAGTCATACCTATATTTACAACAGAATTGGCAATTAGATTATTTAGTCAGTAGCCTAATCTTGCATAGACTGCTTTGTATGCCCTCTGCTACTTATATTTTTTAGCAACCAATTCACATTTTGCCAAATTCACTGGATAAAAAGTTAGCAACACATTGTTTTGGGGGAAAATCTGAAGATCATGCGACGCGCAAGCAGTCCAAGTAAATGAAATCAGAAAGATATTTTTCTAAGTTACTTTCTTTCTGGACAGTAATCCTATTTATCCCCATCTGTGGGGTGGTGAAAAAAGAGGGCATTCTAAACTAAAGAGACCAACTTTGAAAGCTAGTCTTTGATTTGACATACTCAGACTGCTCAACTGAGTGAGATATGGGACTTTTGTCCCCCATCACTTGCACTGGAAGAATATTGGGAAGAAGTATTTTAATTACCAGTTTTAGCAGGAGTAAAAAAATTTTAAAAAACTACAACGGTAATGCATAAGTAAAGCAATTGAGGCTATTTAGTTAATGAAAATGTGCTCCATTAATACATGTTTGAGTCAGTTTGCAAAGGTCTATGTGGGATATGAGTATCCAATGCCTTGTAAACCAACAAATAGGAGGTTTTTTGTAGCTCCATAAGCTAGTGTGGAGGATCATCGCTAAAAAGCTTTGATTAGGCTTGCAGCTTTGTGCACACAGTGGTTTATTTCTACTTAAAGGAGCTTTTCTGCTGTGTTGCCAGCCATGTCCCTAATTCTTACATTTGAGCTAAGTGAAAGCCTACTCTAACTTTACAGAGCTGCTCAGGATGCCGTATAATTGACCTTTGATGGAAGAAGAGGCAGCAGCCAGCAGCAGAACGAACGTTTAAAACTGAAAAAGCACGTCAGTTATTTCATCAATTTGGTAGATGTGAATTTACAGAGGAAAGAGCAGGTTACAGCAGATTTTAGTCCATTTGGTGGATAATTGAGAGGATAATAAACATTTGGTACCTTCAAAAAGAGAGTAGGGTCTGTCTGGGATGCGACAGCCATGGGTGCCATAGTCCAAACACCACTCAGCAAACTGAAAGAAGGTAATAACATGTTTGTAGATATTCTCCAGTAGATGGTTGAAAAATCCCCCAAAAAATTAAATAAATTTGAGTTTTGATGGATAAGACCAATACTGCTGCATTATATCATCACTCCATGATTCTTAATTAAGAAATTATAGTCCCAGAGGACAAATATATTTCATAAACTAAGTTTTGTTACTCCCTTCCTGACTGGACATTTGCCCATCTATCTCTTTACTTCTTTCAGCCCTGTAAACTTGTCAGACTCCCTGACTACACATCCATGATATACACATAAAGAGACTAAATAAATCGTTAAATCAAAAATATTTAGGGGTAAGGCCAGTCCACAACTATTTAAATACTACGTACATGTCTTCTATTAGTATTCAAATCTGTTATTTTTCCAAAAGTAGTCTTACCTTGCAGGCACGGTACAAGTATTTCTTGTCCTGGGTGAGCTTGTAAAGGGACAGGAAGGCGTAGCCATTGCCAGCAGTGCCATGGCAGATCCCATAGCCTTTCCGCAGAAGGCCTCGCTGCCAGATCACCTCAGCACATTCTGCAGCTTCCTTCAAGTACTTTTCCTCTTTAAATAACTGGGAAAACACAGATGAAGCCAAACTGGAATTACCACCTTTGTGGCTGTATGCCTCCACTAACCAGTCTAATTCCAGTTTATGTTTATATCTTTCTGGACTCGTATTCATCAGTTCATCCCCATGTCAAAGTGGATTCAGTTTGAAGACTTTGTTCGTGATGTAATAAAAGGTGTTCTTGAGAGTGTATACGTTTACAAGAACACATCCCTTACAGCATTCATATAACTAATAATATATTATCAGCACAAAAATATTAGCTATAACACCAACATCAACCCAAAAATACTGTTTGAGATATAGTCTTTGTATCATTTTGGACATACAATATACAAAGAAGCTTCCAAAACAAGCTCATTGGTGTGATGCATCTTTCCTTTGAAAACAGATGATAGTTGAGCCCACATGAAAGACTAAATGATCCCACATGCTCAGATCTCATTAAGAGGTAATAAATCTAATCCAGAGCCATGCTTCTGCATTTCATAACAGAACTGACAGATGACATGTGAGACATGTTTCAGGCTGATAGGGTGAACTGAGTCACAGCGTGAACATAGTGGAAATCAGTTTGTCTAATTAGATGTGATTATATTAACCAGCCTGCCGCAGTGGTGTAAGGTCCCCAACAACTTCAAACAGATAGCTGGGCTTTTAAATGCTGCAGTTTGCGTTCATCAAAGCTAGTGTGCAATGCTGAGGAAATAAAAGGGACAGCTCCTCCACTCTTCGCTCTACTAGCCCCATCTCTAAGGTACAGAAACCCCTTCTCCTACAATGCAGTTAACTGCCCCCGAGGTGGCGACAAAAAGGACACACTTCTTCAGTTCACAGACACTAGTTCTGCTTTTCTAATTTATTTACAGCAGGAAAAATGTGTTTCAGCTGTCAACATGATTCTCTAAGTTACTCTCAAGGGCCCAGAAATAGTCAGAACTCACTGGCTCCCCCAAAAAATATGCTGTCCACTATCTTGTATCTAAACAATTTCAATTGTGGTTGCTGTGCTGTGAGAGCTCACAGTGCCCGATCTATTCTTTCAGAATGCTCCTTTTCCTCTTCTGCATGTATCTTTAAAAAAATCCTTTCGGACAGTGGGAGGCAGTATATGCCAGACCACTGCATCTGCCACCTTTGTTAAGTCAGCTTTCTGACTTTTGAGTGAGGCAAGAACAACAACTCTTGCAGCAATCAGCAACTCTAATATTACATAGATGAAATTAGCAGAAAAGTTTGGGTAAACTAATATTATAAGAATTATTTATTGTCTGGTGAAGAGGTGTAGAATACATGCAACTCCAACACCAGTAAAATAAGCTGGCACATTGTTTCCCTCAGTGTGGTTTCTATGGTTTCCATGGTCACATCGAGCTGCCATGGCAAGCTGGGAACAGTCCAACCATTTTAGGCAGTGGTAACAACTGAATACATCTTCAAAGTTCCTATAATATGGGGACTTAAATTTCCTGGAAGACTGAGCTGATCTCATCCTGCACTAATAATCATTACTGCAGAGTCCATTGGTTTTCACATGACCCCTCAGTGATTTGGCAATAGGAGTCTTAGGCGAGACAAATTATCACACATTGTAGATGGTATATTGACAAGTTCTGTGTTGCATAGCAACAAGAGTGATGTGTCTCTCCTGACAGGCTTTGACATAGTCCTGTATTAGTAGAGATGTGCCCAGCTTTGCTTGTTTGCAAGATACAATTATGGGCTCAGACTGTTCTCATTTGTTTGAAAAGTAGTTTTTAGAAAATGTTTTTTGTAATGAATACATTATTAAACTTGTATGCAAAAAAAACAAAAAAAAACAAAACATAACACATATTTAGCATTAAGTGGAAAGTTGTGAGAAACACTACAAGCTGACTTGAAATGTTCCACTGAAAAAAATTCATGCGGTCACTGAATTGCTCCTCTAACAAATGGCAGATTTGTTATGTGTTCTTTCACAGTGAAAAGCCATCCCATTGTGCTTTGTTCTGTGTGGTGCTAAAGAGTCACTGCATTAATGAAAGGAATGAGACTGCCACAATAGCAGTGCATTAGCTGCCAAGTGGCTCCCTAATCGCCATAAAAAGCAGAAATTACTTTTGATATGTGATTGCATTGATTGTGTGTATGTGTGCTTGCACCACAAGGCTCCAGAAATTAAAGATTGCCTGTGTTTAAAGAAGTTTTCACATCCTGTTTGGCATAATATGCTCACTTTTAAATGTATAACAATATATAAATAAACAATAACTGACGGTGCCATAAGGTGCCAGTTTTGTTCGTGTGTTTTAGAAGGTGGATTAGACAGATGCTCTGTGCTGCATTAAGTGATCAACACAATACCAGTCTCACCTTATGAGCCATAATGAGCATGTGGATGACACCAGGCGCTCCGTGGCACCAATGAACCAGCCGGTCACTCTCATTGCTCAAGGATGATGGAAAATTCCCAGAGCGAAACCTCTTGTGGCGAACATAGTCAATGCTGGGACGAACCAACTCTGACAGCATGTCTGGATGGACCTTTGCCCCCGGCTGAAGATGGAGAAAATAGATCTTGGTTAGTTTAATTTCTAATGGTGGCCAATGGTGGTTTGGAGCTACAAAAAAAAAAAAAAAAACTGTAACACAACTCAGCCTTGTCTAGCAGATGTGCCCTGCCTTCATCATGGCCAATTAGCCAGGAAGAAAATACTGTTCTTTTTAAAATACAAGCATGCTCTCTTTTTTAACATTTATAATTATGTTTAGCTGTTATATCATTTGAAGGGAAAAAAATATTTAGATAAGATAAACACTGGGTGGAGCAAAGTGTTACGTAATTTAAAAAAAAACATCTGTTTGGAAAGAAAACTGCCAGACTCCCCTTCAAACATTAAAGAAAAACAAAGCGGATGCTTTAACAGTTCTAAATGGACTTACTCACAGACTGATGCGGACATGAATAATTCATTTCCATCAAGAAGAAAAAGAAGAGTTCAGTGTGTTAATGAGAACACAAGCTGACTGATTTCAATTCCTTAAACACAAAGTAAAATCATAAAAACCGACCCACAATTTAGACTTCCACTTAGTGTGGATGAACCATTATAGGATAAACCAAACTTCTACTCTTATCGCAAATGTTGTAACTATAAAACACGCTGAGGAACTGATTTAGCAAAGCAGCCAGCAGCACTTATGTGATGTCTGGCTGTCGAAGTTGGTAGCTCCACTGGCTCTCATCCCAGGACAAAAAGATCCTCCAAACAGTGTTTCTTGCTGGATTTTGTACTGGCACTAGGCCACTAGTCAAAATAATAAAGCAGAATCACTGCATATTTTAAGATTGCAATAATGTTAGGATTTAAAAGGATAAGCAGCATCAACATAAGCAGAATCAGTAAATGGAGATTGATGAGACTAGTAAAAAAACAACACACGTATAAGTTGCAAAAATTATAGAATGATGCGAGATACCTGCATAAGCATGTAATAAATGCCAGCTAGGCCATGTGCAGCACCAATGTACTGCTTCTTGTGCCATTCATAAAGAAGAGGGCAGCGATCAGTCTTCTTTTGCTCCGCTGACATGCTCTTCCCCGACTCCACGATGGCAGTCACCACCTGAAGATTAGAGATGGAGAGAGAGAGAAAGAGAGTTTTACAAAGGAAAACAACTGAACTGATTTAACTTGCCAGTTCTTTTGTATTTTTGATTTCTATGAAGTACCGTAAATTCTGGACTATAGAGCGCACCTAAATTTAAGCCGCACCCGCTAAAATTTAAAAGAAATATATATTTTGTCACATATAAACCGCATCGGACTATAAGCCGCCAATATCCAGGCTGAGAAATAATATCTGTTGTATGCGCTCCTACTCATTGTTCACAGTAGGCATGAGGATGTTCTGTGCGCTGTTTTACCGGCATTACGGTAAAGAGTGCGTTTACGCGTATGTGTGGCTGGTATAACACATGTCGAATGTACAGAGCCGACAAAAACGTCCTTGTTATAAATAAACGGCTTGTTCCATAGCCAAAGGAGAAGACGTCTCTTATTCTTCACGAATTACGCAGGAGTTGCTGCGCTCAACAAAAGATTTTGTACCATAAGTCTTTATTCATACACCTGAACCTGAATGGTGCCTGTAACACGGCAGTAAAAGTGCTGATCACACAAAACAGAAAAGTCATGGTTTTATTAATCTTCCTCCTGTGCACTAAAACCAAGTTGCTTTATTTTTCTTCCTCCTGCGAACTGAAACCACTGAACACCAAACCACTGTCACTTTTTCTTCCTGCGGACTGTTAAAGCGCAACTGCGCAACTATTAAAGTCGCTTCATTCTCCCGTGCACTGAAACCACAAATCGCTATTCATCTTCCTCCTGAGCATTGAAACCACTGTCACACTCGATTTCCTTCACGGATAGCCAGATCGATGGCTTCAAATTAAAAGCTGCATCATAGGAATTTCTTCGCGTGTTTTCCATTATTAGGGGGTGAGGGTGTAAAAATATTACCGTATTTTGCTGTTGTGCGTCTTGGGTTGCATGCGCTAAGAATAAAAACTGGCGCTTTTTTGTTTGCACTGACGTCCATCTACAGCGCCCATCTGAGGGCTGCAGAAAAATTCATAGAAAAGCCGCATTTCTGTAAAAGCCGCATGGTTCAAAACATCGGAAAAAAGTAGCGGCTTATGGTCCGGAAAATACGTAAATGTGTCCTGTGGACTTAAGTAAGTGTTGTCCTGTCTTCAGCATAACAGAATACATTTTTATCAAGATTTTATTTTTGTATAATAAAATGAAGTTTATGTAAAATTAAGTTTAAGTTTAACTATCATTCTTCCTCTGAAATTCATTCATAAACTTAAGTGGAATATCTAATTCAAGGCAGCACTGATTCAGCTGGTACAGTGGCTGCCTATCGACTGTAGGATTAGCGAGTGGCATGCCACATGTCGAAGTGTCCCTGGGCAATACACTTAACCCCCAAAGTGCTCTACCCCAGCCACTGAGGTTGCCGAGGAAATGCACATCAGAGTGTGCATACCAAAACTGGCAAAACTGGGGAGGATTGCTTTAAGAAGCACATCTGGTGTTTGGAGTCAAAAAAAGTCAAAAGGTGCTAAAGCGAAGGGTCTGAATAAACTTGTAAATGAGAGATTTCATTTTTTTTATTTTGTAAGTGAAATTCTATAAAATATTCACTGTCACTGAGAATTACTGAGTGCAGGCAGATTAAGAACAGCAGCAAGCAGATGTACTTTAAACAGGGAATCCCCTTTTTACTTATGTCTCCCCCAGGTGCATACACACTAGCAGAATTATTATATCTGTTGAATGCAGAATACAGTGAGCACTTCAATCAATATTTTATAATGGAATGTTTATCAAATAACTATTTGTTGATTATTAATATGGCTTATAACTTAATTGTAGTGAACTGAGAACCTCGGAAAAGCCATTTGGTGCAACCTTGTTACTAACTGCCTTTGCCTGCTTCAGTTTAGGGGTGTCACACTCTTAAAGTTGCAGAGAAGTGGTCAGAATATGGAATTTTGTCTTATGTTACAGAGAGGGTTTTTCCTAATCTATTGATGTGAGTTGCCATACCATAAGCTGACTTTGAAAGAGAATTAAATCAATTTTAGGAGGTGGTGTTACAGCAAGGTGACTCATCTAACTGGGTGTGTAGTTTATACAGGCTGGGTTCAATTCTAAATTGCTGTTTAAAGAGCAGATAATGGGTTTCTGTCTGTGTGGTAGCTGGTTTTATTAGCCATATTTCAGGGCAGTGTTAAAGTTTTTTACAAGCTATACTGGCTGTATTGTTAGGATTATATAAAGAACAAATATGTGTATGCGTGTGTGGTGGGGGTTCTGAGTCAGCAGTTTATGACCCCCCCCATGCTAGATGCAGGGAGTTCTGCAACCCCAGCAATAATACGTCTATCATGACAGAGCAGATTTATAGCCAGTCTGTTTATTCACACATCTCTTTATTTCTATACACCTCTAGACAACCGTACTGCCTACGAGTGGTTCTAAAAACCAGGTCCAATTTGGATCCAGTTCCAAATGCTAAAAATCTGGGATTTTTAAAACTTCACATTATACTTTGATGTTTTCTCCTTTACTTAGATTTTTGCTTGCCTTGTACCTCATTTCACGAAATGTAAAAGTAAAAGGAATCCCCAACGGTTTATCAATTTGGTTTAATTCAGCAGGTTCATTTGGCTGTCTCTGAAGTGACAGAGAAAGAAACGACGAGAAAGGAAATAAGATTGAGGACATACACGAACGTGTAACATCGCAGTATCACTTCACTAAAGTCAACAAAGCAACAGCAAAATTCAACAGCAAAATGAAACAACTGGGGAAAGATAATTGCGATGAAAGAGGGGGGCAGCGAGTCCTTTGCTTAGACATCCAATTACTGTTCATCATGTAGTTGTAGAACTCGTGGTATTTTTGATAACTTCAGAATGAGAATGGCCTCACGTCCTCTTCAAGTGCAACAGAAAGTTCTCCTTCACTAAGTTTACCTGTATCGTGTATTAAAAACATTATTTATCCATTTAAATGAGACACACTGGTTTATAAATTAGAAGATTGATTTCACTTCCTGCACAGCCTCCCAAACAGCAAAAGCCATTCTTTGTCAATCAAAGAAAAAAAATATAATATCACTTCCAACTAACATGGTTCATCCTCTAAGAACTATCTAAAAAAAAAAATCAATTAGGGGTGTATCTTGTCGAGAGGCATCAACAACCAAATTTTCAGATTTCTTTGTCGCTTATACATACAAAAGCTTCTGATGGCAATCAATTCTCTTAAAAGGAAGAAAATATATTTAAACGGACACTGTTCCATTTACTGCAAATTCATTATCACAAACAAACTGGAGTCAGTTTCAGCACAAAGAGGCGGACTAGACTGAATCTAATCAGCCTGTCCTACCAGAATCAATCTGATAAAAGTCTTAAACTTGTTCATTTGCATATGGAGTGGGATGCAGTTTCAGGACAAAATCTAAGACTGATTCCAGTAATGTAGAGACTCATAATGTGTCAGTGTGGTTGCTATGTGAAGATGTACTGTAAAAGCTGGCTGCAGGCTGTAAGGCACCTATATATTCATTGTACCAACTCTATTGATTTGGATCAGTTCTACAAATCCTACTCTTGACCAACATGCTGATCAGCTCCTTCACCGCTCTGACTGATTATCAACATCTTAGAAGAAAATACAGCTAAACAGAAATGTAATGTAATGAGCTAAACAAACAGCCACACCCATACAAACACTTGAAAATGTACAATAACTAGAATGAAAATCTTGGCATAAAGAAACCATCAGACAACACCAAGACATGAGGGAGCAAAAAAAATCTAAATCTTCTCTAAATGACACCGTAGAGGAAAGCCACCTGCCGAGTTTTGCTGTGCGTGCTGGTTACAGGTATATGAGCACAAATGATAGAGAAATGAAAGGCACTGCACTGCTACAAAAAGCTGGAGCTTTACAGCTTCAACATTTTTATCACTTCATTACTCATAATAATATCTCCATCTAAAACTTCTCAAGACAACATTAGCATGATGACCCCACTGTTGCCGCCTACTCTCTAAGCACTTCTGTCCCTGCGTGTGTGGAATTTTGGCCTTGCACTTAAACAAATGCGGCAGCTGGTCCTGAAGCTTCTGCAGTGTGTGTTTGTGTGTGTGTGTGTGTGTGTGTGTGTCTTTGTACTGTATTTAGGTAAATGTTCAAATTAGGTGTGAATATTATGTCATTCTGGAGCAAGAGAGCTAGTACAATAAATAAGCCAAAAAAAAAAAATGGAGCTTCAGATATTAGCTAATGGCATCACTGCCAACACATACACTCACTGGCCACTTTATTAGGTACACCTGTACATTCTAATACACTCCAATACAGCAGCTGAGCCGTGAATTCTGATTTTAGTCTGTCTAAGTTCTAATTTGTCAGTTTTTAAGTTGGAACTCTCACAAAGGTGATAATTCTAATATGTGTTTATAACCGAGGTCAAAGTGGTTAGTGGGGTTGTACTGGAGGGCATTATAAGAAGAGATGGTTCTAATTTTTCAGTCACTATGTTTAAAATGAAGGGTGTGGCCAAAACATTAGAAGAAACCCATTTCTTTAAGGTTACTGTAGATTATTATTAAAAGGCATGCATGTGTTGCTAACCTTTGTAATGGTGCTCTCATCCACCGTGTCAGCTCCAATCTCTTTGTTAATGTACAGCAGAGCATAAAGGTAACCAGCCCGGCCATAGAGGAGCTCATCTGGCATCTCAGAGTCTGGACTCAGCACTGATCGCTGCAGCTGGAGAAGTCTGAAAGAAACACATCAGCTCTGATGTTGGGTTAAATATACGCAAACACATAGAGCACTCTGGTAGCCAAAAGGTTAAGGAGCATGCCACTTAAGCACCAACATCCACGGTTTGAATTGGGCTGTGGAACAATGTTGCATCTTCAATGGGAAGCAATGGGTTTGGGAGTTTCAAAGCTTCAGAGTATATGACTTTATAAAAATAAGATAAGATAAACCTTTATTCATCCCCTATTGGGGAAATTTCCATGTTACAACAGCAGAGTATGTACAGCAAAAAATATCAAAGTAGAGTATATACAATCTAAAATGAACAAATAATAAAAATAAGAATAAAAATATCCCACATACAGAAGTACACAATCATACAAGCAAATCCACCATGGGTCATTCGTATTGCACAGTTGCAGTCGTATTGCAGTGGTAAACCACTGAGAGACTAGCATTGGTAATTTGGGGATTTTTACAAATAACAAAAGTGTAGAATATACCTTTATATGGCTAGATAAATAGCTGCAGCTTCCAAAATGTGTAGCTATATCATAAAACAAGCAGGTGGGATGACTACTTTTGCTACTGCATAGTTGCCAATAGTCTCACCTGGAGAGACAGTCGTTACTGTCAGTCGTGTTGTTAAGTTTGTGATGGACCACAGCACCCACAGCCAGTGGCCCTGCATCACCGCACAGGAATGTCACTTTGCGCCCATTCAAGATCCTCATGGACCTCTTTACGTAGTCTAGTGCCCTCTGCAGGTGGGAGACCTCCTGGGTCACTCTGTGTAGCTGCAGGTACAGCAAGGCAATACCTGGTGTGGAGAAAGTACATACAATATATAGCAATGCCATGGTTTGGCTATTCAGTGTGAATCAGTGTAAGAACTGAATGAGACAATAAAATAGAACTGTCTTTTTTTCCGTGTCACAGTTTTGTAGTCCTAGAAACAGACCTGTCCACCCAGTGTAAGTTGAGAAGTCATGGGGGTCAGCAGTCCTCAGGCCTTCTTCCATCTGTTGGAGGAGATCCTTGATCTTATTCTGGACCTTCTTCTTGAATGATGCGCTCACCTGAGGAGGAAAGGGCACATACAAAGCAATCAGTTACTATAGTCATCAGGTCTTCTGTCAAGTCTGTCTAACAAGAAAATTATTTTAAAATAGTCTCAAATAGAAAATACAAATACAAATTATGGTTTACATAAATGTGATTTTCTAGAGGCCAGTGACTGTAAATGAAGGTAAGTCAATTTTATCTGTCTTGGGTTACAGTGGTGGACATTTTTCAGACCAAACAATTAATAGAGAAAATTATCAATAATTTGATCACTAGTTGGACTCGTAACTGATGATGTATTTTTAGTTCATGAAAATCTTGATCAACCATTTAAAAACCAAAGAATTAAATATTGTACATAAATATGCACAAGTAATTATAATTGAATTTCTTTTTGTTTTATTAAAGTTCTACAAAATTTTACTGAAGAAAAAAAAAACATAAGTCAGACTGTTTGAAAGTCTAACCATCTGCCTGAATGTCATCTGAACAGATTAAACTTTCCTCTGCACAGATGGCCTCAATTTAAATTATTTTTTTATATCTACTGTTTTAAGTAGACCACTGCAGGTCTGCATCTGCTTTGCTAATTCTAAAGTTCATAAAACACCTAAAATTATATTCTATCTGTTATGTAGTGGCAGCAGATGTAAGCCTAATAATTATAAGCCAGTAGGTCAAGCCCAGAACCTTTCATTGGGATTCAGTGCAGGAGACACATTATTTTAATAAGGTAATTTTAACAAGGCACAATTTACCCTTTTATAGACTTAACAACGTAGGTCAGACCATATTTCAGAAGCGGGTGTGATCGTAGATTGGAGTTAATTAATTCTCTACAGACTCCATTCACAGGCAGCCTACGCTGTCAACTTCATGAAGAGGGCTGGGGAGCTACCTATATCAAAGCAGCTGCTGAGATTTAAGTGAGAGTGTCTCACTAGCAAACACAGATGGGAGTTTGAGAGTGCACAAGGAATGCAGGAGCTATTTGTTAGACTCAAGGCCCATTTAACTGTAGTGACATGATAAATTAACAGGAATCACTTTGAGAAAAGGTTTCTCAGCTCTGACCAATCTCTGTTGCTACAACTGAAATTGGGATAAGAGATTAGGGAAAGCTGGTTTCCCCAGGCAGATTTTTTTTGTCAGAGAACGTGAATTATTTGCCATACGCATAACCAGGTCTCTAATCAGCTTTCTCCAAATGTGCACGTGAAGAACAAAAGGCTGCAGAAAGGGACCCAAAGCTGAGCGAAATCAAAATAAGTCACTTTTCCCTACAGATTTTTAAAATGGTGACAGTTCCCGCTGCGTTTCTCTCCCCATGTGCTTTCACTCTGCAGCAACATGAACACACACAAAAAGACAAATCAGAAAGCAGTGCATGTAATCCAGATTTCTAGTAACCAGGTGCATGTAAAATTCATTCCCCAGTTACCCCAGGAGCCGATTTCTCCAAGTACACCAGTTACTTCAGTGCATGTAAATGCAGTGACAGCTATACAATAATATAGAATGAACAATAATTATCATGACTGTATAACACATATTTTGTGATGATAAAATCTTGTATTTATTATCTAAACCATTGTTTCTTAATATATGAAAACATGCCATAGTGGGGAAGGGGGATGTCTAAATTGACTACAGCGTGCCCTATGTCCACAAACAGAGGATTATGAGCAAGTCTGGCAGTTCATTTTTCTAACACAAAGCTAGAGTTATCATTGATTAAAGAGACTGATGGTGGAGGAAAGAGAACAAAACAGAAGCAAACTATCTTCTGTATTGAGATTATCATGATGAAAGCTAACGTGACTGTCACTTTCAAAAAACAACTTCATATTATGACAATGTTACTGTGTAGTGTTTTGACATCTGATAAGCCTTTCAATGCATGGACCCGCTACCTAGATTTAACAACCTGGATCCCTTTTCATTTTCTCACTGGGAGATGAAGCACAAAACCTCCACTAGCAATGAACTGTTTGAATTTCTGAACACCTAAGGTTCTATGTCATTTATTCACTTATGGAAGCTTGACATGATGGGTATTTCAGTGCCTCAATGCCTGCAAGAATCTTACAGGAAAACACTAGTGCATGGTTTACGGCCCCCGAAAACGCAAATGAATGAGCATCGTCTGGGTAAGTTTTTGTGGTTGGAATTTGTAGAATGAGGATTTATATAGTGTTGAATGGGGACTATGTTTTAATACAGTACCAGGTTCTTATAAAACCATGACAGCACCTTCCAAGTACAAAATTAAAGTAGGTAGCAGAAATTAAAGTCAGCAGCCAATCAACACAACTGAAGTTAAATGTTTAACAAGAATGTTGTGGCTAAAATACCTTCTATAAAACTGCATCTGATTTTGTCTCTGCCAGAATTTCTGTATAAATAATATAATATATATTCCTTCAGTGAATTTTAGGTCCTGATTGGCCCCCTATGGACCCCCCCCAAAGTCCTGATTGGCCCCCCATGGACACCCCACCAGATGCCCATCTGTGACGCCTGCTACTTTTTAGCATCACTCTGTTGCCAACATAGCAATTTTATCACTAGATTTGGCAACTTTGGCAAACATTTTAGTTAGATTTTTACTATTCACAAAACTATAAGCTTTTTGGCCTGCCTTCAATATCTTTCTCTGCATAAGAGCTGCTAATATTTCTCAGGCTCTCTGGTATGACTGTGCTGACTGTGTGGGGGAGGATAAAAGCATGTTCAGTCAACTGACAGCAGCCAAAAAGAAGTATGAAAAAAATAGAAAAGTCTATTTACATTTGTGCTGTTAGATGTGTCATTTCATGTAAAAGAGGGGCGATGAAATATGATCTGATAAGTGAAGCCGAACAATGTCTGTATTTATTTTTAATTTATTTATTGGACAGAAAAAACTGAAAGTTTGAAACATTTGTATGCTTGGTTGTTATGATCTGGAAGTAAAAATCAGAAACAGGGCATTACTAGTAAGGAATGCCACTTGCATGTTCGTCATTGGTAAACCTTAACGGATGACAATATTGTCTAGGGTAAACTTCAACTTTAATCACATTTAGTCAAAACACAGAGTTTTCCTTGTGTAAATGAATCCCATGTTTAGATCATCTCTTTTTGTGATACTTACACTGCCCAAAAGATAAAGAATGTATCTTTAGCATCTTAGATGCATATGGATGTAATGGCTGAAGCTTGAAAGTATGAATTGTCTCAGTTTTTGGATGTAAATACAGTACTCTGATGCTAATCTGAAAAACACCCTGTGAAGTTTGTGTTGATATTTGCACATGTCGTTCAGTGACTCGCTGCTTTAAATGCAGCTTAAAACCACGGACGACAAAACACTACGTCCCTCTGTGTTTGGATGTTAGTTCCACGCACCTAAGTCAGCTAGCGTTTAGCAAGCTAATAACAACATAGCAAGTGACATTCTACATAAGCTGCGAGAGTCAACAATCGTCCACTGTATCTCCACTTAGCATGAAGGTTTTTTGTATGTACTTAATGCTCCTTTTATCCAACATGACACCATTCCAAAGAATGTGACTAACCCAGCAGAGTCAGGCAGTACACGTGAGGTAAGGTCACATACTGACCCAGTCACACAACTTTAGCAACTACGAAACAAGTGTAGGGATCTGCTTTTAGCTACTGCTAGTTTGTGTTAGCGCGCCAACAGTTATTATTTTTAAAAATGCTGCAAAACTAAAATATCTCACCTGTCCTTCTTCATCAAATGGGTTATTGTAATCTACATTAGCTCCAGAGTTGGTGGTGAGGAGTCCTTGGTCCCAGTCGGGGTACGGGTTTGGGAAAGAGCGCTCCTCCATCTCTGCCTCTGTAGCCGAAATCAGCTTCAGTCGTTTGGACATATTATCTCCCATCGCTACGGCGGCCGGGCAGGGACAAAACCGCTCAGGCTCGCTGTAAAAAGCCATTACGGTGGAAATAAAGCAATCGCGTTTCAAAAGTCAATTAATATTTGAAAGCCGATTCAAGTGACACAAAATAATAACACAGGGATGGAATATTATTAAACGTTGCAATGTAAACCATAGACATTGATTATATTTAGGCTACTTATAATACAGGAAAGACCAGATGTAAAAGTTTTTTTAAACACGTTAAAATAAAATATCAAGAATAACAATAACTGCAGGCTTAATAAAAAAAAAAATCACACTTATATGCAGAAATGAACTAGCATCTGCGTTTAATTGTAGGGCAATCAAACGATATTGTTGCGGCCTTATAGCCTATTGTGGGAACCTTTTGCGTCATATTGGATGCTTTGATTGGACGCTCTTTGAAACAGACGGTCCAATAATTTTATTAACCCCCTGCGCCCCCCACTCAAAAGACACATATGCACCAAGCCCCCCACCCCACCCGTCTTTATCTCACCATCAAACAAATTTGATTGTGGATAATAAATTAGGCTGCAAACTGTGAAATCAGGGAAGAGACACTTTTGTTTCACCAAAACTTCCAAACAAACGACAAAAATACAAATAGTGCAAATCACTGATCAGTGTTGAAGCATTAAGTGAGCAAATATAACTTTAGCTAATAAATGTCACCTTGAGTATGCTAAGCTTCCCTTAAAGGCCTCGACAATGTTCATTTTTCTAGAGCTGAACCACATTTTAATGTCAGTGGAATCAGCAGATTTTCATCTATTGGCTTTTGTTGGCCAGTAATAGAACACAATGTGAAACTGAAGTGTAAACTATAAAATGCAAATCACAGTGCCTCAGCTGAACAGAGAACAATTGTTGCTACACTGTGACTGCTGTAACACGTCGTTGGGTTGTAACAACGCCAATCAGTAGAACACTGCAGGTTATGACAGGTGGGGCTTACCGCACGGCAGTGAGATCAGCGGTCTGTTCACAGCTGGTGGGCTCGATCCCGGCGGATGCGGCAGCCTCCAGCAGCCGGTGTCCAGCCTCCTCTGTTTCCCGGTGAATGGAAAGTGGCAGCCGCAGTCAGAGCGTGCAGGCGGTACAGGCAGCCATGTGTCGCCGCATCACCGTGCCTCTGTCCGTCCCTCCCTCCTCTTCATCCTCCCCGCTCCTCTCTGAGCGCACCGAGCCATCAGAGTGCTGCCGCCCCCCACCCCGTCCCCTCCCCGCCGTCCTCCGCTCCGGTTTCAAACACACGCTTTTTCAGAGCTGCAGGAGGTGTCAAACCGCACTCGGACCCAGACTTCCCCACCAGTACTCGACTCTAGAAGCCAGTCCCCGTTTGAAGCACCGGTCCAGTCCAGGCAGCTGACTCCGAGCGAGAACGGTGACAGATGGTGTTGGTGTGTGATGCTGTGCTGCCGGGATTAGGCGATATAGCAAACAAACCCCCCCACCCCTTCTACACATACCACCACCTCCCCCCACTGTCGCCACTTTCTCCACCCGATTCAGCATGAATCTTTTTCAGGCCTCAAAGCAACTTAAACACAACTGGATGTCAAACTTGGTTGATATTATTTAGAAGTCCCACCAGAGCTTTACCAGTTTTAGAAAGAAGCTATTTTTAGCCTTATCCCAATAATAATTTCCATAAGCACTTTATATAAATGCTTTCCTGATCTTTCTGAACAGGCCGACCAGTGTAACAATTAGTGAGATCACAGCACTAATGGCATTTTTGATTAGACCATTTCCTATCACTTTCCTTTAGAGTATCTCTAAAACAGCACTGCAGTAATTCAGTCCAGTTCACCACAGCCTTAAAGCAGCGGCAGCCTGAAGGGGGTTTAAAGCTCTCAGTCCCTTATCTGGTCTTTGTCTGTCCTTCCCCCATTATTCAGTGAGAATGTTACAAACCTGGTCCAAGTATATAGAACGTTAAGAACATAGGGTCTGTACAGTTTCCCCAAGCTCAGTACTGGCCCTAGTCTGACCAGTTCTGTGAAAATGCTCTTTCCAGTACCCACATGTAAATAATTCTCACTATATTGTGCATGGTGTGGTTAAGGTAACGGAAGGCTGTGGTCACAGTAATTAAAACAAACAGTTACAGTAAAAAGTAGAGTTGTGACAAATTCCAGTTTTCTGCATAAATATCAGCATGTATTTTTGAAACCATCTGTAGTGCAAAGCTCTGATGTGAAAACCAACTCATATTGGATAAGTCCCCTTGTCTGGAAAAAGCCCCTTTTAGCTGTTGCTGTGGATCATTTGTAGGGTCTTCGGCCCGAGGCAAAGTGGTCTACGAATCCCTCCAGACCAACCCACCTGCCATGGATCCTCTTTTTTTAATTTTCAATTGAGAGAATGGGCGTGTTGACAACGTGGACACAGCTCTGATTTGCTGTTTCCCACAGCCTAAGTTTTCTATCATGTTGTGCCTCCTGTTCACACTGACCCCACATTGAAATCAAGCAGATTCTCTCCTGTGAGGATGTACCTGACTCAATTTGGCTGATTTCCCCTGACATTGACCAGAGGCCATATGTGAAACAGGGTATGGCTAGTTTGGGCTTAGCTTAGGGCTTTTACCTTTATAGGGGTTTTAGGGGTCACTCATTGAAAAATGAGCGGCCATTGGAGCTCCTTTTTTGGAATATTTTTTTTAGGAGCCCCGAACATTTGTGTCACATTCCTCTCCTGATGGTAGGTCTTTATCACTCACTAGACAACAACTTCATGAGTCTCCTGTCTATTGCTGTCCTTTGTCTTGTGAGGAGAGTATGGGCATTTCACTAAAAAAACAGCAGATGCTAGAAAAAGAACCGAATCTGTGTTTAGCCCAAGGAGCTTGATGAAAGGGGACAACGAAGAGCAAGTCACATCTCTGAAACATCTGCTGGTTGAGCAATTAACATGCTTCACTTGCTGAGTTTATATGGCGTTCACCACATCCTACATTAATCAGAGTGCTACTGCCTGATGACTTTGTTCTAAAATTCCTTTTTTAAAATTCATAACTCAGTAGGAGATTGTTGATGAAATCATGAAGGGCAGTAATGATAGTGTCAGGAATCTTGTAACCTCTAACAATGCCAATGCATCTTTTTTCCTCTTTTACTGTGAAGAAAGAACCAAAAACACTTGGCAAATATTCATGAAGAGACAGATGTACCACACATGGAAAGAAAAACAGACAGCTGATTTTTTTGCAGGGCGATGATAAAATGAAGGCAGGCCAGCAGCGAGGGCAGGTATTCAGGACCCCCACAGTGCAGGAAGAGTCTTAGTGTTTGCAGAAACTTCCCTTTACTTTCACAATAAAAGTAATTCACCAAATACTTTTATGACAGAAAAAAAAACTTGTTTGCAGCAAAAAATGAAACTCTGTTAACAAAGAATCTTTATTTAGAGCCTGTCTTTTCCATATCATTTTGACGACAGGCATCCTGACCCTTAATATTCTTTGTTTCAAAAAGAGCTATTTAAATACCATGCATATATCAACTTCAGTTGAAAGAGCTGATGATCAAAAGAGTCCAGATGACACTACAATTACATTACTGCAGCCATAGTCTTACGTTTTCCTAAGTGGAGTCGGGATCACGATAGGGGGTGAATGTGTGCTGCTGGGATGGATAGGGTTAATTGAGTTTTACGTTCCTGATCCAGGAGCTATTGTCAAAGGGTTACTGTAGACTGTAGACTCTGCCATGTTTGACAACTGAAGGACATCACAGAACACATTTTAGAAACTGTCAAACAAGAGAAGTTGATGCTGCTCAGCTTAGTACAATGACTAGAGATGGGGTCAAATTGACTTCGTTGATTCGCTGACGCAAGCCTCCCCAGTTTTTAGTGGTTATCACATGTGCACTTTCTTGATCAGCTTCAGCATTTGGGCAATTTAGGAGTTTAGTGTGTAGCCCAGAGACACTTTGACCTGTGTCCAAGGAAAGTTGAGGCGCAAACCACCAACCCTATGACAAACAGGCAGCCACTGTAATAACAGAGCCACTGCTGGAGCCCATCTACAGATTTTATTTACTAGTAAAAAAATTAGGACACGCAGTGACCTTTGTACAAAGACTGGGTACATTAGAGTTTGCTGTGTCGAAGTTCCTCTCACCCATGACAGCTGGGATAAACTCCAGCTCCCCGCTACCCTGAACAGGATGGCCAGTTACGGATAATGGATGGAGGGATGGATGTGTAAGGTACTAGCAGTTTCTCCTTTGCATCCCGTGTTTGTGCTACGCTACATTAGATTGACAGTATGCCAGAACATTTTTGGCTGATTTAGAAAGACATTTGTGAAATGTCTGACAAACGATGACATTACATTATCATTTGCACTTTTCCTCTCTTGCCTCAGAGGAGAAGAAGATCCATTCTTGTGTGAGCTGCCACTGACATACATTTGCATTTCCAAAACAATACACAGCTCCTTCAGGGCGATGGCTAGAACTGCAGGCTCAGCTTTTTCTCTTGCTGTGTGTGAGAACAGAAATGATGCCTTACCTCACTAATCTCATAGATCTGCCTTTTCTCTCAGCCAGACATGATATTAGAGAGCTATTGCTGAGCTAATGCTTTGTTTTATGTTGGGTTTTCACATCCAGCAGAAAATTGCCTTGCATAACCTACAGATGAGCTGGTGTTCTGCAAAACTAAAGCTGCTGTAGAATTGTGGCAGATCTTCAAATTGCTCATCACCTTGCTTTATTGATGGCTAATACATTTGCCTTTCACACCAAGAATGAAAAACACAGCATTTATACTGAGCCAACATTTACATGCACACATACAAGACTGCGTGAATATACAGTACTTCTTCCTTTATCTGTGTGTCTGCCTTTACGGAAACATTTATTTGTCAGTCTGAGAGTTGGACGTTATCCTAAAAAGCGAGCAAAAGCATTTCATTGACTGTCCTCACAAGAAAAGGAACTGTTTCCCTTTGAAATACAAGGAAGCAATTATGTGTGGCACATGCTAAGCGAAAAGGATTGCAGTATGTGTATTGGACAAAAAAAAAGAGAGGTGTATTTAGTTTAGACCAAATGAATCTGTTTTATGAGGCAAGAGTAAGTATTTGTGTAGCAGCTCAAGCACAGAAACACCCATTTTGGATGTGATCAAGCAATTAACTGGATGTTAAAATGTTATATGTGATCAGCACCATCGATATGTGCAAGTAGGAACCTGGTCCAGTTCAGGGCTTGAATCAGGAAATGAACTGCTCACTTGACCCCCTCTTACTAGGACTCTTGGTTTTGGATGTCGCTAAAAGACCGTAGGGCTCACTGATGAAAACCGTGCTGGCAGGTAGTAGGTGGCAAATCTATGTGCTGATAACTACTGATAAGTCACCAGTGACATCGTCTGGTGATGTAAAAACACCCTGTCTGCGGCTTGCTCTCTGCCTCTCCCTCTTCCCCTGCAGCTCCCTCCTTAAACGAAACTCCCTTTACCTGTTGCATCCCTTCTTGAGCCTCATTCACCTGCCTCTCTCCGCCAGATCGTGTTCCTGTCTTCAGCGAATTGGCTTGTTGTCCTTGTCTCTAGTTTCCCCTTTTCTGCTCATCTGGATTTACGTTGTTACTTTATAGCCACACTCTCCTCACCTGCTCCACTAGCTGGGGAACGTGATGACTAAGTTTCCACATTTGTTTCCCTGCCTTTTACGACACTATTCCTGGAATGTTAACGTTTTTTTTCCCAGAGTGTGTGTGGTTTTTGTTTGTTTGTTATAACTGTATTACTGTTTTACTTTTCAGGGCTATTTTTTGGGGATTCAATTTTTTTTACTCTTATTTTGCCACTTGTGGACAGTTTCCAGAAACCCGTACCTCATAGTTGAACAACATTAACAAACATTTTTGTCTGTGTGTCCTTTTGCGATAGGTCGGTCGTCCACCATTCCTACAGTTGTTGGTTGGATCCCCATTAAGCAGGACACTGAACCCCCGCTTAGTTGCCGGGTTTAATGAAATTCCTATAACCTGAGGCTATAAACCTTTTCTACATGCTGTATTGTTTTGATTTTATTTTATTTTATTGCTTTCGTGGATAAAAGCGTCTGCCAAATGACTAAATGTAATGTAAATGTTTTTATAATTTATCTGTAATTATAATTTATAATTACAGATAATTTATCTAATTTATTTAAGTAGATGAGACGAGACAAGTACCAAAATGCAGAGATTGTTTTACACTTCTATTTGTCATATATTACTTTTTAATAACCTTGTAACTACAAGGTCATCATCAAGTATTCTAAAATCTCTTAAGGTGAAAACATTTCCTCTGCTCGACTAGTTTCACACAGACTAATGTTCCCCTAATATAGTCAATTGTTCAATTAAAAAGAAGCTGGTGCTCATGATATGAATGTATCATTTGCACTGTACTCCCACTCCTCCTTATTCAATTACAATGATCATGTAATAGAAGATTGTTTTAATATTACAACATGAATACAGACACGCTGGTAGCTCTCTTTTCATATTGTCTTGAGACCTTATACAAACCTCTCATTACAGAGGATATGGCAAAGTAGGTATCTGGGGTCACATGGGCAAACACTAAAGTGTCATCATGTAATCCAGACCAACAGCAGGTTCATTTTAATTATCTGAGCCCTCACAAGCAGCACCTGTGAGCAAACTTGATTCCCTGCACCACAACTGAAGGCTTAATTGCACTGGGCTTTATTCCAGTGTCATTCACTATGGGACTGTGTCCATGCTGTGATTTGTAAGTCTAACTCAGCTGATTAAAAAGCTACTCAGCTGATTAAAGAAGATTTTTACATAAAACTGGGAGAAATCTGTCTAAATTATATTACAGTTTTTCCCAAACTAAATTTGAACTTTGAGGAAAAAATACTACCGGTAAGCTGTAGGGACTGAATTAGTACAGCAAGTCTTCACATACAGAACAAAAATCGTTTTTAAAAAAGAGGAATTCAGGGAACAAGTGGATGGCTTCAGTTCTGCTCCTCCTGAGAGTTACAACCTTAACCAGGCTAAAACGTTACATCTTGACATCCCTCTGTACAGGGTTTACAGATAAAAGTGCACTGTGCTTGTACTGTTGGCAGCTACCACATGTAATATTGATTGTTTTCTACCTGAAATAGCCGGCAAACTCTTAATATTTAGGCTTGGTTCCTCTATTTCCTGGTGGGACTTCCAAGTGAATAATTTCCATTTACATAAATTACGTGATATATAATGTTTCTCCACAGACATGACCCCACCACACCATGTGAAATCATCTTAAAGCATTTCTGAAAACTAAAGTCTGACACATCAAAGCATGAAAGAAGGACATTTGGTAAGTCCAACCCCAGCATGATTTATTACTGTAGCCATAATCCAGAGGACATCAATTTGTTTGTGCACCAGCTTCTGCTGCTCCCTGACCAACACTTACCTCACACTGACCAAAGGAATTTTTCTCTGTAGCATTTGCTGAGCTAATATGTGTTTTAGGGGTTTTGTACAATCAATATTCCAGCAACAAGCTGTTATTTATTAGTGTGATTGCTGGGATTTGGAGAGGTGTGCTATTAGTTTGTGGGCTGATAGCTAATGCAAAATAATAATTATAATTTTCATAAATTTTTACTTTGAATAGAGTTCTATGGGAGTCAGGTGGTTCGTGTGTGGAACTACAATTGTAAAGAAAAATTACTTTAATTTTTCAAGATTTGAAGCTAGTGCTTCAAATCTCTCAGCTCCCAAGTTCTTCAACAGCCACCTGCTGGAGCGTTACGAAAGTGCAAATATGTAAAAAATATATATTTTATATGTTTTCACGTATGTGGAGCTGCAATTGTCCAAAATAATCCAGTCTCACAACGGCGAAAGCTGCGAGCAGCTGTAGCAACTGGCTTTCAGCAATCACATGCATATTCTTCAGGAAATGCCGAATTCTAGTTTATTTGAGGCTATAAAACATGCCTCCTGATGTGTGCATGTACCACAGCATTTCTGTTTACTTGTTTTGTAATTCAATTCAACTTTATTTATATAGTGCCAATTTACAACAAGGTCATCTCAAGGCCCTTTACATAATAAAGTCAAGACTATACAAACATGTAGAGAAAACCCAACAAATCCCCCTTGAGCAACTATAGGCAACAGTGGAGAGGAAAAACTCCCTTTAACGGAAGAAACCTCCAGCAGAACCAGGCTCAGGGTGGGCGGACATCTGCCTTGACCGGTTGGGCTGAGTGGAAAGTGGAGAGAGAAAAGAACAGAGCAACAAAAGCAACAACAAAACATTGGGCAGGTTAGTAGGACCAGTAGCTGCGCACTGGAAGACACACAGCACCAAATCGGGGGACACCTAAGGACAGGGACAGAGAGAGGGAGACAGAGAGGGAGAAAGACGACTACGGGACAAAGAAGACACAGAGTTAATGTCATACAGTGGTGACATTATAGATGTGGGGTGAGAGGAGAGAATGAAGAGAAGAGGAAAGTGTCTCAGTGCAGAGTCCCCCAGCAGTCTAAGCCTATAGCAGCATGACTATAACCAACTATAAGCTTTATCAAAGAGGAAGGAATGTCATTCCACATTCTCATGTATTGTTAGTCTTTTTTCCATTTCAAAAGAAGGGGATGCAAAGTTTTGCGTCCAAATGTAACCCCCCACTTTCACTCTGTTACACACACACAGGAATTAATCTGAGGTCAAAGAAGGTTGCCCACCAAGCTACGCAGTAAGACAGTGACCTCTGGCCAGTGGTTGATTCCCAGGACTAGACATTTAATAACACTGACATTCACATAATCTTAGAGCTTTGCCATGAGATCAGAAGAGCAGCTTTGTGGACGCCCCAGACAGCAACTCTCAGTCTGAGATCCTGGGATGTCCAGGGGTTATGCAGGGCCTTAAATGTCTGGAAATATTTGATATTTTTCAGATTTTCAACAAATCCCACGAAAAGACCAAAACTGCCCATGTTAGTTTAATCTTTGCTCTCTGTGAGTCCGAGCCACAGGGCCACAGATGTCCACACAGCATAGAAATCTAAAAAAGTAATGAAAAACATATTTATACATTGTTTTAATTTCAGTGTAGACTTAATATCCTAAATTTGAGAAGAACTTGCCTATTGCTTTAGAGTGTGTTTTTAGATTTCAAATCTTGAGCTGAAAAGTTATCAGTATGTATAACTGCTATTTCGAAACAGCTGGTTTGGAGTTTTAGCTGTGAATTACACATTTGGTCTGATGAATTTCTTTTACAGCAAGTGGAACAGAGGATGAAACTATTTTTATCATTAGGACAGTAAGTTTTAATTATGAACCCACACTATACCCTCAAATTCTTGCTTTTAACTTCTGCACCAATGTATAAGAATCTTCTATTTGTATCCAAAAACAAAAATCCCATATTCATTGGCTACATCTGATAAAAACACTTCTCAGTTCTTAACATATTTTCCATGTTCTTTCCTTACAAATTATTTAATTTTTCCATTTTTAGCACTAATTACCAAAACATCAAGAAGACACACGTTTTTCAATCATATGTCCTTTTCTTATCTGCAGAATATTCAGTTGTTTCCATTACACCAGTTTATTGTTTTCTGCATGTAAATCATGCCCTGAAAGAAACAAGAAAACTACTGTAAGCTACGTATGACCTCTGTTGGTCAGCAGTAGGAAATGCATCACTAATGGAGCCAAACTAATCAGTTTTGTCCGCTTTAAAAACACAAAAGTCTTCATAGATTGGAAGTCTGCCCTGCAGAATCATACAAAACACAAATGTTACCCCCCTACTGTATGTTTACAGTGAAATTAAGATGCACCCGACGAGCACTGTTCATTTCTTAATATAAAAACGTCACATGATGTGGACATACAGTATAATACACCAAGTAAAGCGGGAGCTTTATAACAAAGTAAACTGTGAAAAAACAACAACACATCAATCTGACCTTTACCACAGGTGGAAGAAGCACACAAAGCCAGGACTCGAGTTGAAATACTTTCCTGAAAATGTACTTTTACAAAAAGAGAAATACATTCATAAAAACATCTAATAACGTCCTCTTCCCAGGGTTCCAGTCATCTTAAAAGCAACAATATTGTGCTGCAGCTGCAGTGGACAGAACATTACACGAGGCTTATAAAAGCAAATCATTAGTGTTGGGAAGAAGAATTGAGGACAAAGAGGCCGAGACAGAGACTTCCAATTGTGGAAACGTTTCCAGGAAGTGATCTACTGCAAGACTCAACAATTATAGTTTCAGTGCTGTTTTATGTCTGATCTAATTACAGACAACACTGCTGCTGCTGCTGCTGCTGCTGCTGCTGCTGTATAATCTCATTCGTTCACAGTCATTTTAGAGGAAGCAGCACGAACACGCACCGGGAGATCATAGACACACTGTGCACTTTGCTGACTTCAATGCCTACATACAGGGTCTTGTTTTGGACCACACAGGTAGCAGGTTAATATCGCAGCTCGAAATTAATGTCCAGAAACATGGATTAGCACCTCAATGACTGTGACAGGGGTCTCTACAAGGTGGGTTCGCAGTTATTGCAGTAAAAGCAAGTTTTATAAGTTATAAGCAAGTTATAGCATTAATATAAAGTTCCATCATAGTAATGACATAGTGACAGAAGAATCCGAAAATGCACTGCACACATTCCATTTGCCATCTTTAGGAGACTTGGAAATGGAGGAGGCAGATGAAGCAGTAGGAGGCGACTGCAACTCAATTTCAGTCCCAGGGATCAATAGAGAACAATCAATTTTAATCTAATCGTGACCAATCCAATCAGATGGCAGAGAGGAAAGGGGGAGGAGGAAGTGAGGGAGTGGACAACAGAGCAGAGGGTAAGAGCTGAAGGACAGAACAGGACGAAATAAACAGTTTTTACGACAGGGACGTCGACAACGGGGAGAGTACAGCCGAGATTAGTAGCATCCATCATGGCTGTGCATGCTCAGCTCGTGCCGACTCCCTGCCATCATTTACTGTGACACTTCAAAAACACACATCTGTCATGTTCGATTTGCACATTTCCTGCTAAGACAAGTCAAATGTTTGCTGTGGGAAAGAGGCAAAGCCCAGAATTCAAAGAGATTTAGCTGTGAAGCTAAATATTGCATCTTAATCCTACTGTTCACAGTATTTACAGCATTGATTACTTAACTGATTAGGACGAGTGTTGGAAGAAGTAAAAGTACTAGTGTATAAATCCTCTATTACAAGTAAATGTACTGCCCACAAAAGGTTACTTCAGTGAAAGTACATGGTGATTATCAGCGTAATGTACTGTAAGTGTTGTATTCAAATTATTACATATTATATAATGTCTGCATCAGTGTGTCCATCACCTCGGACTTTGGTTTTTCAAATCAAAGTTGATGTGATGAAGGTCACTGAACACTCTGGTTTGACCAGGAAATGAGCAGGAGTAACGTGAGGACGTCTCGCTGTGTAATATTGAAATTCAAAAACACCTTGAGGTGCAGATGTGGACGTGATGGACAGCAGCACCTCCCAGTGGTGACTGGTCGTTACTGCAGGAACTCTGCCGTGAGTCAAGTGATCACAAAAGGACAAGGAAAAACACAAACACACAAAGGTTCTACCTGAAATGGAAAGACTGCTTGGTCACTGTTGACATGTCCCCATGTGCTGTGGACTGCTACTGAGTCTTGGAGGATTCCCCAAGTCCCAGCGTTGTCACAGAAATCTGGGTTAGGTGGCAAACAAACGTGAGTGTGAACTTCTTCTGTCATACTTACGAACTGTCCCTGGGGACGACGTGCCTTAATAAGGTGATACACGTGCATGTATATGTAAAAAGGCCCAAGGGTAAAACAGATATTACAAACAAATACTAAAAGGAAATCTAATATGTCTTTGTTTTTATTATCATGGAATATTATAGTTTTTCACCAATGTTTTGTTACATTTCTAAAATCATTGTAATAATTTGCACAGCATTAGGTGTTTAAGTGATGAGACAGGAACAAGGATCGGACTAGAAGCTGTGGCAGGTAAAGAACCGGAGCAACAGTCTCTCATATCTCAGCTGCTGAAGCCTGAACGTTCTTCAGAGGAGCACGACTCCTCTCTCACTAGTCTCCGTCATTCAGTTCCTCACGATGTTGCTCTAGGCAGATTTATGCCACATGTGCCACATAACTTTTCCAGTTTTAAGATGGATTTAACTGAACTCAAAGTACTTACTACACAGTAAGAAGGTGAGCACAATGATATATCTTCTCTTCATCATTCTTTTTGTGAACCTCCTAAACATTTATAATTTAATATATTAAAAAAAAAGTCTGCATTTCCTTTCTTGAAACTTCTTTTGTTTGTGTGTACAGACTTTTTAAATGAATGTGCACTTAAACTGGCTTTTCATACGACGGCACACGCTGTGATGAATTACACAACAGCAGGTTTTAAGCGTCTGCTAATTGATTTTCCTTCTGCACAGACATGATGTACTCTGCATCCAAACAAATTCTTCCAAATCCATTATTAATGGATTTTAAATAATTACTAACACATCAGCTCAACTAACAACAGATAAAGCTAAACAACCTATTTATCTTTCATGATTGTTGAAGACGTCAGGCCTCAGTTTGCTGACAGATGCTGTGCTGTGTGTGTGTGTGTGTGTGTGCAGCAGCAGCAGGCCAGCATCCATACATCACTGCCGATCTGCAGAGAGCCTGTCAAGCTATTCTTAGCCTTCATACAAACAAAGGAGGAAACTACAGTACCACTCCCTTCTTCACAGGCTTCTTACCAAAGTGCTCTTTTCCTCCCTCAGGCGTATTTAGTGCAATGCAGTTGAAACATCATCGTGACGAAAAGTACAGCGGAAAACATTCGACAAATAATCAAACCGCAAACTGTGTGTTATTTCTTTGTGTTGTTGCAGAACGACCAGAAAGTGAGAAGTGGACAAGATTAATATTGCCAAGTGATGATGGATGAGCATCACACACACCAGGACAGAGGAGTGAGTTTCTGTATATTGTTTCCTGACACACACCTCACTCACCTAAGAAACCTGCTGCAGCGCAATTTTCACTCTCTCCTGGGAAATCTGTCCAGACTCTGCAATGCAACATACAGAACACATACTGAATATTTCCCTCCATGCTCAACCCTCCTCCTACTGTAAACCTAAAGAAGCGCTGCCAATGCGGCTTCTGCAGTCCGGGGCGAAACGACTCTTAGACCAGGCGCGGCACCGCAGCACTGCAGCATTTGTGGGGCTCGAAGGCAGCAGGCAGCTCGCTTAATGATTCACCTCATCGATTTCCTCATTTTGCCAGTGACCTTTCATTCCCGTTGCTTGCTACGAGACTCAACTGTGAGACACACTCAGAAAAATGCAGAAATTATAGAGGAGAGAGATGCAGTATATAGTGTCACAGACTATACAGAGGAAGGCAACACAAAGTAAGATCTGCTCAATTACATAAGAATTTGTTTATAATATCTTGCGGGCAGAACTTCTTCACCTTGAAGTAAAATTCATTCTTTTCTTCCTTTTACTAGATTCTAGGCAAAGAACGTATTTATCATCCACTTAAAGATTTTAAGCAGACAGACTATTAGTACTGACCTGAAGTTACACACGGCACCTTTATGAAAGTTGAATTAATACTGTGAAGAAGGAAAGTCTATTCACTGTCTCTGGAGAGTGTTATTGTGCACGATGTATGCAGTCATGTTAGCCCACTGACTGCAGCTGCTGATGAGAAAAAAAACCAAATTAGAGCAACATTGTGGCTTGTTTGTTCTCTTTGTGGGTCTCAGCTTAAAGCCTGTTGTTCCTCATGAACAAGTCACAGCGTAAGAAATGTTGTGCACATTGGTAGCGAAGGTCTCTCACCTAAGATTATTGTGTTTAAAGCTTTTTTTAGTTGCACTCTGTTGTGTGGAAAGGCTGTCAGAAGATAATAACAATAAAAATAGCATGTGCAGAAATAGCAACAGAAAGGTAAAAGCAAAGCAGGGATAAAAATAGAGCAGAAGATGAAGCCATGGGTAAATGCAGAAACAGACAAATTTATTGTCTTTTAGCAATGAGCAATGAAAATCGGTAGACAAGAAACGGTTGCTCTTAATTAGTACTGTCACTGAAAATGTGAGACCAGCAGATCAAAACAAGCCTCAATACTCAGTTAACATCAGAATAACCAGCAGTCAATTCCTCCTACAAATGGGCGGCTGGCCTCAGGTTAGTAAATGTCAAAGGAATCGATATTGGGATTAAATTCCAGTTTTAATGCCTCATTATCCTCATTAAAGCACATCACCCGTTTTAGAGGGAACAGACCAAGGCTTGCAAAGACAGTGCACTTACCCAAGCACTGGGGGTGAGAAATTACACTTTTTCTAAATGTTATTTAACCTGATTTTGCACAAACAGGAACGTGCTACTGCACATTTAACACAGTTCAGAATCAGAAGTGTCCTGTGTGTTGGTTTGTGTGTGGATGTGTTTTCGGGAACAAAACAACAGCCACCAACTGAGTCTAGGCAGGTCAGGAGAACAGGTCGCAACATCCAGTGGCTGGGAACAGCCCGGCAGCTGCTCGGCCTTTGGCCGAGACTGTAAAACCAGCTGTGACATTTACCTGACAGATGCGTTTAACTAAAGCACAGCACGGGGAGTCTAAGATTTAATTAACACCAGGCTTTATGGCTGCATCAGCAACTAAGGACAGTGGACTGTTGGCGAGTGTCTGTCGTCCCGTTCTGATAGGACGGGCTTTTTTTTTCAGCTAATTTAGCATGTTCAACCAATTCAATTCAACTTTATTTATATAGCGCCAGTTTACAACAAGGTCATCTAAACAAGGCACTTTACATAATAAAGTCAAGACTATTTATTTTTAACATTTAGAGAAAACCCAACAAATCCCCCTTGAGCAGCTATAGGCAACAGTGGAGAGGAAAAACTCCCTTTAATGGAAGACACCTCCAGCAGAACCAGGCTCAGGGTGGGCAGACATCTGCCTTGACCGGTTGGGCTGAGTGGAAAGTGGAGAGAGAAAAGAACAGAGCAACAAAAGCAACAACAAAACATTGGGCAGGTTAGTAGGACCAATAGCTGCACATTGGAGGACACACAGCACCAAATTCAGGGACACCTGAAGACAGGGACAGAGAGAGGGGGACAGAAAAAGACGCACAACTAGGTGGGAGTTATGTTGATGTCTTTGGGAAAGTCTGGGAACCACAAGTCGACCTGTTTTCTGAGACAGAAGTGGTCTATTAGGATGATATGGTACTAGGAGACCTTTGAGGTAGGATGGAGCTTGACCGTTTAGAGTTTTACAGTAAGAAGAAGAGTTTTAAACTCCGTTCACATTTAATGGGAAGCCGGTGGAAAGAAGCTAGTTGACATGAGGCAGAGCAACAGTTTGGCTTCGTCAGTGGTGCTGTAGCTCTTTGCTACGGCGGACGGAGAGAACCAGAGGATACAGACATAATAAGCATCAATCCTGTCATTAATAGGACCGACACTGAAGCACGCCCACTTGAGTGAGCATGTTTGGAGAGTCCTCACCTGGTAATGCCCCTTCAGTTTTCTCTTTAGCAAATTTCAGAAGCACTAGATTTTTGAACATTTGGACAGCCCTTCAGAGCCACTGTAACACTGTTAACATAGCAAATATCAACTCGCCACTCACCTGTGCTGCGCTGAAATGCACCATTAGAGCTGACAAGCTGCCTGAGACATGGTCATATTTGGGGGGGGGGGTTCAATTAGGAATCAGATATGACGTGCAAAATGCTGCAGTAAACAACGTAGAACATTTGAAGAAAAAGGAAGAAAAGAGACAGAAACAGATTGTGGAGACATGTAGAGAAAAAGAAAGTTTGTCTGATAAATTAATATAAATCCAGTCAACTCCATCAGTTTAGAATCTGCTATAAAATCTCAGAGCTCTGCTGGTACATTTAAACCCAGTGGCACTTAAGACTTAGTAATGTTTGCAGAAGACGAAAAACACCAAATGGGGATTTTTTTTTTTTGTCTATAACTAAAAGTTTGGTTTGTATTTTTTAAATTCAAACTAATTATTTTCATAACAGTCAATTTTCTTATTCCTTTACAGAGAAGCCGTAGGTATCAGCTTCAGATCGATCCATTGAATAGCGGAAAATAACAAAAGAAATAGCAATTGAAAGTTTTCTCAGGCTGCATAATGGGCCTAATAATGAATTAGCAAAATAATTATTCTCACCTACTAAGAGCAAGAGCACATTAGATGCATTCCACAGCAAAAAACATCAGTATTAGTACTGAGACCAGGGATCCTGGCCTTACAGTTGACTGTCCAGCAAGTCATACTCATACTGTTACTCAGCTTAAGCAGGTACTCAGAAGTAAGTAATTTGTACATAGACTGGAGGAATATGAGGTATTGGAATATCTATAGCTCGAAGGACATCTTGCTTGAATGCTTGTTAGTATTGAATGCTTGGCTGTATTAGCATTTTGCTCTGATCTTGGGGCAGCTCAGGGGATTTCCATTGATGGATTCTTCTATTCTCATCTGACGCTCTGTAAGAGTTGCAGCAAGTCATAAGACACAAAGCGCCGACTCCAAGATAAACTGCATCTCATCCGTTCTCCGTACATTTTACATTCTAATGTAGTTCTCTGATAAATGAAACGAAGCCTGTGAGGCAGACAACCGTCCTCACCAATCCCGTTGAGATTTATCCTCCTAATAAAAACGTCTCCCGAACACTCCAGCTTTTACTATTCACACCTGAGATTTTGCTGATGCCGAAGCCTCCTGTTGTTTATATGCTGCCTCTTCTGTTCAGCCCCCACCTCCGAACCCACCTGTGGACTCTGTTCCCTACATTCTCCATTGGGGATTTGTATTCATGGCTCTGTGCTCCCATCTGCTGCTTGCCATGCTACGAGGTGACAAGAACCTAGACACAAAAATATATCATGTTTACCTGTTTTCTTTGGGGTACTGTGTTTTACTGAATGTACTGGATCTTATTATCCACACATATTTGAATCAAGTAAGTTTGATTTGATAAACTAAGTCATGTAGTGGGGTTTAAAAATAGCATTTTGATTGTGTTGGACTAAATTTAATTCGAAAAGCACCTTAACTACTTGCATAATTGATGGACCACTTGAAGACGCGAGGTAATAAACGGCAGATGTAGGGGCTTCGACCAGGAGGATGGTGCAACACTATGATTTAAAGCAGTAATACTGAAAATTTCCGGAGTAGGATTTTTGGCCTTGAACTAAACCTTTAATTCTATAATATTCACGGAGAGAGAAATATTATATTGACAGCACAGGCCGCACTACAGGAAAGACTTTGACTGATTACAGAAGCACTGAATGCATTGGTGGTTCTATGGCGGAGTAGCGTGTGGATCAGGTTGCATATTTCTGTCCAAAATCTAAACCCAAACTACAGAAAGTATATTTATTTTTTGCTTGTGGTTCTCTTGAGCTTGACTCTGAGATCTATGTGTTAAACAAGCATTAAATGAAGCCGACATCAGAAAGCTGCAGCCTTTTTTGTTTGTTTGGTGTCTTCACATTTTGAACTGGCCAAACTGCTGAACAAATTATGCCCTCAGCCAGACTGAAGACAAATATTAAATTCTGTCCAAGCGTGACCTGGTCAACACAAAGATACAAAGATCACTTTAACTAAAAAATTCCTCATAGGATTGGAAACGGATATGCTTTGAGTACCTACAAACAAAACAGACAAAAACTAAAGTTGTAGTAAAACTTTTCTTTATTCACACCATTTTCTACTCCAGCTATGTTAGAAGTTAACATAAGTGTCAATCCTCTAATTCCTATGTTGATCTCTCATCCACCTGTACACACTATGTAAAAAAAGTCAAGATTATAATATGTTTAGAAATCCAAGAGGGTTCTGAGGTGAGGAGGGTTCAACAGTTGTTGAGGGGTGTTTGCTTTACAGTCCCGCCCCTCACTTCCAGCCTCCTCAACCTCCACTTCAATTCTTTTTTTTTTTCTCTTTTTCATTAAACAACAGAATATACTGAACAAGGCATGTGTACCAGAGCTCAGGTGGGGCCTTTGACATTTGTAAAGCGATTTGACTGTACAGCTCACGCAGAACACAACCAACAGGTCATATACAGAGCGTAGGAAAAGAGGAATAGTATACTGCTTGGGCACAACACAAACACAATACAATGCCATTTGACAAAAAGTACATTTGAAAAGGAAAATTATCTTCAACTTTTTTAAGCATTTCATAGAAACCAAAGAGAAAGATAAATTGCAAACTTGGAGTAAACAAATTAAGAAATATATATGTGTATATATACACATACATACATATGTCTGTGTGTACATGCGTATATACACACAGACATATGTACAGATATATATACATATATGTATATATACACAAACACACACACGCACACACAGTGAGGTAAAACACATTGGTCTTGAAAAGGAGGTATTTTCTTTTGATTAAGTGACCTTTTTAATATGTTAATTATGCTTTTTAAAGATCTTCTCAACTTGTGGATGACATCTATAAAGCAGGAAATGCAAACTTCAATGCAGACACACAATCACATGCAGTCTTGTTCGAGGTGAAAAGTAAAGGAGTCTTGTCAAACTTAGGCACCAAATAAAACGTGATAAAGCTTTCCGCTACACTTGTTGCCACAAAGGCCTCACTGCAGTGTCGAACTGGAAAATGACAGCAGCTTGTCTGAGCCGTTTCGTGACTCAAAACTACTCTTTCCAACCTTAATATTTGCCCTGATTTTTGACTACTGCAGATGCTTCGGTGGATGCTATTGTACGGCGAGCCTCTGACACAATCGAGGGCAACAATTAAGGAATATTTCTAACCTTTGACCCTAATGTGGTCCTCATCACAGTGTGTTGATCATGCTTTAGCATAGATAGGCCCATACTTTGCATAACAAGAAAGAGAGCGACACACGGTTGACAGGTTATTAGGTACAGTGTACTGGGCAGGGATTGACTGGCACATCAAATCAAACCTGGAGTTTGAGAGGCTGGGGGTGGATGATCTACGTATGAGCGCTTCCAAAACTTCAATGACCTACACTATATACAGTCTGTTAACACTGCCTGTTTACAAATTACTTTTGTCCAAAAACTATGCACAAACAAAAAAAACAAAACAAACTACAACATACGACTTGACTGTGGCAAACAGTCCCTTGTCTGTCTTTTCCTCCTGTCCGGCGGGTCACACTACTACTTTGACTTTTCGACTGACCTTATTTCCATTTTTCATTCTACCCAGCATGCAGCCAAAGAAAGAAGAACACAAATTGCTTTACAATAATATTTAAGCGGCTGTAGAAAACATTCTTTAGAATATTCTAAATGTGGAGGGTTCAGCCTTTAACAGAATGTACAGAATCTGTCAAAATATGGCCAGACAATAACCTTGACAGTCTAACAAAACTGTTTTGTCAAACATCTTCCCTTTGTGGAGGTGGTAAAGTTCAGTTTTTACTGAAAATGTTTCAGAGAAGTTTTTAATAGAAAACTGTCACCAACTGTACATGGAGGGAGTGTTTATGACAGGAGCCCTGTATAAGTTAGTAAAGTTTGAGCTAATCGTACCTAATAACCTGCCAACTGAAGGTGCAAAGAGACCTGTGCATGCTCATAAAGTTGACCTCTGGGCCGAGTTATGCAGGTTGTGCTCCGATTGGTAGTCGACTCTAACAGGGCTGATACATTCACAGCTGTGGGAATTTGTCAGTGCGTGGTTTGAAGCTGGCATAGTTTATGTTAACACCCTGCTTTGGCCTTCCATCAGTGCACACAGCAGAAGGAACTGCTTGTTTTGTACCTCCTGTGGTTTAAAAGGTATACGATGAAACGGCTGCATATTTGACCAGACCAAGCAAACAGAGCGCCCCTCACTTCACGAGTTTAAGTCACAAAACGGCTCAACCACTTTGCTGCTGCCACTCACAGCCTTTATCTGTACTGACCGGTGGACTGAGGTGAAATTATATGGCAAATGTATATTAGCAGTATTCAAGGACTCCCCCAACCTCAAATTTACTGTGAGGTGAAGAGATACAAGGCAAGGTAACATTCTCACAAAGTAGGTATGGTGAGCTTGATACACTTTTTTAAATGCTTACTGGGCCAGGCAGTGTTCAAATTACCAAATGGTGAATAAGGAAGGAAAAAACAACGAGAAATAAACACTTACAGCCATTGTTAACTTTGTACAAATTTTGAAAAGAAATAAGCTTCAAAAGTCTTTGCTGGAATATGCCCAGGCTATTTTTTTTACAATTGGTTCCCCTTTCTTGAACCAACAAGCCAAGACGCAGTTTAGCAACGAGCTCTTTAACCACGTAGAGGAGAATGTTTGAAGTCCTCGCAGACTCTTTAATTATTCTCCACAAAAATACCGCCACTTGTCTTGTGTAAAGCAAAATACCAAAGAGTTTTTTTGGGGGAGTTTAAGTGAACTGGCTGCAGTGAACTGTGGCCCTTGTAGCTACAAGATATGTCGATTAGAGAACATGGAATGACAAGAGAGAAAGGCAAGATAAAATCTTGGACAGAACGACTGCTGTATAAAGACACAAGAGAAAAGAGGTGGTTGCAAACACCATTTTACAGTTAAGTCATCTTGGGTTCTGAAAAGAAAAAAAGTACAAGGCTGCTGGTGACTTTAAGACAGAATGAAGGTTGTCCTAAGAGGCATACAAGAGGTGCTGTTTAGTTGAGCGTTTGTTGTTGCTAATGTCCCAGAGAATGTTGCTAATGGAAAACACATAGCATACAGTGTCTACTCCCACCCAAAGGCCCAGCAGGGCTGTCCAGGGCTTACACATGGGGATACTTTAAGATCTGACCCCCCCCACCCCAATCTGCCCCGCAAACCTACAGGGCTCGGACAGCTGAATCCTTGGTCCTAGTCTTCCCCGGCAAGTCCCCGTTGGCCCTACTCATCTGACCAAACGTACACACCAAACATTTAGTTCAGCATAGTCTGTCGCCCTTTATCTATTTAATATAGCAGCAATATTCACTTCACTTTCTTTAAATATCAGAATAGCTTTCTTCTTTTGTTTACTCCACATTATATTTACAAGGCTCATTAAGTCCCTTCTGCCACTGCCAACCATTTCTACATATTTGAGAAAACTTCTTTGATAAAAAAAAAATGACTGAACAATGGAACTACACAGGTGGGTCAATCACACTTGTCTGCTTTTTGTGGACTCTTTAGAATATTGTTTCTTTTCTCAGATAATGATGGGGGATTGCTGATTAAAGCGTGTAGCAAGTGATAAAGTAATTTTATAAATTACGATATGTCGCACTAAAAAGGTTTCTAGTTCTTTCAGGCTCCTTGATTATTGTTCTAAAAGGGCTTGTCACTCCCCTACTGTGCCTTTGCCATGTGGGAAGCAACACTGTCCAAGTCTACATGCCAAACTTAAAACACGCATATATATTTTATGTTCACATAATGTAACTTGCTGCTGACTGTCACTAGAAAACTTTGCAGGAATAAAAGAACTTATTAAATGGATATTAAGTATCAATTGCTTGTTCAGAGGGAAAGAAAATGTGAACAACAAATATAATTTGGCATGTAATAGGGAACATGGCTTAGCCATGACTACCATTACATTATTCTGGACTGAAAAGAGGTGAAGTCTGCATGTTTTTATAACGTCTGCTATTACATTATCAGTTGCTATAAGGCTATCAGCAAGGAAGGAGGAGATGATCATAACTTCCCTCCTTCTCTGTATGAAAATATCTCTTAATGCATGTTCAGCTGTGTTTGTGTATGAACATCAAAGTAAAGAGAACAATCTACACACAAACTGGCACAAGGGTTTCAATGATGATCTATGGATGAGGATTATTAAACTTCCCCTTGCATTGAACCAGAGAGGCTTGTCTACCAACTGAACATGGGCTGGATTTGTTTCAGAGCAACATGGCACAGAATAATCAGATTCAGACAATCTGAGGAAATCTACATCCAACAGCAGCTCTCACCATGACTTGGAAAGCGAGGTGAAAGCCAGGACAACTAAGTAGCAGCACAATACATTATGTATCCATGAAGAAAAACCAACTGGCAGAGTTACAAATATCCAAACTGCCACACGGGTAAACCCCACAGTGGTTCAGAAGTGCACTTATTGCTGAGCAATCAAGAGGCTCTGTGGGATTTCTTTTAGTGTTTCACTGTCTGGTAGATCAAATTGGCTGGATGTAATAATTACTGACTTAATTAATCTTTTGTTTATTTAGGCTGTATTTAATATGCAATTATGCTTGACCTGTGTACTAAAAGAGAAGTGCTTTTGATGGAACACAGACAAGCAAAACCACTAAAATAGGACAGAATGGATTCAGACGTACAGCAATTTTGGCAACAGGACAAACACTTGACTAAAACAAACTGGTAAATTAGGTGCTACATATATATCTTTTGTCCTTTAGATAGAATTATCATACTACCTTTGTCATATCAATCAACTTTATATATATATATATATATATACTATATATATATAATGTATTTTTTATTTAAAAAAAAACAAAACAAAAATAAAGAAATAAGAGCAGCTCCTGACTCTTATGTGTTGGTCCCTTAAGGCTTGCTAAGCGGAAATGACAAAACTGTCCATTTTACAGATTTTTTTTTAGCTTTTGTTTTCAGAAATGTACATTCTAGTAGAAAAAGACCTTGCAACAAAAAGAAAAAAATAACAAACAACCTGGAAACTATGGCTTAGTAAATATGCATTTGCTATATTTAAATGAATGTACCTCACTGTTTTTTTTTTGTAGATTATCGAACATAGAAGAAAATGCTTCAAAGGTTGATTTGCGCTGCTGCGCTCTCAACAGCACAAACACGTGAAAGGACGAAACTCAGAAGAAAAAGAGTTGACATTTATAGGGCAACATCAGTAATGCTTACAAGTCTTTGTGTCTCTTTTTGAAAGCTGCTGTGAGCTTTCGTGGCAACATTTTTCCAACTTAACACAGTTTGAGGTGCTGGAGCTCAGTTTCCAGACTCAGTCCACTGGGGCGAAAGGGGAAGCTGTACAATGAGTTGCTGCTGAGGTGGTCAGGTGTTTAGGTGGGGGGAGCTTGACGAGATGGCACCAGAGTGTCGGCTGGATTGTGGGCGCTATGACTTGCAATGTGTGTCCCTTCTTGCTTTCCATCCCTAACTCTTGGGTGTGCATAGTACGAGCTTGCTGTATGCTCGGCGGGGCTCCCGCATGCCTACTTTGACACACACAGGTGCGCACGTGCGCGTGGAGCTGCATACACATGAGAGCAAATGCACTCCACAGCAGCCGACGTGAGAGGAATTGGGTTTTTAAAGCACTGGCACTTTCCGGTAACAGCTGGCTTGGAAGGCATGGTGGCAGCTGATTGTTGTTGTTGTTCTTGCTGTTTGTGGTTTAGCAGAGCAGAGTATAGAAAATAGACACATTTATCTACTGTATATTGCATATGTTGCAGCATGTTCGTCAACAATGAATGAGGTCATCATGTCCAGTTGAGTTTTGCACAAAAGATCCCCTGCCACCAGAAAGAAAATTCAAAACACACAATAAATTAAACTGACCTGCCTGACTCCCTGACAATGTGGTGTGAAACTGGGAATTACAACAGTAACAAACAAAAAAATGGTGCAAAAATATTCCAGAGATGAAAGATTCTGCTTACAACTCGACAAGATGAAGCCAAAGTTTTTGTGGACCAGGGCGGCTGCAGGTTGTCCCATGACGACCCCCCCAGGTCCTCGATTCAGTACCCAGTGCTACAGTTACTTGACTCACGAGTAGGGCTGCAAACGACTTCACGTCACTAACTTTTTTTTGTGGGGGGTACTAGTGATTCCATTTTTCCACATTAGACAAAACAGCTGAAATACTTTCTCTTTTTGACTTGGGGACATTGACCATTTATCTATCTCTAAGGTAAAAACTTTATGGACCACAGACACGCTCAGCTATTTCTCTCACTTTCTGAGAATACTGGCTTTTCTTTTCTTTGGTTATTTAAACTTAATTGGTAGTGTAGAGAACATCAGCAGAAACATGTCAGCACTTTAACAGGTCCTCTTTTTTCTCCCCTCAGATGTGTTGCACAAGCACCTTATCCTTCACGGCTCTGCGCCAAAAATTGAGATGAACAGTGGTATCCAGATTCTATTTAAAACTAAACAACAACAACAAAAAAAAAACTTATTCCCCAAAGAATCCTGGGTTTGTATTAAGTTTAGCATCATCTGTAAATTAGTTATTTTCTTTAGAGGAAATTACAAAACTTCTCCAGTTAGACAAGAGGAAATAAACTGAAACTGAATTTGTTATTTCACATTAGTCTACTTCATCTCATAATTTAAGACCTTTAAAGATCGTAAAACAAGGCTTTTCGTGAGTGCAGGTTTCAGCACCATAGAGGTATGGACAAAAAGTGAGGACAGAGGGAGGGAGAAAATGTCTATTTTGACCTGTAATAGCACTTACCCATCCTGTTGTTTGAATAAAAACACTCTTTGTATCAGGCTGCAGTAAAGTAATTACTGAAAGGGAAGAGAGTCAGAAATTAACTTACTCAGCTTGGACTTGGGGGAGAGGGAGAGATGCATTGTCTCTATTGCCTAGAGACTGATTCAACGCATAAGTAATTTTTACGTTTTTGTTAACAGAATTATTTAATGCTCATATTTAGGTCAAAATATGCTTTATCAGGAATAGTAGGAAGAAAGAAGCGATTCAATTATAAATCAGGGATTCCGCATTCCTTTATAACTGGATCCATGTTTTTTTACACAAACACACTTGTGAGGATTCAACTATGAGGCTGGGAGTCAATTCAGACTCTATAGACTGAACCATCAAATATTTTCCCCATGCTGTGGAATAATCTTCACTTTCTCAAATAATATTGATCACGTCTAAGTTAAGGAGTAAGCTCGACATGCAGCGCCCTGCGTAGTCTGTATCTCCTTTTTCTTGGCAAGTGAGCACCTTCATCCTATTACCATCCATCCAGCATGCTCACCAAAATGTGCCAGGTGAAACTAAATGGAAACGGCTGTACCCGCTCCAGTCAAATCCTAAATGCATCAAAAATCCCACTGTGATTGTTAAACCATTTTATTTTATAGTGAGAAAATTTAGAGTTAATACAAAAGATTTAGCAAAAGTTTAACTGTGAGTCTTGCAGCCCTACTGAAGAGTTGCTTAACCCTCTGAAGTAAAGAACCAGGTAAAGGATGAAATGCAAATATACAAATGAGGGGGTGACAATGAAGATGTGAGGAGTTGAGAGCAAAGCACCAGCAGCTCAGAGGCTTCCCAAGCGATGTTCAGCTGCATGTCTGACCTTTAATTTACCTGATGAGGTCTGAGCTTTTATTGGTTGGGTGTGTGATGTGCAGAGTTGGTGGAAGTTGAAATGAACTCCAGTTGCATCTAAAGGCATTTGAGAGAGTTTGTGATATGAATATAATAAACGATGAAAGATATTAATGACTAAAGGCTTCCTTTGATGCATCAGTTATCCCCTTCAGGCATAACCATCTCTCAGCAGATCCATCCATCCATCCATCCATCCATGTGTGTGTTCATGCCAACCCAGTGGCATATGCACAAACACATGGTTGACTCACATGACTCATCAGTTTGTAGATGAATGAAATGGGGTAAGAAAAAAAGAGCACAAGGGCAAAAAAAGTCTTCAGTTCCCTTCAAACTAAAGGGAAGGAACAATCCATGAATAATAATGTAGTTATAATAATGCTGTAATGATATCAATGTGGATGCCAGTGAGAGTATTCTGTGTGTGAGTGTGGTGTGTGTGTGTGTGTGTGTGTGTGTGTGTGTGTGGTGTGTGTGTTTGTGTGTGTGTGGTAGTCATGTCTACATCTTGATTCCCTCCTGGTGGCTGAGCTGAGACAGGGTTTTCTTGATTCGTAGAGCGGTGAGTCGGGCAGCACCGTTGGCATACCAACACTCCCTCATTATCTTTGCCATCACCCGCAAGGCCTGCAGAGTGGAGAGACAACACGAGTCGAAATGACTTAATTACAACATCAGTCTGAGCAAACTTGGGGAATACAAGTATTAGCTGTTGTATGTTCAAATGAGACAGACAGAGTTGCTGAAAGCGAAATTGTGTTTGGAAAGAAAAACGGTCCACTTCGCTTTTTGTGGATAAAACTCAATGTTCATTGGTGACTTTTTCTACAGCTTAAAATTGCAACGCTTTGTCAGTGGGTGGCATTTTGTCAGTTGTCCTCATCTGACATCTGAGCTGTGTTTAAGAGAACCAAGTAAACTCTATCCTTTAATGAAGACTGTGATGCTGCTGAAAGCTCCTCAGAATAATGTAGGTAGTTGGTTTTAGTGGCCTTTCAAAGAAAATTGGTGCCACATCTTGGTAGGTGGATATACTGTGACTTTAACCCCCCACTGACGATTGAATAGGCATGACCTTTGTGCTTGATGTGGAAAATAACTGGATACAATTTTGCTCAAGTACTGTACTTAAAGCCACAGTGTGCATGTTACGCTAGTGCTACAGCAGTTTGAGACTAGAGTTTGAGAATAAATCCTCTTGTCATCCTAATAAAATAACAATAACCATGCCAAAAAAGTACTAAGTACTGAATGGTCAGAAGGGTAAGCTTTATCAAAACCATAAGCTTTATGAAACTGAAAATCTCTGCATTACCCCTAGTGTCAGGAGTCAGGAGGCTTCAAACACTTACTTAAGAAAATATCAGAAAAATGTGTGTAGTGCAAAATATACTACTTCTAGATTTGGTCAGCTTTAAAAAAGTCAGAATTCTGAATTCAAAACAATTCAGAGGAAAATGTTCTGCAACATATATTTTTTAAGTTACCATTTCTTTTACTTATTAAGATTTCACTAATACAAGATGGTGAACGGATGTTAAATGATATACTCTTTAAGGTCGCACTTCTTATGAGGCAGCACTTTACTGCTGCCACTGATCTAGTTTTTCTACTAACTGCAGCAGCAAAATGCTGTTGCCACTTAAATGCATCAATTATTGACGCTGCTGTGCTACTGGGAACACTTAAAGATTTACAAATGGATTTATATCTGTGCCTTGATCTAATGCCTCACCATAATTTTACCACAGAGGTCTACATCGAGTTCCTTGGGCTTACAGTTTGATACAGTGTGAATTATGAGGCCTTATTCATCAGTTTAGTTGCCACAGGAGGACTCAATCATGTAACACACACATCTGAAAGTTAGGTAAAAGCAAAAAAGGATGCACCTGACTATTACTTCTGTAAAAAAGTGACAATTAAACACATTTTCACTTTGTTAAGCTGGGTTAATTGTTATTTTGATGGGGGGGAGTGAGACTTTTCTACAACACAAAAAATTTGGGGAGAAGAAAAATAATAGGAAGCCCACTGAGACCACTGCAGATCCAGTTTACCTGAATTTTTTAAGTATTAATAATATAGGACTAATATAAAATAACAGTTTTTGTTTTCATGAATACAGCTGCTGTTTCCTGACTTTTAAGAAAAACTTAAAATAAATGGTCTGCACTTATAAAGCACTTTTCTACCTGTTGGTACTAAAAGCACTTTACACTGCTTCTTATCTACACATTCACACACACTCGCCGACTGATGGGAGAGCTGGCCAACACTCACCGGGTGCAACTAAGTCGGGGTTCAGCGTCTTGCTCAAGGACACTTCAACATGTGACCAAATGAGCAACTGTAGGATTGGTGGACGACCGCTCAACCATCTGCCCTACAGTCGCCCCGACTGTTTTTTCTACTCACTATAATGTCACTAAACCCTTCTTTCTGACATAATTATTACTTTGTTTGGTTTTCTAATTCCAAGAAAAAAAAATACACTAACTCTTTTCAAAAGGACAATCTTGTCTCACTAAAGTGGTAACTTCTGACTAAACATTGCAAATAAACTGAAGTAGGGTTAAGGCCTTCAGAGTTTACACTAACGTCTCCCTTGGTGGGGTTGTAAACAGCATCTGCTACGTATGAGTCAACATGTCTGTGTGTGTGTCTCACAGCATCTCTGTTGAGATACTTGTGTTGATCTGTGAAACTTCCTACAGTGCTCATTAAGACCGCTGAGACATTTCAGTCCTCTATTCATCATGTGGATTAGTGCCAACTCCACACTGCCACGGACAAGCTGCCACACACACACACACACACACACACACACACACACACACGTGCATACACAGAGTTACCAGTCTCTTAAGCAGAATTAGATAAAGCTCATCTCTCATTTTAAAGATTCAGATGTGTTCAGTCATAGCTTCATTTGCTTTAAAATGCCATCCTGATTCACAGCTAAACAATGGAATGCCACTATTTCACAAAAGCCTGGAACAGCAGCAGAGAGGAACAACTGTACAAGAGCTGACTCTGAACGAGTGCTTCTTCCATTACAGGCTTTTAATCCAATGTCAAGGATCATTAACCAGACCCACTTCAGAGCCTGGAGAGTTTCATTTGGGAACATTTAATTTGTTACTGTTAATTTGTTGTAAAGTTGCAAGTAGTGCAAGTAGGACAATTCAGAATAAATGTGAGTTTTATTTACAGGTAGGGGCAAAGTTTTGTCATGAATTTATCAAAAGGGATGGAAACTTTTGCACTAGTATAATTGTTATTATTTTAACATACCTTTTTAAAAATGGACTCTTTGAACATATTGTTATTAATAGTATGTTCTTTCAGATTCTTTCTTTCATCTTAAGTAAATTTAGAGCAAATTTAAGTACATTTATGAATTAGTTTCTCCAGCAAAAAGTATTATTTGTCACTTTGTTTGTTTGTCTGTGACTAATTTAATAAAAAATGCTAATAGTCCAAGCAAGACTTTATTGCCAAGCCCAATGACTAAAATTATGGTGTACAGTTGTACAAAGTGTAGAGATGAGAAGGTGCAGGTGCTGTCTGTACCACAGGTTTATTTCTGGTGGGAAAATTTAACATTTTGTACATGTTATTCTTAAAATCATATTAATTTACATGATAGACCTAAATCTTTGGTAAAGTCTTGCAGCTCATAAAGTTGCAAAAAGTCAAACAACAAGCTGCAAAAGATTATTAAAAAAAAAAATATTTTTTATAAAAGCTAACAAACTAAACTGCCAGATATTTAATTTAACAGACAGACAGCGGGGTAAAGGACAGACCCACATATGCTGGTCTGATAGTCGAATTTCATTAAACGTATGTGACAAATACAGTTATACTTGTCCTACCTCGCAGCTCTGCCAGCGGTTGGGAATGTTGGGCCGAAGCTTCTGCTCACAAACCACTTTCCTCATTTCCTCCACTGATGGATCGGACTGTACCAGGTCATAGTAGGGCAGCTGGTAGTCCTCATGGATGCCTGTCAAGAAAATATGTTACTGTGGATCTTCTTGGTAGTTTAGACTAACTGATCACACATACATCCATCCATCTATACAGACACTGCTATGTATATTTTTCTATTCATCTCTGATCCATCATTTCCTTTATCAACCTGCCATGTCCCATTCATTCACACCGCTCATCAATGCCACATTTGGTCCTCACCTCCCATTGAACAGCGGCTGGCAATCTCCCAAAAGACCAGCCCCATGGCGTAGATGTCAGCTCGCTTGAAAGACTCAAAGTGTTTCATGTTTATGGAATCATCCAGGACCTCTGGAGCCATATATCTGAGCAGAAAAATAATGGATTCACGTTAAATTATTCAGAGTTTTAAGCTCTTACTGTTGAAAAGATAATCTGAAAGCACAGTTGAGATCATTAGAGAAAAAACAGTTTAACAGCACAAGTAAGCTGAATCAGGCTGGCATTTTCCTAATCCTACATTGCACTTTGCCTTCCTGTTTGATGTCCAGAGCAGTGTGCACAGGGGGGAGAGCAAATCCCTTAAAAAAGGACTGTAGTCTATGATCATATAGCTAATTTATACAACCCTTTTTTTATACACAACACTCTAACTTCATATATTTAACTTAGGTCGCAGTAGCAATGATCTTTTATTCGCCAATACAAACAAGAGGAATGATAAGTGCAAACAAAACCTGTTTTCGATGTTCATATGGGCACGTCGTGTTGTTTGTGAGACTTAAATAGTTGTGAGCTTACCCTTTATTTCTGCCATCAAGCAGAAACCAATTAGGTTAAGCAATGTATTTCCGCCTTTAGATTGCCAGTAAAAAATTATTTATTCATACAAATTAGTGAGCATTTTTTCGAATGATTTGTCATCTGCTTTTATTGAAGCCTTTCCTTTGGTTCATTAAATGCATTGCAGCTGTCTGAAAGCAGCAGGACAGGCACAGCTGCCAGTCCGAAATGCACCACATCGTGATTAAGACACATTACACATTTTGATTCACTGTGGTGACCTGACAAAATGCACAAATCACAAAAAGCTTAAATAATTGGCAGTATCAAAGTGGTCAATGTGCTTTGATCTCTGCCCATTCTGAAATGTGGCGCATCAATAAGAACTAAACCTGTAGATATGACGACTCAGAAACACGCTGCTGATGGTCTGTAATGAGATGGATTCAGCAGTGTAATCAAATAACCACCATTCTGGGCATAAGAGAGCAAGTCTTAATGGATTTCTTTAACTGACTGATGTGCAAATAATGAATGGATGGCCTCCGCCGGCAAACTGCTGGTGCTGCTTCAGATTAATGTGAAGAGGAAAACATCATGCTGAAAGCAAAAGACCTTCATCATTGCTTGCTGAGAAATTTAGAGGAATTCAGAGAAATGTAATTATAATACTAATAGCAAGGGAGCAATTTAATCAAATTTAAAAGCTAAGCTATGTTTATGCATGTTTATCCTAAACCTATTGGTTTAAACTTTGCCCAGTTATGCAAGTAATAACACTAAAGACAATTCTGGGGCTTTAGAAATGCAATTGCCACCCTTCTGCTTTTTACAACTTCGACTGTTTATTTTAAAAAATACCTGATGTCTACCATCTTTAAGTATCGTAAAAGATGTACCATCTCACACTAAAGTCGCTTCGACACCTGTAGCTCAGCTCGTTTGAGGCAAACCAAGAAAAACTATGATAGATTTTATCTTTTTGTTCTGGTCTAACTCATGTCACCACCGACTACAACCGTTTTTAGACAGAACCTGCAACCCTGAACACATGCAGACATTATGTGGAGAAGCTTCATGTGAGAAGGCAAATGTCCAAAGCAGTTGGACTAAACAAAGAAAATGATTTTACCCTGCAAACGTCCTAGTACAAAGACTGTGTAAAATGGGATAAAAGAAATAGGGAATTTTTCAACCTGGTCCTATGTATGTGCTATGTTTGTATATTGAATAAGCTTTTGTTAGGTTTTTCTCTTTTCCACAGCCCAAGTTACCACCCAGATAAACACTAAAGAAACAAGTGCATTAGGACTTTGGAGATTCAACAGGTGGAATATGTTTGCAGTTTGAGCTCTTGGCATAATTTGATAAAATTATCAGTGCAGAGTGAGAACTTGTGTTTGTGCATATGTGATTTCCTCCAGCAGTTCAGGCTGAAAAAAGTGGGCGCTGCTGCAAAGACTTTAGTACAGAATCTTTTTGCAAAGTCAGCTGTCTAATGCTAAAATATTTTAACATTCGCTATTAAAATGGTTTTTATCCTGATCATATTTACGGCTAAATGAATAAAAACCTCAGTATATCGGAATATGCATTCACAATTCAAACAAAATGTTTTTTTCAACAAGGTGCAACTTCTGGGTACGTTGCTGGAAGTTTGACTTGGTAGAAAGTTAGAAAAAACACTGAAGGAGTCAGATCATCCATATGTAACATGGATTTCATACAGTGCTGGAGCTTCTGTCTCCACTGACCTGAGGCCTACTTAATCATTTAGTGGCACTGTAATAAGCCCGCAGCATTGAGACGGAGGCGGGGGTGTCAGCGGGGGGTAGGGGCATATATACAGAACTAAATTGGGGGAGAGAAAAAAATTGTAGGACGAGAGCTCTGCTGGCATCACTGTGGGAGAGAGGAAGGAGGAACAGTTGGACAAAGTGTTAGTATGGCCTCAGTGCTGCGCTCACTTTCCAACCCTGAGGCTAGACAAGTTTAGATAATAGAACAAGAGATGTGTGGACAGAGACACAGAGAGAAAGTGACAAGTTTCCAGCCTGGAGAATAACTAGTCGAGCAGAAAGAGAAGAGAGAATGTGTAAATATATGTATGGTCATTCCAACTGTGAGATATTATAAGCTTCTACAATGTGAAACCGCTGTGATATTCCATGCTGTACCATATCTCTGTTAAAACTGCATCAGCTAAACTTGCTTATGCTAACACAGTCATAGCCAAAGTAACTTGCACTAGATGGATGAGGTTTTCTTTGCTGTAGTCTACTTGAGCTCACGGACATTAGACATTTTAAGAACCGCCTGCGAGTATCACAGCAACTACAGCATAGGATGGAAATGAGTGTATACAGTCAAAGATCAGAGTCCTCTTTAAAAGAGGGTTAGGCTACCTTTTGGTTCCCACTCTGTGGTTTGGAGCGATGTCAATGGTGTCGGTGGCTGAGTCATGACGGACAGCTAGACCCAGGTCAGCAATGCAGCAGGTCCCGTTCTTCTTCACCAGAATGTTCTTTGACTTCAGGTCTCTGTGGGCGATAGCTGGCTTACCTGCAGACACATAGTTGTAAATTTAAAAGAACCCCTGCACTCAATAAAACTTAATATTCACAACTACACACTTTATGCTTGATCCAGATACTTTACAACATTCCTGCACACTTTCTCAGATCACATTAAAGTGTGACTTCCTATGATTGTAGTTTGTGGTACACACACACACACACACACACACGTGTGTCAAGAAGCTTATATCAGATGTTTTTATATTATAATATAACTCCTACAGATGACCTAATCTGGAGGGGTTTTACAGGTAAAATAACTTTCATATTGTTCCCCTTAAAATAGAGATGGTACTCTTGGATTGATCTGCTCCCCAGAGCTCCTTCATTTGCAATCATGATGATGAAAAACTATTCAAAATCATGATATCTGGAGATGTTTTCAAATAGAAACAATAAAGATTTTTATATAGAAAAAGCAAATGAAATCCAAAAGCACAATATAAATATGAGTTAAATATAGTATGATAAGAAAAAAATGATGGTGGTCTAAAATATCTAGATCCCACAACAATTTATCTATTAAACAAATATACCTACATACCCAGTACATAACTATAAAATAACCATATCGAATACATAACCTCTTGAACATTAACTTCAACTGCATTTCATATATTTACAATATTTAGGCTTTTGGGACAATATATTACATTATTGAACTTATTGCTTAAGTTGTACTTTGGGTAGTAGAGATTAATTGAAAACAACAAGTTTACACTATTACATGTGAAAAGACTGTGCTTTGAATTTACAACCCATTTCCAGTTTTAGCAATGCAACCGATACTGGGTAGTTATGCCATGTACCCATGTGAAATGTAGTGTAACGTGGAAATGAGTGCTGCAAAAGACTGAGCACTAACATTCACTCTTCAACCTCCAGTCAGCAAGCATAACTTTGTGTGTGTGTGTGTGTGTGTGTGTGTGTGTGTGTGTGTGTGTGTGTGTGTGTGTCAGTAAGAGAGAGATTGAGAGACTGATGTCCACCCTACAGAAACTGCAGCATTGTTTTTTTTTTTTTGCTTGCAGCTGTCAGCAAGCTTGCTTTATAAAATCCAATTATACCCAGTCAGGGTGTTTGGTTAGTCTGATCAAGTTTGGACATATTTTTTCCTTAAAGTCTTTTATATAAGATTAGTTTCATGATTATAAGCATCTGACTGTTTAATAAAATGAATACATGTAGGTGAATTTGATATTTCTTTGCTAATACAAAATATTAAAGAAAATGCATGATATAAAATACTAAATGTGACATGGTTTGCAAGTTTAAAAAAGTATCCTCAGAAAGGCATGCTGTGCACAGGTCTCACCTTGTGTGCCCACTATCTCCATGTGGAGGTGGGCAAGGCCGCTGGCTGTGGACAGGGACAGTTTGATCATGCCCTCCACTGTGACAGTGTAGCGGTTCAGGTAGTCAAACAGGGAGCCGTGTTCATGGTAGTCTGACACCAGCCACAGCTGAGTCCAAGTCCCATTATCTACACACAGACAAACAATGAGATGAATGGTTGGCGATGAACGTATCGTATTTCTGTGTTTCTACTAGAGTCTCAGCCGTTTAATCATATGGCATAGGTTCGATGGGGTTGAAGTTCGAAGGTTCGTAACAGTTGAAATTATTGGAAGCACTCTGAATATATCTGTGAATGAAAAGACAGCGGAGAGTCATCCAGAGAGAGTGAGGGTTTCACCGGCATCACTAAGTCACCTTTGTTCTGGTTTGCAGTCAGTCTTCATTCTTTAATGCAACTTCATTTGAGCCTTTAACAGTAGCTTAATCTGTTTCTTCACATGTTCATTAATACCTATGTATTTACTTATTCTAGTATCTTTCAGCTGTTTTGTCTAATTCATATTTTATACTGTCACCACAGAAAAGTGGGTCTTATCTTAATCCAGCCCCTCATAGCTTTTCTGGAGATTCTTCACCTTTGTTGTCAGCTGCGATGAAGCCCAGAATATTCTCATGCCTTAGCATCACAGTTTGGTAGATCTCAGCCTCACGGAACCAGGAGCGTTCCTCACGGGAGGAGAAGATCTTCACAGCAACTTCCTCCCCACGCCATTTGCCCCTCCACACCTCCCCGAAACGGCCTTTGCCAATGCTCTCTTGGAGGATGATGGTTCTGGCAATGGTCCTCTGGACCAGCAGTGGCAAGCCTGGAGACAAAGGAAAGATCAAAATTAAAACATATTTTGGAGAGGAAAGCAAAGTGTTAAAGTGAGCATACTGGCTTTTTAGAAGACAACTTGACTCATTTGATTAAAACCATAAGAATTCTCAGGTGGAAAGATGTCCCACTCTTTCAAACAAAGTCATATTTTTGACTTGTTTTGATCACAAAACATGTTCATTAAACAAAATAATAATAACACACACAAAACGGCAATAGACATAATAAAAGGACAAGTAAGGAGATCCATATGCAAAACACCACAAGAAAAACTAAACAGTAAACTGTGAAGTGTGCAAACAGTAAAAGACGGGTATGAACATATTCTGAAGCATCTTTAGGTGACCAGGAGGGTTGAGTAAATAATATCAACAATACAGCAAATTAATATTATGAAACAGAAAGTGTTAATAATAATAAGAATGTTTTCATGCAGACATATGCTACAGGGACTATAAAGATCATCTTACTGTACACAAACAATTAAACTGAGCATTTATAAGTTGCTTTGCAGGAATTTTTAAAAATATAATCAAGATATACATCATGCATCACAAAACAGCCTAAAAACATTGTGATAATATTTTTATTACCATTTTGCCGAGCCCCATGGGCAAACAATCAAGTCAGCTGCTTCTGACTTTACCAAATGCAGCTGAATCTGGAGCACTTTTCGTTTGTTACCAAGTTCTGGAAAGGTGTGTTTGCCGTGTCTCTGGATGAGACAGGTCTCATCCAATCTTCCTTTTTCAACTGTCCTTCACCACTGATGCACTCATGGATTAAATGATGTGGCATTCAGTTTGCTTACATGCACTTAAGTAACCAGGGTACAGTGGGTTGTCTTAGTTGAGCTAATTTCCTCACTGTCCTGTAATCAGAAAAGCTGGATCCTGAAATTGAGGTAGGGGATTATGGAAACTGCATTCGACCAGGCAGGTATTTCCTGGAGAACACCGATTTCTCTGGGTGTCATGCGCTTTCTTTAACAGTGTATGTGCATAACAAAAGCTGCAGAATGGTAGTGAAAGGCCTAATTTGGGGGAATCATTAATGGAATCATTAATGCCAGCCTGTATTTAAATCAAATTCCCCACAAAGTGCCTTGTATAAATCTAAATAAGTCTCTTTCCACCAGAGTTTTTTATTCATTATGTGTATGAGTTCTGAGACTCTTTTCTTTCTTCTTCTGCTCTTTCTTCCCCTGCAGTTCTCATTCTGGACTGACATGAACTATGAACACAGCCAAACCAAACAATAAAAAAAACTGCTTTTTTGTCACTATACAGTTAAAATTTCAAAATAAGCTAGAGGAAGAGAAAAGAAGTCAGTTAATCACTCGTCTGCTACATGTACAATTATGTGCAAAAGTCAGTAACCACTCTTTGAATTTAAATTGTTTTGTAACAACATAATAAAATTCACAGTAGGGATTGGCATTAGGCAAATACGACCTTAGATGAACAAAAACATTACTTTTTCTTTCAGTGTCCCATTATTTAACAAAAATGAAGCCAAAAAGTAAAAAAGAAAAAGAAAACGTGGGCAATACTAAGTACCTGCCGTCACTGAATAGTCTGTAGATCCACCTTTAGCAGCAAAAACTTCAAGAATATTTGCCTGCGTAACTCTCGCCTTGTTGAGGAGGACATTTGGCCCATTCTTTTTTACAACATCGCTTCAGTTCACACAGCATCCACTTATGCTCAGCTCTCTTAAGGTCCACACAGCCTTTTAATTGGGATAAGTTCTGGTATTTGAAAGGCTCATTCAAAAGCTCTTTTTTTCAGGTTTTGAAAGGTAAATTTACAGGTGTACTTCATATCATTCATATCATTGTCTTCATATCATTGTCCTGATACACCATATCATTTCAGCCAAGCTTTAGCTGTCGGACAGATGGCCTTCCATTTGCCTCTAGAATACTCTGTTATAGAAAGTCCACTCAGTGACTGCAAGGTTCCAAGGTCCTGTGGCTATATAAACAAGACCGAATCATCACGTCTCCACTGCTGTGCTTGACAGTGCATATCAGGTTTTTCTGCAAAAATGTTGTGTTTGGTTTTCACCAAACATGGCACTGGACATTAAGGCCAAACAACTCCACTTTGGCCTCATCTGCCCATTGGAAATTGTGTCTTGTGGTTTGTTCAGATGCAGTTTTGGATACCTCAGTCATGTTCTTTTAAGAAAGAAGGTTTGTCCTGGCAACTCTTGCAAACAAACTGTACTTGTCCTTTAAGCTATCTTGGACTTTAAATTTTAGTTGCTTGGTTTTGTTTTTCTACGAGCATTGCATGGTCTGACCTTGGGGTAAAAGTGCTGGCATGTACACTATTGTGAAGATTAGCAACTGTCTTTCTCCCACCACTTGTCAATATTCATTGTCAGTACAGATTGTTAAATTCCAAATTGTTTGGATATGGCTTTATAACCCTTTCCAGATTGAAGTAAAACAATTGCTTCTTTAAGATCATTACTTAAGACTCTGAATTGTGTAACCTTTTTCAAGAAACAGTGGCACATTTAAAACATTTGATGTTCTTGTGGTTGTCTGAGGATTTATTTGCCTGATACTAAGACCTACTATAATCAGACGAATTATAATATTTTAAACTTTAAAAACTTTTGTACGTGACTGTTTTTACGCATAACCCAGTAACCGGGTTTTGTCAGTGGATGGAGTAAACTCAAGTTTCCCCAATTATTCAAGAAAAGCTGTTTCTCTGAGTAATGTGGTTACTTAAATGAATGTAAACAAAGTCAATGTCAGTATAAATTATTGATAGCTACAAGCTGTGAGATTTACCATTTGAGAAAGATTTTCTGGGTATTGTCTGCATGATCTATAATAATACTGTGGAAGAAAGCACAAGGTTTAGGTTCTGCTTAATCACTTGATAAGCAGAGGATTGTGATAAAAGTGTATCTTAAGTGGAGCAAAAAGTTTTTGTAAAAGTTATTTTTGAAAGTTTTCTAGATTTGCTACCACTGAGTTTTCTTCTCTAAAACCATTTGACCAGACATGTTTCAATTTATTAACAACTGCAACAAGTAACAAGTTCAGGGCCATTATATAGAGAACATTTTTTCAGCTCATCAGTGTGATAAACTACAGAGGGAAACAGAAAATGGAAGTTGAATGAAAATCATCCTCTGATTTTAATGTTCAGTGTGACTCAGTATAGGGAAACAGCTTGCACAGGTTTGCCAATGTGCTAACACTATACCAGTTACACACGCTGCTGCACACTGTGCAATACGAAGGAAATTACTAAGACACTGAATCCACTTCCCTCCTTGGCAGTGTGTTGGAGGTGTCAGTCTCTGCAGAGAAGTGCTAATTAATGGCCCGCATAAAGAACAGCTTTTGCTAGTAGGGTGTGTGTTTTGTGTGTAAACAGCCTGCATTTTTATAGTAATAATTAAATGTTTTAACCCATTTAATCCTAACTGGTGGAGAGATTTCAAATAACCATGAGATATGGCTATAGTAAAAAGTGATTCACATACACTTTTTAGTATGTAACAAAAACTTACAGGTGACGTTTGGTGTTAAAAAAAAACCCACACAATTCTAAGAATTGATGTTCAGAGTGCCCACGTGCCAAAAACAACAGACTTTATGGTGGTGGGGAAACCTAAGAGTTTCCACATGCGTCAACTCAGCCACACCCGAGTCCAGTGAAATAAAAAAATGAATCTTGCAGAAAAACAATTACACTATTACCACTATATTGTCGAGGAGTCAGATTGTCAGATCTTGTTTCCAAGGAACTAAATGGGCCTGTTAAAACTGCTACATATAAATTCATCGTGGTGAGTCGTAGTTCCCTGATGCGGACACACAGCATGTGCACTTTGCAGGGTGAGACACACACACACACAAACAGATGTAACACAGATGTTTCAGGAACACCAGGATTTTTAGGTGCCTACCTGATCCTGAGCCAGATGTGGTCATGTCATAGATGAGGTCCTTCAACGTTGTTCCAACAGTAATGAAAGGATGGTCCATGGATGGGTCCTCTTCGTTGGGTACTCGATGGTGGTGGTGATGATGGGCCCCAGCACCCCCAGCAGCCAGACCCCTGTGGCTGTGGCAAACATAAAATGCTACAACAAGCAGCAGGCAGAGCACGCATACGGGGCCGGCAATCACTGCTGCAAGGGCCACAGGGCCCAGAGGAGGAGGTTTTTCGGTGGGGACTGAAAAACAGAAATAAAAGACACAGAGTTGATTAGAATGTAAACAGGTGGGAAGTTAATGTGTGACCTGTGAGGGTATTCAGCTAAAGCTGAGTTAGACTGTTGTGAGCAGGGTAGCAACAACACAACAGTTCTGGCACTCCTTGCCTCCACCGTGGGGGCGGAGTTGTCTGTATTTTTTACATATTGATTTGATCACATTTAATTGTTCATGTCAACTCATAACCCATAATGTTAGATGCATGTCATGGATGTACAGCGCAGTGAAAGAAAGTATACGCCCCTTTCTAATTTTTTACTTCAAATAAATTTTGCACATTTGTAACATTTAAATGATTCAGATGATTAAACAAACTTTACAGGTATTACACAAATATAAACCCAGCAACTAAAAAATTTAGTTTTAAAATGATAATATAATTTACTAAGGGAAAAAAGCTGACTACACGTGTGTTGTTTTGATTTGAATAGTAGAACAGAGGTGTGCTGCTCATGTGACATTCTGAAGTTGTTGCACATAAAGTCAGGCCAAAAGTAAACCATAAAATTCAAGTAAATGGCAAGTAATGGAATTTTACAATGATTAATTAATTCATAGTAATATTAATTGTTCTATACAACAGTCTGATGGAATGTAAATGAAATTAAACAGACAGCTGGCATGACTGTAGTGTTTAAAAAAAGCTTTAATAACACATGGATAAAATTTGTAACAAACTTTGAAAATATTTAAAAGGATCTACAAAGTTACATCGGTACTTTGCACAAACCCATTTGATAGAAATTACAGCTTCAACTCCTACGAGGTAAATTCCACAGCCCCTTTCTGGAATTCAGGCATAATCTAGACTTTATCCAGAGGGGGTGTATGTGTAAATGCAAACATCCAAGTATTTTGGTCCTGACACTAGCTGGATCGTCACGATCTCCAGCCTAGCTCATCTGTGAATAGAGAAGGAAATACTCCAGAGGATTTACTATGAGTGAGGTGGAATTTTGATTTCCTATGAAAAGTCTTGTATTCACAGTTACGCTACTATCTCCTTAAGCTTTAGAATTCTAAGGTAATATTAAGCAATGTTGGAAAAACAATTATAGACACTGTACATGCCGTAGATTTTAAAAGATTTTGGGTTTTTTTTTTAACCGCTGGTTTTGTTTGATTTATTGTAGTCCCTTTTAAGGTTATTCCCAATGCAGAGCCACTTAGGTGTCTCTCGTTTCTATTAAATCTATCTTGTTAATGTTGGAAGCCTCATTCTCATATTTAATGCTCCCAGTATACAGTCCACAAGAGCCACTTCATGGGCTACTGTTGACTTGTTTGAAGGATTCAGTTTATTAAAGCTTCAGCATTACAGAGTGGGGAGATATCATGATAAACAGCAGCTTTGTAACAAAAAACACATTTTGTGTTGGTTGACAACAGAGATTGAGAGTAATATGTAGAGGCTGTTAAACAAAGTGAGAAATAGGGCAGGCACCAATAAGGCTTTTCCTTTTTTCTTTTATTGGGGATATAAGAAATAAAGATGAAGACTGAGAAAGAAGGTTGGACAGAAACAGAAAACGTGCTTTAGCACCTATTCACTGCTATTTATCCATCCGATCCGACCATTTAATCTGTTTATATTAGTGTTTCTCCATGACTTATCTGAACAACAAATCTACCCAAATAATTATTTGAGAGCCTGTGACACACTTAACTACCTACAAACTAACATAAATTAAAAAAAAAAAACCCTTGTAAGAGGGCTTATATTGCTGCTAGGCCCAGAAAAGCCTGAGAGCTTGGGAGAAATCAATGCGCGGATGAAATGAAAGTTCCTGTATCTGCACACCTGCATACTATTTTAGTGCAAGCTGCTGAAGACAAAGAAACATTAAAAGGGAACATAAGAGGTCAGAAGCGCTTAAAAACAAGCTTATATCCTCATAATTAAATGTATTTTCAGATTTCATTGAATTTTCCCCCACTTCTAAACCACTCCAAATAACCCATGTGATTAGGGTTTGAGGACTTATTTCAATTTGTGACTTTCCACTAGATTAGCATAAATGTTTTTGACTTACTCCATTTTATTCAAAATTCAGGCTGATGAAAAAAGTAACAAACAATAAATCTGATAAGACGATCAGCCAGGTCACAGAAAATTGTAGGTAACCGTTGCCGTAATTACGTGTTCCAGACAGAAATATAATCAATGGCCAGCACAGGTAATGTTAAAACTTTCCAAATTGTCTGGTATTCAAAGAGAAACACAGCTTTCATTCTTTCTTTGAAAAGAGGACACACTGCACAAAATACACTGAGGTCAGACTGAGTTTTGTCTATTCAAATGACTCTGAATCAGATTTATAATCATTACCTTTTTATATTAAAACTATGCTTTCCATTTGTTACAACATTGTTGAAAGCTAAGATTCCATAACTATTGGTACTTAGTATAAGGTAAGACTTTATTACAAACTCTTGTGTTACAGCAGCAGTAAGGCTAAAACACAAGAAACAACCGTATTCACTGTGCAAACAAAGTTTTAAAAAAAAGGAATCTTGTATCTGCATATGTACATATTTAACAGTGGAAAAGAGGTGATAAATGAATATTGCACATCTCCTGGCTATAACACAACAACCATATTCACCGTGTATCATTGCAGTGATGCATTTGCAGCATTCATTTCAATGTGTATTCTGCTTACATGTAAGTAAGTAACCTACCTAAGATAACATGGGCTGAAGAAAACATTACAAAAACTAATAACTAATAACACAAACATTTCTGGAACCTCCTTATGCTATGATTACTTCAGATATTAGCTGTGGCATCAATTCCATGAGCTCATGATTTTTCAAAATATTTATTTCCAGAATTGCATTATTTTTTCACAAAGATCTTGTATTGAGCTTTTACTGATGTATAGGGTGATATGATACAGTCTGACAACTGTACATTCCAAAGATTTTCGATGAGCTTAAAGTCTGGACTGAAAATGATGCTCTGTGTCCCCTGAACCCATCTTTCACAATTTAAGCCACATGAATCCTGGTGACTCTACAGTATGCGTTGTACTCACAATTACATACATGATTTTGCTGTATGTAGTGACCCCTTAGTGACTTTTTTCAATCTTTGTTAAGCTGGTATTTGGTCTGTTCTTTTTGTTATTAGCTTCAGCCTAGGAATCACTGAGTGTTTACATGTTTGATCTAAAAGGCATGTGAATTTGTTTGGGACAGGAGTTTAAGTTGAGTGCAGACACTGGCCAAATCACAACCGATGCAATGCTCTGTTGGGCAATGATCATGCAAAAGTCAAACCAATCCATATGATCCAAAAGGCAGCAGCAAGTCTCATTTTAGATCAAGGACACATGTCACGCCACTGTTCTATGCACTGGCTTCTAGTAGCTGCCCACATCACGTTCATGCTTTGTACCTCACTTGGAAATTGCTTCAGTTGAAAGCTTCTGTCAAATGACTAACTGTGCTTTCTTTATAAAATAAATTTATATTGAGCTGAGCAACTAGTTAATTCTTTCTGTTTTGAATAACAAGTTGTCTTTTGGTTTTTGTTAAAGCTAAATGTAACTTGACTACTTTTTTCTCAAAAATGGACAGACTTTATTAGTGTGGGTCTACTGCAGTGTTTGAATTCTCACTATTCTTGAAGCTTGAGTGAATAACAGTAGGTTTCAAAAGGTCCCAAAATTACAGGTAAATTTAGATGTGTGAGGAATGTCAAACAGCAAATTTCTGAGTTAGTAGAGAATTAAGTTTTTCTTAAATGCTTCGTAAAGAGAGAAAGAAAGTATTCCAAATAATATTTATAGAGCTCATTTGAAAAAAAAAAAACAGAAACACCATTCTTGCCTAAATGTTTTTTATGCAGAAAAACATTAAAATCACTGTTGCTCATTTAAAATGTGTTAAAAATGAATGCTTTACAGCAGAAACAGGTAAATTTCAGACCTTTTCTTGAACAAAGGAAATAATTCTGTTCCATTTATATATAAGGTGTATAAGGTGGCAATGGTTGTTTAATAGGTGAGGTGAAGTCTGGTAATAATTTAAGTACAGTAGAGTATTAAAATTGTTAAAGTTGTAAGAAAAAAACAGTCTGACAATAATTCATGCAGGGTTGTCACAGTGGTGAAGGAAGTAACTAAGTTAGTAAACTTCAAATGTCTATTGTACAACTGATGAATTACTAAAATATTGTACACTGAAAACTAAACACATGCACTGCAATATGGTTACATTTTACAGTTTATCTGTGGAGGAGGTCTCTGAAAAGGTAAAACACAATAACATTCATGCTCGTAAGTTCACCAGTCTTGTGACATAAGCTAATTATTTTTATTTTTTGCAATTTCCAGCACTGCCCCAAATATTGCAATTTTAGGAAACTCTCAGGCATGTAATTTTTGATTTCACAGAAGTGCAAATTGGAAAATGTATTTTAGCAGTTTAGCAATCTGTAAATAATTATATTTTGTCGTCTTTACTCAAACAACCCATTGGCCGTTTGACATTCCCTGCAGTGCACAATACCTACTAACACAGGATTTTTGTATTTTCAAATGACTTCTTCTGTTTTCTTTCTTTGTCAGAGAAGCTGAGGAGATTCAAGCTGTAACACTCACAGCCTACCTTACAAGCTGTATTTAATGAACATTTGCAAATTCACATAAAGAAAAATAGGATAGGGCTGTAGCAGACAACATATGCATGGTTCAGAATCCTGCATTATAGTAATGTTAATCTACTACTACTACTAGTACTCTTTTGGCTTTTCCTATCAGGGGTCGCCACAGCGAATCATCCTTTTCCACTTCACTCTATCCTATGCGTCTTCCACTCTGACACCAGCTAACCTCATGTCCTCTGTTAGGACATCCATATATCTCCTCCTTGGTCGTCCTCTCGCCCTCTTGCCTGGCAGCTCCATCTCCAACATCCTTCTACCAATATATTCACTATCCCTCCTCTGCACATGTCCAAACCATCTCAATCTGGCCTCTCTGACTTTGTTGCTAACACAGGCAACGTGCGCTGTCCCTCTGATGAGCTCGTTTCTTATTCTGTCCAACCTTGTGACTCCTAAGGAGAACCTCAACATCTTCATCTCTGCAGCTTCCATCTTTGCCTCTTGTCTCTTTCTCACTGCTACTGTCTCTAACCCATAGAGCAGAGCTGGTCTCACCACTGTCCTGAACACCTTTCCTTTGAGTCTTGCTGACACTCGTCTGTCACACAACACTCCTGTCACTTTCCTCCACCCAGTCCAACCCGCCTGCACTCGCCTCTTCACCTCTTTTCCACACTCCCCATCACACTGAACTGTTGACCCCAAGTACTTAAACTCCTGCACCTTCTTCACCTCAGCCCCCTGTAACCTCACACTTCTACCTTGCTCCTTCTCGTTTACACACACATACGACATTATAGTAATGTTAATATTTAGCAAATATGTAAAACTTTGGACTTCCAATTGGAAGCCGTCCACTTCTCTCTTAAAAGTGTTGCTGACTCTAAAGTCAATGCAAACAAATCCACTTTAAGCAACCTTGACTATCTCGGTATAAAAAACATGCATCTTTCTCAACTAAACTATGAATATTGAGACAGACTCAGCAAGGAGACAGAGTGGGTGAAGCGAGTCCAGACACACCTCTTCATTAAAGTGTCTCAATGTGTAAACGGGAGAAACCAAATGAAAAGAATGAAAAGTTGTCTCTCTTTTTTAAATTTGAAATTCCTGAAAATTGACAAACTTTTCAAAAGCTCACAGAAAAACCAAAAAAGTGAATGCCACTTGATAGCAAATAAACCAGCTAGGAGAGGCTGCCACTTTTGTAACCCTACCTACTTTGTAAATAGGAGAGCATATCCCTCCCCACTTCTGACTTCCCAGAAGACATGGTGAAAATCACCCACCAAAAAGTGCCAAGGTAAAGAGCTATGATATGAAATGCAGGGTTTTTAGCTTCTTTGGTTGATCTGAGGAGTGTGAGTAAGTAAATAGGTTAGTTTAGGAACAAAGAGGGTTGGTTCTAATTCACATATTTTATATTTATGCTGTCAACATGTTGTGTAACCCAAGTGATAGTTTTACTAAACGAGCTAAAAAAGAGCAAACTAACACAACGCTGCTCTTTGCTCTTTCACAATGCTCTCAGTCTCTTAAAGATGATAATATATAGTCGTCTCTGAGATGTCACTCGGATTTAGATTGTGTTAATTTGAAGAACTGTAATTTATTTTTTGTAAGGTCCTAAATCCTCTTCTGTAGAAAAGATGCTGCAGTTCAATTTTAACATTTGAGATTTTGAATATGAAATGAAGATTGTCTTTTATTTTGAAATAATCCAAAAACCTACATAACATGTAACACTGTTTCTATTGAGGTTAGTGGGTTTCTAATTAAAGCCAAAAACCCACAAAGATTTGACACTGTTTGTCTTGTAATAAGCACAATTAGACTGTTTGAATGAGTGCTGAGCCTATATATGTATATGTATAAACACACACAAAACCACACACTTTGTACCTCTATCCGTGTGAGGACAGTCTTTGACATAATGCAATCCCTACCCCCTTGCCCTAACCCTAACCATCACAAGTGAATGCCTAATCCTAACCCTTATCCTTACTCTTTGACATAGTCCTTTATTTTTTTATGCATGGCACCTCTTCTCTGCATGTAACTGTAAAATTGTAATAAGATTCTTCAGACTGAGATCTTTGTAAATCAACTGAGAGCTCTTACAAACTATTTAAAACTGGATAATTATGAGCTGGTCTGTATTTTCAGCCAATGGTTTAAAAATTTAGATCTATTTTGAAAGAAAACATAATTGTATGCACTGCTAAGAGTTGCTGTAACTTTTTTAAATACAGATGCTTATGATTGTCCATGTTGCGATATCGGCCCAATGTAGACAAAAACAACAGCTACTATCTTCAATTAACGTTTCAGAAAACCTTCCAAGGAACGATGAGTCTGTGTTAATCTAAACACTTAATAACAACAAGTAACAAAAGCATGTGATTTACCAGGTGTGATTGGAGTGGGATTTTCGTTGCAGTAGTCCGTGGTGCAGCACACTGGGTAAATGCCCGTGTCATGTTTGACGGACGGGGCACAGATGAAGGGCCGGTCTCGTGGGATCAGTTCTTTTTCCTGTACACACTGGCGCTGCTCCATGATCAGCTGGTTGCGTGACTTGCGGTAGGCGACGAAACAGACGCCATCTGTTGTGCAGCTTGAGTTAGCGCTGCAGCGATCGCAGTAACACTGGAGCGCTAAAAGAAAAACGAAGAAAAGAACATTAAGAAAGGAATAAAACGGAATAAACCTTAAACACTAATACTTGATATGGTTTTACGGAAATGTCACGGTATATATGAACATAATCCAACACTAGTAAAAGAGGCTTAAAACATTTTTACCTGTTTACACTATTTTAAAGAAAAAAGTTGGACGTAATAGTTTTTTATCATATTTCAAACTGCCAACTCAGGCCTGCAATTGGATCAAAATGTGATTGATCGGGATTGGGTTTTATCATCAGTATCATCCTAAATACTAAATGCCAAACATCTACATGTTTGTGGGTTTTAAAATGCTAAATTACTAGAAATTGATGGAAGAAACAAACAAGATAAGATCATTTAAAATATGAATAATAATAAAAACTTCTTTCATATGATGTGCTTTACTATTTTCACTTCCTTATTGAGCACTTCCTGGGAGTGTTGCTGAGCTATGCTTATTTACACTGTCAAATTTATGTGCAGTCTGATTAAACGAAAATGATAATATTATTAAGTAGGACTTCAGTGTTAAAAAACAAACATGTAAAGAAATAAAAGTAATGTTATGCGCTTTCATTTCAAAAGTATGATTTTTTTATTATGTTTGAAATCACATCCACGACACGCTCTCTCACTACTGCGTGTCTGCATTTGAAAAGAAACTCTCACAGATGGAATGTGAGACATTACACCACTTCAGCCTTATGCATACACGAACTCCTACTGACTCATTTTCATCAGAAAGACAGAAACAGAAAAAACAGACAGATAGCTGTCTAACAGCTGGGGAGCACATGGCTCGCATCTCAGGTAGGTCACAAATCAAAATGTTTCTGTTTACATTGCTGCTAACATCACATATAATTGGACAGAATAACGAGGCACTGCAGAATTCTGCATCACAAAAGATCTACCTGGTTTCTCAGACCAACTGTTACAAATGTAAATGCCATTGTTTCACCTACAGTAGAGGCATGGCAGCCTGCCATGCCCAAGAGACCGCGAGAAATGCCTGCAAGACAGATTCAAAATTTATTTAAATCTGGTGATGTTACGTTCACCACTGATCCACTTATTTTTAACGTCACGCAGGCATGTACCAAGGATTCCAAAGGCTGTTTTAGTTTAAAATCTGTGATATCAAACTTTTTTTTTTTTTTCTGAAACCTAAATAAACACAGTCACACCTCCACACAACCCTGCAGGAAGGACTTTGAGTGAATATAACTCAAGTGCACATTTCTCTTGTCTGCTCCTCTGTGGCCTCTTTGCTCTGCAGGTGTGTGTGTCGCTCCTGGTCAAACAGATGCACAGACCTAAAAACGGATTTGGGTAATGTTTATGATATAGTGCTCCACATAAAAGCAAAAATAAAAATCTAATATATGAGACTTGGCATGATAAGTTGAAGGAATTACAGTATGTTCTGTCTAAAATGGTACAGTAATATTAATAGTACAGCTGCATTTACCTTCTAAACAGATATTGGTACAGTTTTTTGATGTGTAAAAAGTATTGTTTAGATTCAATGTCAGCTGTCATCCAAATACCTAATTAATGTAACAATATTACCTGTGAATCCTCAATTATTTCAGCCCAAATGATCATACTTTAATTTCTACGTTTATCTATAGGGGTCTGCTAAGCATCTGCTGCTGTAAGGCTTCAGATGTGATTACAATATGAGGACTTATAGGAACAGCACAGATCGAATGGGTTTAAAAATCGCTTTGCTTCAAAAAAAAAAAAAAAAAAAAAAAAGATAAGCTCATTCAGAACAAAAATTGAACTTCATAACTGAATCTAATAAATGCTGCACACCAGGCCTCAGGCTAGGCAATAAGTGCACTTGTTTATCTAGTGCATTGTAAATTAAAAGCTACCCACTAAGTGCAGCATCCCACAGACAGAGTCGTGCTGCTGTAGTCTGCTTGGACAAAAACACATGACGTTTAGATGTGCCTCCAGGGTTTTAAACAATTTACAGTGTTAAGGAAATTCATTCATTTCTTATGTTTTAACTCAGTTGAACTTTATCCTATGGAATTCAAAGATCAAGTGTTAAGCTTGTATTTTGCCATGGTTAATGGGTCTTTTTGGAAGAGTTCCAAAAAACATGTTGGAGCTGCAGGTCGGGACATCTTTAATCATGTCTAAACTCATGGGAAATAGCAGGACAGACACTAGCAGTGCTTAATGTAAAAAAGTCTGCTTAGCGGCCCCTTAGGCATCAAACCATTAGCAGTGATGTTATGGAGTATTATGAATAAACCAGGCCACTCTCTCAGTCTGTGTCCTTGCTCACAGCACAGGTCAGACAGGAAGACCTCAGAAACACACATTGCAAGGTTGGCGCAACTTTAAACAATACAATGTGTTTTTTTAAAGAAATTCACGTAAAAAGTATCTTTAGAAACGATTCTTACGTCCATCACTCACACATTTCACAGTGTAAACCAAACGTACTCCAAGGTATGAACATTAGATACTGGAACCCCTATGCCAACAACATATGTTCTGTGGTGTAACTCACAGAGACTATCTTGGAAATATTCAACACTGTTAAAGTTGTAATGGTGAGTTGAATACCAGTAAATGTTAAATTACACTGAAAAACGCACTAACAGTCTGAGAATGTTACAACATTTTCCAAGCAGCAACAGCAGGAGTTTTTTGTCGGAACTGTCTAGAAGTGAAATCCAAACAAAAATCAGGGATGTCAATGAATTACAACATCAAAACACAAACTGTGTGCGTGTCTGTGTCTGTACGGCATTTTTCCCAGAAAGAGGAAAAAAGGACACAGACCAGACAGTGGAAAGCACCAGGAGACAACTAAATAAAAGCCAGCTGACTCTGGTCTTCTCTGAGTCAACCTCAGAAAAGATATGTCAGATGATGCCCCGTCTGTATGGCGTCTCAGTGCTACCTGAATCAGCAGGTAGTCCTGTATAATGCTAAATATCAGGAACCACATCCAGAATGGAACTAAATAACAGAACTTTGACTTACATGCCAACATCAGCAACCTATTATTTTCAAACTAAAAGTATTAACTATATACTTCTAAAATAATTTTAGTGCAGAAAGACAGGAAAGGCTCTACGTGGTTCTCTATGAAGCACGGCCTTCAAACAAAAAAAACAGGTTGTGGCAGGTAGGTTGTGGTAAGGGGTGTCAAATATCGGACCAGAATGGTTTTTTTTATGTGAATCAGCCTGTGTGTGGAAAATGGTAAAGGTTAACGAACAGCAGTTACTGATTTTTGAGTCAGCGACAGACAGAGAGACGCAAACACACAAAAAAAATGTACGTTATTAAATATGTCGTTGCGTGCGATGAAGCCAATAAATACTTCCTATTTTCTTGTGGTACTCATCAGTCATAAAAGTTAGCAGAAGTGGAGCTGGACTGGCCAGACCATATAGTCTGACATGTTTTGCTGCTTGCTTATGGCCACACAAATAATAAAACAGTCATTTAAGTGGATCACTGTCATGAGTTACTAGTAACTTGGCTTGCCCTTAGAAAGTCAAGTGTTGCTAGTATTAATAGGTTATGAAAGCTTAGTGAACAACTTTATTATGGTAAATGATCAAACTTTGTCATATGATATTGTTAACCCGACTGACTACTGAAAATCCTTGTATCCGGACAAACACCTGAACATTTTTATTAAAAACTAAACAACAGTTAAAACAATAATGCGTCCTCAACTCTGCTCCTCGAAAATACCACCTTACTGTTTCTACCGCCACAGTTTCTCTCTGTGTAAAAGCCCAATTAGAGCCCTTCTTTCTGCAGATAACCACATACAGACAAAACAAGAGACAAAATCAATCTCTTAGACTACCTAACAACAAATCTGTGCGAGGAAACAAAATGAATAGTGAGCTGATGATCAGTGAAAACACACAGAGGATCCATATGTATAAATCAGTAACATTGTTTTAAGTGAATATGTTCAGGTTTTAGAGATAGCTAGGTTTTGCCAAAGAAGGATGCTTTGAGAGGCTGTGTTTAGAAAAGGTAAAAGCCCCATGATTAAACTAAAGGGTACATTTTATTTTTTCACAGATGCCTGAATCAACACGTTGTTTCTATTTCTTTCAAAATTGTTTTTGTTAGAATTTAAAAACAATTCAAAGAACTGTAATGTTCTAAATCCTCTTCTGTTTTAAATATGCTGCAGTTCAATTTCACCAATTGAAACGTTGAATATGAAATGAAGATTATCTTATATTTTGAAATAATCCAAAAACCTGCATAACATGTAACACTGTTTCTATTGAGGTTAGTGGGTTTCTAATTAAAGCCTAAACCCACAAAGATTTGACACTGTTTAAAGAAGTTTGTCTTGTAATAAGCACAATTAGACTGTTTAAATGAGCACTGGGCCTATATATGTATATATATTTACACCCAAACACACACACACACACACACACACACACACAAACACACAACCAGTCAAAGGTTTGGACACACTTTGCCTATCTAATGGTGTTCCTTTATTTCCCAACTCTATTAAGGCAAGAAATTCCACAAATGAACCATGACAAGGCACGCCTGTAAAATGAAGACCATTTCAGGTGACGACCTCACGAAGCTCATCGGGAGAATGCCAAGAGTGTGCAAAGCAGCAATCAAAGCAAAGGGTGGCTATTTCAAAGAATCTAAAATATAAAACATGTTATGAGTTAATTCACACTTTTTTCCTCACTACTACTAATCCTACATGTGTTCAATCATAGTTTTGATGACTTCAGTCAGAATCTGCAATGTAAATAGTCATGAAAGTAAAAAAAAACATTAATGAAAAGGTGTGTCCAAACTTTTGACTGGTAGTGTACACACAGACACACACACACACACACACAGATATGACAGCTTGAGAGGAAAGACAAACATAAGGCTGCTACAACGTGTTTGGAAAGAATGTGGTCAAATAATATGAGATGCGTTTCACAATGACGCCAGACAGACTGTGTCTGTACGTGTGTGTTGTCACCTAGGGAGCAGTCTTCATAGATCTGACTATTAATATGTCAAGTGAGGTGTGAAGGCAGAGAGAACTTGTCATGAGTGTGTTTGTCTACGGTCCAGTCATTGGTCATAAACTAAATGTGCAATTCTCCATCTATCCCTTCTCCCTCTCTTTTATCTCATCTAACATGCCACCATAGCTTGCAGGGTTACTCCACTTTTTCAACATATAAAGAAACCTGGCCACATAATTAAACATCACTGCTCCATCCTGTGCTGCATGTATCTGCTGTTAATGTGAGAACCTGATGTCCACTGGATGCAGCTGTTCTACATTTTGGCTCCTACAAACAACCCTTTGTCACCTAATTACGTATGCAAATGTCAACATGATCACTCATTTGCATGCCTTTAAATGAGCTTTCTCATTTTTGCTGTTTTAAAACACTGCTTACCCAGACCAGCAGAAATACGACTACAAGTATCTGCCACAGCATCAATGATAAATGAGCAGCATATGTGTGCTCGGCATGCTTGCAAAAGACAAAGTCACCAAAACAACATTAATCGATATGAAACTAAGCCCCTTGCGCTTATATACACTTCACACAGTCAGAAAGACTGGGGTGAAAATTTACAAAACACTGTTAAATCCAGGAGAAGAATAGACGCTTTGAAATGCTGTCCTGAAATTATATGTGCCTGGGACATGACCATGCAAGGAGACAACTGAATCCCTAGTCCAGAGAAAGGAAATAAAGAAAGCTATTAAGAAATTGCATAATTGATTATTTAGGATCTGTGGTTAAAGTCAGAACTCTTAACCCATACTAGGGCCCAAAGTCAGGATATCTGAGCCTGTGCTGCTTTAAATGTTTTGCCTTCATTTGACGGGAAACCCAGATACAGACATATGAAAACAGATTGAGAGAAGAGTATGGCAATTACAGGCCCCTTCCCACAGGATGAACTCTAGATGTAATATTTTCCCACTATTAATAATGCAAACATTTAAGTTAGAGACTCCATTGGTTTTCTTACCTACTCTTCTTGTCCTCTCTCCTAATCCATTGTCTAGCAGCAAATCACTCTGACATTTTAACTTGTGGACCCTTTTTGTAAATTAAAGTTATATTCACATTCAGTGTTGCTCAAGGTCCTCAAGGCTGAGAACCAAGATGAATGTTCAACATGAATGTTCCTTTAAAGGTGTTGAACACCCTTTAAAGGTTTGAATCCTGCATCGTTTACAGGCATATGTAGGCCTGGGCAATGCACCCTCAGGATATGGATGTAGCAGACAGGTTATCTAATCCCTCTCACACACAGACTTCCCATTAGAAAAGCCGCCAGTTTAAAATAGCTTAGAATTAAGAGACATTGACTGGACAGTTTTGTCAGCGGTCTGGGCCCTCTATGTTGTTGCTTTGGATTGGCATTACGTTTTTGTTACCGCTGGTCCTAGTGATATTCTTTTATTGTATCAAATTTCCAATTTATGTTTATGTTTTTTTTTCCTTTAGTTCTATTGCTGTACTAAATAAAACTAACTTTGACACATGGATACAAAAAAGAAATCATAAATACTGTCCAAAAAAGTTTTAATTTCTCGCTATATCTCACAGCTCTAAGCCCATGTGTATTAGCAGTCTTTTCTTATTTCATGGCAAGTATATTGTCATCACCTCTTTGGTAACACAATCGTGTGACACCATTAGTAGAACTATTAATTATGATACGATATGTTAGGATTCTGGACTTTATACTCCTCCATTCCTTGGTTGGTTACTGGTTGACTGACCCATTGCCTTTCATCATCATCGTCATTGCCCCCTGCATGTTTGTATTTAAGGCATTGCGTTTAGGTTTGGGGTTTAGTGTGTCATGGTTCGTTCCGGTGCTTCTCCCTAATCCAGTTCAGCTTTTCTCGATCTCCAGCCTTTGATACTGTTCGGGAGTCTGTTGATCGCTAGGTTTGTTTGTTGTTTGTATCAGTTCATAGTGTCAGCCTCTCTTTAAGACTAGTTTTGGTTCAAAGTGCTTGAATCCTCACTTGAGGGATTCTGTTATAATCCATGTCTCTGCCTTTTAGTTAATATTGTTATCTCCTCAAGTGTGTGTGCTGAGTATTATTGTATCCAGTTACGGTAACCATTTCACAATAACTGCAAACATATGTATTGTTATGCATGTGCACAAGAAAAACTAAATGAGACCTACATGCAGAAAAAGTAGGGCATAAATTCCACATGTACCTTGAACAACTTTGTAGACTGCATTCACAAATCCACACAAGGGGCCACCCTATTTATAATGAACGAGGTGGCCAAAACTTTAGAACCACCGCTACTTATGATGCACTCCACTACACATGACCTCAATAATAAACACGTTTAACTCACTTTTCTGGTAGTTTGAAAGTCAAAAAGAGATTATAGTCTTGTAAAAGTAGAATTCATGACAGTACCTCTTTAATGGATTGCACTAAATTGGACACATGGACAGTAGGTTATGCTTGATCTGTGTATAATCTCACCCTAATTTCAGCTGCCAGATGTATTCACTCAAGTAAAACAAAAATGTGAAAGTAATGTTTCTGAAAAACCATGAGTTTGCCCAGAGTGGAAACTGCTCTAGAAATTTCCAATATTAGTGCATCTTATGGACAATATTAAATTCTACATATTGCCCTTCAAAGTTGAGTGTTTTAGAATTTAAACAATCAGAATTGGTTACAGTTTTTAATTTGCTTTTGAGTTTCACGTGTCTTCATCCTCTTTACCATCTCTTCACATTCTCTTCCCCTTTTGGCATGGCAGGTCAGAGCACCAGTGGCCTGGAATTTGCACTCAGCATTGTAGTTGGCAACCATTAAGAACATGCTGATTTTGAATCAAGTATACCAGAGCACTTACAGCAAGCCAAGGCTGAGCCTTTGTGCCAGATACTCTCAGCCCTCCATGCTTTAAGTTGACTGCGCTGTGAAATAGACTAGCGAGAAAGACTGGGAATGGGAAGAGCAGGAAAGTAGGCCAGCTGTTTATTGCTAAAGTCTAATCCAGAGAATTCCAAATCATTCAGAGTGCAGCTCCCTCTTCACCTAATAGGCAAGCTCTAGTCTTATACCAATTAATAGGCCTAGCTTGGAATCAAAGCTACACAATTAATCACTCTTAAAGCGTTATTCTAATTTGTAATTCATTCTTTGATTTTTGTTCACTGTTCGAACAGAGTACGATTAGCCTAGCTCCATAAAGTTTATTACTGCACTCTCACATTTCTTTGCCAGTTTTTGAAATCAGTTCCATTTAAATGGTACCATAGCATGAGGTTAAACAACCCCATAGCTAATGCCAAAACTATATTGGAAAAATATATCGGCTTCAGATTGACTAATGTAAAGTTTTATTTATTAGACAGATGAGCAGTAACTATACCTGAACCCTAAGACCAACAGAAGGCTCCAGCCTGCAACAGCTTCAGTCTGAACAGCCGACACCAGCCAGAGGTCAGTGTTGGGCAGCTGTAGTATCGTATATATCCACACCCTCTCCACCATCTCTACAGTGCTTTTTTTTGGATCAGTGCCCTGGCTTGCTTCATTGACATGTAAAGCCCAAGGCATACACAGGCCCCGACACGCACACCTCCCAAATATCAACAGTGTTGTGTGCAGATATATGCTGAACAGGCTGACTAAATAATGCCAGGAGTTGGGAGCAAAACGGGACAGGAGCTGGAATAAAGAACAGAAACTAGATGTTCTCACTGATTTTCTATATTTATCTATGTTGTTTTATGTATTGTAATGCTTTACTGCTGCTTTTTTGGTCTTTAGTGCTAACTGTGTTGTCCCCGTGTTTTGACTTTTGACAATCGAAATAAAATTTGTCACTGCTAAAAGGCGTTACTTGTAGACATTGTGAGACCCGTATTTCATTTTATGACTTTATGTTTCCAAAAAAAAAAAAAAACAATACTGGGTTTGATAGTAAGACACCACACCGCCAACTGAGTAATGAATGAAGAAAAAAGGCAAATCCAGAGGCATTAAAAACTTTCTAATTGTGATTTTCTGCTCTCTACTTCTGCAAATATCATTCTAGTAGACCACTGCTCAGCAGAGCGTCCTGCTCACGACCCATTGCTGCTGTTCATCAGGTCCTACCAGGTTCTATACATTTTCCTTCATCTGTGAAGGAAAATATTACAAAAAGGCTAAATCTGTAACTCATCTTCTCTCCAATTTGGCTGTCCATCCTGACTGACTGATTTGTTTTCTTGCAGTTGGTAGGGCAGGAACACAGGGTCAGCGGTTCGTTCCCTGATCCCTCTTTGCTATATGTCGAAGTTTCCTTGACACTGTGGGCATGTCTCATTGCCTTCTGTGGACAAATTTTGTTTCAGTACCGTTGCTGTGAGGACATTTTGGTGTTGTGAGGATATTTTAGCTGGTCCACATAACTTCAAAAGGCTTTTTGATGGTCAAGACAGGGTTTTAGGGTCAGGGTTAGAATTAGGTTTGGGCTAGGGTTAGGCATTCATTTGTGATGATTAGGGTTAGGGTAAGGGGCTAGGGATTGTATTATGTCAGTGAGTATCCTCACAAGGATAGAAGACGTGTGTGTGTGTGTGTGTGTGTGTGTGTGTGTGTGTGTGTGTGTGTGTGTGTGCTACATGTAAAGCGCTTTGAAAAGCACTATATAAGTGGGCATTTAATGTGGACGTAGGTGAATGAAGAAATAGCCTTAGACTAATGTATTACATTTGTCAATATACACATTGTAAATAATTTTTATAGTTGATATACTGTATGTAAAAATATATATATATATTAGCATTTTATGTTATTTAAACATTTATTTGTGTTGAAAATATATCAAAAAGACAGACTGTAAAGAGACACATTTGTAGTAGGTTGATTTTTGCATAAAAATGCTAAAGTAAATGCAAATGAAGGGTGGTGGAGGTTCAGTGTAAGGTGGGCCTTTATATTTGGACAACATTGCCTAACGCACAATTCACAAAACCCTATTAAAATCCACATTACACATTGTGGATAGTTGGCTTTGTAGTAGCCAGGCAACAAAGAAACAATAAATTACAAAGCTACACATCAAGCAGATGCCAAACCACCCCCTCCTCCACTGCTCCTCCTTAATTACATTTCCCACATTCTCCATCCTTCACCCCTTTTTTCTTTTCCCTTTTTCCCCTCCCTCTTATTGTCACAACAACAGAGGGGGGAATTCTGAGATGAGTGTCAACAACAAACTTAATAAAAAGTAGTCTAAAAGGTGGGGATAGCCCAGGACGATATTTCAGGATACCAGGAGGAAATAAAGTCACTGTTATCTACCTGGCTAAAGATGTTTTTGCATCCAAGCCTGGTGTGGGATGGAAACAGTGTTTTCTTACAGTGACATGGTGAATTGAATATTCTAAGAAATGTGTTAGCAACTCTTAAGTTCATGCAAATTAGTTTCACCAGTAAATAAACAACTGACAAAGTACTGTAGTAGAAGAAATAAGGTTTATATTTTCACTTGATGGCTGACAAAGCATTTGTAGAGGATACACTGGTGCTGGGAGCCATTTTGATTTTATTTGAATATTTTTTTCTATTAGTGAATGGTAAAACTAGGCAAAAGGGGTCTCTAAAGAATGAAAATTCTTGTAGCTTCAATAAATCTTTTTCCTACAGGCAAATAATTTAAAAAAAATTACTTAATGATGCACTACATTTAGTACAGACAACCATACTTGACATATTCTTTGCAACAGTTCACAAATTGATGCGCCGGATAAGAGTAACGCTAATGACGATGGGTCCAGTCTAAAGTAACCTAAGGCAGTTGAATGGTTCATTTTTACTCCGCAATGACGACGGTTGCCTGACAGCTGTTTTGGAAAGCAGGAGATAGATAGCTACAGTTTTTTCTGGTAGAACTTTAGATATAAAAATGATAGAATGCAATTCTCTCCATAACAGGTCATATTCAGTTCAATATTATTATTACTTATTATCTTCCTGACCTACCCCCAAATTGATTCCCTTTAGATTGTACTTGTTAATGAATTTCTTTTGCTACCATAAGAGCGATTATGTCTCTAACCTAATGTAATTTAAGCACAGCAACAAAGTGCCGTAGACATATTGATATATGTGTCGGCAGAGAAACTTTTTAACTGTTCTAAATCATTCCACTATACATACTAAAATTCATGGGAACACTTTTGTTCTTATGGTTTATTTATTTTTCGTAATGCATGTCAACTCAGCCCATATGAACTCACAAGGCAACAACATTTCTAACGTAGTGGTGAAACATTTATCAAATATCACCAAGACCCATTAATTTATGATGTAATTGGCATTAAAGTAAAACATCTTCAATTTCACAAAAGAAACTTACTGATCCATTTACTTATAATGCTTACTGAGCATTATACAAATTATTAAGTAGAAAAAAACAAGATACTTATAACTAGGAATCTGTAAACGCCTGCCCACTCTAAGCCTAAATTACCACTACCACTCTACCACTGCACGTAGGGATGTCCAGATGCTAATGATCAATTTCAATTATCAAAGTTACTACTAAATTTATTGTTATTTTATGCAATAACCGATGAGGCACGTGGCTTCATATGCCTGCCAGCATAAGAAGTAGAAGCGGATAAAGAAATTTAAAACAACAAGTGTTACTGCAGTGCTGCTAAGTTTCGTGAAAATGGACACGGCAGAAGCAAACCCATCAGAGAGCAAGAGAAATTATGGGAGGAGTTGGTGTTGTGGAACACCAGGAACTGTGCTGAAGCCACCACAAAGGTAGTACCACATATGTTACCCAGCATAATAAAAAAAAAAAAAGGCGGAACTAAACGTATGTGGATTTTACTGTCTAGCAAGTCATACTAGAAGCCCAACACTTTAGTACTAGTGTCGTACTAAGTATTGGCAGCTACTATGATGTAAGTAGTTGCACTAAGTCTGGGTGGTAATGGGACGATGTAAGTAGGTGCACTAAGTCTGGGTGGTAATGGGACATATCTAACAGCACCTGCTGCTGCAGCTAGTCTGCAGCTAGTCTGCAGCAGCAGGTGCTGTTACAGGTCGAATAATTGGACATTTCTATATGACAGAGATAAGCAGAAGTCCTGACCTAAGATAAACTTTATGCTGCAAACAAAAGCCTGCTACAGACCATCACTACTGCCTGGAAGGACTCTCTTTAAGGCAGCTATTCAGAGCTTCTTTTGAGGTTATCTACAGTGAACTACACAAAAAAAGTCCAATCAAACATAAACAGCCTAATGGAAAAAAGCACTGGCCTGATTATCAAATATAACGACTAAATAAAGTCATAATGTTGATGTACATGAAAAGTAAGGGTATTGCTTCAAAGCTATGGATCGTGATGTCATCAAACATGTCGAGACATAAAATAATCTTCCATTTTTAGTGAAAAAGACAGAATTTAAGATGTATTTTCCACATACAGAATATACTTGAGCAGCCCACCCAGTATGTTTGACCACCTCTTTTTTATCTGACCAAGAGAACAGTGTCATCCACAGTTCATAAAATTGATGATTATGTTCCCTCACAAGTTTGTTGATTAGAATGTCAAACAGCAGCTCAAATTAAGCAATTGGTAAAGTAATCGTCATGATTCCAGTGTATGACTGGACAAACGTCTCTTCTCTGCACATTGGTGAGCACGCAAGCTTCAATATCACGGTTTACAAAAGACTTGTCGATATGGGTGAAGAAGCATCGCTCCCCTCTGAAAACTGCTGACTGTACCAAGCAGTCCATGTGAAGTAAGAGGTATCATTCTGTTACAGCACTGAACAATCACACTAGTCTGTCTCTGTAGTCCCAAACAGAGCGAGACCTATCGAAAGAGAAACGGGCTTAACAATTTCAGCAAATACAGAAATAAAAAGATTTTTCAAAATGTAGACCAATTAAGAGATAAATAAAAAAGGGATTTGATAATAATTATATTTTAGTAATTTACAAAACATAAAATTGAGAAGTAACAATAGTGTATCATCTCTATTTTTCAATACTATTTTTTCCAAAATAACTACACTAGGGCAATTGTTGGTCAGCTGGTAGAAAGGGTCATGCCATGTGAGGGCCATAAAAAAGATACAAAGTGTTAATCCTGTGTGTAAGGTATTTCAGTTTTTAATCTATCAACAAAAAGCACCAAAAAAGTGTTCATTTTGTTAACTGCAAAAGACTATTTAGTTTTTTTTTTTTTTTAAACTATTTTACTCATTAACTTTATCTGCAGCACGGCTATAGCAGAGTTTTGTCTTTCAGAGGGGAGAGGGTTAAAGCTGTGCTTTTGTCAATGCAACTTCCAGTTTTTTTTAAACCACAAACATAGATCAGCGAATTCTGAACCCACTGCACGAATATTTTCTACACTTTGTAAACAACAAATATAACTTGCCACATTCACACAGTATATATATGATTAGCAGCTATAGCTCACATGTGTGGAAGTGGTTGGATAGAAGTTATTTATGTTTATAAGAGCATCAAATGCAAGATAAAAAGATCCACTCTCTGGTTCACCAAGAGTCAGAGATCGTGGACACACAAGAATGAACACACTACACTGCATCCAGCACTACAGTGAAATCTGATTTCAAACGAGTGACACAAAAGGCAATGTTTAAGAAATGCTTAAACTTATTTTTGTCTGCATGACACTTTTCACACGATCATACAGTTTACTTGCCCCAGACAAGCGGGTAAGTGTTAATTTGGAGCCCTGGTATACCATATCTTATTTATCTTGGTATATCTTTATTGCAATATGACATACATCATCTTTAATCCTATAGCATGGCCCTACCCATTATAGTTTGAATGTCTTTCTTAGCCATTTCTGGTAAAATATATTGTTTATAGCCCAGCCTTCACAAAATCCTAACAGCATCAATAACTGACAGCTGCAGAACATGTTCGCAGAGTAATGCTGCATAAACCTTACACCCTCTTTCCGGGTCTCTCTTCACTGCTACTATAGAATCTACTAAAATAGATAAAAATGCCCAAAATAACTTTAAGACAACATTACGTGTGTTCTAGCTGCAGAAAAGGTGTTCACTAATCATTACGACGGTCCTCCATGTTTTGTTTGCATGAAATAAAACTTTGTAGGCTGGCCCGGTCAGGTGGATGCAAACTTGTCTAACAAATGACAAAGTACTCAACACAATACAGGACAGGATGTCGGTTAATGCTCTATTTATCAGGTGCTTTGACTACATTGCAACGCAAAAGTTTGCAGAAAGGCCATCTACAACAGCAGGGTAGAAATTGCAGCCAGGAAAAGTGACTGAAAACATCCCCACCCCCCACTCCCCGCGTCTGATAGGTGGGAAGCATCAACCAGCTGTTGAATGTTGTGTAAAACACTGGTCAGTGGTGGCAGTTTTAGTCTTGCTACACAACTGATGTCACAGTGGTTATTTTATTTTTCAGAGCGGATGAAAATGATTAGCTGTAGCATTAATGCTTCCACGCAGCAGTGGAGCACAGCCATACTGCACTGCTGTGTGATTTGTGTAAGAGGGTAGAAAGAAAAGGGCTCCAGTCAGGGTTAATTTACATATTTGCTAGTTTGGTTTTGTATCATAATTATCTGAATGTTTTAAGTTTTGACACTAGTTCGCATTCTTTATGCGATATTCCAACTTTTCTTTATGCGAAGCAATGTGTTGATAGAGTAAATGATCTGTGGTTTATTTTTTAAAGATCTTTGGGCAGTTTCAAATGAGACAAGCAACATGAACTGATGGCCTGAAAGGCATTCATGAAAGAGTCAGGGGTAATTCATATCACAGTCAGTGGGCACCAGAAGCCAATTAAAAAGTGGTTGTCCATCTCCAAAGATAAAAATGAATCACATGGCCCCGTGAATCTTGTTGTAAACTTCGGCTAGAATAAAGGGACACTGAAAGAGTGATGTTACACCCACATTAAGATTGGCATGGCATCCACTTTCAAGGTTATGAAAATGAGTTCGGTGGTATAATGGTGTCCAGGTTCTTCACCAGGACACCATTTGAGGCTAGGGGCTAGTCTGATGGGCAAAATGCTCAATATTGGTTTAATTGGACTAAAGGAGCTTGACTTCAGCAAACCTTAGTGAAATTAATTGAACATTTTCCTCTTTCCTCTAAAGGAGGAGAAATTACTTCCATCCTGTCCAACTGGCTTGTTTGTAGACAACACCTAATAGACCAATAGAAGCAAAACATGTAAATTATCTCTGGATGTGGTTTCACTCGGTTGTGGATATTCACATGGAGTTTATAGACAGAGAGAGAAACAGAAAAACCACAAAAAATAATACAATTATGCCAAAAGAGAGTTAAAACCAGTTCAGGGGTGTCTACTGGCATAAAAGTAACACCACTGAATGACTACATTTTGTTTATAATAAACCACCATGTTCCATTGTATCACAATTTAAAAGAAAAATAAGCATGTTCCCAAATGATTAACTCTTCCATACTGTGAATGATCTACTTTGACGTCCCCTGGCGAACAGTCAGATAAAAGTGAAAGCGCACTGCTGAGCGTAAGCTACTGTCTGTTTCAGCTCCTTTGAAATGCAGTCTGAATAGAAATCCAGACACAAACACTAGGTCTGTACTGGACCTGGGAATACCGGATCATGCAATCTATTACACCTCTAAATGAACCCACTGCCATTTTGGACAACCTAATTAAGGCCAAATAGGTCATTATTCTAACAATGTTGAAAGAAAGATGTGGTAAGAGAAAAAAAATGAGGGCAAGAGAGACAGATTGCAGAGGCCAGGCTTTAAGTGGCTACAGCACAGCATGAAGAAGCCCCAGGAGACGCTTCAAATGAAACGAGAGGATAAAGTTTAATCTAATACATCGACTCACAGCAGAGGGTAGAAGGGAAAGAGAAATGACTTAAGACAATGGCTTGACATTGCACAACTCAATTCCAAAGCAGTTTCACAATCACTCCAAAAAAATTTACAAAAGTTATCTGTACCCGACCATACCCACATAGCCATTCTAGTATTTAGTGATTAAGCCGTACATAACTAACTAGCTAGTCATCTACACTCAGCTCTCTCACTCTTGCTCTGCAATTTGGTAAGAAGAATATTTGGTGTTTTCTTTCATTTCACTGTAACAGTCACTGTTCATTTACGGTTGGTGTTTTCGGATGCCGCACTGAAATCAGTCCCCCACACCTCTGATTCAGTCACCTCCATACTGTTACACCACATTCACGCTAAAAAGGTATAGCACGAGCAGTACAGTAGAGGAGCACCAGCAGCATCTTAGACGCTGTCGGGACACCACAACACCTAAGATGGACGCAGCAGGTTCAGGGGTAAATAAGATAGCTGTCCCCAATTCTGATACTTGAGAGATGAGAGATAATCTCAATCCATTTAAACAGAGGCTTTGGCACAGGGGCCAGTATCTAGCTGGCCTGTTACACAATCCATTCATGGGTCTGACAAACGCTTAATAATCATTGTAAAAAAGTAGGTAGTAGTAGCACTGTTTGTTTTCAGTTCAGTATATTCTATCCTCCAGAAAATACTTTGTGCTGGATTCTGCTGTTTCCAAAAAGGCGAGATTTTTTCTTTCTTATAGATGCAAGGGAAAGTTTGTTAGTGATTGTACGAAAAAAAAATTCAGTACAGTGAGTGTGGGCTATACTACCAATCTAACTGAAGGGGATGCGCTTAGAGCTTCCAAATTTGCTTCAACACATTCGGTATCTCAGAGGACCAAATGCTGGAAGGTGTTGCAGTTTTAGATTTAGCTTCAGAATTTGAGGCTTTGGAAGGTTCAGCTGTAATCCACCTTTCAACTCTGTGTAAGCTTGTCTTCCTGTGTGCATAGTATACTTTGTGATTGTCATATCACTATATTTATAGTATAATGTATACCTTTACATAGACATAGTCTCATCAAGTTGTCTTTCAAGTCTCCAGTTTAAATTAATTAATTAAAGTTTACACAAAGCAGTAGTGATTACCTGGGTGGTAAATTTGAACAGGTTGCAGCCAGTTGACTGAGGTCTAATTACTGTGACATGTAATTATACGGTACGTCAGATTTATGAATTTTGGGATTTACTGACAACTGGGAAAACTATTAACGTCAGTCTGTTAGCAGTAATTACAGAAATGAGTGCTCGTTAAAAAGTGTTTGCTCACTCTCTCTTGCTTTCTATTATGATCCATGGGTATTCATACAAATGTACAGAGAAACATTAGTGCTTAATTTTATAACTTTACAGCAGCTGCAGCAACATAATTTGACACAAGAACTCTTTATGTAACGTGATGAATAAAGGTATCAAGGGTTAGTACTCCTTATTCGCCAGTTAACATTCCATGCGCCCTAAACACAGACCCTCTCTTTCAAGGTGTTGACTCATCCATGCTTTTTACTGACGATAGGGGGCCTGGGCACAGAATAAAACGTTGACATAAAGAAAATCCGCATGATTTCAATAAGGAACCACTTAATGATACAGCCTGTTTCCAACCTGCCTGGATGAGGGAAGTTTCCTTTCAATCAAGCAAGTCCAGTACATTTTCAAATGACTTGAAAATATTCTCTCTGTAGAGAAAGGTGAGGGGCCGGTGGCAGTTTGGAACAAAGTGCTGTTTTCAAGCTCCACCGAAATAACTAAAAGTCCACGTTTGACATGAGGCATTTTGAAGAATCAATGTTCTGCACTTTGCTTTGCCTGGGATCTGTAGGAGCAGTGCTGTTAAGACATTTCAAATACCCGTCCTGTCAGCCAGCTCACATCACAGCCCTGCATACCTATGAACTTGCCAAACCTTTTGAGCAATACATGTCCTGTTCAGATGAACTTGGGCTTTGCCACTGAGGAAAAATAACACATGCAGGTTGCTTTAGAAATGATATGTCAACACTGAAACTAGCAAAAAAACAAGAAAGATATTTTCACAAAAACATTCTTCCAATCTAAACATCAGCAAAGCCATTTTTATTTAATGAAGATGAAGAGTACTGTTCACAGAATCCTTTTATCAGGTTCACACAACAGAGATTGGTCGAATGAGTTTTTCTTATGAATCTAAGGTCTCTTACGGTGTCTCTAATAACTCTCCTGTTTTCGTGCTTGAAGCCAAGTGCACAAACCCATTAGTGCACAACAGAACAGTGGTAAGGCCGGTTCTATACCAACCTTTTCTCAATATTTCATACTCCAAGTTCATATTTGTGTTGACACTTTAATTTTCATTCCGTACAGACACACAGAAACCATCAAGTTAGTCACATTTAAAAAAAAAACATATGAAAAGTCTTAATAGAAAATATTACAGAACCTTGGCTAAACTAAAAATAGAGGTGAGATTCACAAAACACAATACAAAGCAACGCTATCGAGCAATGGCTTTATGGATACCTCCTGGTTGGCTTAACATTGACAAAGGCAATCACAGGGATGATGACATATTAATTTATGCTACTGGTCTCAAAAAATTTCACTTATACAGTTAGCATTGACAATGTTAAGTAACCAGGTTACTGGTATTAATCAGCTGTTGCATTATCTGGAGTCATTTGAGTCATTTGACTTAAATCATTTAACACCTGAGCTTTTTTGCTGTTAGTTGCATTTCTAAAATACCACTCCAGACAATGTCCAAGCCTGAATTCTCCTAACATTCTCCTAACATTCTTAGGACGTAAAAACAAGAAAGAAAGTAAAAGAAACAGACAGAAATACATGTTCTCCTCTTCATTTAACAAATAAATGCACCAATTTGTTTATGCTGGGGTAACTTTACTTTCCATTTTCTACTTACTTTTTGCATACATGTGTTTTTGCATAAATAATGATGATTACAGATATGGATTTATACAAGCAACAGGCTTGCATGATGAGACAACAGAGGAGAAAGAAGGAGACTAAAGGAACGCTATGACATAACACAACAGGTTTTGTAATAAGACTAACATAACATTCAATATGATGACACGCGACTGAAAAAGTAGCTGACCACCTTTTTCAATGGTAGCATCCCAGTTCTCCTCCAGCATATCTTTAACACCTGATTTTTCATACAAAGCAAAATGTGAAGGTAATCATTACCGTGTTGTGTACAATTCACAAAAGCTTTGCTTGAGTCTATATATTGTCATAAATGCTTTCTCCTCTAATGTACAAGAAATCTCAGTCTCTCTTTGTTTTACACTACAAAGTATTACCTGCTGCTTCTCTACACCTGCCAGCAATGACACACTATTATGAAATAGGGCTATTTTAGGCATAATTTTTTGTTGTTGTGCAATTTATCAAAATTATTTTGGTTTAATCAATTAATAAATAATCTCTAGATATTTTCTCATTCCACTTTTTTTTATTATTAATTTAGTAAAAATAACAGCGAAACAAACTGTTATACCAGCTAAAGTAGAATGTGGTACCAGGATTGATTAATTAGCTAGCAAGTGCACATTATCAAACAGTTCTCTCTTTAATGTTGTCAACCCCTTCGCACAACAGGTAGAGCCAAATAAACATACAACTGAGTGGAAATTCATTCTTCCATATATAAAAACAACAAAGTCACCACATACACTACATAATATGTGCTTAATTAAACAGAAACTGGGTTAAGTTTAGGAAGAATGAACATGAAAACAGTCCCTATCCCTGATCCCTTTCCTCCACTGTCTACTGCTGATAGGGACTCTGCTACAGCTGCTACGGGGTCCTGTCTGGTTAGGGACTGTGACTGTCTCAGTGCCCACCAGACCCTGTGGCACATGGAACAGTTACTGCATTAAGTACAATACATACAGCTTTACATAACTTACAGCTTTAGGTGTATGCTAACTAATGGCTTTGTAGCAGTTAGCGATTAACCATGAGTGTTTTGATAATGAGTGTTTCATGTTAGGGAGTACCTTTAGCTTAACCTAAGCAGTCTGCTCCCTCTCTGCTCCAGACAGAGACACTTTGGCTGAGCTCTGCCCCCCTCACGCACTCAAAGAGAAGAAGCTGCTCGGGGAGTACATTTTCGCAGTTGCTGATCTCAGTTTATTTCCTTTTATTTCAGAACATAAATATTTATATTTTTGTGCTCTAGTTAATCGTCAACAACAAAATGCATGCACTGTTAAGTAATTATCTCTAATGTCCCACATCCTGAATCTTTGTGTCCCGTATGCAATTTTGTTTTGTTTTGTTTACTGAGAGAACAGGATACTGTTAATTTTGAGTCCTGCTTGCACACGTTACATATTTACATAATCAATTACTACCTCTTTTTATAATGAACTTCAGTATGTCTCCACTACCCACTTTGGCCTCAAAATTAAACACATGGTAGCATTACTCCCTTCCTGACAGTTTTAGCCTTAAAACTGAGAAATGATAATTCATGGAAGAGCCACTGTATTGGATTGACTACAGATTAAATTGCACAGGTGGTCATAATGTTATGCCTGATCGGCGTATGTGGCAATTCATACTCAGACTTTTTCAAAAATAAAAATAAAACAACTCATTTACATGCACTGTTTTAATCTGTCGTACTCGCATCTAGCCATGGCATAATTAAGACAGGTTGTCTGTACACTGCCAATATGAATTTTACAAATGGTCCGATACATATTTATATAAATACTGTAAATATAGAAACTTGTACTGTATTTTTGGCTAGTTATAAAAGCCAAAGAAACTCTGTACATCACCATGTATTTTGATCATTTCCTTTGTTGTCTGATGTCATGGGCAAGCATACTCTGTCTGAAGTCATTGTCATGCACAAAGAATAAAAGCATTACTCAGAGATATCCACCTTTAAAAAAAATCTTTAATCCTAAACCCTGCTTATTGTTTATATTGAATTTGGGAAACACTTGCATAGGGCACATCTAAAAACACCACATATGAATATTCACATTAAAGGCAATACATTAGTGAATGTGCAGTCAGAGGAACATGTCAGTCCACTCTCCTCATCCAGGTTGTGTGCTGAATTAACTATTTTATCACCATGACAACCACAATCTTGCCCAAGAGTCCCTCCTCTGTATGACAATATAGTTAGAAAACATGTTACTTTAACTTTTAAACTTATTTAACTGGATAAGGCCTCTTATCAGTGCATGGGTTTTTAATTTCGATTAGACCATTTAATTCTTCCCTCACAAAAAAACAAGCAAAAAAGATCCTGTCTGGAAGCATGTGTATTGTTTATTAGCAAAATTGTGGAAAGAACTGAAAATGCAGCACGGACTTCTCTGGAACGCAGGAATGCATTTAACTGAAACACAAAGGTTCACCTGCTTAACATTAAACTAGCTGTACAATGACCCTGTAGACAGTCATCTGTAATATTCCCCTCTGTCTCAGTGTCAGGTATGAAACACAACTAAGACAAAACATACATGCCACACTGTTAAGGCTACAAAATATTTTACTTAGTACAATCTCTATAAATTTCTTGTTAAACTCTCCTTCAACTTTTTAAGTTGATTGTGGAGGCAGCTCCGATGAGACAGTGCAGTTGTGTTAATGAAATAAACAATTTCTGAATGGTTGTTCTGGAGATATTTTTATTTTTTATTTTTTTTGCATTGCTGGTATGCATATGAAGCTTACACTTTTGGACTTGCACTTCTGCAAATACCTAAAATTCCTGACAGCAGTTTGATTAATCTTTAGCCTATGTCATACAAACACAATGGTTTAATTTCTCTTTGTGCGTGTTTTTATGGCAGCATACACAAACTGTACATCATTTAAAAAGACTTTGGTCAATTTTCAAAACTTGAACATGCCGTTGAAATATTAAGACTTGGTTTTGAGGTTAGAAGTAGATCCAGGTTAATCATAGAAAAGGCCTAAAGACCTCACTTTGTCAATGTGTGTCCTCACAACTACAGAACAATAAATGCATATGACTGAACGTGTTTGAGTGTGTGTGTTAGTTCTCCCTTTTTTCCCGGGACCTTCATTCTCCCAGAGTCATTTCTAAAGGTCACAGCCCCACCCCTATGTACCCAGCCTGCTCCATTATGGCCAGCTCTTTGTCCGTACCAGATGTGATTTCTAATTGTGTGTGTTGGGCAAAGGGGCCCACTGGCCCAGACCTGGATGAACCTCCCCCACACAAATACAGAGCCAATGACAAAGGCTGGAATCTGCTCCAATGAATTATTTTACCTGGTGGTTGAAGCTGAAACCAAAGCTTAGCAACATTGGAACTGAGGTCGACACTGTTATACAGCAGACCTCCTTCACACTGGTTGGACAAATTGGAGAAAATAATCTACAGTTCTGGACAGGAAATCCAACTAGGAGATTACAAAATTGGCCTGAAACTGTTAAAAGGAAGTAGAGCAACCTACCACACTTTGAGTACAATTTGCATGAACTTAAGAGTACGAAACAAGAGGAGAAGAGAAGAACATATTGATAAATGTGAATACAGAGAGATATTAATGTTCTTCAACATGAATGGCCAATGATCTCCTGAATACAAAAGATGCACAAAATCGAATCTGACAATGAATAAATTAGTCATAGCAAACATGGTTACAGATATTTTACCGTGTTGCACTAGCAGAACATTACAACAGAAGCACTATATGCCGGCAGCTCTATCAACTGCAGAACACCTTTATGTGCCAAGCCTTTTTTAAAAAATAATTATAAATGAACTAAAGCTAACGCAGCCTTTGTTAAGGCAAAACAAAGAGGAAGGTATGGATGGATGAAAATCTTGAGAGTGACAAGGGAGGAAAAGGCAGTACATCTGTTTGAGCCCTCGGTCTTATAAATATGCAGCAGCTTGATCTTAAGGTTAAATGGACAGAAGCCTGGCAGCTGCTCCAACCCAGACACACTGCACACCCACACACACACAATTGTTTATAAGGGGCATAGTTCAAGGTAGAGCCCTTGATCCTCTAGTCCAACAAAATATTCACCATCATCTCAAATGTTATCTTCATCTTCACTAGTTCCTGACAGAGATTTCACTAAACCACATTTCTCATCTAGTTACCCTGCCAGCTGGATGGGCTGCATTGTGAGGATTTATTTGTTGTCGTAATAAGGTTCTGCTTCGGACTACATGCAACAGTCCCTGCCATAGAACACTGGGCTCCATAGGTGGAGGCGTGTTGTTGCATGTATGAAAACACTATTAAATATGAAACTGATTGTTCAACTCTGAAATGTCACAGCAACAAAAGAATCTGATGATCTTAGGGAACACAACAGAAAAATGGGAGTTTACAAAACATTTCTTTTCCTGCCATCACTTGAGGTCAGAAACATGACATTTAAATATAATAACGTGGTAACAGTCACATATATGGTGAAGTAGTCTACTGTTAAAATCCAACCCTCTAAATTATTCTTAAGGCTGTAATATTTATAGCCTCATTTTTTAAATCAGAGCATGAGCTGATGGTGCAGCGAGAATATCAGATATAATTAGGTTATTGCACACACAGATAAGTGTGTCTAACTTAAAGATATCCTGTATTGTCACAAGAAAGGTATCACGTTTAGCCACATCAAGACAGCAAAAGTCACAACAGATGTTTAAAGAAGAAAATTGGATAGGACAATGCAATATGTTATGCTGTGGCTAGCTTGGACAAGGGCTTCATTTTTTAAATGCAGGACCCTTTTGTGAGACTAAGCCAAATCTGGAAAATGCTGCAAATGCTTCTGTTGTTTCTGCCTCACCCTTTGTTTTATTCAAGGCATCTCACATTGACAAGGGTAAAACAATATATCACTTCAAAGAGACAGCAAGGAGAGGGGGTTTCTTGGCTCTTACAGCTAAGTACCAGTGCATTCAAAAATATAAGAAAGACCACATATATATGTTTTCAGAAAACAATCATCAACTTGTAGAAAAGTTAGTAGCCTGTAGGAGTCAAAACTGTAATTAAAAGAACAACTGATTAGAAAATCAGCTTGGATTTGCAAGTTGTTAAAAGAGCATGACTCTTTTCTGATAAAAAGAATCCGCAGTAGAGCTTGTGATTCCCTATCCTTTGCATGGAGAAAACAGACTGGGGTAGGGGACATTCATTAACGCATTGATGCCTTTGAATCTGATGGCCACTGGCATGGCTATAACCTCTCAAATTAGTTGTGGTTCCTTGGGCTGGGACAACGGACATCCAGGGTCACCAGCATGCCTGGCATTCCTCCACAGCTGCTACTGATGGCAGCAACACACATCACCCAGAAAAACAGTGTCACACAAATATTTTGTAGAAAAACCCAAGGCACGCAAAATATGTACCCCAACAACTAGGGAGGTGCATGATAACGTGATGAAGATGAAAGTTGCTTTAAAATACTGACTCTGGGAAGTTTAACATAGTCTGTATCTAGATTAAAATACATCACAGCATATTTGTACAACTCTACAGAAAAGTGAAATCAGAGCTCTTACTAGGGTCTTAATAAAAAAAAAAACCCTGTGACTAATTTTATTGAAAAATGGTCCACCCCAGTTTGTTGCTGTGTTTCCAATTATAAAGATTTCATAATTAACAAGTTTACATTCACTGGCCACTTTATTAGGTACACCTGTACATTCTAATACAAACCAATATGGCAGCTCAGCAATGAATTCTAATTTTACAAGGTTCTAATTTGTCAGTTTTTAAATTGGAACTCTCACAAAGATGATAATTCAAATATGGTTTTATAACTGAGGTCAAAGTGGTTAGTGGAGTTGTACTGGAGGGCATTTTAAGAAGAGATGGTTCTAATTTTTTTCCCACCTTGTTTAAAATGAATGGAGGGGCCAAAAATTTAGAAGCACCTCCTCTTGTAATGCCATCCAGTACAACTTTAATAACCATTTTGATCTCAGTCATAAACACATATTAGGGTTATCACCTTTGTGAGACTTCCAACTTAAAAACTGACAAATTAGAACCTTAGAAAGAATTAATGCAGAGTAATTTGAGTAATTTGGTACCTCTACTGCTTTATTTTGAAACTTCGGAGTTTTAAATGATAGCGTCTGACCGAAATTGCACGCTTTGAACTAGTTCTAACTGTGTGAGGAGATGTAGTGGAAATGCCAGCACTTGGGAATCGTTCCAAACAGACAAGTATTCCAGCTTTGTTACTAAATCTGGTTACTCTTCACGTCGTATACATTTTTATATCTTACCATGTGACAGGATGAGCTATAGCACACCACAACCCATAATGACCAAGCAGTTAGGATAATGTTTGATGAACGGATGTAAAACAAACTTTAAGCACCAAAGCATCTTGATGTGTCACGAACAAGGTGGTTACAGGAAAATGCCTGTTTAGGTGAAAACACATCAGACAGCCTGACCCCCACCTGCTGGTCCCACATGAATGTTGACTGTTTGTTAGTGAATTTCATGTAGCATCAATACCACAGTCACAGTTCACTTAAGTTAAAATAGCACATTTTAAAACGATGTGCAAATTTCATGTTGATGGCATACCTAGCTTCTCTATAACTGGAAGAAGAGCTCATATGCATATGAGAAACAAGGATATTATTAAAAAAAAACATTCATATGAAAGTAAACATCTTGATAAATGTGGAACAACTGTGGTGAGACAGCTCCAATGTGAGCTCTTTGATAGCTTTTTAAGTAATAAATCGTCTGAAAATTTGTGACATTAGAAATAGAAAAAGGATTCCAAAGCAGCAGGTCATCTGACAAACATTTCCTCATTTCCTGTATTTTTTTTTCCACTTAAAGTGACTTAATTTAATCACATGCTGATTGTCCTTTTCAGTATCACTACACTGTATGAAAGTGGGGCACAAGGTAGGACATATGTCCGTCCACCCCCCCCCCCCAACAACTGGACAGTCCCAATTCAAATCTCCCTTGACAGTCCCTTACATACACGATTGACTGTTGTTGACACAATCTTCATCCTTTATACCAGCCACAACAGATAAAAGTGGACCGCTTACTCACTATGCCTTTTGAGGGGGAGGAGTGGGAGCACAAACCACAGGGCAGACAGATGAAACTCGTGGGTTGGTGGGCTGAGGAAAGGAGATGGTGAAAGGAGTGACAGGGCATGGGGACAGAGCCTATTAGGTTGGAAGATGGCTGAGGCTGGTAGGATGAGGAGAGTAACAGTGACACCACCTAATTTAGCCCTCTGCCAGCGCTTGGATGTGTGCAGATGCTTTTGTGTTTGCAAGACACTGCTGCCAAAGCAAGTGTGTATGAGCTGCAGGGGTGTGGTGCTGAGCAGAAAATATGGCTTGTAAAGGTGTCAGTGCGCTTTCTAGGTAAATTATATCCGTCCCATTGTCATGGACATTGCCGCTGAAATGTGAACTGGAGCACTGATTCTTTTTCCCCTCCGAGGGTCATATAGTCTCCATCTAAAATGCTGGATTCTTTCTGATGTAAATGATGCAGTACCGACCATGGACCAATGCCATGACAATCCTATTGCTGCGGGGAAAAGTGTAATTCCCTTACTTCTTGTGCATCCCTGAGCCAACATATCAATTTAATAACCTGCCTGCATCTGGGGTAGCAATGCGGTTTATAAAGATATAACAATCCTTTTGGCATGGGGATGGTTTTGACAAGATCCTCATGTATGCTGCTGAAAAGCAAGCTCCTCCACTCATGGTGAGGCTCTCTCGCTCTCTCTCTCTCCACACAAAGGAATGTCACACAAAGGAAACGCGTGAGTCTGCAATTCAATAGAAAAAACTAACACATTATAGGCCATCTCTCTCTTATCTTTTCGAAATTACATTCTGGGTTTTCAAACAACGAAAAACGACTACAGTTCCGCTGCAAAATCAAAACAAAAATCTCCGCACATTGGGGGGAAACATTTACGGTAGCATCGGTGAAAACTGGCGTGGCAGTACTATTCCCTGACGAAGACTCCACAATGTTGAGCCCAATTATGGATCTTGCGAGGTAACACGACACTGTTCATCGGTAACCTTACACACCACATTACACATGACTCACATTCTCCCGTGAGTCTTAAGGAGATCCCCCTCTTTTCGGCACGACTCAAGATCTGCGACTGGGTCCAGCCTCAGTCTCTATCCGCTGAAATTAAACGCAGCGAATTATATGTATCGCTGCAAAGTCTTGCAAGTAACATCACGTTTCATGTAGACACTTTAATAATACAAAGCATAATTAAATATGCGTGTTTTGAAGTTTGACAGGTCAGACTTTTTACACACTGTTGAACAAGGGTGCATAATAAGTATTGAATAAATAGTTTCATAACGAGCGCTTCCTCTATGCTGCATTTGACGATACAAACTTAACTCACATTAGCTACGTAAATTTCCCTGATAGCTCAACCAAAACGAACACGTTACCATGTCAAACTCTAGGCTGTACGAAGAAGCTAAAAAGCTAACGTTAGCACGCTAAGTATCGTTAACGTAAAGATGCAATGCAGACGTGAATTTGTCACACAACTATGAAGCAAGTTCAACTGCCCGTAAACACTCACATCGGTTTCATTAGACGAATGTTTAAACCGAGTAGAGACACAAAATGATACTAGACTCGAAATTAAAACAAACAAGAAAAATAGTTGGAGAGAATAAAACACGACTTTAGGTGCTTACTTTAACACACCTCAAACATAGTCTGGATATTTGACCTGCGAACACTGTTGTAATAGTAACGTTATCTGATAAGTGAAAACAGTAGCGAGGTGAGACACGACGCTCCGACAGATAACGGTGACACAGAACAACACGGGACTTTCGCCCCAAGGCGGCACAAACTTCTGCAGTCCAACTGTGAACAACCCTGCGCGAACACAAGGTAAATGAACAAAAAGCAAACATCCAGTCGGTGATGCTGCCAACTTTATTTGCGAAACTAAAGACTTTCACCGGACGGGCTCCGCTGCTCTTTGTTGGCAAAGTAAATCCTAAAGCTGGTACGAAGACCTGGCCCGGGAGAGGCCCGCTTTCATCCCGAGGTGTAGCTGTCGGACCTGTTAAGCCCAACGTGACTTTAGGCTGCCTGCTCTTTTTTCCCCAGACAATAAACATTCCTCAGACAGGCAGCAGCAGGCTGGCCGCCGACCCTGCGCCATCTTAGTTAGACACACTCTGCTTCTTCAGGCTTCTTGAACAAAGAGCTTTTTTAACGAACTAAGAGTGTCAGCCCAGAGTGTAACGCCTCACAAATACTTCATAAACACTAAACACAACTTCATATTATCCATTAAAGGGCTCTTACCGGTAGTTACTTGTATCCCTGTCCCGAACAGGAGGACAAATAGAAAGCACGGTATTGCATCCATCGTGGCTACGGACCAGACTGGCAGCCGAGTGCTAACTTCTCCCTGCTCGCAACAAGGTACGCGCTGATTGGCCAAGAGAACTACATGTCCCGCCTTTTCAGGGTTTGACTGATGCTGATTGGTGAAGAGACCTGCCACACCTCGCCCCACTGGAGCAACTCTACCATTACTGTAAACAAACACTGTAGCCATTCACTATAATAAAAGTATGAGCTATAAAGTTACATTCATATGATAAAACGGGATAACGATATAAATTCTAACAGCTAACACAAAGAGGAGGAAAAATAATTGTTTAAGAACTGTAACAGATATCAATCGTTTAGCAATCACCATATTAACAAAACAACAAAACCACTTTTAGAAACTTATCATTTTCATTCTTTTATCTATTTTTTATCTGTCTGTTATTTTATTCCTGTCAAGAATTTAACCCTGGAAATGCAGCAAAGATCAGACAATAACCATATGGAAAATGTTTGGTGCATCTGTCACATGCCCTGGACTTGAATAGAACCATCCGCACAAAACTCTCGAGGATAAAAAAATATTTTCTGGAGGAAGAGGAAGACATAGAGGAAGGTGACACTCGTGATTTTGCCAGACAGAATAATTGTTTCACAGTTACTCCTGTTGAGGGAACATATTATAATAATAACATGAACAAAAATAAATTACATTCTCACTCCTGTCTCTCTTCCTAGATAAGATATTCTCAATGACATGCTGTGGCTAGACCCATGTGCGTCGTCCATATGTCACTCTTTCACACACTCAAGCAGATGCCCAACATGACACACACACACACACACAGACACACACTGCTTGCACATTGTTCTAAAGGCCATAACCCTTCCTTTGTTTCCTTCACATTTACTCTAACTCTCGAGTAGAATCTCACACACACACGCAACCTGGCCCCCATGCCCCCACAACGCCTAATGAACAGACACACACACATACACACACAATCTCTCTCTTTCCCTCAACCTCACTCTCTCTAATCCCTGGAGAGTGTGACAGAGATTGATGATGGCCTATTATTTGATGTCCGACTGAGCCCTGTATGCCCTGTGTGCACGCACACACACACACACACATACACACACACACAAACAAAACGCCTACACACTCACAAAGGCAACACCTGCTTTTAACAGTAATCAAATGCTGTTCATGGTTTAATGCTTGTACCTGTCTCATTTGCATTTACAATTTTGGCATTTAGCTGACACATTCATTCACATTCAGAGTGACTTGCAATGTGTGGGCCTGTGAAAAAAGCTCAGATTGATAATCATAAAATTACATCCAACGAATAGTAAGTTGTGCAAAGGTTAATAATGCTATTGGTATGAAACAGAATGATTCTGCAAAAAGAATATGCACAAAGAATTGAAGTGCAGGACCGAGAAAGACAATGTTTGTTTCTGTCGCTTATGTCAGAACAAAACCATTGATTGGTGATTTGTTGGGGATGTAAAAATGGCATAGATAATAAGTTTATTCTGTCTCTGTGTTTTCAGTCTGGAATGGAAAACTCAAATGCCTCTCCAGAACAGGGAAGGACAGAAAAGAGCCCAGAGGACTAAAGCTCCATCTCATCAGTCGTTTTAATATGTCCTCGTTCACTTCTCTTTGGCAGTCCCTCGCTGGATCTTTGCTTCAATCTTAAGTGTTGTTTAAATCCACTGATAAACTCACTCAACTTTCTGAAACCTTCAACCTGAACATAGACTTACACATATGAGGTATCATTTAGAGCAATGGGCAGCCAAGCTGAATACTCAATCGAATGTGTGTGTGGTTTGAGGGGATGGTTTGTTATGTTTAACAGCACCAACATCAAATGATAACAATGCAAAGATATATAGTTATTAGGAATGCTAAGGACCTGAGCTGCTTTAGCACACATTCAATCAGAAATGACCATTTTGGACATGTGTGCCACCTAGAAAAGAAACCTGTACACAATATGTCTCAAAATGAAATATGTACATATATACTTATATAGACTTTGATGAGCACATTTATTCTGTGGAGAGGACATGTCCTATTTGAATTTCCTGACCTTAAATGACCTTTACTCAAGCATGACAGCATTGTGAATTTGGGTTAAGAATAACTGAATTTTTAGTAAATACATTGTCAGCCAGCTGCTAGTTTTTACTTGTTCAGTGAAAATCTCGACAACTCAACACTTAAACCAAAGTCTTGAAATTAAATTTGTTGCAGACATTTAGAGGCCCCAGAGAATGAATCCTAATTTTGTAATGTCATGACCTTCTCCTAGCATCACCATAAAGTTGAGACCCCTGTTTTCTGAGAAACTTCTGGATGGATGGCATTGAAATCTGAAGGAAATTATATAGCACCATCACTTTATATTTTTTTCTTTATTAATGCTAAAAGTTTGCACTAAAGTAGTGATGACTACAGGGATGCAACTGTATTACTCATCAGACATACAGGATCATGATAAGAAAATGAAAAATTATAAGTGTATAATTTGACAGTTTTCCATGGTCTGTGGTCCACCCCACACCTGGGTCTCAATGTTTATCAAAATTTTTCTATGTAATTAACTTGCATTCAAAAATGCAGATTCGCCTCAAAAAGCAAACTTTTTCTAGTCCTTCTTCAAGCTTTCAAGTGCATTACTGTACAGATCTGAGCCTGAAGCTGGTATTATTCATAATTTATAAAGTGCATATTAGACTAGAATTTTTCAGTCAAAATATAATATAACGCATGTACTGCTAATTTGATTTAGTGGTAAAGACAGTAGGCGGCATTTTAAATTAAAGGTAGAACATTATTTTCATTCAGTCCATCATGCTTTAAACCCAGAGCTTTGGCAGACAATCCACTGAGGCATGCTCTGTTTTATTCGTGTCAGTAATTTAAAGCAAACGTGTGGCTTAGTCAGTGTTTACCAATCTTTTATATAAAACAACCTCATTTGAATCTAATTGTACCAAATAAATTGAGTTGAACGGATACTAATGTTGTTTTTCGGTTCATTCTTGTTGCAAGAGGATTTTAATACCAGTTCTTGTTGACTAGTTGGTGTATGGGAATAAACATCAACTCTGTAATGAATTGAATTCCGTCTGAACTTGATAGAACTGAATTGCATACTGTTGATGGAGCAGGTTTTCAGTTGAAATTATCAAAAGCAAAAAATGTTCTTTTATGTTATGAAAAGAATGAAATGTTTGAACAGGAAAAATCACTGTCAACTTTAGTGGATCTCATCGGTTTCAGCAGGTTACACATGCTTCTAGGTTGGCTAGGCAGCAGTCCATGTGATAAATAGAAATGTGCTGTAGTCTGATGAATTGACCAGCGTCAGCATCAAAAAGTAAACAAGGTTCAGGGAAGCTTCTCCTGTATTCTGCAGTTTTGTGATCTGTATTGTTTGGCCATTATATAGGAAAGCCAATGAACTGTTTCCAACCTGCACACACAAACACACGCATACACACAAACACACACATACACACAGTGTCATGTTTAACTAAAGGGAATGGACTGTGCCCTGTTCCTGGATCACTCCTGGATTCCTCTCTAATATCTGGTGGTATGGATCTCTGCCAGCCACACCACTCTTCTGCTTTTATTTTAGACTCATCCCCACTATGTCAGTGGCTTATCCCAAATATCCCAAGATATACTTCTCAGAACTAAATGTCTTTTTGGTCTTTTTATTGACACAATAAATCTGGAATTATGAGTTTTTAACTGTTGAAGATAGCCTTAACAACGGGGCTGATCTTCCATTTAACAATGAGTCTTTTATGTTTTCACTGGGTTGGGTACTTTGTTCAAGTGTTACGCCCCCTTTCTGTTTGCAGTTTTGTTTTTTTCTTCTGTAGGTTTCTGGCAGGCAGGAAGTGTCCGTTACAACAGAGTGGTGGCACCTGGATGGGTTGCTGAGATTATAAATACCACTGTCTCAGTGTCTTCAGTCCTGTCCTGCACTTCCTATTACCTGTGTGGTTTGGTTTGTTTCTTTTGTCAGTTGCATTAAACACATTCTGTCTTTCACTCATCTAAACATTTCACACACCACTGATACTAAACCTTTTCACACCCCACATCTATGTAATCAATTTTATTAATTAAGTTAAACATAAATTTGAGTAGATGAACCTGACTTGTGTTGCCTCACCTTGTTACAAATGTTGAGCCAGTTTGTGACACAAGAGCCTCACACATATACTCAAAGTGTTTGACAATTTATTTACAACAGAGTTTGAATACAAAAATTCTGTTTGGGGCCGCAGTGGAAAAAAATCATTGTGAGTGAAAGAAATAAATTAAAGAGAAACACAGGCCTGTCAGCTCTGCAATACTGACACCGTGTTCTGACATTTACAACTGATGTACGCCGTGCTATCAAACCTCATCCCAGCCAATAGGAAACCGTGTCATGTCGTAAATCTCTGTTTGGATATCTGTCGGACTGAGAAAATGACACCATCAGTTACTGAAGCTACACCAACAACTTAATGACTTTAGAGATGCCACATCACAGTTCGTCTCGTAGTAGCCAGATTTTGAAAAGTATATCTTATTTTGAACACAGAATCTTCTGGGTCAACAATCTCAAAGGACGTTGGGCACAGCTCAATGACACAGAAAAAGGACCAAAACGTAATTATTAAAAATATTCAGACTGAAATGGCATTCAAGATCCTCTAAGAATGACATTTTTCTTTTCCTTTTTCACAACATTCATATGTGTGGATAGTTATAGTTAGTGAATAAGATCACACAGTCATGCAAGCTTTGCCATATTGCTGCCCACTGACGGACTTTATGAACTTGTCTCATTGTCAGCTCTTATCAGTCCTACACTGTCCATTTGGTTTAGTAGGTGCCTACTGTACCTGCCAGTATGTGTAGGACATTATCATGTGCTGCACCTCTGTCATGGCTACACTACTTAATATAACACGGAGCTACAATGTTGTTACATAAACGTAACATTTATGATAAAAAAAACTACTATACTGCTGGTAGGTAGCAGGTGGCCTACTGAACCATGGCCACGGTAATTACTAATTCTTTATCACTTAATAAAATAAAGTCTGATCGTGTGCCACTGAATAATATTAGTAGGTCCTTACATGGCTGTTTTGTAATCTGTAATGTGTGATATTCTCCCTGACATCAAAGGGGTCCGGGACCAAAGTAGCCTTCGGGCGGAGCATTCGACTTCTCTGGCAAGGCCCATGGCTATCAGATCATGTTCCTTGTATGCTGCCTTTGCAGTTACTTTGCTTTGAAGAGCAACTGATACTGATATATGGAATCATACTTCTCGTCATGACTAATAACCTCTATGGGAGGTTGGAGCTGTGAAAGCCTTTGAAGCCTGCGGGCTGATGAGAACTGTGCTAAATGACACATGGAGTAACCTCTACTGATTCCAAAGATAAATGTCAAGAAGCTGCGGACGGAAAGCTGGAAGGGCACAGGCAGATTTAAAGCACCTTGACATCCTCCAGATGTCATTGCTGTTAACCGTATCACTTTCAGCAATTTACATAGTCCACAGCCCTCAGATGCCCTAATGTTACAGGGCATTTAACAGTCAGCAGGGCAGAGAGGAATAGTACTGACAAAAATGTTCACTTGCTGTAGCAGTCTTTTTCTTTTATTTCTTTTCAACATTTAATCATTTTTGATTTATCTGAGTTTTTTGACACTTTCAAAGACTTTCTTGTTGAAGTGAAAACACGTTTCTAAAAATGTAACCCTAACTTAAAAAAAAAAAAAAAACAACCGAAAGACTTGGCACCAGTTGCAACACACCTGTGTGAATAGCTCCAAACCGCTTTGGAAATCTGGACATTTTCCCCGATGTAATCTCTGCTCACGCCCTGTCTGGTTATAAAGAATTATAAGTGAACTGTACTTTTAAAGCCAGACACACATTTACCAAAAGAACATTAACCTTGCTGTCTTCAGAGAATTTTGTATGTCTTTGGCTTCCTGGTTGGGTTCATTGTCATGAAGTCACAGGATTTCTTCCTTGATTTCCCTATATTTTGATGATTTCATTTCACCCTCTGTACATACAAACCTCCTGCTGCACAGAAGTATCCCTACAACATGATGGTGCCACCATCATATTTCAGGTGGAGATGGTATGTCTATAACGTCTGCAGTGTTTGATTTGTGCCAAACGCAGTGTCTATTCAATGTCAAAGAGAATTTTGTCTCATTAGACCAAAGGAGCATCTTTTATTTGACTTAAAATTCTCTTACATGCCTTCTGGCAACCTCTAGTTGAGAATTAATATCAGCTTTTTCAACAGTGGCTTTCACTTCACTGCTCTACTAGCTTTGACTGGTGAAAATATTGACCTCAATTTGTAGTGAACTGTTCTCTTTTTAACATGAAAGCATATTTTGTTGTATGCTTTTGTCAAAATAAAAACACAAACAAACAAACAAAAAAATTTTGTTCTGTTGAAAAGAAATAAAATGGGAAAAAGAAACCTGTGGGGCGACTGAATATCTTTTATAGGCACTATGAGCTGCTTTTATTCCAACATTTTAGTAAATTATATAGTGGAGCATGAAAAATTATATTCAAGCACTGGCCTATTTCAATTTTCCGATTTTTGAAAGCTTAGTTTGGCATACGGTATCTGTGTTAGATGCTTTTTACAATTCTGTACAGTTTTAAGGCACTTTTATTGTATCTGTATCTGTATCTGATTTTTTGCCCATTTCTGCTTGAACTAAACTATATTTCGAAGGGAAATATTGTACCTTTTCCCACTGTTTTTATCTGACAACAGTAGTCAATGGTTACAGATTAAATTGTATATGTAAAAGGTAAGTGCAAGAGTAAATTGTTGCATGTACAGTACAGTCATATCTAGCAATACAGCAGCAAGGGGTGTTTGATTTATGTTACATTTTAACCTCATGCATTTTCCTTAAAATACTTCAACAATTCTGTGCTGGTCGTCTTGCATTGAATGTAGGAGTATTTCAAATGTGTTTTTACATGTTTTTCTAGGTATCTGAGTATTTCTTCCATGTTTGCTTGTCAATCATGTCACTTGGTCCGATGTAAACATTTCTTTGTTGTTGTCAAGGAAATTCTGAATGTACTGCTGGAACACTGAGTCCCTGTAAAAATGAATTAACAATAATCGTATGTATCAGAGTGCAAAAGAGTAAGTATGATGAATCATCGAGGGTGATGACCAATATAAAATATTTTCTCATGTCTCTGTCTGCTCTTTAGCTTCAATAAAAAAATATTTTTTTTAATCGAGAAAAACCAAGAAGGAAGTTTGTGCTTGGGTCTTGTCTCGTCCTATTGTGGCTGTGTAGTCCACACATTGTTGCAGAGCGAGAAAGGCCAACTGCCTGTCAGAGGAAGACGTGTAGTTAAGTGTGGAACAGTGGTTTGCAAGTTTTATTCTCAGTAGTCACACAGGTAAGCCTGCACACCACACTTGTGAGGCCCAGTGGTGCTTTAATATCCAAGATCCCCTGCAGTGTAGCCCTGGGGGGGGACAGCATGTAATGTTCAGTTAATGTGCATTGCCACAGGGAGGCCGTGGTGGTGAAGAAGCTCTGTAAATATTCTGCTTCCCTTCTCTGTGTTCTCTGGATGGTGTTTGGGTTTAGCCTGTGGTGGCAAGTGATGACACAATGCTGCGCTTTCATACATACACACGTTAATATCAATGCATTAGTGGTTTGAAGTTTATCAGGTGTTCATGTTCCCTGTCTGTAGTGTGAAATGTTATCAAATATGCATTAAATGCTGATAAAAATGATTGGAGTTGTTCAAAAATGAATGTGTAAACCATGATGATATATTGTCTGACTCCCTGAGCACCACCATCTTTGACAGATTTCCATCACCTATACATAATTTTTATCCAAAATGAACAGCAGGAGTGACAAATATCCGTTAGTAAGATAATACTGAAATATTAAATATGTGTGTAAATATCTTACACACACACACACTATCTCAGTTTTATGTCATGGCCCAATGTGAGTCACATTCTTCACAGCACGACAGTGGCAGCTCAGGTGGTTGAGTAAGATAAGAGCAGAGAACAATAATTAATGTTTACCAGGACAAACCATCTTTGAACTGTTCATATCAGACAGTCACCTATTCTGCATCCCTGTCATGCCAAATCATAAGCTCATCCTTCATTTTAAATGTCACTTCATGTGAAGGTGTAAAGAAAATCAAAGTACTAACAGAAATATAACCTTCAGTCTAAATAAAAAAATATGTGTAACAGTATACGGAGCTTATATTGCAGCAAGAAGATAATTTGCATAATTCATTCAATTTTTATATAGCAGTGCTAAGACTGAACAGTCCACTACTTAAAACAGAGGGTTAGACAGACAAAAAAGGAATGAATAACTGTATCAGTGATACTGAATGATGGTCATTTTATTGCCATGCAATAAAAAAGTTATAAGCTCAAAGCAAAGAGCAGCAGCTCAGTTGGTAAAGTGACGAAATGAAAAACACAGAATGGGTTGTAAGACAAATAATTTTTGAATTATTAATCATGTAATGTTACACAGTCACATGAGCTTACTTTGTTTGTCAGATGCTTGAGCGCACCTCATTCTGAACAGCAGCAGGTCAGGTGGAATCAGACAGTTGTTTTCCTTTGGAAACAGCTGGCACCTGCAGCTAAAAACAATGTGACAGTAACAGTGTGGGCTGGACCCAAATGAACTGAGCTGGAGCTGCAGATTCGGGTGATAATTCCATCACAATGTCACAAGTATAATCAAGCAAATGTACTTGCCTTTTTGAAAGTACAAGCTTTGGCAAGAGGAAGGATACAACCGTGACAGTTCCCCAGTCGACCTCAGTGCCGCACATATAGAGATAGACAACTATTCACACTTACAGGCAATTTAAAGTCACCAGTCAACACAACTGCATGTGTGTGGACCTTGGCAGGAAGCACGAGGGAACAGGCAGACTCCCCATAGGAAAGCTGACCTTCTTTGTGTGAGGGGGGGGGATAAGTACTCCTCCTCCTCCTCGCTGCCCCATAAGAACTAAATGTAAAAAATATTACTTCTATACTACCTCAGTAGATTCTCATTACTCACGCTTCATTGTATAAAGGAGTAAAAATCATGATAATTTCCATTAGGCATTAATCTCCTTTTTATTTTCTGTTCACTGATTAATTATTTATTTATCTGTTTTGTCCAGAAAATAGCCCAATCCTCAGCATTATTGTAAAATGAATATTATTTAAATGGCTATAGATAAAAGGAACAAATCTTGACATTTCTGAAGCAGAAACCATGAAAAATGCTAATTCCTTTTCATTTTACTAGACACTCAAACGTGACAGCAAATGAATATTAGGCAAAAACAAATAGTAAATTGTCATTTTCCCCATTTTCCAGAGATTATCTTTCTGCACCACTTAGCCCAAAATTAACATTTTTAATCCTGGTATTTAATGTGCAAGAGAGTCTTCAAAAGTTTCCAAAATCCATCCTCAAACTAAAATATTTAATATTTGTATTAAGTTTGTTTTCAGTGCCTCAGGCCTCAGGAGCAGTGCTATACCCACATGCCACTGCTATGTGTGGAGACAGAGTGTGCATCAATGAAAGTTTAATATGTTCTCAGTTACTCTGAAATTATTCATCACATACTGCTCTGTTGTTTGATCAGAAAGTGTTTTGCTTTCCCAGTGTTTGAGTGAGTGGCAAAGGAAGTGTACATAAAAGCAATGTCATTTCAGATATGATAATTTACATAAAAGCAATGTCATTTTAGATATGATAATTTACATGATATTAATTTGAAGATGCGAAAATGACAAGGTCAATATCATGTTGTGTGGAGAGTGAGGAAAAATCTCTAAATGTGTAGTTAAGGTAACTGGAATGTTGTCTGACTGCTGGAAGAAACTGGAGTCCCCAGAGAAAACCAGTGACAGATCCAGACCATTTTCCCAGAGTGGCCAGACTGGGATGTAAAATGTAAACAAAACCATAGCAATGATTTCTAAATCATCTAAACTCCACCTTTGTTTATAATGTGTCACAAAAAAGGAAACATATGCACGTTTTGAATTTGATGCCAGCAACATGTTAAATAAAAAAGCTGAGTAATGCTTGAAAAACCTGATTAGGTTGATTGAAAAAGTCAGTATGATGACTGAATATGAAAAGAGGATCCCAGAGAAGCAGCAGAGTTTTCAGAAGGAAGATACGGCCAGTTCCATGAGTAGTAAAATAATAAAAAAAATTGTGGATTTCACAATTACAGTTGATAATACTGTGAAAACATTTAGGAAATTCACAGAAATCGCTACAGACAAGGGACAAGGGGAAAACTCAATACATAAAGTCCAGGATCTAAACTGGATTATAAAAAGACAGGATTCTGTGGTGGATATAAACCACATGCACAAAGACAGACAAGGTGTCTGTCTTTGTGCAACCTTAAACTCATTTTAAACAAACTGAGGGGATGTGGAAAACTTTCCTGCAGTGTGACGTTTATTACGCTCGTGCTATTTCTGAACAGGTTTAAAGGGTTCTGCAAATGACTGCATTCTCTTTTTATTTACATTTCACACAATGTCCCACTTTCCTGGAAGCGGAGTTTTGGTTTGTCTGTTTAAGTTGACTTTGACGGGAGAGACGTCAATCAATCGTCAGTAACAGAGACTGTCCCGTCTGTACAATGTACCGGTGCTGACGGGGAGTGAGGAGCAGCTGTTCGGGCAGGTCGCCGGGTCAGCTGATGCAATAAGGCGGGAAATTAGAACTGTTGGTGGACAGGTGTGACAGCGGAGGTTAACAATAAAGACATTAATCAGACGAGCTAGGAGCAGAACAGGAAAGACAGGAGGGTGGAGCAGCTGTTGCTATGACAGCAGACACCTTAATTATGACACTGAAACAACTATGTCTAATCTCCAGTAACAATGCAGCTGCCAGAGCCACAGGTAAAAGCTTGTTGGGCAGTTTGGACGTTTTTCTACTGCCCAGTTCAGTTTGAGCAAAAACCATTGGCCGGAGTTTAGGAGCTTAAACCTTGCTCTGTTACCATGACATGAAGAAATCGTGCTTCATTTGGCAGGGAAAGAGCCAGCACAGCTTGTTCCTTTTGAATGTGAAAATAAAAGTCCGTAGGTTCACTGCTGGTAATGAGGATATCCAGCAGCAAGGTTTTGTTGTTTTTCCCACTGAGACGGGACTTGTAGGAGGCTGATGGGGGGCAGGCCCTCCGCCCACACCCTACAGCCAGCTACTACTCACATCATATGTTCGGGTTCAAGGTCCTGGCTATGTTGTAGACTGCGGACAGACTCACACATTTTTAAGGGCAGTGACTAATTTGCTGTATGGCCACTCATTATACAATTCCCTAACACACAAATATATATTGCAATATTCACAAGGATAAAAAAGTGTTTTAATTCTACAAGATAAAGGGAAGGTAAACATCCTTTATTGGAGATAAACTGCAGAAACCGGATATTTTCATGGCTGGATGACTCAGTGCCCTCCTGACTGCTCATTCAAAGGTGTGCAAAAATTATTTTGAGCTTAGTGGCTTTAGAACTGTTTGTGGCAGCCAGTGGAAATAAATATCCTCATTCATGCACGAACACAGGACACGCATCCCCTCCTCCACACATTAAAGGAATTTTTCTGACTCCTAAGGCTCTGTGAGGAAGGAAGCCACAACACATCACCATCCACATGACAGGAAAGACGCAGATAAGATTGGTGAGGCTTATTTTAAGTCAATTTTATTTATAGGCACATTTATATGTTAACAGAGGAGCTGTACAGTGGTGGACTCTAAAAGACAAGACTCAAGAATAATTTTATTGGCCCAAGAGCATTCAGGTTGGAAGGAGAACCAGAAACCTGAATACAGAATCCAGAAGCTGTCGGACAGGGTGGAGCGTATTTTGTTCAGTAGGGGTCACACAGGCTTCTTACTGAAGTACTAATGATTTTAGTACAAACACATCGGTAAGACAAAATGTGGGGACCCTGTCAATGAAAGACCTTTAAGACAATGTCATCAGTGTTCTGTCAACCTGGAACTTGCCTAGTCAGTAAAAAGACACCGACTTTTTTTACACAGCATGATTGCACTGAAGCTTTTAAGGAAACCCAATACATCTCAAATTAATGCAGCCATCCTGAATTTGAGTATATTCAACTCAAGAAAGACTTTTAAAAACATATCCACTGCACGACCATGAAACATTTCATCATTGGATAGGAGGCCAAATATGACCATGACAACCCTTCTCCAACTTGCTGATACAGTCGTTAGTGCATAAAAGATGATATAATAAGATATTATAACAAGATAAGATTCGTGCCACAATGGAAGATGACTGAGACCAACACAGAGTCGTAAAAGCTCTTCAGTAGTTAATAGATTAAAGTTGATAGATTAAAGATTAAAAATTCCCACCAAAGGCCTTATTGTTTGAAGCAAAGTGTTCACTGAGCTTCTTTACCATCAAGTGAGGCTCTGTGATGTTAAATACTGAGGGGAAATCCACAAACACCCGTCTAACATGATCCCCAGGTGCTTCAAGGTAACAAGGGCTAAATCTATAGTCCTTCTAGATTCTTAAAAGGTTTCAGAAGGTCAGTGCTACAGGAACATAAGCATTTAATGATATTGCACTGACTGACGGACAGTTATAAATTTGATTTAAAAAAAATGTGAGTCGCTGAGAACAATTTCTCAGCATTGATCTGCTGATGTCATCAGGACCACTATGGAAAACAAAACCCAACAGTCTTTTCTCAAAATCACACTGATGTCGAGTTAAATAGCAGAACAATCAGTTAGCAGCACAGACTCTCTGGCTCTGAGGGATCAACCAGAAACACAATTTCCTCTACACCCTCACAAGACTTTGTAGTTTTCTCAGCATATAGCAATTGCTGTCATTTATCTCTATTTTATACTGTCTTCTATCATTGTGCCAGCGGGATTAAGCTGAAGCCAGGAACACATTTTTCCCATCTTCTTTTAAGCATGGAGAGTGGCCAAGCAGTAAATATCTGCCACATTCCAGTGATCTATGGAAGGGCTAGTCAATACCGAAGTGCTGTGTGGATACACTGAAGGTGTTACACCACCGAGGTTAAAGACTTTCTGCTTTTCAGCACGTTGCGCATTAAAGGAGCTGAGAAGCTTTCGCACGAGGTGTCACTGTGTGAATATGCTGCCAACAACGTTCAGGCTGCAGCTCTTGCCGTAGCTGCAGAAACACACTTTTATTTCTTCACTTCGGAAAACCAGAGGCAGCGCTTTGCACCTGGACGTCTCATCATGCAGGTTGAGTTTCTGCAGCCTATCAACAAAGTCACCTCTGGTATGTGCCACATGTCTCCTGAATTAACTGTCTCTGCACCCACTCACTTTTAATAGCTATCTCCATGGTAACCCTATGCTGCACCGGCAGCCTCCCCCCAAGCAGGTTCACTTTAGAGGATCAGATCAAAACCTGCCAACAGAATGAGTGATCCATCAGATCACCTGGAAAATTTCATACTTCCTACAGGATCCTGAAAGGGACAAAAGCAATGGATTTACACAAAGTGACAATACAAACTAAATTAATATTCATAAAGGTCTGTATAAAAAAGGGAGGAACCTCTCACTCTATATACAAGCAATTAGTCATTCATTTATTTATAGCCTCAGGCCTGCTGTAATATCTGAAAATAATTTCTAGTGTTTGTGAATATTACATTCTATTTACAGTTCACACAATAAGTATTTGGACACTCACCCAATAAGTATTTTTGTTCTTCTGGCTTTGCGCTTGTGTTTGGGCAGTCAATGTAAAGTAAGATAATAGACACAAAGTTCCAAGTCTCAGCTTTGATCTGAATAAGTTTACATGAGTATTAAAAAAAGTGTATGACTCATGACAGCAGGTCAAGACATACTCACGATATTGGCAAGCTTGGGTATACACGGGCAGAGGCCACAGTGAAAGGGCTTAAATTAGTTTCTAGACAAGATAAAATGAAGTGAACGAGCCTCTTTTATACCAAGCGCTTTACACTGTTACTTCTCATTCACACACGCACATGCACAGACACACACACACGCACACACACACACACACACACACGCACACACACACACACGCACACTGCCATGCAAGGTGCTCATCTGACGCACTAGGAGCAACTTAGGGTTCAGTGTCATGCCCAAGAACACCTTAACATGCAGCCAGGAGTGACCGGGCATTTAACTACAGACCCTGTGGTCCGTGGATGATTGACAAAAAGTATATCTACCACCTTTAGCAGGGCATCAAGTTTAAGCTAAAATTCTTTCGTTTGGTCTGAAGCGGAGCTTTTGTCAGGAATTCTGTCGTGTAGAACCTGCTCTAAAATATAGAATCATCAAAAACCACAGAATTCTCTGCCCTCATCTCACCCTCTCTCTTAATCCTGGTTCACACTTTCTACCTCCCCAAATCCCATCCCATCTTTTCCTGCCTGTCTCTGCGACCATGAAGGATGTGTGGGCAACAGATGGCTCCTGATGGGACAGATGGGGTTGCTGGTCCCATTAACAGTCACAGAAGGGCAGCACGTTGCCTTGCACAGTCACCTGCATGGATGGTGGGCGCACAGGTGGGTAGAGGAGACACGAAAGGCAGATGATGGAGGAGAAATGGAAGAGGAATATGAGGCTTTATCACGAGCTGAGGCACAACATAAACACATTCAATTTAAATCCATTTATATCTCTGTTGGGAATAAACGTTTGCAGATACAGAATGAAATCACAGTGTCTTCTCATTATTAAATGGCTTCATGGTTGTCAGGGAGATAATTTAAATAAAACTTGTCTAGATGTGGTGTTGTCACTGCCAATTAACAGGGTTGGCTCAGCATGTAGGCTCAGTCCTAAATAACGTCTACTGACCTTTGTGTGGAATATGACCATTATGGTCAATAATGCCTTTACCTCAAACTAGTGTTGAAATAAAACACACTAATTTATTTAACTAGTACTATAAGTACATTTACATAGAAACATTTATAAAATATGATTTAAAAACTTTGAAAACATATTTTCCCAATGGTCATATTTCATGTTTTAGGTTTTTTTGCTCCAAACAAGTGCAGTTATGTCAAGTGAACATTAAAGGCTGAAGTTATAAATTTACACACATTTTGAACGTCATCATACCATTCAACAGCTATTGTATATCAGTTGTTATCAGAACCATAATGGATCCAGTAGGTACTTGCAGATACCTACATACCATCCACAATTTACTATGGCCTCTAGATGTTGGCTAATTTTTCACATACCTTGCTCATAAGAAGTAGGTACTTATTTACCCACCAAAACATAATATTTGATAACTTATCATCATGACAAATCGAGGAGTCGGATTCATGTCATTTATCAACTCAGGGTCCTGCTGGTTTATTTTATGACCCTTTGCAGGGGTGCGACCCTTATGCTGGGAAACACAAGACTCAACCACAGCCAACTGCGGACGGATCACATTCTATTAGTGCCATACACATTTTTCCCTGAGAATTTAATACTTGGGATTCCTGATTCAATTAATTCAATTTTCAATAATTATACTTTTACGTATAGAATGCCATTTCTTTGCATTGCATTACAGATATGAATAATTCTAGCACCATGGGAAAATACTGGATTTGCGCACAAAGAACTAATGTCAAACAGAGTGTCATAAATATTTGTTACACTGAAATGCTGACACAAATATTTTGGAATGAGTTAAAGTCAACTTTGCAGCAACTGTTGATCATTTCGCAAACTCAGACTTGGCAATGGAGGGTGCACATCTTCAAGAAAGAGAGGTTTAGGATAAAAAGCAGCACAGAAAAGCCTTTGTTATAGTCAGAGATGTTCTGCTTAATGCTGCCAAGACTTTTGTCCCAGGAGCCTTTTACCAAAGTAAGAAAAAAGGCTCCTGGTTTTTATCCTGGAACAAACACAGGAAAATAATAGTTTGATGATTATTCAATCAGATGTTGGTCTGTCATGTACTGCATATACTGTGGGGGGAGATTACTAGCTATTTTACACTGTGTGTGGGGAAGAAAATAAACACCAAACAATTTTCCTGCAAATTATGCTCCTCTCAGGATGAAAAAACCCTGAAACAGTCTCCATCAGTTGTAGAAAATGAAATTCAAGCCCACACCTACACACTGAAATGAAAAAATAAAGAGGGTAAAATCTAAAGATAGATGGTTTTTATTATGTGGCTCCACAGACCTTTTTATTTTCAATGTCCGGACATGACAACAGATAGACGTGGCGCACACAGTCCATGTCAGCCTGCGTACTTAAAGAGAAAAAATGTTGATTATCGGTGAATCCTGTAGTACAGTTAAAGCCAAGGCCAGAGCCAAGGCCACAGCTGGGCTGAACAGCAGCTTGTTCCTCTGACTACTGATTAGAGTTTTAGTGACAGGCATTTAATAAATCCTGCCATTGTGTTCATTGAGACACAAGTTTTAATCATCATTTAGTTTTTTTTATATGCGATTCCATTTATTTCCTGGCATTTGAATCTTGTAATATTAAAAAAACACTGAGTGTAGCATATTTTGTTTCAGATCTCCGAAGTTTTAAAAAAGCCAGAATGTGGAAAATGTGGCTGACAGGTGGTTCTTTGTATGATGGTGCATCCAGTGAGATGATGGTTCAAACGATAATTAGCTTGAAATGACTATTCTAGCCTCAGGCTTTGCCTGTGAAGACTCCTCTTAAAAAAATAAAATGTTAACATTTGGAAGTCTGATAAAACTTTTCATTTTACCATAATGTCCCACATTAAAAGATGTTTAACATTGATCCAATTATGTGATTCGTGTCATCATAGACTGTTAAGATGATCTTTGGGAGGAGCCATTTTGAATCTGAGAAACAATCAGAGGCCAGAGGCACTGCACAAACACTGGCCAGTATCCTTAAAATATCCTGAAAAAGAAAGAAAGCACAGGTATACTGAGAAAAACACACAGAACAGGTCAGCACAGGGAAACAACAGCAGCTGATGAGAGAACCACGAAAAACCAAAAACAGCAGTGGCGAGTTCATAATCCACCGTTTGAGGAGAAATTCATGAGCAGAAATACAGAGGCCAGACCACAAGACATCAACAGCTCATCAGCAGGAAGAATCCGAAAGGCTGGATTGTTGGGCTGCGTGAGAGCAGAGTACGTTCACAGATGTCCAGAAACATTTGGCCAGGCTGATAATTACCAGTCATTAATAAGTATCAGATGGAAATGATTGAAATACTGTGCATGAGTTCACTGAATCAACTCCGCAGTGTCGTACTCAAACCCAAAGGAAGTTCAACTAAATATTGTTGTGTGTGACTTTTTTTTTTGGCTGGGCCTGTTCAGAGAAATGCATCAAACCTAACTAGGAACAGCTTCATCGTGCAGCGAGACAATGGTCCCAAACACGTCGAAGGACTTCATCCGAGGGAAAAATGGAAGGTTTCAGACTGGCCAAGTCAATAATCGACCTTAATCTAACTGCACAAACATTTTGCCTGCACAGTAGATAGATAATCAGTGTTCATCTCAAGCTGATCTTACAAAAAGGTACAGTTTTCACTATTGTTTGTGAGAATCAATGTAAATACCACAAAATAAAAGCAGAAATTCCATAACTCAAATTAATCTTTTAATGGTAAGGCCAAGTGTTCTCAGTGTACAGCCTACACAAACTAAATGTCCTTGCTGTTTCAGGGAAATGTTTGTCTGGCTGATTCAGTTGAACAAACAGTAGTTTTCCCCCACCTGAGGAACAGATTTGCACACAAAGCTTGAATGTGATCAATAATTGATACGCTGGAAATGTGGCACAATGATTTGAAATGGACTACGCAGCAGCGAAGCCTCATCGTTTAGCTAAAAAATGGTTAAGGTAGCAGCGAGGAAGCTTTAAGAAAACAAAAAGTATAGAAAAGCCAGTTCAGTTTAATGCTGCAAAGACTCCATAACACAATCCGTCATAGGGGAGAGTTTCTCCTGGAATAAGAAACACAGGAAAATAATAGTCTGATGATTCCTGAATATAAACATTTGGTTTCATTATTATTGCATCAAGCTGCCTTGCGCTACCAAAACTGTGAGTGGAGAGGAGTATTTTACACTGCAAATGGAGAAGAAAATGCACAAAGAATCAGTGTTTCCCCTGAACTCGGCTTTTCTCTGGGTAAAAACAAACCTCGGCAGCAGCCTTCCACAGTTATGAGAAACTGAATTCATACCCCAGGACTGACGATTGTTGCGATAAGGTGGCTCTGCAGATCCTATTGTTTCTCATTTCCTGACATTAGAACAGACAGACGTCAGGCAATACTGCAATTATGTTTTACTGTTGCTGCTCTGGGAAAGTCAAGGCCAGAGCCAAGGCCACTGCCAGGCCGTACAGCAGCTCTGTCCCACGGCTGGATTAGAGTTTTAGTGACAGGCATTTCCTAAATTCAGGCTTTTATTCGGAATCCGTTTTTTATCTGGCCCTGTAAAAGTGTCCGCTCACTGTGGCCTTTTGCATTTAAACTGTCACGTTGAAATATCTATACCAAGGGCCATGATAATATTGAGGACATGTCTAAATAAATTGTCAACCGTCACACGTCCTTGTCCCTGCTGCACACACACGTAGAGATCATTTGTTCACTTTCTCTGTATCTCACCGTTTAGACTGAATTAAACTTTAAGATCACGCAGACAGACTTTCTACGTGCTCACATTTACCAACCTGTCCTTCAGGTTGCAAATCAACTTGATCATCTGCTATAGCAACTAAAATAAAATATAATGAGACAAAGAAAGGCTGATGTAAAACGCAGTAGGTATTAGGTAACCTAATTATCTAAATGTTAAACTTTGTGTTTGTATTTGCAACCAGCGTGTCACCGTTACCTAACTTCGGTTATATAACTTGAAAAAGAGTGCAGCACAGACGGGATTCATGCCTGACTGCTTTCATCATTTAATTCTAGGGCTCATCTGAAAGCGTGCGAGTGTGTAGGGGCAAGAGAGAACATAACTCCAAGGTTGTATTTGTATCTTGGATGATAAAAGATTAATGTCTCAATTCCCGAGCGCACTTTGACTTCATGCACCTAATATTTTGACAAAGTTTTCAGCAGCTAGCAGGGAGGTTTTGGTAACTTCTGCTATAAATGATAAATCAGAACAGGTCATGTTGTTCCCTTCCAGCCTTCAGAATTACAAACATCGGTGACTGGCGCTGTTGTTGAATGCTGTTTGTTGCTGCATCACAAGTGTAATGACTGCAGGTAGAACATCAGATGCCATTTTTTTTTCATTTTTTAGTTCAGCGATCGAGGCACTTTTTGATTTTGGATCTCAGCCGAGCGAATGTCTCTATTATGTAGATAAGAAAAAACTGCAAAAACACGTTGTTGAATGTGGCATTGCTTTTTTTTATATTTCACAAAATACACTGTATGTTGACTCTCCCCCAATTCATTTTAAATTTAGACACAAGGATGCTGCACAGGACAGAACACTCAATGAGACACACAAACCAGAGGGAGAAAGAGAAATAACATTTTTTTGTGGAGATAATATTGTAGTCAGTCTTCTCCAACCAGCTGAAGGGTTTACATACTGTTCAAATGCTTTCCGGTACATTGGATTGAAGTCACATAGAAGGACAGAAGAAACGTACTCTCTTCATGCAACATGTGAACACATGATCAAACACTACGTATCATAATAATATCATAACAGTTCAACCTTTGAGACGTTTGCTGACTCTTTTCTCATGAGATGTCAAGATGGATATCGATCAGATGCCTGTGTGTTAAATAGAGAGCTGGAGTAGTTTTGGAAGCAGGGGGTGACAAATAGCCTTGTTCTGTCCAAAGTCTAGAGGGTTGTCTCCTTCCATTTTACTTTGCAAAACTAAAAATGCTGAAAGTGGAAGAAGTAGATTTGATTGTATTTATTTGTTCTACATTAAGCTAACTAATGCTTTACTACATTTCCAGCAAAGTATTTTTTTTTCTTAAATATGGTCCTGTTAAGGCCATACGCAGTGTTTCCATTGAGAGGCACCTCAAGCCCGCTGAATTTAAGCTCTGTCAGATTTTTCCAAAGTTGGTCATTTCCTAGGTGGGCAAAATGGTTTGACCCTGAATAAACCCAGATCTGGCAGATCGGAAGAAAAAAATGGTCCAAAAAAGAGTTGATCTTAGAAAGCAACTCCCCTCATACTTTACACCCAACACTCAGGTGTGCGATATATAAAATATAAAATATATCATGTCCATAGTTAGTCCAAATGTGGCTAAATGTACCAATCCTCATCCCAAACTGGCCAAAAATATCTATTCAATGCTTTTAGAAAGAAATGTGAGCAGGCCAAGTTTCTCTTCAGGCAAATGGAATAAACAAGAAACAAGGAGTAAAATAGTCAGCTCCAGAAACAACATCATGTATATTTTGAGCTTGGGACAGTGTCAGGCTCCCCCTCTTTCCAGTATTTAACTTCAGCTCAGCTACGCATGTTCTTAACACGCAGACGTTGAAAGATAACTGTCTGCTCATCTCACAGATGAGAGAGAATTCCTCAAGATTGAATGTGTCAAATTTCATCTTTAGTTTTTCTTTTTTCCCCAATGTGACATGAATTCAAAAGGAACACTGAAGACATCAAACAAGCTAGAAGAGAACCAAATCAAGCTTGGCTTCAAAGGAACAAAAAAAATTATAACCATATTCATAAAAATAAAAATTATAAGAAAAGGTGGAGGAGGTGAGGTGAGAGTTCCCTGCTACAGAGCTGCCTAGCACAGTAATACTGTTAGACAATGGGACACATTGTGCTGTAAAGGCAGATAGACAAACACGCAGACACAGGACAACACATACTGTAGTACATTCGGGAGTAAAAACACTTCATAACTGTCATCATGCAATACACAATAAAAAACATGGCACATATGTAATCATATTATCTCAACCATCATCAGATACATATCAAATATAGACTTTCTTAACAAATATAAAGTTATTGCATTTTTAATTATTACTTCATATAAGACACTATATGCAAGGCATACTGTGGAAAATCCTCTCCACCCACAGTGGACAGCGGGTGGTGACTAGCCGATTTTCCTTCTGTCATTAAATGGCTTCTAGTTCATATGTACAGAGAGCAAACACCCTTCTTCATGCTACTTGCCTCACACAAAGGGAGTGTTGGGCCAGGCCTTTCTGCTTCTTTATCCTGCAAAAGATCTTTCCCCTGCTGATTGGAGATGGCCTGATAACACTTTATTAGAAGTGGTGCTCACAAGATGCTTATAATGCAGAAATATCCTGGTTGTCACTGTGACGCCTTTATTGGAAGATTCTAATCTCGTTTAAACAAAGAAAGCATAGAATTCCAGCCAGGTTCAAGGAACTATGCTGATGTTAGAGGGGCTAAGGTGTGGATGAGCTGTGTTAAATTTCCATAAAAAAGCCCTAATGATGTCATCGGGATTACGTCTCTTGCTGCATTAACGTCATGTTGTTTAAACCATTATCACTAACAGTCAAGTGGGAAAGACCGTACATGTCAACCTCCCACGTTTTATTCAGAATCGCTTTTGCACAGTTATGAGATGGCAGAATAAATGACCAAAGTGTCAGAATAATGGCTTCCAAAAAGGCTACAAAACCACCATCACTAGCAGATAAAAACCTACCACTTAAAATTGATGAAAGAGCATTTGTACTAGCTGTGCCATTTCAAACACTAACACAAGAATCCAAGTTCAGCTATTGCAAAAGCTCTTTTATCACCAGAATTAACAAAAATTTTCAAGTATTGTATAAAAAAGAATAATAATACTTCTAAATTAAACTAGTGTGAATGCTCCTGAGTTGTGGCCATCCTTATGTGAATGTAGCATTAGAGTCATTTTTTAAATTCATACTCTCTTTTGAAAGACAATAGTTTGTAGCAGGCAGGGTGAGCATATCAATGTCCATTATGGGAATATTTTTCTTGCAAGTCCTCTAACTACGTGGAAGTGCAACAATAAACTGGTGGAGAACACTGATACTTGCAAATCATGCAAACTTAATAGCCCTGCTCACCATTTTCCAAAACATAAAATTAGATTTTAAACAGTTTCCTCCCTCTCAGGAGAAATATGATTTAGTTCATTTCAGCACAATATAAAATCAAATCATCTCAGTGTGGAGCTGTAAAAGTTGAGATAGGTAAATTAATGCCATAAACACATTAATTTTGTCCTCAAGGTAAATTACCCTATAAACAAGGACTAAATGCTGTTTCGCATTCAGGGACACTAATATTTGAGTGCTCTTAGTTATATCAGAATCCTTGCTCTCTGGATTTGATTTTATGACCTAATGTTCATTTTTCTAGCAAACTATTAGATTGAATCATGACAGAATTTTTAATTATAGCAGTGTGCTATAGTGTGACAACAGCCAAAAGATTTGGGAAACACTTACAGCGATTTAACTGTGGTGAATTGGTTGATTAAATGTGACATATAGTTTTGCTACTACTCATTGTGTTATAAATGGATTGAATATGAATATAAGTAAATGAATATGCATTTAAATCAATTAAAACTTGTATTGCTTGAAGTTATGTATCAAGTGTAAAAGCCAATTATCATCGGGCTTCAACCTCTCATATAAGAGTACTTACATAAGGTAGCAAATTGTAAAACTTTGATTTTGGATCATTAGACAAAACAAAATATTTCAAGGCCTTGTGCATCTGGAACAAAAAAAAAATGCAAACTCATCTGGAAGACGAATTATGATTAGCTGAATCAAAGAGAAGAAGTAGTTTTCATACAAGAGAGAAGAGATAAACTATGAAGTATTTCACAGTAAATGAGTAAAAACGACTTGTAGTTGGCTGCCACAGGAAATAACACTTCTACTGTCTATAAACTATTATGGTTTTTATCGTTTTGGGGTTCTTGGACTAGATAAATTCATGCATTTGGGTTGTGCATGTAATATATTAAATACTATTTCATGAGCACCACTCAGGTAAAGTGTTATTAGGTTAGTTTTGGAGATAGCTTTAGGATTGTCATCATAATTGTTCAATAAAGATTTTAAATCACTGATTCAGACCTGGCCTCTGTTTTTTGATTGGCTTCTTTGTTCGGTCAGTTAAAACCGAGTTTGGACGCTGGGTTTGTTTTATCTGAGCTGGCTCGGCCCATTAGCACAGCACTAACACTGCTGAGGTTAGAGGTTCAAACACTAGGTCCACAACCCACGTGTATATACATAATTCACTGTGGTGCAGACTGTGCATCTCAGTTACCACAAGTGTCACTTAAAAGCTGATGGATCTGATCCACGATAAATCTAGATTTAGTGACACCTTGTGTTTCGCGTGATCACATGAGTGTGTGTGGACAAGGGAATTCCAGGTAATTTGTCAGACAGATGTGCTGCTAGTCAGGAAGGTTTTGTCCTTGTCTGTCTCTGAAATCCAACCGCACACACACACACACACACACACACACACACACACACTCACGCACACGCACACAGACAAGCAAAGCCTCAGAACAAGACAGAGTGAGTCATGAAATTTACATTCCCACTTAACAGCTTTCAGGGGAGAGCCTGCTGCTGGGACTAATGGATAAACACTGCTGGTATGAAGTCAAATCCTTCTTAAAGGTCGAACACACACATTCATTCACACACTTGAGCACACTTCACTGGAGGGAAATCCAGTAAATAATTCATTCACTGAATAATACTGTTCATCTGTTCATACAAAGGCTTTCTATATTAATAGCTTTTTCACCGTCTTGATTGTTTGACACGCAGGTGAGTCAATAGGAATGATTGTCAAAAGACGTCGCCGCGGCCTCTTGCTGCTCGGCGACTGCCCCAACACACTCACCTCACGACACCCCCGTCATGCTAGGAAAGGGAGAGGTACTTTGGAACAGTTAGTGAAGGGCAGTCTGGGAGGAGATAATAGGCACTTAGAGCTGGTGGAGACCAGGGACTGCAGCAATAAGGAGGCCAAGGATGAAGCACAGGCAGGGTGGTAGAGGTGAAGGCAGAGTTGCCCCAGAGGAGTGGATGGAGGAGGTCTTGATCTCAGAGGTGAGGAAGGCGGAGAGGGGGACTTGAGAAACCAGTGTTGGGCTGGCATAGTTGATGAGAGAATCAATCTTCTCAGCCTCCTTACTGCAGGCTTCGATCTGGAAAAGAGAAGAATAACTCTGATTTTCAAACCTCTCTCTCTCTCCCTGTCTGAGTCAGCACGGGAGCTCTGCCAGCCTCTCTCATCTTCTGCTATTCATTTTAAATGGGCTTTGATTTGATTATCGTTTTATTAGAAACTGGATATCAGCAGGTCAGTGTGAGGCACTTCTTACGATGCAGCTGAGTATGTGTGGCTACACGCTGGTTGTAGAAATTCATTAGTATTATTTGTTGTTATCCTCAATTTATTCCAAAGCACTTTTACATTTTTTTTTTTACCTCTAACTGCTAATTTCTGTATTTTGCATGTAAGTCTTTGTGCCACTTGGGGTTTAACGGAGCAGCTGTGACTCAGTTAGCAAAGCAGGTCAAGCGCAGGGTCAGTGGTTTGATGCTTGGTTCCCCCTGGTTACATGTTGAAGTGTCCTTGGAGAAGACACTTTGATGAGAGCTGCAACTTACAATGGGCATCATGTTTTCTTCCTGGAGCCAGAACCTTCCAAATTAGGAATTAGTTCCACTACCTCAGACTGAATGTTACCTTTCTGAAAACACCAGCCACAGCTCTGCTACCTACCATCTGCATAAACACAGCCAAGTGAAAGGTGAGTCACGTGCTTCCAGTAACATCATCATTTGGCCACAGTCAAATCAAATTACTTCACACTACTTATGATTTTTTCCTTTACAGTTTGGCTGTGGAAAAAAAAAAACTAACAAATCTAAAATTCAGTTTTTCCATCCAACTGTTTCTCTGTTATTGATCTGTTTGTTTGTACACGATTATGGGATGCCAACAATGATTGATGATGACAAGCAAGGTTCACTAAAAAAACAAAACAATCTGACTCTTCTGTCAGGAATCACATTCCAATCTAGGGTCAAATCCAAAAGTGGCCCAGATTAAAAAAAGAAACTAATAATAATCTCATCACTGTGCAACAGAGACAAGCTTACAGGTACGTTTGCTCAGTTTCTTTAACACAGGCAACAACAGGGACGATAGAACTTCTCAATCATGACTAACTAAAACTCTGTGTTCAACAGTAACATGACGATGAAATGTCGATGAACACGTGGAGTGGCTGCCTTTAGACCCGTGTGTGTGGCTGGTGAGGCAGAAATGAATTAATGGAGTAGGCTGGGAATCTGTCATATGCCGGGATGCTGGGAAGAAAAAAAAAAGAACACCTGATCGCTGACGGAAGAGGACAACTGGGGATCCTAGTTAATTGTTAGGATACATACATGTATGTTTTTGCGCTGCAGCGTCTACTGATCTGCCTTTTTCTATCAACGCACACTAATGCACTAATTAAATATAACTGTATGTATAACTGATTGTATCCTTAGGTTGAACCAGCAGTCACACTCTGATCATAAGTTTCTGACACTGTCAGAACTTTGTCTTTGGTCACAAGACATTTTTCAAGCTTTACCTCAGTGCGATGGACGTCCACGATCTTTTATCTGACAGCCCAAAACTTCCACAGGATATATTCAAATTTGAAAGGTTGGATTTGGACGACTTCAGTCTGTGATGTGAACGTGACTTTAATGAGATACTAGTACACAGGCTTCAGCACTCAGCTGAAAAATGAGCTGCTTGGTCTTTTGAGATTATGTTATTCTGATAAATTTAGAAACCACTTGCAGGTATTTGGTTTCTCATGGCCATTTTCAAAGACTTAAGAGTATTATATTCTTTAAATAACTTTAAACCTCTTGGCATGCAAAATATTAAAATAATGATTATGAAGTTACAGCAATTTCTTCAGGATACTTTTTTACTAATTGTCACAAGGTAAGATTTATGTTTTGTGTGTGATGCTTTTAAACTAAACTCCGGGAGTTTGGCTCTATGAGATTTTGCTGTCAAGTGCATCATCCTATGTGTAGCAATTCTACAGCGAGAGCACAACGGAATTTAAACTGGGACAAATCGAGTAATTTGATGAAACATTAGTCTCACTTTGCTTTTGCATTTGTAGATTTTTATATCAGTCAAACCCGCATATATGGTCAGATAAATGGGGCCTTTTCTTTTACGCTGCCTTCATAAGCCTAGAAATGAAAATTACTTTATTTCTCAAACAACTGGGAAAAGCAGTTGCCAAGTAACAGCTAAAACTAAAGCCTAGCAGAAAAATGTATCTAATCATTGAGACTTTTTTCCTTTTCTGTTCTTCAAGTTTATCCTTGTGTTTGTTTGTGCAGCTGCGCTTCTGCATAAGTCCAATGCATTTATCCACGTGTGAGATTCATCCTGTCTCTTTATACCTTCACCCTCAACACCTCTTTTTTGTTTTGGTTTGATAATTATTTTTCAGAATTAATGAGTTATCTCTGCTCGTTATTTTTTCTTTATTTCTGTTTCATTGGATACTTTCAGTGCTGTTAAAATAAACACTTCTTCTTCTTCGCTAATTTACAGTCTGTTCCTTCCCTCATCTTTCCTCACCAACAAATGCACATTTTGGGTTTTGTTTGTGACAACCTGTTCAACTTGGCTCTGGGAATTTTTAAATATAAACATGTAAATGATTCACTGTAAATGAGTCACACCTATAGGTTTGGTTCATTTTTGATCTCTGGAGGGAAGGGGAAGGCCTGAAAGTCACGAGTAATACATGACTGCTGAAGAGGAGGACAGAAATCTTTTTACCCTCACTGATCAATGCAAACATGGCTGTGGGAAACAGATGATGTTGGACTATTTGAAAATATCTGCACTGAGGCAGCACATCGTACAGTAAGTGGCAAACCTGTGGAGGCAAAAGCAAATTGAGACCGCTGCACGTTAATTTGCAAAACTCCCTGTACCACACGCCATGTTAATTTCCCAGAATATTTTCTGCTACTTTACTGTGCTGATGGAGTAAATGTAGCTGAAAACATCTGGGGGCCTAACACAGCATATGGTGGGAGATTTCACAAACAACACAAATGCGGTGTAGTAGGTAGAGCGGTCGTCCACCAGTCCCAGTTGTTGATTAGATTCCTTGGTTTGAGCAGAACACTGAACCCCCACTTAGCAGATCCCGGTGAGCGTCGGCCAGCTGCATAGCAGCTCCCCCATTGGTGTGCGAGTGTGAATGTGTAAATAAGAAGCAGTGTAAAGTGCTTTAAGTACCAACAGGTAGACAAGTGCTACATAGTGCAGACCATTTACCATTTACAAAACAAGAACCGCCGCCATCAGTGCTTGTTGCTCAGATAATGCATCCACAACTGATACATAAAAGAAATTGTATTAGAGAAGTGAAATTAAAAATAATAATTCAAGACTGCTCGGAAAAATGGTTATTCAAATGTATTTTATAAAAATACAGACAACCCTAAAGTGCTTTTTAACAGAATTGAGAACATTGTAAGTCCTGTCACAAGCACTTTAATTGCCTGATGAGGTTTAACCTTTTGTCCATAACCCTGCAGACGGGTGCTCTCCCTACAGCTCTTCCAAATGCACTTGTTGAGCCCATTTTGAAAGAAACAAAACAAACAAAAAAGCAGGTCAGAAATATCAACACTCAGAAGTGAGAGACCTTATCCTTGAGCCTTACTTAAAGTAGTTAATGATATCACGACTAAACTAGGTAATTATTTATTTCCAGCTCTGATGACTTTTGATGCAGTTCAGCTTATCATCAAATCTTCTAAACAGACTGAATGAAGACATAGGTCTGGAATTGCCTTTTTGGTATTTTTCTCCTATCTCTCGGGTAGACAGGAGATATATGTATGCAGATGACACTCTGCACACGATGAGCCAACTGAATAATTAATCAAATGTAATTTATCGTTAATGCCTGGATGTCACTAATCTTATTACAGCTCAACCAGTACAAAATGTGGATGTTCTGTGCAAAATTTAAATAAATTCTCTCAAGGTCTTCCTGTGCTTGTGTTCACAAACCCCGATCCCACAATGTAATCAGTTTATCCTTGAGTCTCAATGGATGTTTGCAGCTAATTTAGAAGATTTTTTTTAAACCATTACATATATATATTACTTTTACAAGAATGGATTGATGTGAGCTCCCAGTTACTTTGACCTTGACTGCCAAAATCTCATCAGTTCGTGCTTTAACCCACGTGAAGTTCCCACACGACACTGTCACATTCACAATAGGAAAGACAGCCTGAAAATAAACTGGCCACAGCTGAGGCATAGAGAGAACACATCTATGTGTCTGACTGACAACTAAGCCACAAGGCATAAAAGAAATAAAAAACAAGTAAACAAAACTTGCAGTCATAGAGGTGAGTCATTTCAAAATATCTTACAGTACACTTCTTTTCAACAGAACTTTCTTCTTCTTCAACTTCAAGAATACAGTTGCTGTGAAGTGTCACAGTCTTTGAACATCTAACATTAATGGAATTATCTGGGCTGTCATACCCTGAAAGTTTCCACTGCTTTACTGATCTTGTTTCACAGTAACACAACCAATGCTGGTTTCTTCCTTCTGCAAGAATGTTGTGCGAATGATGTTGTTTCTTCTGTTTATTTTTTTGACAGGAGGCTTTTTTCTATCTTATTTAAGAAGGCCCAAATGAAAAGAAATTGGGAAGAAAATTCTTTGAGACGATCAAGTACTGTCGATGTGATGCAGGGTTATATCTGCAACGTTTCAGCTATTCTAGGAGGAGCACTTTACCTCATGTTATACATTCTAAGCAGTTACAGATAGACAGGTAAAATGTTATGCAAAATCAAGAATAAAATCTTACTTGCAATAAAATGATTATGCCTTGAGAATAGCATATCTGCTTAATTTGCCACGGCTGCGCATACTGTATCATGACAATAAAATCATGCAAATGAAATGGAACAAGGCGAAGCGAGACACTGCGAGAGACAGATGCGTCCTCCCCCTCAGTTTACCACTTTAATCACTGTTAGCATGAATATTTATGTCGAGAAGGAGCGAGGTGGGTAATTAGAGTTAAGCATTGCTTTGCTGGAGAGTTGCTCACACACGGGTCTTAATATGTAGAAAAAGAAATTGTAAGAATGAAATAGCTCAGTAAGATTGAAATAGCTCATATGCCAGGCATAAACTGTGCAACCTGGAAAATGATTGATTTGTTGAGATTTGTTGTTGTACTGACGTATGGGAAAAAGACTAATGGGTCCTCATGCAAAGGGTTTGAGCCCTATGACATTTTACCATTAAAAAAGTAGTTTTTAAATCAAACATTACTCAGATGGGAGGAAATGCATTTGTTGGTCTCTATTTTTAGTAGTGAATTTATACACATCATGCTCTGGTTAATATTACAGGAAGCAGGCCTTGGGACTGAGTAAAAATAAAACTGTTCATGGCGATGAAGGAAACATCCACCCAGTGTGGATCAGTAGCTCTGTTTACAGGGATCAAAGTAATTGGGAGTATTATCCTAATCAGAATAGAAAGGTGCCATGTAAAACACATCGGATCTGAACCAATATTTAATTCAGAATGAGAGGGTTGGTGTAAACCGATGCTATTCGGATCAAAATTTTATCAGACTGTTGCTTTGTTGCAGTAAATATGTTCCTCCTGCACATTTTTACAACGTGTGGGGAACATTACATGGTGTGATCAGGTTTCCAGGTGGGACTGAAACAGGGCAAGGGCAGGAAAACATAACTGATCTGTGGCTGACAGTTATTTTCTTAGAACCCATGAAGGCATTTCTTAGAAGCTCAATAATTGCTGAATGCCCAACAAGCTGTTTAAAACCAGCATTTGAAACGATGAGCAAAGCAGGAATGCACAATCATCGGACCACATTCTCCTGTTTAAAGACCCACGTGTGAGCAACTCCCAAGCACAGCCATGCTTCGCTCTGCTAATTACCCACCTCGCTCCTTTATGCACATAAATATTCATGCTCACAATGATTTAAGTGGTAAACTAAAGGGGGAGGGTGCATCTGTCTCTCTCATTGCCTTGTATCATTTTCATGTGGAGAACATGCAAACTCCACACAGAAAGGGCACAGACAGCCGGGGTCACTCACGAACCCCCAACCTTCTAGCTGTGAGGCGGCAGTGCTAACCACTCCACCAGATAAAATAATTTGTGCACATTAGCAGATCCATCTGACTGAAAACTATTCCCATGTAAATGAAACTACAGATTCTGGATTTTTACCTGTGCCCTGGAAACAACACCGGATGTCCCTCTCCTTTCTACCTCAGAGGACATGGATGGCATCCGTGATTGACCAGAAAGTATCACTGCCAAGATCACAGGCAGTGATGGTGTCTGTTTTTAATGCTGTGCTATCGGATGACCATTAGTTAAGGTTTAAGCTTTGTTTGGTTTTTGAATTTTCTTTGAATTATCTGAATATTATAAAGTATTGAACTGTAGATTTCACATTATTCTTAAGTTCCTAAACTATGTACCCAAGCAGTCCTTCATAGAGTGGCGTGATATTGACTTGTTATGTTAAAAATGTAGCATTAAAACTTTTTTCAGTCTTTTCCCCAGTCCCAGCAGCTTGAGATGTGCTGCTGGAATCAAATTAAGAATAAAGAAATATTTTTCAATCTCAATTTTTAAATTGTTGTCATTGTGTTATTTTTGAATCCAAAATAGAATTTGTACGCAATACCATAACCTCTGGAAATGAGGTTTTTACATTCAGTGTTGGTTTTGGGTTGGTTAAGGACCTTTGTTGGCAATAAGACAAATGCTAAATATAAACAGTCTTATCACCAGGTTAGTCATCTTTTAGCAGGTTGTGTAAATGGATGATATCCATTTACATATTTTTTTTATTTAACTTTAGTGTTAAATTGAGATTTTGTTACAAAGTGCATTCCAACGAAAACAGATGACATTTTTAATCCAGCCAATAGCTTTTCAAGCGTCCCTATGTTATGAATGCTTGTTTTAAAAAGTGAAAATTTTTACAGAGGAAACACACAATATAGAATAAAACAAACTTAAACCTTTGGAAACTCAGAACACCTCGACTAGTCCTGGCATTATGTCAGAAGTACAAATGTGTTTGTGTATGTATGTTACCTGCAGCTGTGTTGGCTGCTGGTCCACTGGGGCGATGAGAACCACCAGTTCATGGTCGATGCTGAGGAAACCAAAGACGTCACACTGTGGCACTGAGACGTGAAGTCGCAGAATCTGCAGGATGTCATGGACCGTCACTGGCTGCTCTTTATTTAACTGGACGCAGATGAGTCAAAGGTGAAACAGAGGGATGAGACAATGTTAAATGTAAGTTGTGAAGACATACGGCTTTCTTACTGAAACTAGAATAGAGCATGTTTAAAGACTTAATGGATAATATCGGATCTTAAGTGGGAACGATACGGCCAAATATCCAAAATCTATAAATAAGAAACAGGACACAGTCAGGGAAATCCGAGTCAAGTCTTGATTTTGTTGGAAAAAGTTAGAAAAGCTTGGAAAAATATAACAATGACCACATAATTTAGACTTTGCCTATTTTTTTCTCAAATTAGACGTTACGAAGAAAATGTATGTAAATATAATAACATGAAAAAACTAACAAAGCATGTTGAGTAGTAAAAAAAGATTGTTATGAGTTTAAGGACATTACATTATGACTTGTTTTTGATTTTAACAGGGTGAATACTGTACGTTTGTAAACAAGATATGTTGAAATGTGTCCACTCTGTTTAATTCACTACAGGATCTGGTTCTGTAACACGTCTGTGTTGTGGTTCACAGCAGCGTGCTTGTGAAGTCTGCGTCCGTCTGCAGTAGTTTTTCTTTGACTTTACAGCTCCCCCAGGTGGCCAAATACAAGTCCTAACATCTAAAGACAGTCCAGCAGGATCCAGATACAGAACACTGAAAGTGAAATCTACTTTTATGTACTCAGACTTGTAGCAAATAGTTTTGCAGTTTTACAAAACTATTTTCTAGTTTGCATAGTTTTAAAACCTTAATTAAATCCCCTGGACAGCTACAGAATGATGATATTTTTTCATAGATTCTAGAAAAAGTCACAACAAGAAGCCACATACATCCCTACCTTAGAGAACGTGTTCATCTGCTCTTTGTTCCAGAGGATCTGCAGCATGCTGGCACAGATTGGACAGCATGCCCCTGGAAAGAGGTCAGCGGTTAAAACCTTTTCAGAAAGTAACGCTTATCATTCCGTGTACTTGTAACCTTTCTCTCTGAGGTGTGGCTCCACTCACCAGGCGGTGTGATTGGGTGGCAGCCTGGGGTGGAGAGAGGTGGACACTGAATTAAACTGCACGCGGAGTCAGGTGCGTCAGACACAGCCCCCACAGCATGGCAGGGGCCCTCGTAGTCCACCGCCACACGGTCAGAGAAAGCCTCACACACTGTGTTGTAGGTCTCACCGTTGTGGCCACACACCTGCTGTGGCTTCCTACAGACATCCTGACAACAGAACATACCACTCAATGTATATATGGATGTAATGCATTTTTTATATGTTTCATAGTCAATATATAGAGTAAAACAAACAAAAAACCCTTTAAGTATGAGCTGATTTTAACGTCACGTCATTTAATTTTTTCCTGTCTCTGTCAAGGGAAAATAAGTAGACTACGTGTATAATGAAAAATCTTGGGGGAAATTATGCAGATCACCAATGGTGAGCAAGTGCTTTTAGAGTTTCAATAATAGAGAATGTCTAGTTGACATTTTATTTTAATGTGTCATGTTGTGAGGTTCCCTGCCTTTCTGTTCATGAGTTGGAGACTGTGCTTTGAATTTCTGTCATTATTCTAAAATGTTGCCACAGTAGGTCTTTGCTGCTGCCACACTGGATCAGTAGAGGTTTTCCATCTTACCTCTGCCATCTGCATAAAATGTGAATAATTGAAATAACTGTAGTTGTACAGAAACCTTGCTTTGGGCTACCTCTGTACATTCATAATAAATGCAATAATAATCCCACTGACATCACTTAGAACTTTGGTTTTAGTGGCTTCTGTTTGCCGTCCTTCTGTGACAGCTCTGTCCTCTACCACATCCCACACTGATGCCGAAGCTAACAGCTACGTGTAGACTACACACTACTAAGTATTTTAACAGTAGTGAAGGCCGCACATGGTCTTGATTCATCTTCTGTACGACACAGACACATAACAAATGACAGGATAGGAGGAACAGCAGGGTCAGTACTTTGTACAGCAATTTCTCAGTCTCAAGATAAGGACAGCAGTTCCCTGAGTGCTGCTCCCCCCTGCTTGCTGACTTAACCTACTTGGCAGTGGCCCATATAAGCCAGGGTTTTTCCAGCTTGCTGCAGTTGGCACAGGTTGGGGTGCACCAGGCCGTCAGTATCACAGGCGGGCTCCACGCTGTTCTTATCACAGGCTGCTGGCCGGTCCACACACTCATACTGGTGGCACTCTGATGAGTTACTCAGACACACACGGTATTTTGGGACGCACCTAGAAATCCAGACACAACACAATTTCATTTAGTCATCTGAAATACATGGAGAAGTCTGTGAAGAGACGAAGTGAGAAGTTTAGACTACATTAAGTATGTATGTCACTGGCGTAATTATCGATGGTGCAGCCAGTGTGCTGCACTAGGGTCCAGAGGCAATCATGAGCACATGTAGGAAGATTTTCCAATTCAAATTATTTGAGGTGGGCCCCGGAGTATACAAACTGTTACAACAGAATCTTCACCGTCCAACAGCCCTATATACTATCCTTATTTTTTATATACAGTATATACCACCTTGCCATCATTTGTATAACAAGTGGACTATATTCATGTTTTGCATTTGTCCTCATTTAAATTTTCTAAAACTCCATTTTGATAGAAAGTAAAAGTATATCCACCATTTTTTTGAATGTGGTTGCTTTCTTCTAAAAAAGACAAAGAAGGCTGATTGTCAAAATATCCTGATTTTGTTTGCCCAAAGAACTTGCTCCCTGTCACTTGGGATAGACTAACTTGCTTGGATGCCAGATTTTATTTTAATTTCTTTTCAACCTTTTATCAAGAAGCGGGTCTACTTTAGCAAATAATTAGTGGCATAAAAATGTTGCTCAAACAACAAAGCAGCACTTAGGAGAGGAAAGAAAACAGACACAGGATGCTGCTAAACAGTTCCAATTTATGCTTCACTGAAAGATAACATTAGCAATGTTGACATGCAGGCAGAAGGTTTACACTGACACAGGGCCAGTAGAATTAACTTCTAATAAGTGAGTACAGATTTGTCTTTATTATCGCTGGGGTTAAGGGTTTAAATCTATAGCAGTGAACTCTATCTTCTGTATTCAGGAAAAGAAATTACAGTAAAAATCACAGTTGCATTATTTAAATGTAAATACTATAAACACCAACTGTAACATATATAACACAAATCTCCATGGTTGGTACTCAGATGCAATTGTGAGTTGCCTTGCTCACTTTTACTACATTCTTTACCCTCATTACACAGGAAAAACTGTAGAGAGAGGCTGTGTGTGCATGTTTGTGTGAATCTAAACACGTTGCCCCTCAGTGTGTGTGTTCAGTCTTTGAACAAGAGCCAAGTGAGTTTATGAGTGAAAGTGGAAAACCTGCCTGTGTTTAAATGTATCCCAGATTGAACGTCTTGGTGGAAAAAGAAATAAGACTCTCACTGAAACATGTAAACACTGAGGATACATATTCTAAATTAGAGCTTTAATCTTTCATTATTTAACATTAAACCAAGGCCATTGAAAATTCTGGACTGCAATTGGTTGAATGGTATAGAACAGGGGTTGACAACCTTAAACACTAAAAGAGCCATTCGGACCCGTTTCCCACAGAGAAAACACTGGGAGCCACAAAACCCCTTTGACATCTAAAATCAAGATAACACTGCATGTATCTTTTTATATGTATAAAAAAACTAGTGTGTTGCATTTATGAAATCAATGAACTGCTACAGAGAAAACAACATTTTAATTCTGCGTGCAACAAAAACATTTTGAACTCTGGAAAAAAGACGCTGGGTGGAAGGTTACTTTTAAATAAATACTCAATGTCAAACTGAGTCCTCCTCATATTTATGTAACAATAAAAAATCCACCTGCAGCAAACAAAACTTTCTGCTCCTGAACCTCAGCGCACACCGTCTGCACACCAGGGCTGATGTTGCACTTGGACACCCATATATCTTTGTCAGCTATGTTGGCCAGTTCCATCTCAAGATCGGTTGACTTGCATCTGCAAATGCAGGATGGATAGTGGAAGGCATAGACATGGACTTGGAAGGATAATGTGCTTTTCCTGTCTGAACTCACAGATTGGTTTCCCTAACGGTTCATTGCATTGTGGTGACTGCGGACTGCAAAGCTACAGGGAGCCAAAGCAGAGGCATGAAAGAGCCACATGCAGGTCCGGGGCTGGCGGTTGCCGACCCCTGGTATAGAGTTACAGTAAATAGTTGCACTGTTCTGTAGGTTAAAAACAAAGAGAGTAACACGAGGACACTGAACTCACCTCTGGTTCCTCTGGCAGGGTTTGGTGGCACATGGGTTACTGAGGCGGCACTGGCCATAGACAAACTTAGAATCACTGAATCCCATACAACGAGCCACACAGGCACTGGGATATGTCTGCCCATTAGAGGCGCACACTGGGACGAAGCGGTCTGGACAACTACAGGGAAGACCTTGGGGACAGAAAAGGAAGAAAGGAGCAAGATGACAATTATTATGAAGAAGAATTATAATCATTCCATCACGTGTGATGAGGTGAACACCCAGAATGATCTTTGATGAGCAGTGGTTATGATGTACTCACACTGTACTGACAAAATTAAGTGCCTGGATCCCATGTGGTTACATCAGGTAATTGCTTCAATTTCTTGACACCTACAACCTTTAATTTCACAATGCTGTTCACAATGATCCTCTAGATGGAAAAATCAACCATCTAATGAGGTGAGAAATGATTCACTGAGGAGAGTTAATGCGCCTGTTTCCACAGCAGGAACTTCCCCTCTCTTCAAGGAACATTTTGAGATTTTGACTGGGACTTCAGGGGCTACTACACCCAAAAAACGTCCCTCTGCAGAGGGCAGTACTATCTGGACCTTATCTAAAATGATTACACTCAATAAAAACCATTGCACAGACTGACCAGTGAAATGCTGACGCTCCTCATCTGAGTTTCTGTCGAGACATTGTCTAGTCGAGCAGATGGTTGCGCCGCCAAAGCAGAAACACTTGTGGCAATCGATCTTGAAAGATGTTCCGTGATCTAGAAGTAAGGCAGCAAAACAACAGAGAAAGAACAAAAATACTGAATGTGCTAAAACAGTTATGTTTACGTTCAAAAGTGTAGTGGGAGGTGTGGTGGTCTTTTTTCGCCTCTCGGGCTACTGGTAAAGGTTGGTAGGTCTGTATGCACCCTGGAACAAGGACAGGCAATGCTGAATGCATGAATGATACAGTACATCATATGTACTACTAGTATTTGACTTATTGCTTGTATTAGTGCAGAGAACCCTTATTACTCTACTCATTCATTGAGAGTAGAGATGTATTACTACCATTACTGACCTGCTGGCTACATCTCATTTGTACTGTTTTATATCACTTTTAAAAATATTTGTCATCAGTGAGAGAAGAATTGATAAAAATGAAGCCAAGACCATCTATGTTAATTGTTACCATGATCCCACAGCAACAACAAGCAAAAGCAAGTGCTGGGTTTGACCGCTCAGGTTACACACATGCTGCCCTAAACATTTTAATGAATCACTTTAAACAGTCAATCTTTAAAACTTCATACGATGAACAGAAACAATAAATACAGAAACAATGAGAGGTAGAGCCGAGTGCTTTATAAACATAGCACCCTTTCTATTGATGAGACCTGCCAAGAGCTCTTAATTCTTAATATCCACAGACTATAATCACATTCATGGGTGCATGCATTGAAACACACATACCTCTTGTTTTCTATCTTGTATTCATCATGAACGCACATTTAAAAATACACATTTCTTACATGTTATCTTAATGTGGAAGTCTCTTTATACATTCCTCAATCTGAATGGGTTATGCACATGTTAATCGGTCCATTTTTATTAATTAGAACAAGCTGTAGTAAACAAACAACACATTTAAATGTTTGTTTAACTTGTAAGAACTAACAGACATATGTAAAAAAATCAGCATTAAATAGAGGCAGGACTTGATCGGGTGCTCTCCACCCCCCGCCTCCTTTTTGTTTAATGAAACTGCACTGCATGAAGAGAAGTGCGCTCCGACTACTCTACTTTAGATGCTGCACATTAATCATAGTTGTCAAATTTAAAAGGAAGTGATGGATTTAACTGTGTGAAATGAAATGAGGCTTATGGGGGGATGTCCGTTAAACAACAGGGGCCTAACCTTCACGTCTAATAACAACTGTGCAACATACTGACGCCTGGGATGTCTGCTGAGTGTTATGCTGTCACTTAGTGATCAGTAGAAAGTGACTGAAAAGACATTAGGGAGGTCTTACTCTTCTTCTGTCCCCCTACACTGCAGGTCTTGCTGGTGTCTATGCAGGGCATCTCCACACAGTTCTCTAGACGTCCACTGGGACCACAAGTGCACACTTCATAGCACCCGGACGGACCAGTACGAGTCGGCACCTGGATACGAGTATCCTGCTGCACCAAAAAATCTGAGGCTTCGCCCAGTTTGCAACCTGAAAACATGCATACACACACACAAAATAACTGCCATGCTGCAGTGTGTGGACTTGGGAATAAACAAAATAAAGCTGCTGATCTGTAGCTGCAGTTGGTCCTACCTGGAACACACAGAAATGGTTGACAGTTGACTTCATCAAGGCAGCCTTTCCTGTTGACCTGGCATAAATGGTTGCTGGGGCAGGGGTTTGGATTGCATGGATGGATGACCTCCTCAACAACATTGTTGCCTAGGGAACTGGGAGCTGATGTGTAAAGGTGGTGGTGGGAGGTAAAGGTGAGGAAAAATAAAAGGTAAAAACGATTAAATGTGGTTTTCAGATGTTGATGTCTGTTAGTGACAATAAAAACTCATTGGACTGAATATGTGAGTTGGTCACAAACAACTCCAACAGGAAGAGAGTGTCGGTTGATGGCTTTGGCTTGCAAAAGCCATTAAGCTCTATGGTAATATAATATTAGCACAGTTTCCTTCAGCTCCTGAGCTTCCATGATTGTCTGCCCTCTAGTGGCTGCATCTCAATATGCTTGTACAGTCTAAGTGGTGGCTCAAAAAGCATGGTCTAAAAAATAAAAAATTTAGAAGTAGATGTAGTAATAGTTTTTTAAATTTTTATTCTCAGTTACAGTCCTGTACATGTAAATGTTGGTATTTCCATTTATAGCTGAGCCCATGCTCACTTCAAATAGAACGTCTGCTACTTGACACTGGAGCTTCACAGACATTGAAAGTCCCTCTGAGAAGTATGTATTGTACATAGTGACTCACTGAGGTATATGTGGAGAGGAATGCAGCGTTCAGGGTCATCAATGGGCGACAGCAACTCACAGATCCGCTCCGGTGTCTGTCCTTCATGGAAACGTTTTCGGTCCCCACACTGGGTCAAAATGTCTATACAATCTGACCTAAAGACAGTTAAGAGATGATACAATGCAAGAGCTGAACAAGCCTGGACACACATTACAGTGTAACACTTCTTAATATACTAAAAAATGGCAACAAAAATGTAAAGTTTTTATGGCAGTGAAAGTTGAACAGTAGATGAGATGCAGAGTGAGATGCCAACAAACAGCCTGTGGCTGGATTTGCACAGTGTGTGATGCTGAAATGTCATTCAAGACAGGTGAGACAGAACTTGAGAGCGAGGCTGTGCCTGACAAATTACTGAACAACTGTATAGCCTGAGGGGTGGAGTGCTTTTATGCAGTGTATATGCACGCACACACACACCAGTCATGACATGGCAGATCCTGAGGACTATGCTGTCTATCAAACACCAGGTATGTGTTTATGTTCTCATCACTCATCATTGACTACATACACACAAAAAAAATTTTTATAAATCACTAGAGTGGAAAAGAAAAGCTGAAGCAGGTGGTAACAAGGTGAACATAGGTGAAAAACAAAGTTAAAAATGCAAAAAAGCACTAATGTGATGAAGAGGCCAAGTAAATCAGAGTAATTACACCACAGCATGTGATTAAACTTGACATGCTAATGTGCTGATGTCTTGTGATGCCAGTTAAAGGTTTTTCAATGAAACAAGAATCTGCTGGCTTCAATTAAAACTCCGGGAATGTTTTTCCTTTTTAATGCAGACCTACTAAACTAAATAAAGGGCTTACATACTTCAAGACAGATGCACATGACACTGTACTTAACAGCTATAGGACTTTATGAATGTGTCAATTGGTACGAGCTAGATGGTGAATGGTGGTAGTACACATACTTGCATATGACGCTCCCTCTGGACTTGCTGTGGCAGGGTTTGATCTGCAGGGAACAAGCAACAGCCTTCCACATATCAGGCAGGCACTTCCTGATGTCCAGCACAGGAATGTTCATGAACGGCATCTTGATAGTCCCATTGGACCACAGCTTGATGTCGTTCATGGCGCCCTGATCTGACTGGACGTTGCAGCTTCGGAACAGCTCTGTCGGCCTGTAGACAGACAGCGGTACTGTTACAAGGGAAATAAACATGTTGGACCACGAAAGCAAGATGAATATATCATCTCTTTTCATCTCTTTCACAATCCAAGTTTAGGACTGTCATTTTGCAAAAACTGTGCTTAGGGAAAAAAATGTGGTCAGTATCTCAACAGCTGCAACCAGCTGATAGCAGAACAAATCGTGCTGGCAGCTGAAGCCTTGCACTGTAGCATTGTACACAGTGAACCTCACATCATGTAGAGAAGTCGTCTCCCTCTGGATAATGTAAGGGTTGTTTTCCTCCTTTACTGCACTAGGAAGTGTCTTTGATGTCTGATTGGTGGGTTTGGTCTCAAGTGAGTCAGCTAATTGGTGGTTTAAATGAAGAAGTTTCCAGCCAGAAGTTCTGGGTGTGGTTCCATCATTTCATTTGCTCCTGATGAGTGGCTGTTTTGTTTATAATGTTTGTTTACAGTCAACAGTGGTTTCCTCTCAGACAAAAAAAAACAAAGTGGCAATCAGCTGATTCTTATTACTCACTAAGATCTTTCCTGTTTACTCATGGAGAAACAGTCCAGTCTAATCAGGGCTGCTGCAGCAGACACCAGATACAATTCTTAATGTGGGCTCCTCTACTATTTCAGGAGGAGAATACATGGTCTATGGTGAAGCAATCTGTTTTCATTCATTTCTACATAGCTCAAAATCAGTTTGAATTATGAAGAAAAAAAAACACACAGATGGAAAATATTCATTCAAGGCTCACAACTAAATGACTATGACCAAAAAAGCTGTGCAACAACAGTGTGACAGAATCTTTTTTCTTTCTTTAATTTTCATCAATTGATAAAAACTAAATGAGACTGACAAATAGACATGACATAATTTACAATCTGCCACTTTTCAACAATTATCAACTCCTGAAAACAACATGTTTCCTCCAACATCCATAATATCTCATTTAAATGTGACGTCTGTTATGCAGTCTGACACCTGAGACAAACCATTAAATTGTGGGTAGCACACAGCAAGATGGATTAAAAGGTCAGGTCATGTTTAAGTGCTGTGGCTGTAACCTTAACAGGTTAGCCCATTAGCCCATTTTCAGTTAGATAGGTTTCTTTTTGCAACTCAAAGAAATACATAACCTTCTAAGTTAGAGACCTTTAGGCTAAATGCATTCAAAAGGGCAACTTTACTCACCTTCTAAGTTTCAACTACTTTGAGAAATACATTGCGTGAATCATATTTACAATGTCCAAATGGACAAAAGGCAAAAAAATCGAAGTCATGGAGAAAACATTAAAGCATACTCCTATAAGAAAAATTTTTCTGTTTCAAGAGATGCAAGTGCAAAATAGAACAAACAGAAAATATTAAATGTATTAAGAAGGTATTAAATTCCTTTGCATTTCGTGTACTGAAATATCGCTTTACTTCTGGTTGGGAAAACTCCACCATATGATAAGTTTTTCGTTTTAGATGATGATCTAGAGGAAGTTTTTCACGAAGAAGGAGACAGGAGAGATAGAGAGGGCATTCATATAACTCCTCCCCATATTCCACAGAAAGCAACTTAATAAATTAAACTCAGTAAGGAGCATTTTAAAAAGTGAGAGAATCCAGCTTCTGAATCGCCTGCTGCTACACGCACAAATGCCAGCTGTAAGCACAGCTGCTAACTAAAAATGATTAGAATGAGCATAGAAATATAAAATGGACAATGCATGCAACAACAATGATACAAAAATGTAATTAACAATTTTCATTTTCGAATTAGCACTCTCCGCTTATTTGTTGCACACATGTACGGGCCAAAAAAAATTACTGAGCACTGAATTTCTTAATCTTTACGCAACATAATGACTGAAATTGTGTTTTCAGTTCCACGGTGTTGAATAAGGACTCGCATGACATATATATCTTTCTGTTTTTCTAACATCAACACACAGACATACAGCACATGAACACACAGTTTTTAGCCCCATGCTCCTTTACCCTGAAACGCCACCTCCAGGCCCGTGCGTTTGTATTCCATGCTGCGCCCGGCTACACAACGCCGTGTTTGAACCCCTCAGGGAGGCAAAAAGCCACAAGGATCTCCTAGAGACCATCAAAGGAAACCCAAAGGCTCTTACACACAGTTTGTTTGCCCAAACTTTGAGCCCCACAATGCCACAGCGTGAGCGCTGTGCCATCATGATCTAAAACCACAATTTGTCAAATGGCTCTCTTTGTGAAAAATAACAGAGAGCTTAAAGAAAAAACCCACTTGTAATTTGAAAAAACACACTGAAATTAAAAGAAATTCATAATGCTGTTTACTTTTAAAGAGAACTGTTGTTTGAGGCTCAGCTCCAAAATCTTTTCAAGCACATGTTTGAAATGTCAGCTCAACTGTAAGCACTGAAGGCAGTTAAAACGTCACTCGAGGAGAAATAAATGAAAGAAGAGGAGAAGAAAAAAGGAGGAAAGCAGCTGAAACAACAGTCTGTTTCTAAAACATCAAAGCAGTTGAAACATCAGTTGACTACAACGTAACACCTAATTCAGATGTCATAATTTATAATGTTAAAATACACTTTATCGAGAAGATGATGCACTTAATTAACTCCTGGAATCCATTAGTATATAAAGGTATAAACCCCATTTCCAGAAAAGTTGGGACATAACAAATAATGTGAATAAAACAGATTTCAATGATTAGCGTATTCAACTGTAAATAGCACAAAACACGAAAACTAAGAAACAACAGACAAAAGAAAGACCAACAATTTTGCCTAATACACACAGAGTGTAAGTGACACAGCAGAGACATGACAATGAGTCATTTATCAAAGAAGAGGACTTCTGGTTAGAGACAGCGGATGAGCGGTGAGGGAAGGTATGAAACCTTCATTCCATCCCCGCTGATTGGCATGAGACTGACCTGTTGTTGAAGTTGGTGCAGTAGGTGAGCTCCTTGCAGCCCAGTTGGCAGGGCTCTCTGACATCAGCTAGGCAGTTGATGAGCTCTGTCTCCACTGGGCTGTATTCACAGAGCTGGTCAAAGTCCTGCCACGTCTGGCTGCCCCAGTTAGTGCTGATTTCCTGACACATGTCCCTGCGAAAGCGCACAGTACTTTTAAATGACATATTTCTCCTGGGCTCTGCCTACAAACATGTACATGTACCAGCTCTCGCTGAACAGTAGCATCTGTACCTGCAGAGTGATGTGTTCGCTTTGGAGCAGCAGTGCAGCTTGGCACAGTCCATCTTGGCTGGATGGGGGGTCTCCTCTTCTGGTGGTGAAGGAGGATGGGCACTGCCGAGAAAGCACTGCCACATGGGGTCCTGAGGGAGGGGCTGAGAGCCACACTCATTGATCAAGCCTTCCATGATCTCATGCTCTGTGTTCATGGTCCGAAGGATTCTCCGGCAGGCTACCTGGCAGTGGGTAGCCTCTGCCCGGTCACAGCAGTACAGACCTGAATGTGTGGGGAGGTGCACTGATAAAATCTGTCAGGACTGTCTGTAGTCAGCTTCTCAAATGAAATCCAACACAAAATGAAGGCAAACTAAATAAACACATACAAAAACAATAATAAATATAATTTATCCTACACATACATCACCAATGTGAAAAAAATGTTATCCCCCTGAACTTAACAACTGATTTAGGTCTGGACTTCATCTAGGCCACTACAAAACTTTAATTTGATTGACTATAAGCCTGAGGTCATTGTTTTGGTGATAACCCAGCTGCACTTGACTTTCAGCTCACAAACTTATGAACTGATGATCTCCTTCAGGATTCTCTAGTGGACAGAAGAATTCATGTTTCCATCAGCTATGGCAGGCTGCCATGGCCCTGAAGCAGCAAAGCCTTCCCAAACAATCCCACTACCAACCCCATGATGCACTCTAAGCATGGTGTCTTCCAAACAGTTCAACAGTTGATCCATCAGGTCATAAAATATTCTCCTAAAACTCCCGAGCTGATCTAAACATGTTATGACAGAATTCAGATGGGTCTTCATGCTCTTCTGGGTTACCTCTTCACTTGCCATTTCTACCCACAAAGTGAAGTAATAAAAAACGATCTCTCCTGAGGTGAGGGAGGTCTGGAGGCTCTTGAACTTTTTCCTTTTAATTTGCTGTGACTTCCTGGTTGAGTTGTTGCCATGGTCTTGGACTAGTTTGGAAAGACTGGCAACTTCTGCGAAGGTGAACTTGATGAATCAGCTCAGTCTCTGACATTTTAATTTTCTACAGCCTCCAGTATGATCATACAGGGTAAGAAGCACTAATGAAACAACTTAAACAAAAACTAAAAATTTTAGGCAGACCTTTATGAAGCAAAGATTTTTTGGATTGGATAAGTTTAAAGTACATGCACACAACTGAATGTGTTTTTTAGATGCAGGGTTCATACACAAAGAGTTGAATGTAAGCACTTTTCAAGCATTTCAAAGGCAATTTTCAAGTTTTTCCAGTACTATTCAGCTGTGGTAAATAATCTTATTTGCACAAACAGATAAATACTTAAAATGATTGTCACTTTTAAAATCATATTTTAAAAAAGATAGCATTATGCTATAGACAACAAAATGTAATTTTTTAATAGAAGGAATTAAAATAAACACTCACTTGACAAAAAAATTCCAATAAATGTGTTACTGAAAATATAAAAAGTAGGGACTTTGGTCTTTGTATTGTGCAAATCAAAGCAAAACTTGATTTGACAAAGAAAACAGCATGAACAACACAAACTAGTGTAAAGTAAAGCAAAAACTTGCAATAATCACAGATTAGGCATTAATATTATGACCACCTGTGCAATAAAATACAACCCAATACAATCAATACAGCAGCTCTGCCATGATTTCTGCTTTTACAGGTTGAGAATTTCTCTTTTTTTTGTTGAAAATGTCATTAGTCGTACTGGATATTATACGACTTATGTCGTATAAAAAAGATGACATAAGTCGTATTGCTGTTTGCAAAACCTTCTTTCCACTTTGCTATAACGTTGCTCAGTTAGCCATTAGTTGGCTGGCTATAATATCTGTTAAACCTTTCAGTTTTACAACATTATTAAAGGTTGCTGCTAAGTAAAGTTGGGTACATTCACAGAATATTTCATAAATGAGTGTGCCATAATTGACATGTAACAGTAGCAAACCTTCTGTCCAATTAGCCTGCTAATCGCCCTTTAAAGATTCTAAACTACAACAAACCTTTCAATGTTGTCGATTCAACGGGGCAGGGTCACACATGACACAGACTGACCAATCACAGTCACACGCAGAGCCAGGTGTAACAGTTTGACTAGTTTATTTCCCCACCTACTAAGTGAACTAACTACTCAGTCACACTACCATTTATTCTGAAAGGCATACAGTTACTGTTTCAGGCATTTCAAACACTTTGTGCAAGCACATTTAAGGCCTAGAAAACACAGTTTTTTCACAGCACAGCACCAACCCTGTAGATGATTTGGCAGTAAACTTACACTAAAGTAGGTATACAAATACTTTTATAATACAAATTAATTTAACCGTTTTCTGCATTCATCTAGTTTGCCCAATTTTCATTATTCTAATAAATTGAAACTATTGGCCAATTGTGTGTTTGCTCAGGTTACTTTTGTTTTATGTTAAACTGTATTTGAAGATCTAAAGTATTTTAGTATGAGATAAATCCACACAGAAACAAGAAATCAGGAGAAAGTTGAATATTTCCTCACAGCACTGAACTGTAAAAGGATGCACAAAAGATAATGCTGTATTTTATTTTGGTGAACGTCCTGGGGCACAGAGAAATCTGGAGAATTATTCCGATAGAAACAGTTTTACCATTTATTGGTGCAAATGATGTTCTCATAAGCATGTCTTCAAGTTTTAAGGTGAATTGAAAGAAAACAGTGAAGACAACATATTTTTAAATAGTTTCCTGAAATAAAAACTTTGGGGTTAGCATGAAAACATCTTTGTAACTGTTGTTAATGCCAGCTTCTTTTTGATTTCCACAGGTGTTTAGCACTATAAACCTAAAATCAATTTTTGTCAAAACTGGTGGCGCTTATAATCCCTTATATATGGATCAATATTGAGCCGCAACGGGTGTCGCAACTACAGGAAGTAGCCGCCGACTCCATTTTCCCCGTAGAAGAAGTAGCACACGGTGCATGCTGGGATATATGACTGCGTGAAGCGTACATTTTCACATTGGATCGTAAATGCCTGGGCTGATATATCAGTCTCAACTGTGGCCCGAGCTTTCAGGAAGGCAGGAATTGTCACTGAACTGCCAGACAACAGCAGCCACACTAACTCGAATAATGACGACTTTGACGAGACGGAGCCGGGCATGTTGGATGCCATATTCGCATCCAACATACTGTTCAATTCGGACACTGAAGAAGAAGAATTTGAGGGATTCTGGATGAGGAATGAACTGATAAAGTGAGCTTTACGTGTTTCTTTTGTGTGTTTACAGCTGAACAAGGTTCATTCTATGCGCCTTATAATGCCTTATATATGAAAAAAGTTTTAAAATAGGCCATTCATTGAAGGTGCGCCTTATAATTTGGTGCGCCTTATAGTGCGGAAAATACGGTAATCTCCACAGGCAGCATCAATGATTTTTGGTGGAGTTCTCCTTTAGGAGAATACACACCAGCTACTCCAATCCTAAAAAATACATCTGCCTTTGAAAGCTGAATCCATTGCTGCCTGGCTGGAACAATAGAAATATTAGCTGTCTACAGTGTAGAGAGAAGATGAACTTACTGTCCAAAGGGCTGCGTATAGGGTAGGACTTGGTGAAGTTGCTGACACAGTTAAGCAGCTGGGTGCTGTGACTCTGACAGTACTCTGTAACAGCATTGATCTGAGACACAGTGGGAGTCGAGTCAGTCCTGAATATGGCCTGGCAGTACTCCCTACAGGTGGTGTGACGCCCTGCGTAGCTGCAGCATGTGGAGCCCTCTGGAGGTACACACACACACACACACACACACACACACACACACACACACACACACACACACACACACACACACACACACTTCATTTGAGAGATCTGCATGTCCACCGCTGACAATGGCTGTACCAGCTTAAAGAGGTATAGAGCTCACATCCTGACAGGCAAATAACATACATCTGCTGTAGCATGTGTGTGTATCTGTGCATGTTGTATATTAAAAGTATGTGTGAGGCATAGCACTGCAAGAATGAGAAAAAAGAAGGAAAACAAATAAGCCCATCTACAGGTGCAAACAGATATGGATGTGCTAAAAAAGGTTTCAGTGTGTGTGAGAGTTATTTTCCTCATTGTTCATCATATGTATAAGAATTAAAAAACTTACTTTCATTTTTGGTGATGCAGCTGTAGAGAGAGTTCTAGAATAAAAAGAGCAAAGCTGTAAAGTCATAACAAAATATATTATATACAATATTGCTGTTAAACTAAGTTCAGTTCTGTATCTAAATGCATGTAGCACTATGTCAGGTTTCCCAACCTTTTTGCTTGTGACTGCTTGCAGATGCTAAATCAAAGATTACTGTGAGCTATGGGCAGTTCAGCCAAAAAGTGATTTTTCTTTCTCTATTTTATAACAGAGATTTATAGAGACCAGAAGAGGTAAAGTTAGTAGATAAACAAGAAAAATGCAAAAATTTGTCAAAAGAAAAAAATCACAAAAACTGTTCCCCAGCTCACGTTAGAAACCACAGCTATATGCTTTCAGTAAGATTAAGTGAAAGAAAATGCCATTTTCTGCCAGAGTGCATCTCTCCTTTATCTATTCTTATTAATTTTACAACTTATGTTATAAATATATACAATACAATAAAAGTTTATTAGCAATAGTACTACTAGTATCATCATATCAGTGACATTACCACTAGTTAAATGTCATTTACCTTTCTGTAATTGTGTCAGTACTAACTATAGGGTTGTCTCTATCCATGATTTTTCTCTGTCATACAGTATATTAGTTAGACTTACCTCTGTGACTTTTTTGCATACTTTTGTTATGTCATTTTTAGATGATGCCTATAAAGGAAGAGGAAATAAACTTGAATGAATTCTGTATTGACCACAGATCTGATAATTGAGCATAGGTGGACCTAAGCTACATAACATAAGTAAAGGTTTGACCAAAACTAATGTTAGAGCAATTATTCTTAAAAGCAACACTGAACAGATTCCTTTTACAGTTTCTCACCTGTCTGCATTCCCGGCGACACTCGGCTGAGATGGCCAGCTCACAGCAGCCCAGGCCCACCCAGCTGTCTGACTTCCTGGACACACCTGAAGGAAAATCAAACACACCAGAATAAACCATATGTGATTAGTCATTTTTGTAAGTATTAAATATTTCTCTACCTGCTTGGGTACCTGTCTAAGGATGAATACAGTATTGGGAGCCACTAATCACTCAAAGTTACACTAGTTACAATAGCTCCCACTGAATTTCGCTAGAATTGTGGAAAGACATATGGTGAAATCATTGAGTGAAGCTGGTGTACTGAGAAGTGGTTACACCAGTACGTTCAATTTCTAAAAGCTGCTGGAATGCAGTGAACTTCGGAGAACTGATGGTATCTCACAGTCACAGGGGATCAGAGGGAGGCATTTTCTTTAACAGGGTCAATCTTTCCCAAACTCCCGAGGCTGTCTGAAGTTTATTGTTTATTGGTTACATTCAGGTAAGAATAACAATATTTTCCAATCTGGAGGCAATCAGGCTTCTGACAGGTAGATTTGCTCCAAGCTCAGGGATCAAGATTGTGGCCTTTGATCCACTGCCTGGTTTCTGCTCTGCGGTGCTCTGGGTCAGGGCCAACTCACAGTTTTAACAGCATCAACTGCTACCTTTTTGCTTCTTACACAACCAGATACACACAGCAGATACAGCATGGCCTGGATGTTCCCTTTCATGTCATTAGTAGGGTCAGGGTGTTGCCAGGTATTTTATTGTATTTACATTCACATAAATGTAATGAAAGGTCCATGTTGGATCAAGTCATTTTCACATTTACAGAGATCTAAATGTACATTTCTCAATGAATTGTATTTTTCTGGCCACTCAACATGGTGATTTATGTAAGTCTGCTCCAAGCTGACCATCAGACTCTCACCTGTAAATTGACAAATTACAATCTAAAAAAAACTAAAAAAATCATCTGTCCCAGCTGGCAGACAGATGGCATCCATCTGTTCATCCATGAATTAACATCTGCTCATCTAAAGTAGGGAAGTAATAGCACAAGGTTCAGCCAGGTAGTGAACAGGCTTTAGCACCAGTTCAGCCCAGAACTAAGTTTGTATTGTTCAAAAATGGAAAGTAAAGTTAGTAAAGGAAGACATTTTAAAGATTTTGGCTTTTGGCTGACTCCCTTACCTGGAAGTGTAGAGTTGATACAAGTCCACAGTTCATTCTAAAAGACAAAGATAAGATAAACGCTATTGTTAGATATATATTGGTAGTTTAATGTACTATATGCTTCCTAAAAGCTTTTTATTTTTTCAGTTTTAAGTTTATGAAAAACCCTGAAAGGCTGCAACCCCTGATAATCAAGTCAAGAAACTCCACCCTTTAGCCAGATGCAAGAAGCACTACTGTCTTGCATCTGTAGTTACTAGTAAGAAGAGAATTTCTTAAAGAAGGAATTGATAATGAGGAGCTTAATGTTTCAAAATTACATTACCCCGCTTAAGTGCAGTGGAAATATATGCATGAATGACAGTGAAATGATACACACATCCATTGTTGAACATATCAAATAAAATTATATAAGCCCAAAATAAGAAAACTTGCCTAAGTCCATACAACAGTTACAACCTCTTTCTCTGGAAAAGAGATTAGGATGAGAAAAAACTTTCCAAAAAAGTATAAGGCCTTGGCTGTGGTTTTCAGCCATGGTGGCTTAAGCCTCGGCTAAGCACACACCATATGAAAATACTTATGCAATTAAAAATTTGGAGGTTTAGGTCAGGGTTAGGTTTGTGATGACAAAAACTTGGGCCCAGGGTTACAGGCAGACTAATCATCCAGTAATTTGCTGGCTCCAAAAAAATCTGTCATCAACAGACTATGACAAACGACTGACTTATGTGTGAAGTCAGCAAAGATGCTGCGAGAGGTTTCTCTAATGTCACAGTGAACAGAGATTACATTTATTGGAAAGATTGTTGAGATAAAGCAAAAAATGAGGAGTTCTATATTGTCCTGCTGGGTTTTGGGTGAAATCTTGTGGGATTAATCAATTTCAAGCAGCCTCCATCCTCTGCCCAAAGGAGAGAGGGACTTAGGGAGGGACAGCAGCAGAGAAAGACATGGAAAGACAAGTGTGTGCTTTTAGATGGGCGTCATTTCTGTAAACTTAACGTCACTGTTAACACTCCCACTGTGTTTCTTGGCTGGGAACAAAGGTTCCCGTCAGTAGGCGTCAACATAATTTACAAGGCAGACTAAGGAGTAACAGTCTCTTTACATAAGGTATAAACATGATTTGTGATGAAGCAGGGGCCTATAAGGCATGAACATGACAGAAAGAATAATGCTGCAGTTTAGTTGAGCCAAAGCATAAATCCCTCCACCCAGAAAGCCAGGGATTTAGGGTGTACATCTGACTCAGTTTTTTTTTTTTATACACTGAAGTCATTGCAGAATCCAATAGTTCCACAATGAATCAAATAAGTAAAGCTTCTATTGCAATGTTATTCTTGTCAGTCTTGTGAGTTTACTTTTATGACTTTAGAAAACAGTTTGCATACAGTACATTGGAAGGTGGGATCCTCCCATTAAACATACAATCTATACAGCAGACACACATATGTTCTACTGTCAGTTCTCAGTCACCCAATCAGCAACCAAACCTGATTTAGATTATTTTTTCCTCATGTTTTAGGTTTAAAAGCAAAACCTTTTTAGGCCTCTCTACCTTCTCACTATTTTTCTTCAGTGATGGACTGATTTCTACCACCGCTACAATATAAATAATCAGTTATGAGGAGGAGCATAACATCTTAAAAGTGTGGAAGACAATGGACAGGGAAACGTAGAAGGTATATCCAGAACTGACTATTAAAACAAGTGGACAGTGAGATCCAAATCCCCTTGCACACACCCTAAGGAACACACTACTGGTAGACCTTGAAGACAGGACCCCCCTGAGAGGAAGGCTGTTGTGGTGTATGACCTGATGTCATCACAGGACAAATGAGGGGACACTACATACTACATACATACATACTACAACAGGGACTAAACAAGGTCAGAGTCACAGTCCCAGAAGACCAACAGAATCCACTGTGAGGAAGCCTGAGGTCACCCTCCCGGAGTCTGCCTTTTCTATACATCCAAAGTATGTTCATTTCTTCAAGTAGCTAAATAAGTACAAGAGACATGTCCAAGAGATAGAAAACACTGAAGTCTGCCTAAGTCTAAATACTGGTATGGTTCTAATAGACTGTTGGAGACAGACAAGACAAGCACCAAACCAGCCTCTGTGCTTTGTAATTAGCCATGTTGGGAGGAAGGAGTCAGCTTGCATGTGTGGGTTTAACCAGGTGCTACAATATTCTGCTAACCATAACCACTAACCCACTTCCTGTATTGCAAGTCTAATTAGAGAGCTGATACTGACTCTCTCTTAACACTGGCCAACAGTCAATGAGCAACACAACAAGTAGTCACAACATTGCATGTGCTCAGAGTTAAACCAAATTAGAACAAAATTTTTAAACACATATAATGAGCTTCATGCAACATTTTTTATAATTTTTTCAGAAACAGCTGTCTTAAATGTTAAGTAGGACTTGTTAAGAAGTCCCAAAAGTGTTCTCTAAGTATCTACATCCTAAACATCCTCTCTTGACAGAGATAATAAATTGAACTGAAAGCTGTAAATTACATTTTAATCTACTTATATAGGCCAATACACAAATCACAAATTTGCTTCAGTGGTCTTTTACATTCTGTCCAGCAATGACACACTCTGTCCTTACACTCTTTGTAACCTCATACCTAAAGATCAACAGATTTCGGCTTGTCCTTTCAGGGGTCATCGCAGCGCAATGATTTGGAGTTTTTTACTGCTGCATGCCCTTCCTGATGCCGTTTTAATGGGGCTCAGGACCGGCACCATGGTGGCCCTTAATGGCTGGGCCTGGCCACACCTGGTGGGGTGGGATTCAGTCCTGATGCTCTAGCAATTTAGCCATCAGACCCCCATTATAACCCCACACTCCCCGCCCTGAAAAACCTTCAACCAAACTCTATATAGTTTTACATTTGCATAGAATAGTGATACGTAATGTGACGTCGATTTTGGGTTGCATTCAGACATCCATGGGGACCTGATGACTGGATGGCTGGGAACTTTGGCTAGATGACAGAATTTATATCCAAATAAACCATCTGCAGTCTGACTGAAAAGTCCTGTTTATTTCCCATCCTTGGACCTATTCTTGTTTAGCAGTTATTTTTACTTTTTTACGTTTTGGAGCCAAACACAACAAACAACAGAGTTCTTCTTGCAGTCAGAAGTTCACCCTCTTGTTTTTTAGTATATACCTCAGACTGTAATATTAATGGAACAACATCTGGGTCATTTGAGGGCAAAGAGAAATCAACTGACAAACTCTTAAAAAAAGGTATTTATATCAGGTTACACACAGTCCTGCCGGCTTAAGGGGTTTCGGGTCACAGGGTTTTGACAGCAACTGTCAATACTTTTGAATATAATTGTTTTTCTTGGGCTGTTTTTACAGTTAATGGTAAAAAATTTCTCGGGATACAAAATTGTGTCTTTTTTTAATACATTCATTTGACTGATATTCAGTGGCAAAATACAACAATATAACCAGTGCTGTGGCTACACAGACTGTGGACTCACCATAGACTCTGGACAGTAGCTGGGTAACCTCAGAAGGAGATGCCTCAGACGAGATTCACTTTTTATAGTGGCAAGCTGGAGGACAGGAGCAAAATGAAGTATTAATATGGCAGTATTCATTTATGTTCACAGGCAAAAAACATTTTACATTATAGTCTTGCACCTTTTCCCAATAAATGGGCAGACATACAGAAAATAACATGTACAATTGTCATACTACTGAAACATATATGCTCATAACATCCTTAAATAAGACCTGATCACAGCAATTAGCACATTTTTAACCAATCCCTGTGAATTATGCACAACCTTATAATGTTAAGAATATTTTCACTGGAACAAGTTGCATCATTTCCTAATAAATTATAAAAAAACAAATGCTTTCACTAGCTCCTTCAAGTTCATTAGGCAGCAAAATCCCAAAACCGTTGTTTTTATCAATTTATCAGAGATAATAAAGAACGCCAACATGAAAAATATATAAAAAAATACAAAAACAAGAATTTACTATAACTAATGTTTAATCGACTGTTACACCTAAAATGCCCCCACAAAGTAGTTCATGGATAAACAACAAAATTAAAGGTCAATCTGGGATATTTTGTTGTTGACCCCATCTATTAGGAAGAGAAATGGAGCTCCATAAACAGCAGGATATTGTATAGGTCCTATACAGCATCCTGCTTTATTACCAGTATTAATAAAGCATATATATTATAGGAAATGCTCCCAGATAAGTAATCTATAAGTAATACAAAATTAAAACATACCTCGAATTAGCACAGGTGAAAAATAAAAATCGAAACTGGTATATGAAAGCTGGTAAATATAAAAATGCGTACTGGCTAATTAAGAAAAAACCTTTTAAATCCTCCAGACCTAAACAAACTACACAAGGAAGCCTGTGAACAATGATGCAGACAGCGCTGCCATAGCTAAGCACACATAAGTAAACACCAAGTGTACTTGTGTCGTTGAAGTGATGATGACGAGAGGTGACTGAGAGAGATGTTTTCTCAGAGAGATGTTTTCTCTGAGTTTTTGTGTCTTCCTGTCTTATTTTGCACATAATTTTGCTTTAAAGGTCCACAAGGTTTTTGTTGAATGGGGTATTAATATTAGGTACCGTCTTCAAATGAGAGTTAGACAAAAAAAGTCAGCACGGGATTTTAGGCAAATTAGCAGATTTTCATCATCTCAATGTTACATGCCCACTCATAGCATGATGGAAATGTCTAAATGACCCGATTCTACAAGACAATTCAAATCTTTGCAATTAATTTTTTTTGTAGATTTTGTTGAAATGAACTGACAAAATCTCAGAATTTCCCATCAACATGGTTTCGCTGGAACATGCAGTATCATCTAATTTTTTGATTGAAATGAAAATCTGTAGAGAAGCAATCGATCCATGTCTGTACAGCACACACCAAGTTGATGAGAAGCCAGGGAACATTCCAGATATAAATTTGAAATTTAACTTAATAGCGGGGAAAACAATCAAGAAGCCCCTCCAACATCTAAATTCAATTGCTGATTTCGATTTATGGTCATTTTATGTTCACTTTGATCAGCGAGTTTTCTGACCCAGAGGAATGTGCTTTGGCCATGGGAAAGTGTTGGATAATGTAGTCATTTTTGAAATATGTTCATCTGACACCAATAAGACATCCACAAGTCTCGGGCGTGCGTCACACACATACACTTAGCGATAACACATTCAAGTGTTATGTGAAAATACAGGGTGAGAGCCTGGGAGAATACAGCCACTGCCAACAGTCTCTGGCTGAAGTGTAAAGTCAAGAAACCAAGTGTGTGAGATTTACAGCTTCACACACTCAGACTGCTGGAAGGGCTGGTTATTTTTGTGGATCATCTTTTTTCTGCAGCTATTGGACAAAACAGTGGCTCAGAATACTGCCTGTGAAAACTAATAGGCAAATAACACCAAGGATGCTTGATGGTTTGCTCTCACAGTGTCGTGATTGTGATCTTCAGTAAGGAATGTGGAAACAGAGTCTGCTCTGCTGAGAAAATAAAACCATAGGATAAACCACAGGATTATTGTAATGTAGCTGCTTGGTTGACATGGTTATGAACATGCCCTTAGTCAGGACTGTTGCAATGGCTCATTGAATTGGAAGACTTCCGAACATTTAGCAGCCTTTTGCCTCAGTTTGCATCACACTGCTTATTGGAATAATATTTGACTGGAATCTAAGCAAACAGACATGCTCAACAGTCACACCCTGGTCACTTTATTAGGTACATCTTTCTAGCATTGAGCAGGAACCCCCTTTGCTTTCAGACCTGCATTTATTCTTTGTTTGATTCCCTTTTTGGTTGATATTCTGCCACTATCAAATTTTTATGAGCCGCTATCAAAGTCCCATCTGCTTCTAAGTTCAACAATATATGCATTCAAAGATGCTCTTCTGCAAACCTTTGTTGTAACAAGTGATTATTTGTGTTACTGTTGCCTTTCAATTAGCTTAAACCAGTTTGAATATTCTCCTCTCAGATAGCTGAGATTTATTGGGGCCAGTTGTTGAACAAAGCTGAGCTTTTAGTTCTAAAAAAACCTAATATTTTTGTCTGGAGTTTGAGTGTATAGTGGATTTTTAGTTCTCAAAACAACAAATGAATGTTAATATTATAACTGATCTATTTAAATAGAAACTTCTTGACAGGTAATCTGGTAAAATGTACCATATGCTTTTAGTTGTACACTGGAGGATTAATATTTAAAAAGTTGTTCTTTTAATTTTGTTACAGCTACGCTGCTCATCAATCCAGTGTCCCCAGTATATTACTGAAGTGTCTTTCTTCTTTAGACTACAAAAGAAAACTGAGGATCCCTCAATAAAGAAACTGTGGGATTCAGTTCCATTGTACAACACTGTCCTTTTTGAGCGTGTTCATTTCCCTTGGACGGGCTGCAGGTGCTGGTAATGTGTTTGTAATCAGGTGTTCTCAGGCCGTTCTTTGTTTGAACAAACTAAATCGGAGGAATGCAAGACAGATTGACAGTAACTTCATTTGCTCCTTTTCCAAATGCCCTTTGGAGTCCTTGCTGAACTAACAGAAAAACAAGACTCTAAGCAAAGCAACAGTGATTTGTTGGCAGATAATCAAAGGAGAAATCTCACTAACGCAACAAAAGACAGACTTTGTCAGGCAGACAACCAGACAAGCGGGCCATTTGTAAGACTCTGTGTGTTTAAATTAAGAGTGAATAATTGCTAGATGGCAGACTGATCAAACACTGCATGTCTAAGGAAAAAGGTTCAGTACAGCAGCGGCTTCCAATAACGTGTCATCAAGGCCCAAGAATTCTTAGGTTTTCATTTCAACAAAAGTCAAAAGAAAGTCTACCAACCCCTCCTCTATATTTGAATGTTTATCAGTGAGAATTATTAATTTCTGTGGTGTTTATTAGAATAAAACCATGTAACGTTATTGATTTGTTAGCTGTAGAAACTTGTAGAAATGTTCTTAATATTGTAGCTCCATGTGAAAATCGATCTTCCCAGAACTTTTAAGTTATTCATAATGTTTTCAGCACAGTGAAATGTTATAAGAGTGTTGATTAAAACTGTTTAATCAACACTCTGAATTAGTTGTTTTGTACCCAACAGCCCCAAATTTAGACACATTTTTATAGATGAGTCGAAGAATCAGCAATAAATAAATAATGGCTAAGCCAAATGGGGACATTTCTCTTAGCATTTACTGCATTTGGTATTTAGCCTTTGAACTCAGCCCATGGACTTAGAATCCTGTCTCAATGTATTCGCATGTATTTTCATATCCCTGAAAAATGCCATTGTTCATTGGACAGGTGCGGAAATGTACTAAGGTTACAAATTTTTACACCCCCTTTATATCGAATTTAACAGTCTAGCAGTATCAAAAGAGCCTGATGCCACATCAGGATCTTTAATCTTGTTCATTAATTTAAATAAAGAAAAAAAAAAAGATTCTTTGAGCCTTTATGGTTCTATATATAACCACCAGAGCCTTTGAAGACCCATTTATTTTCTGGGTGTAACCAGGCACAAGGCAGCTTCAATTAGAGCTAAAATAGTCATGCCAATTACAGTGTGTGCCTGACACCCACCCCTAAACCCAAACCAAACCACATCCACCTACACACTCAAGACTTTAACCACAACCTCTTAATGACGTTACGAGGCCATCATACTCTTTAAAAGCTGTTATCTTTCTGTCCTTTTCATCTTTATCACTTCACTTCTTCGTTCTTTTTTCCCCCTACACCTTTGTATACTTTTGAAATCTCCCTGTCAGTTCTCAACTACATTTTTATCTGTCATTTAATGTCCTTTTCTATCTACAGTCTCTTTCTTTGGATAGCAAAATGATGATGTCAACCAATAACAGCACAATACGCTCTGTCCAACCTCCCTCTTCAGATACCACATCCCCACCCCCCCGGCACCCCCCTTACTTCAAAAGCACCAATAAGGTTTGAACTCTGTGCCCGTTAGTTGCTAGCAGAGAAAAGCGTCTTTCACATCTCCTTTATGTTTCTTTTGCCATAAAGAAGGACATGAGGGCTTCACAGAGAGAGACAGAGACAGAGAAAGAGGGAGAGTGTCACCTGCTCCCAAATGAAACTGAGTGAGACAGAACTTTTATTCTACACTTCAAAGAGCCCAAAGAGACAAAATACTTGAGACCACTCCCCTTCAAAAACTGCCATTCATGGGTAAACTATAAGGGGCTGAGGAGTGGGTTTTTTGTATGTGTGTGTGTGTGTGTGTGTGTGTGTGTGTGTGTGTTGGGGGGACTGTGTTCATACCTGGTCACAAGCTTCTTTACACGGTGAGGCCACAGCAGCATGTTGGCAACAGGAGGGGTCTGCAGACAAATGCAACAAGTTATTTGTGATGTTGCTATGAGAGTAGTTTACTGTATTTTTATTTGAACTATTTCTTTAAAGCTTATCTCGAGGACAGCACCAAAATGGCTCAATCTCTCAAACCACGAATGTTCAATGTAGTCATACTTACTGTTTAATAGTCACATTTTTTGTGACTAACCATTAGAATTTTCCAAGAAGTGATACTGTTAAAATATTTGCTTTCAGCAGCTCCCATTAAATGATATCAACAATTTAGTAGAATAACTATCCATTGAAGAAAACAACAAACGGAAACAATTTGTTACAGTAACACATTAATTCTGACAGAGAAAAAAAGTTAAATATACCAGCTGTGTATATAAAGCATTTGTATTTCACAAGTTTTTTTCCTGTACAGAAGTTATTGGATCTGAATTGATGCATAAGAAATGTGTGTGTAAGAATCAATGCCTTGTCTTCATTTAATGATCTCTCAAATTCAATCCAAAATCCAAAACAGTAGCACCGTGTTCTTCATAACCAGCATTAAAAACTTTAAGTTTAATAAACAGTAGCTTCTCTGTGGGATCACACCAGACGGGCCAAAACTCATTTCCCACTGTGTATCAATGAGCCTTTGGTGCCCGTGACCCTGTCGCCAGTTCAAAGTTGTACTTCATTGGACCATGTGCTATAGGAACGGAGCAGAAACACACCAAAAAACATTCTGTTCTGAAGATGTCTTCCACTGTCCAAGGCTATAATGTTGTGTCTGATCATGGCGTGTATCATCCATATAATAACTGTCTATAAAACTAACGGAAGGTGTTGGCTTGTGGCGGAGGTCCAAACCATAACCCAGCGCAGGATTCCAGTAAGTTACTTGGCTTAGTTTTTGTGAATAAACTGCTCCCTGTTCCTTGTGTGTGGACTTCACACCACCCATACAAAGTGTTGCTGAGATGCTCACACAATCATTGTCTTGTCTTTCAAATCATATTGGTGTGAAAGGACAGTTGACTCCAAAATATTGTAATATTTTCACCTTTTCTTAACAGGTCAGACCAGCTTTTCCACCCACGTAGAAGGTAAATACTTTTTAAAATAAGTGTACGACTACCAAGTAAGACTGAATGTATAAATTAACTAAACAGATGTGACTTTGCGCACATTCAGCTTGAGGTCAATATTTGCTTTTTATTAAAGATTACTTTGGGGGGCTTTTGTGACTTTAATTGGAAATCAGGCCAGCCAGAAAGAAGAGTCTGCTGGCCCAGGAGTGGAACCTGTTTCGCTGCAGTTATGTGGCATGTGTCTCTTTTATTTGACTAGTAGGCACCCCACAGATTTTGATAATAAAGCTATTATGTTAAACATAAGAGATCTAATGTGTATATATTGCAATTATTTACAAAACAGCAAGCGTTTTAATGTATCTAGCTGAGAAAGGGATGAGTAGTCCCTTGTTCCTGCTGTATTCCTCTCCTTATTAGGAGCCCTCTTTTCTAGTCCCTATTGCTTGCATCAGCCAGTAGCCCCTTAGTTACGGTCTCTATCAAATTGACCACTGCTGGTAGGTATTTTGGGACTTTAAAGAGAGTGAATAAACTTGAGAGGCCTGACACACACCGATGAAGCCCACAACACTCAGTTACCTCTATCTCCATGTGTGTCTCCATCTGTGTGTGTGTGTGTGTTAGAGAGAGAAACTCCTCAGCCTAGTGTTTTGCCTTCAGCTGCATGACACAGGAGTTTCTGGTTTCCATCAATGGGTCTGTTACACTCATCTTTGATGGTGTAAAAAAGAGCAGGCTTCCACTCTGTCTGTGTGTGTGTCTGTGTGTTTGTGTGTATGTGTGCGCGCTTAGGTAAATAAGAGTAAAGCTGAAACCTTTGTGACATATTTTGAGCTTTTTAGCAAGACAAATTTCTTCAGATGCACAAACTGTAAATTTTTAAATTTAACAGCTGATTAGAGTTTTAATAATTAAAAGTGACAGCCCCAGTGCTGGAAAGCCAGAATAGCTGGGATTTAGATGACATGAAAGAGGATGACAATAAGAGAAAAAAAGTTACATATTTAATAATGTGTTATTACCTTTTACTTACTGTATCTACAAAATTCCCAGAATTTTTGAAAGTACAGTCTCCGACAAAGATACTGTCAAATTCAACAGCATGTGGCAAAATACCAGAGCTCATGTTTGCACAAAAGGACATTTTACTTTTAGATAAATTATATACAAGTAGTTTAATTCATACATTATCAGGACAAGAAAACAATGTGCAGACATTTTTGACAATAAGTCAAAAGATGTTTGTAGTGTCAAGCCTAGCCTGTGCAGAGGTTCCTTACCCTTGGCCATTCATTGTTAAAAATAATAATAATAACAATAAAAGGCTAATAAATAATAAAAAAAGGCTCAAACGTCAAAAGTCTTATATTTGCATTCATTGACTGCAGAGGTACTTTTGACTTTATCTATTTCAGTGGGACACAGTAACCCCATGATGTACGTACAAAACACATTAAAACGAAGAGAAGAGAGGTGTTGTGCTCACTACTTCACACCTCAAGTAAATTCAGAAAATTTTAAGCTGCTCTTGAAAATGAACAATGAAGGAAAAGTGAAAAAGTTATCAAGGACTTCAGAGGCATTTTTAAAAGATTCCCAGGAGTAAGTATTTATTCTTTTACTGTTTTCACCCTAATGAAAACCTGGAATGGCTGAAAACGGTCTTTGTTAGAATTTTATAGACAGGATAATTCTTAAACATTGTTTCCACCAACTACAGCAGTTTCTAGAAGGAGCTCACACCTGGCAACTGAAAGTTCTGAGGTAGATAAATCAGAAAATTGCATGATAAGGTCTTGTGTGTTCCTCTTCCAACCAATGTGGCAGTGACCAGCAGGTTATATGCAGAGCAAAAAAAGATGGACAAAGCGCAGATTTTAAAGGTGAGATCCTGGATGAAGAAGCATGGAAAACATGGACTTTAGATTCTACAGAGGAATTTGCAGGTAAAATAACTACAGATGAAGTTCCAGTTACTGTATATGTCTATAACAAAGATTACTCTTGATGAGATAATAACTCTTATTTATTACCACAACTACCTTAAGAGCTGTGCAGACCTTGGTGTACAGAAAAGCTGTGTCAGGACAGGGAGACCTGACCCCAAGTCTCAGACTTGCACTAACTTAAGTTAACACTTTGATCTTATTAGAGATTATAACAGCTCATAACCATTTAGTCTAAAGAAATCCCACTGTCTTGACCTCAATTTGGTAATTCTCCTACTCTGTACTTAATCAGCCAAAAGAACAAATCTGTCTCCCTCCTCCTTTGCACATACTCACAGAGAAATAGCCATTCCAAACAATGGCAGGTGACATAATAAACTGGGGGGTAGGCCATTCAGTCATGTACAGTATGAGGCCCATGTCTGGTCGCTAATGAGTGCTGGCCTCATTCTATCTGAGCATACACACAACGGGAATGAAAGTCCCCTGCCACATTGTAACATTCTGAGTCACTAGAATGAAGCACAGTACAGTAAAAAAAACTCACGTGCATGGCTGCACTTCATTCAGCCAACCAAATCACAGTTTCTTGGATTTTTTTATACAATTACACAAAATACCAGAAAAATGTGAAATTTAATACACTCTGCTATGCAGTGTGGAAATGGAAAAAGAATTTAGATCCAACAGTAAATGACTCTATCTCTAGTGCCATTTGCTATTAGACAGTTTTTTTCAAAATTTGCAATGTTGCCATCACAATTAATTCAGCTAATTTAAAAGATTATAACATTATAAAAACATTGTGCAAAACCAAACGCATCACAAGTTTTCTTAAAAAAGCTGTTACAAAATCAGAAATGTTAGACAGCAGCAATCTGGGAAATGTCTCCAAAATCCGGCAGGGGTTGATTACCAACTATATCATCAGCAAACATTCAGCGAGCAGCTTCTCACTTTTAGACAGAACTGATGTGCAGCTGTATTTACTAGTTAAACTGACTATGTTGCTGGTAGCAGGTTGTTTTAATTGTGAAAACCTAAACCTTAAACTGGCTAGTAAATTAGTTCAAGTGCACTGCTGTCTATACTTAGCCAAAGATTCTTTAATAACGACTGAAGCTCTAGACAATCCAAGTGAGATGTCATCTTTCTAAAGAATCCTATCATTTTAATGTAGTTTCACATTATGGCAATTATTTTTTCATTGTCAACATTGTCGAACATTTCATTTTAAAAACTTCTGCTGAACCACAAATTTACATATAGATAAACATAAATATTGGATCAGACTTGGTATCAGATACCAAATATTTAATGACTCTGATTGGGACTGGGGCTAAAGAAAAGCCTGCACAGGACATCCATCCATTATCTGAACCTTATCACTTGTCCTGTTAAGAGGTGCAGGGGTACTGGAGCCTACCCCACCTGTCATAAGCCTCTTTCACATATGAAATCCAGACTATCTCTGTGCTGAATCGTTTGGAGGATTCAAAGTGAGCGAGTGGGCATCACTCGGCTGCTGCTGTAGTTGAATGATTGCACTTTGTTTTTATTAGATGCACAGCTCCAATGTGCTGTAAACAAAACACTGTTTGCCAAATTTTTTATTTTATATCATGTTGTGCCTCCTGTGAACGCTGATTGCACTGGGAGATTGAGTGAATGTGAATAAAACAGTGTTTTTTTTCACAGCACATCAAAGTTGTGCGTCATAAAAGCAAAAAAGCTTTGTCATCAACACACCCATTCACTTGTCTAATGTCCTCCCAACAATTTGTCAAAGAGCTGCATTCTCTATCCATGTACGGACTCATGCACATAATCCGAAGTTTATACTAGGGGGCATGCAGGATAAAGTCTGGGTAATCTCTGGAACGTTGGCAATGTTGTCAGCCCATCTTGGGGGTGACATGTAATGCAGAGGCACAGATAAGCAAATCAACAAATATCAGTTTACAAAGACCTCTGTATAAAAATGTCTTGTGTCAAGACAGAAATAAATTATAATTATAAAACTGATCAAAATGTTTGTTGGACCTAAGCACATCTGACACACACACACACACACACCTCTTGGTGAGACACAGCACAGTCCTAATCTTAATTTTAACTTTAACCTTAAAACCAAATACTATCCCTTAATCAGCCCTTTGAACATGTCAGAAAGTGAGGACCATCCAAAAATATTTTCATTACAAACACACACACACGAACACACACACTATCCCAGAGATAAGCTACGTCAACACAAGCTCCGAGATCTCGGCAGGAGCAACATGTGGCCCAACTGTGGGGGTTACTTAAAACACTCGGGGATATCTGTGTGTGCTGTGAGGAAAACAAAACTGTGTGGGGGGTCTGAGACAACACTGTCACTCACAGGGTGAGAGACAATATGCTGAATAGATTAACCTGTAAACTTTGTCTGCAAATCACATCAGAATCATTTGTTTTTGTTTTTCAGCGTGTGACAGTTAAATTGACTTTGCAGCATCAGTCCCACTCCAATCTGCCTGACCATCTTAACAATTCAAAACAAACCATTTGGGTTAGGGTTCTGGCTTTTTCGCTCTGAAATTTTTTATCTGACATTTGTGACTTTAAAGAAGGGCAAAAACAAAAAAAAAAAAAAACAAAACAAGCAGCAAAATAAAAACATAATCTGAATTCTAATAATAATTCCACACTGGGTCCAACTATCAATCCCTCCTAGAAACTAACATGGATGCAGCAGAAATGGGGTGTAAAATTAGTGTAATTTCAGTGTGCCATGAGAGAAATATTTGCTCTGTGATAGTAAACACTACTATCGTTTTTGTGGACTGGAAAACATATTTTTGCATTCAGATTCAATGATTTCAATTCATATGAAAGAAATAAGATCCAGTTGATGACATTATCAATACTCATGTGGGATTTGTTGACAAGATAAAAAACTGTAAGTAAGCTTTGGTGGCCAAGATATCCTGCCAGATTTATAATAAAGTTATTGGAGAAGCTAAAGAGAAGGTAAAATTTTTCACTCCTCCTCGTTTCTTCTTTATTGTCTTTGTTTCAATTGATGACATCACAGTCAATATATTGTAAGGAGTAAGTAGTTTAATTAACCTCCATAATGTCCGTACCTCCTTTCAGTTTTCAGCAGCAAATGATTGGAATGTTTTGCATCATACTCTACAGCTTAGCTCTTTTATCCTTTTTGTAAAGAATTGAATATAAACCATACTCAATGACGTTGCACTTGTTTTTAACCATCTCACTTTTTAATGTACGTCACTGCATATATACTGCAATGTCATTATGAATGAATTTATATGTTTTTTCCTATTAAGTCTTTTTATTTTAAATCACTGTTTTGTCTTTGTCCTTCATGATGCCTCTTGGCCAGATCGTGGAGAACTGGTTCTCAATTAAGGCTAAACAAATAAATAAATAAAATAAAGTCCACCTGACCGAAATAGATTTTATGGTTTTATAAAATCATGCATCTATCTGTATCATTTACAATGTGAGATTACAGATTCATAACTTGGTCAGACTTTCACAGCCCTGTCAACTGTCTACTCAACATCCTTCTGCTCTGTGGTCACCAGACCTGTATAAATAAAGTAAAGTTCAAGATACGCTTGATCCCATTTACATATTCTTCTGCCAGAATGAGTATGACATAATTCACCACTCACAGTCCAAGCTGCTGAACTGCAGTGAAAGATGCTCATTTCATACTGTGATCATCGGACAGAATCAACATAAATTCAGGCCGATGGCTCTGCAGCAACTGTTCTGGCATTAAAATGTGCAATCACAGAGAAAGTCAGAGCCAACAGAACATTTGATTTCTTTAAAACTCTGCATTGAACTAGCATGTGCATCTCATTTGGTGATTGGGTCACTGGTCAGAGGGAACCTCAGTGCAACCTCCTCGTTCTCTGCGTCTTTCTTTCTGAAATATACCAATCAGATACAATTTTAACACAAATTGGTGGTTTTAATATAAAAATGTAGGTTTTTTTTTTATAAAGAATAGTATGAACAAACAAATGCTGATGTATAATTATGGGTTTATGCCCTTTCAAAATATAAAGTTTTTAATATTAGCTCCACCTTTACCAACAGTGTACATCTTAAACATATTTTTTAGATACATATTTTTATTTAATGTAAATGTTATTATATTGTTATATGGAAAACAGCTTTCAGAAGACATCATAATGAAACTCATATTACTGGATTGGGTTTCAAAATGTATATATTTCAAAGCATTAAGGATACCAGTACAAACTGCAGAGACCATAATCTAGTAGTAGTTGTGGAATTTAAAATGGTGCTAAAACGTTTGCTCAAAAGCTACATAAGAATGCAAAAAAGTAGTAGCAGAACTGACAAAGTCGAATAAAAGTCCACATTTCTATAGTCATGGTGCTTAATTCTAAATGTAAGTCAGCATGCTTGAAGTATGCCAAAGTGTGAAGAAACCAAATGAGTTTTGCAACAGGATTATGTGGTCTGATGATACCAAAGTTGATTTATTTGGTCAAAGATAGCAGAGGTATAAGTGGCTAGAAAAAACTATGAGGAGAGGAACACTATTTCCACAGCCAAACACGGTGGAGACTCACTGGCAGTTTGGCTGTGTATATCTGCATAAGACGTTGGATCTCTGAATTAAATGAAAGGAAGATGATTGCAGCCCAATATCAGAAGATTTTGAAGCAAGGTCTTGTACATCAGTTAAAATGCTAAAAATGAATCGGCAGTGGATCCTTCAAAGAGACAATGATCCAAAGCAAAAAGCAAAATTTGAAGAGGGCTGTGCATGGCTGACAACCAAGCAATTTGGTAGACTTGGGCAATCACACCAAGAAGACTGGGCTAAAATTAAACCTGAAAGGAAACAAATGCTGCTCAGAGGGTACACCAATAGGTTGGAAGAGGTTATAAAGACAATGAGAGGACATCAGACAACATTTCATAAAGGGGAGCGCAAACTTATTCTCCTAAAATTCTTGACCATGATGATGATGAACTAACAATAGTAGTAGCTGAGGAGCATGAAAACAAATGATTTGTTTTACACTTTCTGCCATTTCAAACTAAAGGCATAAAAAGACTTGCACTCAAATGTAGCTTCCTGTGTGTATGTGTTCATAGAAGAGTGGACGTAACTCTGAATGTCTGTGGTCCTTTACAGAGTGCCTGCATGTTTCAGAGTGCCCTGAATATTTTTTCAATTAGTAGACATTGGCGCAAGCCTAGAAAATAATCGAAACTATTTTTTTAATGTCCTCAACCAAACTAAACTCAGTTATTATTTATTAGGCTGGTTTTAGGATATTGTAAATATTATGTTCTCTCTCTGAATAAATGCTTCCCTAACTACAGTATATCTAATGAATTTGAGCAGCTACTCATCTAATAGCAACACAGTTTTTTTTTTTTCCAAATTACTACAAACTGCATCTTGTATACATTTTACACCACTGCTGGCCATTTTCCATAGCATGGTGCACTGTTTCATGTTCTAAAGTTAGTCATTACACAGCCTGTGTAGACAGCTGGATTTATTTAAAATAGAACTCCATCTGTTTCGTCAAGCGTGTATGAGGCAGACGTCTCTTGCACAGCCAGACTGTTATCTTTCCCCATCACTTCAAACTGCAGATTGTGCTGACAGTTAACATTAGAAACTTTAAGAAATTCAAACCATTAAAAAATAGTAGTAGTAAATTACTATAATTTTATTGACTGGAAAAATATTCAGAATATAGATGGAAGAATGTATGACACAGAACTTATACAAAGACCACTCTGCTTCCTGCATTCCTCGGAGCCGCTGCAGACTCTCTGGGGGGAGAGTTTAATCGATGGAGGTCAAAGGTCACTTCCTGTGCTGTGATTAATTGAGATTTGCCATGTGGAGCTGAACACTAAAGGATAAACAGTGCAGGTTTTATAGAAAACAAAAAAAATGGCTTAGAAAGAAAGTTTGTTATGCAATGCGCAATAATGCATTTGGTAAAAAGATCAGAAGATAAAATTAAATAAATGTTATTCTTCAGCTAGGGTTTAAGCTTCTGTTGCCCCATCTGCTTTTTAAAGATTCAGATGTAAAACCTATAAGTGATTTGTTGACATATTGCCGTGATATGACAGTCATCCCTATATGACACATAATGAAGAGCTCAGAGTAAACCGAGGGAACGTTTGATATTTGGTAACATTTGGTGACATGTTTGACAATGAAAAACTTGTGCTTCAACAGAGTTTCTTTTTTAAAGGCACTTCAAACAGCCTGTTTGACACAAGCAAGACACAAGATGAAGGAGCATTTACTTGTTCCTGATACAGAACTAATATCTTCTGCCAGACGTTACAGACTGACATCTGTGGAAGAGACGTGAACAGATTTCAGGGAGAGGGAGAGGAATGGGACTGAGCCACATCCTGCTTTGTTTAAATACGAGTCTGTGATGGACATGGTGAAACTCTTACACGACCCAAAGGCCTCATCTGCTGACTCTGTAGACATGGACTGACAAGGTACAGCAAAGCATTGCTCTCTTATGGCATATTGTGTGGCGCTATGGGGTTTGTGACTTTGGTAACCATCCCGGTATTTGGCTAAAGTTACAATTTACAATACACTTACAGAGTTTCAACTTTTTAGTTAACCAGATATAATAACTATCCAGGCCTATTATTTCAGGGAAACACACATTGGTTGCGAGATTTAACACTTCCATTCATTGTTTTCTATATAACCCGTCTCAAAAGCAAGACATATACATGTCAATCTCAGTTGACATGCATCAACACATCTGGAAACGTGGCCTATTTTCTCAGCATCTGTAGTAACCATTGAAAAGTTGTTTTGTTGGATTTAATACATTGATTATGTTTTGCAGAAATATCCCCCAAATTCTTAATTTGAAGCGGAACTATCAAAGTCATCTGTCATCCTAACTTATTAAACAGCACTGGAAGCAGTACAGAGATATTCCTAAGCAAAGTCCTGAACAGTCTCGCCGTTTCTACTATGTCGTATCAGATTAATGTGAGATGTGCATTATTATTTATGGCCATGTTGTACTCATCACACAACAACTTTTTTGGTGTCTAAATCATTTTACAAATGCTCAAATCTTAGCAAAAACACATTGATACTCTGTTCATCTGCCGTTCCATTACTGGTTTGAAAGTGATTACAGTGTATTTCCAACGTGTGTAACACATATATGGGGACATCGTATTAGGCGTAATGTCTCTGATATTGGAATACTTGGATTGTTAGGATGCTGTGGAATCAGAGCAGGTTGTCTGCCAATAGCACAGAGTCACCAAACCTTTTAACAAGACACTGAACCCCAAGTTCTTATAGTGTGTGTCCCTCACTTTGGTTGAGTTCCTGCCTAAATGTTTATGCTGGCGGTGTGTAAAGAGAGCACCAGGGCATCATTTGCCAGCCTTTCAGAGTTTGGTGGAAATAATAAAAGCTGCTTTAAAGATTTACTTTCTCTCCCTAAAAAAGGTTTTAGAGTCTCATGCTACCACTAGCATGATCCTCAACAGTTGCCCATTGCAGCATTAATGTGTTAATGAAATCTTTGTTGTGTTTATCGTTCTGAATCTTGAAGATTTTTTTGATTAGTGAGGAAATGTTTAAACACACCAGCAGCCTGCAGCATTGCTACAGTAAAACTGTCTTACTGAATGGTGTTAGGCACAGATTACTTTTATTTTAATGGCTACTAAAAGTTCAAAGGATAAAAGAAGTACTGTGACTATTAGCCAGCTCAAATTATGTTTACCTCAGTCCTGAAAACTTAACTGCAGAGTTTACAGTCTTCATAAACCATGGCTTTCTTTCTGTTATTTCAAATGAATATGGCTTTATACCAATCACAGATTGCAGCTTAAATGGTCATATTGTTTATTCATACACTGTTATATTTGTGTGGGCTTTGGCAACCTCATAGTGTATAGCTTTTTTTTCACTTGTAAACACTAATTGTGAAATTAAATGTTCAGGTCGTGTTCATTTAGTGTAGCTGCACTTACTGGTGTGCATGTGTGTTATGTATTATGTATTATGTATGATTATATATAAGAAGGCCAAGTGACCAGTGGAGCCACATGTTGTCCAGGTGTTTATTTAGTAACACACACCCACAGAGCCACCAGAACACCTGATTCTTATCAGAGAAAGAGCAGATATCCAACACAAACACAGGCCTCCAGATGGCCAAGCATGTCCAGCCTCCTCATCTCATATTCCATTAGCAGACTCAAAGGAGGAGGCAGACCTGGCTCACTGTATTCTGTGCATCTAATGGGAAATGACATAATGAGATGCATGTGGCAGAGTAGAGTCCGGCAAACGGAGAGAGGGACCAGAGGGGGAGATGGAGAAGAAGGGAGCCAAAGAGGAGGGACTCACCAACAGGAAAACTCTTGAATGTTTCCACTGCATTCGGTCAGGTGTAAAAGCTTAAGTGCCCAGCGTGCCACCAACTGGAGGGGCGCCAAAGAGAAGGAACAAATCTGTGTAATTCATTTCACACACTTAATCCCAATAATCCTAACACTGACATCCAGCACATGCAGTTCAACACACAAGGTTATTGAGTTGCATGTACATGTAACCTGAATATATCAAAACACACAGTAAGACACTGTTTTCTCACCAACTGTGCACAACATTTTCAACCTGAATCATGTGATATAATCATAATAACTAAAGCTTAAATAGTAACTTGGCAATAATTGCGCAAAATTACAATGATAGCAGGGATGCTCTCAACTAGATGTAGGCTCAGACTGTGTAGGGTGAAAAGAAAACTCAATAACCCACAGAATGACACACAAATATTTTCCATGGTTCTGAACAGTATACTGCCATATTGTTAAACACCAGTCAAACAGTGAATCCAAACATCTCTTCCGACATCAGTGGTACAGGCATTTTCTACTGACTGCATATGACAAGAAAAGAAAGTGGTGGAGCATTTTTAAGACTGAAGTGCATATCACCCATCCATGGATGTGGCCCCATAAAGTTCAGAGGAAGGATTGAAACACCGGACTGGAAGTATGTTTTACCAGGATGAAAATGATACAGCCAAACCACCCCGTACCTTAAAAGATAGCATTAATGCACATTAAAATTTGCAACGTTGTGTTATAATGTGGAATTGAAAAGGAACATACTATGCCTTACTTTTAAGCTAGTTTCTTACTTGTGTAAAAGAATGCTTGAAAAATCTTTTACTTCTATATTTTAGATACTACTGACAAGAACACTTAAAGGCTCAGACATGCTAAAAAAAAATGATATGCTGTGAAATAATCACAAAAAATCATAGTCATACTACCCAACACTAGAATCCAGGCATTTGACTTATACCAAGGAAGGATTCCTTTCCTATTTATTGGGACTATCAGCCATTAAAAACAACCTTTTAGAATGTAAAGTGAAACCAGCACGTCAAGGTTCTGCTCCAGGAGTAAGACAAACTCATGCAAAATCCCATTAAATTACACTTTTATTAATTCACTATGTTAAAAATACTTTCTCAACACCATTTTGTGCGGCTCATACTGTATGCCTAGATAAGGAGGGTAAGATTTTAAAAAGAATTTAACAACTATGTTTTAATAGACAGAGATACGAGACGAGACAGAATAATGAATAAAGACGAGTGGGACTGAAAAGATGCTCTGGTAACATGAACAACAGTCTGATCCAGAGCAGTGTGGGGCAGACACTCAGCAGTGCTTTGGGAAGTCCTGCTTGTTCCACAGGGAAAACTTGCAACACCAGCCTCAGACTGATGTGACTCAGCCAGCGATCACAGTGACTGTGATCTGGTTCTGATATGAAACTGGGGTTTTCTTTCTGACCACAACTGCCCCACACACACACACACATTTGTATTTCTTTCCTTTTTAGGACTCTCATTGGCATTGCCCTGACCCGAAACCCAGTCTTGACCCTCAAAAAGCACGTTGAAGTTGTGTGGACCAAAAATAGGTGACCAAAATGTCCTCACAACACCGGAGGACATTTACACACACCTAGACCATCTAAAATGTCCAACACCTGCCCCCAACTGTTATTAATCAATAATTTACAGCCCACTCAAGTCTACAGACCCAGCCAGTTGTGGGCCATAAAATATAAGGGAAATAAAATTTAACAAACATTTGACATCTTAATTTCATGTTTACAAAAAATCTTCTGAGGAAGCATTTTTGTTTCCTGATTTTCAACTGCGAAAAAAAAAGCTCAGAGAGACATGCCAAGTATTTTGTGTCATAACATTACAGGAGTATTAGGAGAAGGCCATCAGGAAATGAGATGAAAATGTAATTACTCTGGAACAGCCCTTTATTTTCTTCTAATATAACCAATAGCCACAAGGCCAGCTAGGAGAACATTGACCTTTATCTTTATATTCTGTTATGTTTTGTTATTGTGTATCACTATAATCTTAAGTCAAGGCCTCCACTTTAGTCCACATGAGCAATGTACACTTGTATTTAGAATAATCAAAATCTTTAGGGCGATAATTGAGGTAGCATCCTCGGAAGGTTAGTGTTCTTTTCTACCAATAAATGGTCAGCTTTGTATTTACCCTTTACATGTCTCCTGAAACATGGGAAAAAAACATTTGTAGAAGGTCTGCAACTCCAGGAGCCTCTTAGCCTCTTTTAGAACATTGTTTTGGTTTTACAGCTGAACACTAGCTGACATAGGCTATGTATGCATACATTACATCACTTGGGTTCAGGTAATTTCTGCAATTACCTCCATAAACATTTAAATGCCAAAACAGGCACTTTCCTTGACAAGGCCACGGACAGAGGATGCATCACCAAAGCAAACATTGAAAGCAAGCGAAGTAGACACTGTATAATATTTGTGTATCCCTCCAGGTAATAGCAAGCAGACTTTCAGTGAATGTGTTACGCATTTGTTACCAAAAAAAAAGCAAGCAGAGAACAGTATCATAAAATTGGAAATCACTAATCTTACTGCCACCATCTGGTTGGTTCCTAACATAACAATGTTTCTTCGAAGTTCTTCAAAGTAAACTGTGTGTATATCCTGCCTTTTGTAAAATCCGAGTGGTGGTAGTAAGCGGTAGCTGGTGCTTCCTGGATGTGTTAAACAGTGCATCTATCTACAGCCTGAACACCTTCCTGTTGCCCTCCAAATGTCTGTACTGTTTACTAACCTGTAAATATGCATATGACAGGAAATACAGTGGGCTCCCAGTCAAAGCAAATTATTGGTATTCTGTGAAATGAAAATCTACTTTTGACAGAAATAAATATATTATTACTCAATATTTTTAATTGCTTCAGTCTACATTTTAAAAATTTGTTTTAGGCAGAAAGTTTGTCACAAGCAGATTATGTTTGTGTTTCATTTTCTGTAGCTTGATATGTAACCTTTAAAAAAACACCAGCAACAAGTTGCTTTTCGTAAAAAAAAACATTCTATTTCATGGTCAATTCAACAATCACTACGCCAAGGGATGGCCAAGAAATTTAATTCTGTATTCTGCACTTTAATTTTGTGTTCACAAAACTATAATTAGGTTTGCAGGACTCCGGCCCATGCCGGCTCACAGTGGACATGGAAAGAAAGGGGCTGCCGTTCACTTCCCTCTTTCCCCTCCTCTTTGCCTTCTGCTTTGAGAAGTCAAATTGGTTCCAGATGCATTCTCTCACGGCTAACCAAATCACAACATGAAAGAAATGAAGGATAGAAGTTTAGCAAAAACACAATAAAAGTCAAAAAAAATGTATGGAATTTCTACATGAAATAAAGGGAGGGGACATTTGGAGAAAAAAGCCCACTGATCCCTTTCCCACGTGGTGCTATTCATCACACCTATAACCCCTCCGCGATTTTCTGAAACCGTTTCTATTGTCAGAAGCCTTTGGGAGACAATGTGCACCCCAAATGAGGATCTAAGAGTTGTGTTTCTTTCATGTTCCAGGCAGATGTGCCAGTGATATTTAGCCAGAGCAAATCCACATCCTGCACCCATGTGCACTAAACATCAAAGACCTACCCATGAGCATGTTTGACCAATTTATAACCCTGCCCGTGCATGGAGCCCCGTAAGACGGAGCACTCACTAAAGGGAAGCTAGGATACGCTAAATACTGTTCGAGAGCTGTTGAGGGACACCACGCCAAATGGTCAAAAATGTAGCAACAAAGTGCAAAGTGGCAGCTCCGTGTTGATTCAGACAATTCACAAGTGAAAGCAAATTCAAGGCCGGTTTCTCAACAGCCCCAGCACATCCCAAGGTGTTTTTATAACGGCCTTAACAAGTCCCAATGAATGAATTAGCACCCTGGCAAACCAACATAGCATTCTTTGCAGTATACAGATTTCATTCAAACCAGCAGACATTTTTTATATCTTACTTTTCCTTTCTTTTCTCACCTAAAAAAGGTAATGTTCAAAATTTAGGATTTTTGGATTATATCACAAGGCACTTACAAAGACCTGGTTTCACTTAAGTAACTTTCCGATCTAAGTGTTTACTAAGGGTTTATTTTGGATGTAGAATTATATGGGAATACCGCCCAAAGCTGGTAAAGACGAGGTATATTATGGACATAAATGTGTTTAAGAATATTAAATGGTTGCCGAATCGAAGAATTGGTCCTCCTGATTAGTAATGCATAATAAGATGTGGTCAAATAAGCAGGATACATTTACTAATAACCAAGGAATTGTAAAAGTGCCAGCATTTTTATGGCGCTCTCTGAGGCTGTATCCGTCCCCGTTTTTTCAAACCTTTCCCGATCCGCTATTTCAGCTCTATTTCCTTCCTATCCACGGCCGTTTCTCGAGAAAAGGAAATCGACCAAATCTTTTAAAGCTTTTATAAACCAGCCAACAGGAGAAAAAAAAAACACTGAAACAAGCTATCTGAACAGAGAAGTTGCTAAGAACGACGCCACAGTGGTCATTAAAACTTAAAAGGCATTTTCTTGTCAGAAAACGCCACACAGATTGCTAACCTCCTATGTTGCGTTCACGGATAGAGCGTCATGCTAACGTACAAACTAATAGCGGATTCACTCAAAACAGCGTTTCTTGGCTTTGGGGCAAAGGGGCGAAACAAAAATCACAACTAAAGACCCAGAGGATATTTCCTTTAATTCGGCGACCAATAAACACACTGAAAGTTATAAAATGTGCAACTTTTCTGTTGTTTTTCCACTTACTCCCGCAATCAGTTCACACCTAGACATTCTGTGGTGGGTGGTAGCTAACGCTTTGAACTAGTTCAAACTTTTAGGCTTTTTTCAATAAATGGTTCTCTGTTGGACCATTTTCTGTCCCCGCATTTACGAGAGGACCTCACTTATTCAGAAGATGTCCCATAACCCGTCTGCGAGGAGTTCAAGTTCGCCAATAAACAACGTAAAGACACATTGTGAAACCTGTGAATGGAGTTTGGCGTGGCTATGGCACAAGAGCGAAATCTGTCGGCACAACAGGATGCCAGCTGTCAGTGGATCAACAAGTTAGCCAGGACCCCCCGCGTGCAACAGTGCACATGGCTCAGGGATTCACCTTTTTACAGTTCTGTCTTTTTCCACTAACTTGACCAATGCACGACACAAGACACGGACAGAAATGTGACTTACAGCTGGGAGGACGAAATCACAGACACAGACAAACTCACCCTGAGCTCGGAGCGGCTGGCAGCAAAAGTTTACGGCGAGGAGGAAACAGGCTATCTGGAAACACACACGCATCTTATTGAAATCCTAAAGTGCATCGTGGACAAGAAGACATAGAAAACACAAGTGCTGCAACGTGCTCCATGAGTCCCCTGTTAACTCTCTCTCTCTCTCTGTCTCTCTCTCTGTGTCTCCCCACAGTCCCCGGTTGTGTGTGTGGGGACCGCAGAGGACATGCGCAGAAAGGAGAACGGGCCCAAGTAACGGCGTTAAGAGCTTACATTAAAAGTACCAAAACTAATTAGTAATAGTGATTAATCACTTTTACTGTACCCCACGTTTAACAGCTTAAACTGTCTGTCACTGGTGAGAAATTGATAAAAAAAAAGGTAGTTTTTAAGTTCTTGAACTTTACTTGAGAAGCTATTTTCATCTTTGTCCTACCAAGATGTTTGTCTTACTGCCCCAATTAGTCCCATGATTTAGTAGGTTAGGTGAGAAAAGAAAGAAAAACTAAAATCTAAAAGTGTCGGCTGTCAAAAAGATAACTATACTGATAGTGACTATACTGAGGGTGTTCATTTGTTATTTGGGTTATTATTTTAAATTTCACTTATTTTTCACTCATGCTTAATAAACTAACCCTGTCAACAAAAATGTAACTTCATCTACAGCACTAATTATGAAAGCGAATGTTTTTTGAATTAAGTTAGTATAATATTGTCCATATTTCACTTGTGGAATGTTTTTAATTAATCTGTCTACAAAGTTGCTAAATGATCTGTGCAAAACATCATTCAAAGCATATTTGGTTGCCTACATTATCCACTTGTTTGGAGCTAAAGCATGATTAATGCTTTTATGGTTATGTTTTGGCAACTCAAACACTTTAGTTTGGCCAAAGAAAAAGCTCATACAAAAAGTAGCGTTTTACAAACAAGACGCCACAATTTATCACTAAACTAGTTTAAGTATATTCAAAGAATGGAGATCACAAATGCTGGTCTCCAATGTCAAAATACAGTAACACAACAATGTACAACCTTTTGCATTGTAAGATACAATTACAGTCACATAATGTGCAGTTACATTTTTTCCAAAACCCTATATTAATATATAAACATTTAGTTTAGTCGCTCACTAAAACTAACAACTAACTTTAATGACACCATATGTTACAGTAACAAGAAAATATTAGAACTAATGGAAACTCAGAGGCTGGGCCAAAATCTAGAAAGCTGAACACACCTTATTCTCTTTTATGTCGACTATTAGATACAGTTTAAAGTTTTTGGAAAACGTTCCTTGTGAGTTTGGACCTTTTTAGATATGATATGTATTTTTTGTATAATTTCAGCCTCTTAATCTTTTAATTCAAACAAGAAATATTAACACTAACTCAGCATATAGGCTTCTGACCTCCTGGCCACTGAGCCTGTGCCCACTAGGCGCCTTCAGAAATCCATCTATGTCTGCTTGGCTCTTATACGTACTTTAAGCTCAATAAACCAAAAAGGTAAGAAAGTTCTTCACTCATTCTTAAATAGTGCATTCACTTTTAATAATGAGACAGTTATTGATTTTTCAATATACCCATCCAGCAACAGGAAGTGTTGTTTGCCAGGGGGGCCTCCCAGTCTGTCACTCCATTGTCCCTCTTAATGCCCGTGTCAACAGGGCCAGGCGGCTTTTTGTGGCGCACAGCCGCCAAACAGCAGGGAAATCTGTGTCCAGGGAGACACCCTCTTTTGTAATGGGTCAAAGGTTGTGAGGGAGGAGGATGTCAGGGGCTGGAGTCAGCACTTTGGCCCCATGTGGCTACATCATGTTGTTGACAGGCATGAATGGTGAGGGGCCATGTAGAAGGAGCCCACTGGAAATCAGAGAGGTGGAGAATGAATCATGTATTCATTCACATGTACAGCCGTCCTCTGGGACAGACGGTGCTCTGAGTTCAAGAACATATGAATATATTTAAAAGCACAATGAATGAACAATGTACTGTAGCAGTAAAACTTGTGCAATTGTAATATCAGATTTAATCAAAAGTTTGTTTTAAATTTTTTACATACTTTGAAATTAAATAACAGAAACTAAACTAAAATAACTAAACTTATTCTTAAAAAAGGTTTAGTTACAGTGACAAATATGTTCAATGATGGACTTGTTACTCCAAAAATTTAGCTGATTATTATTTACTCTTTACTCTGTTTAAAATGATCACTTTACTTGATACTACTTGTCAAAGGTAACTAGTTGCACTACTCTTTATATTTTCTTAAGTAAAGTTGCAACTAATTGTTTTTGGAGGAAGTAAATGTAATATCATTACAAAAACAATATTTGTAATTTTTTACACATGTTCTTTACACCTGCCAACAATATAGCAGCAGATAATGAAATAGGTTCCGGAAATTGATAATTATCGACTAAGTAATACTGTACTAGGATATAAAACGACATTAATGAAGTGTATACTACTAAATTTATTAGTATATTTTTTAATTATTTTTACAGTCAAACTTATTCAAACTTACAGATCTGGTGGAATTTCATACAACACAAATACTCTTTAAAATGTATTCAGTGAATGAGAGGGGGGTCATAATTTGACCCCCTCTCATTCAAATCCATAACCAATTGTACTATTTAGAAGATACTTGCGATATGTCACATAAAACTATATATTTTTAAAACTATGTACCAGTAGCAATGGAAGTACAACCGAACCCAAATATTCATCTTATTTACTTTATAAATATTTTCAAAAAGCACACTAATTGAGAGGGAGTTGACAATCGCAGGGTGTTTTGTAGAGTTTTAGTTTTCTTTTTTCTGTTTTTATATGTGGGTATATGCATACCTGTGTTTTATATGTACAAATGTTGTATTAGTCACTATAATAGTCACATAATTAGATATTGTAATATATATATATATATATATATATATATAATGGTTATTATACGTATATAGTTATATAGGAAGCTCATTTAACAATTATATGTAAATGGCGAAGCAGGAAGATGTGGTGAGATTAAATAAGTTAATGCTTCTTCTTAATCCTTTTCGAATATGTTGCTAAATGAATTTGCTTCATGTTTATGTAAATATGGATTTTCTTTTTTTTGGTCCTTTTTGTATAATAGCTTTTATTATTAAATATTTTTCTTTACATATTTGCAAATTCAATTCAATTGAATTCAGCAATGTTAAATTACATTAGATAGTGGAGCAAAACATAGTTGATAATGTTTCCCAATAACAAAATTACAATAACTGTAAAATGAAAGCATGTAAGTATGTATCTATTAAAAAGCAATACTAAACAAATAAATAAAATGTCTGCTCTAACGAGATGTCAGAGTTCTTAACCTTAAGAGAAATGCATTCAACACATTAAAGGTATTTGCATAAGTTTTGATGATTAATATTGAATGTAAATATAACTTTTACTTGCTCCACAGCTGACCTTCAACAACCATTATTATGTGCAACCTTTGTTATTGAATTAATTTTAGATTTTACTGTTAATTAATTTTTTTGTAATTAAGGTAAACATTCTTAGAGTATACCTTTGCCCAGTAGTTCTGTGCATACTGGATGATATGATTAAATAGTTCACATTTAATAGGCAGACACTCAAAAAACGGGGGCACATTTATAAAATGAGGGAAACACTCAAATTTATTAGTATTATTTATAATACAGATTATTTATTTAAAGCAGAAGATGTCAGATGTCTAACTCTGCTCTTTTTTAGGTCTTAAAGCATAACTTTATGTGCTCCTATAAGAGATAATATATATTTTGGGGGGCTTGTGCCACCCCTGGCCATCCTTCTTGCTCTGCCCCTGGTAACCAATTGGACATATGCTACTAAACCTCTGTCAAGAGAAATGAATGAAATGTAATTACAGTAAATGTAACCCTGCATCGTTAATGTCCACACTGGAATGTTGGGATGCACAGTCAGACGAGGTTATCCATATACTAAGATGTCCGAAAAAAATAGATTAGAAATATATGTAAAGAATGTCTTGGCATTCTGTCCACACAGATTGCTGAAGTATAATCTGTCCAAACAGATTGTATTTCAGCAATCTGTGTGGACATCTGTACAGATTTTAGATGTCACACAATGAAAAGATTGAAATCCATGGCTAACATACAGTGTTTCCAATTTCCATGTTTGATTTGTTGTAATTTTACCCTTTTTTCATAAACCGGTATCGAGGACTTACTGCTCCTTTCCATCTTAATTTTACTTGCTAAAACTCCTCTGAACATTGTTGTCTGACTTTTTAGTTACCACCATAGTCCAGATAAAAGCTGAGAGGAGTTCATAAAGAGAAATGTATGTTTTCATCTGAGTCACCTTCAGTTATTAAGGTGCCTCCAGACCAATAAATAATAAATGGCACCAGTCCATCAGTTTTGTTTTTTATTTTTTGCCTCTGTTTTTCCCTCTCAGGCTACTAAGAGTTGCCCTATCATTTTAAGGAAAGTTTTCATTCAAAGGTGGTGCTGGTATACAACCCTAATGGAATGAGTCAAAATGCTGCACACATCATGTCTATAAAACTATACGTGTATCCAATATTGTACGACATTAGAAGTGAACATCGGATCGGAAGATTAGGGACTAAAACAGTGAGTTTCTAGATGAATGCATTCAAATAAAGACTTTCAGGTAGTTTGCTCTGTCATTTCTGTTCAATTCATACATCCTGCCCCTCCCTGTGATGACAGGCTTTTCAGCCCACTTAGACCCATTTGGATTTGAACTTGCTTCACTTCTTTTAGCAAACAGAGAGCTTTATCAAATGTCCTTAACCAATTTTATGTGATAATAATAACATAGACATGATTAAATGAATCAGCTCTTTAGGTTCTTGATGTGACCCAACCCTAGCCACCCAGGTTTCCATGGTTTTCTAAGTGACTCATGTGCAACTCCTGACCCAGTCCATCACGTTCAATTAATGTCCAGCCAGTTGAATCTTTTCCAAATGGAAAGCTACCAGTCCACCATTGCTGTAAGGTTGGGTGGAGGAGGACATGGCTCATCTAACATTGCAGCACCCTTGTCATTGTTCTACCACAACATTTTTGGAGGTTTAGCAAGGGTTTTGAAAAGAGGAATTTCCCTCTGTTGATGTTCTACCACCACACCATCCTAGCCAGAAGTGGTTATTTGCTTTGGTGATTTAAATTCAGCTCCTTTGCAGTGGTTGGTGCATTATATGTGAAGTGGGGCACTGTATTTATTGTCAATATTTTTAATTTCTCACCGATTTGATAAAAGCATGCAAGAACATACATTTGCCCACATCAGCAGCTGACCGACCATCGAGACCAGGAACATTATTCTGGAGAATAAGGTGCATGTTGAAGAAGGAGTCACTTGTTTGCAGTACAAACCCTGAGGCTCCATCTGTAACTGACTGGCCAACTGGCTCTCAGCTTCAGCATAAAGCTCCATTGTCATGGCAGATGTAGTTAGACACTATGATGAATTCAGTGTTGTTGTTTTCCATTAGGTCTATTGCTGTTGCCGCTAACCAGATGTTGTTTAATTTAAATTATTACACAGCTTTACAGATGTCTACCAGGAAGTGTGAGTGGGGTGGTCTGACTTAAACTAAAGTATAGGCTACTTAGGGCTTGTTAAATTGCAGGTGGGTTCAAGTTGGTGTTGTCTAGCATAAAAACTAGGTATTTCATATATCTGTAGGAAGAGGATCATCTAGATAATGCACGTAGATACACATGATATTATCATTTCAGAAACATCTACATTTTGTTTACAGAAGGTGTAATTACCGTATTTTCCGGACTATAGAGCGCACCTAAATTTAAGCCGCACCCGCTAAAATTTAAAAGAAATATATATTTTGTCACATATAAACCGCATCAGACTATAAGCCACCAAGATCCAGGCTGAGAAATAAGATATTTACATAGAAAGATTTTGTACCATAAGTGTTTATTCATACACCTGAACCTGAATGGTGCCTGTAACACGGCAGTAAAAGTGCTGATGTTTGCTGTTGTGCGTCTTGGGTTGCATGCGCTAAGAATAAAAACTGGCGCTTTTTTGTTTGCACTGACGTCCATCTACAGCGCCCATCTGAGGGCTGCAGAAAAATGCCGAAATGGTTCAAAACTTCGGAAAAAAGTAGCGGCTTATAGTCCGGAAAATACAGTAAACACTTTCTGTTAATGCTAGTATGCAACACAGTAGTACGAGTGGGTACCACTGCTACCTCACAACTAGAAGGTCGCAGGTTTGCAAATCTGGACAGCTGCAGACTTTCTGTGTTTGCTCATTCTCGGAACAGCAGAACACCTGAAGACAGGGACAGAGAGAGGGAGACAGAGAGGGCAAAGCACAGATTTCCTCCCACAATCCAAATACGTGCATGTTAGGTTAATTTATGACTTCAAACTGCCCTTAGGTATGAATGTCAGTGTGGATGGTTGTCTGTCTCTGTATGTCACTCATACATGCCCTGAGACAGACTGGTGACCTGTCCAGGGTGGATCCCACGTCTCATCCAATGACCCTCTGCAATTCTAAACAGGACAAGTGGTTACAGATAAGGGATGGGTGGATGTTAATACTATTAGTGTAGGGTTACCCACCTCCACACATAGCTCACTGATATACCAACAACAATAAATTACCTTCACAGTTTCATTATCTCCTCTGTGCTACATCCATAGTGGAACTACAAGCCCCACTGCTCTGAGAAAGGGTGTGTTGTAGAGATCAATCACATTAAGCAGCGTGACAAAACAAAGTAGTCCCCCACACACAATCTGCTTGTTAATTGTGACAATATGTGCGATTCCCCTAGACCTGTCACCGTTAAATAATGAGAGCTTTTCTTTACACATCCATACTCTGAACACAACCACTTTCTCTGGGAGCATAAATGAAGAACTAAATCCTCTCTATTTAAATAGTTGGTGCAGCTGTTTAGGTTTAGTGCAGCTGTATAGGCATCACTAAAAATGTGGAATTATTAGGTGTTTAGGTGAGTTGGGAAGATGCTAGTTGTCAACATCTAAAGATGTTTAAAAAAGTTTAACATTACAAAATTAGACCAGTGCTAGTTCACATCTAATATTTGGATAAAAGATATATTGCCGTTCATATGAACACAACTGTCCTAGGGTTGCAGTTTTTGAAACTCCCTTTGCAGTTTTCATACCTTTAAAATATAAATCATAAATGTTGCCACTTCCAATGAAATTCCTTTAAATTAGCTCATTAGGTGACAGCCACTAGCGATCTGTTCATGGCGGACTTCATCTCTTGCCCAGTGACAGCTGGTATAGACCCTGCACAGGACATGTGGTTACAGATAATGGATGGATGCATGTTTAGCTCCCACATTTTTTTACTTTATTTAAACACAACTGTATAAACAGAATGACCAGCATTGAGCAAATTTAGGTTCTGATTTATCTAAATGACAGTAAACACAACACTGCAGCTTGTTGAACAGACAGTGAACCAAAGTTTGGATCTGGAAACAGTTTTATCACTGGGGTGATACATCACCACTTAACAAGCAGTTAGCTAGAAGCCATCCCACTCTCATGAGCTACTTTCACTTGTGTGTTTTGTGCAGATTAGAAACATAGATTCACTAACAACATAATAAAAGTTGAAGAGACAAAGATGTTTAACAAGTGTATAGTGTAAGTAAACTTATTGAGTAAATGTGGAATCTGGATAATAGAGAGATATGCTAGAGAATGTTTTTTTCACAGTCAATAAAGTTTATAAACCAGATGCATTGGCTCATAATAAAATAAATAGATGTAATAATCACCCAGTCATTAAAAACATTAAGCTGAATTTGTGTTTTCATCATCACGTTGAGAGCTGAAGAAACCCAAAATGATTTCTAGAGGGTGTGTTCATCACCTCAAAACCCTTGAGTAGCACAGTTTGTAATGAGTTACGACCCATAGTGTTGCCACATACTAGTGAAGGCTTGTTTCAGTCAAACTGAAGGAAGACTCACCTCCACCTTTTCCACGTGACTTGTTGGCACTTGTCGTGAGGTTTCCATTCACACCTGTTCAGTAGCCCAAGGTGATTAAAAGTCATGTGTACATGAAGACAAGCTGAGCGTCAGCTTTTGTGCAGGAGCTGCATTACATGGCCTTTCACTACCTGTCAGTATGTGGAAACAGTCAATTTTGCAAAGCAAACAACATCTGTCATGCTCACAGAAACTACTTGTGTGTAGTTATTTGTCTTCACATACATGCATAGAATTAAATCTCTTGGGTCCCTTGCATTTGAGTGTGTATGTGTGTGTGTCAGAGAGAAAGAAAAAGCAAAGAAAGAGAAAAGAGCAGGCTCTCTCAGTGTTTTGGTGTCAGCTATGATGGATGGGAAACAGAAACATATGGTTTGCTATTGTTACCCACTGAACGTCCCTTTACTATTGAGCTGTTTGCTTGGTTTCCAGGCAGTGAAGTTTGACATGATTAGATAAGCCATGACTCACAATGCCACTGAAAGTAGAATGAAGGAAAATAACAGGAGCCACCTGTGCCCCGTCATAGAGCTAAGACTATCAGGGGAGAGCCCCTTGTGTCTAGACTAAAATTTCCCACAAGCATATAAAACATGGAGAAATTATTCATATTCATTACTGACCCACTTTCAAACTGGGGTTAAGTTTTTGGCATAATTCATTGGAAATTATTGTATTTTTCAAATATTATTGCAATCTGTATTTTTATGTTTCTCTTTAGAAGCGGAAATACTGTACTCAAGGTTCTGGTTCCTGCATCTATTGCTGGTGGTAAAGAAAGAGCAAGGTGAAATGGACCTTGAAGCCATGTGTGGACCAAATGTGCTCAAATATCACATGTGGTGGAAAACACATGTACACACAAGCAAAGGTAAAATCTGCCCACAGACCATAACTCAGTCCCTGTTCTTTGTAGTTAGAGGATGCCAATAAATGAGCCAGAACACTGAGAGGTCTATTTTTCCTGGGATTCCTGATTCGGGGATGTAGATCACTCTGTGCTTTCTTTTCTCTGTACGTCAAAGATAATCAAATTTTAATAACACATTTTTAAATCTTCTTTTGAAGGCTTCGTATTTCAGTTTGAGCCATTTGTTGCTGCATAATATCATCAAAATATGGAAAAACATCTGTGCGCCACGCAGAAAACTTTTGAAGACCTCCTTCATCTGCCCACACTTGTTTTTAAAAATTCAGTGTTACTAAGAAATATTTAAACCAACAAAGTTTTCAATAAATACATGTTTACAAGTTGTTCAAGCAAAATGAAATCTCATTCAGATCAGAATCTGAAAGACCTTGGAACAAATTAGATAAACTATTTAAAACATAACAAAAATCTCTTACACAAAGTAATCATGCACATGGAAAATTATGTTTTTTTTCTCTAGCACAGGAGAACACAATGTGTTTATTCCTTATTCCACCTTTTACAAAGGCAATATTTTCTAAATGAATTGTACTTCCAACAATCCCCACGCAGACACTGAAATCAGCCATTAATTGTGCAAATCACTGGTTCACTCTGCAACCTGCTTGTTAGTCTGTGCATTAGAGCTCAGTTGTTGTTATAAAACATCATAGAGTGAGATGTGTTTTTTTAATTTCATATCACTTGGTAGAGACATAAAAAAGGAAATTGCCAGTAATGCTCCAAATAGGCCTAAGTCAGTTGTGGATGACGAATAAACAAATAATAATGTACACTAGTACCCACTGACATTTAGGTATAAAATCTCTGTTTTACTAAAAGTATTAAATTTTCTCTTTCTGTCCTTTTCTTTAGACCAGTGTTGCTTCCTGTTGGGACACACACACACCCCACACACACACATATAAAAGCATTTTTTGAATAAGACCCTGGAAAGAGAAACTGACACTATGTCTGTCTCTCTTCAGATTCATTTTCATTACAAAAATGGAAAAAGTGGTTTATTATGAAATGCTTAAAGTGATTTTAACAGAGCATTGATTAGGAATGGAAAAATGATCACATCACCACAGGTACTGTAGCTACTGCTGTGGACAAAGAGGTAAATGTCACCTACACACAGGATGTAATTGTACATTTTGGATCCTGCCCTCTAATAACGTTCCTAAGGTTCCAAGCAGAGGTTTACCTATGATCCCAGCTGAATCACCAGGACTCTGCTGCTAAGAGCTGGAAAACCAGCATGATGCACTCTGGCAACACGCCAACCAGTGATGTCACAACAGGTGTCAATAGGCAGTTGCTATGATGTATGTATGTTGATGGTGTTATCATCAACCACCATCAGTGTGTATTAATACTGTTCCACAACTATCATCAGTATATTTCTTTGTCCCCATTTCTTGTGTTTTACTTGTTGCTTTCATTTCACCAGGCGGGGTTAGAAACACCACAGGCTCATGAAAACCATGTAAAAATTCAAACCACATTGTATATTAAGTGAGACCAGAAACACTGAGTGCCTACCCTCTTTGTGGGCCTTGTCAGTTGACATTTTGTTGATCCCAGAGAAAAACACAAATAAGATCTGGCTCCAATTGCTATGTTCCAATGTTTATTTGTTTCTACCCTATATATGTCTCTATTTCTGGGTATGCACACTCAATAAATACCTTATTTTTTCACTCCAAAATGGCAATGAGGGCCACACGTACACATGGTGTTTCATACTGAAGCAACGGCTGTGATCGGCTGTGAACATATTTTTTCACTATTTAAGTGCAGACTAGAAATAGCCCAGAATTATTCAGTAACTCAACAGATGTTCACAAAAATCTTATACTGACCCTGTCCCTGAGTGGCCATTTCATGCTTCTTCAAGGGGCATTAAATCCGACACATGCCTGCAAATATCCATAATTATGCCACTGTAGCTGGTGCAAGAACCCAGCAAATTACCAAAAACAACAATAAAGCAGGTACCTTAGAGATCGTACTCTAACTGTAATGTTTTAATACAGAGCCATTACATTTGGCGTCCCCTGCTGTTTTCTTCTTGGTCTACTACTGTGTCTGAGACCGACAAATGAACCAGAGTTTGGCTCCTGTGAGATCTTCCTTTAATTACTGGGGATGCTGTGCACTCACCTGCAGAGGAGCTCACACGGGGTCCAGTACAGGGGACATGTTCAACCCTTAACACAACAAAATAAAACTAAAATTCCTTGGTAATTCTGCAGGAAAGTTGTCGTTCCCCCTTTTCACTTCTGCGCAAAGTGAACCCATTAACAGCTAGTCAGCTTTTGGCTGGTGGGACTGATGTATCAATACAGTTAAAATGTGTATATGGATAGTAATACATTCCCCTGATAACCAAACCTGTTGCAATTTTAGTGCTGACATAAACTCACAGAATATATTATGTGCTATAGTGTTCTTTCCTCCCATCAGCTTCAGCTGCACTTGGTGTTTAATCCTCTTTACATGCCTAACATGAACTTTACTAAAGATGCTCAGTGGTACATCAAAATAAAAGTAAATAAAAATCTTCTTGCAGATTCTAGCCTTTAAAATGGTGTTCATGAACATTGTAAATAGAAGCTGGCAGAGGTTCTTTCTATTAAAGATGGCTAATCTTAAAAATAAAATAAATTAAGGCTTTTCTAAGACTGCCAAACAATTTTGGCATGAATCAATCAGATTCTGATAATAAAAGCAGTCAAGTCGTTGGGTTTGTGACGCTTTCACAGCTGGTCATTTTCCGTTCTCGTGTGGTCAAATGTGAAAGTGCTATACCAGTGGCCACTTCACCCAAATCAGTTCACCATCATTCCACCTTAAACGTTCAGTAGCTAGCTTATGTTAGGGGAAGAAAGCTTCTTTAATTCACAGGACAGTGGATTTATCATTACTATTAGTTTTTCTGCCAGACTGAAATGCAGATGTGTTGACTGTCCGATCAGTTGATATGAGACAACTGCTATTTACGCCAATAAAGCCTGATACCAACAGATGTCATCAGCAGCCTGTCTGTTTTATATATTCAGTGTAGCAAATAATATGTCTTGGAACAGAGTCTTAATCTTCTGTATGAAAAACATCTATAAAAAGACAGTTTTTAGGCCACAATAACCAGTTCTCTGCTCTCTGTGTGTGGCTATATTTAACCCGAGTCTGTATAAATAGAGTGGATACAGCTGGCTGCAAGTCTTAGTGGAAAACATTCTAACTCTACCCAGTGTGTGGACTTTGGATGGCACAGGGCTTCTACCAACTTAAAGTCAGATTGAACCTTTATCCATCTCAACCTTTATACAGCAACCCGTGTCTCGTATATGTTCAAGCGTGGACACATTTCTTGCACTTGGTTGATGTACGAGCTACCAAACAAATATTAACTGAGGAAAATGTTCCTATTTTCAATTTGCATTCTAGATCCATAATTATTACGTTTAATGTGTTTAACGTCCCTGGACAATGACCTGCTCATCTGGGCATTACACACACCTTGCAATAAGGGGCTGACACAATGACATTCATCTAAACAGTACCTGGTTAGAGTCCAGCAGCCTTCTTGTGTGTTGCATGTTCTCCCTTTGCTTGCGTGGGTTTCCTCTAGGTACTCCAGTTTTTCCCACAGTCCAAAGACATGCATGTTTGGGTCATTGGTGACTCTAATGATAAGTAGGTGTGAACATGAGTGTGAGTTGTTGTGTGTCTAATGTTTCCAGTTTTTCAAAATAACTCAGTTTCAACTGAAAATATACTTGCGTGTATCCAGAAAATGGTTTATAATCCTCTTATATAGACTACAGTGTTAATAAGCTGTTTAACTAAACTGGTAACTCTTGAGTTAAGTTACCATAGGTAGAAATCATGCTCTGGTCTCCGTCCAGTTACTTGAAGTTACTTAGCTTTGTTAACATTTACCCACAGCCATAATTTCCCAGGACCGTAATGAAGGAACTATTGTTGCCTAATTTTTTTTTCTGCACTTTATATGCTGCCCATCCTGTCATCTCCCACCAACCCCAGTGCAACTCATGTAATGCTGCAATTATGCATTAACATAATCTCAAAGAGACATTATGTTCGTGACAGAGCAGGTAGTGTAAAGTAGTTTTCACTGGATACATCTGTCTCACGCTGCTGTGAGACTGAACCAAACATTAAATTTGTGTGTAGTGAAATCAAAACACTCAGCTAAAGACACTAAAGTGCTCGATGAAATGGAGCAAAATTCAATGTTGGTGATAATTTGAGATTCATCACCGTGAGTGTGTTCACGTTACTCATAGTTGTTATTATAAAAATACAGATTAGTGCAGCTTTAACTTTTCTGCATACAGCCATGTCTGCATTCTAACATCAGCAGTCTTCTTCTGTGGCTTTGCGGGCATCTTTTTACTTTAGATTTTTGACTTTTTGAAAACTTTTCACCGTGGTAAACAACTGTGCCCATATTATCATACTTATGCCAGTAAGTACTATGGTTACTGTGATCCTTGGTCCTCAGGGCTGCCCTCCACTGACAGCACACACGCTGTAATTTTCAGTTAAACTGGGATGACCCAAACCACAGAAAAAACAAACAAAAAAAATCATCAAATCACATTTAGAACCAACGCTCACTTTGTGGTGTGAAACTGTGTCCAACTGCTTTAAATTTAAAAATAATTCAATACTCGATTTAGAATAAATTTGGATTCATTCTGCAGTTTTCTTTTGTGTGTATTCAGTGGAGGTCAGTGGGAGGTGTGTGTGTTTGGGTGAGCAGAGAGAATTTCAGAAAACCGTAACCTGTCATTTTCTACTGAAATATGTTTAGATGTCCATTTGATTTTCAACAGAAAACTGTGGTTTGATATTTTGGTTTAGTTTTCTTAAGCTTTGAGATTTGAAAAGCAACTGGGAGTGAAGAGCAGGCTGTCAGCTAGAAAGCCAATACAGTTTCTGTAGCTTCAGATGGCTGTGTAGATCAAAGATTGGGCAATTTATTTTAAAAAAGCTATGTTATTAGTGAAAATTGATAGAGATTAGGAATAATTCCTTAAAATTGTGAGACAGGATCAAATTACAGTTAATTATATCAAACTGGCAAGACAGTAACAATACACCACAGAAGCAGCCAACTACTCATTTAGGTAAATTTAAGCACTGGATCAGATTTAATAGTAGTATTAATAAACTAAGATGGAGCTTTGGTGCCAACCAGATTTGTTTGGGACACCCCTATTTTTAACACACAACATTCTCACATAGCAAAGGTACAAAAGTAGACATGAAGCAGATATAAAAGATATTAGTTCATTACATGTGGCACAGGGCTGATCAAGAGCTGACAATGGCCATTTTCGGAACACTGAGAGTTTGTGTTAACAGACAGAAGGTTAGCATCTTAATGATACCTGACTCACATTGCATTATTTATTGCTGATGCTCTTGGAACTTTTCCAAGATTTCAGGATTTATAACCTGTTTTTGTAGAAATGTACTCTTTATTAATGTGGAGATGTCTTCTCTGACCCAGACTCATTAAACAACACTACAAGCAGTGCAGAGATATTCTCTTCAGAAGTTTTGCAGCATTTTTACTTATTGTTGTTTAAATAATTATTAAACGCTTGGTGGAGCAGACACACCAGAGGAGCAAGACAGATCGTGGTTTATGGTTTTCGAATCTTATGCTATTGCTTGATCCTAAAAGTTCTAAAAAGTTGCAGAATAAATAAAGTTAACTTCAAAGTTGTCTAGTGATACATTGTATGACCTGTTTTATTCAATTTAAACAATTTTACAGAGCTGTTCTTTTATTTCAGTTTGATTGCACCATTTTTCTTTTTCACCAAATGTTTACAGGACTAGCAGCAGGATTTGTAACGTATTTTACCCCAAATTCTCATTGTACACAACATTATTGTCATGACACTGCAAAGTACAACAACAACTCTAGTAGCATCTCGCTATGGTGCCAGTTTTCTTACTTGGGTAGCATGTAAAATGATGCAAAGTCCTGGAGTTATAATTCCCATCTTTTTCACCACCCACAGTGTGAAAATATTTAAAATGCCTCCTGTAGCATCTTTCAGCTTCAAATGTGACACAAGAGGGAAGTGAGGTGGTTATGTGCCTCTCAGCAAAAACAAGAGCACCTATTTGTGCAAAGGACTTTAGAAGTGTAGTTACATAATAGTAAGACAGAATGATGCAATTCCCTCATGAGAAATTAATAAGAGCGTTTCAAGTTGTGAAAATGTCTCTCGAAGCTCCAGGAACTTTCAATATGAAGAAAAACTTTTTTTTAATAAAAAATATATACAGGGGAGCCTACCTGAAAGGTAAAATCCCAGGGCCAAAATTGCTGTTAGGGCATTGTAATAATTCAATAGATGAGCATACACCTATACACTTATTGTTTGGAGAGAAAATTTCAGTTAGGTGCAAAGTTTGCCTCACCTTATTCTAAAATGTAAAAAAGAGTAAAATAAAGATTTTTAATATTTAAAACAAATTTAGCTACTACAATTACAATGAAACTACTACATATTAGATGATGCAAACTTACCCCTAAAACTACCAAACAAAATGCAAAAAAATCATATTAATGTGTCAGTTCACATTACTATGAAAATTATTCCGGTGTAAAATTTTGCATCTGTCTTGATAAATTAATAGAAAATTAATTTTAATTTGTATTAGTTAAAAGTGAATTGTGTGGTTAAAAAATCTGTTGTACTGCTTTTGAAGTTTCAAAATAAGGGCATGCAAACTTTAGCACCTAAATATATATCAAAATATATGTAAGATGAGTATTTTCAAATACCTGAATGTTCTAGGGATACCTAACCTCTGGGATAGAATATACTTTAATAAATAAAACTGGCTGTAGTAAAAAAAACAACTTTTTCTGCTGCAAGTTATCAGCATTGGGCTGGAGTACACATTGCTAAAAACTCATAACCACCAAGACATAACCATAATCGAACTCACATCAGACACTGAGGGCTACACCCATGTGTTTCTTATTTAGGGATTAGGATCTAGAAATGAAACTGCCATGGCCCATAAACACAAGCACAACATTTTGGGTATTTATTGTGGCATGATTAATAATGTAGCTTTAAGTTTTGGTTGTAACAGACTGAATACTGGCACAACTTTGATCATATAGAACAGATTTTTAGCAACAAACTTAAATCTAGAACAATATTATGTCGGGTATTTTCACAGTCCAACATAATGGTTGTAGACAAATGGCTTTGATTTAGGTTCAAATATAAAAGTTGCAGCTTCTACTCCAGTTTAGTTGAAGATGTCACTGATTATGAATACTATACACCCATTGTTTAAGGAGGTGACCACAGTACTGAACAGTGCTGACTTGTATGAATATAATGGATTTAGTTTTTACATAAAACCAACAAGTGGTAAAGAAATGTTCGGACTCCTTTGGTACTTTTCATGCACTTGCAAACTTGCTTTTGACCTGTCTGACACTCAACCTGCCTACAAGTCGTCCCTACAGGGCCTGTTTATGTAAGTTCAACCTCAAGTTATTGTCTTCCAGGACAAGCAGATATGTCTGTCCTCGCATGTGTCTCATCAAAGCCAAAGTGAGAGGAAACAAAAACAGATAAAAAGTCACACTGAATGAAGGAAGCATATCAAAAACAGCCAGTTGAAAATAACACATTCATCATCTTTTAGTCCCAGCTGTGAAATGCACTGCAAGCAATCAGGAGTACAAAGCAATGGAGAAACAAAGACGATAGTGCAGGCCAAAGGAGGCCTGTTAAACCTCAACCAAATACCACTTTGGTTATAGTCTGGTTTCAAACATTGTGACATTTCTCAAGTACATCTGACCTGATGAAAAAACACAGCCTAAAGTAGTTTGAACAGAGACAGGTGGGATGGACCAGGACATAAAAGTCATTAATAGTGTCCAACCAGAGCCCACGTATTAGCAAAAAGACGAAAAAGTCAGAGTCAAGTTCAAAAGGTCAAGTTCCAAGACCAAAAAGTCAGCCATGTTCTAGGTCAAGACAAACAAATCCCATGCGAAGACCAGCAAGCAACAAGTCAAGTCTCAATTCAGTCAAGTGAAGACAAAGAAGATCAGCCCTAAATCGGGAGTAGCTGATACCCAGATCCCAAGTCAGGACCAACAGGTGACATACAATGTTAAGACTAACAAGTCAAGTGTCAAGTCAAGACCAATGAGTCCTATGTAATAACCAACAGGGCAAGTCCCAAACCGGGACCAACAAGAGAGCAAAGTCCCAATTTTAAACCCCAAGAATGAGCCATGGGCCTGCTGGGTATCATGGATAAAATATCTTATTCTAGTTAGTACTGTGTTTTAAAGGCTAGTAATGTTAGCCTAAAAAAACTGAACGAACAATGAGAAGCAACACAAAGACACCATGTACAGGTGTGAACGGTGTTAGTGTGTGTGTACAGTTAAACTTAAACTGTGGGGAAACTGCAGACATGCATGAACTGATGTTAACACATTCGCAATTGCATCGATGGGCTGAATGTCCAACTTTACAACCCCTGGACATGTGCAACATTAGATAAAAGACTTATCCCTGTATATATACGTATATGTACAGTATATGTGCTGGAGATATGGAAGAGATTAGGGAACTCTTCTGCCTCACTATGTTTAATGTGAATAGAGGCACCTGTGTGAAAGGCCAGGTTTTAATCAGTGGAACTAGTGCTGAGTTTCACATACTTTCCCTAAATTGCAATCTGCAGGGTTTCAGGGATTTGGCTTGTGACTGAGATATTCAGTCAGTCTTTGGTCTTAAGTCTGCTGACTAATAAAATGATGTGTTCAAATTGATATCCACTTAGTCTAAAAACTAAAACCTTTGAACTGTACTCCAGACCAGCAAATCATCTTATAACAAACAGCACGGCCGCTGTCTACAAGTACACTTAGAGGAGACTGTGTTCTGTGTTTGGAGAGCGTGTTGTCGGTCCAGACATGACAAGAAAGCCAGTGACACATAAAAACAACTAATAGAGCCAAACCCAAAGGAAAGATATTTGGCGTCCGCGTAAAGTCACAGTGTTGAGTCTGTTGTCGCTGTGGTTGTTTATATCCCCATGAGCACAAAAGCATGATGATGCTGTGTATCAGCAACATTTGGAACAGTGTACATCTTTGGGATGTTTACACATATTATAAATCAAACAGTAGCAATTAACGAACTGGAAAACTGATCAGTCAGATAAAACTCATGGAATGTGTTGATCGCTTTGTTGAATATTGTGGTTAATTGACTAATGGAGTTTGTTCGGGGATATGTATGACTAAAGGGCTACGTCTTTGTAGACAGAGGCTTATCCCTCTGTACTTTGGTGCCACAGGCCACTTGCTTCAATAAATGCTTTTCTGTAAACTGTGGCTAAGTTCTATTCAAAAACGTAAACCAAAGTATTTCCTGTCGGCTTCAGTATGGACACAGTGATTCAAGTGATTTGAAGAGCGTTTCACCAGGAGCACAAATATTAGCATGGATTCACCAGAAACATGACTGTGTAACCTGTTTAGACCAACGGCTTTTGACGCCCTTCATGCCACAACCCTCCCATTTTTATCCAGGCTCAGGTCTGGCACCAAGGTTGCCCTTGGTGGCTGGATGGGGCCACACCTGGTGGGGTGGGATTCAAACCCACGGCCTTCTGTGTCCCACATCAAAATACCCAAAAAGTATACTGACATTGACACCACCATAAATTTAATGAATAACCTGAGTAATATTTCTGCTGTTCATTTCCAAGAAATAAAGACTCTTAACTGGCTACGTTATTATCATTTTACGCCCTAATGTTCTTATTTATCAAACATACAAGGGTTGGGGTGTGTGATACATGCCTTTAGATTTTAGATCAGTACAGCAAGACTTGATTAAATGCAAGAGCTGAAGAGAGTGTGGGTGGGAGACGTGCAAGGTGAGCTGTGGTCTAGCCTTCTTTCCTTTATTATATCCAGATGAACAAGTCATTGGACACCCTGAGCTGCATGACCAACTGTGCACACCCCTTTATATACACACTTTACACCTGACACACACGGTACAATCTTAAGTTTTCCAATTGATGAATAGAAATGAACTATATATGAGGAAGGACATAAGGAGTTTGAGACAGAAGACTTGCATTAATTGATTGTGCTCCTTTTTTTCATGTTAAGACACAAAATGACGCAGTGTTTGGTGCCCTCCTGTGGTCAGTCACATCTACCACAGTTTTTCTTCACTTTTATGTACAGTAACAGATTAACGCATGTAATTAATACATTCTATATGTGCTCATAATTAAGCCAGCATGAAATTAGAACCAGTCCAAGTTATGGTGTTCTGCAGTAGCAATTTTAAATGATGTGTGACATGCAGCAGTTGATAACAAAGCTAAGGCAGATGTGCTTTTTTAGCATTCAAAGCAACGCATAAGTAAGTACTGACATAAGTAACAGCAGCAGGCATTGGCTAAAGGATGGGTTAGGATGATGTCTTTAGGGTCTCTGTGACACATTTGATAGACACAATCTAGAGGAGTAAGATAGATGCAGCTGATCCTGTGATAATACTCAGTGGCTGACTAAGGGAAAAGTAGACAGATTAATCCTGATGGCTCCAATAAAGTGAAAAATGTGATCTCATGCCTGAGCTGAAAGAGGATATCTAACTATTTGTCAGCATTCAATACATAACATTTGGCAATGTTGTGTGCACTTTCCCAGCACTATTACTGCTTAAGTGGTACCAGACCAGGTCTAATGGAGGACGAATTGAGAGAAAATGCTGGCTTCTTTTGGATGCAGACTCGTACAGAATTATAGCATGATGAAGTGTTTTTACGGTGGAAGAAATCGATCTGGAAGTATAGGAAGAGTTGAATGTAAGAACAAGGGTATGGCACAAAGAATGGGAGAATGAAAATGCTTATTTTATTTCCCAAGACAGCCAACAGTGAAGCACACTTCAAGGGTAATAATTAGATTGACAGGGTCAGTTTGAGATAAAGCATGGTTGGTAAGCAGCCAAATGGAAATTGCAGCTGTAGAGAGGACACAGTGCCAGAATTTTGCAGGTACAACTCTCACCGACAGACAGACAGAGTTATCAGTTGTTACGATTTGCTAACTGCAGTTCTCAAACGACCTGTGGGCAGCAACATGCCCTCGCCACGTCTAGTGTGCCGCAAAAATGAGTAGCAGAAGAAGAAGACTTGCGTATGACGTACGCAACATGTAACCAAATTGGCACTTGCGCAACTCCTTCTGGGTAATTTATCATCTGCGCTGCACGTTGACATTGGGAGACGCACCTGAACGAGGAACGGGTCGGAACACACTCGTGTAATAGGTGAGGTTGTGCCTCGTTTGTCTTATTTGTGTCCTTTACCGTAATGTTTTTGACTAGAGAGAAAGTAACATCTCGAAAGTAGTAGCTTCACCTTGTAAGAGACTTTAAAATTAGCTAAAAAGCTAAAAGCAAGCTGTTGTTTCTGTAGCTGGTTGCTAGCCGGTATCCAGTCTGAACATCACCAGACTGCTTTTATTCTATTGCACTGTTTCTAACGCTTTGTGGACTGCAGAATAAATGGTACATATCGGGGGGGAATCAGGAGTTTGGACATGTGTGTTAGTGCTAAGTTAGACAGGGTCACGCCAATTAAAGTGAATCTGTGATGCTAACTGAGAGGTTAATCAGAGACAGCCTAACTTCAGGCAGGATAAAATGCGTCCTTGGCCGCTGTGTTGGTAACCTAAAAGAAACGTTTGTGTGCGGAGGTCAGCTTTAACTAGCTAGAGGTCAGCATTTGCATTAACACCTAACGTTACCCTCCATCGACGTGTATCATCATTTACTGTGTGACCTCAGTACTATTTGAATTTCCTGTGGATTTGAAGTGTTTGAGGCTGACGGGCTTTGAGGTTTCCATAACCAGTTTTCAAGGAAGCTACTTTTAGTTTTGCAGTTTTTAGTCGTGAGCAAAAAGGTCGTAGTGGAAAGTTGTGTGTGTGTGTGTGTGTGTGCGTGCATTTGTGGGCGTGTAGCCGTGGCTTTCAGCCGTTTTCAGACTTGCAGACTATTCCCTACCATATTCCCTACTATATCATTATTTATGTAGTATTATGTGTCAGTCTTGTGTGTATTGTATATATCATTTCCCATCTTTACAGGGCAGGATGGGAGCCTCCATATCCACACCTGCTGCTCCTGCAGTAAGAGCAGAGGTCGCAATGGCTGCACCTCCTCAGGGCTGCCCCATGCACCAAGAAACCCAGCCTGTCAAAGGTAGTGCTGCAGGTGCAACAAAGCTGTTAATGAATAACAAGTCCTTATATTACAATGAAAAATGTCACTACATTATATTAATATATTGTAATTTGTTTTCTTATAACTTCTTTTAGTGTCTCCACCTTCAGATTGTCCAATGCATCAGTCTCAGCCTGCGAAAGGTATCAGTTTCAGGGATGCTAAATTGCTTGTATCACTGTAATTGATAAATTATTTAGCAGTTTAATAAGTATTTGATTTCTGACAGTAGCTAGAGACTTGTACTGTGTACACTATGTCTCAGTGAGATGTTACTGTCCCTTGCAGTGTCTCCTCCATCAGAGTGTCCAATGCACAGAGCAGAAGCAGGTCCAGTTCATCAGGACCGGGCCTATGAGTTTGTTGAGTGTCCAATGAAAGCTGCAGCAGGCGAGAAGAGTGACATTGACCCAGCAAATATGGTACCTGAACTGTTTTAGACTTCAAAAGAAGGGAATGAGCATTGGATGGGTGGAGTAGGCAAAAAGGATGACAAAAAATATATATATATATATTTTTTTTATTAAAGCACCTTAGACTTAGATTACATGCAGTTAACAACACGCAATAGGCAAACGCCAGTCCGTTTTCAGTTTTGGTAATAAGGGTTTTTTCTTTTTAATGTAAATTAGTATTTTGCAATTCTGAAACACAGATGAGCTAGAGTGTTCTGTCACTGAATGCATCTTGAGGGCACGCACTATGCAGTGTTACTTTTTATCTTAAGTTCCCTGCACAAAGGCTAAAGATGGGTTTATTTGTGACAAAAAGAACCAAGTACCACCTAGCATTAACAGAACAGACAAATATCTGATCAGCCATTTGATTAGCTGAGCAATTGTCAAACATCCAAACACTGATTGTTGATTGGCTGATGCCTGATGCCAGCAGGCCTTTATATTTGAAAGCAAAAACTTTAGAGCCTAAAAATAGTGTTTAAGAGAACCTTGTTAGTCTGACATAGCATGCAAGAAGAAGACATCAGCTTTGGCTCTGCAATATAGTTGCTGTCTTTTTAGAATTTATTTTCCCCCAGAAACCCAGAAAATATTTGTCAGATTAACTGATCGTGAAAATAAAATAATCAGTAAGCAGAGGTTGTTGTAACAATTGTGACTGTTGCTGATTTTCCCCATTTTCCAAATGTGTGTACAGATGCCTCCTCCTAACCAAATGCGAGCACCAGACCAGCCCTTTGACCTTTCAGTCACCAGAGAGGAATCAAGAATTCCCCGTCATGGCACAGAGAAAAACTGGGTCTATCCGTCTGAACAGATGTTTTGGAATGCCATGCTGCGGAAAGGGTTCGTGCTGATTTTAGTAATTCAAGCAGCTGATTCAAGCTTGGTGGGGAAAACAAGACGTTTTAACCTACTGCAAGGGCTGAACAGTTGAACAGTGTGTGCCGTTTGTCCATGTTCTTGTGCTGCAGGTGGCGCTGGCATGACGATGACCTCAAACCTCAGGACATGACTAACATCATCAAAATCCACAACCAGAATAACGAGCAGGCCTGGCAGGAGATCCTCAAATGGGAGGCCATGCATGCACGGTTAGTCCTGAAACAACCAAAAACAAATCTTTCACTAAGACAAGAACGTTAGTGTACTTTAGACAATCCAACTGTTCATCAAAATACCACCAGCAAGCATTTTTTCTCTTCTCTAGTGAGTGCCCATGTGGGCCAGCCTTGAAGAGGTTTGGTGGAAAAGCCAAAGAGTATTCACCCAGGGCTCGCTTCCGCTCCTGGATGGGGTGAGTTACGACTTTATCTGCCTTAATTTTACTGGGTGGATACAAATATTAAGCTTTCAGTGGATTTATGTGATACTGCATGTGACATGCTTCTTGTGCTGTTGTATACTTCTATAATAATACATTCAAGTTTAAAATTCTTTTGTTTTGTGGCTTAGACATTTACATTATGTGATATGCAGCAGAATGTTGCCTTTCTTGCCCAGGAATAATAAGATATAATTTCTCTTATACTCTTCCCCCCAGCTACGAGTTGCCTTTTGATCGCCATGACTGGATTGTCGACCGTTGTGGGAAGGAGGTGCGCTATGTTATCGACTACTATGATGGTGATGTTAACAAAGACAACTATCAGTTCTCCATCCTGGATGTACGCCCTGCCTTTGACTCGTTAGACGCCGTCTGGGATCGCATGAAAGTAGCCTGGTGGCGCTGGACCTCCTAAAAGACTCTTGACTTGCACACAGGGCACAGTTTGAACTGTCCAAGTACTTAGGGTGACTGTGAATATGGCGTTCCTCATTTCAGTTTTATGTAAAATGTAAAGCGCTATGAAAAGAAACCAACATGACCCATAAAGAAAGTAAAAGGTTTAGCACATCTCACTCAGTTAGCCTGTATGTAATGTGATTTGCGAATTACAATTACTCAATGGTAAATATAGCTTCATACTGCATTTGCATTTCATGTCTGAAAAACAACACGTACATCTAAGTGTTAAACAGCTGAAATGTGGCTTTAAACTAACAAACAATGGAGTTATATATTAGTTTGTACCAAAAAAGTGTACAAACTCGACGTGGGCGTTTACCAGGTGGTCTAATTAGAGATGTTACCTAGTTGCATTATGGGATATTTTAGATCCTGTAGGAGCATTGTGCATTTTGATCATTTGAGCATTTTTAATGTCTCCTGACATTAGATTCATGTTACTTAAATGCAATATTCATTTAAGTGGAAGAAACTAGTTTGGAAGTGTTGACATATCTTAAAATGTTTTTTAAGATCCAGAGACTCAGTGATTGTTTCACCACATTTGCCAGATTCTTCTGTAATTAATTTCTCCACTATAGCCCACAAATCAAGAAAAGTGCAATGCTGCTGCATGTTAATATGTGGCATATGATTAAAACTGTTAATTTGAAATAAAGATGCTACCCTACCAGGAACATTGCAGTTAAATAGTGTATGTATAAACCTGCTACACAACCTGAACCTTCTGAACTCCAGAAATGCAAACAATAGCTTATCTGCAATGTTCTTTACCTCCAAGCAGAGATAATAATAACTGTATTGGAGATTGACCTGCTGCTTGTTTCTAATTGAACACAATGATGTGACCTGCTCATTTACTGTATGATTAAATGAGTTTGTCCTCTTGCTGCCTTTATTCAGCATGTCAGGTCTGAGGAAGGATAATTAACTACTTAAAATCTCAGATCCATTCTTTCTTAATGACACAATCAAACCTGTAGTTTGAGTGTCCATTTTAGATGCGTTATACTTTGGAGTTTAAATTGATATTTAGTATTTTCATCTTCTGGAGCATACTTCAGATACGCTCTTTTTAGTAACAAAGAAGGGATAATGGTTCGGGAGAGGTGCTGTCTGAATAGTGGGTTTTAAGTTTTGTTTCTCTGATATTCACATATATTTATTGATTGATAAATCGAGTGTAGCTCTGTATGCAAAACCTGTTCCCTTGTATCAATAAATGATTTTACAAGCTCTTTGACTAGGTGGTCAGCTAATAAAGATAAGCCTCTCCTGTAAATAGATGGGCAGACATTACAGCAGGACATGACATGCAGGTCTAATGACCTTTGTTTCTCAGCTTTCAGAGTTACCTGCAAGGAGTTCAGGAACAGTCACAGTACGGAGCTTCAGTACACTATAATATTTCCACAAATAAACTGAAAAACCAGATATGTAAACTGCAGCCATTTCTCTCACACATTATACTATTTTTTGGATTTACAGTTAAACAGCACCACCTGCTGGACTTAACTGAGCACAGCAGTTACAACTGGGTCTAGTCATATGTCATTTAGACAAAAATTAAGCTACACGAAGAAAAAGACAAGGACGGTAAAACTACATATAAAAAATAAACAGAAATGTATTCACAATATCCAAGGTATAAAAACAAAAATACAGAAACTTTTTTACAAATTATTTTAGCCTTTCTGGGAGTTTTCAAAAAGCTGCTTCATGATCAAGATGCAACAAAAGGAAAAATGTCTTAAGTGTTAAGGTTGAACAGCCAAAAGATCCTGCTCTGAACATCTGAACTCATTTCACAGGGCTCATCTTTAGATTTTGAGGGGCCATGTGATGTTTCTTCAATGGTGAAATGATAAAATAACAGAAAGAGCAAAACTGCTTTATTGTGGGATTCTGGTGCAGTTTTTGTTACAGCATTACTGCAGAGGTCTGGTCCAGTTGGAGATATAATAGGAACAATTTGCTGAGGCAGTTAGTTGGGGTGTGATGTAATCATAGCATGGATGGTGTTTTTCAAGGATGCAGGAAGGAGTCAGAGAGTAATGGTGCAGTTTTGAAGCCTGACACAAGAGGGAGAGGTTTCACTATTACTGCCATTTCAACTGTGTGTGCATATATGTATATGTGTATGCAGAGGAAAAATACAATTAAAACATCATTCAGTTTATGTCTAAACACGTAACAATTTTTCTCTTTGTATTATATCTTGTATTTTTATTAATTTCAGTAGAACTAATACAAATGTTTAAATTATGCGGGAGTTCACCAATGAGCTACAACATGCAGCATTAATTTGAAAATCACCCAGTGCCTCAAATACTGTGCTGTCCGTTCTGTCTGCCTGTTGATTTCGAACTGTACTGCCACATTTTCAAAATATGTGCGAGAAAGAGGAGAAATCAGATTATTGATCTGCTGCATTCATGTGTTGATTTGCATTTACCAGGTTACTGAAGTATAAGGTTGGTGGTTAATCCACCCATGCATTTGCCTAACCTCCTACTCGGTTGTGGAGAGGTACTTGGATAATTTCTTCTTTTTTAAAATTACTTTTGACACAACCATTAAACAAAGAAGGCAGGTTTGGCCAAAGCATTTTCCCTCTATCCTCTAAAATCTAGATAACATTGTAAAATAAATCCACAAGCCCCAACTCGATAGTCCCAGCTCAAAGTGCACATATGGCTCTGTTGAATTTCCGATCAGCTGTAGGCTATTTGTGTAGGTGGATAAAGCGAAAGCAAAGTGCGCTTGTGGCTGCTGCATTGCATTGTGGTCTATTAAGACTCCTGTCAGTGGAGAAGCTGGTCTCTCTGCCTCTGGAGTGATTGATTCGTGCCTGTATGATTACTGAACGTCAGCACAGGAGGAAAACATCTCTGTTTAAATTTAAAGGGGGCTGACACCTGACATTTACAGTCCATGCTGGAGACAAGACAGTGTCTCAACAGGATGTCTCATTGGCTGTAATTGGCCAGTCATCTGTGGGAATAAGAACAAAATGGATCCGGGATGCGTCACACATCACCAGTTGCTCTTTTGGGTGGATTTCTCCTTTAAATGAAGGATTGTGTGGGTCGACCACAGAGACGTGCGTATGTTGCCTGAAATAATGTGCGCATGTTGATTTCCCATGTGTTTCCGAGAGGTCAGATAGCTGCTCAACACACGGCAGATGTCCAAACAGCCCCTGGCATTCTGTGTGAAAGTCAGATATTTTATCATATCTGCTCTCCGCAGTCCCAATTTCCATACCAAAGAGGGTCTTTCTAGCATTCTGTCTGCCACCAGCCACCCGCTACCTCGCCATTACCCAGCTCTGTCCCCTTGTCTCTTGACTATCAATGTCGGGAAGGAGGGAGGGAGGCTACTCTCTGCTGTTTGCTGCTTCATCAGCTTATCAGTATGAATGTGCAATCATTAAGATGATTCTGTGTGTGGGTGCTACGACCCAAATGTCAAAATATCTCAAATGTTTCTGCTTGAGCTGTTATTTGTTATATGTGCATGGATTTCAACCAGGACGCAGTGAGGGGGTCGTCATGAAGCTTCTCATTTGCTTGTTTCATGTTACTCTCAATTGTTTGGACAAGCCTGTTTAAATAAAGCCATTAAATCATGAAAGTTTTAAAATTTTAATGTTTTTGTTAATTTGTCTATAATGGGTCTAATTAGTTGAAGATTCACATTGCAGTTTTGTGAGTGCACTAATAACTTTTGCATGGCCTACATTCTCTAGTCATTATCTACACGGGCTTTTTAAGGACATACAGTTTAAGTGGCAGTGCTCTTGTCCTCTCGTGTCCATCATTGTCTCAGGAAAAAAAAAAAAAAACCTTTATATACATTTTTGACCACCAAACTGAAATTAAATACTTTGTCTCCTTTGGCTCATTTAACAGCTTGACAATCGCCTGCCTCAAGCTCCTGTAGTTGTTCCAAACATTTGAGAAATATTTTTACACCAGAAATGAGTCAAACCATGGATGAGCTTGATAAAGACCACCTATTCTAGTTGGAACAAATTCTGGTTCTTTTGTCTGAGGCACTTTTCACACCTGTTATTTATCTAAAGGAATAATAGTGTCTACATGTCCATCCTTTCCTGCTCTTTGTCTGATGCACTGCCTCCACTGCCGGGAACGGGAGGAGACTGTCCAAACTTTTTACCCTGATCTGCATTTTTTAAAAGTGTGGACAGACCAAATTGTATTTCCTTTTTGTATGTGGTCCTACATTTGATTCATATGTGATCGCGGACAATGTGTACAGATCTCTACAGAGAAACGCTACATCCTGGAATGTGGATTTAACGATAGAGGTTCCTCACATGAGCACTTCTCCAATTAGCACATTAAAGGTATAAAATTTGTCAATCTGACCTCTTCTTCTTGATGTCTAGAATATAACAAAGAGTGAGTTCACCTGTTTTGGCAACTATCATTTTTAGTAATTGGAAAGAGTCTTTCTGGGATTGTTATGAAGCCAGTTACCAAACTTCTGCACAAACACTTTGCCCTTTATGAAGCCTTAGCTTGAGAGAACAGTGGAAAATGGTTTATTTGACTGCAGAACGACAGACATGTCAACAAACTGTTGGCAAATTGGCTACAAATACATAAGCACTTACTGCAAATCAAGCTTAAATCCATTATTAGCACTAATACAGCCAGCGCAGCCTGAAGACACTGCACACCGATGTGCACGTTTCACACCCACAAGTCTTCTGTGGGTTGTGTGTGAATTCTGCTTTATTGACATCTTCCTGGTCCTGCTATTGGTGGTTGTATTTTTACAGATTAATATTTGTTTTTAGTTGATTCAGTTTGCTACGCTCATGCAACTCTAGCACCACTTTCTCTAACTTCACCTATGCATCGGTCTAATGGGTCAGATTAACAGGAAGCACCTGTGTGGGTGCCTCATAGCATCTACGGTGCTGCATCTCTAAATACAGAAAGGATTATTTCGACATACAGCATGTGATTTCTTCTTGATTCCTAAAATAATAATAATAATAATTATTATTATTATTATAATAATTATAATAACATTAAAAAATAATGTCAGGATGACACCCAGAAAGCTCGTTCTCTGCTACCTGCTGTAAAGATGAGAAAGGGATGAGGATTATCTTATCAAATGTGAGTTAACTGAGTTTATTGAGAATTAATCTTTCTCGTGATTATAGAGATCAGCTAAAGCAGAGACTGACACAAGATTTTGCTCTTTTAACTTCATGATGCTCTGATTCATTCGATCTTATGAAAAGTCAAAATAGCAGCAACTTAGTTACATTTTGCAGCTCAATAGTTAAATAGAAAAATATGAAGGTTTAGTAAAAAAGTCTGCACTTTTCTTGTCTGACACAATGACCCCTTATTATCAGGAGACCATTAATGTCTGAACCAAATTTAATGTCAAATCATCCTGTTAGTTATTTAGAATTTTTAAATAAAACTCAAAAGGTGATTTAACAACACCTTTTTTATTACACTATTAATTTTAATAGGCTGTTTCTGTTGTTTTGTCCAATTTTTAACCAGCTGGTGTAGCACCGAAATTTCTTCATTTAGCATTCAAATTATGCTTACATTACCTCACGGTGGTGCTACAGGGAATGTCAGGTGATCACAAAGCTCATTAGAGTTCAACAGACAGGAGAAAGTGTCCTTGTCTAAAATGCAGCTCTGCAGGTCATTAGCACCAGCAACCAAAACTAAACTAAACTAAACTGAACATTATCGTCTTCATGGAGGGAGCATTTACCGCAGGACCGCTGCATTCAACTACACTGGTTTTTGCTCGGTGTGTCTAACTGCCAACTGAGTCTACAGCGGATCACATATTCACACACTTTGCTCATTAGCTGAAACAAAGCACTTAGAGAGGCACAAAGAGCAGCGTACAGCTCTGTGAGAAGACAATCCTCCCAAGAATACAGTAGAGTGAGAGGATGACAGATGAGCCTGGGCGCCTAATTGGTCTTTCACAGAGCAAAGAGCTCATCTGCCTTTTCATTTAGCTGGTTGTGGTGAGTTTTCTTCAACAAACAACTCTTATCTCTTCATGAACACGCTGCGATGACCAATGACACACGGCCTATTCATTTATTAATGCTGTGTGATGTTGTACAGTCAGTACAGCTAACGCATGGGGTCCTCCTCTACAGACCCCCTCCGTCCCTCCATACCCTTAACCCCATGTAGCTCTATGCCCCGTGGCCATATTTTGCTATGAAGGTAAACACTTCATACTAGCTCTACAAGCAGAATTTGTTCTTGCTTAATTGATGCTTTCTCCTGAAGTACCCTGAGGCATTATGGTTGTTGTTTCTTTGGCCAGCTAAGGACATGGCACTGTAACTGTAGGTGGTGTTGGTACGTGATTATAGAACAGCTATGTTTGACAGCAGGGCTGCAGGGGGAGGAGGTTCCGTCAACTCAGGTGCTCTCTGTTTGTTACCACAGAGGCTCTTTTTATTCCCTTCTTTAACACTGTCAAAGACTTCAAACTTAAGTCCCACAAACTTTTAAGAAAGAAAGGTTGACAGATGGCTGACAGTTTTGATGAAATGGAAAAATGTGATGCTGATGACCAACTCTATAAACCAGTTAGATTTGGGTTTATTACTACAAAAAGGTAGTAAGAGGACCTCAATTTAACATGTATTACAGTGCATGTACACGGTGTGGTTACTGGTGTGCTGCAGCAAGATGTTCCTGTCCTCTTTTAGGGAAACAGGTGAATAGGGTGAGGAAATGGATCTCACAGTTTTCGTCAAACCTCATTCCAGGTTTTGATGAAGTACATTACATATGTCACCAAGGTTCCCTCTAATTTTTCATGTGTCTGAGCAAACACACAAATCTCCCTGAGCGGTCCCTTGGACCACTGTGAGCAACATCAGACGTGCACTGTGGTCACAGCATCGCATCCATGTTGCATGGTTCATTAAAAGAATCAAATTAAAACATTTACATTTCTGTTAGAATACATTTAATTAAGTGCTTTAGCCCACTTACAATAAAAATTACAAAAATCTTGTTAATGAACTGTGTAGTGAGGGGATGTGCCACTGCCCGTTTGTTTTCCCATTATAATAAAGGGTCAACATAAGCAGCACTTAGCATCATTAACATGTCGTCACTCCACATTGGCCACTCCGCTAAGTTTAAACACCGGTGGCAGCACATAAGGACCGGTGTTATAGCCTGTCAATGATGTCGATTAGCTGCAAAAATACGTATGTGAATCGCGTTTATTCCGACCTTTTTTCAGATTTGTGGTAATATATGGAATAAGGACCCAGGGTGGTGACAACAGCGGGGTGTGTAACATAATTTATTTAAATAACAAAAACTAAAACGGAAGGACAAGAAACATACAGACAAACACTAAACAAACTAGACAAACTATGGGGACAAATAAATTCACAAAAAACTAAAACTAAGGAAATGAGAAGAAAGTAGTAAGTAAGTAAGAACTGAAGATCTAACTGATGGAGAAAAACTAAAGAGGACCGCGCCTACAAACGAACGAACCAATGAAGGGATAGGGACTAAATAGTTTTTAAGAAATAAAAGGAAAACTAAGGAAAATAACAACAACAAAAAATAACCTAATGAGTCAAGAAAAGAACCAAAAAGGAGAAGCACAAACAAACACACTAGCAATGAAGAACTAAAACAAGGGAAACACAAGTAACCCACTCAAAGATTTAACAAAACAAACTAGTTATTGCTTCTGTTCCTGTTAAAGTAAAAACCAAAGGAAAGCACAAAGAAACACAGATAATAGCTAAACAGACAAACAAGTGAACCAGGGAACCAAAATAAAAAAAGACGGCACTTAAACCAACCAACAAATAAAATACCAAACAAAGAATTCGACAATAAAACAGACAAAGAACCAAACGATGGAACAAACAAAGGGGAACAAACCTCCGACCAAGTGTAGAAACAGGCAGGAACGAACGAACAGCGGATGAGAAAAGTGCACGAATGTCTGAGTGCAAAGATCTGTGTGGGTGAAAGAAAGAGAGACGAACCAACAAAACGTGAAGGCAGAACGGGGTTTAAATAAACAGGAAGACAGGTGAAACTAACTAACAAACAAGAAAAGCAAAGCAACTAAAAGAAACTCACAGGAAAGAAAAAGCAATACTACAAAATAAAAGGCCACAACAGAACCTTGACATCTTTCTACTGCGGATTTACTGGCTATTTTGGCCTGCAGGAGAGGTAAATATTCAGGTGTGCTGGTGCGCTCCCCGGCATATTCCTGTCTAACATGCGTTCACTTTGCAACAAAACGGACGAGTTGTCTGTGCAAAAACAAAAGCAGAGAACTTTCTACATCCTGTGCTTCAGAGAATCGTGGCTGTGTGATGTTGTATCGGTCTCTGCGCTACAGCTGAGTGGATTTCAACTTTACAGAATGGAAAGACACATGGATCTTTCTGCCAAAACAAAGGGAGGTGGAATCTGTTTTTATACCAACGGTGGCTGGTGAAACGATGTTTCAGTTTAGTCTCAGCACTGTTCCCCGGACCTGGAGGCCTTCATCATTAACTGTAAGCCCTTCTACTCGCCCTGTGAGTGCTCATCATTTGGTGCAGCAAGGCTACGTGCGTGAGGTGCAGCGCACACTGGCCGATGAGATACTGTGTGTGGAACGGACAGTCGACTGTCCGGCAGTGGAACGGACTTTATCAAGTGCCCAACAAGACAGCGGAATGTCCTAGAGCACTGCTACACCACCATCAGTGGTGTCTAACCACGTCATGGTGCATCTGATTCCATCATACAGGCAGAAATGAAGACTCTGAGTCATAACAATGACGAACCCTGGTTCACAGCTAAAGTCAAACAGCTGAGGTCAGAGAAAGAGGCTGCATTCAGGAATGGGGACAAAGACAAACGCAGAGAGGCTAAGTACAGATTTAGCAAGGAGGTGAGCAGAGCTAAATCTGTGCATTAAACAGCAATTCTCAGCCAACGACTCTGCCACTGTCTGGAAAGGGCTGACGGAAATCACAAACTACAAACCTGTTCATACGAGGTTTGACCGGCGCCTGGCCAACAGCCTGAATGAGGTCTACTGTTGCTTTGACAAACAATGAGACAGACCCGAGACCCTCCACCTCTGGTAAGAGGCTCCGGTCCATTAAGACCAGGACCTCACACCACAAGAACCGTTTCTTCCCCACTAAACAGTCTGCTGAACAGTGACCAAATCCCCCCTGATAACCCCCCCACCTTACAGTCACTTTAACTGTCCAAGTTGTACTACCTCAAACTGTACACGTACCTATCTTATTTTTATTGTATCATAATATTTCTGTACATATTTCATATTGTGTCACACCTTTGCACCTCAACTGTTTTCTGTAGTTTGTTTTCACCCGACACCAAGACAAATTCCTAGTACAGTGTTCTTAAATGTGCCTGGCAATAAAAAGTTTTCTGATTCTGATTCTATTTGCTCAATTTTTCTTCTGTACTGCAGCATTTGCTTTTAACTTTGTAGTTTTACCAAATTATTAAGTATGCAAATGGAACCCACTTCACATGTTATTACGCAGGCAAACCGGTTATCTGCTGTTACATGGGCCAGAAGTACCTGCTCTTCATGCTAACATGAGCTATATGCAATATTGCAATATTTAGTTTTTGCACAAACACAAGAGGGTTAGTGAAAGATTGTGTAACAACACAAACCACTTACAAATGAGCTCGTGATTTCACTCGGGCATTAAAAAGAAACGACAGACTTTCTCGATTTTCGTTCTTGAGGAACATGTTCCACAAATTATTTTTTTTTACCCGATAGTTTATTCACCTTGACACTTTGACACAATTTTAGAAAAGTGTACGACACAACACACCATCAGCATCAACACTGGAAATCTGGGGGTCATCATCGATCACTTTCAATATTTAAAAAACGCTGGAAACAGAACATTTCTTACACATCTTACTTTGCACAAAAAAAGTAAAACAAAACAACTTTCTCCTCTTTCTCGTACTTGCATCTCATGAACTGAAAACACTTCTTTGAATGCGCTCTGATTTGATGTTTTCTCCTTGACTTAGATTTTTTGCTGCCTTGTAGCTCACTTGTAAGTCGCTTTGGTTAAAAGCGTCTGCCAAATGACTGAAAGAAAGATGTCTTTAACTGTTTTCATGAATACTTTATTTTAATTAATGCTGTTTCCGGTTTATGTTGAAAAAACATGGCAGTCTGAGAAGGATGTGTAAATACAGTCAAACCATCCGAAAGGATGCATTTTAAAGGCCAGAAATTAATTTAGGAGTAAATCAGTTTAGGACAGACAGGAGAGTTATGTCCAAACACAGCAGCAGACTGGGTGAAGGCAGAGTTAAGCGAGCAGTGATAGAAGAGGCCTAAAAGAGATTGAGTGCTGGATGGAATAGAAGTAGACAGCTCGGACGGAGCTGAGAGCTTCATCACACATCTCCTCAGGGACATAATCAGTCCTCCTCCAATTTGGCGCTTGCCGCTTATCACACTACCGGGAGCCATGACCCACCGACTTTTACGGTGTGGTCGACTGGCAAATGGAGAGATAGGCCCCGTCTGCCTGCCAATGTCTTTTAATGAGCGTGCCGATAAACAGCGAGGAGAAAGACCGGGGAGAAAGACCTTTATAATTACTTCTACAATGATCACCCTATTTCACCCTGTATACAAGATCAATATTATAAGACACGGCCTTGATGACTCACAAAGTCACTTAATCTCAATTTATAATGCCTTCACTGCGGGGGCTTTTTTAGAGGGATGGGAAGGAAGAAACGTGGGGAAAAATGGGAGAAAGACGATACAGTTAAATTTAAAAAAACGGATGATTTGTACATACCAATACAGAGTGAAGAGCATGTTAAGTGAATTAAATCTAAAAACTACTCTTCAAAACCATTTGAACACTTACTTCTACTTAAAAAAAAACAAAATACCATAACAAATGCAAGGATTTTTGAATGTCTACAACTGTTAGTTTTACCTCCCAATCAGATATTGAAGCTTGACACTTTGTAGGACTATTGAGGATAGAAATGATACACCATCTTTAAAATACAATCACAGACCTCGATTTTGTCAATATGTTTCAGACTTATTTTAAAAATTATTGAAACTTTAGACAAACTTTACATTCATTTGGACCTTTCATACAGTTTTCAAAGAAATATGCATTACAGTCCGGTGTGATTCTGACTCGAAACTTTTCATTAACCTTCCATTCTATTTTTAGGTCTGTAATTTTCCAGTGATTTCCTTGGAAGCCAGGAAACAAATTAATTATAGGGAAAAACGAAACGGTGTTCTATTAATTAGTATACTGCCATTGATGAATTCCAATTAAGCGTCACACAAAAAACACTTCCATCCCAATATTTTAAATAATTTCCTAATAATTTCCAGAAGGTTGTGATGTAATGAAGGTGTTGATTGAACTGTACCATTATTATGGAGTCTACAGCTTATCCTGCTTTTGAACTGTACTGTATTGAGACATTTTGATTATTTAGCCTATAGTTGCACTAATATATTGGGGGTGGACAACATTTTATGTTCTTACAAGCAATAATACAGGATATAGCTTGGAGGAATTCTGTAGCTTTTCCTAAATAATAAATGAATTAATTACTGGGGTTCGTTAACCGCAATTCCCTCAAAGAAATCAATAGCCATCCACACACTCAACTCTACCAACCGACTAAACTGACATTCTCTTGTTTCACCTATAATTAGTCGCAAATTACATAGACCTTTCCCAATTAATGTACCAGGAAATGACTTCAAAACAAATCATTACCACAGTACCTTCCAAGGACTTTCTTGGTATGTTTTGAACAATGTCTTTCAGCTCAGTGGTGCATACGTAAAGTCTGTGGAGCTTTTTAAGGTCCTCTGAACTCCAGGTACCCACTGACCTGCTTGTACCTGTGTTCCATCTTTCTGGATAATGTCCAAAGAGACAAGTCTGGCAGTGGTACTCCACAGGGCTTTGCAGTGTCTACCAAAGATAGTCTCTGCTTCCCACAGTACAGCGGGCAGAACTGCCTTGTAAGCGAGCAGCTTATTTGTCCCCAATCTCAGATATTCCATGTAATTCGTTGTTGATGTCAGGACTGGGCAGAGGAGGTTGCCAAGGTAAGGAAAGTGATTCATGTTTTCAAGACTGGTGTTCAGGACCAGTCACTGAGCCAGCCATTGTTTCTGCTTAAAGATACAGTTTTCCTATATTGCTTTACTAGAAATATGATTGCTTTTTCAGATAATCTTGCTGGGACTGTGGTCATTAAGTCTTTAAGCATTCTTATTTATTTCAGTTAATGATGAGGACCAGCTGAAGCTCTGTCCAAAATGTGCCAGTGTGTAGCTGAGCGGGGAAACACAGCTGAGTGAGTCTGAGTGTTATGCTACAGCTCTGGCTCAAGTTGCTTTAAGCAGAAACCATTTGTCTGCCAAGCACTGTGTGTGTGTGTGTGTGTGTGTGTGTGTGTGTGTGTGTGTGTGTGTGCTTGATTTTTAAAGATTGTTTTGCAATAAATAAATAAATAATCTTATCTTATATTATCTTAAAACCAAAATATGCTGTTAATACACAGCATATTAACTGAATACCACCTCTTCCTCACTGAAATCTGGTCAGTTACTGGAGCTGTTATAGCAGACAGACAGTCTTAGCAGCTTTTTCTGTAATGTTTATTACAAATAGATATTGTACTGTGGTAATATACAATCATAAAACTCTGTTGCTCTAGCAAATATTGAATAAATATAATATAAGGAACTGGACACTTTTTCTCTTTCAACTCTGCATTTAAAGGTATGTACATACACTGCTGCCAGTAAGTAATGATCTGAATGAGCTTTGGTTCTTTCTAAGGTCATTGTCTTTGTCAGTGGAGCTAAAGCTGCATAAATTCATTCACACCGGTGAACATCCAGGGCTCGGACATTGAAAGGGTGGATAGCTTTAAGTACCTGGGTGTTCACCTCAACCATAAACTGGACTGGACTAACAACACTGATGCCTTGTACAAGAAGGGTCAAAGTCGCCTCCATCTTCTGAGGAGACTGAGGTCCTTCGGCGTGTGCAGGCCCATGTTAAGGACATTTTATGACTCTGTGGTGGCCTCAGCTCTGCACTACGCTGTGGTCTGTTGGGGTTCAGGCAGCACCGACCAGGACAGGAAGAGACTAAACAAGCTGGTCAGGAGATCCAGCTCTGTCCTGGGCTGCCCGCTGGACTCTGTGGAGGAGGTGGGTGAGAGGAGGATGTTGGCTAAACTGACATCCATCATGGACAACACCTGTCACCCGCTGCACCAGACAGTGGAGGCTCTGTGCAGCTCCTTCAGTGGCCGACTGATCCACCCTCAGTATAGGACAGAGCTACCGCGGGTCTTTCCTTCCCCCTGCGGTTAGACTCTATAACTCCACAGTCTGACCTACTATTATACTGTACATATTGTACTAATATTGTACATATTCTGTAGTACTTAGATATTGTAAATTTGTAAATTGACTTTGATTTAATCTTTTGCACATTACTTGCACTTTCTTGTTGCTTTGTACATCTGGGAGCTGTGTAACATGTTAATTTCCCCGTTGTGGGATCAATAAAGATACCTTAACCTTAACCTTAAATACTGGTAGTGGAGGGAACAGCTAACCAAAAACCACAATAGTTTTACTGCCTTTAAGACTTTACTGCTCGAAAGAATTTTCGAACTTTGTTGGTGTCCAAATGAAGTACGGTGGTACGACGCATTGTTGAGGGGACTATGACTTGTACATGCACTGGTCTGCTTTAACTCTGAGCGTAAGCTGAACGCCACCTACAGACCATGGACTACAATCACATGACATCCGGCAGGACAAGAGACGAGCAATCACCCTAAGAGTGACGAAACCAACACTTTCAACGGCTACATCTGTGAAGTTTTTTTCTTAGGATCACAAACAGCAGTGAAGGAGATGACCTAATGCAGACGCTCAGCAAAATGAAAATCCTGGTAACTACCTGAGTAAACCAGGCTACAACATGTGTAAGATGATCAGAAGTGGAGGAAAAGTCTGGAAATGTGATTTCAACTTCCTCCCGGCTTCCTGCAAGCCAAACCAACCAAAATAAAACCTGAAGCACGACAGCTGAGAGTTTTAATCACTTTCATATGAATTTTGCCGGTCCCAGCATCATAGTCTGTATGTATAAACAAAATACAGCAAACATGTGCATTTATTAACATAAACAACATATTTCCCTATGCACAGAACTAACAAGACACATGGTAACATAGCTCTGCATTATGCACTTTGTTCGCTATTTGTATGCAGACCACTTGGCTTTTATCTTGTCACACTAGACCGCTGCACAATCAGGGAGCAATACCTTTGGAAAAGGGTTTTGAAAGGACTGGCAACAATGGCAGCCCCCTATTCACTTCCACTTTACACGCTGCAAATGTTAGATGTTCCCTACACCATCAAAGACAGACATACTAGTGTATGTGTCCTCAAAAGTGCTTCAAGACATGAGAGGAAATGGCAAAGGCACTTGCCCTGTATGCTAATCAAATTCTGGCAATTTAGTATTCCCCGCTGCTGCTTGAGGGATTTTTTTCCTAGATTCTAAAATAAAAAGAAAACATGATTGTGCCTCCACACCTGATTTACTGAAAACTTTAAACTCCTAATCAAATCCTGCATCACCTGATGGAGCATCTGCAGCACGCTCCAAGTATTAATTCCACTAATACAGAGGGATGGTGGAATATCATGGGAGGATATTGGAAAATAATTTGTTGGTTGGTTATTCATTGCGGAATTCATTAAAATCCAATTTTGTGAAATTGAAATAAAAGCAGCCATTTGCTGTGATAGACTGGCATGCTACACCAGCAAATATGAGAATGTGGGGGGTGGGTAAGAGGGGGACAAGGGTATTGGGTGATGGAGTGAGAGAGTTGCAGGAATGTGGGAATGAACGAAGATGGAAGAAGGGAAGAAGGCGAAGAAGACAGAACTATATATATATACATATATATACATACATGTATACATATAAAGCATGAAACTAATATAGAGTATATGTATATATATAGTATATATATATATATATATACAAAGCTGCAGGATTCCACTTGGTTTTTGCTTTTCACAAAGAAGAGGGCTGCTCTGGGCATTTACTGCCATCTGTGCAATGCATTCTGGGATATGCTTTTGACTAATGAAAGGTTCTTTTGTCAGTGCGTCTCCGACATGTCACTGTGCCTGCCCACTTCGCATGGAGAGCAGCACCGGCAGACACCTGTTTCTATTAGCCCTTAATGTTAGCCACCACTTCCTCATATTAGCCGCCGTGCGCACGACTAATTGAGCTAACAGTCAGGGCTGCATTAGCTCATTAGCATGCGGCAGCATGTGCTCGAGAATAAAGGCAGAGCAACACGCGCCCGTGTTTATTAAGCAAGTGTGGTTGTTCTGGGTCATAAATGCACAGCCTTGTAATTAAACCAAAAAGGATTGCCCATACTCTTCAGAGATGAGCGTTTCACAGATGTGACGTAGTCGAAGCCGAAACTCAGATATTTTTGAATGTTACTAAGACTTCATGTCATCTGTACATGTGAGCAATGCTTAAAAAATAACGCAACAAACTGAATGTTTTCCACAGACTTGTGTGCTGGCGCTTTCAGCCTCCAAAGCATACCTGTTTGAAAAAACTCTGAGACACAAGGAAGCTGTGGAGAATTAATTGGTTTTTATTGAAGATTTAAATGAATTTTGTGTCAGGTTGTCCAAATTGTTTATGTCTCTGTTGTCAGGAAAGAGCCTCTATTGCAGTACATCAGCGTGACAGGCCAATCTAAACAAAGGGCCAATATCAGCTCCATATTTGCATCTAATCCATCAGAAATGTACATTTGAACACTGACGAGTGGCAATAGGTGTCAACCACAGAAACAATAACAAATTAAAAAATGAATATGATACTCACTCATTACTAGATCTCCAACCAGTCACTCACAATCAAGTTAGGGTGTATTTATGTATTTGGACTAATAACACAGATCACCAATTTGACTGAGGCTTCACAAGCTGTAAATCAAATGAGCGGTGACACGAGGAGCCTAGGTCAGAGGTTAGCAACTCTCCAGGTGTGCTCATTTATTTCACCTCTGGACTGGGATATTTGGGCCAGATAGAAATTGACAACGATGACAGAAATGTGGCAACATCTTCAATCCAAAAAAATAAAGAAATAAAGAAACAGACATTCTGTGTGTCAGTCAAATTCTCACAGTGTGACAGAACACTTCATGAAATGAGGACGAATACACAGGCCCAGACTGACATAAGTGTCAACAACAAAATGGATCAGCTGAGGCTCTGTCACCAACCACTCAGCTATTACTGCATGTGGAGTAAATGTAGGTGCTGTCCGTGCCGGAGAACGCCACTTCAGTCCATGCTGAAAGTTGATGCAAACAGTTTAGCCACTCTTAATGTGATGTTTTAAATGAACTTTGGTAATCCTCAGATATTTTTAGTAATTCCTTACTTTGCGTCATGACTAACATCTGCTGACACAGAAGCACTGCTGTTTAAAGCAGGTGTTAGGTTGCATGTGAAAAAAATAAGAACACCACAAAACACATGACTTGTCTCCGAAAAATATGCTAAGATCCATCAGCTGATCATCACAGCATGTCTACATGGAGTGTGTTTCCCAGTCACCCATGTCTGAATGACTGAGTTCATTTGAATGGCAGCCTGCTCAGCCATCACCTCCACCTCAGTCCTGTGTTGAGAGAAGTGAAACACATCTGATCCTCAGCCAACTTCCAGTGGGGTCACGGGGGTCAGCATCACACTCACATGCGGCTCTCTCAGGCCTTCATTAATATTATTTTCCTGCCGAGCCGTGTCACTGGTTTATTGCTCTCCTCCACGCTTCACATTTCAATGAGGGCTACCTTGTTGTATTTGTAGGTGTATCTTTTTGAGAGGAATTCATTTTTGATGAAGAGCTTTGATATGCACATGAAAGCTTGGATGGAAAATGGAGCTGGGCTGCGACACAGCCAACACTCGCACAGTCTGCATGCCTTAGGAAGGAACAAATAACGAGACATCACTACAGCCATAGTTCCGCATGAAACATTTTTTGTATTCTTACCAAACATTCGTTTTTTTGAACATCTGTAAATCCACTCAAAATCAGCATTGTCTAAAAATATTTTTTAGCATCACTGCCCATTTTCAAAGCACAGAGAAATGCTGCCTATGCTGTAGGTGTTTTTCTACTTTCCAGACAGCTCAAGAATTTCATTTAAATCCAAAAATCTACTTGCTGAGACACATCTCTCACTGTGAACATATGCCAAAAAATCAGCTGCATGGGGAAAGTTATAAGTCAAAGTCCTGAATTATGTTGCGCTTGTGCTGAAGATGAGCATTTGGAAGCTTTTTCCACAAAAAACAGACTTACAGGAGATACCGCAACGTTATTTTTTTATTTTACTTTAATGATCATTGTTTAATGTCATTTTTAATAACAAAATACTTGTCAATCAGGGCAAACATGGGAAATTAGGATAAATAAAATACAGCTGTCCACTTCTCTTAACATTGTAGTTAAAAGGTTAAAAAAATTCTAATGGACTAGATTCATGGGCCCATTGGGTCTGGATGTTTGAGACCCTCGTTCTAAAGGGAACATTTCAAATCAAAAGTCACATCTAAGTTCTATAGTGACAAATGTAATTATCTTTAATAAATATAATATAATAAATATAAAACAATCAAATGGACATGGGTCCCCAGCTCCGACTGTGCATTAGTCTGAGGAACACCCACCCTTACTGAACTTTGATTTCAGACACTGTTTTATTTCTTGATACGCAACAGGCAGAAACAAAAACAATCAAACAAACAAACAAAACAAAAAAAACGTTGGACCTGAGTGAAATTTGCTTCCAATAGACTTGTACATATTTGGCCCTTAATTCGAGTTAAGTCCAGCACAACTACAGGCTGTGCAGCCCAGGAGCAGCACGATGCCACTAGAGGCTGCTGGTGTACTGTGCAGCAGCAGTGAGTGTCCGGAGCCGTCAGAGGCGTGGGAGGCCCCTGTCAGCGCTCATCTCGCCTGCCTTTCTATAGAAATGCAAGTTAATGAAAGTGGAGTGAGAGATTATGTGGAGCATTACATTTAATTGGACTTCTTTAAATAACACGGGAACATTTGTGTTCCATTGATAGTGTGCGTTTGTGTACATGGTTGTGTTTGCTGGCTGGCTGATTGGACAGCGTACTCAGCCAGCATTTTTTCTGGCATAATTTTGTGATAACCTGTGAGTCGCCATATGTATTTTTCTGTCACACACATATAAGGCCCACTTGTGTGCGCGTGTGTGTGTGTTTGTAGATACATTACCATGTTACAATGAACATGAATACGAGCGGTGTCACAACAATATGTGTAATGTCTTTAAATACAATGCAAGCTCAAAATTATTTAGAAGTTCTGGGGCATCAAAGATTTAACATCTGTTGCTGCTAAGTGCTTTTCCAGTTTTTTTTAAAATAAATACCATCTTAAAAATGCATTGCTGTACTCATGTTACGTACGTATCGCCTCACTGTTTGTGTTTTATTAATTATTAAAGGCTTCAGTGTGTCAGTCGTTTGTAATTTCACTCCTTTGTCGATTGGTCGTTGCAGCTTCTGACTAAAGGTGAGATAAGATGATATGAGTTTACAGTAAGATTCTTAAACCATGACTTTTTTCAAAGCACATGCATTGCAAAGGGTTTTGTATCCGATGCAGCGTGCAAAAACGACTAATTTCACAAGTGCACTTACACTTTAGATGTTGGAAGTGAGTTTTACGTAGCACAGTGCCTGTATATGACAGACATCAGACATGGACATCAGCCTGCTCCTAGTAAAGGAAGATGCCTGGTATATTGTATATTGTCTTTTGCGAAGGTTGGGCAGAGGGAGGTTAAACATACGCTGCGTGTGAGAACATCACAGCTTCTAGTGCAAGATTCAGAGAAGTGTGAGGGAGGGCAGCACCGGCAGCCTGGGGATGGGACCTCTGTAGGGGTCATGAGATATGCCTGAGTGGCTGTGAGATGATTTATAAAGAAACCACAAAGTTATTGAAGCTAGATAGTCAGTATAGCTCGAGATAAAGTGATAGTGCAGTAGATAGACAGCTTGGTAGGCGGCTTTGTTAGATAGTCACTGTGCTACCAAATATTATGTACGTTACTGCACAACTTTATACTTGGTAAAGTAAAAGATGTGATTCTAGTGTGAATTATTATATTATTACTAAATGATAGAGGTCTGAAGTTAGGACACAGTATTAGTACACAGTACACAGTGGTGGTAGTAATAAGATTTAATCATTTTTTGCTGCTGATCTGCAGCTTGAAAACCCCGGTGATGAATGACTCTAATAAATACTGAAAATAAATAATACATACAATCTATGATGGATAAATTATGGTGATGAATGAGTCTGAATAAATACAGAATATAAATAGATACATGTATTAGTGCAAGAAAAATGAATTTCAGCAAATTTATTTAAGAGCTTTTCTGGCTCAGGCATGTGGAATTTAAGTTGAGTTGGTTGTGGAGCTTTTGGTGATTTCACCTGATCTTCATGGGGTTTTAGTCCTTTAATTAGCCAGGAATAAAAGAGAATCGAACATGTACATGTCATCACGTGACAACTGGGCAAATTGAATGTGTAATATATATAAAAGTGCCATAAAAGCTGCTAAATGGACCTTATGATGAGATCTTCTAAAAATGCATTCAAATGAAACTAAAGAGGGAACCACAACCTTTGTTCTAACTGGTCGCTACTCAAACACACTCTACAGGCACAAACACACAACTATTATTTAAATCTGTACAACATGTGATTAAGTTCAAAAACAAAAAAACACATTAAAAATGATTGATTGCTTCTTCACTCCAAGTGACATCGCTCGGAGTCGTGGTCCTGTAATTCAACCAAACTGAGGAACATGAAAACCACATTGTTTCATATGGTCTCTCTTAATAAACCCTCCACTCTGCACATGTCCCTGTGTGACACTTCCCAAAGGGAGGGCATTGTGTACTAGCTCTGTTTGAAAGAGGACTCTTTTCATGCGTTGTGTGTGTGTGTGTGTGTGTGTGTCTGGGAGAATATTGTGTTTGTTTTTGGCATTTGGGAAGCTCTTGCTTGTGGCTCGAGGACTCACCGATCAATTCTCTGTCTTCTTTTTCCTCTAAACAGACAAAAGTCTTAACTTTAATTGCTACAGCAATGAGGCACACAACCGACCAAACCTTTAATGTCACTGCCTGTCAGGGCCTCTCTGTTTTTTTTATCCTTTTTCCATTCCATCTTTACCTCCATTGTCCTTCTTCAGCTTCTCCAGGGTGTCTGGTCCCTTAGCACTTAGAATACCTTAAAGGATTCTTCCACTTAGTCACATTTGAACTTTTTTTTCTCCATTATGTGGATTGTATTTGAAATTTCAATATTTCCCCTCACTGCAAAGCATTGTGTACCTGCTGCTCTGTGAAAGTGCTAATCTCCAATATACACCCACAGGGCAAACACAGTCGCCTACAGCTGAAGCCAAAAAGCAATTAAAACACAGTCTTTAACACACTAACACTTAAACAATTCTACAGCCTACTGTTCTGTTTAAGCACCGTGAGGCTGCTTCCAGGCAGCATCACACAGCCTGTAAACACAAATCTCAGACTATTCAAATCTGTGCAGGTGAACTTTGTCCTGGTGATAATTAGACTTAAGGGTGTGTTTGCTCTCCCACAAGGTCACACAGTCACCCACAGTTTGGCAAACGAACGGAAAAAAAAGGTATGTGAAAACAGGAGCAGTTGAAAATCACAATATTTAAATTCTGCTTGATCTTAAAATGTTGTCACTATATCTGTGTAATGAAAAAACACAAGAAAGACAATATATTTAAATGCTGGTATTTTTCATACTGCAACAACTCAACCTAACCAGAAACTGGAGCTTATAGAGAGTCCTGTAACTGAAAGCTGTAAAATTAAATGTGATAAGGCCTGATTTGCTTTTGCATTTGATTTTGCATTTGCACCCATAGAACCATGTGTTCCCAGTGCTTGTAATGCTGATGCTTTGAATAGTTTTGATTTACTGCTAGCTCTCCTGATGGGGGGCTGAAGTGACCTGTGCATGAATTGTTGTCCAACTGGACCCTGCTCCCGCCCTCAGCTTTAAACGGGCCCGGACATGGTGCACTGAAGCATTTTGCTGCATTTGGTCCTTCACACATTCTTGACAGATGGTAATGATAATTAAATTCATTTTTTGTTGTTGTTTTGTTAGCGCACAATTTCATGTATGGATACACCAATAAGGCGGTGTCATATTCATCTAAGATGGATATAAGATATGCAGTGTGTTACCCTTCTCTTAATTTTAAGCAATAAGAAAGTGAGATATTACTTGGATTTGAGTTCGGGCCCAGACCATGTTTCAGACTTAAAGAAGTCTATCATAGCAGCTATTAACAGATAGTTCAGCTGCAAATCTACTTGGACACCTTTACCATCTCATATTCTCACTTCATATTTGGTCCAGTATGAGATTCTTTTACTGTAATGCTCAATCTTTCTTTCAAAGATCGAGTTGTTAAAGCCTTTATATGACACAGCGCACCATATTACCAAATCACTTGCTAATTTCCAGGACTTTCTTGTAAACTCTCACAACTGCAGACCGACAAACATTACTATAGTTGACCAAAAAGACATTTTCACTTGTCAAAGCAAGAAAAGCCCAACTGAAACAATTTTTATGAAGTGGCCAGAAAACCAAAGCAAGTTATTAATACTATTAATTACACCTGCGCTCCCCCTGCTAGGACACGCCAAAATCCTCTGGCTCACAATCACGCGCAACTGAGTGAAATATCTACTAGCTGCTTCACAGAGTGAGGGCAGACTTACTGTGGCGTCTTTGAACTCGGTAACTCTGATTCATCTCACTTTTATGTATTTAAAATTCCTCCATTAAGCGAGATAAATGTAATAGTGGAGCTCAGAAACAGCCAGACAATAAGCTTTAATGTCACTGTCAAATCTGTGGAGCTCTGTGCGTGTGTGTTTTCCGAGAGAAATGGCTTTTTATTCGTGTGTGAGACTATTAGTGCTGCTATTAAATGAAACTATTTGAAGAGCAGTGCCTTTGCAGTCTCTTCACTGTAGGTTTGAGTCTGCATATTCACGCGTATTGATGGAGCTCTCAGAGATCACAGCACCTCAAACATGTTTACACAGCGTCACTCATTACCCGCCATGTGAACCGAGCTAATAAAACACAGGTGACATGGTTCTCCTCCCTTCATCGTCCAGTGTGTACAGGAAGACCCTTTAGTTCTGTTCCTCGGTCACCAGTGAGGCTGGGATACGACTGATTGAGTTCTCCTCGTAGGCTTGAAGTCTTACAAAGCCACAGAGCTGCAGGAGAAAGCAGTGAATCTCAGCAGCAGCTATTTTCTTAGCAGCTGGAAACGATCCATATCCTGGACTCATAATGTTCATGTCTCTTTCTAATATTGTTTTGTCACTGATATTCAGAAGGTGACTGCTATGTCTAAGATTTAGAAGGCCAGTCTCAGTTCTCTTATGAGATGATTGATAATTTGAGGTGTAATTAATATTTTAAAGTTGCTTTTTATGGGTAACACCACATACACATACAGTTTAGCATCGTAATTGTAGTTATGTTGTCCCAAATCTCAGGTCCAATCACAGCTATAGATGAAATGTCGTTAAAAAGTCTAGCACTGACTCATTTAGACTAAGAAGATGATTGTGTATCAATTTCTCATAAATTAATAAAATAAATAATACATTTGTGTACATCTCTAAAGTACTCACCTCAGACCAGTGTTTACAGCTGTAGCTCCATTTTAAAGCTTAGCTCTGACAGCAAAATATAAAAAAAAAGTGACGCCAAAGGATATTTAGTGTGAACTGAAACTGTGGCTGTAGTTTCAGTCATTAATCTGTTATAAACAGATTCATTGTTGGGCATAGCTGTACAAGGATAAATTACCAGCCTCTTGGAGTGTGAATGAATACATAAAATATTTTTTTCACCAAATGTAAAATACATTAGCTTTGGACCCACACAGTCATTTTGTTATTCCTCTACTCCTCCAATTTGTCGACATTCTTGATCCTGCTCCTCCGCAGTTAAACATTTCCTGTAGATTCAGAAACTCTATAGTTCTCAGGAAATCCACCAAAAGCAGTAATAAAATGCAGCAATACTGATACCACACATTTCCCCCCCTACTGTCAAAAATAATTAAAAGATTCTTTTTTTGACCAAGCCTCTCTCCACTGTTGCATTCATCCAATCAGTGCATTGGTTTTGGAATAAATGTAATCCCTTCATCAAAAATTCCCGTTGCTCATGTTGCAGGCAGCACCTCCTCCTCCCACCTGATGACTCAGTTCTCCTGCTGGGTGCTTCAGACGTCCTCCTGCAGAGCACCCAGCGAGGAGTTTATAATCCATTTGTTACATGGTAAAGATGGTACTGTGTCATTATTGTCATCATCATCATCATCATTATTATATTTTTATTATATATATATATATATATATATATATATATTATAATAATTATTATAGTAGCTACAGTGGGTGCTATAATAATATTACTAATAATTCTATAACTTCATCCAGAAAACTTGCTATTCTCTTTCATTTACTTGACATTAAATAACATTATTGTCTGATTTATTTATTTGTTTTATGAATTAATAAGCAGAGAAAGCATGCAAATGTTATACATTGTGAATCATTGAGATGAGATTTTGCCCATGAACATGCAAGAAATGTTCAAGTGGTGCAATGACTATTAACTTAAACCATTATTGTGATTCCAGTTTCCAAGTCCGTTTTGTGAAACAAGACACTTTCAAACCTGCACTGTTTGCTTTGTTCCACTGACTTGGACCAGTTTGGAAACTGCGGCTTAGTTTCCTTTAAGAAGAGTCTGCCTGCTCACTAGTGAAATGGATCTGTTCCAGAGACAAGAAACGCAAAAGGAACATCACGTTCCTACAGTATGAGTGAAACATTGACATTTGCTCATAACCATGATAATTTGGTGCAGTCTGTAGCTGTATGTTTGCTGTGTTCAGAGCCACTTAAATTAACCACAGTAGGACAGGATAAATGAACTGGATGAAAGAAGACAGATGTGAAAACTTAATGAATTAGATTAAAACAGGTACATCTGAGTTCACTTCATAGTGTCATGTATAAAGGACCAGGAGAGGGTATTTAAGGAAGCAGGTTTAACAAACTTTGAGGTGAAATGTGATCTCTGATCTCTGATCTCTGATCTCTGATATGTGACTGTAACCTTGATCTGACCCATGAATAATGTAAGGATGTCAATCTAAAATCTTAATAAACAGCATTTAATGATGTTTCAATCTGTAGGCCAAATTAATTTTGTCAAAACAAGTTCAGGTTATCAAAAAAAGAAAAGATAATGTTCATGTTTAAAAACTATGTTGATCCATTAGTGTGGATTGATTAATTACGGCTGAATTTCAGAGTTATAGTGTTAGAAATAATAGTATACATTTTTTTTCCTGAGCTAATAAAATCAAATCAAGGGAAATTAACATTATAACTTTTTAAATCTGAGGAAAGATTGATCTGTCTATACTGGCTGATATACTGGGAACACCAGTCCTGCTTAACAAACCATTAGTGTACTATCTGCACTGAACTCTTATCTTCTTCTCCTGACATAAACGTCTAAAAAGAAAATCCTCTCAGATCTGTGCTTCAATATGACCATTAATAGGGAAATGAATCTGCATTTGCTGAAGAAAACCTCTCATAAAGACACAGAACTTTTCCACAGGAGACCAGGCTCCGACTCTAGTCCGAGACGTTGTGCGCTGTAATGATGATAATGCCACAATGTAAAGTGCTAACCCTAACACAGTTTTTGTGTGTCTGATACAAAATGAAATCATGTCATTTTAATGTAAAATAAGTGTCTCAGCCTCGCCAGAGCACCAAACATGGGTTAATCTGCCAGTGAAAACACATGTAATTTTAACTTTTAATTTTATCTGCAGAAGCCAGCTGTTTTAGGACGTTCCTGTGCACCTTTGAAAAATGAAACTATGTATTTGTGAGGTGTTTTTTTAAAGATTGACATGAACAATTTGGCTTGAGGGCTCAGAACCACAGACAGGCTGAGATGTCAGAAAGTATTAAGAGGCAGACTAACTCTTTTCTATCTTTAAATGGGATTCTTTTAGCAGAAAAACACAAACCTTATCCTACACTAGTTGCTGTTATTTACCATAAAAAGAGAACAGCAACACACTAACACAGTTTAGTCTTAACTTAACATACAATCTAAAGATGGAAGACCGTACAGGTGGTCATGGCATCACGTTTTACATCTGCACTAATTCAATTCTGAGGCATTTGACAGTTTCAAAGCTGCTTCTCTGATGCACCACCATTAAAACATACTGTATACTTAGCTTTCCACAGAAGCCAGGACCTACATCCAGAAGCCAAAAGTCAATAAGCAGTGTATTTCAGACAAAAACAGCCTGTGTCTACCAGGTCAAAGCCTCTGAGCTACAACCAGCAACCTTTAGTCACCATTTAGTCTCATTTAAACATAATTCTCTTTCCAGTCCTCTGCTCTCTGCTCGTCTCACTGAGGTTTTTATCTCTGCCGAGATTACTGGGCCGGCCTTAAAAAGCACACCTCTGCTCTTTCTACTTTCAGTCCCATTCCCTCCCATTAAAGCCCTGAAAGTCCGGAGCTACGCCTGTCTTCTCTGCGGGCTATTGATCAGTGTCAGTGTTGGCTGCCTAGGACTCCTTTTCTGCAGATAGATCTGGAATGGGCTCAGCTGCAGGCTTTTCATTAAGAAAACACCACAGACGAATGGCAGGGAAGAGGTAAAGGGCATCAGGGCTAAGAGTCTGATAATCAAACTTGATGGTTTTGTGCCAGCCTGTCCTCTGTCCTTCCTGTCGGTTTATTAGTCAGGCTGTTTGTCTGCTTTCTTGACCCATCCAGCTTGTTTTGATTGAGGAAACTTGTGAGGAAAAAAAGCTGCTGAAAATAAAGTCACTCATCAACCTTAGGGAAGCTGTTGAGAACATCTCATCAATAGCAAGAAAGAAGGACTTTATTTCCTTTCAATTTGAAGGTCTCTTTTCCCATGTGACTTTACCGTTTCAGTCTTGATGAGATTTTGATACAAACAGATCAGCTTGGTGGCACTTTTATTTGAAGTCCTAAAAACATTGTGCTGAAAGGGAAAAAACTAATTTCACTGCAGGGCTAAGCTTTAATGACTTTACCCGTATCAGATGCTCAGTCTTATCACCCCCATCGTGCCACTCAGTGCTAATGTGTTAAATAAGAATCAGTAAATGTCACATGCCAGTCGGATGAATGAAAGCTGAAATCTGAACCCGGAGAAGATGAATGTTTAAAGACAAAATAGACAGGAGATGTTGACAGCAGTTAAACAGATGTAACAGGGCTCCTTTCTCAGAATCACTTCGAGGACTCCAATAAAGTCCTTTGAGTGTGCCTTAAGCTGTTTGGGATTACTTTAAATCACGTTTTATTCAAGTGTGAACTAATTCAAAAGGCAGTTTTTTTTTCCCCTTCTTGGTTTTTCTTTTTCTACTTCCATGGGGTCACATTGTCTCTGACAATATCTCACATTTGGTGACATGAACTATACAGACACATCAACCCGATGATAAGATGGCTGCAAATACATAACAAAGCTAATTTTATAGGAAATATACATTTTTTTTGTATCTGGTTTGCTACTGCTACAAATTCACAACACAACAAATCTAGTCCCTGTTTTTATGCACTGGATCCGGATTCACAAAATAACACCATATGTGCACGATGACTGTGGGGTTGCCAGTTTAGGGTAATGCAATTTAAAAGCAGCTGTTGGTGTGTTTGCAGCTTGCATCTCTGAGGAAAGAAACTCATATTAAATGTTGACTTCATATAGTTGTATTCTCAAATTTGCAAACACTCATCGTAGACTGTCTGACTGTCAGTGTAATTTATGGATTTAACCTATTTCTTGCACAGGCCAAAAATGGCATATAGGCATATAGGCTTAAACCATCTAATCACTATCTTCCACTACTTATCTCATTCAGGGACACCACAAGGGCTGGAGCCTATCCCAGCTGTCACTGGGCCAGAAGCAGGGTCTGCCCTGGACAGGTCTTCAGGTCTTTTGACTGTGAGATGAAACCTATGCGAGCGCACAAACTCGACACTGAAAGGGGATTTAAACCAGGGACCTTCTAGTTGTGAAACGACAGCACTAACCCCCCTCCATTGTGCTGCTTTGTTCTTAAAACATAAGGATTAAAAACACGTGCGTGGTCTCTTTGGAAAGTAAACCACGTGTAGTCAGTTATTCCAAATGTAAGTTTCAAGGAAATAAACTTACTAAGGCACAAACATGGTAAAATATTTTTATTTTTAAAAGGCTGTCTCGAGGTGAACCTAGACACACAATGTGGTGAAAGACAGGAGAATATTTTGCGTCAGCGAGAAAATATCAGTTAAAAGAAACCACTTAAAACTTATTATTACAATGATATTCGTGTCTGAATGGAAACATCCTATTGCATCCTACTGTGCTAGGGAGACTGGTGTTCACAACTAAATCTCCAAAACAACAAGTTACTAAAAGGTACTGGTTAGTGCCAGAATGACACATATATACAGATGTTAGGGACGTTATGCTTCAAATATGAATCCGTTTTTTGAACACACAGAGCTTAACTGCATGACTCAGACGCTGAGAAAAGTTGAAGCTATTCACAGGCAGACAAAGTAAAGCAAAAGATGTGTTGAAGTGGGCTCATTTACATCCCAGCGATCTAACGAGTGAACTAGGAACAGTAAGGGACTAGGTCAAGCTACAGGTGGGAGTGGCTGGATCTGAAGTGACTGGACAATTAGTGAAAATGACAGAGGCAATGACAACATGAACAAATAGAAGAAAGCAAAAGCTGAATGTACTGTGACAGTCGTCGTATCTTACACCACTGTGGTTTGATTCAGTCATAAAAACCATCTTTGAGAAAATTATTGTTTGGGTTAAAAGCACCTTTGTCATCATCAGCAGTAACCTTGTGGTTAAGGAAATAGATCAGAGCAAAAACAAACCGGTGCTGACAGAAACAACTTCCTCCTGTGTTAACAGGATGTTCTGTTGAATGACTTACTCCCTGCACTGACTTTGTCACTCTATAATAATGTCACATTGTTCCTTCACTCTTCTAAAACAAGCCAATTTCTTTGATCACTTAGAGTCTCAGGGGAGCATTGCACACACAGATTTCTACATAAAAATCCTTGAAATCAAAGCAGTGAGAATAAATCAAATTTATAGTCATTGCATGAATATTTTGTCAACATCCAAGTGATAAGGAAGCAGAGAAGTGGAGACTGGAGTCAAGTACTTCAGCCCTGCATTTCACCCCCTGCCCCACCCTGCATCCCTCCATCAGGCCAAATTGCTTTTTGCTTTTTCCCTGTCATTGCTCGGCGTAATCCTCCCTGTTGTCTTAATATCAAGTGGAGAGAAGGCGAGATAATGGAGCAACAGGCGAGGAGGAGGACGGGGAGGGGGCGGGTGTCGCCCTGAACACTGTCCTCTAGGGAAATAGCCCTCCCTTGTGTCAAATACACAAGAATTTTATTACAAAGTCAGCCCCCTCTTCCTCCATTTCCATCCAATACATTTACTTCCTGTACATAATAGCCCTCATATACATAACAAAAGGCGACACGTGGAGGGAGAGCTCCAAATGCTTGTGTAATGGATGTGTAGTCTTTGTATCACGTGGCACTAAATCCACCCTCTGCTGCACTTTTACAAAAGGCGGCACGACGGACCATACTGCTGACTGATACTGTTGTCAAAGTGTGTGTCTTTGTTGTCATTGTTGTTCTGATTGGAGCTTGTGTGCAATGTCAAATACATACAAGAAGATGGCAACAAAGCCTGTAGTGATATCTGGCTGCTGTTTAGAGTGTTTGGCTTTTTTTTCTTGCCATTGTCAAGTTGGTGTTGATTGCCATGGGAGAACACATACACACCCAAAATACATTGTTTACCCACAATCGAAAACAAATAACTGCATCTGCTGTTATGAAAAGACCACGTGAGAAGAACTGCACATAAAGGTGTGTTAGCAGGAACAAAATTACAGAAAAGTAGCTGAACTATATTAACGGGCACCAATTTTAATCTTGAATGGCTTTAGTTTAGGACATACATATACATTGATGCTTTTATATTTCCCTCTGACTTTCCCATATTAAAATATTTCTGCTTCACATGACATCATTTGTAGTTTTTCATCGTTATGTGATATGATTGTTGAAAATATTACTATTATTAATTTTTCAAAATTACCAGTTGTCCTTTTAATTGTAAATAAACTACAAGTAGAAAATAAAGTAAATTCATCTACGGTTCATGAGCACAGCTTGTACTAGTCCCTTCTATTGTGATTGGTAAACACAATCCAATTAGTGAACTTCAAGCTGGCTTGCAGGCACTAAATGAAATCCTTAAATCACCCTTTCACAGTCACGCCGAACACAATGTGATGTTAAGATAACTAATGTATTTGGAAAAGGTTTTGGCAAAGAACTACAACATCTGAATTCACATCCTTTTGTCCTTCTACAGCAGCCTCGTGCGTGTTGCTGTGTCCTGGTCCACAGTGCTCACTACTGCCTTGCATTGGTTTGTATGAACAGAGTGACTCGTTATTGCAGAGAGCACTCACTCACCTGTCACTGTACTCACATTCACTACAGCTCTCATTCTCTGTTCCTTGGATTATTTCCCCATAAGGTTGATGAAGATTATTTCCTAAGTATGTTCTTAGTATCACCTCTTCTGTCATACAAGTTGGAACATGAACAGTCCTGTAATGTTAAAGTTCATTCAGAGTGCTTCCTTCAGGGAAACCTGTGCAAGGACAAGTGTAAAACAACTCAGGGGCCCAAAGTGGTTTGATCTTGAGCAATGTCATGCAGACCACAACAAACAATTCAGCCCAAGCCTGGTTTGTATGATGCCCCCGTGTCCAAGTACACGTGGCTAAATCTCACATAATCTAGAGTTGACCTTTGAAAGCAACGTCACCATGCCTTCCGTCCAACACTCAACCTAAACTGGTTGAGGTTTATAAGGTCATATCTCACCCAAGCCCATGTTAACACTTATGGTGCATTGTCGGCACAAATGCCAATACATGCCCCCCCCCAAACCGATCCAAATCCAAACTGTGAAAACCAAACAACAAAATTGGGAAACCAATACTGGGCCAGTGTGCAACAATACAACAGAGCGCACAAACACTTAGCTGGCTACCTAAGAAATGTTGCTGCAATTGTGATACTGCACATGGTGTTTGATGGAGCTATTACCTGTTACAAACTTTGAAAGTTAATTTGGGTAGGAACTCCAAAACAGTTAGCAGAGACAAAGTTACTGTGAACTCATGCGTGTCAACTGCAACGACTGAATTACAAAGTTATACAACTGCGACACAATTATTCTTTTTTTATTTTAAACTCTGGGGTGCATTGTTGTGTTGCTAATATTCCAAGAATGACAAGTGTTCTCACTCCTTAAAAATTTATATTTTAGGATCAAATAATGTACCACAGATAAATAAATATGTGAAAATTCCTTTGGTCGATATAATGGATGGACTTTCACTAAGTTTGGCAGAGATTGCCTTAATGCACCACTCTTTATTGATGTAAAGATAAACTGCCTCCAACAGACGTCTTGGTTGCGTCACTCTCCCCCGCCATTATGCACATGGGCACTAAATCCGAAATGCAGCCTGTCCCCGAAAGCCAGGCTGTGGTGCGAGTCAGTCCACAGGCATTTTGTACTGCAAAGATGAAGTACATTGGCCTGGAGCTTGTTAGTTTTATTGTGAAGGGACTGAACATTGGACAGTAGCATGTAGTCGTAGGCGGCTCATTTTCTTTCACCATGTCTTTAGGCAAAGTCTTTCCTGCTGTAAAACTCTTAGAAATGGATAATTCCATTGCAGTTTGCATCTGGTAATGTTGAAATGGCAAAAGGAGTTTTTACCAAGACAATATTCAATGCACATTTAGCTAGTTCAAATGTTTCTTTATCAACAGAAGTAACAAAATTGGTGAAGGAGTGTGAAAAAAAACTCTAAATAATGAAAATCTTCTCCTAAATAAAAGACCCTCTTGACATTTCTGACTGAGTGGACCTCGGGTGAGGGAGGCTTTAAAACAACAGGAGCTTAAACTAACTGTTTCTTACAGAGTTCGAGAAAAAGTACTACTCCAAAACCATCATAGCCGAGCCCCAGAGTAGAATTATGAACCCAAAATTATGCAAAATATGGCCTCGTGAAAATATTGAGCCAGTTGTGCTTCTATGCTGCAGTTTCTTTTGATTCATCATTATCATACAACATCCTCTCTTCGGCAACAAAGTGATGAAGTTATGAAACAGAAGCGTAGCTGAGCACAGCACATGCAGCATGTTGAGACAAATGCAAACATTAAGTGTCAATCCAAAGTTTTCCCTGCTGTCCATCAGCCTATTAGGGCCTTATCAGTCGTTTGATATCCTGCATCTATCCACCGGATGAATGCCTGTCTAATATTCACTCTTTAAATACTCGACTGAGCTCACCAGCTTGTCTCTAACTGCGTTTCTCTGCTGTTTGCTAATGTGCAGATAGCGTAGCGTGAATTTGCAGAACCCTTTGTATTCTAAGAACAGCTGCATGGTGCTGCTGAAAATCACTGAGAGCTTTGAAGGAGAGAATGAGTACAGAAATATTGTAGGCTGGATCGGTAAACAAAGAGTTGATGCTCATTATAAAGCTGAGTGCAGTTTATCTTTGCCTGAGTCACATGGCCAAGTTACAGTATATATTATAAAACTACTAATTATAACCACTTATAAACTACTGATTATAAACACATGAGCGATAATTTATCTTGACTAAATACATCGAAAAGGTTTTTTTCCTGCTTTGAAGCAAGAAAACCTTTGTAAGTCATTTGTTTGACGTGTCCCTAGCTGCAGGACCACACACTTTACACTTCCTAAAAGCCTGATAATTGTTCCATTTTAATTTTGACATTGTCTCTTTAACCTAATACATTTGTATTATTATTACAGTTTGATTGTCTGTTTACAGCTTGAGTTTTTTGTACTTTGTTCATTGTAGGTCCGTGTCCAGTTTCTGAAAGTAATAATTCAACATGCACGTCTTCCTTTGTCAGGCGTCCATTGTGCTTCTCTGTTAACAACTACATGGCTGCGTCCTATACGACTGTGGTCAATGTAACAACACAAGTTGTGCATCCTGCTACACGTGTTGGTGTGTGTCACTGTGACCCAGCAGTCACCTACAGAACAGTGTGGGCGCTGCTGACCTGCAGCTCGCACTCTATAGTCTTCACAAAGCCACAAACACACACACACACACACACACACACTCAGCTGGACCACAGTGCTGCTGGGTCAGGTCTCAAGGATAGCAAGAGAAACCCCTGCTTAAAATGAGATCCACTGTCTGCATACCAATAAAATGGCCTCAGGGCTCACAGTGTGTGTGTGTGTGTATATGTGCACTTAAGTGTGTGTGTGTGTGTGTGTGTGGTCTTTACAGTGTAAGAGACTGCCCAAAGAGCAGAGAAAACTATTGATGGTGTGATTTAGAAGAAGTCAGTAGATACCTGTGGTTAAAGTGGCATCCAGTGTCCCTCAGGGGCCCCTGAGGTTGTCAGGGATGGGTCAGCGTGGGTGGGTGAGGTGGGGTACTGAAGGTTTTGTTATGGTTATTGGTGAGGACACATGCCAAGGCCAATGACAGAAATACTGCATGACCCCAGGTTTATTATTTCTTTAAAATCTCCAATACTTCAACTTTTTTAGCTCCTCAGGATTGTTCTCTAAGCTCAAAACAGAAATTCACCTTGTTTCTTAAAGTACACTTGACATAATGAAAGCTCACATTCATTTCGCATTCCGTTCATTCAATGGTTGGATTAAATTAACAGGCATGTGCGCGTGTGTGTGTTGTGTGAGTATTGGAAAGAGAGGCTTGTTGGACTTGACCAAAAAAGTAGGTACATCTATTGATCTTTCAAAACACACCTTCAAAAACAAGGGAACAGACACTCGTCTATATAGATGAAGCAATCTTTGAATTCATAGTTTCTGTTGATTTTTACGGAATACTAAAAAACTTATCAGAGTTAAGTCCCAGTCTACAAGTACATTTTTAAAATGGTGTTGTAAGTCTGGCTTTATTTATTTACAGTGATGTGAAGTGAAACTGAATAGATAAAGTGAACAATAATATAATGTGATCTTTTTTACTGTGGGTTCATAGCTTTGAAAATGAGCTGTGCAGATAAAATTTGGGCTCGCAGTCCAGTATTTCTAAAATCCCTTTATGACCAAGCAGTACAATGTGACCGAGCACAGTTCAATTGTCTCTTAAAAGTTATGCATCTATACAACTAAATTGAAATTTGTACAGGAAACAATTCTGCAATCAGATTACACTTTCTGATCCCGTACAGCATGATTGCATGGCCTCATATAAATAAGTTATTGATAGCTGACGTAAAGGCCAAGTTGCAAAGACACTGATACTGAACGTGCCAGGCAGCATGTTTCCCACCAAAATCTTGATCTTGCATCAGATTGTGTGACTATGACAATATTAATATGTATTTTGTTGCTTCCGGCACTTGTAGTAAAGATTATGGCAGAGACACACCGAGCTGACATGAAAGAAGTAGCAGCAAGGAAGACCAGCAGCTCATGTCGCTTTTGTCTGGGCCAACAAGTGGCATTTAAACACATCAAAAAGACTGTAGCAACAGCCATATCTTAAACAAAGCAATGTTTGCTCATTATTTTCACACCACTCACAGACAGTTTATGGCTACTTCCAGTTCCTAATGTGTCTGATAAGAAGTTACATAATGTATCAGTGTTGTTATTACCATGGCAATACCATTGTAGTTCATCAAAACACACTTGCATTTGCCTTGTTCACAATAATCACATATATAAATACATATACACTGGCAAGAAAACGTTTACACGTTCATTTTGTTCAGTAAATGGATCACAAAACACAAAAAATGAACAAGACATGTTTAAGCATACGTGAGCACAGAAAGCAATTGGTATGTTAATCTTTATTTTCTTTACTTTAAGTGTTTTCTGCCGCTCCTGGGTTCACACTCTAAAATAACAAAAGAATCACAGTAGTAAAGAGAAAAACTAAACATATTTTGAAGTGTATCTGGAAAACGAATTAAATAAATAAAGTAATAATAATAGTTAATGCAAAGCTGTTGAAAAGAAAATAAAGTAGAGTGTATTATCTGCTCGCATTGTATGCAGATTGCATAAGAAGATAACAATGTATAACGATGCAAAATTCCCTCTCTTTCTTTCTCTGACCTTTTTGTAAGCAACAGGAAGCACTGATGCACACACACACACACACACACACACACACACACACACACACACACACACACACACACACGCAGAAAAGGTCAGTCATGTCAGTGTCACCTGGTCATTTCCTCTAACAGCGGGGAGCAACACTGAGCAGTAAGCCTACAACAGCCCATCTTTCGTTTCTTCTTCACTGTGACTCTGTCCCTCCCGTCCTCTCCCTTTCCGTCTCACCTTCTGCTCTGTATAAAGACTAAACATCCCTCACTTTGTTTATCTTTTATGTGCGAGTGAAAAAGAAAAGGAGCAAGGATAGGGAAATACATTTCTGATGCAATATCCTGACACAGGGCTCTCGGATATTGAGAAGAAATTCACTATTGAAAGCTCCAAATATCACCAGCGTTGTATTTTAGCAGTTTGTGTCTTTTCTTTATGGAAAGCCCATGTTATGTTGCCTTGAACAATTGTCTCACACGGACCAAACATAATGTGTTTTTAGAGCGAGTATTGTGGTAAAATTTCAGGGTGTTTGAGGTATTAATATGCTCGATCTGTTCAGCCAGCTGCTGATGATTGAGAGAAGCTCTCTGGTGCTTTAAAGCTAAATAACTGCTCCTCCGAGGGCACTGTCCATATTTTTGAAATTCAGCAAGTGCATGATTTGGAGTGTTTCACAGTCATTATCTCTGACCTTCCCAGTTTGAACCTCTCCAGGTTTTAGATTGGTGGAAAAGCCTCCAAGTCACAGCGCACCAGGAGGCTGATTTTACGCCACAGACTGATTTTATACTTACTGGAAATTTGATCAAAATGTCTTCTGTGGATAACTTCAGTCACAAAAGGAAAATGCTCTGCTATAGCTCCTCTACATTATGGATTCATTGTCACTTTTTCAAACTTATTTAGTTTCTTCTTTTATTTGGTTTAATTGTAACAGTGTTTTGATAGATGTATATAATTATAAAGCCAATTATTTAGATTTTTACTGTAATTTAGCATTTTAAAATCTGATACTGTATGTTATTCTCAACAAATATTTTCATTAAGAATCCTGTATTACAACTGCATAACTGTTTTTCTTCATTGAGTGGATTCAAAAACTGTGTGCTGACAGTAGATCAAGCTTTGTATATAATAAACAGGTTTACAGCATATCCATCATATTGCCTGTGATCAGTTATCTATAAGTGTATACAATAAATTGAGCAGTCAGCAATGGATAAACCATTCGCTTTTAATTTGAAGTGCAGTATCATTGCCGATTTACTGAATAGTGATGCAACAAAACATAATCTAAAAGTAAATTCAAAAATATACATTTTTATTAGATATTAAGCTTCTAACTTTTAGGAATAATAACCTCCAGCAATAGCATGGATTAGCCTGAAAGTGTGTAGCATGAGAGACATGATTCTGGACCAAAACATCTGCAAATAAGCCACTTCAATAGTCCGGTTTGGACAGGGAGGGTCCAACGTTCAGAGAGGTCTCAGCTGCCGCTAGTGGACTTCACGCCTCACTCAACAACAAGTGCACACAACAATAAGACAGACGTTCAGCAACAGAAATTTATTGAAACAGATCTTCATTTATTAACAATTGTACATGAACAACTGTGTGCTGCAGTTTGTGTTATTGAATTTTAGCAATTTTCCTGTTTCCGCTCTGCACCCTGGTAGACAGATTAGCATACAGCTGTGCACAGGATTATCATCTTTTGAATTATAGAAACATTTCCTGCTGGCCTTGTGGGAAACCGTCTTAGAAAACAAACTCTCAGGATTTACCATTTTCTATTGTCCACTTCGTCTTCTCACAGTTATTTACATTATGCTTTAATAATAGCCGTAGAATCTCAGGGGAACCAGAATTAGTTGTAACTCTTATTGTAATACACTCAGTGTGTTTAAAGTTGGTTTTAAGCCCCAAAGAGACTTCACTGCAGCACAACTTCTTTTGTTATTACCAAAGTTATTTTGCTTTCCATTTTGTGAATTTAAATTAAAGGGCAGCACAGTGGTTAACAGAGTCTCCTCACAGCATGAATGGACGAGTTTAAATGGCTGAAAGACAGGCTGAATGGATATAATATGAATGGGTGTTGAGTTGTTCTATGTATGGACTATGACCTGATGTCTGAGGGAAAATTGAACGCACCTGAAAGTGAGTGCCACTGAAATGTCATCAATACCTCACCATCGCAGAGGAAACCGAGTGTGAGTGCAGCCATGGCAAGTACAGCAGGCCGAGGACCACAAGTAGTCAGACACCCAGACAGGAATCACACCTCCGTGTTAGGGAATGAGTGCAGTGGGCAGGGTTGTTAAACACTGAGAGGTCATTCACAGATTTGGCAATATTTCCCCTAATCCAGAGGAACTGTCATTGCATATGTTAATACAACAGTTATCTTTTACACGCAGCCAAAACTGCACATTAAGAGTTGAAAATAACAACTTGCACATTACGTTTAAAAAACATGTAAAATGTTTCTTCAACACCATAATATTTTTTCTTCAGCACAACAGTAGGTCTATGATGCCGAAGGCTGAAACTATAATACATGTATCTTAAAACACCCGCTTTAGATGTTATCAATAAAATAGCCATAAAAACTAAGGTTAAATACTGAAACAACATAGACTAAACTAACAACAAAGACTAAACAACAACGATATCAATCATGACATGAACTGGTGTTTCTCAAATCTCTGCAGTTATTAACCAATCACCAGACCAGTCTGTTATTTTTTTGTAGATATTATGGTCTAAATCCCTTTAGTTAGTGAAAGAGGTCAACGATTTTGCTCCTGCTGAATAAAATTTAAGGTTTAGACAAGCGTTGGATGTTTGACGTGCTGCATTTATTTATGGTGATAAACAATAAAGCTTGTTTTTGTGCTTCAGGTCTATCTTCTGTAGATTGCCTAAACATCTACAGCGTTTGTGTTTTGGGCTTTAAATGAAGTGCAATGACATACACTGTTTATTGTACAGACAGAGATGAAGCACTAAAGCTGCTGCTGTATTGTTAACGTGCTGCTCACACTTTGCCTGCTATGACATGAGCTGGTGTCCAACACTGGCTTCAGTGCCAATCAGTCTGTAATATCATGCCTCTCTACATCCATCGACAGCATATTGTGTATGGCGCTGGCATTACGTCATGCACGGTACTTTTAGAATGTCGATAAAGTTAAATTAGGAAGGATATTGTTGAATTTCTATGTATGTGTATATCTCCACTGTTGCCCAAACCATTAGAATTCTGGTTATGCCACACATTATCATCATAGTCAGACAAAACAAATAAATAACTATTCCACCATTACTAGGTAACCTGCCGTCTGCATTCAGAATGTAAATATCTTACATGTATTTTGTGCAAACATTTGATCAAGAATGATAATTATGTCATCACTATAGTTATACAGTGTTTTTATAACTCACATATTTTATCACGGTATTTGTATTTACATGCAGTTGTGTTACACACCATCGACAAACACCATCGACGTAACACAGCTGCAGTTGAGGCACATATTGAAGCCATTGATCACAGTACTTTCCTTTTCTTCCTTCCATTCTTCTTCATTCTCCTTCCTGCTGTTTGAACAGAAGCAGTGAATTAAGAGCTGCTTTTATCTCATGTGTCCACTGGCTTCCCAGACCCAGCCTACAGACACCCACCTCCATTGATTAACAGTAAATTGATTTTACACTCCAGTAATACCCCAGACCGAGCTATAACAGGAACTGGAACTAACTGTAGGTCACACAAATTAATTATTGCAATTAGTTTCCAGACAGTTAGAGAGGTGGAGAATACAGAGATGGAGAAAAGCAGCTTCAGTGCAATACAGCCAGACTAGAACTTCCTCCTATAAAGCCTAACAACTCTGAACGACTCCTTTTCTTTTAAACGTTTAAGTCCTATTGCACATAACAAGCCATTTAGACTGGTTTAAACCCTTTAAATGGCCTATTGTGGTTTATGGTGTACTTTTTAAGACTGATTTGTGTGCTTATATTATATTTTAAATCAAATCTTCCATCCATCTATTATCTAAACCACTTATTCTGCTGTAAAAGCCACTGCCAGCTGTCATTGGGTGAATGTCAGACTACACCCTGGACGCATCACCAATATATGTCACAGCTGATCTAATGCATGTTTTGTGTCGTGGGTGAAAGTTATAGTAACACACATTTGCGTTCTCACCCTTTGGACAAAGTCTGTCAGAATATCAGCATAAGTGTGAAAGGGGCTTAAGCCTCCCATGGGAAAGTGTTGTCATTGAGCAGATAAAAGCATGCTAAGCAATTATTAATCTAGAAGGCACAAAAGTTGTTTAAGTTAATGAAATTGCCACAGTAGGTTTCTTCTAAGTCTGCAGGCAGCAGCAATCACGAGTAATGTCCACAGGCTAAGAGACTAGTGTGTGACTCTGGTACATGAATTAATCTGTCGAGCCCTGAAGCTCCTGAGCACCCTGTCCAACATTCTTCAGCACATGTGCTGTGGTTCAGCAGGAAGTGCTGAGGGTAGAGAGTATGCGCAGTAGGAGAGATGCTCTCAGCAGCCAGTGAGCTATTTGCACTGCTCAACTTAAACAAATTTCTGTCCCACCCTTTTAAAATGACGTTATATGACTATTTATTGGCTAAAAGCCGTTCGCATCGGTGACCACTGCTTTCAGTGTAGTACAATGGACATGCCGATGCCTCCATATTTGATGCTTAAAGCAATTACAGGACATATAAAGGTAACAAGTGTCATGGGGAGTCTGACAGGCAACAAGACACAGGACTTTTCCACAGGAGACCTGGGTCTCATTGTAACATATGGTAACTGACTAGAGTTAGGAAGTAGGTGTGTGCCTTGCCACTGCTTGTAGGGTTTCGTTTTTATGTAATTTTATCTTTTAACATAAATTTACCCCTGTGTCTAAACCCTTTGAAATTGTTATCTTGACTCCTCAAACTTAACGACCTGTAAATAATTCTGGGTTGTACTAAAAACTACGTCCCAATTAAACCCTTTAGAGCTTGGTTTGTCTTCTGTTAATAGTTTGGCTTTTTCAACTTGTAAATTAGATTAGATATTTTATAAATCTTTCATAAATCATCTTTGAGAACCCAGCTTAAAAAGGAGGTGGTGGCTCATTTTTAATTTTTATTTTTTCTCTATTTTGAACAGAGGCACATCTAAACATGGCCAAGACCATACAGATTCACATGCAGTAAGTATCGAAGGACGACCTCTTCACCTCCCTTTCAAATGCTGCGCACAGCCTGACTCACTTCATCCTAGCAGCCTTGACTGTGGCTGTGGTATAAAAACGATGAACAAAACATTTTGGGGGAAAAGAAGACAATTCAGAACATTTTGTAAAACCATCGCAAAGCCAGCATCCAAAATAAATAATTCAACAAGCATTCTTCTATTTTCAAATTGCATGTAAAGAGATGATTGTATATAAGCAATTGTGATCATACCTGCTGTCCCAGTGACTTTGTAGGGTTTAGAGTTTCCACATTGTCCAACTCTCCCCTCTATTACCTCTGCCATTTATAACAATAAGGATCCATCATCTTCCACCTGCCAATCTCTGGGCTCTGATATTATCAAATACTACACAGTGTACAGTACACAGAATCCAGTTGTAGCTATAAAATGTGCCCCATGTGTGCTGCTGATTGTAGAAAAAAAAAACATATTCAAGGCTTTCATGTAGCTCATTGAGGTTTATCAATGTTTTCAATTTCCCGTCCATCTATCCATGGAATTGAGTTTGGAGCCCGAGCTTGGAGAGCGTCGCTTCTTCCACTTGGGGTAGTAGCTATTGATGTAGGCCACATGCTCATCTGGCCTCTAGCGAGCAGCCCAATTTTCTATCTATTTACGCCACAGTTATGACCCCATTGATTTCAAGTAGCCCTGCTGCTATGAAGGCTCATCTCAGATGCATGCAGTGACAGCGACTGATCAACAGCGTGGGAGAGGCTGAAAGCCTCAGTGGGCCAGCTAAATGGGCCGGCTAAATGTGTTCTTTGTCTCTTGTCAGTGGTGGAGCGCGTCGTCAATTATGGCAGTGATAGTGTGTGGCTGAAGTTGGATCAAAGCTCCATTTTACTGCACTGATTCTAGGCCCATTGCCACCAAGTTGTATTCTACGTTTGCTTATGACTAGAGAAATCAGACTTTACTTTGTTTTAAATATAAATAAAAATCAGCGGTAGTTGGAGTGAATAGCTAAATTAAATAATAAAGTGCAGTTAAACTTCATGTACATTTGAATGTTATCTAAAATTTCAGTGTTAAACTCAAGTACTTTTTGTGAAAATACTAAAGCTCTTTTGAGTATTAGGTGACCCTAAATTTATAAATTGTGCTGGAGCAGTAGACGTTCCAATATCTAATTATTGGACTTATTGAGGAACTATTGTAAAGTTTTACATTATATTTTTACTTAGTTCATATAAAATATTTCCTTTTACAATAACAACAAGCAAGTTAATCATGATGAAAGAGTTGAATTCAGCACCTACCTCTACCCAGTAGGACTTTAATGTATGTGGGAGCATACATTTTTATTCATTTTGTTGCAAAATGCTTCCCGTAGCTTTTTTTGTAGGTTTTTCATGTTAAAGAACGTACTTGATATAAAAAGGTTTCTACAGACTTTTCCAGAAAAGTCAATCAAATCTGTTTTGAGTGTAGAGTCAGCAAAACACAGTTAGCCTGACTCTACAAGTGACACAACAAAATAACACATATATAAAACATGTAACAATATATTTGTATAATAATTATGTAATGTATTATTGTAATTTATTAATCAGTCAATCATGCATTAATCAAGTCAGTGAAATGTACTGAAAAAGCATAAGCCAAAGTAAAGCCAAATTAAAATATGCAGGGTTTAGTAATAGTATAGAAAGTTATCAGTTGATACAATCAATATATTTAGTTAATTTAATTTAAAAAACACAATATTTCTACACGCTATTTGCTAGTATACATACTATATTATTCAGACAATTCTGTCTCAGTTTGCTAAATGTGTAGGTAAAATTATTTACATTTATTTAATAAACATTTTCAAATGATTTCCATTTACTATGTCAAGTTTTTTCTACACAGTTACGGCACGTTATTTTAAACAACAACTGCACCATTTGCTACTTAATCAAGCCTGGAATTTAATGCTAGGTAACAACTGAGAGTATTTTTTGTTCAGCACCTGCATGAATATCTGTCTTAGATTAGATTTTGGTGGCCGCTCTCCCGGAAAGTCAGGAAGATACACAAGAGTTAAACTGTGAAAATACAATTGGATATAAAGTAAGGAAAATGTGCTACAGAGTGTGCTACAATACATATATTTATAGAAAATGTTATTAGACCTTTATATGTGCATCTCAGGCTTAGATATATGAGACACAACAGTTCTGACAGAAACTGATTTTGAACGTGGGCCGTTGCGTAGACAGCCAACACAGTCCAGCTATAAATGGTTTTGAGACACATTAACATGTACCTGAGCTCTTTTACACGGGCAAAATCCAGTATGGTCAAAACCAAAACGCTCCTGTTCATCTAACATCCATGTGTTGTGGATTAAGCAGAAGTGAAAGATGAATTAAACTAGAATGTTTCTTAGCTTAAATCTATTCCTAACCTTAAATCGATTTAATGCGATTGAGTCAATATACTGAATATAATAAATATAACTGAATGGTGGAGCTGCATTATGGTAAATGTAGAAACAAAGGTTTTCAAGGAGGAGCTTGGCTTAAAACAGCGAACAAATCAGGTTATCTTGGCTTTTGATGCTTTGATTAAAAAAATAAATCTGTTTCTCATAGTTCATCGTTGATTTTAAATTCACTGGAGTTAATATTTGAGATAATATGTGAAAACTATGCCTGTGACAGTGTGTGTTGTGCTCCAACAGTGAAGATACTGCATGCTATGGAGAAACATGCAGGCGGAGTTGATTGTCTGATCTCGGCAGATGAGTGACAAGCTTCATGTTGCTGTAAATGACAGCCTGCTCCGTCAGACAGTTTATTCCACTGAGGATATCCTGGCGTGGTCACAAATCAATGTGGCCACTTGCCTTTGACGCTTTTCTTTGGCTCAGTGGCTCTTTAAATATTCATCAAAGAATAGGGGAGTTAAGATGCCGGCGTACATGGCTGTTAGTGTGGTGACAACAGTGGCATGCATTCGTCAGTGCACACATCACACGCCCATACGTGCTAGTCGCAGGGCCCCACCTGAAACCGTTCATACCGCCTTTTCTTAAGAAGTATTATTCATCTGCTGATGGGGTGTGTATCCTCATTCTCCTCGGTGTCAACATGCTACTGCATAAGAAGGTACGATAGAAAACTCTTAGACTGGAGCCCTTAAACATAGTGATGATGTTTAAAAAGTCACTTAACACTTAGCAGTGAATTCTGGGCACAAGTTGTGGAAAAAATTCAGTTTTCTAAAATTCATTTCTAAAAAATAGTATTATGATAAGTCTTATTCATTTGGATAAAAAAAGTAAAGTAAAACCAAATATTACTGTTCTTCCTGTTATGTTCACTATACCTCCAGATGGGACGCTCAAAGAGTGCACAACTCACGCACTGATAGAAACACTGTTTTTAGGGATTTATACACGTGACGTCAAAAGCAAGAATGAGCCCATCTTACCAAATGCGAACCCAGCTTGTAATGACACACACATCTGGCAGCCGACTTATATATTTACAAATAAACCTTGAGCGAAATCTCACGCTCCGTGGAAACGTGGATTCTATTAAATTTATGACCCAGCTGTGGCTTTATGTAGGTCTGCTCTCTGCTAATTGTTCTGTTACCTTCATTTCTACTTCCTTGTCCTTTGCCAGCACTGTTTAGACTTCTGTCTAAACTTTTTGTGGGTCAGTGGCAAAAAAAAAAAACCCGGTGGAATTTTTATGCTTACTTTATATCCAATTATCAGAATAAAAAGATTTTTTTTTTGGTTAATTCTATTAGCTTAAATGATCTGGTCTGACCTGGCAACTGGGACAAAAATAAGCTTCATCTCTTCATGATTTTCACTGTGTTCTTGATTTGAAAATCAAACAGTGTACTCACACAATAGAAGCCCCAAGTAAAGAAACAATTCAGCTTCTGTCCAGCCCTGCTAATTATACTGTTCAACTTACATTGAGCTGTCAACCTCTAACACACATGCATAAATGCGCGCACACACACACACACACACACACACCTATTATATATGGCAGGGGTTACCTCTGATTACCTCCTGTGCTTGGGGAGTGGCAGCCTCACAGCACCTGTGGCCAGTGGTTAATAACCCCCATCCAAATGCAAAATTATGATTTTTTTATACAGCTTGTAAACCAAGAGGAGGGTGAAATTATATATCAGATGTAGTAATTGCTGGAAAGCTGTTTCCTCTGCATCCTGTTATTCCGCCCGAGCAGAGGCGGTGCAGCCGGCTTGTTAAAAACATTCACACAGACAGAGACGAGGTGAGGTATTGATGAGTAAAGGGCACAGGGACACTTTTGTGAGTCTGAATGCTATTTATATTCAAGCAGACAAGGAGATGAAGTGTGTGTTTGTGTGTATTTGTGCACTCCTGCTTTTAAATGCACAATCCAGACTCAGTGCTGTGAGAAAAGCAGAAAAGTCGCCGACAGATGTGCTATTCTCTGCTGTTCAAATGTTTGTTACAGTGGCCAGCTGCTACAGGAAAGCCCTTTTTATTTATTCATTTATTTGAAGATGCAATATAGTTTCTGTGAGCTGCTTTTATCAAGATTTACGGACTGAGACAGGAAAGGAAAGTCAGAGAGACTAACAGATTATTTTATGATATGAAAAATGTCGCCAGTGTTTTACTTTAACAAAGGTTTAACTGGATTTCTAAAAACTGAGACCACTATGTCCACGTATCCAAAACCCAAAGATCCAAACACCCAAATCCTCATCATCATCACCCCCTCACGAGAAAAAAAGAGCTTTTAAAAGGTGAGGTGGAGAATTTGAACCGTGGAGTGTAGGAGAAAATGGCTTGTTCTTCCTTTTGAGCAAGGCTCTTGTTAATTGGCGAAGCATCATGCTGCCCGTGTTCTCTCTTTGTTTGCTTATGCTGAGGTCAACTACTTCCTTGATCAGGTCTAATTATCCTCGGATTCATTTTCCAGCCCTGACTGACTTTGAATGTTTTTGCTCTCAGATTGGATCGTTTTTGTATTCAGTGGATGTGTGGTAAGTCCATGCCCTTGGATGCATTTTTATCATTTTCACCTGGAAACGTTCATGCTTTCCTTGTGCATGTAACTCTGATAAATTTGCCTTATATGTGTTATGATATGTAATAAAAACATGATTAATTTACAAATAAATCTTGCATCTCGTGCATGTTATTTCCACTCATTTCCTGTCATTACTCTGCAGCTCTGCCTTGTATATAACTGCACTGTAAAGGAACAGAACAGCAACTCCAGTGTAACACATCTTGGACAAACTGTGTCATTTTGTGTACTTGGGTGATCTGCATGTCCGTGATGTGGTGCTCAACCAGCAGACCAGCTCTTTGTCACTTCACTGATCTAATTGGCATTCCTCCCATTTCCCTAATTATCGACACAGACTTCCGCGCTTGAGATAATTAGCATTTCATGTTTGGATGAGCAATCTCTGAGGACACCAAATCTCTGCAGATTAAGTCATGCAGCCCCTCAAGCCACTACACTTGTTTTTTAACAGTCACTTTATACCAATGAGCCACAACATTAATACCATCTGCTGATATTAATTGTGTGGTGTTAAAACATCTGTATTGGATACATTTTATGCTGGCCACGATCAACAAGCATTAGAACATTACAGTTTTATTTGTGCATTACAGTTTGGCCACTATCCACCACAACATTAACACCTTGTTAATGACTTGGTTGATCAGTGAAATTACCATCAAGAAAAAAGTGCTGTGGCTCTGAAAATAAAACTGTGTCCCCTAAAGATCTTGCATTAAAAAGACAAATCACAATAATTATTTTTTTGCTAACATGGCCTCTTTTGCCCTCCCCTCATACTAACATAAATTAACACGACATTCTAAGTGAAAAAATAAAAATCTAACAGTACATTGCTCCTGCAAAGCAATTAGTCAAACACTGATAAAAATCACTTCAAGCCCAGCAGTATTTTGCCTCCTGACTTAAGTGCATTTGTTAAGTCTGTGTATGATCTAATCATCATGACCCTATAGTGAGGTTAAGTGAGGCCAGACACTACACTCAGATGAGACAATAATGAAAGAAATTATACCCAGCCGACTTCGGAAGCTACATATTTATGATACTGTGACAACTGAGTGGTATTTATCATTAAGCGTGGCACACACTCACACAGAGTACAACATCTGCTTGTTAATTATTAACATTTTATACTGAAATGCAACTAGTCCTCCCTTTTGTTAATGTAAAAGGTTTATCAGAATGATAGTCTTGCTGGAAGCTGCTGGATGTAACTGTTTCAGGAGCATGTTTTTGTCAAGACCTGAAAGAATGTTCTACTGTAATAAATACAAAGCGGTGTCAAACCATTTTCTGAAAGGAACTGAAAGACTGATTATATGTTGAGGATAAAATCTATGAATAGATTTTAAGGAGTGCTATGACCACATGAGGGCTGACAGGGTCAGAGGGTCTGTAGATTTGGAAGCTACACTATGAAGACAAACGAATACACTATAAGCAACTCAGATTATTGAAAAGCAATAGTCAGGGGATGGATATAAGACATTTAATATCTCTTATACACCTTTTTCAACCAACATAAACTGCTTTTTTTCCCCACTGTAGAGCCACTGTTTCCATCACTGGTTCTGCGGCTTCACCAGCGGTTTCCACAACAACAACTACAACTTTCATAAAGTTCTTCCTGGCTTTGTGAGCCCTCACTGGCATTCAACACCTCTGGTCAAACACATTTGTGCAGCCCGTCGTGACCGCTATGTGATGTGGTAACTATGTGTAATTATGTCCGTAATAAACTGTAATTAATGCTACCTACAAATACTGAGTTCAAAGGGGAACTTCACCAACTTGCTTTCTATGTCTGTAGTGTCCCTTCCCTCTGACGTCCCTATATTTAAATATTTCTCAGTTCTAGCTGAAAAACTAGTCCACATGTAACATGTGATAAAAAAAACATGGTAAAACTAGTGAACAGTAGAGAGTGTGGAGCAGTTTGTTATCCAAAACCTGCTTTCATTTATTTAATACTGAGATGATTCTTGACAGTTTAGATTGTGCAAGGTCTAACGTGATTTCCAATTAATTGAATCATTTTTATTACACAGAGGTGTTTGTTCTCATGTATTCTTTCAATTTCCACTCAATTGATCTTAATACATACACATACTTTTGTGTTCTTTCAACACTGACCAAATACCATTATTTTCCTTTTGTTTAAATTCAATGATATATATTTATATTTTTTTATCAAACTATAGTATTAATTTTCAGATTAGATATATCCTTATAATAGTTTCTTTAAGTCCTCCCTGTGGAGAAAACATGTGTATCAGAGTAGTAAACAGAGCTAGTTTCAGCAAATCAGATGTTTTGTATTTATCATTACTATATAGAATAAATAATTTAGGGCCCAACACTGACCCCTGAGGGACGCCACAAACAATGTCCAAATATGATGTTGTGCATGCGGTGTTTCTTTATGAACAGTGTATCTGTGCCTAAAACTTAACCACCAGGACAATTATGACTCTGATGCAGTTTCACCATCCTGGTACGAAAGTTTTACTGCAAGGGTGCATGTGTAAACTAGTGCCTGCTTTTTTTTTAACAACTATCATTTCACATACAAAGGGAGTTAACGACAAGTCAGTGAAAAATAAATCTCAAGTAAAAAGAAGTTCTTGTATATTTCGATTTAGCTATCACGTGTCACGACAATGCAGAGAGCGGGAGAGAAAAGAATGGAAAGGAGCGATGGAAAGGAGCTTTCTAGTGAGAACCCCGCCACCACCTGCCTCTCAGACTGACACTCCTCTCAACACTGGCCTGTAATTAGAGACAGGAACAGGGACCATATTTATCAGTGTCCTTCAGTCGGGTGCGTCTCATTTACCTACAAACCACTTATTTGTGCCCCATCAAACATAGGAACTTATCTTCCACAAACAGGTAAACCACAAAAGGCTGCTGCACACCAAACCGGCCAGTGAATAGCTTATAGATGGAAAAAAAGTGAAAGAAATCAGTAGCAGAAAGGAACACCTGAGCGATACAATGGTAAGTCAGCAAATACATTATACAATAGTATTTGCCCTTGCAGTGCTTCCTAAGTTTCCTACTTCGACATCAATTTCGCAAAGTGTTTATTGCCTTCTGCTGGCCTATTCTCCGTAGTGCCCCTTTCCCACTCCAAATAGCAGAGCTGGACAGCATGCTGAAATGGACCCCTGCAGATTCCCTTTGTCCATCGCCTCATTTCTCAAACATTCTTACCATCACTCCCAGAAAACCACTCGGGCGAATCTCATGGTCATTTTAACCGGAGCCATCTTGGGAGCAGTATAGAAATACACAGGAGAAGGCAGACAAAGAAAAAGGGACAGGGAATGATGCAGACAGGAAGAAAGTGAAACGGAGCGGAGTGGTAAAAAAAAAAAAAATGTTTCGCAGCTCAGGAGTCAGGCAGTAATAAAGCAGGGTCACTCTGCAGCCAACACCAATATCAGGACAGAGAATATCCACAGAAACATTATGGGGCATCACTCACCATCACCCTGCATATCTCCTATCTTACACACACACACACACACACACACACACACACACCCCGTGGCTCTTTCCCACAATATTACAGAGGTCTTTGTAATCTCTCTGACTGACAACTTTATTTCGAAGCTATGCACACACACACACACACACAAGCGCTCACTGCTGAGCATCATCCTGTTTGTCTGGAGATGACCCATCAGATTTGATTGACATGTTTTTAATGGACTTGGATGATAGTTTTTTACAATTGTTCTTTCTCCTTCTTCCTGTGCCACAGTTTATATAAGTACATCATGTTCTTTTTCTAGACTTAACTCACACGAGGGGCATCAATGTTACAGACGTTCTGCACTTACGATGTAAGAGTTAAAGACTTTTTATACAAAGTGAGAGCAAACAGTTTGGGTAAAAGTACATCAAATAATAATAAGTTTGTTAGATTCAAATGGCAGGTGTGTAGGAGGGGGATTATAAAAGAACTCATTGTCAAATGTTTAACTTCAAGAGCAGCAATTAAGCAAAAGAACAGAAAATTCAATTCAAATCAAATAAGATTAAACTATCTGCCTCCAAGTCAGTTTTGAGCTCTTTTCTCAGTTTTATTTGATATCTACTTACAACTCGAGACCTTGTGAGTAAAATTGATGTGGTACTGTTTTGTAATATATTTGAATTATAATATGGGAGAAATGTCACGAGACTGAGGTGAGTTTGCCCGTAAAATGTCAGACTGCAAATCTGGAAAATGCTAATATTTTAATAGGTTTTTGTGTAACAAATAAGCATCACAATCAAGTATTGTTCTAGTTGGCAAACTAAAACCAAAGAGACGGTTTTAAAAGAGCAAAAAATGCTATTAGTGAAAGTGAAAGCCACCTATTTAGATTTTTTATCTACCTCTGTCCATAGTGAACACGCTTATTATACTACTTCTTTACCAGAACCATTGAGATTTTTGGCCTGTTGCCTGCCCGAGTTAACAGGAAAGATTTGAAAGACACTGAAATGGACAATTATCTCTAATTGGCCCAAGCTACAGTATATTAGGCAAGAGGGAAAACACATTTGCTCTAGAAAGAGAAGATGTGGTCAGTAAACAGACATTGGAAACATAATTATCAACTGTAAAAATAATTCAGACATCATTAAGTGGTTTATTTGGGACCCAGAATTCATATCAGGAATTCCTGACACCAGCAACTAAAAGTCAAGGACAAAACTGCCCTGTGATGACCACTTTCAAGAGTTTTAGTAAAGTGAAAAAGAAAATGAGCCTAATTCATCAGCCAGACACAATACCTAACACTAAGGTTTAGGTTCCCCATGTGCTGCTAAAACAGCTTTACCCCATCAAAATGAGGAGTGGGTCCAGACCTCTAAAGGTGCCCTCTGGTATCTAGCACCAACATGTCAACAGCATGTGCTCCATGGATTGGACTCGTTTTCCGGCACATTGGATTGAGATCCCCAGCCCAAAATAACACCTTGGACTCTGTGATTTTCCTCAAACCATTCATTAAAAATTCTTGCATTGTGATAGGGTGCACTGTCTGAAAAAGGCCCTGCCATCGGCACGCTCATGGTAGGCATTTTGTGCCAGCAGCGAGGTCAGCACACGCACTCCTTCTGTGAGATCAGATCAGATGCGCTACAGTTTTACATCATTGAGCCTTTGGCACCCATGAGCCTGTCACTGGTTCTTCCATGAATCAGTTTTTTGCAGGTACTGATCAGTGCTTACCCAGCATACCCCAGAAGCCCAATCTGGATTTGTCAGAGTCACTCAGATGTGGTTTGAGCATGTCTGAGCAGAGATGAATACAGTAGGTGTGGTATCTAGTAAGGGGCTGTGTGATGAGACTTACAGAGGTGATTCCACCCATCCATCCATCCATCGTCCATTGTTTGTAACTGCAGACGTTGTAACTTGTGACTTTACTGTTAGTAATGTGGTCGATCGTTATTATACACGTATTGTTCATCAGTCTTACATAAACATGCTTTTCAACTCAAAATAAAATCAGGTGTTATTGTTCAGCAAAAATTCACATTTGCCTTTCCCTGGTGCCTATAGTTTCAGTTGTATAAAGATCTAAGATTGATTTATCGTAATGTGTAAGTGTGTGGAGAGCCCATGTGAACCTAAACAGGACAAACTGTTAAAATAATGGATGGACAGACGAAACTGTGACACAACGCAACCATTTACAAACAATATATTTTTGTATATTATGTGTGACTTAAAATTAAATGGGGAAAATGTACAAATTTAATTATAAACCACAGTCATGCAGCATGTAAGCAGTGTATTAATCATTATCTTTTTTACTTGTAGTGTTATTGTCATTGTCTTTAGAATTTCTTTAGAAAATTTAGAAACTTTATGAGGAAAAAACATATATACATCAGTGGTTTTAATGATGTGTCTGATCAGTGATGTATTTAGAGTTTAAAAGGTCAGTGATTAGTATGTAATGGAAATTCCCGTAGGGTTCAGAATGAGCTTGACAGAATAAACAGAGAGACAACTTTAAGAACGTTTGAGAAATTTACTGGCATATGATGATATTCACTCTATGTCAAGGTAAAATGTGGCTAAGATCTAAGTGTAGATGGATGATTGGCATTCGATGTGAGTAACACCAAACACACACACACACACATTCCAGCAAATGAAACAAAAATGGGCTGGAAAGATTTAATTTGCTTTATCAGCTCATAAAAAAAGCAATTCCATATTGAAGAGCAGTATTAGACATTGCATTGGCTCCAAAAAGCTAATCGTTACCACATATTCTGATCTTGAAGAAAACATTGCCATGTTTAGGCAAAATAGCACCTTTAGATGCATTTTAATTTATTGGATTAGGAGAAGCTTCACGCTCCAAGACATAGTTAGTTTGAAAACAGAAGAAATGCAAAACGCATGAACTAAAAATTGGTATATAGAGGAACCTCCTACAGTGGTGTTAGACAAAATATCAACTTAGCACTGGACGTATATGTCGTTGTGAGTTATTTCATCCCTGGACTAAGTTGCCATGGATTGTGAAGAATGCCTTTCATCTCGGGGTAGAAAACACTGACTGTGCTCATTGCACTCACTAGTGAACATAATAAGCCTTCATACGGACGGGCGTGAAAACCAGAGGACCTGAGAGGGCGGGAGATGAAGAATCATAGATGAGAGACAGCTTCTCAGTTTCTCCACCTGGGACTCTCTCTCTCCACCAGTAAATCCCTGAGAGAGAGAGAGAGAGAGAGAGAGTGTGTGTGTGTGTGTGTGTGTGTGCGTGTGTGTGCGTGTGTGTGCGCGCGTGTGTGTGAGCCACGCTGACGGGGAACAGGAAGACAGAACAGAACTGGAGTGTGATGCCATGAAAGAGAAAGCACATGGGTCATTTTGATGGTTATTTCGGAACATCACCATAAGGCATGTGTCAGATGGACTATTAGCCCAGAGCATATGCGCAAACACGCATCCACACACACACACACACACACCAGTGTCCATAAGTGCACACACAGACACACATCGGGTGTGTTTAAATGGCCCATGCTATGCAGTTCTGTCCTATGGGGTCTTCTTAAGTGGGTGATTATGTGTAAATGTTCATGTAATGACGTGTTGCCTTTCACTAATGTCCCCATCAAATGTTCATGGCTTCGATGGAGCTGTGTCCCCAAAGACGCCATAATGGACACTCGAAGCTCGCATTGGTCCTTGGGAACAGAAGGGTAATGTGGATGAGCAGCAGTAGGAGGTGAATCATCGAGCAGTCATCTCTGCTGTGCCTAAATCTGAATCGGCCAGGGGATTTATGCAGTGGATGGATGCTCTGTTTGGATTCCAGTTTTGGACCAGTTTCCCTGACCGTCATTAAGTTTGTTGTACATTTGCTGAAATATCCCAGCGTAACAACAACAGCAACATTTCAACACTTCCATCAATGAACATGGACCTGAGGGTTTCATGTGTGAAGAGCTGGAAAGCAAAGACGGCACAAACCTCTTTGAAAGAAATCTTTGTGCTCATTTTAGACTCATGCTTTGTCCCCATGGTACACTGCCAAAGCTCTGGCTGGTGCATGAGTTTCGACCTCTGTCAAATTTTTACAAGCCATGTAACAGGTACCAGTTGAGCTTAACCTGATCTCCTCTGTTACTTTTAAAGATGAGCAAAGGTGACGTGAAATGACTTCAGACGATTGATAGGACCCTAAAGGTCTCACAGTCCTCACATGTCGAATGTGTAATATAGTTGCCGCAAACTTGTACCACTAACATACTAATACTGAAATTTGTTCCCATCAATTTGAAGTTCTGTTTTGTAAATGACTGAATCAAAATCTACTTTAAAGTCCCTAATTATTTTCGTTCATAATGTGCTCACACGGGGCATTTTCCTTAATGAAGTTTGGTTTATTCAAATGACTATAGAATCATTAATGCACAGAAAACCTAGGGCAAATAATACTACTGTATATGAGAATCTAATAAAGGAATTTGGTGGATGAAGAATCATCTAATGGTGGAGGTAAACTTGCTATTTATCCATGCCTACGTTTAGACAAAGGCAGCATCATCAGCATCATTGTCCACATACGTCCTTGCGTAGTTTGAGTAATTCTAAAACATTTAATAGAGTATCTAAAAGGGGGCAGAGTTGGACCTAATCATCCTTGACCAACAACATCTTTTCTTCCTCATGAACTTCTGCTTTTCCACACCATAAACAGAAGGAGCGGCTGCACTTGCAGAGGTTATTGTTTAGATCATGGCGAGGAAAACGTCAATGACAATATTCAGTAAGTGGAGGGAATGTACCGTGGATGTGGGTAGTTGTGGAGAGGGACAGTACATTTTATATTATCGTTTTATATTATACGACGACGTGCACAGCGATAGTCCAAAGCAACACATTTTGTGTAGGTGTACGTATTATTATTACGCCTTGACCCTAATAGTGACATCCTGATGTGATGGTGTGTTTAGCTCGGCGTAAAAGACACTGGATACAAAGAGCATCATCACAGAGGCAGCGCTACAGCGGTATTCTCTTCAGTATGATTCAGCCCGGATGTAGTTTTTACACGTCTACCTGGGGTCTCCAGTGTGAATAAAGTCAATGTACAGTGCCTACGAGCACCAATACAGATTAAGTGTGATAGAGTTTTTGAATGGTTGTTTAAGTGCCTGCAGCGCAGTAGCATACCGGTGCTACAGAGCATCCCTTCAATTATCTTTGTCATGCACAAGGTCAGCTTTTTTAGCATTCTAACGTCAGACTCTCTAACCTAACCTCTCCAATATTCATTTCTGCTCTATCCTTGTTCATTATATTCTGCTGTTTTCCTCCAATTTCTCTTCTTCTCTTTTATCACTTTTTGAATATTTTGCACTCAGTTGCTTTTTATGAAACATTCGTATTGACTATTCAGATCAGCCAAGTTCTCTCCCAACAAGTACCCTCTACCACTGATTGAAATCTCACCATATTTATTCCACACGCACTTTAATTTTCTTTTTATGCTTCTCTGTAAACAGTTTTTTCCACAGCTCTGATACTAGATTATTCCAGTATCACAAGCTACTACCAAAAACATGCAGCATTGTGCGTGTATATTTAAACAACATGGATGTAGAGGCTATAGCATTTGATAGAAATGTGGATGTAATGCAGTATGGTGTGTATAAGCCAATCAAAACCCAGATGTACTTGCATTTACCATTTCCACAATAGAGAATGTGAAGTACGCTAAAAGGTCAATAAAAGCCTTTGCTTTTAATGCTGTTCCTCCAAGAACTGAAGCTTCTACTGGACATTCCTGGGCTGCTCTTAAATGTAAAATGTGACTGAGTATTACACAGTGAGGACCAGTAATCAGCACATGATAAATGTCTGGAATAATAATCATACAGTACAACAAAAAATTGAGAGATTGGAGTTGACTAAGAAAACACACTCATGCATCTGTTGATACCTGGAAACATATACTAAACTGGCACCAATTATTATACATGATACACGTAGGAAAAAAAGCGAATAGTAATTAAAAGCAAATAACACTGAGATGTGTGTACTATACTGTACTGTAAGTTAGTGTGTGAAGCATGAAAATCTGTACGTGGTTTTGAAAATCAATGCATTTTTTAAATAACCTGCTGAAAGATGGCACCACAAAAGCAGTGATTATCATAAAGAGCTACAAACATCTATAATTTAAACATTAAAAAGTAACAGAATTGTATTTCTTTAATAAAGGGTGAATCCTGTCGCCTAAAAATTACATCCTTTTACCATTAACCCTTCTATAGTAAGTGGTCTGCTTCATTAACGATGTCATACAGTTATTATCTGGTACATTACTGCACCCACCACCCCCCACGTCCTTTCGTCTGCAGTGTCCTTTCTTTAAATTATTAATTATTTTTTGATGTTTTTCTATATAATTCGATAGCTGTGGTAATTTGTTTGTATGTTTCTGTATAAACCTTTGTGATATGGAGGTTGTGGAGGATGGATAGTTCAACAAAGCAAAAGACTATGCCAGAGGACACTGGAGTCTGTGTCCAGTGGTTGAGCAAAATGTTACATTTGAATGTAACCCAGCCTTGTGTGATTAGTGCCTAAACCTAACCAAAGCGCTGTGTTGGGACTGCTTACAAAAGGCTTACACCATCCTACATCATGGCGCAATGGGTCCAGTTTCAACAAATGCACAGAGGAGTAGGGACAGAGATCAGTAGTCACAAAAAAGTAGTGCAGCTTGTCTTAAGGTGTGTCTTGCTCCGTAGCTAACATTGTCAACAGCCAACACCATCAACACACCCTCTCCTCAGTTGGTGCTGTGCTGGCTGCTGATGTCATTTTAGCTGTCATATTTGGAAAGGTCAACTTTACCTCGCTCCGGCACACAGCCTCTCTGGCTGAGCTGCAATTACTTACAGTCAAATGTGCACACATTCAGAGGTATTAGCATGTTTCGTCTGCATCTCTCTCTCTCTCTCGTTCTCTCTCTCTGACACACACACACGCCCCCACGCCGAACAGCCGTGGCTCCCATCTTCACAGTCCACAACACCATTGATTGGTGCAAACTCATTACTGTATAAGAGACTGAGCTTCTTTGCAAAGGAAAGCGTGTTGATCTGCTTTCAGCTCCTGCCTCTGCCACTTATAGCCAGCACCACACTTACACGTACAGCCTGACAACATGCTATTTCACTTTTCATGAAACGCAAAGAACATTTTTTTCTTGCAAGGACAGAGTGGAGGACACATTTACATTACATTAAGTCCTTTGGCAAATGTGGAAACCAGAGGTGACAGACATGCACAAACTCAATACTCAAGTACAAGTTCAAGTACTTGTACAAACCAGCCACCTGGTAAAAACAAGCTTTTACAATATCCTTGTGGTAATACTTTAGCTGTACTCAATATTCAGCACCTTAACGCCTGAGTTTGTTCATGTCATTACATTTCATTTGACTGTTGATAGTGATGGTTAGTAATTGTAGTAATAAGCGTTCCAAAAATTGCTTAAAAATTAACTTAATAAATGGTAACATTTATTAAATTAATTAGTAGTAGTAATGGTAACCAGTAATTAGTAATTACTAGTAATCAGTAATGGTAACCTTTACTCCTTGGGAACATGTGTACCTTTTCGGCCTTCAAAAGGTGAGCCTAAAGCACATTACACAGACACCACATTACACCTGTTTGACTCCGCATATTTGCTTTGGAAATTCAAATTTAGAAACAGCTATGCCGAAAATTCACTGTGCGCTCCTATTTAGAGACTCTTCCCAAAGTGGCTATTCCTTTGAAGAAAAGGTCCGGACGTTCGGTGAGACAGAAGTAATTTGAAATGTGGATCATTGTCATTATTAAAGCCTAATTTACACTGTAGGACTGACAAATTAAAAAAGCAGTTCTGCTTTTTAAATTTTTTCTAGCATGGCTAAAATATTGCATTCAATATTTCCATTTGCTAAAGACCTGACAGGCTGAGGTGTGGATGCTCGGACAATGGTGCATCTTGCTTTGATATGCAAAAGTGCCGAGGGTCACGGGAAAGTTTTCCGTTTGATGATGTAATTTGGATTGTCTCACTTTGGAGATGGAAACATTCACACACAGCCTGTGTTACAAACCACTAGCATTGAAAGCTAATAAAAAAAGAAGCTCTCAGCTTTGGTAAATGTACTGTATGATTGAGTAGCTGCCTATTTTCCATCTCTGCTGAATTGCTTGCATTAGCTTTTCAGAGGCAGGTGTTGTAACTTCTTTTCATCTTTGACAACAAAACTGCACCACACTGCACTTGATCCTTGCTGACACACCTCCTTCAGTGGCTCTGCTTCCATGTCAGCACTGTCAAGATGACAGTAAGTCACCAAAATATCACCCAAGCCAAGAAAGGATCTGTGCTTACAAAAATGAATATTTACTGATACTGACAACCTCCACTGCCACCATTTGTGTCGTGTTTGAATACAAGCTCACAGCACAAAAAGTGGCCTAATTTTCCATTCCTTCCTGTAATTTAAGTTGATAGACATGAGAGGATCAAATTAATTAGTGTTTTTTGCACAGAAGCCCTTAGTTTGGTGTCATCGGTAGAAAATGTGATAATACTAGGATGTGAAGTAAATGTGGAAGAAGCTTTCTGTGAAGAGTGTTTTCACTTTGCCTTCAGTGACAGCTGCATTCATGAGTATATATATAATGATGTTATGTCATATTTTATTTACACACCTATTCCTAAAAAAACTGTCTAACTTATTGCAGGAGTCCACATTTCCATCAAAATGTGATTTTCCTCTTGGTCTATAAGCTGCTTTTCAAACACTGTCAAATGCACAACAAAACCTCATAGGCTCTAACAAGACTAACCTACTACTTTATTCTCAGAAATGCCTCCTTCTTTCAGAAGATTCAGAAGCCTCCATCTCTCCAGGGCTTCATTATCAAGCATGACTTTTGTGCTTGTTCAGGATTTCTGACTGTGCAGCATTATTCAAATTGCAATAAGGTTTGTTAGAATTTGAATTCCCTTCTTTTGTCTCCCTTTTCACCTTCTGTCAGAGTGTGTATCAATTCCAGCCAACCCTTCGTCCCCCCCGCTCTCTCCAGGCCTCAGGTGTACTACACCGTCAGCAGCACCTGGTCACCGTTAATTATGACCTCACATGCTAATGGCACTGGAAAAGGAGGAGATTTCTTTGAAGGAAGTGCTGGTCTTCGATCCACTTCTTCCAATTACATAACTTATCGCTTTTCTTCTCTTCATTCTGTCCCTTATGAAAGTTCTAAAAGGATCTACTGACCGGTTTCTGCATTCCCTCCATGCAGCCTGATGGAGACTGTCCTTCAGTAAAATATGCCTATCTACGCCATTTTTACCTGCAGCAGAAAATATAATAAACGTAACCAAAATAAACGTAATAACCTTTACAACATTTGGCTTCTTAAACATGACACAGTCTCTTATTGTACAGTGCCTTGTAGTGACTAGCGGCTAGTCTGTCTGTAGTTTTTACAGACAGACTCAGTGACCTGAGGACACTAGTTAAACAGCAACTTTAAGCCTCATTCTGACATTTTTCCTAAAGCTAAACATCTTTCTAGTGCCCAAGCCAAACCCACATGTCTTTGTGCATATACCAAGGAAGTGATGTGAAATACTACTACAAATAAACCTCTGATAACGACTGGTTTTGTCGATACTGATACAAAAACTAAGAAGCAATAATAATAAAAAAACCTCATACCAAACACTTGAAAGTAGACGCAGCATGACCTATTTTGCAACCTGCCATTTGTGTTAATAGCCAACATATCCACATTGTGTTAACATAAAACATGATTCAGTTGCAATTTAGTTCCCTGCACAAATGTATGCATTCACAGAACATAATGTTTAGGATGCAGGTTCACTCTGACACTCATTTTAGCTTAGAGATCAGTAAATATTAATGCTAACATCACTCACATAAAGCAATGCTGATTTTCAATTACATACATTCTGGTAAACTGTGTGGTAGATTTGCACCCCTCAGTAAAAATGTAATCGTGTTACTAAATAAAAACTGTCACACAGAGAGAGAATGACAGATTGGAAAAACTATGAGTTGATATAGCAAAATAGAAAAAGGAAATAATGGCAACCACAAATAGCCATCAGCAATTCGGCCTGACATATTAAAGATTCATTCCTTTAAAGTTTTAAACATTGTAGGTCATCAACATTGTTTAACATCTTCAGTTTCTCCTCACTGAGAAACTTTTTTGCAGCTAATACACTTGCCAGAATCAGAATTCATTTGTTATGATTGTTCTATTTTTGTTCACATCCCCCCACGTACACATCACGCTTTACTTCTTCTTAGGTGACAAGTTACTAATTGCTTTACGTTCCTGAGTGGGTGTGAAGATGTAATTTTCTGCTTGTGATGTGTATACAGGTGACGCTGGTTCGTTTGCAAAGGACACTAAATATTAAACTAAATTTAGAGCTTCACACTCACGATTATGCACAAAAACATGAATGTTGGTCTTCCTGTATTTGTGAGAACACAACATCAGCCATAGCCTCTAACCCCAAAACTTAACAATCACAACTAAATGCAGAAGAGAAAGGAAGATCAGTGTGAGTCACTCAGCACAGAATCTATGCGTGTTTGCCAAAAATGGCTTAGGTTGGTTATTTTATTTTGTTGAGGCGTATAACACCTCTGTGGAACAGCAATGTGTGTTAATGCATATTCTCTTTTGGATTTAGAAGAAAGAGACAGAGGCAGATGTGCCAATTGCTTCTTTACTTGAAGACAAGAGTTTAAAGAAAGGATGAAAAGATGGGAAAGGAAAGAAATAATAAACACAAGGGAAGGGAAAAGAGGACGATGGACAGAACCCAGGTGAAAAAAGGAAGAATAATGTGTAATGTACCTGGAAGAAGCAAAATTAAAATAATTAAAGATAAGAACAAGAGAAAATGAAAGATAAACAATTATTGTAAGAGGATCACATTGTTTGTGTGTGCTAGTCTGATCAAATACTGCATTGTCGCATAGTTATTGTTAAAGTAGCCAATATTTATTTTTTCTTATAAATTTGCACAAATATTAATATCCAGAAAATATTTTTTACTAGGGTGACATATATGATTTAGATAATACTCTACTATCACATCAATTGTAGGAGAATATAGAGACTGTAGATAAACTGTAAAAGAACATGTTTTGTAAAGACGATATCGTGATTTCTGTATTTTTTTTGTTTTAACACCTGCAGCTACACACACACACACACACACAGAGATAAGGACCACATGTCAAACACAAAATGTGCTGCTGGTGGACATAACTGCCACCCGTACAATGTACACAGTTATAATTTTCGTGTAGAGGTGGCGTGAGCGTTGGATTTATCACACCGTGTTAGGGCTGAAGTTTTTATGTCTCTTTGTGTTTTTGTTTTTACATATCTCAATTTGTCATTCAGTGTTTTACATTGGACAGAGAGAGTTCTCTTCTTGTTCTGAACACTACGCTGTGGGTGTTTCAATTCAATTCAAAAAGTGGAGAGAGAAAAGAACAGAGCAACGAAAGCAACAACAAAGAATTTGGGCAGGTTAGTAGGACCAGTAGCTGTGAATTGGAAGACACACAGCACCAAATCTGGGGACACCTGAAGACAGGGACAGAGAGAGGGGGACAGAGAGGGAGAAAGACGACTACGGGACAAATAAGATACAGAGATAATGTCATACAGTGGTGACATTATAAATGTGGGGTGAGAGGAGAGAATGAAGAGAAAAGGAAAGTGTCTCCCAGCAGTCTAAGCCTATAGCAGCATGACTATAACCAACTATAAGCTTTATCGAAGAGGAAGGTTTTGAGCCTAGTCTTAAAAGTAGAGAGGGTGTCTGCTTCCTGAATCTGGACTGGGAGCTGGTTCCACAGGAGAGGAGCTTGATAGCTAAAGGCTCTGCCTCCGATTCTACTTTTGGAAATTCTGGGAACCATAAGGAGGCCTCCATTTTGGGACCGAAGTGGTCTAGTAGGATGATATGGTACAAGGAGATCTTTTAGATATGATGGAGCTTGACTGTTTAGAGGGTTAGGGTTAGGTACACGTAAGAAGAAGGGTTTTAAATTCTATTCTATATTTAATGGGAAGCCAATGGAGAGAAGCTAATAAAGGTGAAATATGATCTCTCTTACCAATCCCAGTCAGCAATCTTGCTGCAGCATTTTCGATTAATTGAACGCTTTTGTGAGAGTTACTGGGGCAGCCTGAAAGTCGAGAATTACAGTAGTCCAATCTAGAAGTAACAAATGCATGGACCAGTTTTTCAACATCACTTTGAGAGAGGATGCTCCTAATTTTGGCAATGTTTCTTACGTGGAAGAAGGCTGTTCTAGAGATTTGTTTTATGTGTGAGGTAAATGACAAATCCTGGTCAAAAATGACTCAGAGATTCCTTGCAGTACTACTGGGGGCAAGAGTCATGTCATCTAAAGTAGCGATATGCTTAGAAAACATGCTTAGACTTTTAGAAGAGTTAGAAGAGTTTAGAAGAAGGAAGTATACGTCATCCAGTCCCTGTAGTTTGATTAATTGGTTTGTTTCTTCAGGTTTCATAGATAGATATAACTGCATGTCATCAGCGTAGCAGTGAAAATTTAGTGTGTGTTTTCTAATAATGTTGACAAGGGGAGACATATATAGAGTAAAGAGTATTGGTCCTAACACAGAGCCTTGTGGAACTCCATAACTAACTTTTGTGTATGTGGAAGATACATCATTAACTTGAACAAATTGGAATCCATCTGATAGATACGATTTAAACCAATTTAGTGCAGTTCCTTTAATTTCAATTAAATGTTCTAGTCTCTGTAATAATTATTCAATGGTGTCAAATGCAGCACTAAGATCTAGCAGAACTAGTATAGAGACAAGACCATTATCTGAAGCCAGAAGGAGATTGTTGGTGACTTTAATCAGTGCGCTATGATGAACTCTAAATCCTGACTGAAATTCTTCAAACAAGTCGTTTCTGCGCAGGTGGTCACATAATTGCTTTACAATTACTTTTTCAAGTATTTTAGAAATAAAGGAGAGATTGGATATTCGTCTGTAATTGGCTAAGACACCTGGATCCAGACAAGGTTTTTTAAGTAGAGGTTTGATTACAGCTACCTTATAGGCCTTTGGTACATATCCTGTTTGTAAAGATAGATTAATGATGTCTAATACAAACGTGTCTAATAAGGGTAGAGCATCTTTGAGCAGTCTAACTGGAATAGGGTCTAGCAGACATGTTGTTGGTTTAAATGCCATAATAGTTGAAGTTAACTCTGCAAGATCTATGGGCACCAAGCAGTCTAAAAGGGACTGAGGACTTACTGATGATTCTAATCTGTTGTATTTGTGGGGAGGGTCTGGTGAATTTTATTTCTAATAGCTACGATTTTTTTGTGAAGAAGGTCATGAAGTCATTGCTGCATAGCGTTGAGGGAATACTAGTCTCAACTGAACTATGGCTCTTAGTCAGCCTGGCTACAGTGCTGAAAAGAAACCGGGGGTTGTTCTTGTTTTCCTCTATTAGAGATGAATAATATGCTTTTCTGGTTTTACGGAGTGCTAATTTGTATAAGTATAAACTCTTTTTCCAGGCTAAACTTGATTCTTGTGAGTGAGTGGAACACAACTTCCTTTCTAGTCTTCGTGACGCCTGCTTTAAATTGTGGGTTTGCGAGCTATACAGAGATCGCCTGTTACTGCTTTCTTTTTTAGAGGGCCAACACTATCAAGTATGGAACGTAAAGATGCTGCATAATTATCAGTAAGGTAATCAACTTGTACAGGAGTACAGTTAATGAGGCTACTCTCAGTTATATCGGTAAATGTTGAAGTAAATGATGAAGGGATCATTTCCTTAAATTTGTTCACAGTGTTTTCAGATAAACACCTACTGAAGCAAAACTTTTTCTAGCTGCTGTGTAGTCCATTAAATTAAATTCAAATGTTATTAGAAAATGGTCAGAGAGAAGAGAATTATGAGGAAATACTGTTAGTTTATCAATTTCAATGCCATATGTAAGGACAAGGTCTAGGGTGTGACTAAAACAATGAGTGGGTTCTTTTACATTTTGAGAGAAACCAATTGAATCTAATAATGAAGAAAGGGCGTGTTGAGGGAGTTACTGTCAGCATCTACATGAATGTTATAATCACCCACTATGACGACTTTATCTGTACTGGGAAAAAGTTTCTCTTTTCTTTCACTTTGCACTTGTTTTGCCAAATAATACACTGATTTCCATCATTTTTTCCCTCAGATGAGCTTGACATCATCTTCATAATAACACTGACAGGAGAATAACCTCAATTGTTTGGTTTATCTTAATGAAACAATCAATTAATTTTCACATAAGCATAATTAATTAAAATTTTATTTTGCAGATGCTCTGAAAAGTTCTGCTCTGATAATACTAAAATGTCACAATGCCAGTGTTTCAAAAATGAGCAGTTTTGTTTATTTGTAGAGAATGAGCCTATTTACCATTTTTAGTTTAGTTGTATTTATAAAACTGACAGACACATGTTTTTCAGGCCATGTTTTGCAGCCGTTTTTGTCCAGAAATAAAAAGAATTGAAATTATTTTTTTAAAAAGCAAAATGGTGCATTTCACAGCACGCTATTGCAAAACTGTACATTTATGCGCATCATTGCACAGTGTAAAACAGCAGTGCAGGTATGGAGTGTGAGTGCTGTGTGTGTTTATTAGCCATCAGTGTCTGTGACAGTGGGTGGGGGTAGGAGTATTTCACAACAGCTGGAAATATTCTCCTATCTGTGGTGTCTCAGCCTACATCCTGTAAAACGCCACCTGTAGAGAGAGATTTCCTGTCCCACTGGATGGAAACTACACGGTGACCCTCTGGTCAGGATGCTCTGGCCTGTGTGAGTGGTCAGTTCAGTTTAGCTTTTTTCAGCTTCCTAATGAAATAGATCTGCTGCTGGGCTCACCCAGGATCTCAAAGCTTGGTACAACCCACCGCACCTCTGTTTCATTTATGGACAGCAGTTGCACAGTGGGAAGCCTTTTTTTTATTCAATGCCAGAAAATGGTTCCTTGTTGTTGATGAATATCAGGACGGTTGTGTCAATTGCAAATGTATAACTGAAACTATTGGGAACATAGCGTGACTGAGCAAGTATTGCAAGGTCATTCAATTACCTGTCAAGAGCATCTCAAAAACCAAGGTGTCCTCAGGTACATAATCTAATGATGTCACAGCACAAACAAATTCGCAAGGTTAGTGTCTAAACAACTTCCCAGAGTTTCCTACATAACCCAGAGCTATTCATGACTTTCACAGAGTCAGCCACGTAACTCAGTAAGCTCAGTGCAGTGTACACACAAGCTTGGTACAAGCACAGACACAATTTACTGGAAAAAACACTGAAATATGCTGAGTGTATTCTCTGACTGAAAACGTTGTCTGAGTTTACACGTAGCCAAGCTTTGCTGACAAGGTTTCAGGACCAACTAAAATAGAAACAACATCATAAGTCGATACATCTGATGAAATGTTCTCTAGTCGTTTTTTTTGGCCACTGGATGCAACAGTGTAATATTTACTTCCTGAATCGTGCTCTCATAAAGCTTTAGAAGAAACCAAAGTCTTACTCTTTGACCCTGTACAATGGCATGTTTTTTTTTCTTCTATTTTGCAGTGTGCATATGCATTACTTCATTACATATGCAGGTATACTGGTATGGGAGCTGGGGGGCCAGCATTAGTACGTTGCTGTGGCATCGTGCCGGAGATGAACTGCCACCTGTGCGAGTTTCCCAGACATATGGGTTTTGGTGTAGCTCGATGATTGGGCCAGCGAGTGCAGGTTAAGAAGAGTTGCAGTAAAAGCCAGAGATTAATTGGAACTGGAGATAGTGTGAGCCATCTGCTCAATCTGTCTGTCTGTAAGTAGCATCCCCACCCCTTCTGTCTCTGCGCTGCTGAAGAAAAGAGAAGCAGACAATACAGATGGTCCTAAGAAATGGATTTGCATTGTTCCATAATAGACTTGAAGCTTTGACCTTTTTCCGCTCTGACAGAACTCAGACCTGACTGGGAGCCAGCACTGTGACTTAGTGGTTTGCACTGTCATCTCTCTCTGTCTCTAAGGTGTAATTCACTGCTAAACAGTGTAGTCGGTGCACCATTCATACATACTGAGACCTTAGAGAATCTGTTGGTCCAGTTTCTCTGCAATGTTAGCCTGCGAGACAGTTTTCTGGTTTAAACTGGTTAAAAGGGAAGAGAAGGAAATTGCATAAGATGGTTGATATTTAAACCCAAATACAGCCAAACAAAAACACCCCTCCCTTCACTGCTCCGTCTGTGCCCGCAAGAACTCCTGTTGGCGGCTGGACATGACGTGATATTAGCTACTGGGGAAAGAGCTGATCCAATCGACAGTACATAATTATACAAAACTTTATTAATAAACTTTTCTTCTGTGCACTGCATGGGGCAACTGATGCGCAGTAGGTAGCACGGCCGTCCACCAATCCTGTAGTTGTTAGTTTGATCCCCCATTTCTTCGGGTCAGATGTCAAAGTGTTGTTGAGCTCATAAATTCAACAGTGTTTCGAAAAATGTAAAACGTTAAATCAAGTTGTGCCTGCTGTGCTTGCTGATTGAGCGGATTTTCACACCTGAGGACGCTTCTCACTTGGGTGTCCTCCTGCTGTGAGTTGCATGTCTGCCAGGCCACCCCGGATAATGTCAGAGGCTAAATTCTACTAACGTTTGAAAATGTTCATGTCTCAAACAGGCTTCTGTTATACTTGGTAGATGTTAATGTCCACTAGGGGGCAGTGTCACATTTTGCAGACCACTATTGACTGATAAAACAGAATAAAATTAGAAGCGGAAAAAAAAAAAAAACACCCCGGCATAAACTAATCACTTCATTTGATTGGGGAATGAAGAAGAGCCTAGAGATGAAAACAGCCAAGCTGTGTTAATAATCTGTAACATTTTCTGTTTACTTTTCATGTGTAAAATGAATTCTATTGGTGAAAGGTCTGGACTGCAGACAGGTCAAACTGTTGTGATGGATGTAGTATGCGGTTTAGCACTGTCTTGCTAAAATATGCATATTTGAAATATGAAATAAGATGCTAACATCATAGGCACAAATTCTTTTAGTGCCGTCTGAGGTACGAAAGACCACGCACATGCAGTTTTTGACTTTCGGCCTTGCCCCTAGCATACAGACTTTCCTCTTGATTCTGTGAATCTTTGGATTATATTATACATTGTAGATGGTGGGACAAGTCACAATTTTATGTTGATAAACATTTGTCTGAAATTATGAAATTGAAAATATGAAACAATTTTTTGTTGCAACCTGTCACAGATTGGTGAACCTTTGGCCATCTTTACATTTAAGAGGCTCTGCCTCTCTGAAATCCCAGTTAACCTGTAGTAATTAGTTGTCAAATGCTCCTGCATGGTTTTTGATTTATGGCACTTTTCCAGCCTTTCGTTCCCCTTTTTCCAACTTTTGATTTGTGTTGCTGGTAAATGGTAAAATGTCTCTACTGAATAAAATTTGGGTTGATGGGATTTAAAAATCATTGGATGTTTTTATTAACATTTTACACGTCCTCCCAACGTTTTTGTAATTAGGGTTGCGCTATGGAAATGCGAATGGCTGTCTGGCACACATGAGTGGGACTGATTCGAGTATGACCTTCTACCAGCATGTCCGCTGCCTAATAAGCATCAGATGAAAGAGATCAAACCTGGCCTCCATGTTTGAGACCCTGCCCCCTGAGGTTCCTGTCCCCTCAGTTGCAGCAAAATTGGAACAGCCAGTCAGCCAAAGAAGTTCAGTGATAGGGACACACGGGACACCTCACAGAGGGTATTAAGTTCTACAAATTCACACCCTTGTTTGAAGTCAAGTATCGGAGTGTCTGATAGCCAGCCCCCTCCTGACAACAGGCCTACCAGCCATTGACCAGCCTAGCTACTTTAGCCTGCCCCATCAGGAGCTTGCCAGTTACAACAAGCAGGTTGAACAGAATGGGATGGCAGATCCACTCACTGCTGTGAAAGTGCTGTCTTCCAGTTCTTACTGGATAGATTTAGTTTTGTTGGTGCAGCCATCCTCACAGTGGCAATGTCTTCCTTTCCCAAAAGGTTGGTGTTGGATTCCTATGTAGAACATTCCTGGTCCTGAGCAGCTTGGCACCTTGTATTGCAAAGACAATTTGTGCAGGTATTATCCTGTTTGTCCAACTATCAGATCGCTTTAAATGGCACTTTGTTGTGTTTTCATTACTGTAAGATCACCATAGAATACATTTTATTTTGTTAATATGTAGTTTCTGCTTTTGTGGTTTGCTTATTTTTACCCATTGACAGAATGTCCAGTGATTTTGACCGTTGTTCAGTGTGCCCATGTTGTGTCTTTACATGTGTGCAGTAAAAACAAATGCTACAGAAATGTTCAGATAAATGTGTAGAGTTTGGAAAGTGTATTAATTTATACTTTTTTTTCACTAGGGTAGGTTTGTCATTTGGTTCTGGGAAATATGCATCATACTGAATTTTTAAAATGCCAAATAGAACTGAATCAACAACCAGATTGCATATTTTGTAATGGCCAAAGTGGCAGCCATGACTCTGAAATCAGCCTTTATTATAATACCAGACTTTAATTACAGTAAGTTCCCTGCAAACAGGCCAAATTAGCCCTCACATCTTAACCCATAAAAGCTGCAGCGTCACTGGGGCTCCAGTTTTTATGAAATGTTTGTTGAACTAAGCCTCTGCCCCGCAATAATGTAGTGCAACAGTGTCATCACTCAGAGCAGAAATCTTTATCAAACATGCTGAAATTCAGGGTCATTCACAAACCACTGAAGCCAGTCAGAATGGTTATGTGGCTACTTCATCTTTCCTTGTTTCTGCTTGGGAAATTGTTCCTCTCCTCCCCGCTCCCACTCTACCTCGAACCTCTCATCACTCTTTTAATTCTCCTCCCCTTTAAGCGATCCTCATGTTGTAAAGGGAAAGATTTGACACATTCTTCTTTCTTCAAGCAAGAATTAAAAACAGCTCTGCTTTTGTGAGGAGAGGGAAAAAAGGATGTCTTTCCCTTCACGAATGTGATTTTAATGGAATTATTCATAAAGGTTGATCTTTCACAGGGATTTTGGAGGCTGAAAAGGCTGGTAATCTGTTTCCGACAATTTGATATCTATGCTGCACATTCTGGCTTCTCAGTTCTACCTGGAAAGCACTTCTCGAGGATTCCAAGGCACACTAATGCACATTAGGGCTGTTATGTCTTCCTCATTGAATAGGTATTGACAGTACGGCAGAAACATTTTAAAGATCATGCATATTCATATTTCGCTCTGACTTTCAGTCCTGATATACAGCTTCCATCCATTATGATAAGACATGACACTACTACAGCCTTTAATACTAATACTACAGGGTTACCTTTATTATTTCCCAAAACAACAGTGGTACAAATACAAACACCACTTATTTGCACCATTCATTTCTCAACAATGGACAGGTGACTAATTTACTTTGCTTAATTTTCTATTTCTCTATTTTTGTCAAAAATTAACAGAATCACACACTGCTCTCTGCACCTTCAAGGTCCACAACAAGCTGTGGGTCACTAATGCAGTTGACAATCAGTATGACGGTTTTCACTTCACTTACTGATTGATAACTTTGTGGAGCAGGGACTAAGTTGCTGTGAGTGAGTTGTGTTCTGTAAGAATGGGATGTCCTGACTTTGTAGCCCCACATATGCCTTAAATATGTTGTTAATTGGCTGCAGCTTTAACTGCTCTCTCATTGAAAGCAAACTTATTTGTGTCCATTGAGGTCAAACCCGTAAATGATCAGCCATTATTAGATCAAAACTAACGGAAACAGACCAAATCTTAACTTCTCCAGAAGCAGAAAACTTTCTAGCTACTGTGAAGTTCAGAACAAATGCAACTTTGCAATTAAGTTGTATTAATATGGGTGACAGCAGAGGAAACGACACCCGTACACAACAGTTTTCCAAATACAGAACAAAATGGAGAAGAAAGGTGTTGACTGCTTGTCAAAATCAGACAGTCAAGAGAGGAATTCACACAGATTTGGTCTTATGACTCAAAACTTACTGGACGCTGCTTGAATGTGCAGATGGACAGTGACTCCAACAGGACAATGAAGACATACAACACACTGTATTTTTCACTTTTTGAGATGATTTTTTTGGCATATTCACAGTATACTCACAGTTAACTTGACATTATGACCAATATTCTGTGTTTTGAGACCTTATGATAAATGTATAAATGTGTTTATTTTTTTGGCAATTTCAGACTCCCACAGTGGATCAGTTGTCCCCCTGGGTTTAGCTGATGTTTCGTCCATGGAGGCCCACAGTTTTATCTTGAGACATTTAGACTGAAGCTTGGTGCTTCCATTGTTCAGAGTGTCAGTGCTGTGTGCTTTGAAATGGACAGAATATTGCATATTTATCATGCTGGAGTTGAATATTGCCGCTTGTGTTTTGAAATCTGGAGTTTGGAGTGTGTTCACTGGCGGGTAACTGGTGTGTGCGTGTGTGTATGTGGGCGTGCCAAACAGTGTGTAATGAGAGGCTGAATAACAAAGTATCAACATGGGGTCTGCTTTTCACAAAGCCAGAAGTAGCCTTTTCCAAACACACACACGCCACGATGGGTGAGGCTTATTGGTATTCACACTGGCACCACACTGGGCTCCCTAAAGTCAGCTTTACACCTGCTACCCATGTGGGTGTTCAGAGCAAGTTTGCGATGCCTCACCCAGGAAATTGAAAAACACTTCTAATCCGACCTCTCAGGAGTAAACACACATAACTGTACACACACACTAAAGCTGGCTTAGCATTTGATACTGTAAATGCACAAAGTGAAAAATATAGGACTACGATGACAACACAACATTTTTTCTGACATGACCAGACACACATTAACACATATAACTGCAGTCACACACCCTCTGCTCCATCTGTTTAACTGGCTCCCAACAGAGTGAATGAATTCTGATTCATAATCTCTTACTGCCCACCAGCTACTACAGCACCAGCTGATTGTCTCAGTCTGCCTCTATTGTCTGACTCGTTTTTACACCGTGTGTGTGTGTGGGTGTGTGTAGGTGAAGTTAGGAGAGGCTACCATGCACTGCAACCAAATACCACTTACCTCTACCTGTCATCTCCAAACACTGATGAATGGACCCAGCTACCTGCTGATAAGTGTGTGCGCACACACACACAAACTCTGCACACCAGCAAAAGCCTACAGGTGAACATTGGCAAACAGGGAAAAAAATTAAGGGATCTTTTATATTCCAAATGTATTCCCAACAAAAATTTGAGATTCTGATATATAATAAAACCTCAAGAATCCTAAATTGCTCATTAAAATACATTTTTCAACTCTGATATAGTCCAACCAATTGATGTATGTGATCAGCGTTACTGTACATTTGTTAATTGATCAATTTGGCATGACAGATGACTCTAAATGAGAAAGAGCAAGGCTACAGAATGCACATCCCACAAAACAAGCCTTTTGATATCACTATCACTGTTATATAGAATTAAATTAACCATAAATGTAATTCTATTAATATATATATTCTCTTTTCTAATGGGTGCCATCCCAACCACAGAATGGACGAAGATGAAACAAGCAGTCCTCCAACTTTAATCCTCAAAACTTTGTTTGTAGCTACCCTCTCATTCGAATCAGAGAAGCACTTGTTGAAATAACGCCACCATGAAACGAGGCAGGCATCTGATGAAACTGCACTGAAAAACAGGCATGGGTGCCCCTTACAGGGGAGCCACAATGGTGCCAGTTTCATGCTCATTTTTAGCTCTAAACAGGATAAAATGTTAAATTTGTGGGATTTAAAATGTACAACACACTTGATTAGTTAGGATTTAGCACAAAAATATTGGGGCTTGGGGAGGTAAGTGTCAGGCATAATCAGGAAGTACGGATTGCACATGAGTGTTGCAATAACAATAACAGTTTTCTTGCACTGAACTCGAACCCTGATCTACTATGTTTTGTCAACATCCACCAACCCAATCTAGTTCGTAACACACTCCAACAGCTCTAAATTCTGCGTCATAATGCCACACTCACTACTGCCACCAAGTGGTAACACAATCCAGACACAGGTCGCTTTGTACGGCACTATTTGTTACCCTGGAAACAACTGCTTCTGGTATTGATGTTGCAGGTGCACTTTGGTTGCAGTATTGGACATTGGAGCATCACCTTTTGATGCAACATTTATGACTACATCCAAAAACTGCATTAGGATTAGTCAAAACAACTGCAGGATAAGTTTACGTTAAGACACAACTACAGTTGGGTTAGGCACAGATCAGGGTAAAATTAAGTTAGAAGAAAAATTGCATAACTATCTATGGTAAGCACGAGGGCCACATTGGGAAACAATCATGATTAAAGCACACAACATCTCACACTGGAGTGGAAATCAGGTCAACTGTGGAAAAGTCCTATGTCTTGATGCACCATCCACTAACACTTCCCCCTTCCTATGAGACTTTCTGTCTTCATGGTTTACGTCACTGACTTAGATGCCACATATTGAAGCGTTTCTATTTTAACCGCGCTGAGACTTAAGGGTTTGCATATAACGTAGCGCTTTTTGACGCCTCAGGAATGGCTCGGGAAAAGGCAGGTCTAATATAATACTGGTAAGATGTATATTGCTTTGACAATAATTCCAAAGAGATATCTTTTATTTTATAAATATATTGTCTAGCAGGTAATGCTACTCTGGTGAACCCCCGCTTCCCACAGCTATGCAGTCATGACTAGTTGCAGTCAAGTGCACTAATTTAAGATGTTGCAAATGTAGATGCTTCGACACGTAGGAACAGAACAAGGCAGAACAGGAAAATCATCCACTGTCTAGTGAGTTTACAAAAAAGAACACAACATTTTTAATTCTGCCAGCCAATGGCAGCATCAGAAGATGTTAAAATGGCAGCATGAGAAGATGTTAAAATCATCCTACACTGTGGAGTGATCTCTGTAGCTTTCTGGCTTGCAAAAGAATTATTTATTAAATAAGAGAATTATTCTGTCTGCATTCATACCTATAGCTCAAAGACAACACTGATACCATGACAGAATACACAGTGTAAATTCAGCAGTCAGTTTAACAGAATGCTTATCAATCTCCCTATGCTTGCTGTTTATTTTCATTTTACCCAGAACATGTGTAAAGTTACGTTGCTCTAATTGACTCAATGGAAGTACAAGGTAGTTTAGGGCTGAGCAGGCCTGACTAATTGTTTATTGGCTGCAGAATTGTAGGGAGAGTAAAGGGAACTGAGCACTGACACACTTTATTCCTAGTCCGTTTTGATTCCTGTCACAATGGTCTAAACTTTGAAGAACATGATTAGTGATTCATTAATCAAGTATAGGATGTTTGTACCACCACAACGTGTATATATTACAGTTTGACAACATCTAGTGGCTGTTGTGACTTTACAGAGGTGCATGGATGGTCCACCATTTTGGTGCCTGGTGCCATAAGATGTGTCATTTCAAAAGACATCTGTCTCCGGACAAGGGGGAGCTATTTCATCAAATGAGAGACCAGGGACAGATGACAAATGACAATATGTTTGATAAGGTGGAGACATATTAGAGGTAGCCATAAAGTTTAATGTTCAGTATATTTAGCTATTTGTTGTTAGTGGTTGCATCATTGAGTTTCCAACCTAACAAAAATAAAAAAAATGTCTCATTTTATTTATTTTGGAATGTTCATATTCTATTTGCAAAGTATTAATTTTTCTTTTCATTTTGTCAGGTTTTTAGAAGAAAACATTGTCTGCCTCTGTTGCAACAATGATGAAATTGTATATCTATCAGTAGCCACCACATACATTTATATTCCTTTGAGTAGTTGGAGCATCAGTCAGTGCATTCATGCAATAAAACAAGTGTTTGTGTATTGTGACCTTTGTAACCAAATAAACATTTTTAAAGCTACCTTCATTTTGATTCTCTGGGTTTTTGTTGTGACTTCATTTCAGTCTGCAGTGATTCAGGATGGTTTTGCAATGCAAAAGCAATAAAATAACTAATTTGTGAAAGCATGTGGTGCGGTTTAAATTTATTCTTACTATTCTGCTTTTAACTTAGAACAGAACCAGTGCTCATGGCTTGGGCAGAACACATTTAGGTGACATCATTTTTTGAAAAATCAACTACAATTTCTGTCTCATTGTTGTATGCCTCCACTAACCAGTCAAGTAGCATTTTACATGCATGTCTTACATGCATGTCTCAGTTTATCATCAGTTTTCAAGCAGAAATCACATTCTCACGAAGGGAATAGAGTCAACTAGGAAGCGAGTGGGGAGAAGAGTGGGTTTTGGAGGCAGATTAGGCAAAATCCAGATGGTTAAATTTTAACCTTGGCCACAGGTGTCTGGTGGTCCAGTGGATTAAGTTACATACAATGTAATTGCAAAGTGTCCCTATTTGCATGTTAATCTTCTCTCTTTCTGAAAGAATTTTCCATTTATCACTTCATTGTCCATTATTAATAAAGGCGCAAAATGGCCTGCAAAAACAGTAACAGGGATTACCATCTGGACAATAGGAGCTCCCTAAACTCGACCTCGACCTTATTTCCTAAAGCTTGAGTTATACTCCTGCATTTTGCACATACAGGAATATATGTGGATTACTGTACATTTAGCGACTTCTGCATGTGTGTTCTGGTTACTTTCCCAACAAATATTGAGGGGTAATTTACTAAGGTAACAGCATAAAAACAGAGCAGAAATGTAATGTTGCTACACAGTAAACTAATCACTATACAAAATTTTTTGACTGGAGGAAAAAAAGGAAAGGAGAACAAAACAAGGCAAGGTGTTTATATATTCCAAATTCTTCTGCTAGCTGCTCCATCCTCCTTTTTGTTTTTTCCCTTTTTTCTGTATGTGTAGGCAGTAACTCAAGTAGGAAATGACGCCTCTTGAGTATTCAGATTATTCCAACTGCATATTTATTCCTGAGTGTATATATGCATTTATTAGTATTTTTAAAGAGAATATGTTAATGCCCTGCAGCAGTCAGCCAGTCAGTCAGCCTTACTGTGTATAAGCTCCTCGCAGAACTAAGAAAGAAGGTCAAGAACACATCTACCAAACATAAGGTCCATTCCCAGACGTCCAACCAGACCCCTAAATAACAGCAAAGCCCTGCTGGGGACGTATTCAATCACTCATAAACACATATGAACACGCACACACGCTAGAGTGCAGCATACCAAGACAGGGTTTAGCTCAGCTCCCAGTCTGTGAGAATCATAATCAAAATCCATCATCTCCACATGCAGGGCAACAGAGCAGAGAGGAACTAGCTCATAGCCAATTTCAGTGAGTATATACAGTATATGTGTGTGCGTGCAAGTGTGGGTGAAAGTGCTAAGTTCCTTCACTGCTGTAGCAGGTCCATCATTATTTGGGAACCATATTCCCAAATGACATGCTCTCCACTTCTTGTGTCAAAAAGAAATTGTGACAGACAGCAGTGCACGCAGCAACCAGTTGCCTTTGAAGGGATTACAGAGGTATTGTTCTTTAGTCTTCACACGGCAGACCACAGCTGACAGCAAAGTAGCAGATGCATTCAGAAGTTGCATAAAAGCATGAAAAAGCAGGATATCGAAACTGTGCACCAAGCAACATTTGCTTACTATTTTCTCACCACAGACTCTTTCCAGCAACATGTTCCAGAAACAATATTGCCCAATACTGAGCTAGTTTTGAAGAAAAACACACACTATACATTTTATTCTAAATTATTTTGGTTAAGATCAAATATTAGTACACTGAAAATCCATGATGTAAACAAAATGATGCTCAACCAACTAAAACGTACCCACAAGCCAAAGCTCGTCAGACAAGCTTTAACCTATAGGATGACGCTTTCTCCAAGCTGGTCATGTGTTAAAAGTATAACTTATTGTATTGTTCTGCTGCCATCTGTAGCAGTGAGAACAGTGGAGGTTGGCACACCGCTCCCTTCCCCTAGTCATTACAGAGCACATGACAGTGTTCGCTCTAATTGCTTAATGGCTGCTTTGTTAGTTTTGGATCTCTTTTGATAATCTAATGTTACTTTATGAATTGCCTGAATGAAGGAACAGCAGTAACTTTTTAATTTTGAACTGTAAATTAATGTTTTGTTTCCAAGCCAACTAGCCTTTTCGATTGCTAAATAGACAGTGTTCCTTCGGCACTAGTCATTAAAATATGTCAAATAAAATACATGTCTCTTTACAGTTGTTTTTGCTCTAGTAAAATTGGATGATTTGAGATAAGTTGTTTTTTCCTCTATTAATTATAATGTTGCCTATGAGTTACAATAGAATACAATCAGTCACAACCAGGTTGTCAAGCATCAGACAAATGCCAGAACACAGGTTGGTGTGTACTTGTGCTGAATTAATGCTGTCTGACCTGCACTACATGCAGTAGACCTGACCAAGAAAACCCAAACACGCAAGACATGAGTTAATCATTTATCTCCAATGAACATTTTTGCCCTATCTGCCAAGAACTGAACAAACCCATCTTCAACAAATGGACTGCAGCAGGCTGTAGGCTTATCAGGAGAGGCTGGACACTTCGCCTGGGGCTCAGGGATAGCTCTCTATTTTGACCTTTAACCTTTCACAATATCACACACACACACACAGTAATACAACAGCCAAAAACAGGCAGCACTGGTGGCCTTCAGATACACCACATCTCCTGCAGCTTCTGACTCTCTCATTTGTCTGCAGATAAACAACAACAACAAAAAAACACATGAATAAATTAGTGAAGAGGGATGGGAAAGATAGATTTTAAACGCTTTAATGGATTTTAATTAAATGAATAATAATTAAGGATAAAAATAATAAAAAATTACATTGCAGCATGTATGCAGGCAAAGGCCACCTCGACATTTTAAAACATACATGGAAAATGTCTTGTTACAGATGAAATTAAAGAAATTAATTTTTTGGGAAGAACCATCAGCAGATGGTGTAAAAAAGAAAACATCACCCCAACAGTGAAGTATTTTGGAGGAAGCATCATAATACAGGGCTGCTTTGCTGGCTGTGGCACTGCACCTTTGCTATTACAAAGGGAAAAAATTAATTTCCAAATTTTTCAAGGCACCATAATATCATGGTGGGTGTCTGCAGCTGAAGCTCAGTGTTAATGGTCATTGTTCTGATCGCCAAGCTTCTTCTGAAGTAAATATAGCACAGAATGGCTTCAGAGACATATAATCCAACTTTTGGAGTGTCAGAACTCAGACCTCAACAACAGACTTGGTGTTGAGTGAGGTCAGGAGAACTTCTCAGTAGAGGTTCAACCAGTTATTAATGGACTTTTTCCACCATCACTTTGTATGTTTATGGGTGCGTTAAACAAAGACATGAAGAACAACCAACATCTAAACATTTTCTAAACCTGCAGTACTTGTAGTCCCAGAATGGCCGGGTGTCTTGCTCTGGCTATATCTTTTGCTCTACCCATTGAGGATTGCTACCAAGTTGCTAGAAAATACCTGCCATGAAAGATCATCCTGTGTTTTATACAAATATTTTCTTTATTAAGTGAAAATCAACCCACATTTCATGAACAATTTATGCAGAAAACCAGAGAATTGCCAACTGTGCACTCATTTTTCTTGCCACTTTATCTGTGGCCTGTTGAAGAGAGTATATAAATTTCTCGATCAAAAACAGAATGTTTTATATGTTTTCAAGCATATAGACATGAACAGTTTACTATATTACCATATCCACCAATCATCCACAATGTTAGAACCACCCTGTGAGTTTAGTGCTGTGGTTCACAGCTGTAAGAACACAGTTTTGGTGTAGTGGCCAAACAGAGGCACTGCATCATCTGTGAGAGACACACTGCCTCAAAGAGCACATTCTGTTGCAAAATGAGCAGTAAAAAATGATAAATACAGCCTGGAGTCTGGAGGAGTCGTAGAGTTAGTTTATTTTATGCCAATTTGTTTGTGAGTAGCCAAAAGGCTGGAACTGGGAGGCCACAGTTGTGCATGCCTGAGAAATCCAGAGGCTTGGTCATTTTTATGGCTGCTTTTGTTTTTTTGGAAAACAAGACAACTTCTGAACATAAATGTGTTGTGTGTGCTTGCACTCATCAACACAGGAGAAGAGTCTGTCTCACCAAATTTACCATTATAATTCCAGTCATGTTTACCTGACGTGAATATTATCTTGTAATTAGCTATTGTTCTATTAGCTGACATGTATTTTCAGTTTGGTATTGTGCTTGTTGTTCTCATTTGAGAAATACTGATGGCTAGGACAAGGGTGAAAAGAAGAGCGAAGGGAAGGAAAAAGGGAAGGACTAAAGGAAAGAGGAGGACAAAGAGGAAATGTGAAGCATAATCTCAAGAAGTAACCAGAGAGTACAGTGTATACTTGTTAGGAAATAATGAAAAATGAAACATTTTATTTTAAGAACAATGTCAATAGAGCACCAGAATTCAGTAAATGGATGGCTGAGTTGTGGTATATGCATAAATGCGTGTGTGTGTGTGTAACTCAAACTGTCAAGCTTCCTGATTAAATTATCTTATTGTGGACTGCGTTAGTCCTCAAAGAGAGACCTCTGTGGTGCTTTATTCACAAGCTGGAGACCACAACACACACACACACACACACACACACACACACAAATCCAGCCTTTTTGGACTAGCTGAGGTAGGGAGCTGTGTGCAAGTAGGCGGGAGAAGAGAGCCTGAATTTATTAAGCCCACACCAACTATTCAAAGTGCTCCAGCAACAAGTAATGAATCTCCGACAAGAAATAACTAACTGCTGTATGTTTGAGTCTCAGGCAGAAATATAAGCAGCGGGGGTGGAAGTAGGCACCAATGAGACAGAGAGGAAGGCAAGGCTTTGGGCGAGATGCTGCAGTAATTCTTAGGAGGCAGCTTGTTTGTTTGGCAGGATATACAATGCATGTCCACTTTGATGATAATTTACACATGCAAACACACAGACACTTAGATGAAACCACTATGGGACGGATGTGCAAATATAGCTGGATCATTAGTTTTATTAAAATAGAAGGCTCTTGTAAAGATTGAGTCCCCAAAGATCCTATTTACATGCTCAATGAGGGAAGTAATTATCCAAATGATATGATTACATATTAAATCCATGTCTCACATGCCTGTTAAAAGTTCAAATATTTGCATCCATGATGAACTAACAGGTTGTCGTTACTGTAATCACCGGTCCTGTACATACTTAAATTACTATCAAGGTAGAACGACATGAGCAGCGTTAGTTGTTTCAGTTTTAATAAGCATATTTTCAAAGACATATCTGCTAAGAACTTTTCTTTGTTAGAATCTTTGTGATAGTTTCAACTTACAATTGTTATTTTTTCATCATGACAAACCTTTTACGGCCTAAATTAGCTTTCATAAGAAAGTCATCTGAGTAAATAAAGAAAAATATATTCCCAAGCATTGTCAAGCTCAAGAATACAAGACCATTCCTAAGCAGCTTGTTGTTTCTGTGACCAAAGTTTTGTTAATCACGCTGCTTAAGACAGAGGAAGAGCCCACTTTTAAAAGTGTGACATAAAAATGCAACTAAGAAAATGAGAATTGTTTCGGAAGTCACATAGTCTCCATAGAAGAGGAAGAAATTAGGCTTTCAGTGACAGACACTGTCCCCACTGTGAAACATGGAAGATGCCGAGTAGTGCTGCTTTGCTCCACATTAAATCAATAAAATCAGACAACTATTGAGAGAAACAGCCTTGCCTAGTGTCAGGAAACTCATTGTTCCTTCATCTGCCAAAACTGAAAACATAAATCTTAAAGCACCATGATTGGTTAAGAAGGAAACATTGGACCATTCAGAAGATCCCTGTTATGACTCCTGACCATAATTTATGACAAGAGGCAAAGAGGCCCAGGCAATGTTTTTGTTCTATTAAAAAAATACAAAACAGATTAGTGGATCCCATTGGCTTTTGTCAGCTTTAACTCATTTTGGAGAAAACAGTCTTTTCCTCTTTAAGTAGAAATGGCAAAACTATTAGCAGGCCTCTTTCATTTGTGCCAAAATGGCGGCTTTTGGTAAAACAGTTTATTCTCTTACGCAATCAAACATGATGATTACGGCTGAATACTGAACAAACATAAGGGTTAGAATTAAATGACCCACAGTGTCATATTTTACATGAGGATGGTCCAGTTTTATCTTTCATGGTTTGATTTAGCTCTATTTAGAAAAGCCAAGCATGACTTGGTCCAAACTGCACAGGTTTTGGCTTCACAAATTATCAGGCCATCAAAGAACATCAGCATTCTGGTTGGCAGCATCATCTTTGCACTACTGATGTTGAGTGTGTGGAATGGACACACTGTGCGCTTTAAAATATTCCAGTAATTTTGAATGTGTTGTTACCTTTTAAACAACAGCACAATGGAATCCAGTGAAAAACAGATTCTTTATTTCAGATGCATTTTGTTTAGATTTTAGCTTACAGTCTAGTTTGACAGATGGGTCGGTCCTTTATTCACTCCCTATTCATGTTTATCTCCAGGACATTGTGCTCAGAGTATAAATATTTGTGAAAAATGAAACATGAAAGTTTCAGTACAACTCTGCTTGTCCATAGATGTTGTCTGTCCCCAGCCCTTCTTGCAACCCAGTGAACCATATGTTGAAATAGCATCACCATGTAGGAAAGCAGGCGTCTGTCAAAACTGCAGGTTTAAAAATCTGCGCTAAATGAAAATGTTAGGGTTACCTTAGCAATAAGAACAGCGTATATTGTGATGTTTCTTGTTTTTCAAAATATGAAATTAACCACATGATATGCGTTTCTACGGTGTCTTCTAGAATTGCTTCGCTTCTTGCTTTAATTGTTCTTACAGGTCGCTAAATGCGGATAATAATTGCATGCTTGCTGAAAGGTGATATTGCACACAGCCCTCTCGATGTGTTATTCCTCACGCTGTGTTGTGTCATTGTGTTCTCAGTTACACCTGGGGAGAGCAGGTCACTGAACAGCAGTGTGTCAGGCTAATTGTCTCATTTGATGATTGATCTTTGTTTAATGATTTTTCACTGCTTTATTATGCTCCGTAATGTGGGTTAGAACTAAATCATTGTACTGTACCACTGCACAGCTCTCTCTCACTTTGCTCAGCGTCCATGTATGTGAATGAATCCTGATGGGGTGCTGTTTTTGCTTGTTCATCATTGTGCCAGCCTGCAGGGAGCTCGTCTTGTTTCTGCTGCCCACTGGATGGGTCTATTCATAAGACAATTACTATTATAGCAGCTTGAGATATCACATATTAATAATCCAAACAGTTGAAGAGGTTAGAAGAAGCAGACTGAGAGAAGAAGAATAAAGACTCTAAATGCAAATGGATATTAATCAATATGCTGTGTGTGAAGGCAGTAGGTGTTTCACTGTAGAAATTGGCAGGTGATACAAAAACAAAATGTAGGAGATGGAGAAAGTAACTCAAGTAGTGCGATAAAGTGAAGGGTGTTGCCTGGATAAACCTTGTTCCACATCTCTAAATTTATTGCGCTTTTATTTTTTGGTGAGTTTTGAGTATTGTGTGGTACACAGTGTTCAGTTCACAAGAGTGCGGGGAACACTAACGGAATCTGCAAGTGTCAAGTGGAAGAAAAGCAATTTATGCAGTGAGCCTGTAAGAGAGCCAATATCAGCAGCAGTTGAGTCAAGTCAAGACTGGAGACAGGTTTGTAGTACTGAGCAGTCTCAGCAGGACGTGCACACAGCTACGGAAAGCCGGAGGGAAAAACGTATCAGCGAGTGACTGCTTCCATTGCTTGAAACAAAACTGTCACGCAGTATTAAAAATGGCTTTATGAGACTATTTAAGGTTTTAGTGCTTTTAATTTGACAGTTAGCTGCTAGTTTGAGGACATACTGTAAAAGCTGAACTAAGGTAATAAATGAGCTTTTGTCAGACTTACAGTAGGGAGCGTAAGACTACTACTACTGTGATCTAGTGCAGACCCCGCACATACTGATATAACTGCAAAGAACTGGTACAACTCGTAATTTAGTTCACGCAGATTAAAAAGAAACTAGGTATAATAAAATGCTTTGTCTGACATCACACCTGAGAAAACTTGATTTCTGTGAGAAACTTGAGATGGAGTGATGTAAATGAGGATTATTACCAGCGTCAGTGACAGACATAGGCCTTTTGGAAGCTCACAGTGATTCCTAATTGTAGCTGAGCTATATTGTGTAAGGTCGAGGTGGTAGAGAGACAGCGTGCGGCAGGGCCGGCGACTGATGAAAGTGTGGGGATGCACATCAAGTGCGAACAGTGCTCATACTTGTAAGCTGCAAAGCGATGCGGCCGGTTCACTGTGTGCTTACTGAACGGTTCCCTTTTAGCACAACACTGCATATCAAATGTAAAATAATTAATACCAAACAATCAGTGATGAATTGATTGAACACAAGACTCTCAAGCAACTGGTTCTAAAATTCTGAGTCAAGTCACAACTATGTTAAGACAAGTAAGTCCTAGATCAGTTGTCAAGTCAATTCCAAATTAAAAGTCTTGGTTATCAGTTTTTGTTTAATTAGGAACGCAGATGGTGTGTTACCTTTATTGCTAGGCAAAAGCTGTGGGACATTAAGTAACTAATTTTAGACATTGTCAATTATGTATTTTTAAAGGTTTATAGAAGAAATTAGTTAACACAAAATATTCTGGTTCTACAATGATTTAAGGCTTTTCATGCTAAAAAAATGCAAGTTAAGAAACACTGATGCCCAGTCGGTCTACGTCACAGTGCCATGGTTTATACTTGCATTTATTTTATTTATAGGGAGCAGCTGAGGTTAGACATAAAAGCCAAAGAAAATTGAACCAGAGAAAAATATTTAAAAAGAGTGGACAGGAAGGTCTAATTAGACATTGATTGTTTTACTTGCATGATGCATGTTGGGATGGATTCTAACCTTAGACTCTCAGGTCACACATTCTTGGTAATGACCAAGTGTGTGTGTGTGTGTGTGTGTAAAACCACCAGTCCAACACAGTATGTACGTATCACTACATATGTGCATATGTGTGGTGTCTCTGCCCCCTTTGCTCTGACAGCCATTACTCCGGTCTGTTTTTGGATTCAAAGCACATACACAAACCGCAAATCTCTCCTGCCCTGGGGTGCTGTTTTTTGCCCTCCCTATTCTATCCTTATTTTTCTTTGCAATTTGTTTTTGTTGGAGAATTCAGACACAAAAGAATAAATTAGTGGGGATTTTTTTCCCCCTTGGCTACTGTTTTAAACATCAGCACTGCCCACGCTGTGTTGTGCATTATAAGAACAGCTTGGGATGAAATGCACATATGCACACATTTAAAAACATCTTGATATGATATTCATTTTTGCACTTATTTCCATATTTTATGAATCACATACATGGCTAATTTTATAAATTTTTTTATAAAATTTCAGTCATACTAAGATTAGCTCCCATACCCTCACAATAATGTGATTGAATCATTTATCATTCATATTATTATTTTTTCCTTGGCTGTATCCTATTCTTATTGACCCTGGGATTCAGTTTTCCCATTAGGATCATTAAATTTTCATCTCATCAACACACACAAACAGTGCAGCACTGCAGTGAGAGTTGGCAGTTTGATCATCTGTGCTAAAGTAGATTTCAGCTGAAGTGCCTTGGTCAAGGGCTGCACAGATGTCAAAGATGTCTCGTGGGGGCCTGGTGGCTCAATAGGTGGAGCATCGGGTTAGGGTGCAGAAGGCTTTAATCCCATTCCACCACGTGTGGCTCCGCCCATCCACCAAGGACCACATTGCCGGACCCAAGCCTGGAGAATAAGGAACGGTTGCCGCAGGTAATGCATGTGGGCTATAAAACGCAAATCAATGTGTGGAACGCTGTGGTGACACTGGAAGGGACAAGCTGAAAATTGTTAATCTTTTGAGTGTTAAAGACGTCTTGTCCTAAATCAAATTGTTGACACAGTGGTGCTTTGAGTGCTGACATTTGTCTCAGTGCTGACAAAGCTGACACTAACATTAAGGGGGTTAGTTACCTTGGTATCATTTTATTTTTAAGGTTTGGTGTTTTGCAGGTAAAAGGTACAGCTAAAGCTGGTTTTATATTTGCAGGCACTTGGTATCAATCAAAATTATCAGTAATTATATTTAGCATCTTTGCAGTGAGGTGAATTAGTGTAATACCAGGACAGTAGACCAGGGTTGTGAACATGGAAGCACAACCACAACCCACCTTGCAGTGGGGCAGACACTCAGTTAATTTCCTCCTACATCCTTAGATACGGTAGTTATGCAAATGATTATAGCTGTGATGTTTGTTTTCAACAGAAACAGTTTAAAAAAACAGTACAAGCCTTTATTCTAAATTTGTATCTTTTTAGGACATATCTTAAAGCCATGTCCATAAAGGGCAGCAGATGTCCTTTAATCATTTATTCCCATTCTGTCTACAAACAAATCAGCACCCATTTTTTTGTGTTTCTTATTTTTTGTAAAGACATCTGTGCTCTAACAAGAATAAAAAATATCCTATTAAAATGAGAATAGACGAAGACGTGAGAAGGCCATTTTTTACAAACTTCAGCCATTCCCTGCAGGCCTTGGCTGGTGCATCAGTCACGGTATTATCTGTTATCTTGTCTTTAACAGACAGATCTGGCAGCCAAACAGCAGGGGGGGAAGGGGGCGGTGATGTCCCAGCTGACCGGGACAAACACCCACCCCCCTCTGCGCAGAACACTGTAAATCCGGCCTCATCATGAGACATTAGACCCACCACAGCTAGACAAGGCCTCGCGGGTGGTGGCAAAGGGCTGCAGACTCTCTTGGCATTCACAGAGTAATTAATTGTGAGTGATTCATTTGGGGCTTGCAGCAGAGAGCCAGTGTGGCGACATTTTTAAAAGAGCTGAGGAGGTGTAGAGGGATTATCTGCACCATCATGCAGTCGGGGTCATATAGATACAGGAAATATTACAGTATTTAGGAAAGAGTGTCATAAGAGGTGCCCAACATTCCTTAATATACTGGCAGCCTGACTGCAAACACTCTTCAGGTGTGTATTAATTATGTCTTAACAATTTACCATTTTGTGTGCGCTAATAATAAAACTATGTAAAAAGTTCCTAATTGTAAAAATGTAAAAATTGTCAAATATAGTTTTATTTGCTTTGAGTGTCAAATCCTTTCTTTTTGAACTGACTGGTTTACACAAGTCCTGCAAATTAAATGAACACAAGAGCACATTTGAGTTGTGCCCTAGAAGGACACATGTTTCTGATCTGACATCCCTGTCAACAAGACCATATATTTGTTTTTTATCTTCCAAATTTGTAACATATTACAAAAATCAGTTTTATAATGTATGTAAATGTATGATAAATATGCTTTGGCTTATTTAGGTTTAGGAAAACACTGTTTTATGTTAACAATTCATCAGCCAGCAGAAACCATTTATCGTTTTATCTGTTTCGCAGTCCCATTTATGACCCGATTGTTGAAATGATTTTCAAATATAAAAATTGGAAAGTAGGTTTGACCACATCGTTTAAATGTTTGAAAAGCTTCATGCACAAAATGGTAAGGCTGATTACTAGAGTCATGGAGTAAATGTGACTACAGAGACACTGACTTGTTGAAGAGATTAAGAAAGGACCTTTAGGTGGGTTGATCTGGGAACTGTGAACTTTATATAAGATTCTTTAATCCTCCTCCAGTGAATGTCTGAGTTTATTTTTGAGTTGCAGCTTTCTTTTAAATTAAACGAACTGAACACACTCGCCAGACCTGGCTTAGGGTAAAAAGTGGGAATAACAAGCGGCGTGAAGGGAAAACAGCAGTTAACACAGAGGCAGACCAAGCAGATCATACCGAAAAAAGTGTGGCTACAAGTTTGAGGCCAAATGCAAGTAGTAAAGAGTCTTCAACATTGACTGGCCCTGTGTCCTAAGATCCTGCTTAGTTGGATATAATTAGCTCTGTACAGCTAATGTCTGCACATTCAGCACATTGACCATTTGCAGGTACATATGTAGCGAAACAAAAATCCACTTTACATTCTAAGCTGACCACTGAGCATCTCAGTGTTTAGGATTTTTAAAAGTTTTAAAACCAAAAAATGTTAAGTTCCACAAAGATTAAGCTTATGTCTCTTGCTCTCTAAATAGTTTTTATTTAACCTCATTGCTCCGCCTGCCCACCTCTCTCTCTGTCTTTCTGTCTGTCTCTGTTAGTGTTTCTCCTTCTATGGTGGCAGTGTTTACCACAGAGAAAGGATTTGACCTCAGTTATACAGGGTTGGGAGTGAACAAACAGAATCCAAAAGAAATTGGAATTAATAATGTAGACTCTAATATGTTTACTCAACTCGGATGATGGCTTCAATAAAATATGAAGAGTATTGTGCTCCATCACGGTTTATCAATCTCTCTTCACCTGGCCAGTCCGATACATGGCAAGCAGGATGCTATGGCAGCTCTCCTTTCACCTCAGACCAAATAGAACAAAGAAGCTGAGGTCACACCCTCTATCATTTTTGTTTGGGAAAGGTTTCACCTTCAGCTGGCATCAAAACTATTGGACACACCAAATAGATTTGACTGTGGTGGCAAATGAATGATGAAAATAAAATGGGATCAGCTGTGTTGAACAAATATGAAACGCAGAATTGGAGCAGAGGTTCTGCCACCTTTTAATGCTGGACAAATGGCAACAGGGGCACCAGAATCTGTAGCAGAATAGTGAAGATCTGCAGATGAATATTTAATTCATGACTGCACAGAGTATATGTGAACAATATGCTCCTTCAAACCATGCCTGTAGACATTGTCTGTGTTTCACAGCTGAGGTGCAGGTGGTAGACTGGTGTCAGATGAGGTGTCGGGAGTGTGCGGCGAAGACGAAGTGTGTCAAGCTCATTGCACTTGTTGCCCCTGACAGGACACTCACATGTTCACTAACGAAAAAAATCAAATCCTAGCTCGTGAGATAGCCACAATATTTAAAAAATCCACCAGCAACATTCTGCATCAGATATTCTGTAATGGAATTACGCACAATTCGATAATTATTGTGAGTATTATTATGCGACTAAATTGTGAGTTATCAGTCATTAACAGCCCATATGTATAGTTCAGTAGGCCGCCTACTACCTGCTACATTGCCATTATCAGGAAGAAACCTGGGCAACATCTAGCCCCTGTAAGAAATATGACTAGAAAGGAGGCCAGTAATGTAATATGAAGGCAAAGCAATATGAAAGTTTGTTTTCTTTTACATTAGAGGTTTTTATGGAATAATAAGTATTCTACAAACATGTTTGTTATACTGTGGAAATATGGTTAGTGTTTTGATATGAGGTGAAGGATCTTCTGGAAGGATCCATGAAATCTGGTTTCACCACCTGAACAACTGTGTCAGCAGTGTGTTCCTTTGGCAGAATATTGTTATTACTGGGTCAAAGGTGAACGCATTCTCAATACATTTCTTAAGTATCAACTTCCCTGAAAGAAGTGGATTACACATATTTTTGAAGCAGCACTTTGTGAGCATACAATGATTATTAAGTTCTTATTTATCTCCAACTGTTGGGGAAAAGGGAAAACAGTACGGGAGAGGATTCTAATATACCAAAAATACATGAGATCATAATAAAGTTATTCTAGTAAATGAAAAAAAATCTTTTAACTATAAACCAATACAATAGTTTTAGACTCTGTTTCAGGGCAGTAGATATCAGCGCTGAAATGTTACCCCAAAAGGTTTTTATTACTACAATTGACATGAGTCATATCAAATGATGGAAAGTTGAATGAAAAGCTCTGCACTGATTCTAAAAATGAAAACCATCATCCTCTTTACTTCGATGCTTTAAGCTGGGCGATGTTAGCTTATCTCGCCTGAACTTACTGGAGTTCAAAACTTTCTTCTGCTGTTGTGAGTTCATATCAGTCACTAATGAGTGTACTAACACCCTTACCAGTGCATTTTCAACACCCACAAGTGTCACTACTTTGTGAGTAATGGACTTTAGGCTTTAGGGTTTGTTTGTTGCCAGTACAAACTTGTTGTTCAGGGCTCAGATTGTTAACGTATCAGGGAAGCTGCAGTCAGCTACTGTCCCATCCAATGTGTGGTCGAAGGAAAGGAAGTGCTGTATCAACGTGGGCAGACAGCTTTCCAATAAGCAGCCAACCCTGAAATCTTGCCACACTGTGGCTTGATGATCCCTGAGAAACTGTGGGGGAAGTAGAGGAGGAGGTGGCTTAAAGTGCGGAGGAGAAAAAAATAGAGTCTGCTTTGATGACAACCTATTTTTATTTTCTAATTTTTTTTTTCCAGCCGCCATCTCTTCTCTTTCAATCTTTCTTCCATTGCCTATTTGTCTCACCTTCTTTCCGTCTCCCTGTGTGGGCACCTCTCCCTCCTTCTCCTCCTCCTCCTCCCTAGACTCTTTCGATCCCTTCAGCTCCACCAGGAAATGGAGAATTTGTTAAAAGGTCACAGTAGATCAAAGTCTTGTAGCATCAGGCAACCTGCCAGGAAGAGGAGAGTACTTACTATTGGCAGAGTGCACGGACGGAATGTTAGAGGAAGGAAGAAGAATGGGAGAGCAGTGGGGGTGTGGTGGCGGCGCAGGGCAGGAAAGACAGACAGTGCAAAAGAAGTGAATGACTGGATATTTATATGGCACATTAGCCGCCCCAACACTCCCTTTCAGCTGTCTTTGCTTTGACAACTTTACTTAATATTCAGACTGAAGGGCCATTTTCTTTCCTCTCCATTATTCAGTCTGGAATTGACTTCTTGTTTGTAATTTTCTGTCTCTTTTTTGGGATAGAATAAGGATCGACTATGTACATTTGTTTCCGTCAACAGTGAAGCCTTCATCAGCAGACTTGAGAAAAGTCTCAAATTTTGTCGACGAGACCAACATTTATCTTCCAAACTTTATATATTAATGTGTTATGGGGACATGTTGATAAATTACAGTTTATCAGCATGTGTTTCTGGATGTTTGGTGTAAGAGGCTGTAGGCTTGACTACTTGTAGAGTAAAGAGGAATTTCTTACTATTTTTATCTAGAAGATATTCAATTCTATTTTATACATATATAATAAGAACAAAGTCTATTTAAAGTTCCACTGCATTTTTTTTACATTTGTAAACAATCATATCTACCAGGATTTCAAAGATGGAATTGATACACCACTGTTTTTGTGCTCTTATCCGTGGTCACCCTGAACATCTTTGCAGCTAAAAGGCTTGTTGTTTAGCAGTTTGGCACTAAAGCCAAGCTACTGATCACCAATGCCATTCTCTTGTTTTATCTTTTCTTTCCTCTATTCCCTCTTTATCCCTTCACTTGGAGTTGTGGAGCAGATTTCTGGTGTTTCACAAGGTGGAAAACAGAGATACATCACATGATGGCACATTGTGGACCTTTGGAAAGACGCCAGCAATGACAGACTTCCACTGATGAGCCATAGTGTCCCATGGTCTACCAGGGGAGGAATGAAGAAAGTGGAGTCATGGAGCATGAATTTCATATAACCAAGATAGGCAAAAAAGTTTATACTATTTGTGGTGATACCTAAATTACTTAAACTGTATTGGGTTGTACTTCTGGCAGGGGAAAGTCAGTACAGTCCAGTGACCTGTAATTTGCAAACGAGCCAGCTCAAAGTGCTTCCCGACTTCCGACTTTTATGAAAACACTGAATAAAAAGTAGCTTACCAACACACAAGCCATTTATGATTTCTAATGGTTTGTTTGCTAAAATATAAGGCTCAGAGTGATACTAAATTAGGAGCCATTTGGGAGCCATGAGTCATGGCTCTTTTAAGTGAGCCGAGCCAAAAGAGTCAAACGTTTGAAATGACTTCCTATCACTTGTACAGTCAGTCAGACAGTACTAAGTCATAGTTGTCACTCTTTTCAAGTTTGAAAGTTCTACCTGTCAAATTTTGTATTTTTGTGTGAGTCATGTTTTGGGGGGACAAACCTCCCAGTGCCATAAACTGCATGAATGTTATCCCCTCCATACCTTTTCTATTACATTTTTTACAACCCCATTTGATAGAAACAATTGTATTTTAGTTTCATTGAACCAACGAATATATTAGGAATAAAACATATTTTTATGTTCTGTGGCAAAGTTCAGAACTAGAGCTGTTTTTAACAATTATTCACATCGATCAGTCTCTGAAAATCCAGTTTCCAACACACAATGCTTGTGCTGAGTCAGAAACACTTCCCCATCTGTTTTTCAAAGTCAGGTAGCATAATTTCTAGCAGAGACAGGTTTGTTACTAGGAGTATGACTCTTTGTATACCTTCTAACCTCTGCTACAACTGGGTTTCAGCTTATGTTCAGTAGCCCACTGATGCTCTTTTATTCTCTCCAATTTTTATAATCTCACATTTGGGTTTTTTGCATGTTTAGACAATTGTATTTATTATCTAAACATAATATGTTCTATTTGAAGCTACAAAATGCTACGTAATCTAACACTAGTGTGATTCTTTAGAGTCAATTCAATCTGCTCCACCCAGCCCAACCTTTTACTGGTACTGTTTGCTGAACTCCGCAATGTTCTGCACTTCAGATTGTTTGTGTCATGAAATTACGGTAAATAACTATGCTTCAAAAAGTTTTAACCCAGTAGCACACATGTAAGAAATTGTAATATATTTATTGAAAAAAAATACATACATTATTCAGTAAAAAAACTAAGACTTCTGGCATGTGTTTAGTGTAGCTGAGTTCAATTAAGGTATGTTTGGTATATTTTTGATTATAGTATTTAACAGGTCCATTTAGTGTTTTAATCACTTTGCATATTGCATTAACATGTTAAATAATTAGTTTTTACTGTCTAAGTGGATCTGTTTGTTGCACCCAAATTATTTTTGTCTGAAGGTTGAAAAAGTATCTAAGGAAAAATCAAGAAATATTTGTATTAACCAACTTTCTAGTGGTCTCTGTCTCCTCTTGGCCTCCAATAAACATGTTGACACAGCAAATGACAACAAATTACATTTGTGTATCATATTTATAAAATTATTATAAATGTTATGCAATATTTGTAATCCACATCTTGATAAATACAGGAATGTCCCTCTAATCAATGAGTGACTGTTTGAATCTGTAAATCTTTGCAAAGGTCACATCTAATATGCTTAGTCCATCATCTCCAACTGCCTCTCTAGTCAATCAGTTATTTTAGCAGAGTTACACAGATTTTTTTTGGAATTACAATGGCTGTAATTATAATGAGTTAAAGTAATTCAAAAATAATAGTAATCGAACAACCCTACCCGAAGTTGGATGTAAAAATATCCAACATTTAAGGACAGTTCCAAATTCAGACATTCTAAATTTAAAAATCTGTTCAAATGAGTGCATTTGCAAATATGTGAAAATAAGGTGTAATAAATGAGGTCTACTAGAAATTATTTTTGTCTGTCAGAGTGTGTAATATCAGTGCAACAGATGACAGCACTGAGAGCTAGCAACATTGTTGAAAACCATTGGGGTTTGATGTGAAAAATGTAATTCTCAAAACAAATTGCTTCTGACACTCTGACACCATCTGAAAGGATTTTGATTTTGTTGTGACATATCAGAACTAAAAGTAGCTGTGTTCAAGCCTTTCATATTTTGCCCACAACATTCATTTAGCTGCACTGTGCCAGCCGTCTTGCTGAGCATGTTTGAAATACCAACAGTACAGTAACGTCTTTTATGTTTTCACAAAAAGGAAGGCATCTCTTTTTTGTCCTTACAGTTCCACAATGTCTCTCTTCGTCTCTGCTCCTGTCTTGCTTTCACCACTGTCTTCACACTGTCTGAATGGATTTTCTTCTTGCAGGGTATTTGCTGTTATTTCAAAGAAGATTATGGAAGTCTGTCTTTTTTTGACTGAACAGTGTTTTTTTCCTTCTATGTAAAATGTCATTTGTATTTAAAAAAACATAAAAACTACAAAATAATCATATAATTAATAATATATACAAGTGATCTGTTGTTTTCTTCTCCTACATGACCACCCTTGTGAACATGAAACACTTTGCATTGAATTTCCAAAAAGACAACTGGAAAATCCATTTCTAACTTAACACACCAGCCCTGAATCTTCTGTTGGCATTTACAAGTTCATTTATACAAATTAAATTTTGAAAGAAAATCCTGTGGAGACTGAACAGACAGGGCAGCTTCAGTCCCAAACCCAAACAAAGTTATCAAGCTATTCAGAGGTTTGTTATCTGTCCTTATCAATGGATGCATATGGCTTAGCAGATCCCTACCACCTGCCAGTATGTGCAGTAAGTCATTTTTATGCACTAGACAGTTTTTGTTCTGGTTGCAATACTAAATCCACAGCTACAAGTTTATTACATATAAGCACAATAACAAATCTTCTTGGTCAAATAGGTTGCCAATCTATCGCAGGGACAGATTTACAAGTATCATTTGAATTTACTAAGGTCTAGACTCATAAGCAGCAGCAGTATTAGTACGATTTTAATATAAAAGACAAGGGAAAAATCATTATAATACACACTACACCCCTTTAACAAGGGAAGTAATTAGGATCCGATTAAACTGCAAACGATTTTGACCAAGTTTAACTCAGAGAATCCATTGGGCACTTCTTGCATCTGGGCAGTCAATCCTACTCGTTCTTCACTCGCTTTCTAATTTAGCAGCAGCTGTCTGACAACCTTGATCAGCCCACCTGCTGAATCCAAGTCATCAAAATGAAGGAACTCGACAATCTGCTTTTGCATTTGTGAGAAATGCAAAATGTCTGTCAAGCTACTATTACTGCATCACCCTATGTTTCCAAAAAGCAGGAAAACAAAAAATACACCAAACTGCAGAACATCCTCTCCAGATACTCTTACTTTCCAATAACTCCACACGATTCTTGTAATAATTTAAAAAGTTGGAAAGAACACCTGCAAAAAAAGAGATAAATGATATGAGATTCTCACCTATCTCACTGTGGACGTCTCCCTCTCACCCCACCTGCTTTATACTGTTACTATACTTCACAACGCACATTCTCCCACACAGAGTTCATTTCTAAGTGTGATTTCTCTTTGTCTAGGGGGCAACTTGACAGTCTGGCAGGCCCTGAGCCACAGAGAAAAAGAATTACTTGTTGTTTGAACTCAGAGGATTTGCATACCTGGATCTCTCTGCTTGTACAGTATTCCTGAACACTACAGCACCAGCCAGCAACACATATTTTTGTAGTGATATGTTCACTTATCCCAAGTATCAGTGCTGTTACAGCCCAAACATTAATTAATTAAAATGTTTAAAATGTAAGTAGTAGGTATATCCTTATTTTATTGTTAGAAAACATTATTCAGTGGCAATTATATTACATAGAGCAAACCTATTCACGGCTTTTAGTCCAGATATTTTCGGTAGGCTTAGGCCAGAACTTTGGGACGGGCCATTGCAACGGTTTCCTCTATCTATCCACAAACAGCTTTTGGGGTTACTGTCCTGTTTAAATGCCCAAGTGTGTCCACTTTCAGTCCAGTATTCAGCTGATAGTTTGAGGTTATGTCAAAAATATTTTAGGATAGTCCTCCTTTTGCATTGCTCCATCCACTAGGTTCACTATTATTATAACATCCTTTGCACACAGTACTTTAAAGCCCACTAGTGGTAGCGGTATGAGGGCTCAGTTTTCTTGGCATTGAATGATTCGTCATTACTCCGTCAAACATTCCTTCGGTAACTGTGGCAAAACAACTCAATCTTTGTCTCATCTGGTCATACATTTTCCCCCAAAAGGATGTTTCTTTGTCGATGTAATTGAGCTTTAGTCAATGTTAAAAGTGTTACATAAGTAAACATTTGATGGCAAAGGTCATTGACCTTTCCATTGTACTACACTATGTTAGTCAATCCAGTGAGTACTGTCAAATAAACCCTTTTCATGCTGGCACAGAGCTACAGTACCAGCTGTAGTCAGTTATGAAGTTAAGAGGCCTTGTGATGGCAAATTAAAACCAAACAACTCGAGGCCATGGCCATGGATGAGCAACAGTGGGAGTAAGAATATACCTGTCTGCAGGAACTTCTTAGGAAAGAGGTCTCCAGATCTGAGAGACCAGATTTATAAACATGGTGGAGGAGATTTTAACAGGATTACAGTAAGTTGGTTGAAAAAAGAGAGAAGTGGAGAAGGCCCAACCTCCACGGGAACATAAAGAACTGGTGGAGGATAAGAACAATCTCACCAAGTGTGAAGAGGAGTGTGATAGCATCGCTGCACGGCTCAAGACAGAGAGAAGCAAAGTGATTAAACAACACGAGTAGAACAGCAACAGCAAAGAGATGGTATCTTCTCATCTCCTCCTCCACCAAGAGAACAGCAAGCTGTTTGCAGAAAAGACAGAATAGCAAAGAGATAAAAGCAAACTGGTCGAGGAAAAGAAAGAGCTCGAGCAGGAGCCAGCCAAACGTCTACAGGAAAGGAAAGACCTGGAGGATCTCTACGGTATACGGCAAAAAAGGAGGAAGTGCTTCTGGTTTTACAGCAAGAATGAGGAAACTATGAGGGAAAAGAAAGAAAAGAACTTGAAAGAGAAACAAGAGAAGGAGGCAAAGAAAAACACAGTGAGGAAGACGGGTTCTGTTGCTGGATGCAGTTGTAGCTTCCTCCTCCTCCTCCACCTCCTCTCCACCTTACCTTCGAACCCTCATCCCCATGTCCTTATCTTTCAATCCTCCGTCATCCTCACACTAACCCGTCATCCTATTCCCCACTATCTCCTGTTATATATGTAAAACACGGGATCTACTTGTAAAAAATTGCCCCATAGCAAAAACTTTACAAGATATCTTAAGGTTTACATAAAATATTTTCCTGTTTTAGTGATTGGTAATCAAAATAATTTTACCAATACACTCACAGTTTTGAGGTATTTTGAATTAACAAAAAGTCTCTTTAAATATATAGAGAAAAAATCTTTCCAAATTAAAACCTACTTCAGGGTTCAGGGTTGCCTTTAATATTCAAGCTCTATTAATTATTTTTGTACAACACAACACTCATCTGTCCTCTAAATAAGATGATTCACAGTGTCACAAGTCATTCACTATGAATCTGACAAAAAAGCCTTAGGGCACATCACCAATTTAGTAAAATATTAAAATTAAGCTGTACCCAAATCTTATTATTTCCTCACTCCACAGAGAACAGGCAGCTTGACATGCAGTAAAATGAAAGACTGATCAAACAGCTCCCCATTGGCCGTCACTCATTTTCCTTTCATCTAAATGTTTATCAAGCCAGAGAGTTTGAAGGACAGCACATTTAAAAGGCTGGACCAGTGAGTGAAATCAAGGCCCTATTATTTTTTCCCACTGCTGATTTTAGAGACTTGATGAACGACAGCAGATGAGATGAGTTGAGAGGGGGAGGCTGCTGCTATTCAGGGTCCATCTTCATTGGTTTTGACGTGATATCAAGTCGTCTAATTTACAGCAGCCCCAGCCTGTGCCTGTGCAGCTGAACCACTCCGAGTAATAGAAAAGTGGAAATCTGAAGTCCTTTAATAAAGTCATGAGAAAGTCTGAAGCCACCAAATTAGATCTGTAAGGTTGGATGGAGACAGAGAGAACGAGGGGGGGAGGTAGAGACACAGAAAAAGGTTTTAGCTCTGCAGAGTTGATCAGGAGACAAATTCTTAAAGCTAGCCAGCAATTAGGAATCATTACAGCTGATGCGGGAGATTCCTCATTTTCCGCTCTTAGTCTAATAGTGTAATTGGTAGTTAGAGGTCTACAGCACAGCACAGCACAGGCAGAAAACAACTGAGCAGCAAGCACTAATACTAAAGTCTTTAAATAAGAGACAACTGTCAGGAACATTTTTTTATCGAATTAATCAATATTCACCTTTGCTGATTGTAGATTGCTAACAGCTGATGTCTACATCACCCACAATGCAACTCTGTCAGGATATGGACATGTTACACACAAAACCGTAGTAGGCTTAGACTAGCAACACCCACCGATTTATTATTGACCTAAAGAAGCTGGCTTTATCACCATGTAGCTTCCATGGAGCACTACAGATTTAACATAGGTCCAGCTCCCATAAAGGGAAACGTTGTCCCACCTCATGTGTCACACTAACTGAACTTTTGTAGTCTTGCTTAATGGCCCTTACACTCAGTATCATTCGACCATTCAAACCTACTTAGCAACGCAACTATATTTCATTCTAAGAGATGGAATTGTAAGAGTTCAAATTATGCATAAATCAGTACATTGTTTATTGGAATAGATTAAACTTAATACTTAGATGTATTATTTTCAATTCAATAAAATATGATGATGATAATGATAATGATGATAATCGTAACGCAATGTGTGGCAAACCCTGTGGAAAAGTCCTGGGCCTTGACTGTTTACAAAGAATTTGTGAAAATGTGTAAATTGTAAACTCTGTAAAACCAACAGACAAACGTAAACACAAAGGAACAAAAGAAATAACACTGTGATATGAAACATATCTAATAATGAATATGTTCTTTACATTCTCTTTAGATTACAGAACACAATCTGTATAGTATTTTGCTCCAGACATACAGACACCTAGTTACACTAGTTATATTTATTGTACAGGATTTTCCTGGACACATGGACATGTCACATTGTAACTTAAAATGTCAGTGGCTAAAACCCCAAATCTTAGTGTATAGAGCTGACAGACATGTTTTTATTGTACTTGGAAGTTGTTGCTGTTGTTGAGGACAGAGAGGTCAGTGTCAATCTTTTGCCTCTTTAGACACTGCTTTATCTGAGAATCTCATCCGAGGCCACAGCCAGACAATCGATGGCCTCAGGCTGGCCCAGGAAGGGCTTTGTACAGCTTGTATGTCTGTGTGTGTGTGTGTTTTGTGTGTGTGTGTGCGTGGTTAGCAGACAGGTTATTAGTAGGGTTAGACCAATATATGGGGACAATATTGGCATATATTTTCGTCTAAGTCTGATTGGATGATATGATGCAGTTTGATTGATTACACACCAAATTGTAATATTGAAGACTTGATCACGACTACACTTAACCTAAAGTGATTCTTATGACTCATTATGATAAGAACACAAGTATGCATAAATGTTCTTCATCAGGTCTGAATGCTATTTCAGAGCCTTGTCCACAAGCATAAGAAAATAAAACTGTGCTGAATAAAAATGATCAGTTACCTTTATTAATAGCAGTGCAGACAGTTTTCATTTTGAATACAATAATCAGTGTTGCTTAGAACAGGTTGGATGTCAAGCCTTAATACAGAGCCATGTCTACTTAAACCAATCAGCTGCAACATTGAAAGCACCTGGTGGTTATTATGGCTGGATAGTGACAGGCTAGTCAGAGGCACCTGTTGACCCCTGTCCACCTTTAAAACCATCAGGTACTTCTGATGTTGCAGCTGATTTCTGTATGTCACCAGCTACATCAGCGCGTCAATCTTTACCCTCTTTCTTTTAACAATTTTCAGAGGCAGGAAGAAAAACAGTTTAGTTACAAGCAATGGTGACCTGATTGTCAGGGGGCTAGCCCATGCCCTGTAGAGAGTAGGTGCAGATGTGTTATCATACTAAAATTGCCAATTCTATTTATTTTACCATCTAGCCGGCAGAGTAGAGTTGTTGATTTAGTTGTATAGACAATGCACCCTGTTCTCATATCCTCCAAAAGCCAATGTCACTTTGATACTTACCCAATGTTGTGTATGCACCACTCCACCTGCCAATAGCTCCCAGGTCACACTGTCAAACAGGAAGTGTGAGGGGTGAAGGGTCTTTATAGCAGGGGTGAATGGGGTTGTACCATCCAGATAGGAAGTAAAGGGGAGTTTTAGGATTGTGGGAGCAAATTGTCTTAAAAAGTACCCTTAGTAACATTTTATGTTAACCTTCCTATGTGGGGTAAAATAGAATTATATATTTAAGACATGTATACTGTTTCAAAAGAAGAGATAGTATAGTGTGTCTTAATTGGTAATAATTGGTTGTTGATCAGTAATGGTTTGTCTTCATAGGAGGGGCTTCAGGTATATAAGACCTGAGGTAGAAACTCCTGGGGTAATTTTGTTCATTGCAGTTCAGATGGGGATCTGCTGCTAGCGTGCTCATTAGCAATGAGCCTAGCATAGTTTTTTTTTTTTATTTTTTTATTTTTATTATTTATTTTGTCCAGTTTTAGCTTTTTTTTGTTTTATTTTTGTATATAATTTTTCCACTTATTCACAAGACCACTTTGAACTGCGGATTGATGGGTGTCACTGTAAATAAATTCCACCACTCGGCTAACCCTTACACTGATCCTATTTGGTCAGGGGTGTAACATCCAGAGAAGCAAACCAGGTAAATGTTAAGGCCCCGAAACCATTCTGGGAAAAGAGGGTTCTATTGGCTTCTTAAAAGCCCCCTGAAAGCATTACACAGTGCACCACAGCTGTCCCCGAATCCCCTGATTGCTGCTCCTTATGCTGTACCTACTACGTGGCCTTTATAGGCTCCCTTTGCTGGGTCTCCCCAGAGCCTAGTATTTCCACTGTGTTCAGTGCAACATTAATAACGGGTTAATTATCCGAGAAAATTTAAATTTGACCCATGATCGAGTATATTAAGAACAGCAGAGCCAATATCGCTAACATCATGCAAGACAGAGCAATGTTTTATGATTTATGGGTCTAATACGTCATTAACAGACCACTAGTGAATACAGTTTCATTATCTCCAAATGATCTGACAAATACTCAGCCATTCATTTTACTCATCTTTATCAAAAGTAAGCTCACTTCGGGCCAGTTAGCAACGTTTATCACCGCACACATTGGCAGGAAAATGTCAGTCTCACTGCTTGTCAAGCAACAATAGTCCAAACAACCACAGCATCCATCCTTCCATAACCAGTCACTTAGATCCCTACAGTACAGAAAATATTAGTTTAGAAAGTTTAAGCGCAACATCTCTTCCCAGAAACTGTACCTATCAACAGGATGAGTGGTTATAGAAAGTTAATGTTGTGTGATTAAAATATAAAGGTTAAAATTGAGTCTCTATCCCTTTAAGTGTTTTTTTTCCTGTTATTTCTTATTGTTAATGTTTGTTTTGGCACGGACTAACATGCTTTTGAGATTCTTATTGAGGGTAAAATGATTCAGGAAGAAAAATAAATCATTTGCTAGATATTAGGAAATGTTTAAATGTTGATGTCAATCTTAGTTTGAATGACATGGTGGTGACAATTTAAACAATAAAGTTTAATTAATGTGAAATATCTTCCACACAAATGACAAGTGTGGAAGAGATGAAAAGCGTTTTTAAAACAGGGACCGCTGCAGCATGCATTTACAAGTTTGAGGATAGATTATTAATCCAAATCTCAGGAGCATAAGGAACATAACTATATAACATGTTGGGTTTTTATTATGATGCTTCAGCTTAGAAAGTTTACATGTCTAACTAATTAGGCATGAAACATATCAACTTAAAAATTTCAAGAAAATTTATTTCCAAAACAAAACTTCCACAAATAATTTATGCAGTTAGGAAAAAACATAACTCACTCCAGGTGTGAATGTTATGTAGCGACCGTGTGATCAGTGAGAGGTGGTGCCTCTGTGAAACTACTCTGAATAAATTAAATTGTAGTCAACAACTAACCTTTATTTTTTAGAATATTCTTTGTCATTTATCAAATTTGTTACACAGACACCACATATCTATTGGAAAAATATCCATATTACATCGATATTACCAGCCCAGAAGTAACTGCTGTGTAAAAGGGATTCATATTCCTTTGTGCAGGTCTTACAAAGGTCTTAAATATGATTTCAAGAAGTCTGCAGGTACTGGGATGGTGGATATTTCTTAAATTAGGTGAACACTGTTTCTAGATTTCTTTCAGTCAGTTTTGAAACTAATTCTTTGTTGAGGTGTATATTGTTGAAGGTACATTTAGTGTCCTGTATTTCTGTGTATGTGTTCACACTTAATCCTAAATGACTACTGGATTCTAGATGATTGACAGTGAAACCAGCCCATAGCTTTGGGGATGGGGGTGGGGGAACTAGACACTATCTGCTGGACCTCAGATAAAGCTGCTTGTTGACTTTACAAGGCCTTTGATTACAACTCCCCACCCGCCTGCTATAATTCCTGATGGCAGGAGAAGAGATAGGTAAGTTACACTTCTTACTGTTGGCTGTGGAGGACGCTGCTTAGGCGTGAAATAAAATATGGCAAGGTTTAGTGTGGAGAGCAGCCTGAAACCATGTCCTGTGCAGTCACAGTAGCTCTAAAATATTGTTTCACGACATCTTGACAACACATTTAATAAGATCATAATCCCCAACTGCCTAGAAATCAACCTGAAAAATATGTTTTGTTGTACATGCGGTACACTTAAGCTTTCATTGTAGAGAGCAAAACAGGAGGAGTTAAATAAATGCACAGCTACAGTTTAAGGATTTAATACTGACACAAGACAAAAGAGATGACAAAAATGGTCATAACTCATTGCAGGGTTGTATAACAAAATCTGCTCAGGTCAGTCAGTTGGTAGAAGTGCATTAAGTTTTCCAGGTTTGTCTTTATAATATAACATGCCAAATTGTAGTGTGACCATCAGCAGAGCTCCACTGGCTGGTCCACCACAAAAGATGCTTTGCTTCTTCAATTGCAGGAACTGAGAATGATACTAGTTCTTGGACAATCACAATTTTAAGTGTTTTTTTTTCCTTCAGGTACAGTAATCCCCCAAATAAATAGGACATGAGTAGCACGAGTCAAGTAAGTGTATGCTGATTGGTCGATCACTGACCAACGCAGATAACATGCTTAAAGCTTTGAAAATTTTCGTTCTATAACTGCCAGATGATACAGTACATCTTGCTATATTAACTTGAAATTTACAACAAACAAAAATTACCTCTATGATCCAGCATTTCATCTGGTGGCACCATTGTATAAACATTTGATTTTGTCCAGAACATTTGGTAGCACACGGCTGCAAACTGATGACATTCCCATCAGCCTCAGACGTGCTCATGTTTCCTGACAATCAGCAAAAGTTAGAGTAAATAGTGACCATGGTGAACGTTGTGTTAACGTCAGCATCATGACATCGTCATTAGGAGCATATTAGCATGGTCAACATGTCCACTGCACCACTGTGTACAACCTGCTCTATTAGTATGGCTGCAACTAAAAATACAAAACATAAAAAGGCAAAAGAAGCTTAGTGTCTTAATAAAGTTCCCGGATGTTTGTTTAACAAATGTATGAGTCTTAAAGCAAATCATATTCAGTGCACAATTATTTATAATAAGACATTTACAGTGTTGACCTAAAGACTATTGAAGTCACATTTGCAGTTGTTATTCACTTTTAGAAATAGAACCTTTTTTTCCAGAATTCGGCTGCAGCTGCACCACAATCAACCATTTAGATGCAGTAAACTGATAGTTGCCTACAATAATAGCAAGTACACTAGTTACCACAAAAAGCAGTCCAACTTGCTCAAAATGCATGTTCCTGTGGCTGCTTAACTGTGTAATTTGCTCATACTCGAAGATCTCGCTGTGGACCCTTTTTTTGTACACCAACCCGTTTCCAGCTCTTTTGCCCCAACATAAATCTACACCTCTGTAAACACTGTCAGTACCCGTGGAAGTTATATCCACAATAAACATAGAAAAGGGTGTGATCTTAAAAGGAATAAAATACTGACACAATCATCCTGCCTTTTTTTATTTTTATTTCATCTATCAAGATAGAATAGCTGCCATATTCATATAGGAGCAGGTTAGGGTGGAGAAAGGGTGAGATTTGCGACAGCAGTTGACAGGGGGTTTAAAAACTATTATTATTGTCAGACGGTGTTGGAGACTGTAAGTTTTTATCCCCCTCACTGATAACAGACTATTCAAGTGCTGTCATTTTAATGTCCTCTTAGGACTATCAAATGACAGATTTGCTGTAAGTAGCTGAAGCTTTGCGGTACCCTCTGGTGTATTTAGTAACAGCAGTTTAAGCTGTTATGCAACATAAACTCATTTCAAGTAGAAAACTGTAGGATTAAATACTTGTCTCATGGTAATTACACACATATTCTACATCTGCTCATAATGATAAGGTGTTTGATCAATACCAACATATGTATGAAATATCACAGAAAACTCATTTGCTTTGTGCTCAGGCTTTAAACCCAATTTATTGGACCCAATTAAAAGCCGTCCTTCAGCTTCTCACTTTCAGTCTATGTATTTCAACGAGCTGATAGACATACATACAAAAAAGATTTATTATGATTCTTCCAAAGACGTGTATATAGATACTGACGTTTCCTTTGCACTGATGAGTGTCTTTATCTTAAGGTATAAGGTTTTGCACATTTGCACACCCCAATACGACACAAGGCTTTTGTACAGTAGGCACAATTCTCCATGCTTATGTGCACACCAGATTTGTCATTTTAATTAATTATACTACGTTGTTTATTGGATCTAAACATGCATGTTGGTGACAAAAAGAAGTCCAGTAAAAAAGACAAATCAGAAAGAAGTGCTTTTCCACTTTTCATACAGAGAGCAGCTGTATTAGGGCAGCACAATTTCCCCGTTTGATAAAAAAAGATGTTTGAATCTTGAGTCTGTAGCTCAGTCAGTAAGGCAGTTGTCCAAGGACCACACCGTTAGTTTGATCCCAGGTCCCTGCCTGCCACGTGTTCTTAGGCAAGGCAGTGAACCCCACGTTGCTCCTGGTGGGTCAGGTGAGCACCTTGCATGGCAGCCATCAGTGACTGTACATATGGGTGAAGCTACATTGTAAAGTGCTGTGTAAGCAGCTACTTACCATTTGCCATCTTTACAATTAGTACTAACACTAACACTCACTGGTGTCCCATCCATAACATGGAATAACTGAGGCTAACAGAACCAAATCATCTACTTTTTAACATGTGTTGACAAAATCAGATGGTACCAGAAACAAAAATGTAACGTTTAAAAGAAGACATTTTAGATTCTATTCTTGAAACTGTTCATTTGTGTATTTGAGGATTATTTTCGTGAAGGATTAATCCATATTTGGTGCTTTGCTGTCTGTGTGTTCAGGAATGTGTCACTTGTCTCAACAGCGTGTCTCACTCTTGGTGAAGAATGACAGAACAATACGCTGGCTCTCTATGCAGGTTAGTAGCACATGGCTGCAGGTTAATTTTCTTTGTCTAGGCTTTAAGATTTTGCTCAGTACAGTTTAAATGTGCTGTCATGCTTACAGAATTTAGAAGAGAGATTTAAGATGTATAGCTAGTATAGTACAGCTCAGTTGTTAAGACAAGTTGTCCATGGAGCACAGGGTCAGTGGTTTGATCCCCAGTCCCTGCTTGCTACATGTCAAAGTGTCCTTAGGCAAGACACTGAACCCCCAGTTGCTCCCATTGGTGATGGGCTGTGTGGCAGCCATCACCACTGTCTATGTACCATTACTCTGTAAGTTGCTTTGGATAAAAGCATCTGCTAAATGATCATAGAGAGCAGTCTGTGGCTACAGGTGCATGTGAGGCCACTCAGGTTTTTTTAAAACATTTGTTATATTTGGGACTGACATCAGGAACAACTGGGGGGGACCTACAGTAACTACAGCTTAACTTTTTTAAGAAGTTATTTTACTGTACCTCCATTTTCCTCTTTAAAAACTACAGTCTGGGTTGTCTGTCACTCTCCCGTCAGGATTTTAACTCAAATCTGTGCTTTGTTCATCTTTACGGTCCTCTCAGCAAGAATAGCTCCATTTATAAAAAGCTGGTTATTGTCATGTTGTTATTATTTATTGATTTGCAGATTTTTCTACCTCAGAAATTCCACTTGTCAGGTGTTTCCTCCTGCCAGATTTTTAGAGACTAGACATCTGTAAAACTAAGTGAAACAGTGTTTAAGTGTGAACTGAGCAGTCTCAGTTAGTCTTTAGGTGTGTTCACACTGTTATTTGGACCAGCAGGTTGCTCAGGGTTTTGGATTGAGTAGGAATTTACTGTCCAGCAAGTCACACTAGTAGTACTCATTTCATTACTTGCTATCGGCATATACTCAAATGTGAGTACTCAAATAAAATACATTTAAAATAAAATGTAGAAGCAACATCCTGTTAACCAAGTAGAGACGACAAGTATCAGACTACTACATATTAAAAGCCAAGGTAAATTTTAAGCAATGATTTTACAGCATATTTGGCTCTTGGCACAAAAAAAAAACTAAACTAAACTAACCAAAACAAACAAACAAACAAACAAAAATTTAAAAAATTTAGATAAATAGTTCGGACATGCTCCATATGTTGATGTGAAGAAGTGCTGTCCAAGCCTACAGAAAGATGTGTGCCTGCCATAACAGCTGGCATGTAGTGTACCTCCTTACTTGCCCTTACTCACACTCAAATCCAGGCACTCAGCAGCTGATAAGAAAGATGACCTACAATCATGGTCCCCTTTCAGGTCACTACCCCAATTGCTGTCACCTCTCTCTCTCTCTTTATCCATCTCTCTCTTTCACACACACACACACACACACACACACACACACACACAAACACACACCGCAGCCTGAGGCCTCTTAATCCTTCTCAAACAATCACAGCATCACCATGTGCTTCGGGGCTGACATTGATTCATTGACGTTTCTCCATTCAGGGGGTCTATCTGGGCGCAGATTGAAGAATAGCCCAGGTGTTATTGGCCTGTTGGTCCAAGCCCAGAGCAAGGTAAATATCATTGGACAGTGGTTTAATATACCAAATGGAGATATGTCAGATAAACAAGTGGGGGGATGTTTTAAACCCCTCTAGTGTCACAGACACATTGTTTGGCTGAAGTATTGAATATGTGGAGTATCAACAGCTCATCACACAAGTTTCAAATAACATGATGTTAAAGGCATATTTGGTCCCTTTACAACACACTTAGTTTACCATCATTGGTTATAATACAAATACACCCTAATAATGATGTTCTTCTCTGATTTCAGTTCAAAAAGCCAAGTCAGACAATTACAGTCAACCCAAACCAAATTTGTTTTTATTATTATTATTATTATTTTGGCTGGTTGTTCATTGAAGTGATTTAGTTGGCCGGGTTCACACTTGTGTGATGGTTTATGTGACATTTGCTGAAATGAACTTTGAGCTCAAATAATTATGTCAGAGATGATATTTAAAGTAAGTACATTTTTTTAATGCTTGTTTAATCCTGGAGGTTAATGGGATGAACAAATCGCAGAAAAAAACAAGGATTTTCTCCCCTTCCCATAAATGCTTACATTTTGTGGCTTTCTTAAACTTGACTATGATGCTTTATCCTGGGCTGCATTGTGTACGCATAATTTTGCCCATTTCTATCCCTCAACAAACATATAGTTAATAAAGAGTTAATCATTTTATATTTCTAAAATGTAATGCATTAATAATGGATTTATTTATGACCAGATAATTCAGATGATTTGTTGAAACTAAAACAATCAAATGCAGTAAATTCTGGCAGCTTCATCACATTTACCAGGGTTTGGTTCATGGATGGATTATTGAAATGAGCCTACTGGACAAAGAGCCTCTGAAGTTATTGTCAGCTTCATAAAGCCCACTTAACAGATGCAAAATGATGCACAACCACCACAAAACCACGTACAATGACTCAAACGAGAGCTGGGACAATCGAAAAAAAAAATAGATACAAAATGACCAAAAACAGACACAAAACGTCCAAATACTAATGTAATATTACCACCAACAGACTCGAAGTGACCTGAAAGGAAGAGTGGGGGATTGTCTCCCGTCTGTGCCCAGCGGCCCATTTTTTCATAATCCATCCATGGGGTTGTGGGTAATGATGATTGACACAGTGGCAAAGCTGATAACCAACAGAGAACAATCTTTCCTTCTCTTTCATACACACCCAATTTCTATCTCTGTCCTACGTCATTCGTTTTGTCAGGACTGGAAACAAGGTGACATTCACACACACACACACACACACACACACACTGCAGAGCAGCACCTTTTTAGTCTAATAGAGATAGTTTGTGTGAATGAGCAGCAATTGGGGCCAGTATCATTAGAGGTGTCTCGTTCAGAAAGTGAAAAATGGCAGGAGACGTGTCATCACAGAAAGCTGTATTATCCCGACTGAACCTTCTAATTAAACCCAGAACCTCAAACTTTTTGGACAATTCTTCACGGTGGAAAAATTAACTTCATCCCATTGTCTTCAACAGTCAGACCATACTTAGTGACTCATCAGCTGAGCCACAGCACACTCAAACTTTCAAAGTGAACTATGGGCATGAGTTACTTTTCAGTGGCCGAGAGAGCCACTTTAAAGACCTGTCGTGATGTAAGGGGCTCTGCTTGTAGACCACAGCTCAAACTGGTTTTCCTGGACGACAGCCCGATTCTTAAGTTATCAGAGAGTAAAGAACAAGGTTGAGATCAGGCACCAGGCCTGGAATTTGCCCTTGCACTGGCTTAGTGGGAAAAACAATTATTATGTAGCACTGAACATCCTTTTGGTTAATTGTTGAGAATGTACAGACTTTCACTTTTGGATAAAATCTCATTTCTAGTCGATATTTGGAAAAAAGTCTGTCAGATTCTACACATTGTTTGATTCTGCACCTAACAGTTTTTAAGTGACACAGGAAGTAAAACAGTGTCTGCTTTGACTAAATTACCAAATGTAAATGGAAAGCAAACAGTCAAGGCTTGGGGGACAATTTTTCAAATAAAAATTTTAATCTAAAAAGTTTAAGGAGAAAATTCTAAAAGGTACGGAGTTGTGTTTAGGCAGAACCATCTCCATGGCAACTAAAAAAATTCTATCCACTGGTGAATCTACAGTATGTGGTTTAACGTGTGAGGAAAATGTAGTTAGTGGACCTTGAGTTATGGCTGTTTTCAATGAACTGCCTACAAGTCCAAGAATTACATTATTTCTTTGCTTGGAGCAACGATCACAAACATTTTCACAAATTCTAGAGTTTCTGATCGTCAAAGAGCAGAATAAAGCATTTAGAACTTGTTGGACCGTTTAATTAGTGACCGATTTCACCCCAACATGTCTTATTTGTCTAAGTTCCATAACCACAATATGGTTTAAGCCTTCAGTGTGGTGGAGAATAAAGAAAAGGAGGAAAGGTGGTTAGACACATAACAGAGGAATGCATGTGTTTGCAATTGTAGAGCTTTAATGGCCACTGAATCCGTGAGCAGTGTTTACACCCTGATACAATGTGAGTGAATGTGGACTTGTGTTACTTGTTTGTGGCTGCTGAATAATTTAAGAGCAATTGAACTGGAAGACAAATTGGTTCATATGTCATATTATGGCCTGTGCTTCGGGCGGATGCTGTTACTGAACCCTGAAGACCCATTTCAAGTCTCTTCCTGTGCAGCCTAGGTAAAAATGGTAACCAGTGGGAACAAACTGTTGCTATTTATGGGACTGGGCTCTATATAATGCAGTCAACAGCAAAATGTATGTGTTAAATTTAACATTCCACAAGTTATGTAGCGACATAAAGAGCGAATGTTTAACAATCCCAGTTCTATAGATGCTAAATCTGCCTTTAAGTGCATGAGAGGAGGAGGAGAGGAAATGGGAGAAGGAAAATGTGTCAAACAAATTAAACCTGCAATTATTCAGACATTGAGTCACCCAGAATTATTACCACTGGTCTTTACTAAAATACGACGGGTAATTGGAGATTTTCGCTTTCATAAATTAGACACAGCGTATTCCTGTCGACCGTGCACAAAACCACAGTCAGCTCGGTTTTTGTTTGCAGTTTGAAGGTTTTGTCAACTACCGGTATAGCAGAGAGAGAAAGCTGTAGAGTCCCTTCTGCATGCTAATTTAGATGATACAGTCTCCGGTGTTGATATGCTCATTGGTACGAGCTCTTTTATACGGAAGGTAATGACTTGAAACTTGACAGGAAAGTATAAAACCTAAAGCTGCCGGCAGACTCTGATCTTTTGCCACTCTTATCCCTGTGAAGCCTCGCCAGGCCGACGAACAGGGGTGTTTCAAACACCTCTTGTGAGCCCCCTGACATGATGTTACATAGTGTAGCTTCAAAATTCATGAAAGCCGTCCTCTCTGCATGGCACTGCTTAATTATTTGTGCTGCTTTGGCTTGAGAGAGCAGCATGAGAGGCTAAACCTACATATAAGTCCTGACAACAGTAATGATGTTGGTGGCTCAACCCTTCAGAGTGCAACAATTTTGGTCACACGCATGACCACAAATTTTACCATATGACTAAAGGGGTCACACTGATAGCAAACTGTGTGAATGTTATGTCAATGACTGGATGTGACTATATAATTTACCGCAGAATTAGGGAGATGCAACCGCTTCCGCCGCAGGGGAAATTTGTAGTGTGTGAATTATGTGGATGCATCGGTGAAAATGACTCTTCAGGTACTCTTCAGGCTTACAATTTTTAGCCAATACTGATTGCTTTTGTGGCCAGTAACAACAGTAAACAGCAAGCCATTCATCTCTGGCTAACTAAAATTAATTAACTCAATGACAGGGCAAAAAAGGAACTTTGCTGTTTTTAATGTGTATGCTCACTACAAGAGGCATAACTCGGTAAAGCACGTGGCCACCTGTGCAGAACATACTCCAAGAAACAGCAATGGTAAATGTCACCAAAGATTTGCTTCTAAATTCAGATAAAGGGCTAACCCAAAACTTGCCCTCCACATATTAAATCTTACTCAAGTGCTACTTTCAACACCACTGATCACATTTTATTACAGAGACTGGAACATGATCAAAGGAACTGCACCAGTTTGGTTTAAATCTCAGAGATGGGCGACAATATTGCAATATTTTTAGACCATATCACTATTTACGAAATATAACTAAAATTGCCTCTTCAAAAGCTCTTTTTATTAATATTTGCTAATGGAACAATTTTAAACATGTTTGAAAAAAGTTATTACAACCAGTTAAAACAAGTTAAAAAGAAATTACAACCAAGTAATGTTTTTTTCAAACTAGGCATTTAATGAAATAAATAATGCAGTAGGTCTATGTGCTTAGCTTTTAGTCTTTATCCCTATTTTAAAATATGCCAGTTAACTTATGGAAGGTTGGATTTGGATTGTGGATTTAGATGATGATTTCTTTAAAAGAAATAATTTCACATGCTTTATCTTCATGTATCTGTGGCACAGGGACATCCATTATGACTAACCTGAGAAACGCCAAGGATATAATGCATGAGCACTTTTTTAATCCTGTCACTATGAATGTTTTATATTTGCATGCATTTGATTATTCACAAGCAATAACGATTACATTTTTTAAAACATGACTTTTTATTTAAATAAATGAAAATGTATATTTATTTAAAAAAAGTGCCTTAAGCTACGCTCCAACATGTGGATACAGGTTAGAATCTAGTTCTAGTTCCGATTAGTTCATGTCAATGATGACCTTGTACGACATAGACCGATACAGCAACTTTAAACATGTTTCCTGTTGGGCAACATTATTAGAGTTCAAACCTTGTTATTATACTTCCTACCAATGAGAATATTTTGTTTTCATTTGGTGATAAATAAATAAAATTAATTAGACTGTGAATGTCGCTGCAGACTGATTGTTTTCTTGACTCCTCTTGCATAACCAAGACCTGATCTGGATTCAATGTATGTACTAATTGTATATAGTTATTATTATGGGTGTTTTTTTTTCCTTTTTTCCAAACCATGAAAGTCATACTAAAACCCAGTAAACAACATACCAAACTGTGATAGCTTCTTTTTTGCAACTGTACTTTGTAATGTCATGACAGTGGATTTTTCCACTGGGGCAGCACGGTGATGAACACAGGTGGACACAGGTAGAAGGTCATAAATTCACCAACTACAGCCTTTCCAGAACTTCCAAAAGCAGAAAAAGTGCTTTTTCTTTACTTTTCAGAAAAAGTATCTCAGTGAGTATTTTGTTTGGCATGGTGACATTTAAAGTTTGTGTATCTCTGTAGTCTCAGTTAGCCACTTGCAACCATCTTTTTAGGACACCGTGCAGTTTTGTTTGCAGGATAAAACCTGAAAACCTCTGGACCTTGTGATAAGTTATTGAACTAAAAAGCCATTCAAAATAAGCCACAGTCTTCAGGATGAGGGAACCAGATGGGCAAAAATGCTGAGATCTGGGTTTTAAGATACATTTCTACAGCACTTTATTCGGGTGGAACTTCAGGAGATGCTGTGATATGACTGAGAGGGCAGAAACCAAAAACTTACATGGTCATTTTATATGTAATTTATGGTCATAATATTTGAACACAGATGCATCTATCAAACACAGTGCATTAGCCACACTGCTCCACCAAGCTTTTTTCTCTTGTTGCTAGAGTCAGTAAGTTTCTAGTCATGATAGGACCTATAATATCACATACACTCATGTTACAGGTTTGTTTGTTTGCTGAATACATTTTGGGACAAGATCAATGCAAGATTAAAGCTCAGTTGTACTGCAGGTCTTTGTGTTAATGCTGAAATTTGTTGGATTGATTGTCATGAACATCACACTTATCATTATGGTGTGAGAGGGAAGAAGTGTGTGACTGTGACTCAGAGGTCAAAATTTTCACTTATCTGGCAAAATATCTGAGTGCACCTACATTATCCACAATGCAACCTGACAATTTGGAGGTTAGGTGTTAAAAGATGTAGGAAATTTTATTCTGAGGACAATTTTATTGTCTTTTTATATCAGATTTTTGTTGACTGATGGTTTAGGAAAAATTAAAACCCCCAATTTGTCTGTCTTTCACAGAGATCTACCACCTATCTGGACTCATACTGGTCCAATTTCTCAGATTTCAGCTCTGCCTGCGCCTGATTTATTAGTGATATGCTGCCTCTAAAAGTCTGCTTAACTCATTAAAATCTACTGAATGTATAATTAATACACAATTATGCTAATGTTATTACATTTTCATATCCTTTTCTGAGTAGAATTAAATACATCATATTGAAACTTCAATTATTTAAAAGGCTGGAGATGTAGTTTCAGAGGCAGAGAGGGAGATTCAGGATTAAAAACAGATGCATCAAATGAAAGAAGGAGAGGTGAAGGAAGAGATGGATAAATAAAGAAAGACAGAACAAGAGGGGAGGGGTGCTAGAACTTGTGCTGACCCTTGGCAGATTTAAATCTGACCTAATCTTGTTTGAGGACATTTTGAAAATCAATCTGGTGTAGCATGGAATTACCAGTGATCAGAATCCTTGGACTGCCCCACAGAGAAATTAATACATGAATAATTGTAATAAGAATTTCATGAATATCCCAAATGCATGGAAAATTAAATTTCACACAAAATGTGAATGTGTGACTTCATCCATGTTGTTAATTTAAGATGGTGTTCACACTGATCGGGTGATGATTGTCTGTGTTAGGCCATGTCCATCTAGTTAGCGCTGGTCTCTGTAAGGCCATCTCCGTTGTCAATCACACTCAGTTCCTCACTTTATTAAGTCCATGTCATACATTTACTGCATTTTTAAAAACGTGTCCAAAAGCTACTAACCATTAAATTGGTTGTTGTTGTTTTTTTGATAATTCACTTTCTAAAATATTGTGCAATTTCTTTTTCTTCCACTTTTACTTGAGTACTGAGTTTGTGTACTTCTACTACCTCTGCTCATAATGTATCACGTTATGCTGTGTATAAGGCCGTGTAGTTGCATTTTTGTATGTTTCAGGCTTTAAATGTGTATATTCTGCAGTTCAGCTTCAATATCTAGAAGGATAAAAGACATTTCAAATTCCTAACAAATACATTCAAATACTCACTAGTGAGGAATATCAGGTACATGTTTTTTTATTAACATTTGCTTTTAGAAGTTTGTTGAATAAATCCTTTTTCCACTCCAAACATGAGATCCTGCTGTGTCCTTCATTTAACAGCAGACACGTCTGCAGGCAGTTGAAATGGCTCTTTTTGGACATGTCTTTAAAGCTAATGAATGCAATGTGTCTTCTCCCTTAGCCCTGCAAGTATACCAACCACCACCAGGACAACAAGGCAGCCAGAGGGTGTAACACGATCCACCAGATCCAATTAGGCGTATGGGATAGGATTAGATTTGAATAGGTGTGATTGCATTAAGGATAGATTAGGTTTATTGCGTTATTAGCTTTAGAAGGGCAGGATGACTGAGCTCCAGACAACAGGGGGAGGGGTGATGTGCTGGCTCATCTCATCTGTTAAAAGCAGAGGGAAGGAGACAGCACATTCAAATGGGAGATGACACACTTTCAACCACCAATCCTGTCGCACAAATTATTAGAGATGTCCAGAGGATGGGTATTGGTGCCAATCTGGGCATGTTCTAAAGGACTGGCACTGGGCAAAACAAAAATTGATCCAAATCCAGTCCTTTCTATATCGAACTTTAGTGTGTTTTGCTTCTACAGCAGCTCGTCTCTTCAGCCATACTCTAAAATGTGGCATATACCAGTCCCACCAGGAATTTGTGATGTTAATATCACAATTTCATCACAATATTTTAGAAAAGCTGACGTAAAATTCGGCATTTTGAGCTGCAACAATAACAAAAAAATCTACAAATGCTGTCAGGGAGTGAGTCTGCAGTGCATTCACCTATACGAATACACAGTAGTTGTGGTTGAGTTTTGGCAAAGCTGTAGTTCCTGGGGGGTCGCAGGTTATTGCGAAGAAGGCCAACTACGACAGCCCTTCATCTGTTTTAAACAATATGACCAACAGTGTTTTTTTTAAATTAAAACTTCAAAACATGGCGGGACCACTAGCAGCTCTGAAGTGACTCATTCAGACCAGTAAAGTGACACTGCTGGGGACACCAGCAGTGGCCAAAAGACTAATGTCTGAGGCAGAGCCTAAAAACCTGAGGGACCGATCTATCAACTCATTTGGGTAAAAACATTTATCCACATTCTGTATATCTGTAATAATATGTATAAATGAAATAATTTGTGAAATGAACGAACGAATTTGAATGAATTTAATGAACAAATCAAATCTGCTCTGCTCTCTGTCGGTTTCCTGGTCCCCGGTTGTGACTTTAAAAGCATTTGTAAGAGAGATTTTGAGCAACCAGAGATTTAAAATAATTTCTGGCTGAGTTAAAAGGTTTGGAGCATTTCTAATGTTATAATTGTATCTAATGTTTTAAAGCACTTCTAACACATTGCCCAGTGCTTCCAGGGAGAGCATATGTTACAGGTTGCAGTGGAGCAGGGAGAGGGAGCACTGGGTGGAGCAGAGCAGATCCAAGTGTAAGTGGTATTTTACAGCTTTAAGTTAGGCTGCATAAACTGATTATCTTTTCTCCTCGAGGTAAGTAATTTTCTCAATATAATATAATTACCTTGTCTGAGGTAAATGAATGTTGTTTTCAAAATATAACAGGGGGATTCACCTCTGACCTCTACAAAACAGCTTTGTTGCCCTCTGTGTGTATAAATAGATATATATACATATATACAGAGGGCAACAAAGCATATGTATATATGTATATACATACTGTATGTGTGTGTGTGTATATATATATATGGCTTGCATGCACAGAGCACATGTGTGGCCTGTGTTAGCAGAAGTGCACACAGACCTTTGACAAAACCAGTTTTATGTCTGCTGGACTTTGCACTTGAAGATATTGTTTTTAATACAATTAAAGCTAAAATAACGACTTGAGATCAAGCCACTGCGTTCAGCCCTGCGCTCCCTCTCCCTGCTCTGAAACAGCTCGGCTTTCATCTTTACGCTCTGCCACTCTGCACAGCCCTTCAGATTTTGCTCATTACTCAGTTAAAATAAATATGACTCCTCCAAACCATACAAATGAAGTAGAAATCATTGAAATTCTTTGATTGGTTAAAAGTACAAGCCTCGCTCAAAAACATTTAGAAGTGAATCTCTGCCCCGCTGCCAGTGCTATTGTGTGTCTGAGTCTGGCACCTCTAGACACTTGGAATATATTTATCCAGAAAAGCTTTGGAAAAAAGCTGCATATTGTAGTTTTAATGTAGAGTGTAATAATTGATCCCTACCAACACTCTAAACTACAGCTTTTTACATATACTGTAAGAGTTATTATTCTTATTTGCAGTTAACGTAAAATTCATTACATTATGTATTGTATGTGTGCCACAATGCAGTGTCTGATTTAAGGGATGCATATGATTAAATGTGGGTCAATTACCAAGACAGCAGGAGATGCAAACAGATTCTGTGTGTATAAACTGTAGAGTGTCTTTGCACCCTGAGCTTCATCAAACAGTCTCGACAGCTTTGATGGATCTCAGGATCCATCAGTCAAAACATCAGCAGAAACTTCTCAAACTGCTTCTGCAGCACTATCTACTTCTGTACAGCCACCACGCGCAACTGGTTCAAGCTATGAAGCAGATGCTTGTGTGAAGATTGGGACACTAACGGGCTGCTCAGCCTCACAGCATAATTTTAATTTAGCAGGTGTTCAGACTGAAAACAGCCTTGTAATAAAAGAACGCAGGGGGCTGCTTTGGTGGTTACTGGGGAAATGATGAAATGTGATCCTGGAAGTCCAGCTCGAGTTCAAATCTCTGAATTTGGAGGCTCAACAAGTGCTTTAGAAAATCTATTTTAAAACCATACATTTGGGTACAAAATTTGCATCCTCTTATTTTGAAATGGCAAAAAGATAAAATAATGTTTGATGCACAATAAACTCCGTAAGAAGTTAAAGTAAATTTGTGATTTGTGAGTATGGAAGCTATTAATTATCTATAACACCCTAAACCTACTGTAATAATAATGCATATACAGTTTGTCCACATGCTCTTTGATCATCTGAAGTAACAGAAGTAATTTCTGATCACAGGAATTTTGTAAAATGTGCTTTCAATATAATGTTGAGGAAAAAAATCATCTACTTTTTTCATTTCAAAATTATGAGATGCCAAAGCACACCACTGAATATACAGATATCACAGCAACAGTTGTTTTATTCTTTGTTTGTTCATCACGTGGTTACTGTACCTTAGCTCCTGAAAATATCTGCATGTAGAAACAATGCAGAAGCAAAGCCATTTCCCTCTGAGGTTATTCGACTTCTTTGAGTGTTAGCGTACTTCTCAATCTTGAAAATGACTGGATAAAACCATTCCCCGAAGACGACTGTGGAATATGGTTGAGAACTCCAGAAAACGTTACATTATTCTTGACAATACCAACTGAAAAATCCAACAGCTTTTACAGTAACATGATTCAGCTTGTTATCCCTCAGTGCAGATTTCATCGATCCGGGAGAGTTCAGGCTCCGACAGCTGCAGGGACTCGTTTACTTCACCTGAACCTGGCTGTTGAAGCTGCTGCTTCCCTGTCACAGCTCCCTGCAAACATCACTGTAGAAATGATCCTTTACAAATCTTATGAGCAGAGCTTGAGCCTGCCTTTGCAGAAGACAAAGTAGGAGTAAATGACGTTTTTGCTCTAGCTGGCCCTGCAGCTCCTAGTTTTGTTGAGTCTAATGATCAACTTCTGTGTCATTTGGCCAGATGTGGCTAAGGACTGTGGCTTGGCTTGATCAAAATAACAATTTCAGATGAGTTAACCACTTGGGTTTTATTGGATAGTTTGTAGCATCAGCATGCTGAATGTCATTGTGGAGATTACAATTACAATTACAGCAAATCTAATAAATTCTTGCATCTTAGTGGAATCTTTGAATTTTGTCCAAACACTGCAACTTTTCCTTAAATTTAACCTGTTGTGTCACCACCCTACTGTAAATGTGAAATGACATTGTTTGGCAAAATGTATAAAAATGTATAATTTATAATATAACTAAATATGTATTCATTTATTATAATATAATACATGTAATAATTTATTACTAAAGCAAAACAAATAACTAGAACAAAAAAACTTTGTTAAAGCTTCATAGCAAGCTGCATGGCATTTGCCCTTGTCAGCTGCTCAGTTACCATGACATGTGTATTATATGATACTACATTTTTCTAAGTTTACCCAATTTAAAAGAATGTGATTTACTGCAGCTTTATTTCTTTTCAAACCTGTCTCCACTTACTAATACCACACAACCTTAAATAATTAGATTACCTCAAAAACAACCACACACACACACACACACACACACAACATTATGGTAAATGGTCTACAATTATATACCAACTTTCTACCTCACTGCTACCCCTAGCACCTTACAGCTGCTTCTCACTCACCTATGCACACACACTGATGCACACCGCTGCCATGTGAAGTGCTGAACTGGCCCAAAGAAACCTCAGCGAGTGGAAAAGGAGGAGGTGGACACCACAGGACACCCCAGGAATGCCACTGCGCCTGCTTGTAGGAGCTCTCATTATGAAATGCTGTGGAAAATGTGCAAAATTAAAGCACAGAATTTCTTGCACTGGAGTCAAACAGCAGTCTCCTGTGAGAAAGTCCTGTTAATCTTATTGTACCGAAGAACAACGTAAAGCTCCTGGAGATACACCCAAACAAAGATGAGCCCTCAGCGGTAGTGGGAGATGGCTGTAGTCCTTCAATGGCTACACAGTTAAAACTGGATTTTGATGGTCGAGAGCAGCTGCAACAAGCAACTAATGCAGCTTGTAGGTGCGTGATGGATGAAATGTCGACTATTTGCACTATTGAATCCCTGTCTTTCAGACCCCAACCCTTTGGAAAGTATTATACTGATAAACAAATATAAAAATGTTAGCTAAATTACAGGTGCAATACTGGCCCTTTGACAGTTTGGGGGTATTTGTACCAAACAGCTAATATCTTGAATGTGCAGGTTGGTATTTTTTCTGTTGACTTTTGATTAATGCCACAAGTTAATTTTAGTGAATATAATAATTCCTACTTTCAGCTCCCTAAATATAGAATTAGAAACTCAGCTTGTAACTCACAGGAGAGGTAAAGGGAAGGTTAAGTGGCAGTGGAAGAAGTCGAATTAAAGCAGCCCTGATCTACATTGAAGTTTCCAGTGTTTATCAGCTGTGGATTATTGTCTGTCTGACCACAAATCCTAACAACAACGTAACCATCCGCCCCGGCACTGCTGCTGTTGCTCTGCTGACTGCCTGTTCCACTTGTGTACTGAAGCTCCACCTTTCACCTCGCAGCCTTACATCCACCATGATAAAGCTTGCTGGCACCGATTAAGACAGGGACTATAATAATCTAATGTCCACATGAGCGCACACACACACACACACACACACACACACACACCCGCGCACAACCATTTACAGGCCCCAACAAGCCACTAAATGGCCCTGATGGATAGGTGTGGGAGAGCTGCCTCATTTTCTCTCCTGGACCATAAAGGGCTACTTGGCCATTTTCAGCAGCCCACTGGTCAAACAGCCATCTATCTCACCTTCACAAAACCATAAATCTGACTGCTCCTTTATCCAACCTCTCTCCCCTTCGCTTGCTCTCTCTGCCTCTCCCACAATCACGGCCTCCCTGTCTTCTTCTTTGCTTTCTGTATGTATGTCTCTTTATGTCGTTTTGACTGTTTCTGCCGTCCATGTTCAACTGTAGAATATAGTGTGTAGTCATAATGACACTCCCGCACTGTACATCAAGTTTTTTGGATATTTGATGACAGAGGGACACCTATAGCATTTTTTTGTTATTTTTTTGTTTAAATAAATCAAACCATACAGCTCTGGAAAACCCATTTTCTGACAAAGTTAAAAGATTTATTTAGTAAAAATTTCACAAATACCACTAATCCTGCCTGAGTGTGAAATACCAGGCAACATGTAGACACCTGTAGCCCTTTATAACACAGTCAGCTGGTATTTAGATACAGAAAATGTTGAGTGGATGAATATGTCAACAAAGAGACTTCTAGTCCTGTGTGAAACAACTGTTTGTTGTGCAAATTAGTGAACTGAAGGAAAATCACAACATCATGTTTAGTTAGTGACTAAGCCAACCACTAAGCAAAGCCCCATGTTTGAACAGTTATAATCTATAAGTATTATAAGTGTTTAGGGCCAGATAAATGGCACCATTTTAAGACAGCACCAACCATTTTGATGAAAGAGTATCATGTCAACAGATTTTAGCCTCACACTTTGGATGCTATATCAACTTTATGTGGGTCATATGGGGGCACAGACAAACAACCTATATGTGCAGTATTGTTGAAGAAAATCAACATTTACACTTTCTCCAAATGTCCTGCACATTTGACATTTTAAATACTGTCCCAGCCACTCGGAATTGCTTCCACCAAACAAAAACTTTTCAGCTACCAGCCAACTTACAGTCACTTCCCTTCTTCTAGGCACTGATATGTCTTGCGTCCCTGTTCGGAAGCCAGCTGTGACATGCCAAGCCTATATCTCTGTAAGCTTTTTAAACAAAACTTCTAACAAATCACATAATTATAACAATCTTTACTTGATTTAAGTTTTGCAGTATTCTCATTTATTGTAATTTGAAAATCACCAGTTCCTGTTGGCTGTGCAAGAAAATATATTAAAAGTATGAAATGTGAAAGTTATTGATATGCAAAATAACTTTTTACTATATTGTAATAATATTATGAATTTGCAAGTTACATGTAGCTGTCAAGTAGAAATATGGTCTCATAACACTTGTTAAATAGAAAGTAGAATTGGTTGAAACGTATTATTCATATTTGAGAGCACTGCAACTAAACGTACTTTGATATACTGTCAGTAGTTGAAAGTAGCAAAGGGTCACTACTATGATTTAATTGAACCTCCACTGCACTTTTGTTGGTGCAATAAATATGCAGAAACCTTACTGCATTTTCTAGCCTACCACTACACATTGGTGTACTGGTAGGCATCGCGATTGTATGTAGTAAAATATTTAGAACATGGTTAGAATTGTGGTATAGGTCATGCAAAATTGATGCTTTTTAACAAGCACTAGAGGCCAAGACACAGTCGGTGAGGGTGTGTCGCCTTGGTTTGTATGGTGTGTCCTGCAGCCGTGTTAGTCAGACTACTGTTTGAACACCATCAGGGAGAGAACACTTCTGACAAGGAAGGAAGTGAAGGAGGAAATGGAATAGTCATGAAGGCTTTGTTTTTTCATCTGCATCACATCTAAACATTTCAATACACAAATGTCTTGGCCAAATAGAATGAATAAAAAAACTAAAGATCAACTGATCAGCGCAATTCAGGAGAGGCCAGCTCTGTATGAGCTCAGACTACTATGTATGTATTTTATCTTACACAGCTGTAGAACACGTATGCTAGTTTCTCTTGGTGTGTTCAAGGCCCCTTTTTGGCCAAGACGAATAAGACCTGCCCATGTCTCTGCTATTTCCTTGACATTAGCCTCGTATGTTTCTGCACTGAGAAGTCAGACTGTTGCTCCAACAAGAAGTCATAACGATCGTGGTTTAGATCTGATGTCTTTGTTGTGCCTTTCCTTCTACTTTCCCTCATATTCTTACTGTTGCTACATAAAAAGATACACAATCCTTGCAACTGTAATTTTGGTAAATACGACCATAAGCATTTTTTAGGGTCAAACCATGAAAATAAGGTTAAAGAAAATGAAAGAATTTAAATTTCTCCTAATTGTAATCACATGGATTTTCATCTAATTCATCTAATATGGCAAAATGAAGCTACAATGTGAATGTGGAGAAAGAGACTTAAGTCTTAAACAGAGAGGTGAAGCACACAGCACAGGAAACAGGAAACGAACAGCCAGATTTATGGGCATCCAGGGTATATGGCATAATGGACACAGTGCTTTATGGTGAGAGGAGGAATACTAAGATGGATTCCGTCCAGACAGCCAAAGGTTTTCTTAGCTACACCTTTATTTCCAACATATGTCATAGTGTCCACCAATAAGCTACAGCTACAGCAAAAATCAAAAGAGAGGAGAAAAAAAAAATTCTATGCATTGTTTACAGTATGCAACTAGTAGTCAGGCCTCTAATACAGATATAATATAAAGGAAAGATTACTATTATAACCTTTTATGTGTCAAAGACGCACTTAATGTTTTGAAAAATATGCAGTAGTCAACTAATATTTTATCCAGGTCCAGTTCCAAATGTACAGGTAATTATTTAAAGTGATAATTGCTGTGTGTCAGTTACCTTTACCTTAATTTGTGTGATTTGCTATTTCTGATGATTCTATGAATAAATTATCAAACTGAGTGACAGGATGATTGATAATATGGAGGCCATTGTAATTAATGCATATAGGGTATATTTAGTCAGTATATCAGGTACATTTTGCATGTGCATGCAAAAAAAAGACATTCTCGTGTTATATGTGAAAGCTCGTAGTGGATAAACTTTGAGGGCTTTAGTCCTTTTGTAGTGTGTCATCAAGCACTTGGCCATACATCGCACAGTGCTCTTGCTGTCACTTTGATTGCATATAAGGTGGCCAAGTGTAGGAAGAGTCCTGATGGTGGTTCCAAGCCTTAGCCATTTCACTACAGATGCTTTAAACCCCTCGCCCTGATTTATGTCTTGTCAGGACAAAACCAAGCCCGAGGAACTGTTTGTAAACCTTTGTGATAAAATTGTGACATCAAGTGTGAATTGTGGAATCTTGTGTGAACCCTCTAATCAATTCACAGTTTGCCATGGGCTCCAATCAAGTTCTGGACACATTTCAAGAAAAATCAAGGGCCTTCGAGAACTGTTTACACCTTGGTGTAAATGGATGATGATGAAATCCACCATACTAGTCATTTCACCCAAATTCTGCATGGAATCCAGAATCTGAAATTCTTGAACAGTTCCTGTTATAAGGGTTTTAGATATACTGAATGAGCTGAATGTTATTGCTTTCTACATATTATTTTTATTATTGAATTAACTACCTCACACATATTCTTCTCCTCTGCCACTTTAGTTGCACAGTTTGCCATCAGACAAGAGCCTGTTATATGTTGCTCAGCTTAAGGCTCTAGTCAACAACCCACCAACCAGTTTATAACTGACACATACTGTTAAACTTGTTCAGTTTAGCAGCCAGTTCCCTTTGCGGCCGTTGTTTGATCAGTTTATCAGTTTTTATAATCTGCCAGCCAGTGTGTGTCATGTGTAAGTGTATCTAACACTGTTTCTGCTCCAGTCAGTGCTAAAACAGAGCAGCTGATGTCTTCATGGTTTTCTCATTTCCAGCCTTGCGAGCTGCAATGTTCCTAAACATCCTCTTAGTCAGGGATCCTTTGGCCCCTTAGCATAACTCTAATTATGGTGTCAGTCACCGTCCACTCGGACTACATGGACGCCTGTTTCCCAGCAAACAAACTTGCACATAGGGTTTTGGTTATGCATGACTACAGCCTTTGGGAGTGTAAAAGGCCTCTCACACTCTCACACCCAGAAAAATAAATCCTCTTCCCAGAAGAAGATGGTGAGGCTGGGCTCTGACCCTCCGGGCTGTTTGTAATCAGCACAGTGTGACGGCAGACTCACCAAGAGATGCTGTAAAGCCCGCCATGACCAGCATCGCGCTGGAAGACAAACCGTCTCTCCTTCTGTTTGAGGGGTTTTGTTGGTGGTTGGTTGGTTGGTTGTGTGAGCAGCTACAGTAGATCTCCACTGAATCTAACCAAAGTATGTGCAAACTGTGCAAAAGGCACAGATTATATATAGACAGGATCATAGGCAATGGTAAAAAGCTATTGTTGTTCATTAATGTCCATTTCAACTTACTATCAAAAAATGTTATGGCTTCTCTGCTGACCCTCGTTACAGTGATCATCTGAAACATGAAAATTGTTTAATGTAAAATACTGATGCAATATTATTTATACTAGCCATTCATTCATAACTAAGGCTCCTATTTTTCTCTTTTTACAGTTAGGGTTAGTAAAAAATCTTTGTATGTTGTAAAGGGAAAAAAAAAAGAGTCAAACACAATGTTGCTTCATCAACACATTTAATGCATGTTCTTTTGCACTGATTGAATTTATTACTTTCCAATAACTCTGTTTTTATGCACTCTATGACCATTTTGTTAATTCTGATGAAGTAACATTTGTCAAGCTCAATTGCACCATCTGTTTGACTTCTCTGAGTCGCACAATAACAGAAACCAACAATCGCTAATTTGGACTCTTCAGAACAAAGTGCAGATTTTCACTTCTCTAAAGTCCATTCCTTGTGTTTGGCCCAATCATTTCCTGTTTGCTTTTTGACTCCCCTCAGTAGCGGTTTCTTTGTAGAAACTCAACCACAAAAGCGTGATTCACATAGTTTCTTCCAAACAGTCGACACCGACATGTGTCTGTTACATAAACTCTGGGTGCTTTAATTGGCCATTTCTGAGGCTTTTATAAATTTACCCTCTACAGCAAACTGTGCTTCCTTTCCTGAGGTGGTCTTAATGAGCAGGGGGGACAAGTAACTAAGTACAAGTAGCCTAGTGTACTTAAATACATTTTTGAGATACTTTTACTTGTTATACTTTTATTCCAAAACAGAAAGCAGAAAATACTTTTTCATCCATTGCTACTATACCTACTTTTTGCGAATGTAGAGACGTTGTATTTAAAATACAAGCAACTAGTAAGACATGATATATTATCATAGACTAACCATTAATTACTAGGAAAGTAGTAAAATGAGCACTACCTTCACTAGCTGTTTTTGTCCCATATTTATTAATTGAACTAATCTTAACTGGACTTTCACATTCATGTAACTCACTGCATTAAATCAAAACTCTTCATAATAAATTGTTTTCTTAGTAAAGTACTTACATACTCTTAACTTTCTAAACATGTATACTCTACTTGCAGTACTTTTTGAGGATGCTTGCACTTTACTCAGGTATTGACTGTGTATTTTGACCAGTTCTGCTCATAATTTTTTATAGTTTTTGTGTTAGCACAGGAAAAACAAATAGCTTAGGAAGGTCATGGAATTTTGTTGATTGATTTTCCAGATCTTTAACAAATGTCAGGTCTTGCACTAATATGAGCCGCTGGAGTAGTTAAGTATTTGTTGTATCAACTCTACCAATAGTTTCAAATACATAAACAAGCCTCACCTGTAAACTGATCCCAATATTTAAATGTGTGCCAATACTGATGTCTTCACTACAAAAACGACTGAATAATAATGCGTCCAATCGTTTGACTAGTACTGCATGCCTACAAGTTGAAAAAAGAAAGGTGGGTTGTCATGACCACGTAACTGTCCCCAAAGTGCTTCTTTTTTTTTAAATCTTGCTTTATCTCTCATTAAGGTGATACAGGAGCTCCAGCATCAGTCTGAACTGCTAATTCTGATAATTAGTCATTTCTCGTCGAGCTGTTTGTGACACTAGAGAAAATAAATTAAAACGTGTGGTTCTGTGAAGTGCTGCCATCGCAATTTGATTCCCCAGTGTGGGCTCATGTAGTGCTACTGATGCAATATGACATCAGCAAAACTGTCCAGTAAATCCGTTACCTTTCAGTTCATAGTGTGAACTATGGCAAACAAACTAGAACTCAGAGGTAACAATGAATATTTTTTTATTTGCTTCTGTACAAGTACCCTGAACTGCAGGTGTAAAATTGACCACTGAGACACATTAGTACAGTGTTTCCACATAATTCTGGATCTTAAAAGGGAATATATCGATCAGCGATCTTACCACACCCTACAACCAGCTTAAAGCAAGCAGCCAATGTCATGTTTGTTCTCGTCCTGATTACATTTTAATGACATATCTCAGTAGCTGCAGCAGAATGTTTGAACTTTTTCAAGGATAATAGGTAACAGAAGTCCTTGGCTAGCAAAATTCTTTATATCCTGAATATTACATTTAATTTTTTTCCACTTCACTTCTGCTATTGTTGTCTCAGAGTCTGAGTCCAACTCCAAATCCTCATCTGTGATTTCTCTACAGCGGGCATTTGCAATAAAATCTGAAATCTCTTTAATGTAAGCCTGCCTGGATATCAGAGCATCTGCTCGACGTCTGAAATGTAAAACTCTGGGCTCAGACTGAAGTTTGTCTGCAGCCAGAGTGATGTCGCTCAGGGTTTAACCATGTGTCTTGTGTTGTTCGACAACTGTGCGGGATAAGAGGCGGCCGTGTACGAACGGTGTTAGGCCATAAGGAGCCAGTGTGATTACATTTAATTAACTGTTCCCTCATCTGGGCTTGATTACTGACCAGATGCTAATGAAGAGTAGGGGATATAGTCACTGGCAGGTGTGTTTACTGCATGTGTGTCTGTGTCTAGTAGAGATTATCCACACGTACGGCAAGTCAGTGTGAGCAGGTTTGTACGTGCAACTATACAATATGTTGCATGACTCCGTACTATGACTCTGTAGCGGTTCTTTCTACAAATGTGACATGATGTCTTTATTTATTCTAGCTCTCCATCTCTTTATACCCAACACTTAAGTCATATCACACACAGGTTGAAGGCTGTTTCCAATTAAGCTTTCGGGGAAGGTTTACAAAAAAACAACATTGTTATAGAGGCTGCAAGCATCTCAAACTCCTTCCATTACATACAGATTTGGTATTTTAAATGACTCAAAGCAGCCAATGTTTTACAAAACAAATGCAAATAATGTTTAAAATCAGACCAAATAGAGTCATTAAATTCTAACTGGAAATCGGTAATGAAGATTGGACTAAGTGAGGGAAAGTGGGAGACTTGGCCTTATGAACATGGGAATAGATGCAAGAATTATAAAGTTCAATCAAACCACAACTTCAACACCGCAGTCTGGTGAAAAGTCTGGTGATATTTTTCCTGTCAAGAAACATGCAAAACAAAACCAGTAATGGATGTATCCTACTGTCGCTGAAAACGCTCCCCAACAAATGGTTTCCTTTCATCGTTTTACAGCTTATCTAAATTTACCACATGAACCACATAAATACTTCTGTAAAACCTTTCTTTAATAACACTAAACACTGTGCAATAAATAGCATAAGACATTTAGTGTTGTGTAACTGTGTTATAATGATTATTCTTCCTTTGGGATTTGTAAATGGATTAATAGAGAATGTCTTCAGTTTTGATGTGTGTGTTGGTGTCTTTTTATCCCATATCAGATGAGCTGTGTGTTCGACACAGTCCGTAAAAATATCTAAATAATATTTCGAGATGGGAAACCATTGTCAATCTCAGGTGCTTAAAAGAAAAAAAACGGTTTGATTTTCGTGAAATCATATGTTTATGGTAATAAAAAATGCTGTGTAGAAGTCAGGTTGTAGTGTGCAGTCACACCTGGCACCAGCAGAGGGAGCTCTGGCTATGTAGGCTACGCACACTACGTGCGCTTGGTGTGTGTTTGTGTGTGCATGTGTGTATTCATGTGTCAGAACTTGAAATCATGCCTACGTGAGTGTGTGTGCATGACTCTATGGAAATCTTAACATGCTGTGCTCTGTGTGTGTGTGTGTGTGTGTGTGTGTGTCTGTGTGTGTGGGAGAGAGGGAGGAGTGAATTCTTGGAACCAGTCCAACATAGTAATGCCTTTACTTTTGGCCGATTTTCCCAACAGTCCAGGGAGAAGGGAGAGAAAGAGAGTGGTTGCTTTATGCTTGCTGTCAGCTGGTTTCCATGACGATAATAACCATAACCAGATTTCTATTCCTGCTCACTTCGCTCCATGTGTGTTCTGTGTGAATATGTGTGTGTTTGTCCAGTTTATCTTAATTAGCTCAAATGTAAAGCTGGGCATTCAAATCTAATTAAATCATCAGACCAACATGTGTGAGGTTCAAAATTAATTTGTAACAAGTATTTTATTATAGTATTTTTTTCAATCGCCATCACTCTGGTGTAAAAAGATAATACCAAAATAAAGTGGAGAAACTACAGGGAAGTGGTGTTAGGACAAATTGTGAGAATAAATCTATACAGCTTTTTAAACACATAATATCAATGAATATTAAAGGGATGTTTAAGTGGATATAAAAAAACAATGTGAAAGCACAAATGTAAAATACACAACATATCTGAAGAAACACAAACACTCAATCATGGAGACTGAATCACATTAAACCCCCAGTTCAGCTTTATTCAGAAGGATGCTGATGCTTTCAGGTGAAAGGACAATGGCACAGGGCGAAATCCGTGAGCAGGCAGAGGTCAACAACTGGTAGACAAAAACACCAGGCGTCACAGGTGAAAGGGGCAGGCAAAAAGGCAAAGTCCAAAGCATGGGCAGAAGGTCACAAAAAGCTGGCAGGCAGGAAATGACAGGCAGAATGCAAACAAGAAGAAAAGCCGGGATGCTATGGATTCCACGATGGATTTCATGAGGGAACGAGGAGCAGGTGTCTACGTGGGGAGTCAGGTAACAGGGAAAGGCCGGGGTTACTGCAGGGCAGGAGGCAGTGTCAGGACCTGAAGCACTAGTTCGTAAAATGCCCACGAGAATAGAAAACAGGTATTGAGGAACGGGAGAGAGAAAAAGAAAGCGTTCCGATGTGTTGTTAATAAAGCACCGCATCAGCCGATATATAAGACGATTCTGATGAGCACATTCTGAAACACCTGCTTTTTAAATATTACTTTTGTAGGTAGCAAACAATACAATATACTAGATATCCTGCATATATGATTTTAACTCAGCAAATACACCGGTCAAAGAAATTGTTGCAAATAGTGTTATGTTTGTTTTAGTGCAAGTTAAAAATGTCCCAAGGCAAAAATAAAAATACTAACGTTTAGTGAAATCTCTAACCAGAAAACAAAGGGGACTTCTTAAATAAATGTAAGATGTTTGTGGTATTCACTCTCAAATTTGGTGTTGTACTCATATTAAAATAGACCTAAACAACATATACAATGTCATTATTTGTGAGAGGGGAAATTATTATTTCTTGGTCTAATTATACAAGGATCAATCTGATGTTTAAATTTAACGCTAGAGACTATGAATCTCCCACCACGTGAAATAAAATAGCAGCCAAAGGTCAGTTCCCCAGAATGCATTATCATACTTGTTTTTATGCCCACCATTACCCTGTTTTTCCCATCAATCAGGAGGATTTGCAGCTAGTGAAAAAGCCACTGTGTTGCGTAGCTCCTAAACTGCAGCCAGAAGGATCTCATAAGATTACCACTGCCTGCGTGTGCGTGATGTCAGAGGAAGTCCTGGATCGAGTCGAACTAAAACAAATCCACATGCACTGTGAGCCGATCACTGCTGATCGAATCGGCACAAAGTTTAGATCTAATCAAGTTCAGATCAAATAATCCAAAGGGTTCCTGCCCGTTTCATCAAGAATGGTTTTGGGAACTGACTTGTGTGGAATGTTGTTATTCGGGTATCCAAGAATTCATTGCAAAACAACTTGAGATCTTGGTGGAGAGTTTTAGATGGATGAGTTAGATTTTTAAAATGTGCTCGCTTTATCAAAATGAAGCCTATCCATCACTACATAAAGCTGAACAATATAGGTCCAAGAAGAAGATCAAGGTCAGGTTCTGCCAAACCAGGCACGACTTCAGGTGCAGGCTGTGCAAAAACTGTGCGCTGAGCACGAACTCCCAAAGTGAAAATGCGACACACCTTCAAAGGTGGTTGGTACTTCCAGATACAGACTGACTTCCTGGTAATGGCCAATCAACCAGACATAGAAGTGGTGGACAAACAGTTGTAGACGTAGCAATCCCAAGTCAACGTCAGGAAGAAAGAACATGCAAAGTTTGAGAAATACCAAGGAGGGGCCACATTAAATCCAAGAACCACGTAGCTAAGTGCTGTACCCATTTAGTTAAGGATGGTTTGTTTTCTCTCATCAACTTTAGTATTTTGGCGGAAGATTTAATCCAGAGTGACTTATTATTGTAAAATCATCCTTTCTGATTTCTCATTGTGTATCAGAAAGATGATAGATCCATCCATAAACTACAATTTAGTATCAGCATGTATGACTGATACTTGACATTAGTTATTAGTAGAAAATGAATGTTTTTTTCTAGAAGGATTTTGCAAACCCAGAAATGACATTAAAAATAATCTCAGTAACTATGGTATGTGACCAGGCTGAATGAGCAACATTTCCCTTCAGCCCTGATCTTCATGACTACTAATAATTGCAAAACGCACTAATACAAACAAAGTGGTGAGTACAATTAAAAATGATTGTCAGCTTATGTTATTCTTTCTTGGACTTAGTTAAAGAAAAATTTGTTAAAGTTCAGCTTGTGATGCCAGAGAGTAACTTCCTGTTTACACTGCTGATTGCCTTTGATTGGATGGTGCTGCAGATGTATCCTAGCAACAGATTTACACATTGCTGAGGTCTGTGTACTTCCTAACTACCTATTTCTAATTGGCCTTTCCGCCCAGCCAAAATGTGTTTAGACTATAATGGATTTTTTGACAGTAGCCACAAGGAAACAGATTGTGGAACAAGATCCGGGAGGAATCCGTAAGGTCGTTACAGCCTATAAATACGGCTCAGTAGGGAACCTACTACAGCTGCTGGATGTCACCTCTGTATAACATCTGGGAAGCAGACAGCTACCTACTGACATCACTTCTTGGACAGCTGATCTAACCTACCTACACGTTCCTGGTGGAAATCAAACCTGGTGGAAGCTAGATCGTCTGAAGACCAAAGTGTTTGTTCAGGCCATTCATCAGTGATTGTTCCTTTTCTCAATCATCTCACTTTCTGCAGTGTCAACAAACAAATATTTGTGACTCACTAGATGTTTTACATCTTTTTCCCCCCGCATTTTCCACATGTGAAAAATGACAGTACGACGTCAGTGTGTGTGAACTGTTCTAAATGTTGAAGTGGCCTCTGCAAAGTCATACACAGGCTTATACTGCATATCAAATAGCGAGCTCGCTCACATCCTGGATGATTGAAGCAGCATATGCATCGTCCCACGCACCTGATAAGAAACAAGAAAAAGGAAGATCCGGATGCACATTCATGTATCCACACACACACGCCCGCATGCACACACACTGACCGAACATCCAAGCAGAGGAAGACATTAAAAGCTGCAGAGACACACACATACACACACTGACACACACACAAAGAAAGGCAGGTCTCACAGCACATCACAGGGTCAGCAACACACATCGACATGGATTATCACACTGTCACACTCCAGCTCACGTCAACGGATAACAAGCTGCAGACATATCTACTGCGGGGAGGCAGCTAAAGAGAACATTGGGGGGAAAGCGAGAGAACAGGAAGAAACAAAAGACTCACTGCTTGATGCTCCCAAATGTGTGTTGGGTACTTTGTAGGCAGTGTTTCTGTGCTCTTCCTTTAAAATACTCACATTCGAATGCAACACTGCTTGGCACCTTTAATGCATCTTTCAACATTCTTGCGTGTTAACTCATTGTGCGTATGAATGGCAGTGAACATGAAGCTTATTACGGTGTGTGTTGCTCAACCTTTAGACTTCTGCAGAATTAATATTGCATGCAACGTACCTTTGGTTTTTAACAGCTAACACCATGGGATGCATGTAATATTCAACATAGTCTGTCGAAGGGGATAGAATACACCTCACCAACCTGTATGGAGTACTTTTGTTGAGACACACACACACACACACACACACACACACACAGGTCTGCACACACTTACCATGCAACACACCAACCCATAGCCACTTTTATCAGCTAAATAATAGCATTGCCAGATGTGGAGCTGTCTCTAATATAGACCAGAGGGGCCACAGCAGCTCCTAACCTAATACTACTGTAGTACAGTTTACAACTAGGATTACACTGATGTATTGAGCTACAAAGTTTAAGACTCTACACTGGCTGTCTGTGGGGAACTCTTAAAAGAGCAGTGCAGCCAGAGAGAACACACACACACACACACACACACACAGGCTGTTAGAGCCAGCCTTTTCATCCTAATTCTCTCCGCTATCATGCTTTATCACATTTTAGTAAGAGGATCCATTGGCTGATCATTTTCCCTTTACTGCATTAATTGCTTGTTTGATGTTAACACAAAATCATGCTTCCTGTATTTGTTTCATTTGAAATGACTCCCAGTTAACCACACTGTCTTAGGGGCAAGAGTGAACACTCTCACATTAGCAGCAACTATTTGGATGTAAAGGAGCTCCAACGATTTTCTTTGAATCCTGCCAAACGTGAGAATAAATAAAAAGTATCCGGAGAGATTTATTCTTTCTCTCCAGGCAAACGTGACTATACACGTAGTGAGTTGGTAAGAAAGTTAGAAGACATTTAATGGGATGGGGGAGTCTGGATTCAAATGTCCTGTAGCCCCACGCTCTTCAAGTGGTACATAATAATAGTTGTGATTAGGAAAAAATAACTGGCAGAGGATAAGTGGAACTGGGCTGGTGTGTGAACTGTAAAAATAATGGCAGTGTGGGGAACAGGCGTTCAGGCTGGTTTGGGGAGTCAGGTAAGTAGTTTGCAGTAACTGGACTCTGGTGCTTTGAGTACGTTTACATTGCCTGATGGATGTGCCACCTCTGTCACACAAACAGTAGCAGCGATTTGATTTGCACCAGGAGTGGCATGATCCAGTTTTGTGCCCCGATATTGATCCTAGTTTTCCTTTAATAGCAGGTATCTGCTAAGATCAATTATTATAAAAGAATTACTTTTAGAGGCAAGATGTATTCCTCTGCTGGATGTTCTGCAGCTGTAAAAACACTTAGATTTCAGACACCAGCTACAGAAAACATTGGAGCCAATGAGTTACTTGTGGTTTTCTCGTTCATTATAGTGACAGCTACAGAGACCTGCTGCTGAAGAATGGCATTTCAAGCAGTAAGTGCAGCGCTGGCCTGTAGCTAAAATTTACCAAATACATTTTTTGGGGGGGGATTTTGGCAACATCAGTGTCTGAACCCGAGTGACACTCTGGTTTGAACAAACTTTTTAGAATTTTTATTCTCCTCTGCAGCAGAATGATGAACTCTATGTAGAACCTGCTGTGAAAACTAATGTGTTTTGTCCATCTCCACCTGCTAGAGCTCAAGACAGAAAGGAATGGATTTGGATCAGCTTTATTTTTGCAGATACCTACATATCCTTTAAAAAAAGATGTTGCTATGACTTGTGGCATATAAGAACATATATTACACAAACAGACACACAACTGGGAATTCCTTTTAAACTGGCTCTCTCCTCTGGTTTTCCCTGGAACCAAAATAACAGGAGGGGGATAGTGGTCGGGCTTGGGTGTCTCTGTTCCTCTGGTGGTGTCTTGTGTTGAGCACTTAATTCCATGCTATGAATGGATGGATGTCCTCTGAAGATGTCTATTTCCTGTTGCAAAGCTTGTTTACAATCTATAGTGTTGTATCTCACCTTTTGTCTCCTGCTTCTGTTTTTCATGTGGTAGAAAACTACTTCAGTTTCCGTTGCAATAAAGATGAACCCACTTGGCTTTCACTCTGCTTTAGCTCACATTACTTTACATTTCTCCAACGTCTCCCAGTTTCAGTGCTGGGGTCTTGTGTACTGAGCGACTATGCCAGATTGATAATCAACGGCAGCTGCCCAGCAATTTGTCTCTGGATGTGTGAACACAGCATAAATAGTAGGATCTGAAATAAGTGGTGGGGGAATGCAACAAGAGAATTACTAAATAACTAGGAATGAAATGTGACAGAAATGTATAATTAGTACAACATGTGGGATTGGTTTAAGACCAAATGTCTGCAAAACTAATGGCACTGCCATCAGCCTCAAATATAATTTCAGTTTGGTGCTAATTGGCATGGGGGAAAAGCAAAGCTCCATGAGAAAGCTCCATCAGAACTCAGTTGAATCCCAACACACCAAAAATGAAAAAAAGTTTGGCATATCTACTGTGGATAGTATCTCACATATCAGTAACAATACCCAGCTTTTCTTTTCTTAACTCTCAAAGAATATCAGTTTTTCCTGCAAACAGCTTTATCTATGTTTTAATGTTGCCACATTGCAAAAAAGTAAACCCATCAAACAATCTTTACCTCGTCTGAGTCCTCTGCTCATTTTTGATTCCGGGTAGGTGTGAACATGCCTGCTCTCCTTCAGTTACTGACAGGTGTACTGACAGAAACAATGATTGCAGTCCCTACCCCCGAATTATTTGAGTAATCTAGGCTTTTTTTAAAATCATGACATTTTTGAATGAATATGTTCATCATGCAAGCTGTTATCCACTTCTGATGGGCATGCAAACCCCAGAACATTGGCTTTATCAGCGACTGGGACACTGAAGTCACATTCTGCAAACAAAATGACGCACTAACAAACAGGGTTTGAGCTTGAGCGTGATTGGGAACGCAAACATTGAATGTCTTCCCTGCATTTTGTGCCTCTGTTTTAATCATCACCATCACATCATCACTGTCACATGTGTTTCTCATCGTGTGCTAATAGCCTACGTCTGAGCAAAAGTGGATACACTCAGAGATGGCCTTAAAACTGTTAATAAAAAAAGAAAAAGGAAAAGAAAACTCACAATTGAATTCTTTTTAAAAACTATGTATCAAGTCATGACAACAATGCCATTACGCTGCTTCAGCTTTTCCCCTTTACTACTCCTTCAATAAATTCCTTAGAAATTTCTCTGCTAAAAAGAGACCCAACTTTGACAACTATTCGGTTCTGAGCCAACAATTCATCTCCTCAGAAAGCCCTCCCTGCCAAACATTTTATGACAGCTACAACTCTTGTAAGCACTTCTCTATAATGCTGATTCTCTCCATCCATTTGTTGCAAGCTCATAATCTTTGGGCCGTACACAATAAGCACAAACGCCATGTGAGCAGCTTATTTGTTAAACTCTTGGCATTTTGACACCAACTATATGTCACAAAGCCAAGTAGCTGAACACTAAAGGTGCTTGCAAACTTAGCTTATTTAATCCAGTTGAATCAAACTCTGGCTTGTATCCCTACAAAGAAACTGTACCATGACGCTTTTTCCAATTTTGTGTCGGTCCAGTCCCAGTCAAATCTTGGAGTGGTTCGTTTGTGATAAGAACTTGATCCAACCTAAATCTGATGTGATGTGGTCTTGTGTTTTATGAGTTATCAACAAACGCTAAATGTGCAGTTGTTAAGGCATGTTTACCTGTACAGAACAGGATCTACTTCCTGTTTTTACTTTTGTTTTCCTGCACCAGATCCATTCAACCACTGAATAGACAATTTGCATGTGACTTCCTGTAATATGTTTTTTCTATGTGTAAAAAGAAACTGAACCAAAGGGATACGTTTTTTAATGGGACAATTTATGAAGTGCTTCAACGTTTTGGATCAGAACAAAGGCTAAAAAAAAGCATTTCACCTGTGTTCACCCAAAGAGTTGGGTCAATTACACTTTCAAGTGAATCATCAGGGCTTAGGCCAATTTCTACATACACCACTGGCACTGTGGATGCCTGCAACAGTGACAAGAAGTATTGGAGCAACAATTAAAAAAAAAAAACAGCATGTACCTATTTTTAAAAAGAATGTCAAGAAGTTTTTGTAATAAATATTACATCCTCTCAAACAATCTACGAGCAACAAGCAACTTTTCTGAGGCTTGGGCATTCAGTGAAGTGACACTGCAGACCATCCACACATTTTTTTGGTTCCAGTCCATATAGAATGCATGACCCTTACATTTACGTCAATGATTCCATAGCGATCAAGCAGACTTGGAAAATATGAATATGCCTTTAGTTTCATGAGGCAGTCTCTGGTGCCCTTGTGTGTCAGTGTAGTGGGGACACATGTTGCTATGGGCCCTCTTCTCCCTCAGTGATTGGCTCATCCAGTAGTCTGACGGCACAATAGCATCAAATCACCTCTGGCTTGCTAACTTCTGCCATGTTGTCCTTGGCATTTCTGCTCCGAATTAGTAAACAAACTAAACAAACCAAAAACTAGAAATATTTCAAATTTGCTTGTAAAAACATCCAGTTCCTTCTGTTGACCCTAGTAGTATTTGAATTTCACTTCTGACAGTCCAAACTATATTGTGAAAACTACCCCACACCACCACCATCTATATTGAGCTGATTATTTACATCTCAGATTTATGAAGTCTAGATTATCAACCATGTTTACAGTGTGTGCTGTATTCCTTCCTTGTATTCCATGCAACCTAATTGAAAAGCAACTAACATAACTATCTATACGCTATAGGCTTGTTTACTATCCATGCATGCAAAGGGGATCCCCTTGGGAGCTCAGAATTGATAGAATATGGGACAAATGTTCCAATGGTTCAATTCAGGCAGAGTACCAAAACATTATTTGGAGCAACTGAGACACTACACTGAAAGAATTATAAATATTCATTGTGCGGCCACTCCAACAGACCGCACTCCTCTGGCAGCTTCTTCAAAAATCGAACTGTGTCTTACTTCAGCTCACAGTCGGGACATTTTTTTGATGGCCCATATTGTGTCAGCCCCATTGACACTAGATCCCCAAGTGTCCCTTGGAAAATCAGAGGGGACAAACGTTCTCTGTAAGGATGTGATATTCGCTACAGAGCTTGTCTATAACCCATCCCTGCCTTTTTGTGTGTGTTTGTTTTCTGGTCATATTAATTCCTTTTTCCAATAGATCTTTGTGAAGATTGTGTCCTGATATAGGACATAATTTAGCATTAGTGGGACTGAGTTTCATTCTCACATTTATTCTTAAAATATTCCATTATTTTTCGTGACACCTTTTGTCTAATAGGTCTCACTAACATTGAAAAGCAAACTTTTGAAGCATTGTGTCTTTTTTATGAATCTTCACAAAGGTCGTCTTACTCAATTAGTGTCGAAGTGAAATCTATGCTGTTGTTTTTAACTGTTAAATTTATCCCAAAGCTTTAGAAACATTATTTAGCCACTTCCAACTCTGATGTGTTGAACATTTTTATTGCATTTCTGTGTCTGACTTTAGAATTCAGGATGTTTTATTACAAACTTGAGGTCAAAGGTAAACTAAAGAGCTACACATTGCAGTGACAGCCGGAAATTTAACAGTTCAATATTTGGCTCTAACATAGATTTTCATCAGACATTGACAGCTGAACACCAAAAAGCAAAACATGACACAATATAAAGACACAAACACACTCTTCACTCAGGTGGCTGTTATCTGCATGATTGGAAGTCAATCTACCCTCAAACTGGACCAGTCACAGAAGAGCTGCTTAACACTGCCTGATTTCCCAATATGAGGGCCAAACACGTCTTGGTGAGGAGGGTAAAAATAGAAAAACACATTAAAAAATCCATCAAAAATGTTTCAATATACAAAATTTCATCAATTCAAATAGTTTGAAAACACAGTACATCTTTGACTGATTCTAAGACCTAATCCAGAAGAAAACTACAAGCGCTTACTAAGTTCTCCCTCATTTCTTTTGTTTCTCCAGTTCCGGGGCTGATTTTGCTTAAGTGTTGAGCTAAGTAGATGTTGCTTACTCACTAGACTCAATATAAGACTGTGGTTTTCTTTTCAGATGACAAACGAAATATAGTCCATAAGGATGGACAAAAAAAAAAATCAAAATTAACACTGAGAAGATAAACAAAAATGTAGAACAACCAGCTCTTCACAAGGAAAAAGCTCAGACATGTACTTTAAAATACCCCAGGACATGGAGGAACAGGAGGAACAGCAAGTTGGCTGAAAAACAAAAGATAGTTGTGGCTGTTATTACTATACTAGTAATAACTATAGCATCCAACATTTTAATTTCATTTTTTCATCAGAATCTGTACCATGACCTGGAGGTGACCAATAATTTACGCCCAGAAAGTGAGGCAGTTGTCCTCCTGTTGTAACAGGATCAGTTCTTTAGAGAACTAAAAGCCTGCACGTTTATGGGAAGATCACATTACCTGAACGTGATCAGTGATTGTTTTGTGATTGTAAATGACTGAATGCAGTGAACCCATTAACAGCCTGACAGTTGTTCTAATGTACAGTATCATAGTCTTAGAAAGCTGTTGAGGAATTTGAATGTGACTGTGGTCACTGTTCACTGTTCTGATGATTGGTGATTAGTAATTACATTAGTAAAAATAGGTTATAATTGTTTTCAAAATTGGTTCTGGAAACAACTTACATGATTTTTTATATTTTTTGATAGAACTTACGTAATTTTTTTTGACACACACACAATTAGTCTCTCTTTCGTTCTCTTTTCAGTTGTTTCGGTTTAAAATGCTGTATGTATAGATAGAGAGGGACAAGCAGGATTCCTCATTCACTCACTCACTCACTCTCCTTCCCTTTGTTGCTGTCTCTTTATCTCTCTCTTTCCCTCTCTCTCTGTGTCGTTCTTCATTAGCAGAGCAGATGGTGTGAGTGAACAGGCCGGTCATTTCTAAATCAATAGCCGAGCACATGGGAGTCATGTGTGCGTATTTGGAAAAATCCTATAACATGCACTACAGCCTACATGCACGTACACACACGCACAGCCACACATGCACACATATAACCTCACATATGCAGAAATAAACACACAAACTGCAGATCCATGCAAACCAAACACACATCCATACGCACAAACAATACAATACTTCTGCACACATGCACACTGACACACACCAAATGAGAGAAGAAGACGTGTGGGAAGGAGATGGAGAGTAAACCAATAGCCCCGCAGCTTCTTTCTGTAGACAAGCTGTTGTTTAATATGACTGCAGCAGACGTCGGCCCCATGACAATCATTCAAACCCCCAGAGCCTGCTTGACTGGAGGAGATGCAAGTGTCTCCCTTTCCCCCCCTTCCTTCATATGTTACACTGGCTTTCTTGTCGTCTTTCTTTCTCTCACTCGTTCTTGTGTTCCCTCCCTCATACCTTCCCCTCTCTGTCAGTAAATAGCAGCAGAAGCCAGAGGTGTTTGAAACATATTTAATGCTTCATTAAAGTCCATAATCCACAACCTGTTGTTGTCCGGTTGTGTTACGAAATGACGACTGTCAGTAATGCGCGAGGTAAAAGAACAGACAGTCTGACAATTCAAAAGCCTTCTGTTGTTGTATTCTCCACACCAGATGCTCCTGATTTGTTGGCAACATGTCATCTCAAGTTCCTGTTTTGTCACTATCACAGTTGTTATTTGGTTTCATTCAGATTTAAGGGAACAACTCTGTTTGTTTGAGTTTGTGATCTATGAGGATACAGCTTGTTGGCTTTTGTAGTTATATTATTGGGAGAGATTTTTAGCAATGTTTGGGAATCCCTAGGAAGAAAGATGAGATGAGATGTGTGCTGCTCTTGCTTAAACTGATCAAATAGAAGCCTTTAAGCAATGTGTCTCACCAAAGTGAAATGTAACGCTACTGAGGCATTAATCTTAGTGGGGCCTGGACCCGTAGGTTTTCAAATCCATTGGCTACGCCGAAAAAAATTCTCTATGCTTTTGTCTTTTTACATGTCTCACAGTTATCAGCATCAGCTGGTGCTATACTAAATGACCCGGTCATGGCCTCAAACTGCTGCATAGACATTGTGCAATGATAAGCATCTCTTTCCTGCTTTGTTGTTGGTGCAGAATGGATGGATTGAATCATCTCATCTTTACTTCAAAATCTTTGGTCAATACTGATAATTATGTTGATAAACCTGTATCATCCACTGCACATTACAGATAGACAAATTTTACATCTGACAACAATACATTAAAATGTGGTTGTGTTATTATTAACTTCCCTATATTAAATCTATCCATTATATCTCTTTCTGCTTCTAGCTAGAAAACTCATCCAGGTTGAGGAGTTTTTCAACATTAGTAGTTCAGATGAGGCCATCTTCAGGTGCTCTGCAAAAAGAGATTGTGGATCACGGGATCAACCTCCATTGTACGAGCAAGGAGGAACTCAGTTGTAGGAACTAAAGGTTCCTCCAATGTGATGTTATCTGGAGGGGTTTTTCATCTAGAAAGAGAGACATTTTTTTATAGGAATCTCAGAGGGGGGATTTATAGCATTCATTTACATGTACTTCCCGAACTAGATACAAAAAAGTACAAAATTGGTAAAGAAGTCCTTCAAAATGGTTTCTTTTTAATTCATTCATTCATTCTGCTTCTGCTTATCCTGAGTTGGGTCACAGGAGCAGCAGATTTAGGAAGGCTTTCCAGACATTATTCTCCCTAGCACAATTCCCAGCTCCTCTGACAGGATTCTGAGGCATTCACAGGCCAGATGAGATATATAATCCCTCCACAGGGTCTCCTACCAGCTGGGCGTGCCTGGAAGACCTCCAACACAAGGTGCCCAGGAGTTAGTCTTATTAAATGCCCAAAACCACCTCCATTGACTCCTTTCAATGCGAAGGAGCAGCGACTCCACTCCGATCTCGCTTTAGATGTCAGAAGTCCACACCCTATCACTAAGGCTGAGCCCGGGCACTCTTCTCAGGAAACTCATTTCGGCCACTTGTACTTGCGATCGTATTCTTTTGGTCATAACCAAAAGCTCACGACCGTAGGAGAGGGTTGGAACATAGAGTGACTTGTAAATTGAGAGCTTTGCTTTGCAGCTTAGCTCTCTCTTCACTACAAAGGTTTGGTACAAGCCGCATTACTGCTGATGCTGCACCAATCCTTCTTGTAAATCTCACGATCTGTTTTACCCTCACTCATCAACAAGACCCCAAGATACTTACACTGCTTTCATAAGGGTAGTGACTCATTCCCAGCCTGAGGGGGGAAATCCACCTCAGAATTGGAGGTGCTGACCCGAATTCCAGTTGCATCACACTTCTGCTGCAAACCATCTCAATGCATGCTGAAGGTCATGGTCTGATAAAGCCAACAGGACTACATGCCAAAAACAGGTGAATTGCAATTCATCTACTACTACATGATTGTCCAAACAAAATATAAATCAGTCTACTAACCCTGTATTTACTTTCTTTACTGACACTGATAAAAGAAAGGATTTGGGAAGCGAAGGGATACGGCACAAGATGGGGAGACAGAAAGTAAAATAGAAAGAAGGGAGATGGGGGAAATATGGGAGAAGGAGCCCTGCTGTGCCCTGAAACACCCCTGCAACACTAGCAATTACTGACTGATCTCATCACATTCACACTAATTAATTCAAAATACTGAAACATGTGTTTTATGTTTAGCACCGTGCAACCTATAAGCTCAATATGGCAACACAAACTTTTTTGTCATAATGAAATATTATTATATAAACATATTATTACATAAAAACATTTGACTTATGTTCATGTGCTGTTTGAAATACAAATGCAAACTCAGGTATTGAACAGAGAAGGATTACTAAACCTTTACTACACTTTGACAGGTGAGATAGGTGAGCACTCAGAGAAAAGGACAGGAAATTATTCCAGAGGGAGAGAGACGAAGAGCAAAGGACGGCAACAGAAATAAACAAAATATTATGTTCAAGACAGACAAAATTAGAGAGAGGACGCTAGTTATGATAAGAGCAAAGAAAAGGATGAGGGGGGAGAGAGTGCACAGAAGACAGGAAGGGAATAGACTCAAAGAAATTACACAGACAGAGCAAGACAGGAGGAGATCAGGCTGGAGGAGGACAGGAGTAGTGGAAATGTGAGAGAGCTGATGTCTGTCAAAGAGACAAATTCATGCATGAACTTAATCCAGCCATGTTTAAAAATAAGTCACTCACCAAGTGGTTCACACACAATCGTAAATGCACGATAACAAAGTCTGCTGAATAACGCTATAGAAATATCTCTGGCATATGTATTTAGCTTGAAAAGTCTTTCCCATTGAGCTATTTATACGTCATTAAAAAAATAAACTTCATTGATGAAGAATTTTGAAACAAAAACAACTGCTACTGGATAAAAGCTTGAAATGATGACCTGTTGTAGGCCTCTGAGCTTACTAAAATGTTCAGTCAGTTACACAAGGCAACAGAAGAGCATCACTACTATTCTAGGCAATGCATGTGCCGAAGAGGTTAGTGTGATTCCCAAACCCCCCTTTCCAGCTTCAATGTTATAATCAATCACCAAAAAGGAAAATAGCAGTGCATGGTAACTGGACTGGAGAAAGTGAAGATGGGACCTTTAATAATTTATTTACTTGGAAATCTTCATTCAACACCAGACTGAAACATCTCCAGACAGCATGAGAAATACAACATACACAGGATTTCGAATTTGAAGTGGAGGTCTTACTTAGGGAAATAAAAAAAGCCAGATTTTTCCCAGCTGATGATTCAATGGGTGTGAGTGAGACAGAACAATTGCTGTTTGCATTTGCTGCATAAACCATGAAATATGTGAATAGTTCATGGCTTTCTGTCATGGCCAAACAAGGTGCTGAATCTGTTATGGAAGCCATCCTCTCTCCTCTGGACAAGTGAAGTCTGGAGATTGAATATCTTACAGAGCTATGATGGAGCCAGCATGATGAGTGGACATGTGAGTGGAGTAGGACAGTGTATTGGAGAGCTTCATCCAGAAACACTATTTACACATTGCTAAGGAACATCATAATATAATCAGAAACATCATCATTTCTCAGGTCATATAGGTCTATGCTAAGGAATGAGGAGCGCTATAGTGAAATCTATGAAAAGTCAACTGAAGATAGCAGCATAGTTGATGTGGTTCCAGTGAAAAAGCCTGTGGCAGAGAGATGTGCCCTCACAGTAAACATAAGAATGCTACAGCTTAATCTGTTCTACCCTTTTATTGACCACATGACAAACCAACAACTCAACAGGTAAATAAAAGTCAGAGCCAGCCATGCTGCATACCTAATACCTTCAGCTTTGTCCAAAACCAACATGGTGTCACGGTTCAGAGAAAACCTGCCTCAGCCAGACTCCACTAACCAGGAGGTTCAAAAATAGAAGGTAAAGAACCAACCTCAAACCGCCCTGTCCTTAACTGACAGCTGAAGAAACACTGCATCACATCCTCTGTATCCTCTCTATCTACTAAGTGTTGTAGCCAAGACCACCTTACAAAGACCAGGACCAAGACAGAACCCCAGTGATCATCTGAATCATGTGACGGATGATTCTCTGAACTGAGAATTCTGAAGACATGGCGACCGCCAAGCATGGAAAATGTCAGGCTATGAGATCGTACAATGATACGCAGGCATACTAATAAAATCCCGGATCCTGAAAACATCACAACATACAAAATCAACCTAATGTTCTGTATTTAATCATAACTAGATATCAGTTGTGTCTGTAGTGTGAATCTCCATTAATATTTAGTCAATATTTATTTGCAGACATAGTGTTCGTTTCAGCCTCTTATTTATGGATATTTATGTGGATTATTTATTTCAACATTTACCAGGCTCTCCAGGAATATGCAATGTTGGTGAATTTTACCAACCCCCCATGGATTCTGCATGACCTTGCAGTTTAAAAACACCATTAAAACATTGCAACATACAATTTTTTTAGAAAAGCTGCTGCAAAATAAGGCATTTTAGGCCCCAACAATCAGAAAGTAAAACATCTAGTTAACTGATTATAAATTTGTAAGTTTAGTTAATTTTAACTTAAGTTTGCCAATTATACACCTTAATTGGTATCACATTAGATTACAGCCACACAACTTACAGCGTAAGTACAGTGCACTTATGGGTACTTATTCGTAACAACGATGTACCTCCATGGTACCTAGGGATACATATTTGTTGTTACTTGATAACAATAGGCAAAATTTGGGGAGTTACGGGGTAAAAATACCAGTGTAAGTATTTTGTAGTTAAGGGGTACTTATTAAATATTACATGATAGCTATATAATTCCTTATAGCATGAAAGACCAACACACACACACACACACACACATTTTTTAATCATTCTTTTCCAGTTCTGCTTATCAAGCTGCAAAGCAAAGCAAAACAAGGTTGATTGTTTAACTCTAGGCAGGGTTTCCTTTCCCAAGAAATAAAGTAAGAATATAACCTGATTAACCCAACACTTGAATCTGTCTATCTTTTATAAACAGATTGTTGATTTAAATTGGTTTTCCATGATTTGAAGCAATATAAATAAAAGTACGATTGATATTTATTTTCCCAAAAAATAAAATTACACGGGCTGTAATCTTAACCGTTACCCATTAATTTGGTTCGACTTGAGGATTTTTACCTTATAATGATTTTAATAAATAAAACTACTTAGATGTCACTTAACTAAGTAAATAAAGTTTAAAAAATAAAAACATATAATATTGAAAGATTTTTAAAAACATATTGAAAACTCTTCTATACGCCCTTCTATATTAATTGATATATTGAAAATGCACTCTTGATGGAAACATTTTGTCTCCAACATATTTTGGACTACTTTGATTTTTTATATAATAATGAAAAAAATGATCATAAGAATTCCCTATACTGCAGGCACTTTGTTAATTTCATAGAAACCTGGGGTAGCTTTAGACGTTGTTTTTAAACTGATATTAGTACAAAACATCTTTGTGTCACAAGTAAAAATTACTCCTTCAACTACAAAATCTGACTTAACAGTTGAACTGACCTAATATCTTGATTTAAGTGAACTTATAACAAAATCTAAGTTTGGTAATTTGCAATGTAATTTAAGGGCAGCAGCTGATATTCTAGTATTTTGTTGATATGTCAAAACATTGTTTGACTATTACGCACTACATGGAATTAAACATTAGCGTTGCATGCCATGCTCTTTGTCCCCTAATGAACCCACAAGTTAGCTATTGACTCAATATATTTACCTGCAATACAGTGCTGAGGTTGACAAAAATGTCAGATAGTCTCAGCTTGTTATGGTATTTAAGAGAATAGAACACATCAAGAGTAAAAAAAAACTACACAATAAAATGACATTATTTCAACACAGCTGTCTCAGTGACAAAAACAAGAAAGGCTGAAAATGCCCATAATTGTTCTCTAAAAGATTCGAAGTGAACTGTCTTTACTTTCACAGACATAAATTAAACAGTGTACTGGCTGCCACTGGGGAAGTGGCACAATTGGTGAGTAAAGCATGTAAAAATGAGTTGACACCCAGAGGAGCGTCTGTAGAGCGACAGCAGAGTTATCAGACCACTTCTGAGTGAGCTGAATAACAGGAGGCATTTGGGGCTGAAATTAAAACCGTGGTTGAGGAGGAGAATCACTGACGTGATCAGCCGACTGGATTCAAATTAGAAAATAGTAATTACAAATAATTAATCTTCAGTAATCCCCCCTGAACAGAGCTCTGGTTTACTTTAACCAACCTCTCTGTGAGTATTACACTGCAAAGCTCCAGCTTAACATTTTGTTTCTCAGTGAATCCTGAAAATCTTTAATAATATATGATTTTTATGAGTCAATAATAGACAAAAGGATTTATTCATAATGGCATATGAATAACAGAAGTGGTTGAGTGGCATAACGTTTAGTTCCCTGATCTGGAAATTACCTCAGACTAACCATTCATTATCTAATAACAAAGATTAATAAGCCACCTACTCATTTTTCTGACTGCAACATGTGACACATTTTCCAGAATAAGTCAACAGCCGTATAGACAGAGCCATAAAGAAAAGAAAAAGCTATCTGACAAATGCAAGCTGTGCTCAGCTCCAGGCAACTTAATTGTGAAGAGACAAGCCAGAAACGGAGATGAGGAGGCAATTCATCTATTAGTTTATGGAGTTCCTCTCCCTGAAGGTGTGAGAACATGATTGGAGGTCACCGACACTGATTTGTGTTTTGTGTGCCTGTGTTATTTTTATAATGCTGAGCTTTTTACACTGTGTGGTGTGTTCTTTGCTCGTAACAAGATTGTAGTTGTGCCAGCTTAGCTGATGAAACAAAAAAACTTTGACTAATGTCTGATATCTGTTATTACCATCATAGATATGGGCCTGTATATCCCTGCTCTACATGCCAGCAGGTTTGCTGAATCATTATAATGAAGTGTTAGGAATCATGGTGTCATTTGGTTTAGGCACAAGGGCAAGAAGGTTAGACACAGCAAAAAATGGTCAACAGCACTGGACAAAGCAACAATGTTCTCTGTTTTGCCTCCCAACCATATGCCTCCTTACTACAAAGGCTATTTCACCTTTAAAATACTTCAGCAAATGCAAAAATTGCAAGAAATTGCCAATTTCTCACACATCTTCATTATAAAAACCACGCCAGAAAGTAGTAGGTGATCTTTTAAACCAGTGGTGTCGAACTCCAGGCCTCAAGGGCCGGAGCCCTGCTTGTTTTCCAACTACCCCTGCATGTCCCTCTGCTGATTACCTGGATCAGGTGTGTTCAGTCAATCAGAAGCTGCAAGATGAGGGTTGTACAGGGAGAGTTGGAAAACAAGCAGGGCTGTGGCCCTCGAGGCCTGGAGTTGGACACCTGTGTTTAAACCATAACTAATGTTCGATAACTCCCCATTTGCTGCCATGATAATGCTTAAAGCTGCCACACTTAGCCTGCCCAGTCATCTACTTCTATTTTCCAGTGCTATAATAATAAATGGAAGCACAGCGTGGGTCACAAACTTTTAAGTAAAGTACATGTAGTGCCATCAACACTCCACTAACACTTTGGTTATTGAATCCAGATGAGCAAATTCAAGTCTTTGAGCAGAAACAACAGAATGTTCCTTAAGAGATGAAAATGTAGTGAAACACTACGTGACCTAGAGATGTGTTCAGCATTAAACAGATATGCACGTTTCATGTTTAAATGGATAAAATTGTGTGAAAAGTAAAACCCCACAAATCTACACACATCAGACTGTCAGACCTTGCTATGGTGACTGTTATACAAAAGAGGCAAAATCATCATGGCCTAATGATACCCACACACACACACATCTTCCTGATATGCTTTACTGTGCAAATGTTGCGTGATCCCAGTTGGTGATCTCATGTTTACATACACTCATCGAGATACTTCTTATCATGGAACTGTCATGCCAGTACTGGGTGTAAAATTGAGGCCAAATGATTATAAAACACATATCTTTGATAAACAATGTCCCAAATATTTGTTGTACAGAGTTTAATTTATTTGGGATTTTCTAACAACAGTCTCAAAAACATACGTAGACAATCATACACAGACGCACATCTAACATTTGGTTAAATTTAGTATGTTTCCTTTGCAAATGCTTTGGTAGATATAAACAACATAAACTTTGGTTTGGATTTTTCACCAGGCGTCTTGACAGAATTGGTGAAGTTTGATTAAATAATAATAAATATGATATTATTAAAATATTTATTGATTTAGTCGCAATCACAGCTATAGCTTACACAGGGAGGATTGGATTCATTAGGATCATTCCACTGGCGTCACAGTTACATCCTTCATACATCCATTCTTATCTTTGCAGCAAAATGCAAAAGCTAATTCGTCCTATTTAAGTCCACTATGAAAATGTTAAAAGCTGAGTCACATCATGAATAAAATGTGTTTAAAGGCAGAGTTTGGTGCATAGTCTCAAACAATGAATGAATTCTACTAACAAGAATTGTGTGTGTATCCAAAGCCTGATATACTGTACACGTCTGTGCCATAGAGCTTCAAAAACCATTAAAAATAAATCAATAAGCCACACTGGGTGACATGGTCCTACTATAATTACTATGAGCACACAAACCCCCCCACACACACGTTTTAATCCAAATGTACTACTTCCTCCTTTTGTAGTTGGTTAAAAGATACAGGTGTGTTAGGAAATGAGTATATTAACACAGAATCATCTAAGCATATACAGATTAATATGTTGCTTTAATATCCTCATGTATTGATCTAACCTCAGATAAAAGGTGCTGTAGCATAAGCTTCTTTTATGAGAAAAACACTCTGCTTGGTGTTTGACTCATCATCCTCGGATAGAGCTAACAAAATACATTTACTCATCCACACTCCCTCAGGTGAGTGCAGATAAAGGTTGAAATTATGCAGCTTTAACGCTCACCTTTGACAGCAAATCAACCCCTCTGTGCATTTCCACATCTCCCAGTAGCAGGATAATGGGATTTCACTCCATAACCACATCATTTAAGAGAGCTCTATTCCTCTACTGCAGTCTGGATCATACTGCAGTGCCCTGCCTTCTCACAGTGCTGCCACTAAAGTAAAGTAGCTTTGAAGACGCAGCACAAATAAAACCACTCTGTGGCTCTATCATAAAGGTTCAATTTTGCTTTAATGTAAAGTCTTGTATATAAAAAAAAAAAGGTTACAAAACCTTAGCTGACAGAGAAAGTTGAAACTAAACAAATAGGTCAGAATCATGTGATGAATAAAAGTGCACAAGGATTCTTAAAAATGTGTAGATACCAGGGTTTTAGCTGCCAACCAATTCAGAACATAATCAGAGACAGAAATCACACCTTTAAGGCACTAAAGTGTCTGCTGCCGTCTTCTACAAAAACACTAAGTGGTGAAACACAATTTTGACTCTAATCAGTCAAAACAAGTGGACATGTGTTTATTGTGACCCAAATGTGTCCCACAATTTTAGGAGCATAGCACAAACATTAGGCATACATGTCCTGTAACAAAGAAACCACTGGTGTACTGAACAACATATGCATTAGCTTACAGAAAAATGCATTAAAAATAATTTGGAGGAACTCCCCCATGCAGCACAGCAATGATCCAAAACGGTCAAGCTCAACAGAGATCTCAATCAAAGACAAATGTTGGAAGGTTTTAGCCCGCTCAAGCCAATCACCAGACCTTGACCCAGCTGAAAATAAATTTGCTGAAGAGGAGTGAAATGCATTTTTGCTTGAGAAAAAACAGTTTAGCTACTCCACTGAGTTTCAGTTACAATTATAAAAACTTTGTTAATAATATCAGGGATAAACTACGGATCATTTCAAATTGGAACAGACCCTCCATCTCTTGTGGGTAAGTTCAGTATTTTAGATCAGTCTATTCATCCCAAACCAACACTGACTTTCTGAATCCATAACTGCATCTTTAACTTTCTCTTATCCACCTCTCATGATTATCAATGTTGCTAGACATTGGGCCTCATTGTTGTTTTAAATGCAGATTAAATTGTTTTAAAAACAGATTTGAGTGAAGTTGTGGGAGTAAAGCAAGAGAAATTTATAACCAGAACACAAAAATGTTGTGGCATGAGGCCCATTGCCTTCCTACAACACGTTAATGCTAATACCTGTACAAACATATGGACGCAGACAGTGTGAGCTGCCATTAGCATAAAAATGGCAGAAGCACCAGACAAAATGTGCACACCAGAGGGAGAGAATGCATCTACCAACTTCACACAAAGATCACGGGAGAAAATAAATCTTTACTTCCCCAAACATCACTTACGAACAAACATAATTAAATGAAGAACAATAAGTATATGTATTTTAGGCTGTTGAGCATTGTTTTCATATCAGATTAGTCTATGAAAATGTTTTGTCCTTTGCAGATAAGGCAGATAAGTTTAGCAGCCCCCCCCCAAAAAAAATCCTATTTCAGTATCTCTTATTTTTAAATATATCTTAAAACATTTCTTTTACATAAACATCATTTGGTCTGCATTATGTTTTCATGACTCGCTTTAGTAAACTATATATAATTAAAAGTAAAAACTTGTATGCAAGGTTGCTTGGACAATACAAAAACAAACACCTTTCCATCTCCATTTTGTTGGAGTGGAGACAGAGATAGCAATAGACATAAAATTAAAACCATCTGCATGAGCAGACCTGATATTTGAGATGTTATGTCGTTTGTTTGTGTATTTTTTTGCCATTTGGATTAACTGACCCTTTAATATTTTTTTCATCAGTGCTCATGACCAGCGTCCATGTTTTCATTAGTCTTAGCTCACTAATTGTGATATGAGTACACACAATCTGCTGCAATAAAGACACCTATCATTTAATTTGCTCTTTTTGTTCTCTTCCCCTCAGCGTATCTGTGTGTTTCTTTTACATAAGCATTACTCTGATTCTCTTCTGCTGTGGCGGCTGCATTGGAGAATTGCAGAGTAAAATGAAGATGAGTTTACTGTTGCCGAAGGCGGTGTGTGTCTTAGTGTGTGTTTAGATGGGGCAAATGTGCATGGGTGAATGATTCTGTGTGTGTGTGTGTGTGTGTGTTTGGAGGGCTGCTGAATGGCAAATGTGCATAAGGGAATGCTTGTGTGCACGCGTGTGTGTGTAAACATGAGTGTTCATCTCTGAGAGATAACAGCTGTTTTGCCAGGAGAGAAAGAACGAGATTGAGAGGGAGGCAGAGACAAGAGAAGAAGAGGAAGAGAGAGGGAGCGAGCGAGTGAGGGAGAGCGAGTGAGCGAGAGAGAGATGACTCCCGGGGGTGCCTCTGGGCGCCTAATAGTCTGAGAGATTCTGTCACAAAATATTGCTTCCACTGTTCTACAGGGAAGCTTTAGGGAGAAAGCGAGTGGAGAAGGATGAGGTGGAGCGAGGTTGAGGAGACAGAGGTTTAAGTCTCAATCTCCCTTTGTGGCGCTCGGTTCCCTCCTGGACCAATGAGGGGCTGAGGCTGTGGAGAGCTTAACATCCCATGTAAGGCCCTATGTATTAAGAGTGGCTCCCCGCTGGCACACCATGCCTTCCACAGGAACACTGTGGGACCTAGTACACAAACTCTGCTCCCTTGTTGCTGGCTTGTCAAAGAAATTAGGACAATTGTCTCCCTTATCTTACAGGACTATAAATGTAAAAACAAAGCAAAAAAATCTTACAATTACACCACTAGTACCATATTTGGAGCATATGTCTTTTCTTTGTGAGTATTTCAATGCATTATGGTGCATTATAAGCAGATTACAAAATGACATAACCGTTCAGTAAAGGAATAATTCCAGACGTTCTGTCTTCATCTGCAGTACAGCTATAATTGCTGCAGGGTTTCTGTGCTGTCCTTGTGTTTCAGTCAAACAGAGTGGGCAATGAAGCTTTGTGTCTATAGATAGCTCTCTTTGTGTAGCCATGGTAGTACTCGTATGAACAACTCATTTCTACAGCTGTACCTCTATTGCCTACTGATTGTATGTGGATCGATGAATCGATGAATTTAAAGATTTTTCAGCCTCTACTAACAGTGTGGCTGACAGGATTACTATGTCAGTCATTTGTCCAAACTTATCATTTAGTGCTATCAAACCTAGTGCCTGGGCAAATGTTGTCTGTTGTCCCTTTCCAGCTGCTCAAGCATGTGACTCCTTCAGAACAGTAAAATGGTTCTTTTTTTTTCAGACTTTGAGGACGACCTGCTTTAGGCAGATCTATGCATGTGCCATATTCTTTCTATTTATCAATGATGGGTTTAATTATTCTTAAAGGGATATTCAGTAACTTATTGGATTTTTCTTGCACCCATCCCCTGAGTTATTCTTTTCAATAACCTTTTCATTAAGTGTTCTTTTGCCTTCATAGAGTAGTTTGTGGCCTTGACGCTGATTCACCATCGATTGAACCTTCTAGATATAGGTGACTTTATTTTATTTATTGTCAAACAGGCTGAATTAAATTCATCGTGTTCATAATAAAAAAAATTTAACGTCTAAGGGGGGTGAATACTTTCTATCATGTCTTTCTTTTGTTGTTTTTAACAGTCACACAGACAGAATCGCTCCTTGATTACATAGAGATGTTAAAAGATGATCAACAATTCCTCTCTCCCACTCCTTGCCTCCCTCGATTCTTTAAATGGATCAATGAGTGCAGATGAGACGGACAAAAGCAATTTCCCTCTATCTAGCATGGATATGCTAGACATGGTATCAATCACCCAGCAGGCAGCTCACTTCATAGTTTGTCACGTTGCATCCACAGCGCAGCCCACTGATGCCCAATAAGCTGCAGCGATCAGAGCCAGTTTCCACCCACTAATGGAGACTGTTAGAGAATATGCTGCAGATCTGTTTTCAATGCTGTAAAATATTCATCACCAGGAATTTCTTCTAAACCTAATACCTTTAAATATCCATGTACAGAAAAAAAGCCGAAAAATCCTAAACCTCTTGATGAGAATGGCTAAAATGACTCAAATCCCTTTGATTGGCTGAAATTTCTAAATTAATACGCAAAGGTTCTGAGAGGTGAGACTTAACTGGCTATTTTCAATATATAACATAATAAAATACAAATGACTAATCCTCTGTACTAAAACGATGTTTGTACTTCAAATTATATATTAACAGTGATTTAAAAACAAAACCAAGCTCATCCTGTCCAAAACTTTGACAGACTGCATTTACTTTTAGTTGAGAGAATTCACACAGTCACTTGTCAAGAGTCACTTTTCAGCAAAACACGAACAACAGTGCTTTTGTCCTTCTGCTCTGTTATCTACCTGTTTTCTTTTTTTGTCTCATTATCCTTCATTCATAAAGGATTCGGTGCAGTCTACAGAGACCTTCTCTAGTCATTATCTGCCTTGAAAAACTGTAATGACTCCAAGAAATGCTTTCTCCATGATGCATCCCTTTTAAACCTTCTCTCAGTGCCTACCGGGATGTTAACACCTGCCTGGAGAAATGCATAGGAAGTAGCAGCAGAGAAGGCACTGGCGCTTCTTTGTGCAGTGAAAAATTAATAAATATCAAAATTGTAGTCCCGGTCCAGTTTCTTAAGTGTCGTGTATAAGGAAACCTGGTTTCCGAGGTAAATTTCTGTTGAAAAGTGCAGATTACTCTGCCACGTATATGTTTTCTCCAACTGAGCATGTGTGTAACCAAAGGCAGGATTTTACATCATTATACAGGTAAAATCTGTACACGAGGCTTCCTAAACATGTCCAAAGTGGAAGGGAAATCAGATTACTCTTCTGCTGAAGCATTCAGGAACATCACCTTTTGATGGTAAATGGTAAATGACTGCTTATATAGCCCTTTTAACCAAAACACTTTACAATTTATACTATAGAAAACTGGAATAATACAGTACATGAAAGCATCTCTGTGGAGCCACACAGAGAAAGGTGCAAAACCCTGAAATATCAGCAATGTGTTTAAAACAAGTTTACTTCTTTATGTTATGCCAAAAATCATTCCGTTTTATTAAAGGAGAGGAAGCCTCCAAATTTTCTCACAAATCCAGCACAGAATATTGCTACAAAACGGTTTATGGTGGCAGACGTCCAAGATCTGGCTCCTGACCAAATGTGTATGAACTGATCTTTGCACTGAGAGCTCTGTCCACCACAAACTGTATCAACCACATCTGTTAGGCCTTTTTTTGAGTTATTGCTAATAAACAAACAGACGGACAAACAGTGTGTGAAAACACAGAACTGAAATCATATCCATCATGAGGGCAAACGGACTCATCTGGATGTGGGTTTGAATGTATAGCCAGTATTTGCAGTATACATACCGCAAACCACTATATCTGTGTAGCACTAGCCTGGCTGTTTTCTTCTCCAACCCACTAGGAAGCATCGGAAACAGCTTTCAGTAGCAGTGTGAGCAGAGAGGAGTCTGTATGTATATATGACAGATCGCAGGCATTGGCTAAATAGGAGACAGAAGGCTCCATTTGGGGTTCACCCAAAGGTCTGCCGCATCCGCTGGCACAACCATGAATTTATTCTAAAATGGCTGCTGGTTATTTGTGCATTACAGGCCTACTTTGAGTGATACCATTCTCAGTTTAATGTGGAAGAGGTGGGAGGCGGCGAACCATCCGTCATAGGCTCCTAAAAGTCACAGAGTGAGAAATGACAGAGTGCTCCCAGAACATTGTTCAAGCCCCCAAAAAGGCCAACTCCTCCATAACTGCCCTATAAAAAAACAGTGAGGCTGGTGACCAGTCTGTCTTTCTCTTCCTCGCTGTCTGTGACAGGACTTAGATGGTTAGATAAACAGCGTGCAGAGGAGAGCTGACATTTCAGAAAACGGCAGAAATTTTAAAAAAATAAAATAACAGGGGCATAGAGCCCCCTGTAAAAAGGCCACTCAGTTAAACTAAACATTTGTTTATTCGGCTGTATAAAACCCTATTTGTATTCCCGTCATAAGGTACAGCGAAAGCGGATGGAGGTCAGTGTGTGCCGCTCCAAACTGGTGCTGTTTAAAACTCTGGCATGGAATTAATAACATCTCCGAGGCACAAATAGTTCTGGTAGACTTCCAGTAAAGCGAAGCTCTCTGGACTCCATTTAAAGCTGTTCCCAACTCTCTGTCCAGGCAAACACTCTGCACATGGTATGTGAGATATTGTTGGCAACAGGCAATGTTCATCCTTCATACCACGATGTTTGTTCAATGGCGGATTATGCAATAGAGCCGGATGCTTTTACAGCCGTTTCCCAATGATAGTAATGTCTTAATATCTAAGATGACTTTAAAATATTGTTCTTTCTTTTTTTTCCAACATATTTGTATGGCAGCTATGCTTACTAGTTATTTTCCATATTACCAGTGCTGCACTCTGAAAGTCTGGTAAACCCACGCACCTATAATAATAATAATAACAATAATAATAATAATCTAATAATAATGAACTGATTACACATAATCGCACAAACGAGTTCATCTAAATGTTTGTAGGAGCTGCTGCAGCTGTGGGACATGAATGAGAGGAAATGGCGCAAAACCAAGGTCCCATCGGCTCTTTCTGACTACCAGGATTTGCTTGCATCCTTCTCTCACAGTGTCACTAGGGCTAAAACTGAATACTACCAGGACAAGCTCAGCAACATCACGGACACCAAAAAGCTATTCTCCACTTTGAAATCATTGCTCTACCCACCGCCGCCTCTGCCACCCACCTGTCTCACAGCCGACGAGTTTGCCTCCTTTTTCACCATCAAGGTGGCAACCATCAGCTCCCAGTTCTCTCCACCAGATGACATCCACCTACCAACATCGATTGATGCACCACGCTTCACATTCACAACCCTGTCAGAGGACGACGTATCTACTTTCCTCCTTTCGAATTGCCCAACCACTTGCTCTCTGGACCCGATCCCCTCCACCCTTCTTCAAGCTACTGCACCGACAATAATACCGGCCATCACGCAGATCAGCAACACTTCTCTCATAACAGGCACCTTTCACACCTCGTTCAAACAGGCCCAGATTATGCCCCTGTTGAAGAAGGCTTCTCTTGATCCCTCCCTTGTGGAGAATTACAGACCAGTCTCTCTTCTTCCATTTCTGGCCAAGACCCTGGAACAAGCAGTCTACAATGAACTTTCAAACTTTCTTTCCCTGGACAACCTCCTCGATGTAAATCAGTCTAGCTTCAAGAGTGGTCACTCCACAGAGACAGCACTTCTGACTGTTGTGGAATCCCTACGGGCTGCTAAAGCTGCGGGCAATTCTTCTGTCTTGAATCTACTGGACCTGTCGGCAGCCTTTGACACTGTAAACCACCAGATCCTCCTGAATACAGTCTCTGAACCAGATCTAGCCTGGTTTCGGTCCTACTTGTCTGGATGAACCTACAAGGTATCCTGGCAGTGATTCTAAATCTCATAACCTCTCCACTGGTGTACCCCAGGGCTCTGTTCTTGATCCTCTTCTTTTTTCCATCTATACTTCTTCCCTGGCCTCTATCATCCATTTACATGGCTTTTCATATCACTGCTATGCAGATGACACACAGCTCTTCCTGTCCTTTCCACCAGATGACTCCACTGTCTGGACACGCATCTCTGCCTGGATGAGAGAAAGACATCTTCAGCTCAACATCTCCAAGACTAAGGTTCTAGTCTTCCCAGCCAAGTCGTTGACGCAGCACAACATCAGCATCAACATTGGATCCGAAGTGATTGTTCCCGCTAAGTTGGCCAGAAATCTGGGGGTCATCATTGACGATCAACTGAGCTTCACAGAACACATCGCCTCAGTCTCTAGGTCGTGTAGATTTGCTGTCTACAACATCAACAAGATCAGACCCTACCTCTCTGAGTTCTCAACTCAACTCATTGTGCAGGCATTGATCATATCTCGTCTAGATTATTGCAACGCGCTGTTGATGGGGTTACCGGCATGCACGACCAAACCCCTGCAGATGAGCCAAAATGCGGCAGCACGCCTTATCTTCAACCAGCCAAAAAGGACTCACGTCACTCCGCTCTTCAGATCTCTGCACTGGCTTCCTGTAGCTACGAGGATTAAGTTCAAAGCTCTGTCACTTGCCCACAGAGTGGTCAACTCAACAGCTCCAGTTTACTTAAACTCATTCATTCAGGTCAACAACCCCTCCCGTCCGAGGCGAACGACGTCTGGCAGTCCCAGCGCCACACAGAAGACAGCAAGGAAAACTCTTCAGCTCACTGATCCCACGATGGTGGAATGAGCTGCCAAACTCTGTGCGCTCAGCGACCTCACTCATTACATTTAAAACACTGCTAAAAACAGAACTCTTCCGTCTCTTCCTTTAAAAAAAAAGAAAAAAACTTCCTGCTTTTTTTTTCTCTACTTACATCTCATGAAACCGTAACACTTGTTTGATAGCGCTTTACTATGATGTCTCTCTCCTAAACTTAAATTTTATTGCTTGTTTGTTCCTCACTTGTAAGTCGCTTTGGATAAAAGCATCTGCCAAATGCCTAAATGTAAATTCGCTTTTATCCAAAGGGACTTACAGAGTAATTTGGTACATACATACACAGTATGTGATGGCTGCCATGCAGGGCGCTCATCACCACTGGGACTAGGGGTCTGGTGTCTTGCCCAAGGACACTTCAACATGTAGCAAGCAGGGACTGGGGATCGAGCCACTGCCCTGTGGTCCATGGATGACTTGCCTTACCAACTGAGCTACAATGTAAATGTAAATGTAAATATGTGGAACATTACACAATGATTGGCGTCGAAACTGTGCCATAAAAATATAGATATTTGAAGGAAATTAATTTGATAGAATACCACCAACTCTATACTACTCAAAAATCAATGGCTTTCACCTTGTCCCTTCAGGGTTTGCTTGATTTGGCATGTGTTTTGTTTTTTTTGTTTTTTTTACACCAAGCACTTGCCCATGCCCTTCCTTCCTTCCTGGCGCAACCTTCCCATATTATCCGGGCTCGGGACCAGCACCAAGATTGCCCTTGATGGCTGGGCGAGGCCACAACTGGTGGTTTGGATTTAACTACAATTGTAAAATACCATAAGTTGCCCTTAATCAATTTATTTATCTACCATTTGTATTTATTGTATTACCTGATGGTGTACTAAACAACAAATATAGGAAATTAAAAATCTGAATATATTAAAATATGTCACCAAAAAAGAACAAACAAACAAACAAAAAAACAATGATGATAAATTGATGCTGCAATCTGTGGTAATGTTTTGAACAGCTGAACAGGTGACGTCTCACCTCTCTCTGACAGTGAGAGAAGGGAGGGTGAGGCGGGATTGAAGAGCAATCACAAACGAGAAATGTCATATTTGCATATCTTAAAAATACATCACAGGACAGCCATAAAGAGGCCTGTGAACACAGTTTTGCATATTGAGAGAAATTACCACTGGTTTTCAGAGAGCGCTGTTTACGTGCAATTTTACGAGAAAGATAAAGGTTATATTGGAAGGGAGGGAAACATATCAATCCCACTTGTGATAAGTAAAAACTGGAGTCCAAGAGATATTTTTTTTTAAACACACTACATGACATCATTTCACAAACACACACACACACACACAGTCTGATTAGGCCTATCTGCTGTTTGTCAGGAGTGATGTTGCCCCATGTTGGACGGCAGACAGTCGAAAAACCTTGGTGTACTCTGGGAGCTGCCAAGTCATTTTCACTGGATGAACCTTAAATATGAAATATGCTGGGACTGAAAAATGTCCCATGTTGCCAGCAGAACCAGCAGAGTTGCATTTGTGTACATTAGTGTCCTGTGGTAAGCCCTGCCACTCAGGCCTAACTTCCCCTGTTAGTGGAAGTGTGTTAATGAAGAAGTCAGTCTTCCCACTCCATTTGGTGCCAGTCATCTCTTACTCCTTTCAACCCATCTGGTTCAGTCAGATGCCGCCAATATCTCAATTAGGGCTTTCCAAGACAGGTCTCACACTGAAGCCATGTAATTTCTCTCACTACCAGCAGCCACTCTCCTCTGCAAACAATAGGCCCGGTCTGTTGTTTGTGATTAATGAGGCAGCAACACCTAATCAGCTGGCACACGAAGGAGCCTGATTGGCTGTGCTCCCCATCTCACCTAACTGTTTATTACTCAACTAAAGTAAACCTCAGTCGACTGTGCCGAGGTGGTGGTAACTGGTTCCAGATGCTGATGATATCTCGTCGTGATCTCGAACTTTAGTTTTTTAGAAGAAAATGACAATGACAGGCAGTAATTATATAAAATGTAATTATAGACAGAAAGCAGAAACACACAAGGCAGTTTTTGCTTTGATAACCTATTTTCTGCGACCATGGGCTTTATCTGGTAAAGCCCCATCCGTTAGCCTCAGGTTGCAGTGGCAGCAGGTTCGGCACATTAGTGCAGAAATCCCTCTCCCCACCAACACTTTCAGTTCTGCCTGGGGGATCCCGAGGCGTTCCCCGACCAGAAGAAATATATAATCTCTCCAACATGTTTTGAGTGTGGTACAGGGTTTGCTCCCTGTTGAACATACCAGTAGGCTTCCTCATAGGATGCCCAAACCACCTTAACTGGCTCCCTTTGAAGCAAAGAAGCACGGATCCAGGCTGAGCTCCCTCTGGTTGTAAAGAGCCACATCCCTAGCTCGAAGCCTGAGCCCAGTCACCCCACGAAGAGTAGCCAAGAAAATAAAACCCCAAGCTTGTCACAGAATGGCAGTGCCTCTGAAAAGAGGACATCCCTTGAGCTTTCTTATTCTATTGTATCAACACTAATAACTTGTTTATTTGCTGTTATTAATTAATAACTGACAAATACATCTAGCAAAAGTGTCTCCAAAGGAACCAAAAAACCAAGTTCCTGAAATACAAAACATTCCCTCCAGGATTTTAGGCCTTTTTGTGATTGTTGTGGCCAACAATGTCTGATTTTGTGACAGCTTTTCTAAATAAATTGTGCTGCATGTTGCAATGTTTTGTGATGTTTTAAATTGCAAGACCGCACAGAAATCACAGAGGAATGGTTAAATTAATTACAGCAATTACAACATTGCAAATTTCTGAAAGAACTGACTAAAGGCTGTCGGTATCTTCTTGTTTTACAGATTCGCTAGCTGACAAGTATGTCACTCCATCAATAGTAACAATGCACACATTCACTGAGTCATGTCAAAAAATGATTGTTGTAAAACACAACTCCACAACTAACTTGTTTCACCATTTGTAAATTATCCTCCACAGTGTCCACAACAGGCAGGTAACTGAGTAACTTTAACACACTTTTCCTGCAAAAAACAGCAACTTTAGAACAAGATCGTGGGTCCATATTTAAGGTGAATGTCCTGATTTATCTTCTATCCTAACATAGATTTTCACTGTAACAAAATAAAATAAAATAAAAACTTTTTGGCACAAATCCAAATCTGTTTTTTTACAAAATAAGTTTAGTTTTGAGAAACAGAATAAGAGATGTTTCATATACTTCTATTTATTTAATTTCAACCTGTTTTTGATATGTATGTGTATTTTTCTTGTATTTATGTTTTACCGTTTTGCACAAAATGCATAAAATGTAATAAGTTTGACGTATCAGAATAGTTACTACTATATTATCTTGCATTATAGTCAAATTATCACAATATAGATTTTTTAAAATGCTTTTCTATTACTTTGTGCTGGTGGTTCCCTCATAAGATCTGTGCTCACTCTGAATTTTAATATCTGCTCTAAACTGCTTCCAATAAGTTACTTAAACTTAGAAGTTGAGTGGTTTCTGGCCATTTCATAGGAGGTTGCTATTTTTCTATGTATGCTTGTTTTAGAGTATTGCTGCCAATTGAGATTCAACCAGTCACTGCTATAAAGGTGCCAGTTTTCAAAAAGCTGGTTTTGTTTTTCTGAATTGGTTTATTCAATGTGAAAAACCCAGTGGTGAGTTTAAATTCATTTACTTTGATTTAATGTATTGGATTAATCTGCATTCATTTTTGGGACTTCAAAGTCTGAAGTGACCAACTTTTTTTTTCCATCAACAGTGTAAACCACTGTGTGTATGCTGACCACAAATCTGACTCGCACAGCCTTTGTTTTCTTCAGCTGTCTTCCAGTCTTAATAAAGAGCAACATATGGACGCCTGCTTGGCAGAGACAGAGGGGGAAGCAGAATGAGAAAATTAACAGATAAAGCATAGACACCAGGATGAAAGATCGGAGGAAGAGAAAAAACACAAGACAAACAGCAGCAGCAGTATGGTTGTGTTCCGGCTCAGCTTCCTTCCTCCGCTCCCTTTCACACTCGCACACATAAATCACAGACAGGACTGTCCTTGCATGATAGAGCCAAATTATTATGGCCAAACACACAAGAATACAGGATGATTAAAATGTCTGCGGCCTTCTAAGAGGAGATGGGGACATGATTTATTACCCACCACGTAGCAGCAGACTGAAATTTTAAAAAACACTCAAGAGCATTGCCTGTTGGTTCTTTAAATGTTTCATATAAAACTCAATACAGTTGGTGGACAGTTGTATAGACGTTTGTTGGGCTTTTAATACATTTCAAGACATCCTTTCCCAACAGTGGTGGGGGGGTAAGTTCAATGACCACCCCAGGTGCCAACCCCTGCCAGAGTAAGACTGCTGTAAAGCTCGAGGAGAATTTTTTTCAAATCTGATGCGAAAATAAATCATTATTATAAATAAATAAAAATGAATACTGTTTAATTGTTATGTACACTTTTATTTTGAAGGAGTTCCATCCACATGGATTATCCTACCAAGGGAGGCATTTTACCTCTCCCCTACAGTTAATTCTATTTTGAGTTTAAATTGTGGACTAGATGAAATAAATAATTAAATATGTTTTTAATTACAGTTACTATTTATACAGTTTCTTGTATCTGAAAAGGCTTTTAAATTTGAGTTTTAAATCTTTTAAATCACTTCCAAATGTGCCATGTTATTGTGAGCTTATGCGCCAGTCTGGACATCGCACTAAAAGTTTCCTAGGTCTGCCTATTTACCAAACTTCGCTTAAGTACTGTAATATCACATACTGAAAATGAAGTTAGACGTCAAGAGATTTGGTGATATAAACTGAAATAAGTAATTTATAATTGTAGGAAGATAATCTTATCAATATTCTTATTGAATTTCTGTACGTTTGTTAGAGGATGTAGCTGTTTAGCTGGTGTAACATAGTTTTAAATTCTATGTTGTTTTTATACTTTATTTTAGAACTAATTGACCAAATGACCTATTGTATTATTTAGGGCTCTTTAGTGGTGCTGGTGTACGGATGTTGTTACCTTTGCACAGTGACCAGCTAACTGTTTCCCCTTCCTTCAGTCTTTATGCTAAACTAAGGCAGCTGCTGCCTGTTGCCTTCAAATTTAATCAGTGTTAATATGGAATCAATGTGTCTGAACACGTTCGGTTTTTAGTTTTCAATGTTTTTTTTTATATCTTTATTATCCATTTATTTCATAATTGTCCTGACATGTTTAGTGTTTGATGTTCAGTGCTCTTTTGTCTGACCAACAACACATTTGCAAAATGGAAGTTTTAAATTGAAACATCACACCTACCCACACTAACCTCTGCAAGAAAGACTCAAACTGCTGAGATTCCACTTCAATTGAGTATAACATTGCACAGCAAGTCATGAAACTGTGCCATACATCTTTATAACTTTTTATATAAAGGCTTTAATGAGCCTCTGGCAATAGCAAAGGCGCAGCAACATTTCTTATTAGACTGAAAATAAGTAGCATCTTTCATAATATGATAATGTTAATAATCATATACTGTCTTATGTGATGACAGTCTGTCTATTACCTGCAGCTGTGCTCACTTCATTACTTTTACCTCAAGACTTATGTACAATTAAAGTAGTTTTTTCTTTGGTCTTTTAGCATTTTTAATTCTGTTTCTCTCTATTTATAAAGTTTTATTGATGACCATGCTTAATTTAAGAAGAACTGCCAGCATTTTATAGGATGTGCAATATGATTTACGTTTTTAGCTTTTGACTTATCTAGTAAGTCCAGGGTCACCACAGTGGATCATGGTCCACACACATATTGATTTGGCACATTTTTGTACTGGTTGTCGTTCCTGACAAAACCCTCCCCAATCTTTTCCGAGCTAGGGACCGGCAGTGCAAGGCCTGGGGTTCAGTGTCTTACCTCTGACCCTCTGGTTGGTGGGTGGCCACTCTACCAACTGAGCCACTGCAGTATTGACTTGATAAATGTTAAAATCAAATTTTCATATACACAAATTTGCTACAAAAAACACACCACTTGGCCACATGAGTAGTAAGGGGTACATTATGGTAGAATGTATCTCAGGGGACAGAAATGGACTCCTACCGTTCACCTGTGTAGGTAAATGATATATAGTATACTTATTTTATCTACCTTTTTTTTATTTAAGCACATATAACAGAATAAATACAGTTTCTTCAGTTGCTTTCTACATCCCTTTAAGTGAGCACATTACACTGCATTGTAATTTACTCTGAAATGAACAAAATGCAGTTTTCGCCTGTGAATTTATACACACTAATGCACAATGAAAATTTCATTATTTTTGCAATAAAAAAAGAATAACTAATATCTCAGATTTTTGGGAAACTGAACTGATTTGATATAGTTTAGAATATAAGGTCCCACATATTGCATCTCAGGACACAAATCAAGTATGAAGCAGTGGAGCATGGGGGTGGCAGCATTAAGCCATGGTACAGTGGTACATCTTAGCAGGGAACCTGAGAAAAGGATGAACACAGCCAAATAAGTATTTTAAGAAACACTGCTCCAACTTGCAGACAACCCGAGGCTGGGGCCATTGATTCCCTTCAGGCAGCCAAGAGAATGCTGGTGTCTACAGGACTGCCTCTAAATGCCCAGACTGAGAGCCCAGACTACAACTGGGGAGATCTGAAGATGGCAGTGCACAGACGCTGTCCATCCATTCTGGTGAAGATTTGTCAGGGGAAATGGAATAAACTACCCAAAGCCAAATGTGTGAGTGTGTAGCTAAGCCAGAATTAAAGACGAATTACACATTCTTAAAGTTTTGTATTTAAAAAATAATCAAGTAATAAGTTCCTATTATTATAAAACCATTGTCATTATTGGTTACTGTCCACATATTAATGGACAAGAAGTACATTGTAGTAAAATATGTAAAATACTAAAGGGGTCCTAATAATTTCTGAATTTAATGCAGCCAACCTCTGCTCTTATTTAGCACAGTGAATTCTAATTAGAAAAGAGCACAAACATGAATTCACTCATAGTTCTATATAAATGCGTTTTTTGCCTGTTATAGAATTTTCAGTGTTCCTGATTACAAGGCTGCTGGGCATTTTTCTTTATCCTTTATTGTGAGTGGCCTGATGGCCTGCCCTTTTAAGGTCATAAATTGTGATTACTCCTCGCACTGCTAATCGGCGCACAATGCTTTTAGCACATAAATTATCAATAAGTGAAATGTCACAGGACAATGAGAGAAATGGTGTCTGGTTAACTCGTCTCTGTGGCCTATTGGATAAACACTCCCTGGGTTGTAAATAATCCATGCATCACTGCTGCCTGTGAAGATTAAATACACCTACATCAGCTCGATCATGCTTTTTTGGAATTGTTTTAAAGCAACAATATTAAAACAAAAAGAAAAATTAACTGAGATAAAGTAGTGTACAGCTTAAAAGGAGAAAACCGAGCACAATGTTAATTAATTCTTGTCTGAAACCTTATTCACACAGGGCCAAAATGACCTGGCTCACTCCAGGTTTATGAAATAATTAACGAGATTAACAGTTTTCAGTTTTTAATTCTTTAAATGTTGGTCATTGTTCAAATAAAACCCATTTTCAACAATTCCTATACAGACACAAAATACAGCAACTGATTCTACTTTTTCCTGTGAGTAATTTCTGTTAGTCTGCAGCTTGGGATTAGTTATTTATCTGTGCCATAGACCTGTGTTGTTGTCCAAAAAACATTTTAAAAAAGACTGGAACTGCCTAATTGGGAATTACTTCAGCCTAAAGAAAGCAAAATTCAACTGTGGAAACAAAATATCCAGTGGAATCCTGGTGATTCAAAGTATATAAGGCAGTTTGAACCAACTTATACTTATGTTTTTCTTTGTGACTGTGCTCTCTGCTTGTTTTGTCCAATGTGTGTAGGTTTCAGTTTCAAAAGAAGCCTTGATCTCCATGCGATTACCTGAATAAAATACAGGTTACTAAAAAGAAACCTTGCAAGCAAAAATAAATGTTACAAAAAAACAGACCATACTATCAGCATCGTACACAGCTTATTAAAGACACAGGGTCACGGACAAACTGAAGATGCTGCTTTTAGTGTCAAGCCAACTGGTTTCAAGACAGTGTTTAGTGTTGAATTTACACGCCGACTAGTATAATGGGCTGCAGGTGTTGAGTGTTAGCCTTGGGTGGTTGTAAATGGAGGTAAGAGTGCTCGCAGTACAAGAAAAGATTTGTTTTGCTCAGAGCACTTAATGGCACTAGTGAGAGGAACACAAACAGTGCTGGTGGCATCCTGCCACGAAGGTGCTTCATATCGCTGTGCTGGGATTTAGATGTGCTTCCTTCAAATTCAGATGAAGCATCCCCAACAGCACTGGAAGAAGGGGGGGAAGAAGAAGAAAGCATCACCCTTGGGTAGAGATGCAAATTGCACTTTAGAAAGCATATATTGTGCAGGCTCATTTTCAGGCTAATTTTCTTTTATGGAAAAACAATAGCAGAGAGCACTACACAAATATCACTTTAGCTGCACGTGGAACCATCGTCCTTACAGTGTATTTTCTATTAGAATATATTACGTTTAAAGAGGAGCCAATTGTACTGAGGGTGCTCGGGATGATCCAGCGCTGAGTGAAATGTTTATGCATGAACGTGTTCTCCCTGCTCACTCCACGCTCTTGCTCCTAGGGAGTTCTTTTTGGCATTATTCAGTTGCAACCTTCACCTCTCATTAACGTATGGCACTCCGTATATTAAGGAATTCAAGCCTCCAATTTGCAGTTGCACTGATTTCTCAATTGACATTTGGATGCACCTGCATAGAAAACATATGGAAATAGGGTTAATGATTATTAATGTGGTGTGTGTCTGTCTGTCATTCCCAGGTTTTTATGGTTTCAGTCCTAAAGAACAGCGAAGATCAAAATGGGTAGGCGTTTTAACTAATATTCCTGAATAAATAAAGCCTTTCAATACATTCTTATGTCTTGTTCTCAGAAATGTTTGATTTTCTACAAAAAGTTACAGAACAAATTGAAATGAAGTTTGACTATCACTGTACAGCCAAAGCTGTTACAGGTAATCAAATTATGAAGAATGTGTGAAGGTAAATGTGCCCTGACAAAAAGATGGACTGCTCAAGATGAAAAATTATAGAAGTAAAACCCAGAAGGTATCATTATCAGGCACTATCAGCCTGTCAGCCAACCCAGCTCAAACAGTGACATTACAGTGTTTTATAATCATGGGTTTTGGTTTCTTGTATGTTTTTTGTTTTTCATCCTTGTGCTCTGTGTGTTAGTTCCCCTCCTGGCCTGCTGACTTCAAAAGATGGACTCTCCTCAAGATGAAAAAATCACTCACCTTAAAAGTAGTGTGTCTCCTTGATCATTCCCGACCACCAAGTTAAAACGTAATCTTAGTATTTGGTTTTGTTAGGTATCATTAGCAAATTGATATAAGCGTTTTTGTTGAGTCTTTTCTGGTCCTGTTGTGTGCAGTGATTTTTTTGTTCTTGTTTTGTCGGTTTTTCCTCTTACCCGTTTTATGTTTAGACTTTTTCTTATCCTCCTAAAACATTTGTGTTTACATTTATCATCCTGTCTTTCCTTTGTGTATGTTATTTTGTTTTCGGTTTTGTGTTATTCAAATAAATTCTTGTTTGCCCTCATTCCTGTCTCGTTGTGACTTCAGCATTTGGATCCCACTTCTCAAAGTCTTTGCAGTTCTCAAAGTCTTTAGGAGTCTTTCGCTCACTGTTTTGCTGTTAGCACAACTTGACCTTTCAATTTCACCTGCAGCAGGAGACAGCTGTTAGGAGGAAAAGTCCCCAAAGCCCACTGTCCCCTACCTGTCCAGTGCCAAACAGCAGAGACACACATAAAGATGACCATAGTTGAGCTTTGAGCAGCTAAAAGGCTAAAACTTCCTATCAGCCATTGGTGGAGACCAAAAACAGAAATTAAAAGAGAGGGAATGTTGGGCCTTTTGGTCATTCATTAAACACCCAGAAAAAGGAAAGAAGTTGGTAATGTTGGCCTAGTGGCTCACTGGGTAAAGCATAGGTTGGGATGCAGAAGGCTGCAGAATCAAAACCCATTTACCATTTAATCTGGGGCAGTGGCACAGATAAAATCAGAGGGTGTGGCAGTACAGGCATCAGGCATTAAAAAACATAACTCATGTCAAATCAACATTTCATGTAAAACACATTCTGCTGTGGTGATCCCTGAAAGGGACAAACTGTTTAAAATATTTAATGAATGAAAATGATATTCCAATGTTGTTAAAAATGTATTTAAAAGTCACAATTGTATCACATGCTGACAAGCTCATTAAATGGAGCTTGAGACTAGGGTAAAAAGGATAGACTGCTTTGATATAAACCCCAAAAATGTTGAGAACTAGTGTTCTAACCTGTCAAAAGAAAAAAAAAACACCAGGCTAATCCCACCTGGAGGACCATTGAAACACAAGCACTGAATCAAACCTGAGGGTAAAAATAAATAATTCATTAGGTATAATTCAACTCCAGCTCATATTGGTGCAAAGGCAGCTGAAAATGGGGTATGCCTTCATCAGAACTACATTACTTTTGAATACATGCACGCGCCGAAGCAGCACGTCTTTACCATCGATCATAATTTATTCAAACTGATTATTTGCCAAAATATGGGTTGCCCATGAAGTTTTACGGAGGGATTTATGTTAAATTACACTTGCTCTAAGGCATGAATACTGATCATTTCCATGTAAAAGAGACAGTTTTGCTTGTACGGAATAAGCTTGAGTTCACACAGAGGATTGGCTATTTCAGTGCAGGATTTGCTCTGATTGCGGCGTTGAGTGAAGCGTATGAAGGTCAGCGGCCCCATCTAGCCTCCGTCACTGCCTAATGGCTCGTCTGCAGGCCATGCTGCTCTGCCCCTGGCTCATACACCAGACTCACGCTAGCACTCTGCTTTCAATAAGCCCCCACTTTCAGAACAAGCATGGCTACGAGCTGTTTAGGTCAGAGGTCAGAACACTGAGGAGAATTCATCAGATTGAGTAACAGTCAATACTGCTCCAAATGACAAGGAAATCCCCCCCAAGCATAAACAAACAAACTCTGGAAAAAAACTGATCACATTGGCCAGTGTTTATTGTGTCAAAACAATATAAGGACTGTTACTTTGTTCAAATATATAACAATAGTTCAGATCTGGTGTATATATATATATATATATATATATATATATATATGCTACCTGTCTACCTCATTGCTAATGAGAGATGGAAACACAAAAGTCACACCAGCTTAGATGTCCCCTGGGTCAAGGTCTGCGTCAGGTGTTGGGGAACCAGGTCAACATGATGAGAGGCGGGCTACTGGAACAAGACCAAGACATTCATGGACAGGAGATGAGAACAGGGAACTATTGGAATGTTACTACACAAGTTACCCTAGCAGGAGGGGTTACATGCAGAAGATGTGGGATCTATGGATACTTTGAAACACAACATCTAGACTTACACAGAAACAATTAGTAGCAGAGTGCTCTAATATCCACAAGGAACACCTGATATAACAACTAGAGATTGACGAGGTACAACACAAATGCTATGGCAAGAAGGAGCCAGGAGGACAGGTCAACGGGGAAATATCATCATCACATCCCCACAATCAGAGGTTGGGTTCCAGGCCCCAATAATAACAGATCTTAATTTAAGAGCAGCTGTCCTGAGATTGAATATCATGGCTAAGATGGACACCTGGCACCCCCATGGCCAGTTACCAAGAATAAGTGAAATGCCTGCTGAAAGTCTGTTTGAGGACATGAATGCAGCATTACAAGCAATCCCAACTATGACTGTCATTGAGACCAATAAGCTGATATATACCACAGCAACTGTGATCCTTGAAGTGCAGTACCCTAAATGGAAACGGAGGTGGGAGACTAAGCTCAAGGCAACACAGAGAGAAGTTAGGCAACAGAATTGCAGAAAGGCATGATGAAGAAGAAGTACCACCTATCTAAGAAGTACACCAACCTGACAATACCTGATGCCTTGGAGACTGCCAAGGCTCAGAGCCCTGGCTACCCGGCTGAAGAGATACACCAGAGAAATCAAAATCAGTAGAATAAAAAAGATGTTCTCCACTGAGCCATCAAAGGTGTACTCACAGTGACAGGCTAATAACACCACAGCAGGCCCACCAAGGCTAGAGACTGAAAAATACTGGAAAGGCAGATGGGAGAAGGAGGCATCACATAACACCAATGCCCAGTAACTGGTGGACGTGAGAGCAGACCACAGCAAGCTTCCTAAACAAGATCCAATAGCCATCACAATCCCAGTTTGGGTGTTACAGCCCAGTGTTCCCATCACCACGGGTACTACTTGTGCCTTCACCTTCCACATCTTTTCTAATTCTTCTTTCAGCCCTTTGTATTTCTTAAGCTTCTTGTGTTCCTTCTTCCTGATGTTGCTATCGCTTGGGATTGCTTCATCTATCACTAAGCCTTGTTCCCCTGTTTGTCCACAAATATCATGTCGGGTTGGTTGGCCATTACCATTTTGTCAGTCTGTATCTGGAAGTCCTACAGGATCTCAGCTCTGCAATTCTCAACTACCTTTGGAGGTGTGTCCCATTTTGACTTTGGGACTTCCAGCACATACTGGCGACAGATGTTCCTGTATACTATGCCAGCCACTTGGTTATGGCGTTCCATGTATGCCCTGCCTGCTAGCATCTTGCATCCCACTGTTATGTGCTGGAATGTCTCAGGGGCATCTTTGCACAGCCTGCACCTGGGGTCCTGCCTATTGATCTTGTATTAAGAGCCTGCTCCTGTGCTGCTAGGATTAGAGCCTATGTGCTGTCTTTCAGTCCAGCTTTGTCCAGCCACTAGTAGGATTTTTCAATATCAGCCACTTCTTCTATCTGCCGGTGATACATGCCGTGCAGGGGTTTATCTTTCCATGAGGGTTCCAGCTCTTCCTCCCAGGGTTCCTCTGATTTCTGGTTCCTGAGGTATTCACTAAACACGTCATCACTTGGGGCCATTTTCTGATGTATCCATGGAGCTTAGTTGTTTAATCCTTTGATAGTGGCTCTGATGCTCACTAATCCTTGGCCTCTTCCCTTTTGCTTAGTTTACAGTCACTGGATGCTGGATTTGGGGTGAAAGCCTCAATGTATTAAATATATATATAATATCCCTTGTTTGATTTCAATCAGCTAAAGTCACTAGTTTATCCTGTGCTCTGAAAGATACAGTCACACAGAAGATACAGGAAGCCACAGCAATGTTTTAACATCTACAAGGTGATCTAACATAGCGGCTCATTTCACGTCATCAAAATGAGCAGTGGAGCAGATTCAGAGGATCACAGCAGCAGCTTTGTTTCAACACAACGGTAGTATAAAGTGCTGTGGAAAAACTTATTGAGAGTTGGCAAAAGTTCAGCACACATGGAACTCACGGGTCAAAATTATCCATAATTTTTCAAATTCAAATTTTTCTTGTGGCAGCATTATTTAGAGAAGCTTCTTCAGTCAACCTAAAATATGCTTTTATTGGCACTTAAAAATATGCATGTCTTTGCTGCCAGCTGTTGGTGATAAAAAGTAGCATCAGCACAAGGATGCTAAAGAAACCTGATCTGAAAAGCTTCAGCTTAATTGATTTAAGCTCCAAAATTTAACCTCACTAATGGTTATGTCTTTAAAACTATGAGATCACTACTGGTCATTGAAAGGAACCCCTTGAGGTGGTATAATGCTTCATGGGTGCTTCTTTTGAAGCACTGGGGGATCTCCAGTCATGTCCAGTAGGAAGGAGACCCCATGGTAGACCTTTCACGCAGTAGACAGATTATATTACAGATGCCCTGGAAAGACCTCGGAGTCCCTTCAGAGGATCGTTTCAGTGGGGGAGTGAGACCTGGACTACTTTTGTGATGGCAGAAGCGGCAAAAAATGGATGGATTTAGAGCATAATTACAGTGGCTAAGAACACTTCATTTGTTGGTACAGACAAATTGGGTTTGCAACCAATTTACTTTTGGAATTGGAAATGTTGGGTTAGACTCTCTGCAGTACTAAGTGTGTAGGGGGTTGTATTGGTGCATTTAGCTGCATCACTACACAAAGGGCAACACGTTATGGTGAAAAAAGAAATACTGTACCTAAAAAGCCAATTAAAAGATGAACTAAATATACACCCAATGTAAGAAACAGAAAATTAAAAAAACAAGAAATAAAAACCTGCATGAAGTAAACCAGCGAAGATTCACCTGCATCTCAGAGGGGGAGAAAGAGAGACAGTGAAAGAGAGAGGTGATGATGGGCCCCTGGAGACAGCAGACAGCTTGCAGCTCTCTGTTTTCCCTCATCTTCATAATCATAAGATACCCTGGGTGCTGCAGCTGTGCCAATATTGTTCAAATGGGCCTCGCATCAGTGTGTGTGGGCAGCGGTCGGGCGGGGTGGGCGGTAGGTGGGCGGGTGGCTGATTATATTACTCTATAAGGCTCAGCGCTCGGGCTTCTCCGCCTGTCACAGACTGGAAAGGAGAGTGGAGGGACCTTTGAAAACAGGAGGCTTGAGAATTACGGAAATTGGATCAAATTTTGAAAAATGGCTCTCAATTCGAACACCCCCAACTCACCCTCCCTCACTTTTCATTCACTACCCCCGACTGCTCGGTATTCAGCTCCACTGGTAAACAACCTAATAAAAAAAGAGACGTGAGGAATATGAAATGCAGCAGCCCTCTGCACAGACACTTGCAAGCACATGTTCACACACTGACGCACATACATCACCAAATACTGTACGCTCAGAAAACAAATGATGGAACTAGAGGCTGACTATTCAGTGTTTTCAGATGTATTTCTTTAGTTTTGATGAGGTGAACCAGTTCATTCACATGTGAACATATTTTCAGTAGCGGTTGTTGCCTTGGTTACCTTTTAGAATAAACGCTTCTGTGTGAAAAAAATATTATATAGTGTCATAGATATAGAGTTAAATCTTTGCAATATATATCCTACCTTAATGTACATGGTATGTATTTTCTATATTTAGCCTTCAGTTACAATTCCAACTTTTTGCATCATTAAATGCTGATGCTGAAAGATTTGATTTCTTCGTGCCTAATCAACACATTAACAAGATACGCTGTCAATGTGATGCATATTAATTGACTCTTAAGTAAACAGTTATGTTCCAGTGCCACTCACCACCTATATAGCAGTGGTCCTTTATAATATGAGGCTATGGGAGACGGGGGGTCTGCTCTGAGAGGTTTTTTTCGTTCGTAAAGTGGCATGAAGACTGTGGGCAACATTTTTAAGTGCACTGTGATGTCTTACTAGCAGATTATAAAAGCATTAGAAGCAGATATCTACTTTCATCACACATCAGGGAGAACATCATCAGCGATATCTGAGCATTGCATTCAGTCTGGAAGATAGTGTCATTAACTAAACAGCCTCGCCATAAACTATTTGGCTTCGTACAATTTTTGCACATTGTGTTTATTATATCTGATTGTTCTAATTATCATTATGTGCTTATTATCCATATAATGCCTTATGAGCAGAACTTTGAGTGGCGTTATCAACATTTTTGTTTTAGGGCTGATCTCCAATAAACCAGCAAGTTTGACAACCCGCTGCAAATTACTATTCGTCCATTATCTGTAACCACTCGTTCAGGGACACGGGGGCTGGAGCCTATCCCGGCGCTCATTGAGAGAGAGCCGAAGATCACCAACAGGTCACCAGTCTATTTTAGGGCAACACAGAAAGACATTCACAGACGGACAACCAAACAGATAGGCCAGATTTGAACACTGGACACTAACTGTGAGGTGGCAGTGCTAACCACTTACCATCGTATACAGCTGTGGTGTTAGTAATAAGGTATCTCCCCAGAGCAGACACGCGCATAAACACACACACAAACAACACACACACACACACACACACACAGTGGACACTTCAGGCCAGGTGAACAGACTGAGCCTAGGGAGGTGAGAAACTCAGGGTGACAGTGTCATTGTTTCTCTCTGTACCAGCGCTATTTAAGCGCTGACAGCAACAAGCCCATAAAAGTAGGTCTACCACCCATTAAACCAGCACAAACCTGGAGCAAAGTGATAATTTCGATTTCCCCATGGCCTCCCACTTACTGCCAGTGTGTGTGTTAGTATAGAAGGCTTGTCACTAATCGCTATGAACACTAAAAACGTGATCTGTGTGTTTGCTAAGGTTCAGCCTAATTGGCACATAGTATCTTAACAACAGCTCCCCCACTCCCAAACAACCCCTTCCTTTACCAGCTCTACCTGGTTAGCAGTGAATCACCTCACAGAAATAAGGACAGAGGATCAGTGAGTGTCATTTTTTTTCATCGGAATTTCTTTTCGACACCCAGCCTGTGAACTCGAGTTAGTTTAGGATTTTCACACCACTCTTGCTAACCACAGATGGTTTACAACTGCTTCTAATAGAGGATGTGTCTGATAGGAAGTTACAAATTGTCTCCAATACTATGCACAGATCCATTACGCTCAACAGCCAATGAGAATGACTTCTTTCACAGATGGGAACGTCGCCAATCCAACATGTTAAATCACTTGAAAACCAAACATCAGGGAAGCGAACACACCAGCAGAATCTATGCAGATGCATGTCCACCAATGCTCTGTCATAGCCCTAACACTTGATGTTGCACAGATGTACATTTTAGTAAATTTCTCTTATATTTTACAGGTAGAAATCACTTGCCACATGAATACAGTGAAAAAAAAATTGTGAGCACAAGAAAACAAAAATTGTAGTGCTCTTTAGTATCCAGTGCCCTGCATGCACTCACGATACAAATTCAGCGCTGCCTCCACAACCCACTGGCCAGTGGATAGACTAACATCCCCACTGACAGCCACTCTCTGTGAGGACAACTGAAGAATGATGTCTCCAATTGAGCACCAAATTGGAAACAGAGCAGTAGAGAATACTGAAGCTATTACCTGGATAGCGACACATTGATTCAGTACAGTGTGCAAGCAAAAGAGACAGTTCTCTTTGTGTCTCTATCCCCATGGAAACACATGGGAACTTCCATGCAGTTACATTGGAAATCAATATGTGTTAATAAACATATGTGGAACGTGAGATAGTTTTAATATTAGAGTTGAGAATTACAGCCTGAAGGGATAAAAGCAGTTTGCCTGTGGTTATGTAATCCTCAGAAGTGACAATGTGATATGATCATGTGATACTTCATTGTCATGATGTCTTTCTGAATGAACTCAATATATTAATTTAATTTCACATATAGTATCAATGTTTCATGGTCAAACATTGAGAAACAAATCACAGCATAAATGAGAATCTGTTTAAAGCTGCACTGATCCATTCATAGTTTAAGCTTAAAAAGGACCCAACTTTGCTGTTTTGGTTAAGTTGATCTCATAAACCTCGTTCCCAGTAGCAGCGGGCGGCTGTTTTCAGTGAAAAAGCTCTGATATACCCACTGAATGATATACCCAGCACCAATCAACAGATAAATATAGTTACTGCTGAACATAGTGGAGCATTTAGCTGCTAAAGAGGAGTAAGTGGAGACTAAAGCCAGAGCTAAAAATCATGAATATGCCTTTGTCGCATAAACACAAACACAACTGTGAGTGAATGCTGATATTGCTCTACGTGTGGTAGATGTAAGAAGGCAACTGTCATATCAGCTTAACGTATTCACAATGTGACCAGTCAAATAATTTCAATAGTTTTCTGTTTAATTAGTACATTTAGTAGTATAATAATTTATTTTATTTTAATGACTAACACATGAAGGCCTGTGCAATAGTTGGAGGGCATATTTTTCATAGAGGTGATAAGGGATACATTTATCCTGAGTCTCTCATTACCTCGAGCTTAGGTTTCACATACTGTAACTTTAACAGAGCAAGTATAAAATGTTGGCTTTATTACCAGTCTTGAGTACTAGTTATTTACCATCAGAAATCAGACAATCAATAGAAATCAGCAGGAAATTTGATAACCAGCATTGTCATTCAGAGTTGCCTCTAGCAAATGCATTTTCTTTTAATACCTGTTAAACAATGATACAGGAGAAAACACAAACATGAACAAACTTACTGTAAATTATGAAATCCAACAAATACCCAAACACATTTTGGAGTGATGTCTAGTACTTCAAGCTACTAATTCTGTAGTGACTTTATTGATGACCTTGCTTAACTGAAGTTGTGTAGTGGTCTTTAAGCATGAGATGATCCTCTATTGCATCCCACTAAACAATGAATAAAATGTCTAATTCCAATCCAAAATCGATCCATCCATCCATCCATCCATCCATCCATCATCTGTCTGTAAGTGAGAAGCGGTGCACATCCTGGACAAGTCGCCAACACAGAGACTCTTACATTCAGTGTCACCAATAAATCTAACTTGCATGTCTTTAGACCAGTGCTTCTCAGTTATTTTCTGTGACGACCCCCCTAGCAAAAAGAATATCAATTAGCTTTCGGGTGACTTTCTTTTGTCTCATTATCTTTCTTTTCATCCCTGTTAAAATCTCTTTATGTTGTCTTCAGGTTCGTTCACTCACTTCATGTCGCCTGCTCGGTACGAAATAAACCCGACACCATAGAGCTAATCCTCCCTGCACACACTCTGACAATGAGAGCGCCACTGCCAACTACTGTACTGGATCTGCAATTACACTTTATTCTAGTACGGCAAAAAAAGCTTGTTCCCCAGGGTCGCACACGCCCCCCCTGGCAGCGCACCACTATTTGAGAAGCACTGCTTTAGACTATGGGAGGAACCCATGCAAGCGCCAAGTCAAAATGCAATATATATTAAAAAAAGTCAACTTATGTCCATCAGAGTTCAAAAAGGTTTTTCCATTCAGGATCAAAACACCATCCACTGTCACTGCAGCTCTCACAGTACACCAAGTATTTAGTTTATTCAAGCTTAGCGCTCAATCTTATCAACACATTTCAAGAGAGTCAAACTGCACGATTTTGAGGCCTGAAGGTTCTGTAAGCCAATTCGCTGATACCATGGTCCCAAATATTCAGTGAGTCATGTTCACTGGGCCCTAAGACATAAGTTTTTAAAAAGCTTTAAAATTTATCATAAAATTGTTGCCATCATTTCTGTCATTTCTATCGTTCCTTTTTTTGAAAGAAAATGGAAAAGGAAAAAGCAAATGGAAAACATTGCTACATTGAAAATGCTGGTCTCCAGGACACTAGGGGGACCCATTGGCTTGATACTGTAGCAATGTCACAGACACTTTTGGTATTTGTTGTGAAAAATAGGGCTGCGTCAGATTTCCACAGAGCCTGTATCAGTCAGAACGAGTCTGAAAGGCTCTTTCTGTGTCAAAATGAATGAGTTTACTTTGACAGTAACTTACGAGTTTGATCAAATAAAGTAGAAAAGTCTCCAGCCGGTCTCTGCTCTGAGTTCGCAGCACATTGTGCAGTTTTTTTCTCCTGACAGAAATTCAAGCAAACAGGTCAGTCCCACATCATTGGTTATTCAGCACAGTGTCAAAGCACATAAATTTCCCATTCTGCATCAGCATTACAATCCACAAATCTTTGTGATATTCTCCATAACGCATTTGCATAATATCAAATTGACAATCTTCCTACAGCAAATGAGGGATCGTTCAAATGCGTCTAGACGTGGAGAAATGCGCTTTGAAAAGGAGCATTTTGGAATTGATATTTTCTCCATTTTTACCATCTTCAAGATGTCTCAGCTTGAAAATCTCAACTGAAAAGCAGTGAAAAAAGAGGTCAAGCATCATGAGAGGCAAGTCTTTAATAGCAGTGGGGACTTGGTCTTCCAAGGATGCCTGGCACATCTGCCAATCCCCCAGGATGCCAGTGGCCATGTTGGCATCCTGACATTTTTGACATTCACTTTGTGTTGCCTTTTAAGATGGGTGGCTTTTAGTCTATGGCACACTTAAACACACATGCGTACATACACGCACAGACACTTGTGCTGTCACTCTGAGACAAAACTAGAAAGAGCAAAATGAGACAAATCAAAATGTCAGGCTGGAGGGTCACTGTGAAACATGACGGAGAATACTGTCTCTTTAGCAGAGAGGGGCGCCGATGCCATGATTTTAATAAATGGGTTCTCCGACCCTGCAGAAATATTCATTCTCGGACAAGATGACATTTTATCTTCCTGTCAGTTGCCATGACACAGATGACATTTGATGACATTACTCTTCTCTGTTTAAATGTTTCAATTTCATATGTACAGGGCTAAATTACCAACCTGAAATATCAACTGTGCATCAGCAATCATGGCATACTCCACTGTAGACTACTATCTGTGTGTGTGTGTGTGTGTGTGTGTACCCTGTCCTGGGGAAGCAGCAGAATGTGTATCAACTCACACTCAAAACTAATGTGGCTGATTAAAGGTGAGGGAGATATTGAAGGCGACACTCACTGACACACACCTCACACCTCCAGCAACACATCGAGCCCTTCGGCCCTGCGCCGACAGACAGCCCGGCTGGATCGGAGTGCCCTCGTCCTCATGGGGTCGCGCTGTGATGACATCACCTCTGACTGAACCTGTCACAATCTTCCTCCAGATGATGCCTTTGCAGTGACACCTCTGTCAACCAGAAATGAAGGCTTTGTGTTTGCATGCAAGCTAGAAACACTGTCTATATACAGTGACTTGAGTAAAAACCTATTTTTGGACAGAGCATGTAAAAGAAGTTACTCATTTATGCTCAGATATTATTCTTGTTCTGGGTCTGTATTTATCAAGCATCTTGACAAAGTGTAGATTCATCCTAACAGCCTAAAAACTCTCAGCGGTGCACTTACACGTAGTTTACTAACTTTTTAAACTTGGAAATGATTCCAATCTATGCTGATTTTTAAGAGCATCAGAGGAGTCCAACACCCTTAGGGGTTCAGTTCAAGCAATAACATAGAAGCACATTGACTAGGAGAATAGATACTCTTTGATGACAATGAGCTTATTATTTTTAGAGGCCCTATGTAAGATGCAAAACTGAGCACATGCACAAGCACAACGAGAAGTGCAAGGAACATGTAGCTTTGCAACCAGAATGACTCTGACACAAGGGAAGATTTCTTGAGCAATAAATCAAACTTTGACAGCACATGTTTAGAAAGAAACGTAATGATACCTAAATCAGCACTGTGAAAAAGTAATCACCCCCTAAACTTAACACCTAGTTCAGGTCTTATAATGTTCTCCTTCAGGATTCTTTTGTGGAGCAAAGAATTCATGTTTCCCCTCAGTCATGGCAGGTCGCCCTGTCCCTGAGGCAGCAAAGTCAGCCTTCACCCCCCCTCACACTACCACCACCGTGCTTCACTTTAAGTATGGTGTTCTCTTAGTGGAATCCATTGTGTCTTTGGTTTACATCAGATGTACCAAGGCCTCTGTCAGTTCAACTTTTGATCCATCAGTGTATAAAATATAGGCCCAGTAGGGTTAAGGGTGGGGGTGACAAACACTTTGTCCCACGTGTGTAAATTCACTATGTTTTTTTTTTTTTTTTTTTTTTTTTTTTATGTTTTAGAGTGAAATATGCTCAAAAAGCAAAGAAACTATGTGAGGGTTATTTTTTCAGACCACTGTACAAATGTATAATTTACAGCTTTATATATACATAATGTACTATAAATATCATGATTTGCAGCAATTTACTGATTCACCAAAAACACAAAATGACACCATTATTTGCAAAGAGTGACCTTTTCAGTTATTTTTCTACTGAAAACAAATGTTGTACAATTTATTGGTTTATTTGCTTATTGTAAACTTAACTTTAACATAACTGGCCGCAGTCAATACCGTGACCTATGTCACTTCAGATCAGAAGCGTTGTCTTTGCTGTTTTGTTTAATTCTATTGTGGACTTGCTGTTTCAATAGCATTCATTACAAAATACAGAAATTTGAATGTCACAAAGTTTGCTTTTGTCAGAAGCTAAATATGCCTGTGTTGACTTAAGGGCTCATTTCTGCAAACTATTCCCATATTTAGACCAACCACATTGTTTGCCTCCATATCACATTTGACAGACTTGTTTTTTGTCCCTGTTCTTCTTGTTAATAACAATATGACTTGTATCGGTGGTGCAGCGGGCGCCATGCAGGATGTCAGTCCACTGTTATTTCCTGAGCAGCGAGCAGGACTGATAAACGGCAGTGATTTGCTGAGCGTTTGACAGTTTGCTTATTTCCCTTTGGCTCAGAGGGCCCCTCATCAGCTAATTTCAACATGGCAGCCTCAGTAGCACAAGTCTTTAGGGAAATGTCATTTTTAATTAAATCCCAGGTCCTTTAAGATAAGCAGTTAGGCGTTAATTTCACCCAGGGCGTGACGTTGTCAGGAGCCCAGGAGCATGACGTATGTCTGTCAAGATTAATCATTATGCAAAAAACTGCCCTATTTTTTTTCTCATTTCTCTTGCATGCAGGAGGAGTCCCTAACTGCCCAGCAAAATAAATTAATTATTTGATAATAATAGTATTAACAATAATAATTTGAACAGACCAAATTAACAGTCCCATGTTGTTGTGTGTGGTTCCCTTGACGTTTTTCGTAATAATAATCAGACATTTTCAGGGGTTTAACAATGTGCAAGAGTGGTTCTGTAAATTAATGTTATGAGGACAATAAAAATAAATATTTAACCTTATAACCTGAAAGCAGTTCTGTCCTTATGTCATTTTAAAGCCAAAATAATCAACATTTTCATATTAAAAAAGTTCATCAAATTACTGCTAAAGGGTCATTTTTATGTGAGCTCAAATCATTACCAACTGCACAGTCCTCTGGAGCTATAGACAACTGATGATGACAACTTTTCATAGATGGGCTCAAGAGGGGGGTTGTAGGGACAACTGCGAACAAAAATGCTCTATGATGGCCCCACCTGAGCTAAATGAATGCATCAGGTGCCCTTGATATTTTTTAACATCAACCCTCAGACATCCTGAGACTGCTACTGACACTTCTTTTAGTGAATGGCCACTCCCATCCGCAGCAGGAATCAACACATTTGGTACATTGAGTTTAGATATTTATATGTAAATGCAGTATTTCCAGCTGGTTTCACCATCATAATTGGCCAAAAAAATAAAAAAAAAAATCAATTAACATTTGCTATAAAGTAATGTAATGTGAAGAAAACACATTTTGTAGTATAAAGTTCCTACACCTGAATATACCAAGGAGCTACTAAGGTGTGAAACATGTTCTCTAGTTGTACATACAACCATAAACCAATCTCCAGAAGACAAACTCTCAAAGTTTTGTTAAAATGTCTTTGTTAAAATGTCACTAGAAATGTTTTCCTCAATATTAAATGTATTATTATGCTTTATATAATGTATTATAATACATTACCAACCAGGCAGTATGTGAATGTTGCAGATTAGGTAGCTTGTATACTTTCAGCTCATTTCCAACATGTTATAAGTCCCAAACGTGCAGAACAGTACACCGTACCTTATAGGCGCGCTCAATCGCTTCGGACTGTTCCGGTCATTTCCGCCACTGCTTCGTCTTTTCGACTCTACATTGCCTCCATTTTGCTCTCGTGTAGGGTGCGTGCGCAGTGTAGGTGTAAACTGGAAAGAAAACAGGACCGACAGCAGACGCACTAAGATATTTCCACAGAAATGGACGGGTAATGTTGATATTTTATAATCGATACTCTCTAGAGCTCATCTGACACACGATAAGATAGTATACAGCATCGACTGTGTAAATGCGTCATTTTATGTGGGGGATAAGAAGTATTCGTGTGCCTATGTTAACGGGTTTCCATAGCCACGCGCTCCCTGCCACTGAGGAAGTGCCTAATGTTAGCATAACTTAGCTAACACCCGCAGTTTTTCCACATCTGCTGCGGAATAAATTATCTTTACAAATATGTTTAGCGGAGATGAAAACAACATACAAAGACGCTGATAGTTTCATTGTTGACTTGCGTTGGTGCTCTACCATCGCATTTTACTTCGTCGTTCAAATAAAGCGGCTAGTGAAGTTTAGCAGACCGTTATGCTAACTAAATCACCATTACAGTGACGTACGTTGATCCTTTGTGTTGTAGCGTTAGCGAACTAAGTTAGCTTTAGCGGAACGAGCGGCTTAAGACGCTATATGTAACGTTAATCTTCTGATAAGCATTAGATGTGTCTGGCTCCAATGCACCAGTCACTAGTTTCCTTCCTATTTTGCGTTTCTTTGTGTTATATTCTTGAACGTTACTGTGCGTTAATGCCACAGTGGAGTGTGCAAGTTATTAAGTGTTAAGCAAAAAAGTGGCAAAATCGACTAGCCTGGTTTATAACTTACATGCTACTCGCTACATTTTGGTTCAATACGTTACCAGCTTTGCACAATCTTGACATTTCCAATCATCTTAATGGGATAATCACCTGGAATGTTTTTTTTAAGCAAGCTTGAAGGAGTTCCCACAAATGCCTAAACTTATAATCCGTAGCCAAGAGGTCCAGCTCATCCTATACCGTACTACTGCGTTTAGGTCATGTGATTGTGGAGGCCAGGTTATCTAATGCAGCATCTCATCTTTCCCTCAGTCCAGTAGCAACGAGTCTTAATGTGTAGCTCTATGTTTTATTGGAAAATAGGTGCAAACGAAATGGGATGTTGTCACTGCAGAATGCTATGATGTCTAAGTTTTCCTTGAATTCTGAATTAATCATCAACAGAGTCACTGGCAAACAGTCCTCACACCATCACATCTTCTCTACATTACATTGTGGGGACACATTAACCATTCATTCAAATTATGCATACTTAAGTAACCAGGTAACTGAGAAATCTACTTTCTCTGAACAAAGTTTCTATTAACTAATGAAACCTAAGCATGTGCTTTTTGAATTCTGACATTCTCCTGACTTTGTCCATAAAGGGTGTATGTAAGAACTCAAATGTCAGAGTGTGACGCTCCTGACATTATCCAGACTTTATCCTGCAAGCCCCGAGTACAATGTCTGTGTTATGTGCCTGAGCTTGTTCGTGCAGCATGCTGCTCTGTCCAAATTGTCAGGACAATCCGAAGCAAACAAATGTGTGTTGACGTTTCTGTCACTCAATTGCTGTTGTATTCGAGTGATAGAATGTTGTGCCTCCTGTGTACGCTGACTGTGCACTGAAATCAAGCTGATGGACATTCTCCTGTAGCACATTACACCTGTGCAATGGACAACAAGTGTTGCGATTGAATAAGAAATTTGTGTGGAGGAAAGAGACTTATTTAGACTTCTACAAGGCACTTTGTGTGAGTAACAATTTCTGTCAAACTTTAGATGGACTTAAATGAGATGGCATCATTCTATTAATCATCACTCTCATTCCCTCCGCTGCTGATTCCAATCTGCAGCATTTTGTTATGCAGTTGGAGATGCTGAATAGAAACCTTGTTACATGTATGCATGGCAGAGAAATCAGTGTTTTCAGGCAGAAATCAACCGTGGGAAATTGTGTTACCCTGATCCACTACACCTATTAAAGAAAACTGGTTACAGGCAGAAATCAACTTTCCTAAGAAAGCCAACTGTAACTTGGTTATGTATGTGGAACTAAACACACTGCTTCTCTGCATACACCGCAGTCCAGTCCACGGATGTTGCATTGTGTATGTTAATCTTGTGATCGAAGAGAACCAATGTGATCATAATTTGTTCCCTGCTTTTTGCAGCTGCACTTGATTGGCTTTCATGTGTTAAACTAAATGACGGGATATTTCTCTATACCTAGTTAATTGGTTCTTGCCATAATATAGATTACTACAGTAGCAGAGATTGACTCTTTACCTGATAGACAGAGAGATACATACATACATACATACATACATACCCCTGTCCATAGACCACAGGGTCAGTGGTTCGGTCCCTGCTCCCTCCCTGCTGCTTGTGGAAGTGTCCTTGGACAAGACGCTGAACCCCAAGTTGCTCCCGGTGGGCCAGATGAGCACCCTGCATGGCAGCCAGTATATATGTTTGTTTCTGCCAAGTTATTCTGCAAGTGGCTTTAGATAAAAGGGTCTGCCAAATGACTAAATGTAAATGTATACATTTACATTATACAATACTTTGTTCATCCCAACAGGAAATTCACAAAGGGAAAAGATTTACCTAAACCCAAGAAATGATTGTCTTGCGCACATTCCAATGGCAAGAAAGTCCACCTTTTACCACTTGACAAGATATATCTGTCACTTGAAAAGTATCTTAACTTCCTTGTGAAGCTAGTTCTTGATATTGACAAAGCTGGCATTAAGTCTCTCAGTGGCCACATAGAAGGTTTTAAATATTCCTCTTTTTTTTGCTTTCTAATACATCAAATGTTACCATATGTTTCATACCTTGAAAATCTCGCACAGCTATTCAGGTTTGCACTTTTCATCTTAAATGTGTTAATTTTGACCAGATGAATATGATTTATTTTTCAGCATCAGTGATGTTGCAGTTGGAGTGAAGGTGAGTTTTCTTTGGGATTTTGCATGGTGTTCAATACACAAATAACATGCTGACATGTTTCTGCCATTGTCACTGTAGGTGTTTTTTTGTTTGTGTGTTTTTATGCTACATTTTAAGAAACAGGGCAGTTGTTGCTGTTACACTGCTGCAGTTAAAGGGAAAAAATATTAGAAATGCACATAGGGCTGTCAAGCATGTTCTGTTAAGTATTCTAAATCAATACATATAACTTTTTGTTGTGAAAGCACTTAAAAATATTTCAGTTTAAATTAATTTTGACAGTTGGGTTGAGTCAATGTAAACTAAAAACTGACACTTTAAAGTTCAATGTATCTTTTTAAAAAATCAGAACGTTATTTCACTTTTCATATACAATAGTTAAAATTGCTTAAAAATTAAAGGACCTAAAAAAAATCTTTAATTTATGTTTATATAAAAAATACCTTTGTCTTTTCTTTAAATTAACGTTAAACATAGAACAAGACTCATGGTTATTATTGCTACTTCTCATGTAGGGGTGGCACAGCGGAAAAAAATGCCATATTTACATACAAATTCAAATTTTGTTACCTAGTTCTGCAGAAATAGGCTGTCAACTCTTTAAGAGTCTAGGTTTTTCTAATCATCGCAATAGCAGTTGATAAATTTAGTGCTAATGGCAATAGTTATTAAATCTACTACTACTCTTTCGGCTTTTCCCATATTCAGCATATATCATATGCATTGATACGTTGGACAACTTTACCACACTATAATTTAATTCAATTTTACCATATCATTTAGTAAATGTTGATTAAAAAAATCACTGTGTGGGCAGTTTTCAGTTCAAGCTATCGAAATTTACATGCACTTAAGTAACCACGTTACTCAGAGAAACACTTTCCCAGGTAATCGGGGAACGGAACCTAGTTACTGGAAATTTTTGAATACATGCAGCAGACAAGTAATCAGATTTCTTCTCCACCTCTGACTTCTTTAATGACATCTTCCTGAGTTTTTTTTTTTAAGAAACATAGATGGAACAATGGAGAGGGGAGAGGGACACACAACTGATTACAACCCGAGTTCAAACTGATTTTAAAAATCAGCAGTGAAAGGGGAATTATTTAGATATCTGTGAGGCACTTTGTGTTAGGTAAATTTTCTGTCAGACTTCACAAAGAATTTATTTTAAAAACAAAGAGGTCATCACTCAATAATGACCTCTCCCTCATTCAGCCTTTTACTCAGCTGCTTGTTCCTATCTGCAACCTTCTGTTGCACACATGCATTGTTAGGGAAAGCTAATTTGAAACCTGGTTACGCATACACATGACAGGAATTGAAACATTCACATTTTAGACTGGATGCACAACAGTTTAATGGTGTTGTTAACTGAAACTAGAGGATTAATCAAATGTCATTATGTTGGTGGTTTATTTTGTAAGTAAAAGAATCAGCTCTAATATCAACATTTATAGTACACCTAGAAAATATTCTTAATTTAGTTTTCATTGTTTTTTTTTTTCTTAGTTATTATCTCTTGTCCATTCAAGAATTATTCACTTTGGTTTCTTTTTGGGACTAATCGTACAGTAGATCCTACTGTATTGTATTGTTTTAGCTTAGTCTAAGTTTAATGCTTTTCTGCAATGTGTGGTACCCCAATAGCTGTCCATAAACTAAGTATAAAGAAACATGCACCATAAAGTATACAACGAGACTATAAGACATTAATTTTAAATTCCTTTGCTCTACATTGCACTCGAACAATCAGATTGTTTTAAAAAACACTAGGAGGTTTCATAACATTACGCTGACTTTAATAAAATTGCTTGTGTCCCTGCCGATCAGAGAACAAACTTGTTTTCTTGTACAAGCACATTGTTGTTCTGGCTACCTAACTAAATTTGCTGAGTGCCAGCTGCATTTCCGTCTCCACAAAATAAAGTTAAAGTCATCTCTCCAAGGGAAACAGAACAGTCATAAAAATACTAATTTCTCTGATATGGTGGTCTTTGCCCCACTTTTTTTTTTTATTTCGTCAATATTTCAGTGTCAAAGACAAAATGGAGAGGGTTGCCAGCTGTTGGGAGAGAAATAATTTCTTGGGTTCTTTTAGTTCCTGCACTTCGTGCTCACATTGTGGCCTAAGTCAGACAACTTTATTACCCTTTCAATTTATTTGTGTCATGTGGCTGTAGCAGGGCATACAACATCTAGTTTATCGTAACCATAAAAAATGCTAGTGACAGAAGAACAATTGGTTCAAATTCAGTCAGACAGAAACAAGGGGGGGGGTGTATGAAGCTATTATAAAGTTGTGTGTGTAATAGGTCCCTAGCTAGGTTCCTCGTCATCCCATCAGTCAGGTTTAAGAGCACAGGGCGCCCGTCAGCTCCAGTAAGCCTTCTGGGACTTGGTATAGCTCAGGATGAAATGACACATCTTGACATCTTAAATTCAACAAGATTAAACCCACACCAGCAAAGCCTGAGCCAGACCACTCTTCAGCAGTTTTATGTCTATTTCCACCTACTCCTCTACCTTCCTTTTGTTCCTTTAAAATATCTTCTGAGAACTCTGTTTTATGGTTGTCTTTTCAGGGTTTGTGTGGAAAAGGGAAATAGTTTTTCCTGTTACTTCACAGCTGTTACTGACTTTTTGTCTGTGTGTCTCTTTCTTTTTCTTTTTTTTTCTCCACAGAGAGGATCTGACGAGCTGAGTATGTACAACAGTCCCAACTCTGGCATGAGCAGTATCAGTGGTGAGTTCGTTCCGACCACCCCTGAATAGGGAAGGGATTGACAGAATTTGCATGAAGCCATTTGATCAATGGTGACAGACAGCATTTAAAATAATCAAAGGGATAATAGGTGTTTGAAAGTGAAACAGGCTGCCTGAGTTGAACTGTTCTCTCACGGGAGCTTTTTAGTGTCTGAATAACATCACGCTCCTCAGTAGGTGGGCACCCACACACCACAGCATGTGACTGGAACAGACATCGTGAATACCACTGCATTTTAATGCCTCCTCACTGTTCAGTTTATATCAGAAGCATCTCAAAGAAAACTACAGAAATAATTAAGGAAAAGAAGATAGAGTTAGGTTATAAAGTATGCTGCAGACAAAAATGATATAAAAGGCATATGCAGGGTTTTGGGACATTGTCTTTTTAATCAAAGTTGCAGGCTTCCACTGCCACACAATGCACTCATTCCAGTTAATGTCACTTCAGAGACCTGCATAGTGAAGTGAGATAAAGATGATTGTTAACATCAAATATAAGCTGGTCAGGTGTTGTCATAAAAACACATTGTTAATCATCTTAAGTTTGACAAACCCATTTTACATGAACATTATAATCAACAGTCATTACATTTTTAGGCTGTTGGTCTATTCAGTAAAGAGCTTGGAAAGTTACTTAAAATAAGTAATTTATAAAGAATGTCCTACGTGTAAACTGCTTAATTTAACTAGGTATTTCTTGTGACCATCCTTTGACTGTAAAACATTACTATTAAGTACACATGCGTTCAAGGTATTTGGAAGGATGGCGTTTTTGAAGTATTTTTATTTATTTATTTTTGGACGGATGTCTGACTTGGTATCCTCGGTCTATTTATGTAATCTCAGACTGACTCCATGATGTTGAGATCAGGCCTTTGGAGGGAGGGGGGCATACCATCTGTCGCAGAAGTCCTTGTTCTTCTTGTCACTGATGATCATTCTTTATGACTCTGACACTGGCATGCTGCAAAATGAATTAGGGACAGATCAGATGCATCACTGGTGGTATTGTGTCATTAATCTAACGTGTATTTGAGCAGTCAGCATCGTCCATTATTTTAGAAAAAATTCCAGGCATGCTGAAAAGACAAAGGTTTGTGCTTCAACAGATTGAGAGGAATTCAGACTTGAGGCTTTCCATCAAGCCAGACAGAAACTGCACTGCTCAATATGAACCTTTTTTCTCTTCTTACCCTCTTTTTATTCTCACAAATAAAAATCTAATGCTGTCTTTTGAGTCATCTTGAGTCCTAAAGACAGTCATCTTGGTTAAATGATATTAAAACTCAGTGACTGAAAGTTCTAGAGATACACAAATGTGCTAATCCATTGATACTAAGGAATTCTTGCATGTTCTTGACCTAAAAATACATGGCATAAAACATAACATTTTTACTTTATAACAACACTATTATAGGCACATAAAATAAAAAGATCTTGAATAGGAAGGTAAGGACAAAATGGGCAACATAGTCTACATTGGAAAATGAATGTCACTTCAGAAGTTAAGATAACTTGAGGTATAGCTGTATTGTTATTTGTCATTTTTAAAATGAGGTGGCATTGCCCCGGTAACTCATTAACAAACTCAATACATAATCTAATGCTTAGTTACATCTACTTAATTTCACTTTTCAAGAGGGATCCAGGCAATATAATCTGTTTGGCTGAATTACATTGTTTTATAATTAACTTGTAGGGAGGGCCATCTGACTAAACCAGAAATGTTTATAGTGGAGTCCTCATCCTTTAAGATGTGAGAGATTTAAATAATAATTGAAAACATTGTTGGTTTTGGGCTGACAATACTAAATATTGCCAGCCCAATTTTTCAGATTAGGTTTGGTAGTATTGTATTGATTACCACAGGTAAATCAGTGTTTATGCTAAAATTTTAGATGGGGCTTCCAATGGCAGTGACAATAAAAAGCCGAGGGTGGAGGAGGCGCCACCATCACGTGTGCTTCACATCAGAAAGCTGCCTAATGAGGCTTCAGACACAGAAGTCATCGCCCTTGGCTTGCCCTTTGGCAAAGTAACCAATATCCTCACACTGAAGGGAAAGAATCAGGTAAGTAGAGGCAATAGATGGTCAAAGTGTATTACAGTGCAACAGTTGCTGAAAGAGTGAAGTGAAATTTCAATAATAAACAAGCAGTAAAGTTATTGCGTTTCTCACACTGTCAACTTGAAAACTCTGATATTTCAACCCTGTTAAACTATAATTTGTGGCAAAGCTGCTTTATTGGATTGCATTAGATTGTAAAAGTAAAACTAATGAATTGGCCAGTGAATCTACTGTAAATGTGATGTTGAATTATGCATCGTTCCCTGGAAGACTGTGGTCAAAATTGACACAGGTCAAGAACCAAGAGTCAGCTGGCATTTTGTTATGCAAGACAAAGTGCTCTGGATAGATTCAGTCTTGTCTAAATATCTAAAGTTATATCTGAAACACGCCAATAACTCTAAACAAAAAGCTGGCCAAAAGCTTATTGTTTGCTGCTACGGAGGTCTGTAGGACACAGCTTTTGTTGTCTAGATTCCTGTCAAATATCCTTTGTTCTCCTTACAGTCTTAGTGTTAGTGTGTCATTTAGTCTCGATTGATTTGCAGTTCTCTTGTCTCAACATTCAGACAACCATATCTGTGTTTGTCTGATAATTTTCTGTCGCTGCCACAGCAGTGACTTCCGATTTATTTGGGTTACATTTTGCAGTATTGGCATATAGGTAATGTACAGTGCCTTGCAAAAGTACTCACCCCCTTGGCATTTACCTATTGTTACATTACAGCCTTAAGTTCAATGTGTTATTAATGTGAATTTTATGTGATGGATCAGAACAAAATAGTCTAAGTTGGTGAAGTGAAATTAAAAAAATATATACATAAAACATTTTTTTTAGAAATAGAAAGCAAAAAATTGGAATGAGTGTATGTATTCACCCCCTTTGTTATGAGGCAAATAAAAAATGCACATTTTAGGAGACTCCCAAGATGTATGGAGGAAGGTGCTCTGGTTTGATGAGACTAAAACTTTTCAGCCATCAAAGAAAACGCTATGTCTGGCACAAACCCAACACATCACATCACCCAAAGAACACCATCCCCAGAGTGATGGCAGCATGGTGCTGTGGGGATGTTTTTCAGCAGTCAGAACTGTGAAACTGGTCAGAGTTGAGGGAAAGATGGATGGTGCTAAATACAGGGATATTCTTGAGCAAAGTGGTAAGATATGGCAAGCTCATAGAGACGTATCTAGAGCAACTTGGAGCTGTGATTGCTACAAAAGGTTCTACAAAGGCTCTACAAAGTGTTGACTTTAGGGGGTGAATAATTATACACATTGAGTTTTTCTGTTATTTTGTCCTATTTGTTGTTTGCTTTACAAAAAAAAAATAAAACCTCTTCAAAGTTGTGGGCATGTTCTTTAAATTATTTGATGCAAACAATCCATTCCAGGTTGTGAGGCACCAAAGCACGAAAAATGCCAAGGGGGTGAATACTTTTGCAAGACGCTGTATGAGAGCATTAATGCTCCATATTTAGGATTTCAGATTAAATGACTCACTCGCAAAAGTTTGAAAGGTAGAAATTATCATTAAAAAACTGCTTGAGTGGTAATAGTGTTTTCTCTACTTCCAGGCATTCTTGGAGATGGGAACAGAGGAGGCAGCCATTACTATGGTTAACTACTACAAAACAGTAAATCCTCATATCCGCAATGTCCCCATCTTCATTCAGTATTCCAATCACAAAGAGCTCAAAACTGATGCCGGCAATCAGGTGGGACTGCAACTACAATATTGAATATCTGCTGAATGTTTTTACTATAAATAAAATATATTTATGTTACCATAATACAGATTGAAGGGTTAGGCGAGCAAAATTCAAAAATTGTATTGCATATATACTGTTGCTTTTGAAACTTTTGAACAATACATTTGAATTTTGAATATTCGTTTACAGCCAATGTCACATAAATTTTCAGTTAATCTGGTAATTGTTTAGGAAATTCTAGTAAATTGTAGAGAATGTAACTTTTCAATACAACCTCATTTACAACTGCTTCGCCTCAAACCTCATTTCAGTAACTGGAACAGTCGCAGGTGCAAAACATCTTCATACTCGTTAGTACTTAGTTGACAACCAATTTTTGGCTGAAACGTAAATAGTAAATATGTTATGTTGAATAACTAGATACCATAGAGGGCATTTTATTATTTGGGACATGTGGACATTATGTCTTCTCTATGACTATGAGTAGTGGGGGGTTGTCAAAAATAGCAACTTATGTGTGTGTGTGCCCACAGCGGACCCAGGCAGTGCTGCAGGCAGTGTCAGCCGTCCAGTCCAGCGGGTCACCAAGCTCCGATGTACAGGAGGTTCTCACTGCTGCCTCCAGTCCTGTGCTGCGGATCATCATTGACAACATGTTCTACCCTGTAACGCTGGATGTGCTGCAACAGGTAAGTTTGTGACCTCACCCAGCAAGAAACTGTTGAGTGATGTTACAAGATCTTCACTGTACACAGCTTAGTGTTTGTAATTGTATTGTTGTGTTGACAGATTTTCTCCAAGTTTGGTACAGTCATGAAGATAATCACATTCACCAAAAACAATCAGTTCCAGGCCCTCCTACAGTTTAGTGATCCTGTCACTGCACAGCAAGCCAAATTGGTGAGTGGTCCTTTATCTCCAGGCCCTGCTTGTTGTTGTGCAGTTTTTCAGGTAAAATGTATTTTTCCTTTTTTTCCTGCCAGGCACTGGATGGCCAGAACATCTACAACTCATGCTGTACACTGCGTATCGACTTCTCCAAGCTGGTCAATCTAAATGTCAAGTACAACAATGATAAGAGTCGTGACTACACACGGCCCGAGCTGCCTGCTGGTGATGGCCAGCCCAGCCTTGACTCCACGATCGCTGCTGCCTTCAGCAAAGATTCCAGCTCCCTCCTCGGTAAGATCCCAGGTAGATCACACTTTTATTTTTCCCTCCTTTAATCTTTTTAGTGTCACTCACTTGCTTAGTGTTTTAACTTGTACTCTCTGCTAGATAGTAAAAATGCTCTGTGATTAGATTTCACATAGCATTGATTTAATTTTATGATATTTTAGAAGTTTAAATAATTTGGTTTAATAAAGTTAACTTTAAACTGATGGTCTGCTATTCCTAGACTTAACTTGTGAATAGATTGAATTGTGTCATTTAGTCTGATTTAGAAGCTGCAACCTTTTTTTGGTTTTATAATACTCTGGTTAACATCAGAGATTTCTAACCATGGTCCTCGGGGAACACTGGCATTCTTGTTTTTCAGCATGCCCTCTGCTGATTCTTTAGCTCAGGTGTGTTCAGGCAATTGGCAAGATGAAACGTCATCAGTCAAAGCCCAACTGCTCTTCCCAATTCAAAGTTCACATCAAACAAAGTACAGGTCAAAAAATCAGAAATGTTCTCACTTCACCCATTTTATTGAGGAGCCATTGGTAGCTAAGTTGTGGTTGCCAGGTATCCCAGAATGTTTTATGCGCTAACCAGCAGTGTTAGGAGAGAGTTTAAGCTCTGGATTTTGTATATATTTTTCTCAAATATATCTCACCTACTGTCATCCCAACAGGGACAACAGACTTATCTCAGTAAGGGAAAAAAATATTGGATATTATAAACTACCTTGAACTCATACATACATGCATATATAGTGCTAAGGAGATTATTATTAACAAAAGTAGTGTTGTGTAAATTGGGTTGGATTGTTTTAATATATAGGCCTCCACACAGCCAACAAGTTGTTCTAGCACAATCACTGTTGGTTTTGTTTTTCCTAAAATAGTCTGTATAACAGTTTTACACAGATTATTTTTTTTCACCGTGTAACAACTACTGTATAGTTTTGACCCTTGTTATATTCCATTTCTTCATTCACTGAACACACCTGATGCAGGTAATCAGATGTGGGTTGTGCAGGGGTAGCTGGAAAACTATCAGAGCATTGTTCCCTGTGGGCCAGGGTTGGGACTCTCTGGTTAAGAAGATGTGCTGCTCTCCAGTCTATGATTGTTTTGTTTGCTTCCTGTCAGGAGCCCTGAACCCTCTGAGTGCAGCTGCTGCAGCTGCTGCTGCTGCAGGCAGGGTGGCCCTAGCTGGACAGGCTGGGTCCAGCGGGGTCCTGCTGGTCAGCAACCTTAACGAGGAGGTCAGTAACCCACAACAGTCAATTGGACCATCTAAGGCTTAATCTCCACTCTCATACCTACAACCTTCATGCCTCCTGTTTTTTTTCTCCCCCATTTTACTTTACCATTGTTTTGTATTTTATCATTAGGGATGTTAAGAAGGTTCCAGGTGGGATGTTTTTTTGGTACATAACTTATTTTTAAGTAACTTAAAGCAGTCATTCACATGTAATACAGTACCTATTACAAGCAGAAAATCCGGCAACTCATAAGATGATGAGAGGATAGTTTCATGTACCTATAAATTCTGATTTTTTTCTCAACATTTATCTTTGTTGTCAGGCAGTTAATATCTAGTCCATGTCTTTTTTTTTGTGCTGTGTTTTGTATTGTTCTTTACGTACTCAGGGCCTTGCTGTTGTTTTGTTTTTCCTTTTGGTCAAGATCCATTATGTCTGTATAGGGGAGAGGGGGGGAATTGTTGTTTCTGTCACTGCACCAGTACCCTCCCCTCTTTCTTCGTCTGATGTTCTGCCCTTCCCTTCTCTTGTCAAACTGTATCTAACTCAGCTAACTGTCTCTCTTCTGTTTTTCTCTCTAAGCTCTCCTCAGCTCATATGAAAGCTCATATGAAATCATTCTGTGATCTCCTAACCTGTGTCTCAGCTCTGGGAATAAATACCTGCCCCTCTGAAATGCTTGCTTCTCGATCCTTTATCCCTGTTTCTCTGTTTTCTTTTACAATTGTGACTTAAAAAAGCATATAATTTGTCTCCTGATGTTTCCCTCTTTTTCCTCATCAGTCCATTCTCTTTCTGGCTGTGATTGATTGTGTCATCCTGAAGCCTTTGTCAGTATCTAAACAAATTAAACTGAAACCCTGATTTTAAGATACTGTGCTTAAGCTTTCCTTTAGCTTCTCGGACTTGTGTGAACGCTGCCTTTTACTCAAGTGGCCTTCACATCAACTCTTGCATGTCCAACTGTACTCACATTTCTTAACTAATTTCCCCCCCTCAGTTTCTCATACCGTTGTAGTCCCATTGTCCCTTGCTGAAAGATTAGAGATCTTCAGATTTCTGACCTGCTGCATGTTTTTTTTTTCATGACTATGACTTTGTATTGCTGATTTTATTATGATTTTGACAACAATGTACCTTTACCCCATGCTTGTCCAGGGTGAAATACATTTTGGCATAAGTTCTTTGCTGTATTTTGACTAAAGAAAACATTGATCCAAGCCATTGTCTCTGACCAAACTACCTGCATTATTCCAGTGTACTGACCTATATTTTATTTTTTGTCCCTCCCTCCTTCTCATTTTTTATTTTTTTCCCCATTTTGCATTTGCCTTCCTATTCATCCCCTCTTCCCCAAACCCCCTCTTCCCCAACCCCTCCTTCTCTCCTCTGTTCATTCTGCCCCCCTCCCTCCATGTGGTGGTGGGAAATTATTAACCCTTTAAAACGACCCTTCTTCGTCCACCTCCTCCTCCCATATTAATCAACCCTCGTCCTTCTAAACCCCCCTCCATGACTCCTCTTCTGCCACCTGCTCCCCCTCCTCCATGACCCACCACCTCCATCACTCTCCGGGGGGAATACAAAAACCACCATTCCTCCTACCTACCTCCGTTCTGGATCGATCTGTCCATCTCTACCTCCGCTCCGCTCCGACTCTCCTACCTCTCTACCTGTCTCACGCTGCTTGTTGCTCTTCTCTCCCTCTAAAGATGGTTACGCCCCAAAGTCTGTTTACCCTCTTCGGTATGTTATCGTTGGCTCTCTCTCTTCTCTCCTCTCTCTCTCTCTTGCTCTCTCTTCTTTCTTTCCTACCTACTTTTTTGCTCTATTTCCATTCTATTTTTGAAACATTTGTCATTTATTATTATTATTATTATTATTATTATTATTATTAATACAAGTACTACTACAAGCCAATGCATATGAATTTGCACTGACAAAGATACAATATTAAATTTGGTCCCATATATTGGTTTGGTTAATTACTTTGCCCTTAAATTCACAATGTAGTAATCTTTTAATATGTAGTTATTATTTTTGCATGCTTTTTATAATTTATAGCTATCTGATGCAGCTCTGTTTAGAGGGTGTCTCTTCTCTCTTTAACTGTTCTTTTCCACACACCTCTCATTCTAAAGTCTGTTATAAATTTCTTGTGTACTCTCTTCTCCCTTTCTTTGCTTCTTGTCTTTAAATATCCTTGTCTCAATTGCTAACTTTTTATTTGTCTAACTGTCTGCTTTCTCTCCACCTCACCTCTTCCTCTCCTGCCTGCCTTTGGCTCTAATGCAGGAGTATACGGTGATGTCCAGAGGGTGAAAATTCTCTACAATAAGAAGGACAGCGCCCTCATTCAGATGTCCGATGCCAACCAGGCCCAGCTAGGTGAGCAGGCATCATGCACAAACAAGTTCAGAATCTCATAATGTTGTAGAACCTAAAAATTTTCAACATCTTATCAGATTATGTTCCACACTGTAAATTTACAAAATAACTATGTTACTGTGTCACAGGCGTGGGGTTCCTGCTCTTTTTCTTAAGGATTTTTTTCCATTATCTTCCTAGTACCTTTTTTTTGGGGGGAACTTTTTACAATGGCCCACCATAAAAGTGTCCACCTTAGGGTATTTAAAACTTTTTTTCCATATTATTCAGTTCAGACTATAAATGATAAAAAACCCATCGTAGCATAGACTCCTCATCATAAAAAGTAATCTTTTTACTTAAAAGACATCACCAAGACAACTATTCTGTTCCTCTCTATTTCTGTCTACCTCCCAATTCTCTGTCTGTCCCTTCATACAAAGTTTGACTGAAAATACTAACGGCAACATGCAAATGCTCATCACGATTCAGGATGACCAATCTCTCTAACACCAACAATAATGTTTTTCTAGTGCACATACAACAGACTTTGACGATGAAGTCCACAAAATTATCTCTATTTTATTTTTATCTAATTTGCGGTGATGCTTTCACTCACTTGAGCCACTTGAGCCGACCAAGCTGACTCACATGTTTAGAGGTTGCGTTAGCAGACAGTTTTTTTTTTTTTAGATCAGTAAACACAGCCCGGTGGGGCTTTTTTAATGTGGGTGGAATTTTGTGATGTTACCTTGTGTGATCACTTCCTTAGCCAGACACATTCAGCACAACACCTGTTCCTGTTTCACTATCAACAGTAGAATGGTCTTTTGCTCTTCATCGGGATTTATTTATGCCAAAGACCATTTTCATTACATTTTGCAGCACTGCAGTTAAACGTATTTGGATTTTAAACTTTCTTCATCCACTCCTACTCAATTCCTATGCAGGTGGGGGAGGGGCGAATTTCTGCATGCAAAGGCTGCATTATTGTAGGATTAAAAAGCTTTAATTACAGCTTTTCCAATTTGTGTTTTATTTATTTGGACTATAGGTTAAAGAAAAGAAATTGGCCATAGTTGCTCCTAAGCGTTAGGTCTTCACAAGGAGCATAAGCTGATGGTGCTGAGATCTGCAGCTCTTCCAGAGGTTCCATGAGTGACCCACAAAATAATTGTCTATTCCTGACACCCTCCCATAAATAGTATATTTCCTCTCTTCTCGTTCTAAACGGACCACTCACTTGCTTTTGTCGGTGGAATTATGTTACCATTGTAGTGTAGATATGGATGACCTTCACTTTGTAGTGTCACTGAATGCATCTTACTCACAGGACTCATTAGAGTAACAACTTTTGTGTGAAGTAAGTCGCGTGCAGCAATAATTTATGTAAAACCTACACACAAAAGCAAATGATAGGTCCACTTATGGCAAGGGGAGGTAATATTCATACTGCCTATCATCTCCAGTTGACAAACTGTAGCATCCATTTAGCTGTTTGATTAGCTTAACATCTGTCACAGAACACTGATTGTTTAATTGGCAGATCATTATTTTTTGTCAACTTGCTTTTATGCTTAAGATTAAGCCACCTTTTCTACCACTGACCTTCCTTTTTTTGCCACGACCAAAGCTATGAGCCACCTGAATGGCCAAAAGATGTATGGGAAGATCATCCGGGTGACTCTGTCCAAGCACCAGACAGTGGCACTGCCTCGTGACGGCCTAGACGATCAGGGTCTGACAAAGGACTATGCCAACTCCCCGCTTCATCGATTCAAGAAGCCTGGATCCAAAAACTTCCAGAACATTTTCCCACCCTCTGCCACCCTCCACCTCTCCAACATCCCGTAAGTACAAGGCCAGTCTGTTCTGTTGTTAGATACAATGGGGCTGTCACAATACCTTGGTTTAAAACTTAAAGCATAAGTTCACATAAATGACAAGTGATGGAATGGAATTTGTGGTGGGAAGAGCACAGAGAAATTATAATGATTAAACAACATCATACATTGTCAAAAGCTACCAATATACTCAATACTTTACAAGTGCATGTCTGCCCTTTTTTCTGTCTTGAGAAGTCTCTGAATACTTTCTCAATTTGTCAAAATGTGTCTATAATAACAGACAAGATGTGACGGAGGATGACCTGCGGCTTCTCTTCTCCAATGCTGGGGGCACTGTGAAAGCATTCAAGTTCTTTCAGTACGTATTTTATACGTATTGTGTAACCATCGATGGGACCTGACAGGAGTTTTTTTTTTTTTTAACAGTTTACTTTATTAAACACTCATCTTTGAACAACTGTTTGGTGTCATAGCCAAGCATTTGTCTCCTGTGTTCCTCACTATTGTGTTTTTGCAGGGATCGCAAAATGGCTTTAATACAGATGTCAACAGTGGAGGAGGCTATCCAGGCCCTGATTGACCTTCACAACTACAACATGGGAGGCAACCAGCACCTGAGAGTGTCCTTTTCAAAGTCCACAATTTGAGAATGTGACATGTCCTGACAGCTACAGGGTTTGCTTTCTGGAGCTGGTCAGCAAACCTTCGGACTGTGTCTGGATACTGGGGGGGGGGACCACATTGAATCAGTTTTGTTGTTGGGAATTGTATGATCCTGCCATTCCTTGAAAGACTGAAAACTTTGACTTGCATTGAATTTTTTAAGGAGAACAATTGAGTATGTTGCAGATACTGGATCCTCCCAGCTATTAATTGTACCTCTGTATTTTTGACCTGATTGTCCCCTTTTGTGATAGTTGGTGTAGGTCAGCGTTTAACTCTTGATTTAGTTGAACAGATAAAGTACTTATGTGCCTTACTTGACAATATCAACTGTTTCTACAGATGGACGTTCATTAATAATTTCTTATGCTTTTGAGGCACATTAGTATTGAATATTTTGGGGTTGGTGAGAATGTAAGCTGTTGTCATCCTCAAGACATTATAAGCTCTACCACCAACCATGCATAGCTTTTTGTTTTGTTCCAGAGATTCTGATCAATAATATGTTCCTTTCTGGTTTAGCAGCAGGAGAGACAATATTCCTGAGGCAACATTTAATACACCTTACACACCAGCCTCTGCCAGGCAGTTAAACTTGAAGTTCATTATTTCACAAATATGTTCATGAGTTTTCTCCCCCAGTTTTGACTTCACAGTTCAAGCTTAAGATGAACTATCATTAATATGGCTCATGTCTAAGTATTTATTTTTCAGTGTTTTTGGAGCCTTTCATGCTTTTTTCTGTATCAGTGAGGTGTAATTGTCAGTGACAATGGTTTTCTAAGCATGACTAGTGACAATAGGATTTAACATCAGAAAGTGTTGCATGCTGTGGAAACAGAAGATGTCCACTGTGATTTCATTGTCATGTGACAGTTTACTTGAGAGGGCTACTCAGTTGGACCAAAGTTTCTGTGCCTTTAGTGTTCCTTTAATTCATTTTAACAACAAATACAAGCATTTGAAAGCACCGAAATGAAACGTTTCAGGGAAAATGCCCAGAATTTTAAGTGTTAATTCCCACTTGTTTTTTGATACAAGACCTCTTGACTCAAGGTGTTTGCTCAGACAGAGTCATGTATGTTTTTTCCTCCAAGTCTAATTTTTATACGACTCAAAATGTAAGGATTTGGTTTAGTTCTGGAGCGACACAATTAAAGGATGAATTATTTTTTTAACAAGGGGAGATGCGACTTGGTTTCCTGCTTTTTGAGTTTCTCCTCTCATGGTCTCTTGTGTGTATTCTGCATTACCTCTGTAGCATGCCTAATAAAACTCTTCTGTAGCTCTGCGTTCACATCCTCTGTCTCTTTTTCTCTGTTCTGTCCATTCTGCTCACTTCTGAAACCAACTCAGTCCCAGGGTGGGAAGGAAGCCAAAATCCATTTTGGAGCCACTTGAAAACAAGCTCTAATAAGCCAGATTGAGCCCTCTGATGGTACTAATTCACAGGACATGAAGTACATTTTCTTGATGCGTTTCCCACCCTGTCAACTGACACAGTCTATTCCTCTGATATCTTGCTCTTCTCTCCTCTGGTAGTTGCCTATTTTCTAATCAGTCTCTAAGGGTCTCCGCTCCCCCGACAGTTTGATCTACATGCTCTCACACCTTTATCAATTACATAAATGGTCTCAGTTATTTTTGCAACCTGCTGCATGCAACACTAATGCCAGCTTTAGAGCATTTTTTTGTGTCAACATATGTTGAGCCATTTTAAAGCTTCGTTGTATTACCCGACTGAGTGGCATTGACCAACAGAATGAGCTACATTTTAGATTCTCAGATGACCTAGAAGAATGTAAGTAACTAAAGCATTCCGCTTTAGCTCCACACCTCTTCAGTCATTAAAACAAACCTAATTCTTGTGACCAGCTGCACAAGGAAAAATAGAGTTGAGGAATAACGCCAGTACATTTTTGTGCTCTGTTTGAATTGTTTGTCATTTATGTACTTAGTAGAACGAGAAGCGTGTGCTATGCTGTAGTTTTGGTTTGAAATAACTCCCAGTATGCATGTACTTATTATTCTATTGCAGCTTGTAAGCACACCCAGGCTGCTAGCGTTTGCTAAAACTGTTGTAAGTACTTTATAGACCAATTGCAGTATTTTAGGCTCAATTGAAGTCCGTGCTATAAGTCATGGCAGGTGAACAGTGTAAGTCAGTCCAGAGCTCTCACAAAGATTTGCTAAGCATCCATGTGTTCTAATGAGAAAGTTTAAAGCTGAACTGGCTGACGTGATGCGTTATTACAGTGTTACTATGACAACACATTACCTTCAACACTACTTGTGGAAATTCAAAAACACATGTAGCTTCAGTGGTTATCACATCACCTTCATTGTTTTAAATAAAGTGGTTAGTTTTTTTACAACTTAATGTTGTAAATGTGTTTAGTTTTAGTGTGAACTCTGCATCCTACACTTTATGCAATCCACATTTGTAAACTTATTTTAAAAAAAGTTTAAAATTCTGAAAAATGTTACTAGCTACTGAGCAGTTGGTGTGTTATTTATCCAAATTGTGCTGTGTCCTTTTTTCACATGTTGGACACACACGTCCATTGCTGCTTTGACTGCCACGGATTTGAGTTGAGGAAGAGGAGCTACAGTTTTGTGTTTCAGGCAGTGAGACCGTTGCCTGAAAGCTGTGATCTTCAAGACTAAAAGTGTGGCAACACTTATCACACTGACTCTGATGCAGAGGTACATTCTGGCATGGTGACGTGTGGATGTCAGGAGCTGGAGCTTAGAGAAGTGAAGAGAGTCGCATTGAGGACAGTATCGAAGAAATGCGCAGAGTGGTGCAGCATACAAGAGGACTTGTAACAGATGACACCTATCAAATAAGTAAGCTCAAGCCTTTAACCACCATCCACCAACCGACCTCCAGCATTAGGTGCCATGGGCCACTGGCCAGCCCTGTTTAAACATTTTATAGCTCCTCCGTTTTTTTTTTTTTGCGGGTTATACATGAGCTAGAGTCAAATGCTTCACACCTCATCCTGCTTACCAAGCAAAACTAGGGGAATCATTCATGTGTAGCATCGGAAGCTTAATTGTCACCTACTTTGAGGGAAAAAAAAATTATAGCGAACAGTTTGTAATAATGCTGATATGGTAACATGTCATGTTAAGTGAAAAACATTAAATTGCTTATGAAAGTGACATGACCTAAGTATTTATTGAATCCAGGCTTTCTGGTCTGCCTTCATCCCAGTTTTATGACTTTATAGACAGAAACTGCCCCATTATGCAGGATTCAGATATAAATAAAACAATGTCTCCAGTTGGATATTGGTTTCCTCTGATTTAAAATTTGCACATCCCACACACTTTTCTGCAAGTACTCCACCTACTAACATTTTCTTTTTTTCAAGTTTTGAAAGTGCTGTGCATGGACTGAGCACAGGGCAGTGCATCCAACAAAAGGTCCACCTCTACTTTCGGATGGCATTTTGTGTTGGCAAATTGCTGCTGCTAAATTAAGAATATGTGTCTTTACAGCACTCGCACGTGACCTCAATCAACCATCAGTTACTGCAGTGCCTCATAGTATTCTGTAAAAGCTAAAGCAATTTAAACCACAGTATTAGTTTATCATTGTAAACAAAGGCTTCGTCCTAATACACAGATTTGTTATTTGATTTATATTCATTTAACACAGGAAATAAGATTAACCAAACACTGCCACAGTCATGTTGAGCAGACAGTTAGCTGTCAAATGCACATTCAGGACCTGTGCAATAAAGAGTGATAGAATAAACAATTTAACACATCTACAAACATTAATAAACACATTGTATTTAATATTAATGATGTCATGTCATATGTGTAATATTGCTCCATCTATCTGCAGCGTTTGACACTCTGAACCCCCAGATCCTCCTGTCTGTACTCTGTTATTTCATCAGTTCTCCAACCTGCTTTAGATGTTAAATGTCTGGACGAACCTTCAACGTTTTTGGCCTGGGAAAGTTTCTAACCCTCACTAACTCTCCTCTTTGCAGCAGGGCTCAGTTTTTGGCCGCCTTTGTTTCTCTGTCTATCCCAAATGCGATAAAGCTTTTTCTCTCATTGCCATGTCGATGACACACAGCTCTTCCTGTGCTTTCCATCCGATCACTCCACTGTCTCATTAACTGTTGCTGCCTTTCAGACACCTCTGCTTGGATGAGAGAGAGAGACATATTCAAATCAGTCTCTCCGACACACAAGTTCTAGTCGATCCAGCCAGACTTTCCATACAATACAGCATTAGCATTAACTTAGGATCTTCAGTATATGTCTTCACAAAGTGTGCCAAAAATCTCAGGGTCATCATTGACAACTCACTGACCACATCTCCTCCATCCCTTGAACATGCAGATTTGGCCTGTACAACATCAGAAAGCTCAGACCCTGGATTTTTTGATTATGCAGCCCCAACTCCTTATGCAGGTTTGGCTCATATCTTGGTGGAACAAGTTACCATACTCTGCATGCTCAGCAGCCTTACTACCAATATTCAAAAAGTTGTTAAAAAACTAACTGAAAAAATGTCCTATGCACCTAAATTGTCATATCGGTCCCATCTTGCTGTTTAGGATTTCATGAAATTGAACTATTCTTTCTTTTAGAACTGTGCTTTTTTTCCCTCATTGACTTATATTTTTGCCTCCTTTGTTTCCTAATTGTAAGCTGCTTTGGATAAATGCATCTGCCGATTGACTTAATGTAAATGTATTGTAAGGTATCTTTTTGATCCCATGACGGGGAAATTTACATTACACAGCTCCCAGATGTACAAAGCAACAAGAAAGTGCAAGTAATGTGCAAAAAATTAAATTCAAATCAATTTACAAATATACAATGTATAACTACTATAGAATATGTACAATATTTGAAGCTCAAGTAGGTTAGACTGTGGAGTTATAGAGTCTAACCGCGGTGGGAATGAAAGACCTGCGGTAGCTCTGTCCTACACTGAGGTTGGATCAGTTGGCCACTGAAGGAGCTGCACAGAGCCTCCACTGTCTGGTGCAGCGGGTGACAGGTGTTGTCCATGATGGATGTCAGCTTGGCCAACGCCTCCTCCACGGAGTCCAGTGGGCAGCCCAGGACAGAGCTGGCTCTCCTGACCAGCTTGTTCAGTCTCTTCCTGTCCTGGTTGGTGCTGCCTGAACCCCAACAGACCACAGCATAGTGCAGAGCTGAGGCCACCACAGAGTCATAAAATGTCCTTAACATGGGCCTGCACACGCCGAAGGACCTCAGTCTCCTCAGTCTCCTCAGAAGATGGAGGCGACTTTGACCCTTCTTGTACAGGGCATCAGTGTAGTATCATAAAGAACAGTTTTGTTATTTTGGTACATACTGATGTATGATGTTTGGCATAAGTGTAAGAAGTTTTCAGTAGGCTGAATCCAGCATGTCTGAAACTTTATAGGTGCATTAGTGCCAACAGCATGTTTAGGGCGGCAGAGTAAAGCATTTTGCCTGTAGACAAAACTTAAAAACTGTTAACATTATGGTGCAATTCAGTTCTGTTTCTGGGGCTTGACCAATGCATTTCTATAACCACTTGACCTTATTGCATGACCTTTGTCCTAAAGGTCATATTCGCTTCAGGGTAGAATTAACTGTGCCCGGTAATCTGTCATCATCATGTGGAGCCAGGTTTTCTTGATTGGTCAAAGTCATAAGCCTCAAAAAATTCTTATAAGTGTAACTTTATAAAATCTACCATCTTGTCTGCAATTTATGATCAGGTCCCTCTTTAAAATAATAAAAACTTTTCCCTGCTCTTAATAGCTGATACACACACAGAGACGGAGAAACAAGTTTGAAGGACATTAGTCTTACAAATTAAGTTATGGTGGAATATTTTATCTGTACTTCAGGCAGCTTTTAGTCGATTTCTTTAATTGCGTGTTTCAGTGACTTTTAAAAACTTAATGAAACATCAATGAGAAATACACGGTCACTGTGTCTTAAGTCCAAGAATAAACTCATATCCAAACACTGTTAGACCCTGTAGGCCTGAACCCCTGATGATTACAGTCAACTGCTGTGGTTCAATTTGTGTTGCGCTCTAAATGACTGGAAATGATAAACTTGCTGCCAATGTGTTGATGAGCAGGCGTTGCTCCATTGGGGACAGAGCCCATTGGCATGGCTTTGTGATGATGGACGTCCTGTCAGGGTTTGTCTGATGAAGATGACGCTCCACAGTTAGGCCCTGGGACCAGGTAGATGACCTGATCCATCATCACACAGACACCACTGCTTACTACCAATGCAAGGGGCTATTTTGCAAGCTTTCAGTGGAAGTGCTCACATCCTGGACCCTGCTCTCTAAACAAAGGTGACGTGATGTATCAAAGCAAAAGGACAGAGCCAATCAATAGGTAGTCTGGCCAATGTATCACCAAGGCAGGATGCTGTGGTCTTGGTCTCTGTTCATAGATGATGGGAGAAAGGCTTGTGTCTTACCCCTCCCCCGTGGGCTTTCATTGATGTTCTCACTGGTGAAGCATTTAAATATTAAATAGCTTTTTTAAGTGAAGAAATGACTGCATCTGAACCCAAGTAGCATATCTGGATATCCTGTAATGTTCGTTTTCTGCAAGACAACAAAAACCATTTAATTACATATTACATTGTAAAACGTCTGATGTTAATCATTTGGGCGGTGACCTACAGTATAACGTCACATTATTAAATCTGACTTTTCAGAAGCAAACAATGACGTGGTCCACAGGAACACAGGCCGGTGTGAAATTAAAGGATGTATTTCGACAAATGTTCATCCTAGATAGGTGGGGAACATCAAGGCTGCTGGACTGGGTCCAGGGAGTAAATAATGAACAATGTGTTATCTCATCTGTGTTCTTCAAGAGTACAATGTGCCCCCTCCAGGCATTTTTCAAAGTATGCAGAAATCTTTCACATTCCACCAAATATTATTGCTTATGTTAATAAATAGTGTTTGACCTTGTAGGCTACATGCTAGAGGATGTTGAGAGGGTTCTACTTTTCTTTCACTGTCTCTTTATTTCTATCCTGATAAAAAGAAGGAAAAACGTCTGCTGCCTCCCTCAGAGAAGAAATCAAATCAGCCATTTTTTCCCTGTCAGTGTCTGACATCCTGAAATATGAAAAGCAACATTGAAAATGCAGGGAATTTTCCCTCTTTTGAACTGCTCTGTGTTAACATGTAGAGATTTCATTTTCAGGGTTTGCATACCATTGCGTCTGCTCCCCAATCATACAGCAGGCAAGAAGCACCTCAGGGCAGAAGTAGGTGTTGAAGGCAGCTGATTGCTGATGTGTTTTTGCTTCTCATATACAGCATATTAAAGGGTAGAAACCTAACAGAGCCAATTTAATTCTTTGACTTTCATCAAAATAACTTGCTGTCATTTGTTCAAATAATTTCACCAACTTTTCAATTACTTTAAAAGTGAGTAATGAAACGGTTTGGTGTTGCATTATGAAAAGCGCTGAAATATCTAATATTCCAGCAACGTCTAGATCATCTGACTGCACAGTTAATGAGCTTTTATAATGGTTGTGGTTAGGCACGAACTGCAGTTGGTTAAGGTTAGAAAAAAATTGTTGGCTGGCTTTAATGACAGTCTTTCTTGAATCTTAGTCCACGTGATTTTTCTGCCTTTGCCACAAATTAGAATTGAACTTTGGTCACTCCTGTGCTTCAGGTGCCCAACACTCAGCCACAGCCTTGCTTTTCTTTACTAAAAGCAATGCTTCATTCATTCAATAATCAAGTTACATCCGAAAAACGAGTTACATCCGAAATCATCTATTGAATATGTTCTTCACAAAAGCTTGGTTTAGTTGCTTAGAATTTATTTATTTATTTTTTTTCCTGAGGTAGGGTTGCAATAAGTTTATAGGTATGGTTTAGTGTGTGATGTCAGTGCATGGTGAACTAAATTTGTGCTGAACAAAATGATGTATTAGACCCACCTGCGGAGTCTCAAATGTTAAGCTGTCACTCTGCAGTGTGTTACTTACTGTACACTTTAGGAAGGAAGGAATAAGGCAGAGGGACTATAATTCTATAATAAAATGTTTTTGAATAAATATTTATTATACAAAAACTATTAGCACTTACTTAAGCACTTCATGGTTTATCACCAGCCTACTTATATGACTTGTTGTGAAGGCAGGAATGAAGAGGACTTTTCAGAACTCGCATGAGTCTTTGTGTTTGCAGGACAAAAAGGTTTGATGGGGCAACTGCTCACTGGAGAGTTGCGAGGATATCGAATTACAATTATTATTGCAACTGCTCTGTATAATTACAATAAATACAACATTGAATTGTAATATAATATAGACAGATTTTTTAAAATAAATACTGATATTTTTCAGTTGATTGATGGACAAACATGTTGCATAAGTGGTGGTAATATAGTCAAACTGACAGAACTACATTCAGGTGGTGCCACAGGCTGTAGAAACCAGGAACTCTCGCTTGCTCACAGAAGTCACGTGAGCTTTGTTCGTCTCATCTACAAGTTCTCTGTCAATTATTTACATTTGTATTGGAATTCTATTGATTCCTGTCATCCCACTTGAAACAGAATGCGATTGCCACTACACAGACATATAAAGCTGTCTCCATCACACAGTGCTCTTAATGTTCAGATATGTCAAATCCCCACTTTGACCTGGAGGTTGTATGCCATCTAATTCAGTCTTACACAGGGCTGATAATGACAGTATTGATTTGGTTTTTTGTTCTATTCTCTTTTTCTCTCTTTCTGTCTGTGTTTGAGCACAGAAAGGACCATGACGTTTAATTCATGGCTTTGCCTGGCTGGCCCCACTGCCCCCTCCACTTTCCTCCTCCCCTTACCAGTAGGACCGGCGCCAGCCAGCCACAAATTTCACCGGTGGCTGTCACCACATGTGGGCTAAAAGAGAGAACGAGGAGACAGTGTGTCTACATCAAATGCTTTCTTGCCTTAATATTCGGTATATAGGGCTGTCAAAGTTAACACGATATTACAATGTTAATTGCATTAAAAGGGATACAAATGGTAAATGGTCTGCACTTATATAGCGCTTTTCTACCAGTTGGTACTCAAAGCGCTTTACACTGCTTCTTATCTACCCATTCACACTCACAATCACGCACACCGATGGGGGAGCTGCTGTGCAGCTGGCCGACACTCACCGGGAACAACTAAGCGGGGTTCAGTGTCTTGCTCAAGGACACTTTGACATGTGACCAGAGGAGCCAGGGATTGAACCAGCAACTGAAGGATTGGTGGATGACCGCGCTACCAACTGCAGCGAACAGTTTTGACAGCATCAGTCCAGGTGACTTTGTTCACCATGCTGGTCCCTTTCCTCACAGGTACAGGGATCGACAATTTGTGACTGGTCACAAATGTGACTGGAAGTTGTGACTTTGAAAAATAATTTGGGTGTGCTGGTGACTCAGAGTTGGAATGCTGATTCTCAGCATTTGATTAGGAAGGTGCTCAGCTCCTCCGCACACACAGTGGACAGCAGCTGGAGAGAAACTGAGGTGAGATACTCAGGTTGACTTTATCTATTTTATCTGTCTCTACTCAATCTGTCATTACTGTACACCCAATAAAATCTAATCTAAGTCATTAAAAATAATTAAAGTAGTTTGGTGAAACACCCATCAAACACACATAAGCATGCAGTAAAACACTGATGTCAGCTCTGCATATGGTCTCCTATCTAATCTCGGAATGCAGTATGTGGCGCAGCAGCCCCCTCCATCTACCAGCTGGACCTGTCCAACAATGATCGGTGAGCGATACAAACTGATTTCAAATTCAGGACAGTAATTTAGTTCTTAAATTCAAGGGGTTTTCAGCTTAGTAGGTTCACCGGGTCAATACCAACTGTACCATGTGTCTATTCCTTCGCTAACACCTTAATCTTTCCAGTAAATACTGAACATTTTGATTTCTTTTAACTTAACTGGCTGTACCTTTATACCATCTGGGTAGTTTTGGGATACAAGCCAGTATATCACCCCCAGTGTTCTGAATTAGAATATGTACTATATGTATGAAACCACAGGGATGCTTGTACTTTGTGTAACTTTGCCGAAGTAGAAGCAGAAATTAGTTTTCACAGTTGTACAGATAATTTGGCCTCAAATAAACTTACAGTAATTACACTGAGGACAAGTGCATCTCTCAACCAAATGCTTTTTGTCTTCTTTCAAACATTTACAACCACAGCTCATAATGTGAAGGCTCTGGAGGCCAAATTCCTTCTATAATCATAAGAAAAATCCAGTAATTGCCATTACGGAAAAGTACTTTGCATTGGTATTATGGTAATATTATTATAACCCATCACGCTCAGATTACAGAAAAAAAAACCTTTCACACAATCAACAATGACTAAGGCTGTAATTTCACTATTAAGTCACACATCTATAACTAATTAAACCCAAGGATTACTCATCAGCCATAAATGCTGCAGGGATTTGTTGAATTTTCAGTTGCTGAGAAAATAAAATCACAAATTTCTGAATGAACTATAATAAGCCCTTCACAACAGTTCTCTGCGAGTACACATTTGTTGATCTGTGGATCATCAACACGTTTTAACCAAACCTTTTAACGCACTTTAAGCCTACTAAGTACATCCTTCAATGGGTGCTCATCATTCTGCAGGATATGAATCCTTCACCTGCAAATTCCCTTTATTATGAATAAGTTACAATGAGTTTTGCAATTGACAGAATCAGTTGATGACATTTCTTTATTAATTTTGACGCTCTACCTGACATCGGTAGTACCAGAGACTTCACATACCACAGACCTGGGTGGAGCTTTTGCTCTGGACCGGAAGCCGAAACTACACTACAGATTAAAAGCACAGATGTAACTTCCTTTCTATGATATGATAACAACATCATTTATCACATTATTTGTCACGACGTAACAATGATCATAGTGTGAATCTGAATTTATTAGAGGGGGCTGTATTTCTCCCAGAATGACAAATAGAATATCTGCTGGCACTGAGGCCAGGTCACTGATTAAGTCAGCCCACCACACTCACAGCAAAAGAATGAGCCAAACTTAATGCTGATTGCACTCTTTTATGTTCCCATCGATCTACATTATCAAATCAACAGAATAAGATGTCCACTAGACATAACATCAGCGCACTTCCATCTTTATATGACACATTACTAATAGGATTTGTCACAGATGGGAAAATATAATGGTCTTTTTCCCCACAGTCTGGCACCATTAAGCTGCCACTGCGATTTTTTTGTGAGACGCCCCACCTTCTGAGGTAAAAATTTTATTACATGGTAATTTAAGACATGGTTCGTTCATCTCAAGTGTCGCCGCTGGACATACAAATCAAAAAGAGGCCCGCTGATATTTTCATTCCTCATCTTCCAAAGCCCACACATTATCCTTTTTTATAATCTGTATTTTATTTGCATTTTTTGCCCCTGAGGTGAGGAGAGGAATTCGGCATCAGCCATGAAAACGCACAGCCGCCTGCTTTTATGTGTCTTGCTTCACTGAGGGCCTGGGAGATTTATCACTTCTTTATGTCACTGTGCCTTTTATGACTTACATTGATCATCAAGGTGTACAACCATTATCGTGCAGAGTACATTATCATCAGGACATTTCTCACCTCCCCCCACTACCAAAAGACATGGATAGAGTGATATCTGAGTCATCTCTCCTTCTCTGTTTGATTCCAGCTGCTCCACACTGAAAAAACTCTGAAGGGAAACTCTGACAGATGACATATCACCATAAACACTGAGCATAACTTTTAACTGAAATGATAGAAGATGATTAAAATATGTTTCTCTCCTTTCATTAATAGATTACTTTTTCCAAAGCTCAAACATGATTGGTCAGCTGTGCCATGGAAGATTGCGACGGTGTCAATACTTTCCATTTATAAAATGAAAAGTATTTGGCACTTTTATCTCGGTATGTAAAAAGGATCTCTACCACCTCTATGAATTCCCACAGCATTTGCCTTGTGTCCAGCCATCAAGGGCCACCTTAGGTGCTGGCCTGAGTCCAGATAAAATGAGAGGTTTGTGCCAGGAAGGGTATCTGGTTTAAATAATTTATGCCAGATCAACGTGTGGAACACTCCACCTCCTCTCACCAGACCCTGGTAGGAAACACGGGCTTTAGTGAAAAGGGAAGAGGATGACCTTTTCACATTTCCCCCTCCCCTGGGAGCTCGCCATCAGGATGGCCACCACATTGGTTTTCCCAGACCGGTACTGAACTTGAAACCAGTAGGGTTGCATCTCCAACACCCATCTGGCAATGTGGTTGTTTGAGTCTCTCATTTGATAGAGCCACTGCAGGCCCCTGTGGACAATCTGCAAAACAAAGTCTCTCCCAAGCAGATAATATTTGAAAGTCTCTAAGGCCCATGACCTTAGAGAGGCACTCCAGCTCAATAGCTGAATATAGAGTCTCTCATGGCCACAACTTCTGGCTTACATAAGCGGTATGTGGTCATTTCTTTCACCCTGAAGTAGAACCACCCCAAGGCCCACAGCTGAAGAATCAGTCTGGACAGTAGAGGGCTGGTTAAAATCAGGACTCTGCAGGACCAGATCATTACACAGTGCCTCTTTCAGAGCCAGAAAAGCTTTTTCATGTTTCTCTTCCATGGCAGCTGGTTAAGACAAGACTTGCGAGTCAGATCTGTTTGAGGTGCTGCCTGGTAAAGTGTTGAACAAACCTCCTGTACCAGCTTGATAAACCAAGGAAGGACTTAAGCTCTGACTTAGTACAATCCATGGCCAGGCAAATAGCCCAAATACGTTGCTTCCTGTTGTGCTATAAAGCAATTTCTTGGGCTGTACAGTCAAACCAGCTTGCTGCAGATGCTGTAGAACCTCTTTGAGATGCTGCAGATGATCCTCCCAGGTTAGGCTATGAATTACAATGTGAACAACGTAAGCAGCTGAAAAGGCCTCCGCACCGGCTAACACCTGATCCATTATTCTTTGAAAAGTAGCAGGTTCCCCATGCAAACCAAATGGCATCACAGTAAACTGGAACAGACCCTGAGAAGTTCTAAAAGCAGTTTATGGTAGTTTATGGTTTATGGCCATCTTTCTTTAGTACCATCACTACTGCTCCACTTTGTGACCTTTCAAAAACTCCCAGTGACTTCATTACCTCTAACTCTTCTTTTAGAGTCAGAAGCAACCGTTCAGGAACTCTGTACATTTTTGACGCACTGGTGTTGGATTTGTCATGTGATGTTGTGTTCCACCAATGAGGTGTAACCTGGCTTATCAACAACAAAATCATGAGGAACAATTGTCAGTAGCTGCTTCTACATTGCTAGTGATAGGTGAGACAAGTCCAAGTGAAACTGAGTGTCTGAAACTGAGATCCTCCTCCTCCTCTCTCCAAACAGCCCTGACTGACACCATCAGCTATGAAATGCCACTCTTTGAGCAAATTTACATGAAATGTCTGTTGCTTTCTTCGGCTGTCAGGCATACTAATCTCATATGTGGCAGGACCCATTGTCCTTAACACCTTAAAGGGACCCTTTCATTGAGCTAACAGTTTATTGTCTGAGGTTGGCAAGGGAAGCAACACCTCTTGTCCCAGGTGGAAAACTCGTGGTTTTGCCTTCTTATCAAACAATGTTTTTGAATTTTCACCATATTTTCATGCACCAACTTAGCCATTTGCTTGATTTTCTTCCTCATTTGCAAGACATATTGGAGGACTGGGACATGCTGGGGGTAGTCCAGCTGCTCCCAGGCATCCCTGAACACATCCAGAGGTCCCCTCACTTGCCTCCCATACAGTAGCTCAAACGGAGAGTAGCCTATAGAAGCTTGAGGCATTTCTCTGTAAGAAAACATCAGGCAAGGCAGCCAATGATCCCAATATTTCCCTTCATCAGCCACAAACCTTCTAAGCATCAACTTCAGTGTTTATTCAGTGATTATATCGTTCTACCAGGACGTCTGTCTGTGGGTGGTAAGGAGTGGTCCTAACCTCTTTAATACCCAGTATACTGTAAACCAGTTTGAAGTCTCAAACAAAGCAATGCCTTGGTCAGTGACTATTTCTTTGAGAATTTCTACCCTTATTAGCTGTAATATGGCTTTCGCAATAGACACACATAGTCATAGTCACACACAACCAAATATAATTCAACTCAGAGTTGTTCTAAAGGTCTTACAATGTCCTTTGCAGTTCTTCAAAATGGCACATCAAAAACAGGTATTGGCTTCAGTTGAAATTGCCTAACTGTCTTATTGCTGGCCAACTCACTTTAGGACAAGATCCACTAAACTTCTGGACATCAGTATACAAACCTGGCCAGCAAAATTTACTAGTAATATGTCCTAATTTTTTTATACTGCCCGAATGTCCTTCCCAAGGTGTGCTGTGGCCAAGAGTCAAAACTCTCTCTCTTAAGCTCTGTGGGACTACTAATTGCTCAATTGCACCCCCATCTGGTTTGCAGTAGATCAACCCTCCTTTGATAAAATAACTTTCCCCTGTTAGAGAAGTGGCTATCCCTGTCTCTACTTCCACTGCTTTACTAAAAGATGTGGTATGGGTGAAATCATCCTCCTGCATTTGCTCTAAGCCTGTTAGTATCTCCCACCAACTATCTTCAGCTAATTGGTTGTGGTAACTGGGTCTGCTCTTTTCTGACTGTTCCCAACAACTTTTCCTTTCTTCGACGCATTTTATTCTTTTTAACTCTGCCATTAGTTCCTACTGGGCAACCTGCTTCACTAAAAGGAAGCTATTCTAACAAGGACAAGTGGGGAGACTGCATAGAGGTCGGTTGATTCTCCTGCTCTGCCTTTGACCGTGTCACAACCACATTAACTGGCTTCCTCTCTCCCCTCCACCCAACTACTGTGCATTTTATGCTCTCCCTTAAGTGGAATCTGCCACCTGCACAGGTAAGCAAGAGGAAAATAACTCAATCATGTTATGTTAAATAATGGTCAATATGAAAACTAGATTTTTTTTGCAATCACGACAAAGTGACAATGGTTATGTCTAAATCTGTATTCAACAGAGTGTAATTAATCTTCCAAAATACAAGCTAACCTCCCTTAACCTGGTAGCACCCTGCCTCTCCCTGCTGAGAAGGCCCAAGGATGCAAACCTGCTTCTAGTTTCCTTAATTACACTGTTGATCTACTCCACTTCCTCTCACCAGACCCTGGGCCCTAACAATGTTAGGGCACATATGGTCTAGAGAAAAGGGGAGAGGGTGACCTTTTCACAGCAAAGTTATGTCAGGCCGTGTTGAGAGACCGATGGTAAGGCAGTGCAAACCTACTTTTGTGATTCTAATGAGAGTCATGAATAAAAAAATCAAAACACAGACTCCAATTCATCGACAGGAAGACAGAGGGGATTCTCACAAAATGACGAACAAAAACAAAAATTCAGCTTTACATTCTCTAAACATGAATATGAATTTGTTTTGCATTTCATAAGGAATGAACTTGTCATTTTCCCTTTTATTCTAAACATGGTCATAAGAGTGTCCTTACCAAGACTTATTGTCCCTGAAGTATAATTAAACATCTAATTAAAATCTGTGCGCACCTCTGCCCTGTCTGGACTGCTCTGGTCAGTGTGTCTGATTTTATCTGCTGCCAATAACACCTTTGACATGATTGATCGGGACATATGCAACGTATTTATTATCATGGCTAATGAGCTGCCTTTATTTGTGCATGTATGTGTAATTAAAATTGGACAAAATTCTCAAAAACCATCTACAGCACATTTTTAGAAGCCCATAGTTTTTTCATAGTGACAAATTCTAAAAATGTAAAAATTTAAAAAGACTTATTTAATGGCAGATTTTCAAATGTGTCTTTATTATTACGTTTATGAAGCAATACAAAAATATTCCCTGTAATAATCAAAATTACACACCAGAAAAAATAATCAATGTCATTCTTAGCACAGCACAATTTACTGCAGATTACCTCTTTGCTGTGTGAAAAGGATTTAGATTAATTAATCGATACTGAAGATTTTAACTGCTGTGCCACGTGCATAAAATGTTCACTGCTCCTCTCTCACTTTGGAGACACTCGTCATGTATTGATCCCACTGCTGTGTGAGCACCGTGATTTGATAACGTCAAATGAGAGGAGCTACATTTACCATGTTTTTGTCAGCGTGAGACAGAATGTGACAGGTGAGATGTTCAATACATTGACTGTGCTATGCTATCGGTGCTGGCATGTTGAAGCGTATATGATGGGAACACACTGCCCTTAAATCGCCCCTTGCTTGAGGACGAATCCAGTTTTTTAATCCACTCTCTTTCTCCTGGTTACTATTACACATTTCTGTAATTTGCCAACTTAGTTCACTGTTAATGAACCAGTCACCTGTATTAGGTGAGCTCTCAGCGTACATAAAACCCATCAGTGGCACAATTCTGATTTGTACAAAGGGGAGAGGCAGAGGGAATGGGGTTATGGTCAGATCCATCTGCAGGACAGTGTCTCACACAGGTACGGTGGAGAGACACAAGAGGGAGAGAGAAAACCCAAATAAGCGAAAACATTTTGGAAACAAGCCCCAAAAAATATATAGCCTGTGATAACCAATATTTGTACCTGAGTTTACAGAAAACCAAACCAACCAAGTGCCAAACTCTGCTTCCCCTTACTGTGAAATTGCAAACAATATTTTTTCAATCAACATATTCTTTAATGCACATTCAAATTCAAATTAGTCTATTTTGCTGTATTGCTCTTATACAAAACTGACCACAGAAAAATGTAAAGCTACCTACAGCTACAACACTTTACTTAAGCTCCTGCATCATGAGATGTGTGTCAAAATGAATCCCCTCTGCTCCGCCCAGCCCCCCAGCCCCCCAGCCCCACGGACTCTGCCACACTCAGCACAGTCCTTCAGGTATTAGTCCTTATTAAATAACAATAAAAGCACATGCTCCAAAACTTTCCAAAAAGCAGAAATCTTTTAAATGTTGTGATTGGTTAATGGGAGAGTCAGCATTAATGAATGACTGACTTAACAAAGTGCTAGAGCACATCTTTTTATTAAGAAACATTGTTGTAAACATATTGTGAAGGAAACTCGACACTCCCTTCACAGATGTTTTATTAGTACCCTTCAGGAGAGAGCCACTGGAATGTTTTCCTAAAAGGCTTTAACATTTTAAGGAAGTATGGACTTAAACTCATGGTAGCCACAGCAACCAAAATAAATAGTAGAATCACCTGAAGTGAACGTGTGGATATTGTATTTTCATTAAAACTGAGTGGTAAATACGACATGACAGTATTAATTGAATTAGTGCTGTAGAAATGTATATTATTAAGATTTTAACAGTTCTTTTACGTTATTTTTTATCTGCTCTTTATTGAGGGCTGGTCTTTTGTTGCTAACTGTTTTCGTTTCAACAGTCCTTGGACATCAAGGCTCATTGGTTGTACTTGTCCACCATATTTACTCCCCAATTCCCTATCCATCCACTCCTTCATCAACCCCCACATGCTTGAGCCTGATATACGTACAGTATATATATGTGAGAGTGAGAGTGTGTGTGTGGTTGTGTGTGTCTGTGTTAGAGGTTGCTGGGCAGCAGAAAGAGAGGTCACAGTGGTAATGGGAAGCTCTGCGAGAGACTGACGGGAGTGTGCATGTGTACATAATCTATTAATTAAAGGCGAGGCTGCAAAAATGAATGGGGAACCTTTTCCTGTGTGATATCTCCATCCCCCCACCCACACCCACCTACTCCTCCTCCTCCTCCTCCTCATCCACTCACATTCTCCATGCTGGAAGAGAAAACACACAGCAAGACATTTATTAAGAGATTAAAACCAAATCTTCCAGATTGCCATATAAAAAAGGTAATTTACAATATTAAACTGACTTTTATCTATATGCAAATTACCCCCCTCCACACACCCCAAGTCTGTTTGAATAATTTATGTGAAGGTTTTTTTGCAGGGGAAAGTGTAGTTTTTTTCATCCTTCCGTCTAAAATAACCCAGTTATGCTATAACAAAGACTATTAACTTCCTCCTCATTTTTCCTCCATCTTCCATTTCTTTCCATTTTCTCTTCCAAGAGTTTATTTCTTTCAATAACAGCAATAGCTTTCTCTTAAGGTAGTGTAGTGAGAGGAGCTAACATTCACAGTTTATTGCACCGTTTCTAGATTTTTATTTGTTTTTCACCCCACGGGCATTTCCCTCCTCCTTTCTTTTCTTTTTGCCATCAAGTGTAGTGACGATCAGGCGCAGCAGGTTCCTCCAGGCTCTGTCCCGCTGGATGTCATACATTGAGACATCAGGCGGCTGTTGGCAATTTTATCTACCCCGCTGCCTCTGTTTGTTGTCATTTATTGCTTCTTATCAGCTATGACTAGCATATTCAATACCTGAGCTGTTTAGCTCCTTTTAGTTGATCTGAATGAGAGCAGTTCCAGTGTGTGTTGATAGCCACTGTTCTACCTGCTAACAGAAGAACAGTTCCAACCATCCTGCAAAACCTGGACGTGGTGACTGTAAAAAGCACTGTAATACAGATTTGGACTGGCAATGATCCAAGAGTTTCCCTGACAAATGTGCATTAAAGGTATCTTAGTATATAAACCCAATCAGTCAGGAATCTTCAAATGGCATTTATTTAAATTGTACAGCATGTAACTCACATGTGAAATTATTTTTCCAAAAAAACTCCCAGTTTTCTATATTATTTTCAACAACGCACATACAAAGAAACAACCGCAACAGGTTCCTATCCCACAGCATCAGACAATACCACTATTCAATGCCCTGGAAAAAAGGGCATCTGATGTTGACGCTACCGTAAATGGTCAGCATGTAACACAAAAGAGACAGGACAAAGCGACACTTTTTGATTCCTTTTTGATATCTTGAAGTGAACAGGGATGTGCCTCGTGTTCTGATCACGAAACACATTTAGAACCCATATGTATAAGCAATTTGCTTATTTGTCTGCACTATAGACTTCAGTCACATCAGGGCACACAAACTTCACTATAGGTGAAACGTTCTTCAATACTAAAGACGTGTCCTCATTACTTTTTAAGATCTATGTTTTATGCAGAAAGGAAAGTAAATAGCTGAGTTCTGCATTTTTGGGGCAATACAGAAATGCATTGATTGTTTTTATAGTTTGCAAGCACCACACATCAGTTTGGGGATGAAGATGATGGCCTAAGTTTACATTTTTCATAAGATAAGATAAGATAAGAGAAGAACTTACCACAACGATAAAGATACCACAATGGGAAATTCTTGTGCTCAACACTGTACAATAACACTGCCTTCATATTTAACATTTTATTGCTCCCGTTATCTAACTTTTTTGGACATATTTTATGTCTCAATCGGTATCAGCTGAGTTATTTTCACCTCGTCTGTCAGACTAGGAAAAAAATTGTGACTTTATCATTCTTACTTTGTTGCTTGTGGAGTAAGTTGGCTTTCAGTTCGCATTCTGCGAGTATCTGACGTGCAGGGTCTCAGCTACAGGTCCAAGCAATTTTATTTGGTGTGAAAAGCAACTTTTGTTTCTTTTTCGTTCAACCGAAGCTGTTCTGTGCCCACGAAAATGTCGTTGAACAACAACACACACGAGCAGGGCTCAACACATTGAGTGTGTGTGCATCGGCAGAGACACACACCGTCCTCTGCAGGAAGGGTGGTCAAGCCATAGGTGTTGGCTTATACTGTCGTTTATGATCATGTTTCTTTGAGGAACAACAGAGCCAATAGACCAGCAAAACAAGCTTCTCCCTGCGGCTCAACACACAGACCATAAGGTGCAGACCAAACAAAACTGGCTCTGGTTTGTTGATTGGAAATGATGGATCAGTGTATTTACTTTGTGCAATTTAGGTTCTGCTCAGGTCAGTCTAGATTTGTGTCTTGTGTCACATACACAAAGGAAAAAGGAGCACTGTTCTGCCGTGCAGAATTTTTAATCTGCTTTTATAGTCTGTTTTTGTAGGTTGGGGGCTCAAAAAGAACAGAAATCTGAAGTTACAAAAAAGTGAACTTGCCTGAACTTTGTTGTCCACTCCTCATCTCAGCCTAAGGAATTAAACTAGATTAAGAAAAACTAGTGAGCAGTTAGGTGTCCACTGGGTTGACAGACTTTTAAATAGGTCTTCTGTGACTCTTTCTGATGCTGTGCTGTTTTTCAGTGTATGCATAAAATGAAAATGTGCAGACACAGTACTGAAATACAAAATTAGACAGTACTTAACACTGGTGTCATATTTCTGTTAGATTATGTTTGCCCCAGCCATATTCCCCCTCTTAATTTTCCAATTGTGTCATTAAAAACAAACCAAATCTAACCAAATCTAGTCTCGTTTAGATGACCAGGCGGCAAGAAGATGCTGCACACAGATCATTTCATTGCTCAGTGTGAATCTCATGAACATGAAGCTTATGTTTCAATTCCCATTATTGCCCAGAGTCTGGCTGTGATCAGGGTTGAGTCACTCTCCCCATAATGAGGCTCCAGCTAACTCTTAAAGGTTAGCAGAGGTGCCATCTCTATGCCAGTGGCTAATTGATGATTATGTACAGTACAAGGTCTGGGCAAAATGATTCATTTTAATGGGGTGATTATTGGCAGGAAAGACATGTGGCTAAGAAGCCCCTACGGTGGCCTCTGAGGGACAATGTGACACCGGAGGGGTTTACATCAGTGAGTGAGGTGGTTCACCATGGTGATCTAATCTCCTGGCAGGAACTATCAGGCGAATGAAAACAAGTTTAATTTCCTGTGTCTTAGAGCCAGGATATGTACCTTGCTGTAGAGAGGTGTTACTGAGGTCAACAGGGAAAAAAATAACATGAAACAGCAGCTACACAGGCAGACGCTGCTGATATTATCACATTTTAATATTTTTCTCTATCTACCGCACTGCTGTTCTAATTGGATCCATAGCTACAATGTGGAAGATACCTGGTGTGTTATTAGATACACAGGGCTGTGTACTCCATGCTCATATCTGTTACTCTGTGAACATGGGACAAACAAAGATCTGATTTCACACTCGCAGGCATGAAAATATCAGTAACCCACATACATCTGACCATTAGTTAAGTGTGAAACCTTGCCAGTTCTCTTCTCATTAAAGCTGTATGGTTGGCTTTATATTCTGTTTAAAACAGGTCAGCTGACAGGGTTATTTCACACCACGGTTTGTACTCTTGGAAGACTGATACCATTAATTTAAGTACCACGTAGTCAGACATTCATGTGTCAAATCTGCTTGAAAATAGTCTCATTATATTATCCTCCAGACTTTCCTGAACTGGTCACTGTATTGGATTAGACAAAAAGTATTATTCAAATAAAATAAAGTTGGTACTAAATTATGTACATTCACTTTATTATAATATTCATTTACAGTCAATTGCTTTGCTAGTGTTTTGTCTGATAATCAAGTAATGATATCTTGTAGACCAAAAAAAGAACATCCATTAAAAAAGAAAACATATGATATTGCACTGCACTCCATGGTCCTAACCACCAGGCCCTGTTAGCTGCAATAATAAATTAGGGGTTTACATTGTTAAAGGAGCTGATATTATGGCCCATTGTAAGAAAGTCAACATCCTGCTTGCCTGCTCAGTAGGAGTATAAGCTCTACATAACATATGGGCCATACGCTGGACACTGGACATCCGTGGGCTGATCCTCACAAGAGGCTGCTGCTCGCTCTCAGAAAGCTAGTCTGTTTTGGGGTTCCATGATGCCAGTCCTTCCACAACTGTGAAGCACAAAGGTGTGTGACTTCACTCTCTGCCAAAATCCCTAAAGGTAAACATGAATCTTCTAGAGAAAGCCAAAAATATAGACCCGTTTACCACAGCAGACACACAGGTTTTATGATTTCTCCATCCATAGTCAGGGCAACACAGTGAACAGTGCATTGCATGTCTACAATGCACTTTGTGAATAGCATGTAATTAACACACAAGACGTCTCCTACTGCATTAAACAAGTTAAGTTTGCCAAAAGTATCTTTAACTGACCAATAATGTTACTAATCTTCCCCTGCCGCTATAGACCAATTTAATGTACATACTGTGTACATCAATATATTGTATTTCCTGTAAATTAAGTGTCAGACGGGATATAAAAAGTTACACATTCACTCTTTAATTGTGCAATATGTTCCTCACTGGTTAGCCTCTGTTTTTTCTGTGATAAATGTTTTTAACACTCCCACACTCCCGAACTTGGACCTTCAGGATTGGAATGACACAGAGACTAAATTGGTAGAGTATATTATATCAGAGTTTTGGTTACACAAATAGATTTAGTTAAATCCTTCAATACCATAAACAAAACAGCGTGCGCATACTTGTCCATATTTACTGTCACTGTGAAAGGCAGGAGACAAGGATGCCCCATCCACAACACATCCACATCAATGTCTTACGATGTCCTGCGCTCACACACCTCTGCATTGTGTTCTTGAAGCTTTATGCCCAGTACAGTATTTTTGGCTGTCTACTAACTGTATTTCCATTCCTTCTACTTTCATATGTGTTATGTTTTTACATACACCATATGTCATCAGCTCGCACTACATGCAGATACTGACGGAAAAAAGCTAACTAAGGCAGCAATGTGGAGTTGCTTCTGCTTTATGTGGTAAATGTTACATTTGAGTCCGTTCTTATTATAGTCAGTGTTGTCAAGGGCTCTAGCAATGGTAAATATGTAATATAAGGCCAATAAATATTTTCATTTAAGCCTAGTTCACACTTTCACAACTGTTTTTAGTGTCCTGTTTCTGCACTTGTTTGGTGATGCCTCAACAAGGTCTCCTTTGCAACAAAATCAAATAAAAAAAAAAAAAACCTAACAAAAAAAACAAAAAACTAAAATGTTGGCCTAAGTGTCGCTGCTTAATAAGTTTATTTCAGGCACATGCTCGGGTGCCTTTATTATAGCTCAGAGGGGTCTTGTATTCCCCCAGGGCCTTTGTGAGAAATTAAATGAAGAATACATTGTGCTAATGAAGCTGCAAAGGGAATATTAGAGAAAGAAATTGATCAAGTTTTAAAGGTTTCTCGTTGCACAGGACTTGGCCTCTGAATCCTGTTAGAAAATCTACTTTTTTTTCTTTAACGAAGACTGCAGAGCTATTTAGCAAGCAGCAGCCCAGCGCGAGCAAAAATATGTGGAATATGGTCAGATGGGCATGAGTCATATAGAATCGTCGGGCTGAGGAAGTTTTTAAATGAATCAAAAATGAAATGTGTTTGTTGGTGCGTATGTATGGAACCATAAGGCCATTTGAGAGATTTCCATAAAAAATAAATCAACTATTTTATGTTGGATTTGATAGTGTCTGTTGGTTCAAGATGTTATTTTTACAGTATTAATGATGACGTGCAGGAACAGGAGGTGACAGAAAAAAAAGAACAAGGACAAAGAAGATTTATCCTACTGAAAATTTGTTTATTACATTTATGGAAATTTGTGAAGCGTAAGGTGTTTCTCAGTGTACCTTATTTATTGGCGTTTGTGATGTTTAAGCTTATTTTCTCATCATTTGGAATAGGGAGGCCATGGAATAATGTACAGTATATAAATGTGTTTGTTTGGTATGATATTTGGACCTTTCTTACAGGGAATATATGTTGCTTAGATGTTGCATAGATAGAAAAAAAACAAAACCCCCACATACATTATATTGTTTAACATGTCAGACAGAACTAGACAAGCAGAGAGACATGCTACTAAGCTGAATTATTCAAGAGGCAAATATGATAGTGTTGATCTTATTTATTAAGATCAACACTATCATATTTTTTAAACATAAAACATATTCATCTTTAATTGTGAGCAAAAAAACCCCACCCAATTTTAACTTTGATATATATTTTATATAAGAAGACATCTCTCCAGAGTAAAACAAACAAACCAAAAAAAAAAAAAAAACATCCGTGTATTTGTGTTCAGCACAGAGAGAGGTATTGTACCTTTTCAAAACTTGTTAATAAACACTCAAATGTTTTATAAGTACATAGCCATAGTGTTTTAAAATATGAAAATCAAGCTTCCACTGGAGGTTGACAGCTCTCAAACCTGAAAATATTTTCAAAGAAGGGCCATAAATGTATATAATTCATATAATATCACTTTGCTTCCAAGTGAAGCACCATTGTCCTAACAACATAATTATCTTAAAAGACTGTACTTATCCCTCACTTACTCCTTTTGAGGGGGGGGGGGGGGTTCTAGGAGTGGCATCGACTCAACCCAAAATCTGACCCATCTGTTGTATTTGCTGTAGACCCTTCACAGATGTGACCAAATCTTAAATGTCACAATTGAAATGAATTAGATTGGTTATATTGGCTCTTTATTTTATGCCTTTTTTCACCGTGTGCTTGGTTCTTACTAGTCTGCAGATATTTTCATTGATCTACCATGTCTTCGGTCTCTCGCAGAACACAGACAGCATTCTTTGATTACTGTTACTTCCAATACCAGCACCACCCCCACCCAAACCAGCCCCATGTGCCTTCATCAAAATCTTCATGCGATGACTCAGCAATTTCTTTTTTCATTTATCTCTCTTGTTTACATTAACTTCTTTTTACTCTTAATTTTAGACTTTTTAATTGTGTTGCTTGTTCTTTAATTTTAACTTATTTTTTATATTGTATTCCTTTTTTTAGTTCCATTACTGGCCTTTTTTGTTCTATCTTTTCTTTCTTATGTGTCTTTCATAAACTTTTGTTTCCCTTCATCTCATTCCTTTTTTTGGTCCAATTTTACACCCTTAAATGCACAAACTCTTCAATGTGCAGCAACTTCTAAGAATATCAGAGCATTTGAGGGTAAGAATCTAAGAATATCAGTTCTCCCTTAGAAACTGCCTTTTCTAGTTATTTATTTTGTACATGAATCTGACTTCAGTGGGGTTCCATTTAAAGAATTCCTGGAAACTCAGATGAAGTACACCATCTGAATAGCAGCAGTAGACTGAGTTGGAAATAAATAAGTTTGAGAGCCAGGGAATGTAAAATTGGTGGAAAATAACCATCTTGAATTCCAACATTTTTATTAAGACAAATCAATATAATTATTAAAAATGATTTATTTTATACTTAGGTCTCGCTGCTTGTTCATATTAATGCTGTTGATCATTAAATACCAGTTTACTGACTTCTTTCTGCTTTACTATTTCAAGCTATAGTGTCATGAAATTTAAGCTGCTACTTTAATGTGAAAATTCCCTCAAGAGTTTATTCTGTGCTACTGAAGAAACATGGTGATGCATTAAGGCTTGTGGAGACATGAAAGGCTCATTCTAAGCTAGGGATAACACAATTCATACTTTCAGATTACAGATTATAGAAGACATGAATATAGAAAATGAGTTTATCACTCCATTCATTATCATAATTGCTTATCCTGTTTAGAGTAACAAGAAACCTATACCAGCTGTCGTTGGGCAAGAGAGACCAGGTCCACCCTGGAGTGGTCTTAGGTCTATCAACACAGAGAGTCATACTCAGACAGACAATCATTCACACTCACATTGACACCTGTGGGCAATTCAGAGTCACCAATTAACCTAACATGGACTGTTGGAAGAAGCTGGAGTACCCAGACAAACCCACACAAGGACGAGACACATGCAAACTCAATACAGAAAGGCTGCAGCAGTCACACACTGTACCGTTCAACTCCAACCTATGGATGGCTTTGATTAATCTTAGCAGGTGTGGTCTCATTGAGATAATGAGCTTCTGTCTGATGTCCGCTCTCATGTCACAATCAGTTCAAAACTCATAGAACTGCTCCTATGTGTGGAGGCAGGCCATTTGTGACAAAGTGCTCAAGGTTAGCCAACCTTCTCTAGAAAGATTTACCTGGATCTTTCACATGTTCCCACATGGCAGAGCTCTTTCACAGCCCATCAATGGTTGATAAAGCCTCCAGCTTTATCCCAGCTCCACCAGCCAGCATGTTTTGCAGCACAGTGTCAAAATCTATAAAGTTGGGTTCATCTTGTTTCCATCCAGCTTTGGACCACTGCATCCAATTTTCCCTTCTTGCTGTTGTTTGGTATTGCTGTGGCCAATCACTGCATTCTTTTGCATACTGACCTTAACAAGCACCTGAAGGCTGTGTGGTCTGTCTCCTGGCCTGGCTTATCTTCTCCCTACCTAAGAACAACCCTTCTCTTGCTGAAGGACCTGGAAATCATTGAATCTTCAGCTATAGATTTGACTTGATATTAGAAGTGCTTTCTGACTGGATTTTCAGGTTAGTTTCAGGTAACTTCCTTCTTACCAAACAACCACCCTAAAAATGTCATTCATATCCAAATAATTTGCAGACATAACATGTAACCATCTTGATTGTTTTCCAACCATCACCTACCTACCCACTGCTGATTACCTGGATCAGGTGTGTTCAAGGACCATGAGTTGCCCAATCCTGCCTACGGGTGGGGTTGCCCACCTCTGCCTCAAAGTCTGGTGGAAGCCTTTTTCTGCATATCATGCCCCATCTTTCCCCTCGTGTTTCCTGTCTGCTCTCAACTTGAGACTGAATGCACAGAAATTTGGAGTCTGCATCAAATTGGGAATGTGCCAGTCTAGCAATGTGACCAAAAATGTGTATTATATGCTATACTACCTGCATGAAGCAAACGGGCGAGTGCTTTTAGTGCGGTGTGTTTTAGTTCAATGTAAATGGAATGAGGGATCTTAAGGTAGGACCAGCTGAACACTATTATGCAAGAGTTTCTCAATAAAAAGGTCTTGTACTATCCACAGCTGCAGTCCACCCCAACCATGCCCTGTCAATCTGGTAGGTAAGAGAAGGAATTTCAGCATTTTAAAAGTTTGAGTCTGGGCTTCCTATATTGACATCCTCTTACTGTCAAGTGGAACAAAAGCTTAAAAATTATAGGAAATCATACGCTCACAGTAAGATGAAATTAAAACAGTAAGTAGTAGTAAAACGAATAGGATTTCAGGCTCTGGACTGTGACTTCAGTAGTGTGTGATTTTTCGCTCAGGTGACATGAGGTCAGACTTAACAGGGGAACATACAGAGACTGTAGAATACAAAGATCTTCCAAATGTTTTAGAAAAGATTATAATTCAGAACCCTATATGGTCCACAAAAGTGTGGAAAACACAATCATTAAAAACGTATCTTTCGGAAATCCATTCAGTCTCAAATCAAAGACTTGAAGAGAAGTTTTTTTTTTTTTTTTTTAAGGAACACAAGCGTTGCTGCACAGTCTGATTCATTTAATCTGGTCCTCCTGTAGGGAGCATGTTCCCCAGAGACACCGTCTGGGTTTGTTGGCTAATTGGGATGATTTAACCAGAGAAATCTGTACGGGGGAAAGAGGCTGGCTCACTCTCTCTGCTGTGCTGGAAGGAAACCAAACATTTACATGCTCATTATCATCCGTCAGCGCTCTAAAAATAACATGTGGCCATCACAGGGTTATGGAAGTGTTGCTTGAGACAAGCGCGCATCACTTACATATCCTTTCATCAATCCATGTCCATGTCAGGGTATGACAAAATCGACTTTTTAAAGCTCACAGCCTAATAATTTGCATCTAGAACTGCAGTGTGCGTTATAAGCCATACCAAATTGTTACTGTTTCACATGACAGCAAAAAAAAAATATATTATTTCAAAACTTGTGAGTCTGTGAAACTTCTGCAAGTCACACAAGTTGTGGAATACACTGACCTATTATTCAGCATCCAACATATCTAACATATTTCTCAGCAAAGTAAAGAAGTCACGATGTTAATGATCAACCTAAAAGATGATACCGTGCAATCTGATGATTACAGTTTAATTGTGCCTCAGGCAGAATTCAAAAGTTCATTGCCCCAGACTGGCAGAATCAAATTTACGGGAAGAAAACGTATGTGGCAGCCAAACCATTTTTCCTGAGCCTAACCATGTTTATTTGTGCCTTGTTGCCACTTTAAATCTAGTGGCATTTTGGTGAAAAAGGAAAGAAATGCAGTTTCAACAGATACCTGCTTCTTAAACAACCTTTCTTTGTGTTGCATGAGGCGGTAAAAACAGACAGATATGATGTAAAGAAGCTTCCTAAAAGTGAATAAAAATTAAGTTTGATAAAATCCAGTAAAAAAAGAAGCCCCAAAACAATCAATTTCTCTCTAGAAACCCATATTAAAACTAAACAAAGAAGAATACATTTTACAGCTTGCAATATGTTTTGAAACCAAAAATAAAAACGTGCATCCAACTTAAAAGGAAAAGGCGAGGGTAGAACAAGTGGGTGCATGGACTGGATGTGCATTTCTGCATCACACACAGCTCATTACTGTGGCTCTTTTGTCCAGCCTGTGTTAGCAGATTTCACATGTAGTAGGAATCAGTTGTTTTGTGCCTTTTGAAGATGACCAGTGGGGTCATGCAGGGCTCACACAATGCTTTCAGTTTCTGCTGTTTTCTTTGCCAGTCCTTCACAGTGCTGCCGTTTGATCACTCTTTGTTTTCCAAATGGTTTGAGGTCACCATCACAGATTCGATAAGAATGTTTAAATTACAAATGTGCCATTCATAGTTTGGGATGGATCATTTACAGAGATTGATGCTGGACATTTGCTGCGCACCACAGTCTCTCTCTTCATTATACTTGGTCCCAATATTTCACAACTTTGAGGACTTCTCTCTGCTGTCTCAGTGATTTTCTTGGGGAGTTACCTGGAGCACATCAATGGAAATGTTCTGCTTCTTGTGTGGTAAATGACACATATTACAATTTCTTTTCCTGATATATTACTATAATTATTGAAATAATTACAAGTTTTGTATAATATTTTGCTAAACAATAAATGAGGAGGAGCAAATGTATTTTATGGCCAAAACAATAAAAAAATAATGATCTCGGCAGAATGGAAGAACTGTTAACCAGTAATGCCAAACTGTAAAACTGATTTAAAAGATGCCTTGTTTTTTGTCTTTGCCTACATAGGTTATTAAATGTTTCCGATCCCTTTTCTGTTGCAGTAAAATAAACTTTTTCTAATTGACCATTATTTATAAATGGTTCTCAACCAGTCAAAAACCAGTTCTGATAACGACAGCATTGTGGCTAACAGTTCAAGTTTATAAGTGAAACAGTTCACTTTGAAAGTGCTTTTAATTTCTATTCAACACTTTCTATCAGTGACATCAGCGTTTTGTACAGCGCAAACACCAGACATGCAGTTGACTTGAAAGTGCACTCATTGCTTTTACAAGCTGAGGTTCAATCCCACAGGGCTTGGAATATTTTTTAAGATTCTTCTTGCTCCTCTGCTTTATCTTTCACTTTTCAGCCGGAGGGCGGTATTATTTCTAAATACCTTGCATTAGAGGAATCATGTTTGATAAAAAAGTGTTTAATCCCCATCACTGCTAAAAGAAACACAAATACCCCACTCAGACAGATGGTGGCATTTAGAAACAAAAACTTGTTTCTTTCTTCAGGTGGATTTGCAGCTCACAAAAAACACATTTTGGCATTGTTTTTGTGACATTATATGCTGTATTGTATACTTCTATGCAAAAGTTTTTTTGCTTTAAAACTATACGCATACAATCCTTACTTCCTAAATTACAGCTCCACCTTCAATCAGTGTAGTTCTCTTTGCTCTTTTACTTTCCAAATGTTACACTCTTTCCACTGTAAACATCTCGACTACTCACATGCTGTCTATCATCTTTGTATCAGCTTTTGACATTGGTGAGCCCCTGGCCTTGTCCTTTGTGTACAAAAACTGCTTAAGGAAGAGGATAAATTGCCAAAGGCAGATTTACACAAGACAGAAATGCTAATTTACTGCAATTTTCTGATTTCTCTTCCTCTCAAAATAAACATGCACCAAGCACAGGGAAATGAAACTGATTAGAATTTTCATATCATGCCTGTCATGGTTGTCTAACCTCTTGCAACATTATATCTTCCCATTAAATAAAGTAAACTTGCAGAAAAACACTAATGCCAGCTTTTCTGTGGTCCATCATCTACCAGGTGTAAAAATGTACACCTGAAGATTCCATTCGTAGGTCTGCACTGTACCTGAATTAACCACAGGGATGTTTGGTGTAAAGAAACACTCTCATAAAATCTTTCCTTCTGGCTGATATGATTTATACACATGCAACAACTTCACAATGGATTTGAATGTTAGTCCTGGATTTTGTGACCCATCCATCAATGCAGTCTTCCTCTTAACATGGACTTTGCCCTAAAATGACTTCATATAATATGATCTGTATTCCTCTTGCTCATGTCAGAATTACTATAGCTATTAAAGGTTCCTGTCTTGAACATGTAACTGACCTAGGGATGGTCTTGTATTTTACAGGTCTGCACATGGAATTAACACGCTGCAATTACTAAGACCACCAGGAATAAAATCCAGTTTTTGGGAAATTTCTTTGATTCTTTTTTTTGTTTAAATTCATTACTTGTGTAAATGTACTCACTATCTGTTGATCAGTTGTGTTTATCTGCAGCTTGTGCTTTACACAGAGCTAAGCTGCAGAGTTGAAAAGCCAGCCAGCTCTGTGTGAAGGACATCATGCTTTCCTCTCTCCAGATGGGCAACAGTCTCTTGACGGCACCAAGTCTGACCTTGAAAGCGAGCTTGGCATGCCACTTCTTCGTGTTGAGCAAAACATGCATGGTATTTCCCAGTAGCGCAACAGCAGCACAACATCTATGATTTGCATTCAGTGGCTGGACGATGGCCAGGCCAAGTAAATATTATGTAGGGCCATGGAAGGGAGCATCTGGAGGCTCAGATGAAATGGGCTGAATGGGAAGCTACACTCTGATGATCATAGCATGTGGGATAACAGGGCAGTTCGCTACACTCAAAGACAGACCGGAGGTGGATTGTTATTCCTGTTGTGAGCTGCCAAAATATGATGATAAAACTGTTTATAAAGCCAAGTCGAAAGCAGAGAGGGAAACTTTCAGAACAGAAATGGTTGAACAGACTTCATCCCCTTGCAAATAAAAGTACAGTCCTGGTTCAGAATGCAATGACTGCTGGTTAAACCCAGCAGCTGACTTCTCCTAATGAGTCCCAGTTTATGTGGAGGAGAGGTCCATCTAACAGGTTAGCGGCCAAATATGATAAACAGGATGTTAATCAGTGCAAGCAATAATCAGTTCTGACAATGTGTCACACTCTGCCAAAGCCAGAAGCCACTTCAGGAAACAATCTTCAAAGTTCTGAAAGGGCTTTGACAACAGGAAGGAAGTTACAATAAACTGCATAGGTTTGGTTGTATTTGTTATCGATGGATTTTTGCCTAATAAAAAAAAATAAAAAAGCCGACCAAATTCTGATCCTCTCAGAACTTTAGTCCAGTGTTTTTTCACTGCACAGACGAGTGTCAATTCAGTGATACTGATGCTGTCAAAATGCATGGATTTTATTATGTATCATTGTTGATATAAAAAACATTCAGCTCTTTCACTTTAGTCAGTACTTATTGCTGCATCCTCGTAAGTTACTTGTTGATGAAAGTCCTCTCTGTGGGGGATGTCTGTTAGCCTAAGGTTAGTTTTATTTCAGCAGACAAATGTTTGCATCAAGCAAATTTTAATATTGAATTAGATACCAAATATTAAAAGATTTGGGAAATGAAAATACAAAAAGATTACAATCAGGGACAAACCCTAACACATGTATGTACAAGGACCCAGAACAGTTGAATTTTATATATTGTTAAATATTGTTTATATTTGCTGATGCTGATGATTGCTCATTATGTTTGTCTTACTCTTGGTCCCATTGTATAACATCAAAGCCGTGATGCTCGTGTTGACTAATCTACAATTTACATTATATGTTTTTGCATGTCTATAATGTGTATACAGAGGAACATGGGAGCTGCCATGATGGCATCAAGATTCCCACATTTGCGACGTTGGCAGTTGACTTTGATGTGAAATGCATTTTAACTGCGGGCAGGGAAAGTGTTAATTATGTTATAGCTGTTTAAATGTCTCACCGAAGAGTCTACAGCTGTTGTATATGACTGAGCTACAATCATTGTGTCTTTTTAAATAACAGCTGAACTGTGACAGTCACTGATTGAGTCAGTGAGAAAGGCACTGAGTGATGACGAGGAAACAGCTTGATGGAAAAAAAGTTGATCTGTTTGAAGCTGACAGCTGCACTCACTTTAATTAGTCAAGGTTCAAAATACTGTCATGTAAAAAAAAGTCTAATTTCTCTGAGTGAAGGAGGGAAACGTTGAGTGACGAAGTGTGAAGGCGCTTTGCATTTTGCTCATGAACCTGTAGAATTAGGTCTTTTCACATTTGTTTTTCTCAAAATATAAAACTAAATAAATATTTTGCACTTACAGTTGGTAACAAGCTCACTAAAAATTCTTCAAACATAAAACTTTTCTTTATATTGCCACATTTTTTTTTTTTTGTTCTCCCTTTTTTTGGTCTGTGTCCCCATTGGTGTGTCGAACAGGAAGTCTTGGGTTGTCGTGACAACAAGCACAGACGACCTTCTGGCCACAATTCAGGCCGACTACCTCCACAATGGTGTCTCGAAAAGTTCACACAGATGCTCCCAGTTCACCCTCACTACATATTTGATGTCAGTGCCTGTAGGTGTTTATGACAATCACCCTAACAGGTACTCATTTTTTCACAAATGTCCAGGACACAGCCAATTATATCATGTGTAAAAAACATCTGATATTGTTATTTTTCCAGTAGCTTTGTCATAGAACATGATTTTCAATAAGCTCTTCACAGTTGAAATGTCATTGCTTGACAGAAGAGGTGAATCTAAGAGTATGCAGGACAGGCAGTACTGAACATTGTTCAAGTTTTTTCTATTTTTTTAAATTTATGAATGATTTTAAAAGAGAGCGTTGGTGAGTTATATGTGTGTGGACTAAAACTTTTTTCCTCTATTTATTACACAATGTTTGCATACATATGATTGGTCAATGTGCACATGGGTTTGTAGAGCAAAAAAATGTAACGTTTGCATCTTTTGAAAGACGAAGGATATCAAGCATATCGTACAAAAATAAGAAAAAAAAATAGACCAAGTGAGAAACAGAAAAAAATAAGAAAAGACAAAAAATAATGGCTAAGACTGAGTAACATCTTCATTTGAATTTCTTAAAATATTATCAAAAATCTTGGATGTCTTGAGGGAATGTGGACAAAAACTATGTTACAGTGACATAAGTCACTAACATCTGTTAGTGCCATAACAAAATCAGATCTTTGGTCCAAGTCAGTCAGTCAGTTCCTCTTAATCAACCCGATTTCGCTGTCGTTGCTTCCATGAGGGCTTAAGTCGTTCTGTATAATTCTAACATCTTGAGGCGAGACCTCACTAGACTCACTAGAAAACTGTCTGCAGCACTGACCTCCTGTTTGGTGAATAAGCACAAAGTACATTTAGCGGCTTTCCCCAACGCCCTTGTTCTCTGAGGAGGAGAACTCAGCCAAGGGCTTGTAAGTATTACTGCTCCTGACCAGCACCTTCCACCATGGGCAACTCCAAAGAAATGGAGCCTCAGAACTACTGTTTCACATAAAGATGAGCCCAGCTATAGCTTTTTGGTACCGCTCAACCTCATATGTAATCTTTGCCTTCAGCAGCAATACACAGCAACACTTACTGCAGGTTATCATTTTGTTATATCAGCTAGATTTTTGAACATCCATCACATTTTCATTAAAGGTTACTGAACCAAATATCTGGAAATCCCATATATCCTAGAACCACTAAAGATTTTGTCTCTCATGTTATATTTACCATAAACATAAACCTAAAACATCATCTCACCCTCCTTTAGATGTGTTCAATTACCCAAAATAAATAAATAAATCAAAAGTTTTGTACAGAAGTGTGCATCTCCTGCTCTGTGACTCAGCACGTGCCTGTTTTTAGTGTGTGTGTGTGTGTTTGTGTGTGTGCGTGTGTGTGTGTGCGCGCGGACGTGTTTGTAATTAGTCCATAATTACCAGTTGGGGTGTTTGACAGGAGAGAAGGTGAGTCTGGCAGACCTTTACCAGCAGGGCATCTACAAATGAGACAGCTTCACAATTAACTAGCATCTTTTTCATTCCAGCTCCACCAACTACCACAGGACTCACGTTGCATTTTTTGGAGGTGTTGAAACAAGTTAACAGGCAGAAAAACTCAATTAACTCTCTCAGCCGCCTTAATTGTCTCACATATAACATGTCAACTCTGACCTGCTGCTAAATCACGACACGAGCAGCTCATCTTATTATTGAAATACAAAGAAACTAACTTTGGACTCTTTTTTTTTGGACATCTAATGGCAAGTCCAGTTCAAAGTGAAGAAAGACAACTTGGAAGTTTAGTAATCTTACATACAACTTGTTTGGACAATGAAAAAGTTGGTTTTGATTTACTGAGGAGCGGGATGGATTTTTATTATGTAAATGCACCCAGCTCACAGCACTTTGTATGTTCCTTCAAATACACAAAGCACCAAAGAGCAGTCCTTCAGACAGCACCTCATTCATGCCAACAGAACAAAAGTCGAACCAAAGACAATAGTGCTACTCAGGACCTTGAGTTATCTGTTGTTATGCCGTTTGCAAATTTCGGGGCCAACTGAATTAATTCCATTAGAAAAAAACTGGACTGACTCAAAGAATGAAATGTACACGTTAAGTCTAACACTGGGTTTGTGAACTAAACCCTTCCCACCGTGTGTATCATGAGAAGAACGTCAGAAAAAAAAAAAGAATCACATCCAACTGTACCTTCTTATTCAAAAACTTCTGGATGTATTTCATATTATACTGCATCTTTCTGTGTATAGTGTACAAAGCCATTTGTATTTTATAGAACTATCTGCAACATTTCTCCCCAAGCTTCTGTCTGCGTAGCGTTTGTTAGCAGGAGGGAAATGTGCATTTTCAAAAGCTTGACTCCCACATGAACGGGGACAATTTATTCTTTTTGTCTGCACAGCCTCACAGATACAGAGAAGGGAAGGTATCTCCGAGTCTTCAAGGGAGAGGGATTCCTTTTGTGACTTTATCATAGATTTACCAACACATGTGCCGCCATGCTCGGGAGGTAGTGCATTTGTTTTTTTTTTTTGTTTTATCTCTATTTCAGATGCAGAATCTTTGTTCTACAGAGGAAGGGCAGATGGATTGATCTGCCGAGAGAGTGAAAAGAGGGAACTCAATGCAAAGTCCCTCAGCTGTTAGAGAAAAGGATTTTTTCCATCTAAGAATAAAGGACGATAAAGATGTAAGATGGTTATTGAGGGATCTGAATTTCTCTGATACAAATGCTTTTCCTTAGAACTGATGGACTTCTTCCAAACCTGCAGGGGGCAAAGGTGCTCTCTGCAAACATTGATTATGCAATTTTTAACCTGTAAAAAATGCTTGTTGGTGTGTCTGAGGCAGTGTTTGCCACAACAAGGTAAATCAGTGACCTCAGATATACTGACAGATGCTCTCTTACAACCAATCTTTCTGTACCATCTGATCTAGTTCATTATTATTATTATTATTATTGTTATTCATCAAATCATGATAATCTTCACCATCTCTCTATCTAATCTATACATATATACATGAAATCTTTTCTGACCACTGAAGTATTTAAATCAAGACTAGCTGTTATTGGCTTCCACAAAATCCAATTCCCCAGGATCGGCCCTGGATAGTGAAGTAACTTTGGTGTAGTGGCGTACAGTGGTATTACAAGTTTCCACAGAGCTTGTGATGCACACAGATCCAAGAAGCATTTTTAATCGTACTGGAATAATTGCAATAGGAGCAACTTTTCTGAGCAGCACAGACCCCACAGATGGACTCTATCAGAATTTAATGCATCTGGTCCAATATAATTTGGAAAGTCAAGATGATTTGTAGGATATTTTTCTACACATGGGGTGGCAAGACGAGAGACAACTGAACGAGGTCCCTAGTGGACGTCTTGGGCCCAAAAACACAAACGCATAGATCATCTGGGTAATTTTGTTTAAGGCTGGAGACACATGAGAGGATAATTGGGCTGATTTTGGGCCCAGTTTGGCCCTTCCAAATTTCCCCCAAACGTGTTTGATATTTGCAACTTAAAAATCCTGTAGTGTAAAAGCAGTGACGGAACACTGAGCAGCCAACAGCTAATGAGAGGGAGCTGACTGGGAAGCGTCACCAACAGATGTTGTTTACTTGTAGCAGTAGCTTCCACCAGCCTTGTTTTAGACAAGAAAAGTTTGTTTCCAACTCCTTTTCAGCCTGCCCTGTAAAATATATAAGACTTGCTGAATCCATTTTCTAAGCTGTGACTTTTTTAAAGCAGCACACAGAAGATGCTAGTTGACCATGAGTTCCCTGAATCGCCAAGACTAAGACTGGACTGGATGCTACAGGATCCCATCAGATTGAGGATTCTTTTTTTAAATCTTTTATTTAACTTTCATTTAGGAATGAAAGGGTGCTGTCCAGCATTGCAGAGTAACATATTAATCACCAGTTAACTTGTTTATTTCAAACTGAAGTCAGATTTCATTGTCTCACTAATATTTGAACCAGCATACTCCAAACATTGCCCTCAAACCAAATCTATGACTATTCAGTAAGTGAACAGTGTTTATTGATAGCGAGGCAATAAATGTTAACTACATGGCTCCACACTATGTAACAGTGACAGGAAAGACTGGTATGAAAACTGCTTAAAAAAGGGGCTTAATTTCAGGATGTTGTCCTATGGATTGTATTGGACAGTAGAGACAGACGACCTGCTGTACATGTTCACTTACGATGGACGACAAATTTACAGTGAAGTCCCAGCTGTGATATTGTATCCAGTGCTCAATTCACAACATATTCACCAAAAGATGTTTTTCTTCCCCCCGATAACTCACAAAACACATCCTACAGAATTTCGGAACAAACATTTAAACCTGAGGCACCATTTTTCTACATTATGTCAGCTAGTAGCTGACATAATGCGCACTTCAGGATCTCCAGCCCTGGATGTAGTAAATACTGCATTTAACGTATTACTTTTACTTCCTGTTGTTCCCCTCGGCCCAGATGACAGAGCTGTTTGGTATTTTGTCAGCGCTCTTTGCGTCAACAAGGCCACAGGTGTAGGAGAGCTCTGCGAGATGGTGTATGAGGTTCTGTGTTTATGAAGAGGAGGAATGGGGATTATCCTTGCGTTACTCCATATGCCTGCAGGGAGGGATGGATCAACCAGCATGACATACATCATCTCCAGCTCTCCCTTTCTGTCTCATTTCCCATCAGCCACCATTGTCATATCTCATTCAACAAGGATAAGATGAACAAATGATTAAAACTTGCTCAGTACTGCACTGCAGTAACCCCTGCATTCTTGAAAAATCTGAAAAGCACTTACTACAGTCATATTATCCTATTTCTTTATATACAGTATGTACTCGAATTTCGTGGTTTATTCTTTAAAAAATGTTATAATTGTGGTTAGAAAATTAAATCATATGAGAAGATCTTCATTACCAAAGTGAATTTGCTCAATTTAAGAAACTGTAGAACAAAATGGCTGAAAGCTTCATGGACTTCCCCTTAAAGAAATTAATTATGTCCTAATATGACAGTTACTACACCTTGAGGTAAGATTATTCTAACAAACAATATCTTGTTAAAGATTCTTAAACAATTTTTTACATCTGTAATGATTTTCTTTGTGCAATTTTTGGTTTCTTTTTTAAAATTCCAGAACCACTGTTCATACTTCATCTATGGACTGGTGGTCAGCACAACATCTCATACTACAGTCGAACCTTGGTCTCCAGTGGAAAGTCTCGTATCTTGTTGTATTATCCATCACCCCCTCCCTATGAGACTTTGTCTCTCCATATTTTACATCGATTTAGGTGTCAATTATTGACGCATTGGGTTTGACTACGGTGAGCGATGAGCATACATTCACATAAATGAGACACAATGCCTCAGGAATGAGAACGGGCAGCCATTTTAGCGTCTATGCCCATTTTGAAGCTTAATTCAGACTGGAATATTTTCTTACTTGAACATATTTTTTGCGGGTAACCAAATGCATTTATTGAAGTAGTAGTAAGTTTTTTAGACTAATTTTAGTTTACAGTTGGCTAGTTACTTACAACTGAAGTGTACTTGCTAACCAGTGTGTAATCCAAATTATGAGCAAAATACACTAGTAGTCAGGCATGACCACATATTGACATTTACTGGTATTTGTCTGTAAGAAGGACTTTAATTTCCATGATTAATTAATTCTGGACCCAGCTGCATACAACAGACTTCTTAGGATTTGGCAGTCTTAAGGTGTGAGAGCAGATAAGACTGGCAGATCTTCTGTAGATGAAGGTACAATGTCTTTAAAGTAATTTAAGTCACTGGGTCCTTGTGCAGTGATAGTTTCAGCTTGGTGTAATAACTGCAATATGTCTCAGCAGGAAAGTTACCATTAATCACAGAGGTCAGCAATGTGCACAACACTAGGTAAGATTTCCAGTAGGTAATGCTGAGACCTGAGGATAAGGGAGATTGAGGGCTAGAGAACAGGAGCAGGCCTGGTTGGAAGCCAGAAGATCATGGGAGCAGCGTAGAGACAGAATCCTGATAAAGAGTATGGCAGTCAGGTTTCAGGCAGGTAGGCAGGGTAGAACTGAATAGACATGGAGGAGACAGAATCCAACATCCAAAAACTTAGCCGAGGTCAGACATCAGCCAGTTAGGTTAAACATGGCAGACAAGCCAGAGAAGGCAGAGAGTGATTCCAGCAGACAGAAGTGCAGTCAGACAGACTGACTTAGGGCAAGCAGAGATCAGGTCCAACACAAACAGGTTCAGACAGGCAAATTCAGGTTTTCAGATAGCTCCAGACACAAACAGGTGGCTGAGGAGTTCAACAGTGTCTGGCATTGAATGAACTGTGGCTGAGGCTTAAATGAAGCAGAAAGGCAGGATAATTAGCAACAGGTGAAACTGATACTGACAACAGGCAGGTGGAACAAACCAACAAGGTGATGGTAATTGTTGGAGGACAGTGGCTCCTTTTAGTCAGATTTTCCTTTTGTTTTGAGTTTTGGTCAGAATTAAACAACAAGCTTTTGAGTTTCGCATAAATAAAAACACCTGGAAGTAATATGATATATAATAGTATAATATATGATATATATAACAAATTATGAAGAATAAATGAAGAAAATAACTGTATCTTAAAAGTTTAAAAAAATGTAAAACAAAAAAGTGTACATTTTTAGCATCGGTAGTATGAACTACTCCAGTTTTTTTTTTACAGTGTGTTCATGTCTTTTCCAAATATCACCGCTTGTGATTGTGATTAAATTTGTCCAGGTAAGGTCTCCTTTTCCCTCTTCACCTTTTCCCATTTCCATCCAATTTTAACAACCTTTTAGCCAAATGAAAGATCAACACGTTCTCATCTCACAATGTCAGATATTGATGCTTCCTGAGGAATCAAATTGTGCTGCTTTCTTCATCCTTTGGCGTATATTAAAGAGGCCATAGGTACCATATGACATTACTATTGGACGCTCCAGGAGGGTCACTATATGACGCCAGTATACAGTACGTGTCCAGTATTACCATGACAGGTATACTTTGGTGTTGGAATGCTCCAGGAGTGTCACCTTATGTTGCTATGGGAATGACTTTATATACACACAAAAACTGTGTGAGGGTTAGGCACACAAACCAAAATGAGGCATGTACTTTCTTATTATATTTCCCACATGCATGACTTTGTGTTATGGTCATCAATAAGGCTCAAAACATCTTTGACTACAGTCGAACTCTGGAATACCGCAGTCTCCTGTAGAAAAATCCATTGTCTTGATGCTCCACAGTGTCAAAATGACCAGTGTCTTCTTGCACCATCTTTTACCACCTTCAAGACACTTTTTCACTTATTATTGTATGTCATTTTTAAAGTGTGGAATATTGATGTGCCTGGGTCTCACTTGAACTACATCAAATTCCAAGCCTCACTAACAAATGCAAACGGGCGGCATGTAAATGCAGAAAGGACTGGACAATGCAACATTTTTTGATGCCTTGGGAATGAGAAGAGGCTGAGACCATATCACAAAATAGCATCTACACACTACATCAGGTTACTATACTTTCTTTATACCAGGTGCTTGTCCTTAGTGTCGTGCAGGAAATAGCACTAAAGGAGTGAAATGCATTAGATTCCTCAGCTGCAAATGTATTATTTGCTTTATTCAAATTAAGATTACAAAGCACGTTACCCGTGTTTAAATCATTCTATTATAAGATAATTGAGTGGAAGCGAATTAATTATAAGTAAAAGCAAGTACTTTGAATAAGTCTTCAATATAAATATTTCAAACCTTTCATTTAATGTAATGAAGTTGTTGAACACCTACAGAAGGCTTTACTTGAGGTGACTGATGTTTTCCTTCAGTCCCAGCAGGAGAGCAGAGGCTGAACAGGATTGAGAGGAGTGTGGAGCGGCGGCAGCCTCCAGCAGTGCTCAGTGGATGCTGGGCTACTTGTAGAGTTTTCTTCCTGCAGGCTTTCCCACCAGCTCAGGGGTCATTGACTCCACAGCATTGACTGCAGCTCTTTCCACACTACATTGGCCAGCTCCACTCCACTAGGCCCGCTCTCCTCTGTGCAACACACACATACATACACAAAACATATTGGTTGGAAAAACAAAGCTGTAGAAAGGCAGAAGGGAACACAGACTAATGCACATGGAAGAAAGGATGAAAGTGTGAAGAAGCTGAGGTGGAAACACACAGATATTGAACTCAAACACACACAAATGCTTATATTTGCCTTAATACATTTCTGTATACATCACTGTAATTCCTCAAACCTTTGCTTTTTCTAGGCTTACAATATATATTTATATATTTATAGAGGTTGTACAAAATTATTTCAATTATGAATAAAACACAAAATAAAATTTGTATTACTTCTTAGGAGTAGTATCTTGTAGAGTGAATGAGTGAGTGAATTTTGAGGTCTGGGGACGTCAAAAGACACAGTAAATGCATTCCTTTAATCTTGCAAAGTAGTGATTCGAATCAAAACAAAACAATGACAAAGATTCTAAAAATTTGGGCAACAAGAAAAGTTTCTTTCCTACCACCCAAAAAGTCTGACTGATGGAATGTAACTGTGGTGTTTTTCCATCTAGCAGCTTTTTCTGTCTTTGGAGAGGTATTCTGTTAAAGCAACCGTTGGCTTCCTCCCCTCCTCCACAATCATTGGCCCTCTTACTGTTTGGCTAAATGACTTCAGGAAGAGTCCTGGTGGCTCCAGATGTTACTAATGCCAATGTACTCTTAGGAATCTCAAGAAACGGTCAGAAAGTTTTCAAAGTCGTTTTATCATAAACAATGTTTTTTTTGTGCATGTTTTTAATCCATTCATATAGAGGAGACTATGAAGATTCAAGAAATGCCTTCAGAATGTTGTCAGAGGATTTAGACACCATGATCTTATCCTCACTGGCTTTTTATCTCACTGATCTGTGAGTTGAATATGTGTGGTCATATATAGGAGGCACAAATCCACCCGTCTAAGGTCACAGACTGATCAGCCCCTTTAATTAACAAACATATAATTTAATGAATTATACAAGAATATAATGTAGGTAATGTAGGTAGGTCCCGCCTTTTTTTTCTCCAGATGGTTTCAGGCTCATATATTGTAAAACACAGTCCTGAACTGCATTGTGTGTGTGTTTCACCTTGTTGATGTAAGGTCCTGATTGATTTGCATTTACAGAGACGGTGAGGGGAGGATCTTTGGCTGGGTGCTGAAGATGTGGTATGCAGCACATGGCCATTCATGCTGCGTCCTCGGACTTAAAATTGAATCACTAAGTAAGTGTTTCCTCTTCTGTGTGATGTCCAGTCAATGCAAACAAAGTGACCCAAGTGTAAGTTACAGCAGTTTTGCAGAGGAGGCATCATGCAGAGACTGGTTCTACAAAATGTATATGGAACCAGTTTGGTTCTATTATCCAATTTGCTGAAAATGGTATTTAATAACAGAGAATAAGAATGTATCTTGAGTTAGTCAGACTGAAAGGAAACACTATGCGTTCTAAAGGTATAAAAGGAAAAGCCACAGCAGTGTCTGCAATTGACTTGTAAGCATGTTTGTCTATAGGCTAAGTCCAAAGAGCCCAGTTGGCTTAAGAAGTGTAAAGATAACTGGTAAGGTAATAGGCAGACCATGATGGAGGCAGCATCACATATTAAATAATCGTGTTACCAACAACTGTCATGGAAGAATTAAATTTCCAAGCCATTGACCGAAGCACTGAAGTGTTTCAAAGTAAATTAAATTAGAGAAGGTTTTAATTTTAACGTCAAACTGTGGTTTGATATAGATATAAAAAAACTATAGATTAAATATCAAAAGAAAGTCAAATAAAAATGCTGAAACTGAAATTGTAAAATAAATATTGTTACACCTGCTGTCCTTTACAGGAATCATAGATAACTTCTCTTCCAATTTCAGGGTCCTGCAGGCCAAAGGAGTAAATATTCAACGCTCCCCTGACTCAAGTCAATCCACCTGCTCTCCATCTGTACAAATGGACCACGCCAGCACCATCACTGAGTGGTCCATTTTCCTGGTGAGGTAACCACTTCCATTAGTGTTCATCAGCCTCACCTACCGAGGGACCACTTTACTGACATCTGCTTTAAGCTGGCATCCACACGCTAAAAGGCAAAATGTTCCTGCAGAGGGAGAAACAGAGAGAGACCTGCTCGGCTCTACAGATCCATGAAAGAGTTCCAGGGCTCCATGAGTATTAATTGATGGCTTTTGGGCCACATCAGGGTATTAGCGACAAAAAGGATTTTCCTGACATCGGCTAGCATTTGGTTTCACTGATATTCGGTTTGTTGGCTAATAATGGTTTTTAAAAGCATTTAGGAAACTTTGTTACATATCAGCCAGTCATTGTCAATTACAATTTATATTAGGATTAAAGTATGATTATACACAGTACTGTCAACAGAAAGATGACACTGTTCTATTGGAAATAACTTTTACATTGGATTGAACATTAATCCATTTTTGGCCACTACGGTGGACCACAGTGCCAAGCTAAAAGACACAAAGCCCTGATTGTTGTTACAAAATTGGAGCCATAATCACGTCCAAGTGATGAAGTCCAAAATGTCTTCTTCCTTTAAATATCCTTTTTATTCACAAAAATATTGGTCTCTTTGGCTGCTGAAAACAAAAAGAATGAGCTAACAGAGATTACATAAGATTAATGGTCTACAACATTGCTAGCAAATGCTAATGGTTATTATGCAACCTGGTCTTCTAAAAATTACATTTTGATCTAAGATCCAAACTGCAAATGCCAACATATAGATGTAATATTCAGATCAGTTCTTTCAAAATATTCAGTTTTGCTGAACATGCTGGTTGACAAGTTTAGTGTTTAGTTACACAGCACTTGGTTAAAGTCGGGCTTAGGAGAACAAAAATAAGTCTTCAGGCACAATATGTTTATTTACCCTAAAAAAAAAGAAAAGTCTTATTCTAAAGTTAACCAAAGTGCTTAGTGTTTATGGTATCTCCTGTATATAATCCATTTCAAGCATCTCCTTTTGACTTTCTGTAAAATATACATAACAAAATTTATCCAATAAACTGTATTGTATTTTCAAGTCCATTTTTGAACTTGTATATTATTTATAATTAGGATTTCCATTCAGTATTTAGTATATTACTGTGATAAAATTATCTGTTTCTCCCTTTCTGTCTCCATCACTCTGTCCTTTTTTTCAGGTGTCCTCGGTTTTGAACCTGTGTGTCTTCCAGTCGCAGCTACTGGGCCTACCAACCTGCCAGTGTTCTGCTATTGCTTCGTTGCCCTTTTCTCTCTCCACTTTCCACTCACCCAAACCGGTCAAGGCAGATGTCCGCCCACCCTGAGCCTGGTTCTGCTGGAGGTTTCTTCTGTTAAATGAATTTTTCCTCTCCACTGTTGCCTATAGCTGTCCAAGGGGGATTTGTTGGGTTTACCTAAATGTGTATACTTGACTTTATCATGGAAAGTGCCTCGAGATTAATTTGTTGTGAATTGGTGCTATATAAATAAAGTTGAAATGAATTGAACTCACTCAATTTGTTTTCTGCATGTTTGTTTTTGCTCAGTGATGTACGTTTATAATCCAGCATAAACCTTCTCTATTATTCTGCCTTTTTGTTTTCCTGTCTTCCTACTTGCTCTGTCTCACCGACTTTCTATCTTCCCTTTTTCCTCCAGCCCAGGGTTTTGGCCTGGTGTTTTCTCCTGTGATACCTTTGACAGCTATGGTATTTGGCGCTGAGCTCACCCAGCCATGACTGGCGGCAGTGGGCATCCCTCCAACACCAGCCCCACCAAGCAGGCCTGCCTGTCTGTCTGCCTGCCTGGAGAAATGAAATTAGGGAAGACATCATGGCACAGTCATCCTCTCCCCACCCACAGGCTGATTGTATTAGCCAAGCATAAACTCGATTTTCGTACTTTTCTACGGCCATCAGAGAGGAATTGATTTGGATTTAGCCTAACTGGCTCAGCCACATGTCCTCAGCCGACAGGGATCATTTCTGAGGAGGAACATTGGTTGGATGATGACAGTGGTTGTGGTGGTGGAGGTGGTGATTAGAGGGTTAGAAAAGAAATTTAACTAGCAAGCAGTGTGCCAATATGAATATCTCAAAGTGACAACTTAACAGACAGTGAAGTTCAGCTGTATCACACTTTAATATTCCCGCACAGATGAAGTCGAGTGGTGGATCTTTGGATGCAGACATTTCTTTCATAAGGCTGCACTCATTCTCATATAGATGCATATTAAAAGACGCTGTGGCCTTTAGAGGCTCAGATACCCACAGACTTTCTCTACCCATGTGTTCTATAAATAAGTCTGTCTGGTAACTGATGTACAGTGCACACAAAACCTTTAGGGCCACATGCTGCTAAGTCACGATGTATCTAACACAGAGAAAACTTTAAATGTTGAAAAGTTAGTTAAGCTAATAAAAAGCTCCAAATACATCCACCCCACTGTCAACAGTTTGCTAAAACCATGTGCCTCAGAGTTGACAAGGAAGGATCTGAAATGATAGAGCCAAGTAACAGTCCATGGTAAACAGGAAACAGAGTAATTGCTTGTGAGTTGTTTCACCAACACAGCCACCCTTAACTCCGTAACAGCATCTCACTTTGTCCTTTATCGTTCCGAACAAGAGTCGTAACTCAGTTCACTCATGTCATGTTTGGGCATTTGCATTAAGAATTACACATACAACATGCAGGAATGTCAAATATAAAGTGTATATGATATATACATACAGCTAACCCTATGCAGTTCATGCAGCCATGCATTTTCACTATGAACACATAACACACAATCTGATAACATGGGTTGACAAAGACATACTTTTGCTGAATAAATCACACACCTTCAATAGGCACCAATGTTTGAACTCTCTGGACTTGTGACCAAATTCATTTTCCAAGTAATTCTCCCCTACAGAGGCTTCAAAGGGGTTCCTCAGACGGACGTTGGTGCCACAGTGGGTTTGGTCTACCAACAAAACACATCAACCTGATTTTTCCCCTGCACTGAAAATAGCTTTCTGTGCCCAGACCAATTACACTGATAGAAGGAGTTTTACTGCAACCCCCCAACCCCCCTCTAATCCAACCTCAGCCAACTCAGGATGTGGATGACGTAAAAACCACATCAGTCTGAGGCGAGGACACATAGTTGGCCATTATTGATTTAGATTCTGAATGCCCTTTCCAGCTTTAATGGATTTTATTGCGGAAAATGAACTTTCAGCACGGAGTGAACAAAAATATGGACATCATCACTGACATCACCCACAGACAGGGCCAGATTAACTTGCTAGAGGACCTAGTGGTAAAAAAAAAAATTGCTGTTGGGCTGTAATGAGCTTCACTCACCCACACGTTTCCCCAGAACGTTCTGAGTCCCAGAATCCAGGGTTTGCTGTTTCTCATATTCATGTTTTTCACAAACATAAATATCTAATTTAGTGCATTATGCATATCACATATTATATATTTGAAGAAATGGATTAGTGTAATTGCCACACACACAACCTGGGTCCCTGATCCCTACTGATTCTACAGTATAAAACATCCGGTCTTTTCCTAGAAGAAACAGAACAGATTTTAATCACACATTTTCTAAACCAATGATCCCCAACCACAGACACTACTGAAACTTAAAAAAAATACTTGAATTACACATATTTAGAAATCATCTTTTATATTTCAGGATTGTCAGATTCACAAAAGTTCATGGACATGTTGTTAGTTTGGACACAATGTATTTTTGACCCGTAAGGCATGACAATAAATGAAGACTGAATACTCTTTTGACCACAATAGCAGAACTCTAAAACCACAATGATGAAAAAAAATTAACATGAACTTTCATTGTTACAATATGTGGCTGCAGAACATTTACAAGATTTTTGTGGATCTTGTCTCCTTATTCAAAAGCTGCCAGTCACAAATTGCAAAAATTGCATTGTACTTCAACTAGAGGTTTATTCTCATAAGATACTAATTCTACAAGTTGTTGCAGCACCAATACACAGCTGATTTAGATATTTATATCAACAATGGATCATGTGAATATGCAGCCAGTCATTTAAAATGTTGTCATTGTGACAAACACACCAACTGTACAGTCTAGATCTACAAAACATTTTTGAGCATTTTAGCTGAATATAAACCTTATAATCAGCAATAGACAGCTTTTTTCAGAAAAAAAAATTTGTATGCTCTCCTCACTACCTGTTTCCTGTCTGTATTAAGAGCCAGTCAGATCAGATTATATCAGTCTTCTAATCTATCAGTTTATCAGTCTTAATTCTGTGTAATTATTCTAATTATTTGTACATGCAAGGGAAAATAAGCAATAACTATTTATAATAATCCAGTAAATCGAAGCAAAGTTACATTTAAGAACATGTATTTGTGGCCATCTTATTTTGGACCTAACTCCAATGTAAACTAACATCGATTTTTCTGTGCGTCGACCAAACCAAACCACTGTGATAGCAAATTTGTAATCCAGCATTTTTTTACTTTTTAGGGCCAAAATATTGTTACACCAGCTGCCATTGTAGTATCTGCCATTTTCCCGGTAACCAAACTGTTTTGGCCCTGTAATGACCTATATCTGGCAGCCAAAAAGAAATAATTTTGCTTAAGTGCAGTTTGAATGACACTTTTAAAACGCTGGCTACCTGGTTTCATGGTCCATAGTTGGCCAAAATGCAGCTAAATGTTCCAATGCTCAGCCCAAACTGGCCCAAATCCACATACTCAAAACCTAACCAAGTCCAGCCACTGCTACTGGGCCAGTGCCGACTCACCTTTGGTAAGCCAATGCTACAATACGACTAAGTGCACCATTACTAGGCCCCAACTGACCCACAGTTTTGCTGGATACGCAGTCCGTTCCCCTTTAACAGTTCTGTGGGTCAAGTGGGGACAAGTGACTTACGTGGTTATTAAGGTTGGTGGACTTGTCTAATCTGAGTCTGACATTAAACTGTAGATTTAGAACAATATGTTGGTGTAAGCAGTACTATCACACACTGTTGCACAGTGTCTTGCAGTACTGGACAAAAGCAACGTAAAGCTTAATTGCAAGACTGATAAAGTACGAGCAAAAGTAAAAGAGGCCACACCCCGACACTGGCAGCTCTGTGACTACATTCAGACATCATACTGTATGTGTGTAAATGAATGTATGCACTGACACTGTTTATTTGTTAAATTGCACAAACTGTCTGACCTGCTCTCTTCCTGTGATATTGAGTCAGGCTGTGACTGTCAATGACAGCACTTTGTTATTTCACATTTCATTTATGCCCCTTTGTGAAGAGCCTTCACACACACACACACAGAAAACCTCCTTTGAAGCCTCCTGCCTGTTGTAATTATAGGAGGTCACAGTTTTGCATTGACTAGCAGCAAATAGCACAGCGCATTGCTTTGTATCATTATGCTAATCTACCTCCATGATTACTGTGGCTTGGTTTTGGTCCTCAATAGAACTGCGCAACCAAGGCTTCGGTATGTGTGTATGTGTGTGTGTGGCATTGTGACTAAGAGCCCAAGGTTTCCAAAGCCTGAATGGGATTCCCTAAAATTACTTAAAAGCTTGTACAGGTAAACTGGTTTCAAGGCAAATATTTCAATAAGGTGAGATCAGATGGACATGAATAGTAATGGCCTTAAAATGAACAATGAAATGTGGAAAGTGTTTTTTGGCTCAAATCTATGAATATGTAGCATCCTTTGAAAACTGGGGTGGGGTAAAGGATTATTCCAGTTTATTACACAAGTCCTAAGATAGCTTTGAACACTATTTCCATCAACACAGCACTCAATAAGTCAATGAATATATGGTACAACCTCTGACTTTTATAGGTACTCTGTCCTTTTAAAGAGGCCCCTTTCCTAATACCACGAAAATACCAGAGGCATTTCTAATATTCAAAAATGATGAGAAAGGGATATCAGTCTATGCCCACATGTGAGGCATATGGGCATAGTCTGATATCCCTTTCTCCTCATAAAAAACAAACAAAAAACTGAAATCTGAAGAAATTCTAAATGGTAAATGCCTGCTTGTATAGCAGTTTATCCAAAGTGGTTTACAATGTAGCTTCTCAAAATGGAAGCCTACTACAATGGCCAGGAATCAAACCTGGGTTAACTGCTTGAAAGGGAGCTATGCTCACCCCTATACCAACAACATGTACAATACTTTGCCATAGCACTAGATGATTTTATTGATAACCTAAATTACTGAGTCACCAACATGTTGTAAGGGTTCTACCACTACTTAAGAATAAAAAATAGACAATTAAAAATAATGAGTTGTTAACTATATAGACGGATTTTAATACGGTTGACTGGAAATAAAGAAAAACTTAAGTGTTAATAAGTTGTCTAAATTCTCAAGAAAACCATTGTATTCTTTTTGAGATCAAAAGGAAATTGATGAGTATATTAAATAAAAACAACATTGTTATTCATCATAAATTAACATTAAAAACAAATTTGGTGATTTTATTAAAGGAAAAAAACAAAAAGCTTAAAAATCTTAAAAACCAAAAAGGAGCCCTTGAATTATTTTGGTTGGTTGACTCGTTCATATTATAAATGTGATGACATACTAAATAAACTAAACTAAACCAGAAAAGATTTGGCAACACAGTAAAAAGGCTGCAACAACTGGACAAGTAACGTGAGGAGTGTGACAATTAGATGAACAAGATAATTTTTTATTGTCCAGGTGTCCTCTAGTCCAACCGCCAGAAACTTCAGAGTCATTTTTGACCGGGATTTGAAATTTACCTCACACATACAACAAATCTCTATAACAGCCTTCTTCCACCTACGTAACATAAATTAGGAGCATCTTGTCTCAAAGCGATGCTGAAAAACTGGTCCATGCATTTGTTACTTCTAGATTGGACTACTGTAATTCTCGACTTTCAGGCTGCCCCAGTAACTCTCTAAAACCCTTCAATTAATCTAAAATGCTGCAGCAAGATTGCTGACTGGGATTGGTAAGAGAGATCATATTTCACCTTCATTAGCTTCTCTCCATTGGCTTCCCATTAAATGTAGAATAGACTTAAAACCCTTCTTCTTACCTATAAACCTCTAAACGGTCAAGCTCCATCATATTTAAAAGATCTCCTAGTACCATATCATCCTAATAGACCACTTCGGTCTCAGAATGCAGGCCTACTTGTGGTTTCCAGAATGGGAGGCAGAGCCTTTAGCTATCAAGCTCCTCTCCTGTGGAATCAGCTCCAAGTCCAGATTCGGGAAGCAGACACCCACTCTACTTTTAAGACTAGACTCTTTGATAAAGCTTATATTTAGTTCTAGTCATGCTGCTATAGGCTGAGACTGCTGGGGGACCAACCCCTGATGCAATGAGACACTTTCTTCCTCTTTTCCCCTGGTTCTGCTGGAGGTTTCTTTCGTTAAAGGGAGTTTTCTCCTCTCTGTTGCCTATAGCTGCTTGTCTTGACATTATTATGTAAAGTGCCTTGAGATGACTTTGTTCTGAAATGGTGCTAAAAAAATAAAGTTGAATTGAATGACTCAATTATTGCGTGGCAAAGCTGATAATGAAGATCATGTGTTTTCTCCTTCAGGTACATTATCATTACATTATCTATATACATACAAGACTAATTCGCACTGAGATTGTTTTTTGTTTGTTCGTTTTTGACATTTGTTATCCAGCTGTCTCACAAAACTGACAGACTTTCATTCTTGTTTCATTTCACACTGAATCTGAGACATGGATCATCCCCGGACACCTTTGTTGTGCTTCACATCAAATCCAAAGACAAAGACAAGTGTCCTGTCACTTATATATTATAAACTTTCTGTTGGTCTACTCAATGATTGATCAGACTCCCAATGGCCCTGTGAGATTTTTGGTTTCCCATTTCCCTTTGTAGAATCCAGACATACACATTTTTTTTTATAATTTCTGGCTCTTTAGTTTAGTGAAGACAGTTTGTGTGACCACTGTCCTTTAAGTTTTTCAGGAGCTGCTGACAGCTGATCTAAAGATGAAAAAGGTACTAAATGGAAGTTGAAGTCTTTCAACGTGGATTCATAGTAAGGTTACAATCAGTAATTTTATTGGCCATTTGGTGGCAATGGAACAAGTAGAGATATTATCACCTCATGAACATATAGATGATAGATAGAACTTTATTATCATGTATATAACACAAGTGCCCATTAGAATGAAATTTGCATTTGTATTAGAAATAAAACTATGATGCTGTGGTGACTGTATTAGCAAACAAGTACTTTTATTTCTCTATACCGTGTCTTTTTAATCTGTGTTTATGGTGTCACATTACCTGACTCCTGGCTGCGGTAAGCATGTTGTGTCACTTCACACTGTTTCGGGTCTCTGCCGTTATTGTTCACTGGTTAATTTAGCTGTTGTTTTCTAAATTAGTGATTTCTCTGTTTATAAACTATCACTTGGGACATAAGATTTGTTTACACAAACACCTGCTCTCCTGAAGTAATTAAACAAACTAGCTAACGCTAACTAAACTTAATTGATCTAGCTTTGTTAGCCTAGCACCTAGCAATGGCTTCTCCGTCACCTTCTCTCTCTCCTCTGACTTGCTCACTGTGCCACATGTTTAGTTTTTCCTCGGCCTCCTTTAGTGATAACGGTACTTGTAATAAGTATAAGTTCACCATAAGTGAATTGGAAGCACGGCTACATTAACTGTACTCCTGTACAAGTTGATTACCTTACTGATAATTATGCAGCATCTTTAAGTTCCATACTTGATAGTGTTGCCCCTATAAAAAAGAAGGCAGTAATTCTGAACAGGCCATGTCCATGGTATAGCTCGCAAACACGCAATTTAAACCAGGCGTCACGAAAACTCGAAAGGAAATGACGTTCCACTCACTCACAAGAATCAGGCTTGGCCTGGAAAAAGAGTTTATTTATACAAATTAGCACTCTGTAAAGCCAGAACAGCATATTATTCATCACTAATAGAAGAAAACAAGAACAACCCCCGGTTTCTTTTCAGCACTGTAGCCAGGCTGACTAAGAGCCATAGTTCAGTTAAAACTAGTATTCCCTCAATGCTATGCAGAAATGACTTCAAGAGTTTCTTCACAAACAAAATCGTAGCTATTAGAAACAAAATTCACCAGACCCTCCCCAGAAATACAACAGTATTAGAATCATTAGTAAGTCCTCAGTCCCTTTTAGACTGCTTTGTGCCCATAGACCTTGCTGAGTTTACTTCAACTATTATGGCATCTAAACCAACAACATGTCTGCTAGACCCTATTCCACTTAGACTGCTCAAAGATGCTCTACCCTTATCAGACACGTTTGTATTAGATATCATTAATCTATCCTTACAAACAGGATATGTACCAAAGGCCTATAAGATAGTTGTAATCAAACCTCTACTTAAAAAACTTTGTCTGGATCCAGGTGTCTTAGCCAATTACAGACCAATATTCAATCTCCCCTTTATTTCTAAAATACTTGAAAAAGTAGTTGTAAAGCAATTATGTGACCACCTGCGCAGAAACGACTTGTTTGAAGAATTTCAGTCAGTTCATCATAGCACAGAAACCGAACTGATTAAAGTCACCAACGATCTTCTTCTGGCTTCAGATAATAGACTTGTCTCTATACTAGTTCTGCTAGATCTTAGTCCTGCATTTGACACCATTGATCATAGAATATTATTACAGAGACTAGAACATGTAATTGGAATTAAAGGAACTGCACTAAATTGGCTTAAATCGTATCTATCAGATAGATTCCAATTTATTCATGTTAATGATGAATCTTCCACATACACAAAAGTTAGTTATAGTGTTCCACAAGGCTCTGTGTTAGGACCAATACTCTTAACTCTATATGTGTCTCCCCTTGGCAACATTATTAGAAAACACACTAAATTTTCACTGCTACGCTGATGACATGCAGTTATATCTTTCTATGAAACCTGATGAAACAAATCAATTAATCAAACTAAAAGCATGTATAAAAGACATAAGGGACTGGATGATGTATAGTTTCTTTCTTCTAAACTCAGATAAAACTGAAGTTATTGTATTTGGGCCTAAAAGTCTAAGAAACATGTTTTCTCTAAAAAGCCTCCAATTAATCCAAAATGCTGCAGCAAGATTGCAGAGTGGGATTGGTAAGAGAGATCATATTTCACCTTCATTAGCTTCTCTCCATTGGCTTCCTATTAAATGTAGAATAGAATTTAAAACCCTTCTTCTTACCTATAAAGCTCTAAACGGTCAAGCTGTATCATACCTAAAAGATCTCCTTGTACCACATCATCCTACTAGACCACTTCGGTCCTAAAATGCAGGCCTACTTATGGTTCCCAGAATTTCCAAAAATAGAATGGGAGGCAGAGCCTTTAGCTATCAAGTTCCTCTCCTGTGGAACCAGCTCCCAGTCCAGATTCGGGAAGCAGACGCCCTCTCTACTTTTAAGACTAGGCTCAAAACCTTCCTCTTCGATTAAGCTTATAGTTGGTTATAGTCATGCTGCTATAGGCTTAGACTGCTGGGGGACTCTGCACTGCCACTTCCTCTTCTCTTCATTCTCTCCTCTCACCCCACATCTATAATGTCACCACTATATGATATTAACTCTGCATCTTCTTTGTCCCATAGTCGTCTTTCTCCCTCTCTGTCCCCGTCTCTCTGTCCCTGTCTTCAGGTGTCCCCAGATTTGGTGCTGTGTGTCCTCCAGTGCACAGCTACTGGTCCCACTAACCTGCGCAATGTTTTGTTGTTGCTTTTGTTGCTCTGTTCTTTTCTCTCTCCACTTTCCATTCAGCCCAACTGGTCAATGCAGATGTCCACCCACCCTGAGCCTGGTTCTGCTGGAGGTTTCTTCCGGAAAAGGGAGTTTTTCCTCTCCACTGTTGCCAATGGTTGCTCAAGGGGGATTTGTTGGGTTTTCTTTAAATGTTTTTATAGTCTTGACTTTATTATGTAAAGTGCCTTGAGATGACCTTGTTGTAAATTGGCGCTATATAAATAAAGTTGAATTGAATTGAATTGAAAGATTATGGAGAATGGTCAGAGTGAAGCAATAATGTGAAGTTGTGTAACCAAAGCAATGAAATGGAAGACACTCAAATCCCTCGATGGGAATTTAATCACAGCATTCAAAATTCAACTTTCAGTTGGTATCAGACCAAAACAGACGTCAGTTATAATACGCAATAGTGGACCCAGCCAAAAACACAGACCCACATCCTTTAGGTTGATAGGTAAAAACAACTGGGTTGCCTTCATCAAAATATTGTAATTTAGGTAAAATACAGATAAAAATTTCATTGTCAATTTAAAGTTGGAAAAAAACTGCTGTCATCTGCTTTCAGGGAAATATCTTTGATGTCGACAGAGCCTCCTCCTTAAGGGGACGTTCTCTGTGTGTAAACCACATCATTAATAATAATGACTGCTTCTTTAATATTTACAATGGGCACCAGAGGTCGGCAGGTTATCAGACTTACAGTATGAATGACAATGCACCTACTGAGAGGCTAAAGGTCCCCTGCCGACCCATAATTAGAATTAAGTGATGTGACAACAGTCAAATTAGTGATAATTATAATATTTGCCCATGATAGCATAGTATTATGAAAGATGTACAACATGAGAAGGACCAGTGCAAATTCCCTAATAAAAGACAAAAAGTAAAAGGTTTTCTTCATAAAACTTTCTCAAAGACTTCAATAACAGTGAGAAGGATGCTTACTTCCTTACTGCGCTCTACTGCATTCAAACTGTACATGCCTCCACCCACTCATGTCCAGCCAACACCAAACGAATAGAGACATCATTAAAATTCAGATGACCCCCCTCCCCTATCGCCACCCCCGCCACTCCGCTGCTCCCTTTTGATGACAGCACTACTTATTTCCATGTGTGCTGACAACCCAGCCCCCCCCCTCCAAAAGGCGGGAGAACATCATGTATTGTGACGTGAAAAATGCTGGCTACCGACCAGGAATGCAAATACACAGAGCAGTGTAATAGATAGCATCACGCATCATTGCCTTGAAGAGAGAGCGGTGGAGTGAAGGAATAGAGAGAGAGAGAGAGAGACATATATGAGCTGAGCTGTAGCCTCGGCAGCATCATTTGAATTTGCATGTTATCACATGCAGGACGTCTCCATCAAAATGTCAGACTGTGCCCGCGGTCTCTCACCACTGATTTATAATAAAAGCAATAAGTTAAAGTTTGGCTTCTTCATGGGAAGGATATTCACACAATAGCAGCGTGCTATCTGCCTTTCCCTCTATTTAAATGTCAAAACTCAAGGCTGCCGGAAGAATTTCAGAGCTGAAGCCAACCTGACTTTGTACTATTATGTGTCAGCTGTGTTGAGGGTTGAGAAATCAGTCAGTACAACTTAGAGTAAAAGGTTCAGGGATCATTGTTGTTGTCTGACAGTATGGTGTTTGACTTGAAGACAAACTGAGCAGAACACATTGACTGAATAGAGACTCAAAGACATGCTGACTGACAGGAGCAATATACATTATTTGCACAGAAAAAAACATGGATCTGGCCTAACACACGGTTAAACCCTGCAGTGCAAGACTTTACAGCAGACATTCTGACATGACAGTAGTTAAAGTGCAGGTGTAAACAAATTATTACACTTCAGTTCCAGTTTACGCTTGTGAAGGAGCAAAAGTATTTTTGTAATTTCTTCTTAGTGCCACTGTATCTATAGGCAATGTTTCTTTGGTAGTAACTACTTACAGTATAGTGACATGTATAGATTATTCACAATTTGAACACAGTTTGACTAACATGAAATTCTTGTTTTCAGTATTCATCTTAATTTTTAAAACTAGAAAAGCAGGTAGTAACTAATTATTTATGAGTATTTCATAAATAGCTCTAAATCTATTTTTCAGGCTGCTGTAATAAAATGAACTACAACAGTACAAATCATAATAAGGATATGTGTGCAGGGGTATAAGTCGATTTGTGTACTTTGTGAGTTAATAAAAAATAAAATAAAATGATAAAAATTATGGTGCTTTGAAATTGATTTAATGTCTTTAATGTCACTAGACAAATAAATCTGGGCATTTTAATGTACAGTAGGGAGCAGCTATAAATACACGCCAAATGCACTCTATTAAAAACAACTTTCATTTTTGGTGATATTGCATAACACAAACAGGGAAGTGAGAAATCTGTTGTTTCACATGTACCAGTGATATTTAGCAGGTAAATACTTTAATCTGCTGTTAGCTTGGCATTGTCTGCCTAAATCCTGTTTAGACCTTCCTGCTACAAACCATCCACATTGATGTCCTCTTAAAGGGCGTAGGCCCCAAAATGAAGAGAATATAAAACATTAAATTATAAAGTTTTAATAAAGGTTTTATTATAAATATGGTAAAAACATTTAAGTGCAAAACAGCAGTAACACCATACAGAAATGAGTAAAGGAATTAAAGGATTTCAACTGACATTGAATGTCATCACCATGTCAAATTTATTACAGTCAAAAGGCATCATCGATTTCCACACGTCTCACTTAAATAAACATGCCAGTAGGCAGTAGGTGATCCGCCAAAGCATGACTATGGGCTGATAATACAGTAAATTGATTGCTATTCACTGACATGTTATCACCCAAATCAGGTGAGAGAAATTAATATCCAAGTTATGTTTTCCATTTTAGGCAGCACAGTAGTAAAGTGCTGCCACCTCATAGTCTACCTGCCAGCTGCAGTCTGTCTGTGTTAAGTCTGGCTATTCCTCCCTAACTTGCATGGGTTTTATCTGTGTACTCCAGTTTCCTCCCGCAGTCCAACGACATGCATGCTGGGTTAAATGTTGACTCTAAATTACCAGCAGGTGTGAATGGTTGTCTCTCTGTCTCTCTTTGTTGGCGCTTTAAAAGAGGTCCTGGTTGTTCCCTGCCTCTCACTTAATGGCAGCTGTGAGGTGAAACAGCCCTCGTGACTCTGAACAGGGTTAGCAGTTCAAGATTAATGGATGGATGGATGTTCTGCAATAGTGTGCATGTCAATTTACGTATTTCACATGTCAAAGAACATGAGTTGAATAAAGTTACAAGTACAATAGATGATTATGATTTCCATTTAATATTGTACTAAAAAAAGAAAAAATATTGTCTCATATAGGGCACCAAAATGTTTAGAAACGACCCTGCTCCTGATTAATGGTCTGCACTAGATTGATACATTAAGCATCTTACAGTTGCTTATGAACCCATTTTTACACTTTGACATTTGAACAGGGTAAGGTGGGATCGAAATGCTGACCTCAGGATTGTTGGACAACCTCTCTACCTCCTGAGCTGCCACTGTAAATTACACATCACTTAATCAATTTAACCATTAGTTGCTCTTTTTTACGCTTCACATGTCATAGGACATTAGCTGCTTTTCGCATCATGATCATCTGACAATTACTTGGACTTTCTGTGTCTGCTACAGCAGCTTTTCCCGAATTAAAAGGCCTGTTTAAAAATCTAATAATCTTCCAGGGTCCACCAAAAGAACTTTGAACAACACATCAAGACTAAGATTATGTATTTTCATACACATAACTAGAGCATGAATGTGCTGCATAAACAAATAGTCCATTTGTTCAAACATGAAAAATAATTCAGATAAATTCCATGGCTTTGTTTTATTATTTATTCTGGTTAGTAAAATTTAATAAAAATTTTTTTCATTGTCACAAACAAAACTGCAGAATTCAAAATAATTTGTTGTATTTTAATATTGCTACTGGCTGAGGCCTACCTGCAGTACCTTCGTGACCCACCGAGTGCAGCCCACACTTCGAGAAACACTGCACTACAGTAGACTAAAACATGGCCATACAAACTACACAGAGCCTTTCCGCTGAGAAATCCATAACTACTTTCATAAGCACACACCGGAGATAGTACAATTCTCTCTTTGTCTTTTTGTCACTTTATTTTAAGGACATGTACTAATATTCACATACACAAACTTATGAACTAATCATTACCTAATAATTTATTGATAGAACATCTCCCAGTCTATTCTCTCAGTTGTTTCTCTATAACTACTCATATTTTTGTGCTTCAGATTGTAAACTTACAAACTGAAGAGTGATTTCTCTTTTCTAATGTTCCAATTTAATATTAACACATGTGTAGTGCCCTTGATATTATATTCACTCAGCTGCATACCACCCCTCTTTTTATAAATATGTATTTTTCACCCAGTGCTGCCCAGACAATAAGCAGCAAACACTGGCTTCTTTATTTCCAGTTGATAAATGGGTGTGAATGTAATATCATGCTGCCTGTTGATTTTCATACATGTATAATGTGATGTGATGTGCAGGGCTGCTGAATGTGACTTATTGGAGGTAGAGGACGACTTGATACAGTGCAGTGTGCTGCTTGTGCAACTGGCCTTGAATGATGTAAGTGGACTCAGTGGCCTCTTCAGCCACAGCTTCTTTTAAGTCGCTGTGGACATTTTTACTATAGTTCAGACAATTATTGTGAAAGCTCATCCCCCCACCTCCTTCACCTCCTTCCTGTCCTCCCTTTAACAATATACTTACTCTTCCACATTCTCTTTATCTCTTTGAATCTCAGGTGATCTGCACTGGGTTAACATCCAATGATCTTCGCATCCTTTATATGTGTCTCTTCATAGAGATGCGAGAGAAATTCAAGTAAGAGATGTGAGCATGGAAGAATTGTATTCAACAGATCATGACAAAACAAAACATTCTCAGTCCAGCATCATTTACAGAGAAAAGATTTTGGTCCATATTGTCTCCATTGTGTGACCGAACTTGGCATCATTCAGTCTATCGAGCTCTTGTTACCAGAAATAGCCAACTGGTTGTCTTTGACTGCTTCATATAACAAACAGATCTTTATCTTTAACTAACTTCAACACCCAATAGCAACAGCATGCATGTGTTACCATAGTGAGTTTGTCTAATCACTAATTGCTATGAATATGCCAGTTCTGGTGGACTCAGAAGCTTTGCAAGGCATCAAAAGTACTTTTTTGTGTCCTTGAGCGTCTCAAAAGGATGCCACAGGTACACTTTGGCATCATGTCTCACATGACGTACAAAGCGGTGAGAATATATGGCTTAGGAAGCGTCAGTATCTGGGGCCATGGGATGAGAATGTGTTGTCTTTTTAGAACTGCATCACAGGACTGAGATCAAGGAAACCAGAGCAACTTCTGGGAGACAAGCCCGAAGGAGGTACATGGAGCCATCACCCTGTGGCCCCACCACCTTTAGATAAAGTGAAGGTAGAGCACACTGTGTTCACTATTGATATACATAGACACCCTATCATGATCTATATTGTCTATTTACCTGTACTTCTTTTGTTTGGATAAAAAGCTGTTTAAGTTGTTTATATTTAACAGAGGTGAGACGAGATGAAGAGGGAGAAAAGGGGCCTTACCTAGAGAAAATAAAAACTAATAATAAGAAATACATTAACAGATCTACTAACTCTGAAGAAGCCAAAGTGTAGCATAACATGAACTTATAGTCTCTTGTATTCAAGAAAAAGTTCCATATGAGGTGGCTCCTTCACTTCCTTTGTTTTCAGAATCATGATCTCCCTGTTCATCATCCTTCTTTTTGTTTCCAACTCACCATCTGAAATGATTGGGGCTGCTGAGTGACTGACATAGCATAACATGAACTTTCCTGCATAAGGTCTCTGACCAATAGGGAGGACTCGCTCTGTTTTGTTACCTGGCAGTTGGGAGAAATGTAAACTAGGCAGCAGGCAATGTTGGAAACTTCCGTTGTTATTTATGAATTTAAAGGCACTGGCTCTACAACCAAAGACCTTGAGGGGGGCTGGACTCTGGACAGGTTATTCTCTGGAGTTGCCCAGGGTGAGAGACTCAAGGTGGATGTGGGGATACTCACAACTCCTGACTGTTGTTTGCACCAACCAAACTACAGCTCTGGATGGGGTCCTTGAGGAGGCACCACCTGGGGACTTATGACTCTGTCCCTTGGGTGTTCTTGGCATGTCTATCTGGTAAGAGACCCTATGGTAGGACTAGCACATGCTGGTGAGATTATATATCTCACCAGGCCTGGAAATACTTCAGAAACCTGTCATCAGAGCTTAAAAACGCTGCTGGGGAGAGGGACATCTGGAACATCGCGAACCTACTGCCACCAGGACCTGCTTCTGAATAAGCAGAAGCAAAATGGATCATTGGATGGATACACAAAAATACAAATGTTTACATTGTTTATTTAATGATGTCACTTCACTACTGTTCCCTATTTCCCATTACATTTATTTCTCCTGATCTCTCTTTTGATATCATTTCCACTTTTCTCCTCTATCTTGTTCCTCCACCTATCCAGCAACTATTCCTTAAAGGGAGATCAGATTGACCAAGTGACCCTTTACCAGAGGCGTCTGACAGCTGATCTGGCTTGTCTTTTGGATGATTTCTAGCCCTGGCAGAGCTTTGCTGTACGACTACAGCAGATACTGTAGATAGATGGAACACAGACAGAAGAAATATTGAAACAGACAGGAACAGGAATAGGAGGAGGAGAAGAAGCATCAATTCATAATAAAGGCTGTGTAGTTGCCTCATAACTCTTCCAGGAAACTATGGTTGGTATTGTCATGGTCTGCTGGAAAACGAGCTGTGAGCTAATAACGACTATACGCTGTGTACCAACAGGGCAGGCAGAAGAAAAATAGGTGGTGGTGATTAACTAGTAACTTTAATGTTGACATGCTAGATGAGCAGTAACATGGAATGGATGAGACTAAATGTGTTATTGTTTGAAAACACATCAAAGATAACAGCTGATGACAATAAGTCTTTGGGATGGATTATAGTATTTTGGTGCAGAACAAAGAGGAAGGCACAGGGTGTTTATGTGTGCAGGTGTGGGTCCATTATTGGATCTGTTTTCCACTGCTATCAGATTTCTTTCATTTTAGATTTTGTAGTAAACAGTCCTATTTGATTATAGAATTTTCATAGTCAAAAGAAGGATGAGCTCTGAGGTCATCCAGCACTTTCAAAATATTGCTTCTCAAGCCTGTTTTCTTTCCGTTTCTGATCCCAGGCTCTTTTTAGCATAAATTCTGCTCCCATTCCACTGCAATATTGGTATTTGGTCACACTTTTTTGCCATCAAATGGTTTTAAGGTAAATTCTAAATGCAATTATATTGCACTTTTCTGCCCTAAACGCATTACAATTTCCACTTATTGACACATTAATGATGAGAGTGGAGCTGCTGCTGAGGACTTACTGCACACATGTGGACAGGAAGAGCCGGAGATTCAGACCCCTGATCCAAAACCTTCCCATGTGCGGTTTTTATTGTGGTATTAGAATTTAATTTGTCAGTTCTGAAGCAGGACTGCTGCTGCAACATTAAAACTTGCAGTTTTAGGAACGTGTGGATGTCTTGTCAAGTACACTGCATGAAGTGTTCATTTGCATTAAATGTATCTTGTATACGATTTTTTTAATACTTTCTACTTTTATCTTTGAGTAGTTCAAACTGCACAAATTTGTCTAGGAAATAGTTCTATACACATACAGCTTCCGAATTTTTTAAAAACTTCGAGACTAAAAACCAATAGTGTTAAAAATACTAAATGAGTGCCTGAGATATGATGCTGTACCGCTAGCAACATTAGCATTGTAGCTATATTGGCGCCATTTACTACACCGCTGTCTGGATGTTTGGATGAGTACATTTTACTGTGCTGGCTCCTTTTTTCTATGATAATGTGAATGCAGCAAACAAAAATACAGTAATATAAATAACATTTTATCCCGCCATAATCTACTTTTGAAAATCCAGTTTTATAAATCCTTTTATAAAACAGGATTCATGAAGAATGAAAGGAATACAGTTGCTAATAAAGATAAAGAAGAAGCAGTCACAGAATAAAAGTAAAATATAGACACTAGAGCAAGACATAAACAAAACACCAGATTAGAAAGATGTGGCAAAATATTGCAGGAAGGGAAAAAAAAAGGTTTTAAGATGTGTTTCAAACAGGAGATCCTCTCAGCCAACCAAATCTCCTCTGAGTAGCTGTCTCATAGCAGCTCTGTTTTTTTTTGTGTTTGTTGTCACTTTGGACTTTAGAACAGCCAGAAGAGCTGCATTAGTGGAACCTGGGGTCAACCCTATCTTGGCTTTGAAAGTAATAGGTTCTAGCTGTAGTACTCTTTTAAGCCCTCATTGTGAGGCCCCTGTTGGCTTTACGGATTACAGTTTGCCCTGTAGTCATCAGTGGTATTGAGGTAAGAACCCTGTCTTATGGCCACCAGAGGGAATGTTGAGGTTCAAGCAAAAGAAAACATTAAATTATGTGAGGAAAAATAATTAATCCACTTGGCGGAATAATTGTCTTCATCACAACAACCCTGCAACACATTGCATGCTCCGGGCACACCCTACACTTCCACTGGCCAATTATCCGAGAGCAATCAGGACGGAAACTCAAACTCTAACAACTTATTTCTAAACATACTGTCATGTCATCGTTGTGTTATAAATTAGGTGTTTTTGTCCTTATTTGGTTTTTCACTCCTTTTGACTCCTTATATGGGCATTCATTTTTCTGTTTCGTGTGTCCCTGCAGGATTCCTCTTCATCATAATCAGTACCTGTTATCTTCATCATCTGTGCCTTTCATCATCATCATCTTTGTCGCTCCTGCATTTTGTATTTAAGGCCTTGTATTTAGTTTTGGGGTTGCTAGTGTGTTTGGTTTTGTTCTGGTGCAACTCCCTGATCCTGCTTGGCTTTTCCTGATCTCAGCCCACAATCCTGTTTGTGAGTTTGTGGTTAGTTTTGGTAGTTCAGGTTTTCTTGTTATAGTCTTAATCTCGCTGCCTATGAGTTAGTACAGTTATGTTGATTACTTTTCCTATATCTTTTGAAGGAGTTTGTTATAGTCTGGTTCTCTTCTTTTTGTTACACTGTTTTATAATTTAAATATTGTAAAACTCTTTTTGAGAAGGAGTGCTTTTTTAGAATTTAGGTTTCTGTGTTGAGTTTTTTAGGATCAACAGTGCGTGTGATTTTTGATAACTGTACCTGTAGTTCTTGTGCTAATAAAACCTGTTGCATTCTCTGTGAGTCTCAGCTTCTGTTTTTGGGTCCTCTAGTTACAGAACCTTTACATGTTGAGCCTCTTTTTCTTTAGCTGTAATTTCTTCCATTCTCTGCCTTTTCTGCTCTTCCCTCCATCTCGTGCTCTCCCAGGGCCGCAGTAATGATAGTGAAGGGGACTTGGGGTGGTAAAGGATGTTTATGCAGCACAGTGAAATGTCCCCATGATTCTCCATCTGATGAGGGCTATACTTCCTAACAAGCACGGAGATGACAGCAGATGGGCTCAACCCCCAGCAGTAAAGACACACATTGTGGTCACTGGGAAATCACCAAATAGACAAGGTCTGGTAATGAAGAGAGATGGATGGCTGTTATTTTATTCCACCATTGATTGACAGCACAAACCTCCTTCCCTCTGTTTCTAAATTCCTTTCTGGCTTTTTCTACTTCTGTGTCTTGTCTTCATTTGTCTTTGTATTTTTATCTCGTTGGACTTAATTCAACAACGACAAAAGTTGCATTTGTCAAATATATCTGCAAAATCCTTCCCTTGCAGTAAATATCTACAGTATATGCCAGGTTTAAACAGCTAATCAAACTGTGGTGTTAAGGCAAAAATCCTAACACCAACCTGTTATATCTACCCAAGCAATAACCAGCATCAAACCTTCTGCCTTTCTGCACCTTGCAACCTTTTCCACGCTTAATCCCGCAAATCAATGTCAATTACATACTGATTATGTCTCATGCGCCTAACCATTTGTCTTGATTTGGAAGCCATGTAAGTGTAGAAATCAGCAATCCATGTACGTCCTGGTGGATAATGAGGTTGCGGGTGGGAGCGTTACAGTGCCACAGTACAGTATTGTAACTTTAAAGGTCATGTTTGACTGTTTCTGCATCATTAGATATGAAGAGTAGTCCTGATTTAATGGGAAACACAGAAAGGTCAAGCGTGACCTCTCTTCCTCTCTCTCTCCTTTTCAGGTCGAAGCTGTGCTTAGGTTCCCTGTCGCACTGTGAAGACAAAATGGCAGCAGCCAAGGGGCCAGAGCAATGTGCAGTGCAGCAGCACAGCGTGTATCTGTCTGAATGTTGTCCACATGACATCGTGCCTTTGAGCTGGCATTTCATGTCTGTTACAGGTTGGGAAGCACTCACTTATCATGGTTCAGTGAGTCCAACAGTACACCCAGTCCACTCGTCACTGCTTTGTCTGTATGATTTTTTCCTCCCATTTACTAACTAACAAATGTAATGTCAGGAAATACAGTCTGTAATCCACTATACATTAGCAATTCTGCTGTTTTTATGCCATCTTTGGTGTTTTGTGGTATAACCATGTGCAGTTACTAAAAATGCAACAAAATTAGCTGGGCTCAACCTTAGCAACAGGCAACAAAATTTGGACATTTGGAAAGAGCTTTGAGTAGAGCTGATGCTTTTTCGAGTTGAACAGAGCCTGTAGGTTGTTTGAACATGCGATCTAAAAACCTCTCAGGCACCTTCCTAGCTTTCTAGGAACGCCCTACAGGTAGGAGTCCCCAAGGTAGGCCCAAAACTCACTGGGAACATGTTGGTATATCCCAGAATACAACAATTACATCATTGAATCATCGTCCTTTCTGACTATACCCTCTCGTGACTTATAGAAGCATTTGGACCATTTCAATGGAATCACAATGGCAGCTGGCACCACAATTTTTCCTCCTCAATTGTCAAAAATGTTGACACTGTGCTAACAAAGCAGTTGTTTTTTTTAGCCCTAAATAGATATGATCAGGTTCAGGAAAATGTCCTGGATTGATGCTGTGAAACACTGTAAAACAGTGTTTTACACTTTTGTAAAGTCCAAGCTTTGTTTCCACAGCCAACAACTCAATCCACCTCCCTACAACATCTCTGTTGTCGTTTTCTGTTGCTGATACTCTAGCCAATAGAGCCAATCTTTACAGGAGGAGAGTCTCCTGGTTAAAAGGGACCTGCTGCCACTAAGACCTGACTTTAGAGAGAATAATTACAGAGCTTATAAGACCAAAATAAAGTACAAAAGACAAAAGACAATTTAAAAAGCACAACAAACATTCAAAATTCACACTATGGACATGTTAAAAAATTCTGCTTTAGTTCCTGTATCTATGCTAGACCTTTTATATTTAGCAGATGCTGTTAGCAGACATAAATGTTGGCAGATTTTATCAGCCATAATGAATTAACTTTGAAGGATCTGTCTAGTGTTATAAAGTGTCTAGTGTCTATAGTGTTATAAATCCAAGGGAAACACCCAAACCAGCCATGTTTGATTCTATCTTAATATTTTCCTCTTGTGACTTCAATCACCCAGTCAATTGTTCCATAAAATTGTACACCACTGAAATACTCTTTACAGACATATTTTTAGCAAATGAGAAGGTGAATAAAAGGCAGAAACAAAGCAAAATTATTATTTTTTTTATGCTGAAAGATATGAGTCTCCTCCTCTCCCCGATTATATCATTCATGATACAGATTCAAAGGGGAAATATGAGATAATGATCAGAAAAATCTTTCTAAGGAAGCAAGAAATTTGTTTATAATTCCTCTGTCAGTCACAACCCTTTGAATTTAATATTCCTGACAAAATTGTGATTCTAAAAACTATGTTTCTACTTAAGAGTGGATGTGTAATGTTTAATATGTCTAATTCACAGCAGCCAGCATATGGGATGTTGGAGCAGAGGAACAAAGTTGCCATATTCAGGCAAATGGAGAGAGCACTGTTGCTATCTCTATCCAAACCACCACAACTCAGGTTTGCTGTTACTGAGCAGTAAAAAGTTACTACAGGCGATTTAGTAAGAATTTCCTCAGCAGCAGCTGCTCAATAAAAATCTAAAGCTTCCAGTGGTCTAATGTCTGTCTGAATGCATCTAAGCAAACTAAACCCCAGTGACTGCAGCACCTTAATACAACAAGTATTTTAAGTTCGCTGGGGATGTGTTGGATTCCTCCAATAGTTGAGCGTCTGATTTGCTACTTCTTGAAAAAGCTTCATTATTATCCAAAGTGGTACTGAATTTTCAAAAGTTGTGTTGGAAAATCCCTCTTCTGCCAACCCTCTTGACACTGGCAGTTTTCATTTAATATTTGGGTTGCCAAAGTTGCACTCAGGGTACCATTTATTAATGTCATCTCCCCTACCATTTGCACTCATGCGGAAAGTTCATTTTGGAACTTCTCCAGAGACCCCAGTCTTTTCCCCTCACTTGCTGCCTTTACAGGTGATTAGAAAAAAAAATTTATGGACCATTATTGACGCCCACAATGACTCGATTTGCTCATAAGACATAGGTAAGGTGGACAAGAGGGCCGACACATCCAAACAACCATCTGCAATTGCTGGAACAGCAGGAAAGCAAAAATCCAGCGGGAGATCCTCAGGCTGCATTTGAGGCTCCCAGCAACTTTACCGATCAAGCAATGTGGTTCCAACAGATCTTCCATTGGGAATCATAACACAGACGTCACAGATTATGAATGTGTATTACAATATTGCTTTGAACTTTGAACTGCTTTGAATCTCCCAGAAAGGTTAAAATTCTACTTGTATTCTATTGCATTTGTGTATTATTATCATAGTGGGAGGAGACGTCATAACAGATTGTACAGGTATACCTAATGAAGTTGCCAGTTTAGTGTTTTGATTTAGTTATTATTTGATTGTGTATTAAAACTATATCTTTTTCTAGGGAACCTTGAGCACATACACTTGTTGCACATACACGTTACAGTCAAATTCTTTGATTGTAACACAAATTTGAAAACCATGTTAAACGAATTTCTGTAAAAGTTGTCATTATTATTAGGAGTAGCAATATTATAACCAAGGTTAAAGATGAAATATACATTTATCTGAAATCCTGCCACTACTGCCATAATGAATGGGGAGATATTCACATTTGAAAAAAGATGCATTGAATCTTATAGGGAATACTTTACTTAGTTAAGTTAGGTGATCCATGCATCTTTATATAAATTGTATGTTAACATAAACTCTATCCCCAACTATTCAGCTGTAAACTTCCTGATCCTAACTAACCAAATCCTCATGGACAAAGTGTAATGTGCAGCCACTAAACAGGAGTGATAAAGACAAACGAAGAATGGAGGGATAAAAATGGCAAAGAATTGTGCAAATGTTTACTTCAGTATGAAAAGGACTCATAATTAGAATGACATTTAGCATAGCCAACAGTTTCTGGTAGGGTAGCCCAGCCATTGTTTGGCAGCACATCATTAAATATCAACATGGCATCAATCTATGGGCTGCGGCCGTGAACTCCAGGCCAAACAAACACTCATCAGCACCAACGTCAATGGCAGTATAGCCAAAGGTGGGTGGAGTATCACAGGCTTTCCTCAGCTCCTAAATGAGGTGAAGCTGGTGCTTTCTGCTAATATGCAACTGACCCCTGACAAGCGCTATCTCCTGGCTCGCGCTATGCAGAGAAATCCAGGAGGTCACATTAGTGGGCTAGTTATAACAGAGAGTCAAATGTCTGTCAGCGCATTCCGGGCTAAAAGGCTGTGGGCACACAATGAGCTGCCATCTATCTGAGGTTTAATAAGTGACAACACTGGATCACTCATAATGTATGGGTAGCCATTAGCCAAGAGAGGGACAGGGCCTATATATGACATGATCCCTCACTATGTGTTTTCACTTCTCTGCCTCTTTCTCCCCACACTTGAATTAATGACATAGTCACCCAAGAGAGGAAGGAAACTAGTGCTCTCTTCATGTTATTTAAATGAGTCTTCGCCCGTTTTCCACTGAGGGGGGTGGGGTCAAGCGCAACGGAGCAATAAGGGCAACGCAAGCAAGAACGTACATAAGGAGCCAAGCAACCGCTGTGCATGTTTTCGCATTAATGCAGACGAGCATATTGATCCTGGATGCTGACTCTGGAATTAAGCCAGTAAGTTGGAGCAAAGCTCATTAGACCCAGTGCGAGCCCCCCGGTTCCAGAAACATACTGAGATAAAAATACAAAATAAAAAGGCACATAAACTGTAATGCCAACAAACCTCAGGTCACATACGTGTATTGTATATCTCAAAGCAATGGAAATGCTCACATAAAATGCAGAATTAAATATGTATCTAAACCTGGCCTGACAGACTCCAGTCGGTCAAATGTTTTTTTAAATAATTTGAATTAGGTGGATGGGTTTGTGAAGTGCCCCACATGTGATGATGCTGTGAGGGACTGTCCCCACACTTCACTTGTACAAGTCCTTCTTTTTTCTTGCTGCCAAGTAATAATGTGTCTGCTTTATCAAACATATTCTCACTGTAGCTCTCACATGAGTGGACCGGGAGTTTAATAGTATGGGAAATTAACCTTTAGGTAACATTTAGACCTGCCTGACACTTTCCCACCACAGCAATATAAATCATAGCAGTTTCACTGTTACAGGCCCTTCTGTGCATTTCACTCAGACTAAACAAATGTGTGTTTGATATAAATTTTAATTTACCTTTATGATTTAAGAACTTCTTCATATACTACTACTTAGACTGTGCACATTGACTGTGTGTGAGTTTCTAGGAAATAAAAAGGCTAAGTGATAACTAGAAAAAGATGGGACCATTTTGTCTCCAGGTTGTGTTATTGTGTAAGATGTATGATACCTGGTCAGATCGCACTTATAGAATCTCTAATATCTCTTTGAGTGCATTATCAAATCTGAAAACAGAAGACAGGATTGAAGGAACCTAGAGCAAGGTAAGTGTGAGTATGATCAGATAGTCACCTGAATTGAACTTTGCGGGAAAAAATTGCCAAGTTATTAGATTTTCTGCCTTAAATGTTTTTTTTTCTAACATCTAACAGAAAAGTCTGATGTTGGAGTCACTATTTGCAGAAGTATAGAACAGTCTTGGCGTTGGTATAGTAGGTTCCAAGGTTTTCAGTCTCATTATTGGCGAGATTTGTGCACAGCCAGCCTCACTGCCTTGTTTGAAAAGAGCACATCAATGAATGTTGTTGTCATGGTTTCCTTTGTTCCAGCCTGCATGAAGGAGTCACTTTGGATCGCTGTAAACTTGAGGTTGGAAAGAAGGAGTGTCTGTATATGACGGCCGGTGAAGCTGCACAGCAGGATGCAGCGGTGCTGTATGTGAGAGGTGACGCGAGGATAGAGGATCTGTGGCAGACCCGATGAAAGCTTTACTAACCTTTATACGGACGGAGAGAAAAGGACAAAGGGAAAGGAAAATGCTGTCTGTTTGAAGTTATGTCCGGCTGTTACTGTATTTAATTTTGTGGACCATCCCTGCTTTTTTGCACTGTTGCTATAGTAACACATTTCTTTAATTGTGCAAAGTATCTCAATTTAACTAACCCCCTTGGCTTCTAAGTCAGTGAACAAATGAACAGGGTGAGTGCTTACCAAACTCAATCATTTCATGATTTTTGTATAAAACCAATTATTTCATTTAAGCTTCGAAAAGAAAAGGGCAAACAACAAGGACGAGAGGCTGGGTTCACAGAGAGGAAACTCTTTTTCAGTCCCACTTCTCTGGCTGCTCACAGTCTGCCTCTCAGTCAGTCACGTTGGATCATTCCTTTTATTCTGTCTACTGTAGATTATGTAGTGTCAGCAGCTTTACAGTAATTAAATGGTCGGACGCTTCTATCATTATATCTTTTTTCTATACAGAATACAGTGCAGATGTAAGATTGGGTCAAGCTTCAGCACTGAGAGCCACTCCGAGGTCTAAACATCACATATTAATTATGGGATTCCATGGGAATGCTCAACCATCTTGTGTTGTGCATGTTGTTTTGATCAATTTTGGGGCGTTTTCACACCTGCCTTGTTTCGTCTGGTTTTATCAAAGTTTCTTCTTGCTGTGGTTAGTTTGTTCATGTCCGGACACAACAATTGCACTCAGGTTTGGATCAAAATGACTGCACTAAAATTCTTTACGCAATGTAATCTCAAATGAACTTGGTGGAGCCGACCAAAATCAGCAGATTTTTGAGAAACAGCTAGTTGACAGCATCTCGTTTTAATAAATGTCAAGAAGGGTTGTGCTTTGTAGTGTGTGTGAGTTATACTGAATGTACTAGCCAGAGTATTACCACAATTAAGAGCAAATGACAATTCTACAGTTGTTTTACTCACACAATAAATCCCTGATACAGAACAGGATCTTCTTCCTGTGTTTAATTTTTGATCATGCCAAAAATGTATTTAACCAACAAGTTGACAAGATAATTGTTGAGTAGATTGTAGTGATGCATTTTAGTTCTCTTTGATTTTTCAGCGTAAAGAGAAAGTGAGCCAAGAGATAAATAGAGCAAGTATGAATGTTCAGATGTGGGTATATGAAGGCAATATAACACTTGCTGGAACTATTTCCTGATTTGCTAAACTTGTGTAATTTCCAAATGTATGTAGTAAGCGTGGACAGTCAGAAAGGCCGGAAAAAGTAAGGAAATGTAACAACAACATGAACAAGTCTGAAAACCAGATGCAAAAATGTACATTTCATTTGAAAGAGAATTGTACCAATCTGCACACGAACTGGTAGGCTGTGAATACACTACCGTACCTTGAAGTCCATCTCCTCTGATGTCTTAATATATCCGCTGTGTGAGCAGTCGATCTTACATTCTGGACAGTGGCATTTGAAATAATCTCATCTCAAAGAAGTCAAACTGACTTTAGTGCTTCCTCCCATGAAAGATTCATTGGCTGGAAGTTTTTGGCCTGTCATCTTTAAAATTCAGCCTGGACGTCTGTCACTGGGGGAGTGAAAAAAACAACAAGACCCAATGACAAGTGTGGAGAATGATGGAAACTTTCTTCGCTGATGGGTAGCAGGCTTGTTGGCAGGACGCTGGCAGTGACAGCAGGGACTGGAGCACTATTTGCTGAAACCATCTGAACCCGTGAGCCATTTATCAGGTGGATTGTAATGAACAAAAGCACTATGTCCGACTTTTTTTTTTTTTTTTGTCGTCGTCGTTCGATACCATATCTGTCCTCTTTCGCTATCTAGTTAGTGCTGCTCTGAGGGATCGCCCTGTCTGACATTTGGGACTTGTCAGACACTGTGATGGATGATTGAGGGGGTTGTGGTAACACCTCAACCTAAATGTTCTCTCTGTTAAGGGATTCTGAGCTTTCTCTCCCAACCAGGGTCTTTTATAAGTGACCGTTGGCTCCGGGTTTTCACCAGCAATCTGCCAGTTTCCCAACAGTCCTGCAGAGCTTTGTTGCAGCTCAGATTCTATCCAAGCCTCTTTTTGTTGATAACTCAAACTTGTCTCTGAATATGAGAAAATGAAAAACTGCAGCTACACTGTGGAAAAAAAGACCTGTATGATTGTTTGCTGTGACTAAATGGTTGGCGTTGTTGTCAAACTGTAAATTAGAGTGAGACCAACAAGACAGATACCAGATGTCTGCCCCACAATGGACAAGACTGTAGGGTAGATATGGGTATTTTTTAATGAGTCTTGTTAATGTTGAAAGATGTTAACCATTTCAAAATGCAACCACATTGATCTTTGTTTCTGATGTTATGCATGACAGCACAGAAAAGTGCCACCGAGCAGGCATGTAAAATGTCCCAACTGAGTGAAAATAAACTGAAGAACATGTGTGTGGTTCATTGAATAAGCTCTGCCACACGTAAGCAGGACACAGTCATTGTCGTTTTGGTCTGAATTTGACATGGGTTTGCAAAAAATGACAAAGGAGAATCAGCAGACTTAAGCTTTGACTAATAATTCACACAAACATAGGTTATGAAAACAGCAGAACCACTAAATACTGTATCTATGATAATGTCTGCAGTAATTCATTCACTCTTTAATGTAGTAATTTACACTGAGTCAGTCATAAATGTATTCTCTCTCGCTCTGTCTCTCTCTCTCACACACACACAGACACAGACACACACAGTCTCCCATGTTGGCTGGTGTAATAGCAGCTGTCCATGCTTTACCATGCATGGATGATAGGCTCAGTTCTCCTTTTTACATTCACAAAGAAGCCAGTTCCCTGGCCTCTATATCTGTGCCACACACACACACAAACACACACACACACCGAGCTCCCCACTTCCCTAGCTTTTCTAGCTTTCCCTCTCTGATTGCAATTAGTGAATTATGCACTTGGACTTTGGCCAGCTATGCAGGATTAAAGTATTCATAAATGTTAATAGGCACTGCCTCTCTCTCTCTCTCTGACTCTAGCTCTCTCTCTCATGTCTCTTTCTGACTTCCCCCTCTCTATCTTTTCCCTCCTATGCCCCTCCCGGGTCCTAGCTCATATTGCCCATGCTGGAGAGATAATATTGACCTTTTCATTGGGGCATGTTATTAGGAGCTGCTCTCTATTAAAACAAATGATGACATTGTCTGTAAAGCACAATACAATAAGTCATTTCAAAGAAATTACTTTAGCTTCCGCCCGGCAAGAACAAGAGTAAACTCAATACAGCTCTGGAAAGTCAAACTAAAATGAACAATGATGAATGAAGTAAACAGAAGCTGGAAGGAAAAAAAATTACAATCCTACGTTTAGCACCATAAGGGCTGAGATGGAGCCCTGTTTACTATAGCAGTGTGTATTTGCATAGAGCAGCTAGCAGTACCCAATCCCAGCCATTCATTACTGTTTGGAAAATCCTTTTATCTCTAATTTTGTCTTAAAGGTGCTGTGCACAGCAGTTTTTTTAATAGCACTATGTCTTTGTCAAATTAATTGTTGTATCTTGGTTAAGAGTAATTACTGTAAACAAATTGCGCTCGCTTCTTAGCAGTCGAGTGATATTGTTGGTGTTGTTTTGTCGGCAAATGAAGACCACGTTTCACATAATCTCAGTCACTCTCAGCACCCCTCTGAGCCGGTCTTCACATGTAAATGCATCCAAAACTCTGATTAAAGTGTTAGTAACGTACATACATTTGATGACAGGTTGAGCAAAAAGAAACAATGTGCAGAATTAAAAAGATGATATCTGGTTCTGCATATATTTTTTTACTGAACGTTGTGAGTCCAAGAACCTGGAATTAAGTTTTAATCGACTTTAACACTTCTGGCCCTTTCGTTCTTAAGCCTGTAAGTTTTCTTAATGGCTTTTTGGTTAGATGATAAATCAAGAGATTTTCACAACATACCCACAACATTATTTTACATGTCTTTAAAAAGGTGGTAGTAAAAAGTGGCTAAAGGAAGCTGCAGAGAATTGCATGAACAATAAATGTCATCATGCTGAAAATGAAGACACATTCACTCACTAATCGGCTTTTTCACTTTGGTTCATTTTACACTTGTAACCAACCAGCTTTATCGGGTCACTATAAGGAGAAAGGCTTATGTAGATGAAGTCTGCTAAATCAAGTTACAAATTAGACTTTTAGTGGTGGTGACACTGAATTCATACATCTGTAGTTTAGTTCTTTTATAGCAGTAGCTTTTTACGTCTGGCAATTGTACTTAGCTCCAAAAATCAATTGAAGACTGTCTTACTGAAGAGCATAAACTTGGCTTTCACAGAGCAATCATCCCTACAGCACCCTGCATGAGTCCAACAAGGCAATGCAGTTCATAGAAAAATAAATCTTTTTCTATATTGTTCCTCCAAAATGTGCGTTGCTTATTTTAACACAAGCATGGGATTTTGATCTCTTATGCTTCTTAAACATAGCTCCTGAGAAATTATGTGTTCTTGTCTCACTCTGATCCTATTTTGGGATCAGGGGAGTGAGTTTTTCATTACACCATTTGTCTGAAAGGTGTGATAAATATACCACAGAGATCCCAAAAAAAGCTCTTTTGAAACACAGGTGTTCAAAAACAACAAAATCTAGCCTCAACATTTACTCTAACTGTTAAAAGTTATGTCATTTCACACCTTATTCTGTTAAATGTTTTTGATCACAGACCAACATGTAGACTTACATACTCATCTCTACATGGAAGAGGCATATTTTATCCTTTTCCATGGCCCTTGTTTTTCTATTTTTCAAGTTGTTTATATCTCTGTACATAATTCCAAACAATGACTACATTATCAGCCAACAATGGTTGGCTGAAGATCAGATGGTGAATGAGTTGATACCTGTTGACAGTTTGATCCCTGGTTCTTCCTATCCACATGCTGAATGTGCTTGACAAAGGCACTGAACCTCCAGTTGCTCCCAGTGGACAGGTTAGCATGTGTTAAGTGTTTTGTCCATTTAAAGCACTTACAAACATTTAAGAGTGTATTTATCTTTTCCTTCTTTTTCCTTTTTTTTTTTATCTCGTTACAATAATTCGGGAGAATCCTCTGAGCACTTAGATAACTCTCATTTCTTTTGATTCTCTTGCTCCAAGAGCAATTTCTCTAAAATTGATCAAATTCTCCTAAGAAGAAATAGTTCAGATGTCAGTGCCTTCAAAATAAAAATGGGATTTGCTTCTCAGGAGAAAAAGCCAAGAACTCTGAAAAAAAAAACATTTAAACTATTGCATCCATTTTGTCATAATTAAAAGTAAAATTTTGTCCTTTTAAACCTTAAAAACCACAATATTTGCCATCACAAGTTCTGTTCAACTGTTTTCCAGCGACGACTCATATTTAAGCCCTTTAAAATTTAACCGTTCAGTTACAACTTGGCAACTCCAACTGCTTAGCAAGATCGTGTGAAACAATGTGAAACTCCAGAACATCTACAAAATGCACTTTGACCAAGATTATTTTGTCAACAACCTATTTTTTGGTTTAATTTGGAGCACTTGTTGTTCCTTCTCCAACCCTGAAAAGGATAAAAAAAATTGGGAGGCATTTTTCTAGGCACTTTCTTGCGCCTTCCTCTCTCTGCCTTCCCAAAAACTGTGAAAACCCTGTCTTTGTTTGCAAAACAACACCCTTTTCTTGTTTTGTGCCAAAGAAGCTGTTAATCTAGTAACAGGGAACATTTCATCACCACACCAATAGGCTACACAGCACATGCATGCACAATTGTTCTATTTTAGTAGGAACTATGCAGCCGTGATAGACATCTTCTGGATGTTCAAATGCAACATGTAGCAAGTCCCCCTGCTTCAAACTCTAAAACGTCCCTGCATGCTTTGGTGTGAATATGAAAATCAATCACCTTCTTTCCCTCAATGTTCTGTTGGACATGCAACAGACTGACTGAGGCCCTGTTGGTCATTATACATGTTGAAAGGCTGGACAGCTTCACGGCTCAGTCCATCCGAATGCTTGTCAATCAATCCTAAGCCCAACATCCAGTAAAAGAGGGCTGCATGGCCAGAATGAGATTGACGGACGGAAAGGCAAAAGACAAGATTAAAGCAGAAATCCTTGTGTAGTTGTCCATCCTGCCACTTCCCAGGACACTCACACATTCAAAGAACAAATCCTCCCTCGAGGAACAGCTTATAGTTTGGACTAGCAGGTCCTCTGAATTGTTTTTTTGTTTTTTGAAGCAATGCCCTCCAGCCCTCTGAATTCAAGTATTGACTTTAGTTGCATTGACAGAATGAAAGGACACAGGTGGTGAGTGCAAGACGTAACGGTGCATTTGGGTGGTCAGAAAGTCACAAAGTTCACCGTCAATGTATCACTAAGAAGTTCCATGATTGATGTGTTAACAAGTTTTGACATTTCACTTTAACACATGTTGGAAAAACTGGGCAAAAAGGTTGCAGATTCAAAGTCCCTTTATGTACTTTAGTGACACCTGGTGGTGGTGATCACATAGACATGCTAAATTTGACTGCGACTACGGAAAAAAGAAACTAAAATGTCATCGTCAGCGGTTAGGGTAACTCAAGTCGGTACATAAATGAGTGATCGAGATGTTGAGGAATCAAAAGAAACCTGTGGTCCAGTTTGAATCTACTCAGAGCCTTACTGATTCACTGAGGAGATATCAAAGGTCACTGACCAGGAGTCCTGACACAGAGGAAGAAATTTACGTGTGGCGCCAGACAGAAGAAAACAGCTCTTGTGTGTTAACGTGTGTATGTGTGTGTTTAGAACCTGCCCGTGATAGTGCCATATAATGCCTGATGAATGCCCGTCTTTATTAGAAACCATTAATAAGGTGGCATGCCTCTCACCATCCCATCCCCTCAAAAACAATGTGTGTCAGCATGAACAATTACCGCGCTGATAAAATGCACATGGCCTCGTCTCCTTCATCACCAGGGCCCTGATAGATTACATGGGACATTTATTTAGCTGGAGAGGAGCCCAGATAAATCTTTTAATATATCTGTTGCCCTGTGATCTTCACAGAGAGATTCTCACCGGGAGAAGAGAGATGACTTTCAGGAGTTTTTGTTTATTTCTTACTGCGTGTAATGTATTTATGAATAAGATCTTCCTGTCTCTATGGTCTTGTTATTTCCATCTTTCTATTTTGATGTTCAATAATATATTTTATATATATATGTGGAAATCTGGTTGGCAGCCGTTAGATGCCGGCTCTAGAGCCATGGTTCCTAACATTGGTGCAAAAATCAAATTTATAAGACATATTGTAGAATAGCTGTGTTGTTGCATGTCTATCTGCTGATGAGATAATAACTGCAATTTCACTTTATTGGAAAAGAAAATCTAGGACAGTGCTACATCATGTGTACAGGTGTTAATTAATACTTATCACGCTGATGATGAATTATTGTTATTTCTTTAATATTTGTGTGGGCAGGTTCTATTTGGGTAAGTTATTGTTTCTTTAAAAACTACAGTGTGCAACTTAAGCTGATGCAAAGTCTAGAGATCAAAACTCTAGATAAACTCCCTTCACCCTCCATACGGCCTTGTTCACAGCCTTGTCACCTCACAAAATAACTACGGCAGTTCTTCCCAATAAATCCCTCCTCCTTATTTAGTCACATTGCCTACAACAACTCCACTGGCTCCCAGTTAAATACAGAATAGGATTCAAAATGCTCCGTTACACCTTTAAGGCCATTCACAACCTCGCCCCCTCATATCTGTCTGATCTCCTCCACATTGCCACCTCCTCTCGCTCTTTCAGATCTTCCTCTTCCATCCACCTCACTGTGCCCCCTGCTCGCCTCAGCACCACGGGAAGCTGTCAGCCACTCTGCTCCCACAGTCTGGAACTCACTTCCACCGGACATTCGAAACATCGGCTCTCTTCCTGTCTTTAAATCCAGACTCAAAACCTACCTGTTACCTACCGCCCGCTCACTGTAACCCTTAATTGCATCTGTCCTGTCCTCTTGTCCTGTTATCTTCTGTTGGATTTGTTTGTTGATTGTTTGTGTGTTGACTTGAATGTTTTGAAAGGTGCTCCAAGCATTCAAAAGGCAAAATGTACCAAACAAGCGGACATATTTGTTCTTCTCTGATTGATCTGAAGGGTGAGCCTCTCTCAAAAGTAAAAGCAGTAAATATCTCTGTACCACTGCCAATGGTGTTCAAAAATAGATAAGATTAGCATTAGGTTAATGTTCATTACATTTTCATGATATGTGCATTTAGCATGCAGTTATAATTGGCTCGTGCTTTTAGAAAGGTTGTGTAGTTAAAAGTATGAATGGGTGATACAAACATTTTTCCTTTGAATACAATGTTATTAGTATGTGTTACTTTTTAATCAATACCGATACATTTAGTCCTTTAACAAAAAATGATAGGACTGCACCGTGTCATTAAAAACTTTAATGCAAGGGCAATATAAAATATGAATAAAACTGATGAACATAAATACTTGCTTCTAAAATTATAATAAAATAGACCAAACAGTGAATTACATAAAAATAACATGAAAACAAATGTCTTTTATTATATTAACATAATTACACCAAATTTTAATACAAAATGTATAAGCTTTCCTAAATTGAAAGATCAACATAGTGCTCAAGAACCCGCATTTAACCAGTAAAACATCATAACACTACATCTTCATCACCAACACTAGCATCCTCCTCCTCAACATTAGCAGAAATATCATCATCAAGATAAACAAAATGCAAAAATTATAATTTCACTTGTTTTTATTACACTGAAAGAGAATTTGTACGTACTGCTGCCATGTGGTGCAACTTCATTGCAGGCGGAGCACATGGTATTACCTATGGCCATGGGTTAAAAAGAGTATCACACTACACTTCTCTCTCTCTCGCCATCCGTGCTGCTGCTGAGATGTTCTCTGAGCAGCAGAGGAGGATTGAGCCAGTGCTCGACTGAGGCTGCGCAGTGAGCCTTCGGTTCTGACATCTCATAGGTTGCCATAATCATGTGACACATCTTAAATATGGTTTTCACACATAAATTTAATGATTAAAACTCTCACAGGTGAAAACAAATTGCCCGTTTTGTAAAAGCAATATTTAAAAAAGTATCAACTCAAAAATATGGACCAGTGGCTATCTAAGAATCGATTCCAGAGAACTGATGCGCCCACCCCTAGTTGAAAGTAGCTTGGCAAATTGAAAACCTCAAACTCTTCTTCTTCTTTTTTGAAAGTCAAACAAGTGCTCCTGATGACATTACATTTTAACTGGGATAACTTTTAACTAATTTTATAAATTAAAGGTATTTTCAACAGTCGTCATACAAATACTCTTAATACGCTTAAATGGTAAACTGTGTGCTTATATAGCACTTTTATTCAAAGTACTTTACAACGTTGCCATGCAAAGACACTCCTACTATTAGAAGGGCCCGGGAGTCGAACCACTGATCAGTCTGCAACATAAATTAAACATAAACGTGTCTGTGCTGTTGACCTCCGCTGTGTCCAAAAACATTTTTCAAAGAACTTTTTTACAGATTTTTCCCAAGCTCAGGATCCCATTTAACTTTTTACAGGGGTTTGACATAGTGTAAACCACGAAATCATGTATGCATGAGTGGAGCAGTATGTCTGACTAATGGCTTTTAATCGTTTTTGGGAAACATCACAGCTACAGGTAAAAAAACCAAACCTGTTCTCTCTTGCACTTGCATCTCATGAAACAAAAACACTTCTCATAGCACTTAGATTTAGTGCTTCTTGTCTTGATTTTTTGCTTGTACCTCATTTGTAAGTCCCCTAAGATAAAAGTATCTGCCAAATGACTAAATACGAAGTGATCAACACTATAGAGAATTATTGTTGGTTTTGTCTCTGTTTGACATTGTTTAAACTAAAATGGTCTGCAATTATATAGCACTTTTCTACCTGTTGGTACTCAAAGTGCTTTACACTGCTTCTTATCTACCCATTCACACTCTCAAACACACACATTCATACACCGATGGGGGACCTGCTGTGCAGCTGGCCAACGCTCACCGGGAGCAACTAAGCAGGGTTCAGTGTCTTGCTCAAGGACACTTTGACATGTGACCAGAGGAGCCAGGGATCAAACCAACAACTGTAAGGTTGGTGGATGACCACGCAACCAACTGCGCCACAGTCACTGCGCCACAGTCACCCAAACTACTCGTTTTCTGACTGAATAAAGAAAATACTGCATACTTGAGTACATCCTATCCCTTGAAGGTCGGATGTCAGATGTGTTGGCCTCCTGTTGTTTCTTGCAGTTAAATTGAATAGAACAGCTTACTACCACAGGACCCTTTTCTAAGCTCAGGTAAATTAGAGTCATATCCACTAAAGGTAAAAACAGACTGACAAGACAAATGTGTTATTACCTGAAAGTTTCCATCTTCAAATCTCCTTGCTCAGTGACTGTAGAAAAGTAAAAGCCTCACTAATCTAGTTTGTGAAGGTGCTGCTGAGAATTGATCTGCTTTTCTCTTCTTCAGAATTCATTCTCATCAGAGGGCTGCCTCTCTTACCTGCCCAGAGTCTATTTTCATCTCCTCCTTTGAGTAACAACACCAACACACTTCTTATGCCATTAGAGGACAGCAAACGGCGAGAGAGACAAAGAGCCCCAGCTGTTGGCCCATTATTATTAAAACCTTGCTGTTTATTCTGGAGTAGCGGCTGCTGTTCTTCATCCACCAAAAATTAATGAGATCCTTTCTGCTAACAGACACATTGAGTGCGGCAAGCGGAGAAGCGGGGGGACTCCAAAAGGCTTTGATGAGCTAGTAAGCTTTTAGTTACATAGTATCTCTTCATTTAAGGGCGCACACCATGTCTGCAGTGGTTTACTGTCTGCAGCAGACATAGCAGAGAGGGGGAAACAAACAGTAATCTACTTCAGCATCCTGCTGTCAGAATCATGTGCCGTATGAAAACATTTCACTGCAGCCACAGTCTCTACAGCTCAGAGTTTCGTATTGCCGTGCATCCTACATGATATTGAAAAATTGTTTAGACTCCGGAAAGTGAAATAAGAGCTGATCGCAGTCACACACCGTGCCTCCCTTGCAGATTATTGTCTTGCTTTTTACTGTGTTTGCATCTGCTGCAGGCTTTCTACTGTAAAATCATGCAATATATTTGCAAAAATATTCATTCACCAACCAGGCTTAAGACATTGCCGTGTCAATGAGCAGCAATTGCTTGCTCACTACAAATGGATTCTGCCAGCTAGCTATCCCACTTGAGCATTTCCTCTTTATTCCTTTCTCTCTTATTTGTTTCTTATTGAAGGCTTTTACCTTTGCAGTGCAGGTGATGCTGAATATAAGCACATTACCTCCAGCGTTTAACAGCTATTATGTTGAACAATGAAAACAATCCAACATTTTCCAGGAAGAGGATAAAAATATAGGACCCTTGTTGTTTCTGGGGGAAACATAATCAGAGAGAAAACCATGTTATTGAATGCATTATCATATCCACCACAGAACTGGCGAAGGTAAGGCCACGCTGATAAAAGAATTGCAGGAGGGATATTTGCAATGTGTTGCTAAGCTCCCATCAGCTGAAAATCCTTTCTTGTAATCCTGTGAACAGGCCTGTACACCGTACGACGCTTGCCCAAAGTCCAAAATATCTCCCTGCTCTTCACGCATGTTTTTTGGAGGAAGAGGGTCTTTTGTCTTTAATGTGGTGTTCTACTGATTTGAATGGTAACATGTACAGTTGTTTTCAGCTCATATTTATAGTTTGGTAGGTCACTCACTGCCATTTGGTTGAGCTGATGAGTGGGACATATGGAAAGTGGCTTCGACATCTAGGACCCACAGAAAATATTACGGGCACTAAGGTGAAGGTGCATTATTTGTGGTGTGTGCTCCAGTGACAGTTTATCGTGTATTATTATGGATCAGTCATCAGTCCATGAGATTGTGGCTGAAATTCTGTTTTGGTCTTGGTTGGGATGCTTATCCAGGGGTTGGTGAAATACTTGATGTTTAAGGCCAGACAGTTAATAAAAGAATGGAAAATCAATCAAGTAACATGTGCAACATAATATACAACATGAAGTTAGTACAGTACAATGGTCATTTAGTCACCATTATAATTATTTATTTAGAATGTTTCAGAGATAGCAATGGTTAAACATACGATACTGTACTTCTGTTTGTGTGTGTGTGTGTGTGTGTGAGAGAGTTTGAGTCAGTGGTCTTTCACAGGCCCATGCTGTCCTCTTGGTGTGTGTTTAAGTGGAGAAGTTACCCATCTCTTGTTAATTCCCAAAGATTAGCATATTGATGACACTCAGGAGAGGATTGTACATGCCACTACCCCAGACTGCTGCACACAGCTGAGGACAGCCAGAATTCCACGGGCAGGCTTCTGACTGTGTGTGTGTTAAACTAGAAAGAGAGACTGGAAGCAGTAGTGTTAATTTGTGTAGCTACTCTGGCTTGTGACTCCATGTAGTACACACTGAGAGACATGGGGGTAGTTTTGCGTTTTATGGAAATTGCCTTCATGCCAGGATGCCAAGTTGATCTCAGGCACAACATGCCACTGAGGCTCTGTGGAAATGCAATCAGTCAGCTCCAACAGGGGTCCCCCAATTCATTTGAAACTGCAAATCTCAAAATTGGCCAAAGGAAATTGGGTAAGACCAAGCTGGTCCAAAGCATCAACACTGATTTGCCTTTCTGGTTAAAAAAAGGAGGACTATGGCAAGCTAACATGCGGCACAGCTTAAAGCACACGGCACACCTTAAAACTGTTGATAGACAAGCAATTACAGTGGAGCTGGACAGATAGAGGAGATAGAGGAGAAAATATTTTAAAATTTATGTCAGAGAGCTCAGCTTGAGGAGAATACAGGCCAGAGTGCTGTCATGCTGCTTTGAGAGCAACAAGGTCAAATAAAAATTGCTGGGTTGATGCAACGTCAACTACTGATACCACAGCTACAGTATGGACATGTCTCCCTCAGATGATGCTCTCGTCTCATGGTACCCTAACAACCCACTTACCATATTGGCTTTGGACTTCAAAAGAGTGATTTCTGCACTAGTGAAGAAAAAAAAACATAATTGACATTAAATCTAAGAACTGACCAAATGCAGAAGGTAATGCCTGATCCACAGTCCTTCTTTGGTTTCACTTTAGGTATCAGAAGGCAGGAGACTCCCAGGTTCTCTGCTCACTGCACCTGTTTTTATTACTCTGCAATAACAAACAGTCTAGTAAGGATATTACTCACTGAAAAATGGTTTCCTAGGTGAGTGGGAGATGTAAATCCTCACCTCTGACGGTTAATTGACACACCAGCAGAGTGGAATTGGGGAAGAAATTAGAGGTTGAAAAGTCTAGTTGTGCCACTGATTTCCACCTTCAGCTCAGAATCTAACCTAGATTCTCTGACCCACAGTGCACCAGTGATGGAATAATTTCTCCACAGTTAATTTTACTCTCCTTACTTCAGTTTTTTTTTTTTGGATGATTTTTAAACTAAATTATGAATGAATGTCAGTATTGATTGATTATTCTACATATTACACCAAGATGCCGCCTTGGTCCAGTTCTCTCAAGGGCACTCAATTTCAAATAGATTTACCAGAAGTGACTTGCTTCACGTCAGACTAACCACATGGTCTTCCTACAGTACATCCAGAACCCGTCTTGTTCAGGGAGCAGTGGCTGTCTAAAGATTTTACAGGATGTGCAGGCCACAGCTGGATTTGACTTTGCCCTCCCGTCGAATCCTCTGGCTAATCTCCCTGCCCAATAATATGGACCAACTACTACTTCTGAACTAGACAAATATGGACTTGCATGTTCTGCTGCCCTCTGCTTCACTGAAACCCGGCTAAGTGCATCAATCCCAGAACAATGCACCGTGGCTGCCGGGTTTTTGCCTGCAATGAGTGGCCTGTGTAGCTATGCTGTTAGGAAAAACAAGAGGTGGCAGAGGCTGCTTTATATCCGTATATTTTTGGTGGACTGATGTCCATACTGCAGTCTCAGACTAGAAACACAGTTTGTAACGTGTGAACAATTTTGTTCTCAGTGAGAGCTTTCCTCATTCATACTGGTCGGCATATACATCCCACCACAGGCCAATATAAGTGATAGACTGCAGCAATTACTCGACCAGATAACCAGCTTATAGTAAAAACACCCAGACTTAACATTTATTTATTTTATTTTTTTTTTATTGTTACTGTATATGGGACACATAGAGAGACAGAGCAGACAAGTGTCCAATCATAGGACGTGCCGCATAGAAAACCTGCCAATTAAATGTAGCCTCAGGTCCCCTGATTGTCATATGTTTACAGCACCACATCCACATTGATTTTACCAGTGCCTCACACACAAGTGCACAGAATTAGACAGAATCAAATAAACTCATTTCTTAATTGCTTCCATGTCTATCATTGTATTATTATATTAAGAACAAAAGTTCACATGCAGTTTTTGTGATACAGAATTTTTTTCAAAACTCTTTTTAAAATCTAATTTCTTCACTGGATTATTAAAGGGGGCAGAGCTGCCCCTCTTATATCCCACCCCACTGGAGACAATAACATACTGAATCACTGCTATAATGTATTGGTGCATGTTGCTCGGTTTCCAGCGCAGCTTTGGGTCACTGCATGGTTCATCTCTTCCTTAGCAAAAACTGAAATCTGCAGAGCCTGAAGTTAAACTGTGAATAGATTGACCAGTGAGGCAAAGCAAGAGCAGCAGGATGGCTTTGACTACACAGACTGGGGTGTCTTCGAAGCTGCAGCTGAGGACCTAGTTGAACTGAATGAAACTGTGACATCACACAGTGTCAGTTTTTGTAAGCACATGTGTGTGCCACCCCAGACTTATAGGTCATAAAACAACAACAAGCCATGGCTTACAACTTAACACAAACAGCATCGCCAGACCAAAGAAGCAGCTTACAAAAGTGGGGACAGACTCCTCTGTAGGGAGGCCGAAATTCACAGACAAAGGAGACAGAGGTAGCCAAGAGAAACTATACTGAGAAACTGAAAAACTGATTTTCAGCCAGTGATGATACAACAGAGTGGAAAGCTTTGCAGGACATTGCAATTTGCAGGAGGCCTTCCCCACCTGCAGAGGAGAAAAAAGGAACTTGGAGGCAGTCTAAATGAATTTCACTGCAGTTTTAAAAGAAATACCCCACACCCCTCACCTCACCGCTGTCCATCACCCACATCCACCTCATGACACCCAAGCTGCACTCCATCCCACTCCCTCACCTCGAGACACCAAGAATGCACTAGTGAATGGATACACGAAGCAAGCCTGATGAGACTCATCTGTACCCAAACGTTTGGGTGGAGTTCAGACAAAACCTTGTTTGGGTTCAGGTCAGGTTAGGTAATTGCAGTTGTGACCTACCTTCTCTTTAAACAAACCGCATACCCTAAGGACACACAAATAGGCAGTGGGCTTCCTTTTTCCCACACCAGGAAGTCCACAGGTCCAGATAAAATTAATGGGCCCCAATCTTTACCTGAATTTTAAGCTGATCACTAGAGCTGTGTTAAGTTCTCTTAACATTTAAACATTCAATATAATTCCAGCTCCTCAGTAACTTTCTATTACAGGACTGCAGACCATTGCGCTAACATCTGTCTTCCTTAAATCCTTAAAATTGTGCTTTTAAAGTCATCACAAGGTCCCTCTCTGTATCTGCATCTGTTTGAAAATGCATCACCAGCTTCCTCGCTATCAGGACACAGCAGGACAGGTGTTCCCTCCTCTGTTCTTACTCTGCACAAATGATTGCACCTTCAGTTACTTGACTGTTAAGCTCCTAAAAGTTGTCTGAGATGGTGACAAGTCTACACAAGGACAGGAATTTGATCGGCTGACATTGTGGTGCAGTCACAACAACCTGGAGCCTAACAGGGTCAAGCCTGTGGAGATGACATCAGATTTAAGCAGGAACCCCATTGACCCACTCCCTTGAGGTGGGAGAATAACATCAACTCCATCCTTAAAAAAAAGAGAGAATGTGCTTCTTTGGCATACAAAGAATTCCAACCTACAACAAGAGCTGCTAATCCAGTTTTACTCTGCTGTGACTGACTCTGTCCTCTGCTCCTCTATCTCAGTCTGGTTTAAAGCGAAAAACCGAACAGACAGTGAGAACTATGGAAAGAATCACTGGTTGCTCCTCTGCTCGCTGTTCAGGACTTGTACACATGTTGAGCTAGTAAGTGAGCAATGAAAAAACACCACTCGTGCTACAGAGCTGTGTCAGCCAAAACCACCACACACAGCAACAGTTTCTTTCCTCAGGCTTACTTTCCGGGACATTGCTTGTATCCATGCAGTCCTGTACAAATAATTGTTATACTAAACCACTAAATCCTCACACAGAAACTAAACACACATAGACACACACACAGACACTGCACCTGTGTTGACCTTGATGCCATTCTTATATTGTATATATATTCTGTCTGTCATTTTCATTGTTATCTGTATTTGTTCACTATTGAACATGTCATGTCTGCGTCCACACTGCACCCCATCACTCGCACAAAGACTGCTGGAATAGGGGACAGCCCCCCGTGATCCTGAATGGGATAACTGCGGTTATTATGATCATCATAAAACTTATCAAGAACATTTGTTACAGAGAGGATGACCCCCTTCTGTTTTTACTCCACAAGCTTCCCTGTACTGCCAGCTCCTGGACAATCGCCCGTGGTATGGTTACACACACACCCACTGCTCTAAAATCTACAACCTTCAACGTCTACATAAAGGACTCATCACCTCTTGTTGACCCTGGAAGTGAATCACTGGGTGCAGACTAATCCAGTATACACATGGTTCCTTGGAATAAGGTGCAAGATTTACAGGGCAAGCAAAAGTGCTATGCCTGCATCTCTGCTGGGATCACAGGGGAAAAAGTATTTTTGTGACTTTAGTTAGCAGAGTCACACACACACATAGCACACCACACTCACAAAGCACTTTTTCACTTTTCTCTAAATGTCCCATTAAATATTGCATTTTCATCAGACAGTGTTTTTTATCTAATTACGAATACATTTTAAATGTTGGTTATATGCAGAATCAAACTTAGAACTGAAGCCATGAGCTGACAGTATCACTGACTATTACAAAGAAGAAGCACTGTGATTACCGGGGACCCTCTGAGGAAAGCAGCTCATCTGGCATTTGGAGTGAAATCTTGGATTAGTGCAGATTGAGGAGATTTATATCACTATAGCACCTGTAGCTTGGCATTTCAGAGACTTCGACAGACTGTAACACAGTAACATTCTCAGGCTCGTTCACATGTGTTAGAGCAAACTGCACTCGGGCTCCGAGAGACAGAATGAAGAGCAGAGAAGGAAAAAGCTACAGATGGTTGATGGTCGGTAGGTTTTATCACTACACCTGCAATAGAAACAGGTGCAAGCTATAATGTTATCTTCTCCATCACTCACAAGAAATTGCTATATTCAGTTGGCTGTTATTTTGGTTTTAATTTTCAAGTTTACAAAAATGCAACAAATGTTCATATACCGAATTAGCCTCAGATTGTAACAAAATCTACTAAAACTAGCAGAACAACCACTATATGACTAAAAGACATTGTTTCTACCTAGTTTATGCAGTTTATTGAAACTGCAATCATTTTGAAATCAAAATGCCAGATAACATTAGTTACAATGGAGCCAACAGTGCACCAATTTAACACTTTTTTTTTTTTTGCTCTAAAAACTCAAATACGCTGGATTTAAAATGTACAACCATTGCGCATTGGTTAGGGTTTGGCACAGAGGGTGGGTTAGGTCAGAGTTAGGCACTAAAAAAAGGTGTAAAAAAAAGTTCTGTACTTATTAAATCTGTTCTTATTAAAAGTCACATTATGTGACATGTTACAATAAGTCAAAGTACTGATTTCATGTGACTGTTGCAAAAACAACAATAATAGTTGTCTCACATTGGACTCAAACCCTGGGCTCCCTGGGACTGATTCACTGTGACCTTCCCGATGTTGCCTCGTTCCTTTTTTCACTGCCGTGGGACATGGAGGTTGCTCTGGTTACCCTTCCCATTCCAAAAAAACTTGCAAAGGCTAAACAATCCCAACTCTCCCCCTCGACCCAAAGCCTCAGTTTTGCAAGTTGAGCAGTGAATTACCTATGAAATGGGACGAGGACTAGGACTAACTTCACAGACGAACCTGTATGAGTCCTTTTGAATTGTCTCAATTGTAATTGACTTTCTCATTTCTTGTTTTCTTGGCATGTCTTCCTATTGTTTAGTCTTGATATAAAATTAAACGAGGGACAGATTCATCAGTCCACAGTTAGACAAACTGTCTTAAAACAGAGACAGTTGTGTACCATGTCATCTCTGCTTAGAAGATTTCACCCAACTACAGTATAAGTCATAAATGCAAAGCAGAATGCTCAATGAGGTTTGACGAGTAACAGCTCCGGGCTTAAGTGATCACTGACGCTGGTTATCATCTCCGCCCCATGCTGATCGTGTTTGCAAGGCTGCACGGACCATGGTCTCCATGCTAGATAACAACACTGACGAGGAAAATTCACCTTGACATTCTAGAAGAATATGCTGCACCTCCTGCACATGGTACATGCCAACATGGACACATTATCTTTACAGTACATTGGAGGAAGTAACATGGTGCTTTGCAGAATCCTACTGATTTTAGTGAGTCACTGTCTTTTGGAATGAGTTACCACTAAAACTGTATCTCCTTTTAATTTCCATTTCCTTCCTTTCCAAGTCTCTGTCTTTCTGTCTGCCTCTCATATTCCCCTGCTCTGTCTCTCCAGTGCTTCTTTTCTACTTTTTTCTCCTCTCAATTTGTCTCCCCCTGCATGTCTTACAGACAGTTTCACTCCCTATGATAGAAACATCAGGCCTTATTTCCTCTCATACACACTGCACTATTAAGAAAAGACATCAGCTCATGAATAAACAACAACAACAAATAGATGAGAGGAGAAAAAACAGAAAGAAGGGAGAAAACAACACAGGCAACAGGAGAGGAGCATAATAATTGTGTGATTTATCCTTACTGAACCACTGCAGTCATAGCATAATTAAACATGAAAAGCTAAATTTATCGTGGTGCGCTCAGCCTCCTCATTAATTTAAAGCTGAGACATTTAGAGAGGAGGCCCTTCCTAATCCACCCACTGTTTCTCTTGTTGTCTTTTCTCCCTCCTTCCCCTCCCCTCTGCCATCCCTCCATCCCCTCCCATTACGGAGCATTAAAATGTATATTACCCTCAGAGCTCCATCATCATAAACCGCAGGGCCCGCAGAGAGGGATGGAGGGGAGGGATGGAAAGAGCTGAATGAAATCCTCAGAGGGAGAGCGAGGTAGAGGGAGAACATGAGGAAGAGGGAGAGAGTCAGTTAAGCTCATTAAGGATAAGAAAGGCTCTCATTAAGATGGAGCTGTCTTGGTCCCGTGTCCTGCTTGATAGCCACCTATTTGTTGCCTAATAGCTCCAGCTACTGCAAACTTATGAGATCCATCTCCTATAATGAGAGGTAGCAGAGGTGACGCCTCTCCCACCCAGAATGCACACTGCCTCTGTGTCATTAAAAATCACCCCAAGATCCACTAATTGGCCATTGTGTATTTTTCTTCTTTCTTTCTTCCCTCCTACTTGTCTCTTTCCACTTTGCACACATTTCACCCACAGACAAACAAACTTGTCACCTGTTTGATTTGTTTATGTGTTCTATTTGTTATACTTGCTTCCTTAAACTGTAAATCAGGAGAGCAGCGTAGCATGGGGAGCTAATAACCCGCCTTGTACATCTGCCTTCATAAATTATGCAGCAAAGCCGCGCTGCAGCATGTTGTCTGTCAGGCAGCCTTCTCCAGCCCTGTCAGCGCCCACCATATCGCTAAAATGATTCTCAGAGAACCCAGGAAGCCTGGATTGGAGTGAAGGGTGGGTGGTAACTGTCAGTAGTCACTTACAAAAAAGAAAAAAAAAAAGTTAATCCAAACTGGCAATTAAAAAAACTTGAGTTCGTCATTGCTCAAGTTGAATCAGTCTGGGCATGAAACAAAAGAAAAACAAAGCAGAGAGAAACCCGACTGGTTCTGGAATGCCAATTAAGTAGGAAAAAAGAAGCTTTGTTAGCATTTTGTTACAACAAAGCAGAGGGACGTGTGAGGTTATATTTTCGGCTACCATCCCTGTAAGTTGTAGACCTTACAAACAATAAAAGTTACACACAAATAAAGTAGAAATGAACAAGTTCAATCAGATGGAGATCTGCAATAACAAAGTGTTTTTTTTATGCCCGAAGTACATGTAATTTACATCACTGTTAGGCTTTAACACCAAACATCCATATGTTCAAGCTGTTAACACAGTGATAATCAACACTAGCAAAGGAAACTTTGTATATATGTTATATATATGTAGGAGGTGGGGATTGCTGTTAAAAAGTAACCATTAACACTGTTAAAACAGCTTTGCTCTCTTGTTATCTGAGATATTATGTTCCAAGTTTAGTTGTACTTGTAAAAAAAAAACATCAATGCAGCTTTGTTTATTTTGTATAGATTCTTCACATTAGATATTGCTGTTTGTTATAATAATATCAACCACAGTAATTCAGAAAGATTTTTCCAACTCTTTGATGTTCCTATACAATTAAACTGTTTATGCAGTTTTGTAGGAAACAAAATTGATAATACAAAAGTTGAAAATACATGGATACTAAACGTAACACATGAATAAAATGTCCCATCTTGTTTTCTTTTACATCTACATATCTGATCTTAGAGCACAACATCGGGAATAACCGGGAACTCTGACATTTTAATAATTTCTACAATTTGCATGTGAGAAGAAGAAAAGATTCTGTGAGGAAAAGGGGAAGAAAACACAGACTATTCAGTCTACAGGAATGAAGGAAAAAAAGGTGAAATAACTTTGTGTCATGAAGCTACATTCAGGTAAAGCTATAAGTCTGTCTGAGTTGTGATGTCATCAGTTGCCAACCTTGGTTGTAAATATTAAAGATGTTGAAAAAAAATCTGTGACAACGACTGGCAGCAACTGGGTCTTGAGACTACAGCGTAGACTGTGAGGCGACTGTGGCACGTGTGAATGAGAAACAGTGTAAAGCGCTTCGGGTACAAAAGTAGAAAAGTGCTATATAAGTGCAAACCATTTACCATTTACCATTTGGAAGCAGCCACTTAACAATTTTCTCTGCTAAATCTCTGACTGACTGAGCCAGAATGACACTGACCAGGAGCAACTAGGTCCAATCACTCATCATTATCATATGCAATATGCTCTACAGTCATTAAGCCTGTGCCGCCCTTCAGTTTATAAAAAAGAAGGTGGACTGACTTAAAAGAGAAATACACACTTCACACATGACATGGCAACCTTGATCTGTCTCTAACTTAACCTAAAGTGCTTTTGTTGCCTAAACTATTATTAGGGCAATGGAGTTGAATTTGTCAGTGGTGTAACACAAAAAGATTAGATTACAACCATACAAGCCCGATGGTTTGGTTTGGGTTAAGCATAAATTCTAACTTGGGTTAAGTTAGAATTACGTAAATGACATAACACGACTGGTTCCAACAACAGAAATACTTCACACTGAATACAAAGTTTGGCCTGCTTTGCTGAACAGATCCCTGCCCAACCTTCTTTCCACCTCTTCTGGGTCTAAATGCTATGTTGTGTTTGGCTGATAGTACAAACGACCTGTGTACTCCATTAGTATAGTCATTATATAACAGATAATTGTTGCATTTATTTAAAAACTCTTTGTTTACCACTTTCCATTCTGCAACATCTGACGACCAGCGTTTGAGACAGCTGAGGTTATTGGGAACTCTATAAATGTTCAGGTATTTGTTCATTAATCTGTAATTTGTACAGTAAAAATTGTGTGAACCGAACATCATGGCAATCATTCAGCAGCTAAAGGGGAGATCAGGAGATGATCAGATTCATGAAATATTGACTGACATGGCAGTACATCCAATAGCTGTTGAGATATTTCAGTTTGGAACACGGAGGTGGCTTTGTTCCAGACTTGTTTTGATAGCACATCCATCCTGTCCTCCCACTTAGCCCTGACCACAGTCAAGATGTACAGTTATTGCCATGGCTGTTTGTGGTTCCTCTATGGGCTGTTTCATTAGATAGACACATATCAGACCCCTGAGACCCTTAGACCAAATAAGTTTCTCTCTCTCTCTCTCTCAGCACACCAGCTACAGTACATAACTGACTGTAACCTTAGCACTTGCAGTCAGAAGGAAAATGAACAACAACTTACAAAATGATTAAGATCATGGATTTATATAACTTTGTAGATTATTAGGGATCCCCTAATCCTTTCCTTCTTTTCAATATAGAATTACAATCGTTGTAAATTGATTTCTTTGATGAACAATTTACCAAAAAGTCAAAAACAAGCAACTACCAATCCTAGCATTGTTCCAGTGTGAATAGGTCTTAGTCTGTGCTGAACATCCGGACATATATATATATATATATTTTTTTGCTTTGATTGTTTTTTTTGTTGTTTGTTTGTTTTTGTTTTTTTTCCTTTATGATGTGGTTTTTGGCCAAAATACTGATTCACCAGTAATTGGACCTTCCAGATACAGAAACCCAGGCGTCTATATTTCTATTATTGGAAAATCATGTTTTTTTGGTGCACTATAACATCTGAGAAGTAATGTAGTGCTTGGGTTTGTTGTTGAGGAAAACTGATCTTTGTCCTTACTGGGAAAACATCCTCTGACTGCAATAACCATTTTTGTATTTTTCTAGGTTTCTGTTCTTCACAAGGTTTATTGAGTATATATGGTATACTGCATTTCAGGATCCGGCGCTGTGATGTCATGCTTACTGTATATTACACCTTGTATTTGTGTAGTTGTTTAATAGATTATTTGTGTACAGAGACTTTTTAAGTAGCACATGGATTACACATGGTTTGATTGGTTTCTTCTAGCTGTACATAACTGTTTCTGTAACCACTCGTTTATATGAGTAAGTGAGGTGATCCATAATCTTTGACTGTTGGTTGGATTTTGTTTGATTTTTCTTGTCATTCTGCATCAAAGGTGCACTTGTAGGACTGTAAGGCTGAGGTTTTGATCACTTGTGTTGCCTGACACATAGCACAGCTCTAACGGAGACAGTTTGTTTCATTGTCGTCCTCCCAGCTCTTTGTTTTCTTCCCCGTTCTCTCTTTCTCTGTCTCTCTCTCTCTGCCTTTGGTGTCCAGCAGGGCTGGACTTCTCTGTCCGCTCTGAAGTCTTCATTAGCGCTGCTGGCCTGCCAAGCAGCAGAGGGGACAAATGGATAAGATCCTTTGCACCTCTCCTTCCTCCCACAAATAAATATCCCCCTACTCCCCCGAATCGTTTCCTCCCACTGCTCTCACCTTCCTGTTCCTTGCTGTTTTTTTTTCTGCTTCCTCCTGTTTTGCACCTCCTTCCTCTTTTTCTGTGTTACTGCATCTGTCCATCCGTCCCGTTACCTCCTCCTCCGCCAGTTAGCTGGGGACTGTGCACAGCAGAACCTCGTGCTGTTCTGATCTTGTCAGCGACCAATCAGGCGTGTGGGCTAGTGTGTGCCATTTGGTCTCCACAGTGCCCAGCAGCAGGGGCTTCTGGACAAACACACACCTAGAGATCTGGGAGGCCCCTGAACAGCTCAATAAAAATGTGTATCATGCTGAGAGACATGGAGCTCACTGCAGAACTCACACACACTCTCACACAACACAGGTTCTCACACTGTGTTGGTCAGATTTCTGAAGGCCTTCCATCCCCTTCATTCACACCCTGACCACTAATACAATCATTTAAATACTGTAAGAAGTTGCCACATTATTATATGTCCTAACAAAGAATATAATAACTCTGTGGATAATTATGCCAAAAAAAAAGACTTTTAGAATGATTTTAATGCAGTATTTCAAAGGATGAATACCTATTCCAAAGAGTTCATAGAAGAATTGAGTGAACAGAAGTACAATGTGAACAGGAAATGTTAGTAACCAAAGCAACAGTGCATTTGTGAAAATGCCTATAGGCTAAAAACAGCGGTGAACCTAGGTTTGAGTTCGATGCTCACTTATTTAGCATTGCTCATCCTCAATAACTTTTCACCAGTTGTTCAGTGCAGAATAAAGTTTAACTGATGTTCTGCAGGTTTATTTTTACCTCAGGTATTGAAGCCTCATATAGTCAGTGACTCAACTGAAGAAAGTAAACTGAAGATGTAAAGTTAGGAACTATCTCAAAAATAGATACTGTAATAATGCGCCAGGTTTGGATGTCATCAAGCTTTTTAATGGCTTGTTAGCAGACATACACATGACTTAGTAGGTCCCAACTTCCCAGTACCTGCCAGTAGGCACAGAAGGCAATTATCAGACACTATCAAATGCCAAATTGTCATGGTTACAATACTACAACTTATTAGGGAAATGGCTGTTTGGGTTAAATTAATAACAACACTGACTGTAGGTTTGAAACAGGAGACAAACCAGATTTGTCCCGTGCTTTGCTGGCACTCTTGCTCATACTAGACGTCACCAAATTACCATGCGTATTGGCGAGAATAAACCTACTGGTAAGTCAACTATGAGCATAATAATTATTCATAACTATCAACTAAATAACATTATTTCAACATAACTGTCAAATTGTCTGTGGCAGTGCATGCAGCGTCTCAAATGTGTGTTTCATTTAGACTTTTGAAACTGTGTAGATTTTATTTAGATTGTCATCCTTTTGTAGATGGATTTTAAACATAAATTTCTTTTATTTTTGTAATTCCAATAATTATCCAACATTTACAGTACAGTGATAGTACTACAACTAATTCTGATGTTTAGGTACATTTTAACAGAGACTGTACATTCTTAACACATTGTCGTTGTACCACAATGACATGAGTTTTTGTGTTAACAATCAACTTGTGCTTAAAATCTTTGGTAGCTCCAAGATTCACAGAAGTTACATGTTATAATGAGTACAAACTGTAATATGTTTGATAAAATGACAAAGTGCAGATACAATTGATTAAAAATGATTTAAGTTGCCTTAAATATTGAGTGGTATTTTAGCAGTTACATATTTATCCACTGTACAAATTGTTTCCTAAACATTAAAATTCTATGTTTTTTTTCTTGCAGGGCAAGCACTTTGGTTAAAGGGTTAGTGAGGGACTGTATTATTGTTTAAAGCTTAAAACACATTGTGTTGGGTGTTATTTAATCATATATTTGGTTAACAAAAATAGGTTGTCAATTAACTTTATATGTTCACCTACTTGAACAATTTAAAATTTGCCTTTTAGATTCAATGTAAACGTGTCCTCATAATGTTACATGTAATGATTAATCTAGTTGCAGTAATGTTGCTGCTGCAACATTTTTTTTTTACATTTGGAGTTCAGTAGAACAGATGTGGAAATACGATCAGATGCCCGTGTCACATTAGCAGTTCAGCAGTGTATAGTTTAGCTTTTCCTTCATCACTTGCCCCCCTCTCAGTGGAGACCTGTCTCTATCCATCTGGCTCCACTGGGGCTTATTCCTCTGTTTACACCCCTCCTCCCTCTGTAGTCTCTCTCTCTCCAGCTCTCCGACGCAATACATGTCATCGGCTGTTCCCACCACTGCTGCCACCTCCACCCCCCACATGGGCTGTGCAGTGCGTAATGCGATCGTGTTAACCCCCGCTGTGTGTGTCTACATGGGTGAGTCATGCTGGTTTCGTGTCATCGCCACCCCCTCTCCTACTCACTCCCTCACTCCCTGCGCTGTCTGCCTGCATGCCAGCAGTGCCCTATGCACTGCAGGTGAGCTGTCACTGCCTATCTGAGCTATCCGACACACTAGCCTGCCAAGAATAGACTCCAAAAACTCCACTGTTTGCAAATGATACACAACCTCGCACACAAGCACACAGACATTCACACCTCCCTCCTCAAGTAAAATATCCAGACAAATGTAAGTCAAAAATACTAAGGGATTTAAAAATTATCCACTGACAACAGTAATATTTTGCACTATTTAAGACGCTTCATCAATTTAGATGAAGGGCCACTGATGCACTACCGAATAGTGGAAAACACTGACTGGACCAGATCTCATTATCGGTCATCATCATTATCATCCAGATTAGCCATCATGTTTTTATTTTAATTCTTTGCCAAGATCTTTTTCCTACAGCATGTAATTAAATGTTTCACTCAGCCTTTTTGATAATGTTTTTTTTTTTTTTTCTCAAGTCAAGTGGATTGGCAACCTTGTTCTGGAGCCTGGGGTTTACAGGAGGAGTGTCCTCCTGTAAAATACAACTATGTATCTCCCTAATTCAAGGGCCAAAAACAACCCAATAGAAATGGATTATGATAGAGTAACACACTGTAGAAAAAATAACCAAGCACTTAATATTTAGGCACAGAAAACTTTGCCAGGAGCAGGTTTCCCAAACGAGATTGGACTTGAAGTTCATTGTGAAACAACTGCTTGTTGTTTTGTTTTGACAAGTCAAGTCATGCAACAATTTAATAAGTAGAAGAGAAACAATGACATTTCACCAACTCATAACTGTGTTTATTTAGTACCTAATCCTTATTTTGTTGTGGATAAGCCCACTGCCCACAAAACTGCTATGTTTGGACATTTTTAAATCAATTATGATTAGTCATTAAACAACGTTACAAGTAGGGAGCAAACATGACCAAATTATTATTGTCTTGCCCAATGAACAGGTAGCTGCAACAACTACTCTACCACCTGGGCTACAGACGCCCCAGTGGCCCTAAATCCAATGTTTTAGAGGGTTAAGGATGAAAAATATTCTGAAACTAGCTGTCATTTAAGTGCCACTGTAAGAGACAGTATCTGCCATTTTGCTGTCAAAAGTTTACATCAGGTCCCTCTGGAGATCACTGTGACAAGAATATTGGTGTTTAAATGGTTTCAATTGTTTGGCTCAGGCGGAATAATCTATAACATACCATCAATAAAAATAAAAGACTTTTGTGCCCAGGCTGTGATTTATTGTGACTTTCTGAAATCACCACGGTGCTTTTGGTAGCCATCAACAAGCCTCCCTCAGACCTCTGATTAGATATTTGAGCACTTGTCTTGGAAGAAATGGTGGAGCCCAATTAAATTTGTTGATTTTGTTGCACAGTCCACACATTTTTGATTGGGTTGAGGTTTGGACTTTGTTAAGGCTACAGCTTGTAGGTGTGTTGAGGTCATTATCCTGCTGGAACAAGCAAATGTGTCCAAGTTTCAATCGTCCAGACAACAGTTTAAGTATATGCTGAGGAATACTGAGGTAGACTTCTTTCTTCTTTTCCCACCCACACTTGCTATCAGTGGAACAGACTCAGAACATGATGCGATGCTGCTCACAGGGTTGAATGTTGCACCTTTACCCCTCCAAACATACCTCTAGCCATTGTGGCCAAAAGAACTCAATCTTTCTCATCTAACCATACAATTTTCCTCCCGAAGATTTTGCACTTTGTGTTGGTGAATCCAGCGTGTGCCGTCAAACAAACCCTTTTTATGTTGACACAGAGAAACCACCAGCTGTAGTCAGCCAGTATCACTAAGAGGAAGTTAAGAGGTCTTTGGCCTCGCAGATTAAATGACAATCTTCTGCACCAGTGAATTAATATTCTATCTTTGTGGATGGTATTTTAGACTTTGTTTGTATAATTATATATGTAAGATTTCGCAAATGTACAGATTAAACACATTTGCAACAAATGCAAATTGTTGTTTACTGTGTTTTTAAGCAGCAGTAGTTTAATGTCACTCACCTTTGTGAGATCAACTCTGTATAGCGTTGTAATAATTTAGATAATATTTGTACCTTATTGAAGTCAAGGTCCTCAGTGCAGATTCTTTAGAGCTACAATACAACCAAAAGTCATTACGACTCTGCTCCACAGCACTGAAATATCACTCATACTTTACAAACTGTGACAGTATGACAGGCTTTTAGATGCACACAAGAGACAAACTGCAGAATGTTTTCCCTGTAACACTGAGCTGAAATGCCTCCTACTGTATAATCAAGATGAAGGCAGGAGTCCAACCTTCAAAGAGCAAAGCAATCACAGCTCCCCTTAAGGCCTGTTACGGTTATAGGTCAACAGTCCAGCTCAGTTCTCGACAACAGGAAATACATGGCTTTATTTTGTTGACTGAGAGGTGTGTGTGTGTGTGTTAGTGTGTGTGTGAGGTTGGGGGATGGGAGATGATGGGTACAGAGAAATCCAGTGAAATAAAGGAGAGAAAAAATGAGAAAAAACCCAGGTGCTGACCCTGACTGTGACTGACCTTTTCATCCCGGTGTGTTAGGAAACACCACCATCAGTGGATCCCCACTCCATCCCTATTCCAATTTCGACTTTGCATCTGTATTTTAGTTTATGTGTACCAGTGACTCCAAGCCAACACCGTAGTCATGCTTGGATAATAAATAAATATTGTTAAGTAAGCAGACAGTTAAATGTACCTGCCTACTGCCTAGCATGTGTTATGTGGCCTGTTAAATTCAGTTCATGTTATTTAATAACTGGATTTAGTAATATTAATTTAATATTCCAGATTTTTATGCCCTGGAAATAGACAGATTATTGGTTATTTCATATTTCATATCTCAAAGTTTTTAAATTCTCATTGTTCTCAACTGTATCAAGTGCCTAATTGTATTATAAATTATTTACCGGTAAATGCATTTATCTTTTAGATTCAATTATTTATTGGTAGTGTGTCCTTATTTGTTTTATTTCTTGCATTACTTGTGTGGTTTCTGGTATCAGTGGTTCATTTGCTTAGAAAACTTTTTTTTCCAGCTTTGGAAAAAAAATGTTTATATGAATATGAGTAATTTTACTTACTAACTTACTCAGGAAATCACAATTACATCTTTTTATAAAATATGCAAACAAATTAAATGCAATATATGTAACATCATACCAAGGTCACTAACGTTGATTAAAAGCAGCCTTTAATCTGTGAAGAATTCTGGAATAGGTGATGGTATAAAAATGGCATTGTCTGTGTATTACAGCACAGATTTGTAAAGCAAATACCTTGTGTGTACAGTAAAAGCAGCAGGTTTAGTATTTATCCTTATTGAAAACCTTTATTAGCCACGTGAAGGTGGTTTGAAAGCATCAGCAAAATTAGTTTGAACTCTACTGGATAGTACAGTACAGAGAAAACATTAAAGCTTCTGAGAGAGGTAACAACGTGTTTGGGAAACGTCCCACCTCCACGACAAGCAGAATCGCAAGCTACTGCTGTGAGCTTTTCTGTGGACACTTCTGGCACTGTCGCCCATGCAGTAGACAAGAAGATAACAAATTGAGCTAAAATTATGACAGGTTATTAGCAACCTTTAAAAATAATTTCCATCAAGTCCAAAGACAATTACAGTTTATAAATCACTGGCTCGGCAAAACAGGCAAGTCCATGGGTGAGTTGAGGGGGCACAGTAAACCGTGAATAGCAGTTCTCTATTATTAAACCATAATGTAACTGTGCAGAATGTTTTGCATGGTGGTAAATGCAAAATAACTCACATTCAAAAATGCTTTTTGGTAGCGTATGCTGTTTAATCAATCTGAGATGTTTGTATCAACCATACAGATCAACCCCATGTATGTGTCTAACTTGGATTTATTTTTCTTTATTCTGTCCCCATTCTTTTTGTCCTCCTCCCTATTTCCTTTGAGGCTTAGAAAAGTTGCCTTAGTTGTTAAAGCAACAGACAATTTGTTTGACAATGTCAGTCTGTGCAGCACTGCAGAGGAGAGAATTATTGCTACTTATCACTCCTCTGATATCCCTCCCTCCCAGCCTTGTTTAATTCTTTCCCATTATTTCCTCCTCCCTCTACTCATTTGGCATTAACATATAACTGCTGTGAGGCCCGCTGTGTGTGTGCCGCTGTGTAAGCCAGGGTGCCTTTGATCCGATAAAAACCTCTAATTTGGATGGTTGAAAGAGTTTACGTACCTTTTCTTCCTTTTTCCTGCATTCCTTTGCTTTTATTCTGCTTTCCATTTACATTTGGCTTCATTCCACTATTGGAGACTTGCAGCTGAGTTTCATGATGTGGACGGAGCCAACTCTATGAGAAGGAAATGTTTTGACAATTGGCTTTGTCAAATTTGGTTTAGGATTTCTTCATCGCCTTGCGCGGCAGACCATTAGATTAAGGCTGCGCTTGTGTAAATCCTTTTCACTCCTCGTATGATTGATGTTCTATTTCAAAGTAAAGCAACAACAAACAAGTTTCCACACTGCGAGGGCTTTTGAAGAGCATGCCATTCATCACTGGCGTGCTTGGCCTTTTACATGAGTGCCACAAAGTCTGAGAACAGAAAATGTTTTCAAACTCAGTTATTAAACAGGCATTTTATTATAAAGACTTTTGGTTTTTGATTTGATTCGAAGCATTTGCTTAAAATGTCTTTTTTCTTCCTTGAATTGAATACACTGGGTGGAAACAAAAACAAAGAGCAATGATTCATATTTCTAAAAATGCCACCTACTATCCAAGGAAAACTCATGCATCAAAATTTGCAGACTTGCTGCAATAGACTATGCATGTCTAAACTGTAAGGCATACAATAAAAATATATTTTAAAGGAATAAGTTGGAGTTTTTGAAGCTGGTCTCAGTGCAATCTTGAGTTATGCACTTCATATTTATTTCACAGTAGGTTATGGCCACAACAACTTTGTTGTTATTTTTCCCTAGAATATGTCAGAAACACAGCCAAATACACAGCATTTGTTCTTTGCAAAACACACTTTTAAGTTCAGTGAAGTATCATATGTGTAGATTTTCACAGGAACAGTAGGGACATGTCCCGACCAATATTTTGGGAGGACAGAAAAAATTCAACAAACTCGTTGGTAATATTGGAGTTCATATCTCAAGAATGGGTGAAAATGTGGTCTTTCAGCCAGAAGCCACGTTGATGTCAAATGAAATTCTGATCTCTACCTAACATCACCAGACTTTCCACCTTGGAAAATAATGACAACCCATATTAAGTAACCACGCTAGCCAATGTCAACCAGCAAGGTAAGTGTGGGTTCTGTTGTCTCTAGGCTAGCAGTTATGCTTAGAGAGATATACTGTATTAAATTATGAGCTGAATTTCAGTCTAGAAATGGCTGAAATTGTTTCACAGATTCCCCCTGAGAGATGGTCCAGGTTGTGGCTAATGGTGAGGGAAAAGGAAAAAATGTACACCTTCTGGCCAAAGATAGTGTATATGTCTTTCTGTCAAAGATCTGCTGTTTTGTTTATCTCGATAACTTTAGGGAAATTTGATGCCACATATATTGCTTATTATTTGAAATGATTTTCATTCATGCGTTTAAAATCTTTTTTTATGTTTCGGGCAAATTAAACCATATATAGTGTTGAGAAAAAATGTCAAGCACAGTAAGGCCAAGTTGTCACGAGGCACTGATTATCATCCCTGGTCTTTTTGTTAGTCAGAAATAATTGACTATTATATAACAATTTAATATTTCCAAATCAAGATATCAGTACACTTCTCACTCTTCTCGTGTATTTATGCTTGTTTAAACATTTTTTTCTCTGTGAAAATTATCTATAGGATTATAGCATAGACAGGTAGGCAGGCAACTATGTCAAAAACTAATTTTTCAAATTTAGTAATATAACCAAAACAAGAAAGTATGATTTGGAAATGGAAATATATAATGGACTGCTTCCATATTAATCAATGAAAAGAAAAGGAACATTTTGTTAAAGATTGATCACTAACTGTAGTTACTGTAAAAAAAAAGATCATTTTATATGTGTAGATAAAATGTTACATACTGTAGCTGATATCTTTGAAATTGGTTGTATTGGCAGTCAACTATACTCAGCTTCTTCAGTCAACAGCGTTTAGTTTAATTGTGATTGAATCCAGCCTTTGAATCCCTGACAGCTCTGCAGAGCAGAGGGACACAGACACTCTGAACAAAACAATTACTTTTCCGCTAATGTCAAAAAATAGACGAGAACAATGCTTATAACCATGGTAACTGTACATGACCACGATGCTGACAACCATTGCCTTGAAATGCCAAGATTAAGCCATATTATATCAATTTAAAGACCTGCATACAGGACAAAAGGCAAAGGGACTAAAATGTCATTACAGATATACTGCATACTGTAGTAGACAAAATGTATTCAGTTTTTGTTTTTAAATAGAATAAAACAAACTTCAAATTATTAATGTTATACTGATTTTCATCAGAAGAAATAGCTCAAATCAAACAAAACTAATTAAATTTAAGGCAAAAAACCAGAGGGAAAATGTAGGTGGACCTGCACTTTTCACCAGTACATACAGACCACATCACACGTTGGATCTTTTTGTAGTTTGTAAAGAAAATCACAAATACTTTTTCATATGCAAAGCAGGCTTACTGTACATGTATACATTTTGTGGTACTTGTGGTACTGGTGCTTCACATGCACATTTTCATCTTAGCATACAAACTCTGTATATTTTATTAGAATTTCAGATAAACCTAGAACAAAGTTGTACCACATTGTCCTGTTAAATAAATACGCTCCTGTCTTCTGCATAAATCATAAAATCTAAACAGGCTATGAACTGGATTTGCTTATCATGAACTCTCTTTGCTACTCTGCTCCTCCTCTCAGTTGCCTGCAGTGTTACTGCGATAGTAGATGCACAACAATAAGTTTTGAAGTTTTTAAACTTTGATATTCAAATAAACATTTGTTTATTGTCGTGGAAATAATGCCAAAGCTGCTACAGTGTGGCACAGCACACTTGATAAAGGACCATGTGTCCACTGATTCTACTGATTGAACATCATCCTGCCATTAGATGTTAAATGTGTGTAATTTTAAACTTTACCTTCATTTGATCAACTCTAACTTTACTGAGAATGTTAGGGATGCACCCACATCTCTGACAAGGACATGCTTTGACAGTTTCTTCTGTAGTCAAACAACAGTAAACCTTGAGATTTTAAAAAATAAATAATAGGAAAGTTTATCTATTCATTTTCCACTACTAATGCAAGTGAGCGATGTGATGGCAGCTGTAAGGTAGGTCACTCTCCACAGCCACTTGCTCATGATCCTCTTTCCCAAGGCATGAAAAAGTGTTGCTTTGTCCAGTCCCTCTGTGCTACATGCTAGCGCTTAGGGACACTCTCGTAACTTCACCTTATCCTGAAGTTGGTTTCCCTAAACGTAGCACAGTTTTTGCGTGTATATAAAGTCATTCCTGTGACATCACTGATGATGCTTCTAATAGTAATGACACAGTGTACCTACAGCATCAATGTCGGATGCCGTTATAATATAGTGTCCATTATTATATAGTTATTAAAATTATTAAAAACTTTATTTTATATAAAATGTCGTTATCAGATGCTGTGGGATGAGAATGTGTTGGCATCCCAAGATATTCTCAGCCAAGATAGCATATGTAAACTATTAAGGATGTTTTGAGTCTGCCTGGCAGGTCTCTTCTCAGATGGACATGCCCGAAATACCTCAACAGGGAGTCGTTAAAAATGCCTGAACCACTCAACAGTCCCTTCTCCTTTCCTTGTCCTTAAGGGTGAATTCTGACACCCAGGGAAGCTGTGTCTCTGAAGGAAACTGCATCTCCAATCTCATTCTTTCAGTCCCCACTCAAAGCCACCCAAAGGAGAGAATTGGAATAGAGATTTTAGATGTCTGAAATGTTATGTGATGCTCAGGGGCAGCGCCTTTAGATTGGCAGATCAGGCTTGTGCTTCTCATTTAAAAAAGAAAAAATACTGACAGGAGAGTGTGCTTCAACTGTAGGGGTACCACGATACTCAGCCTCCAGGGGAAAGCTCATGCCAGCATGCGTGAAAGGAGACTCGGGATAAATGTTGAATCTTAGACTCAGGGGGAGCAATTCATTCACTGCTCTGTACCTGACAATATATATCAGGTAAACTAATGAAATTGCAGGCTAAGAAATAAAACACACACACACACACACACACACACACACTATCAGTGTGCTCTCGCTACCATTCATTAACTATTCCTTTGAGTTAATTAAAGGTTACTCAAATGGAATACGGCTTATCTGGGGAGCTGGAGAGTCACTGTGAGCTAACTGCTAACACACACATACACGCATTCAGTGCACACTTCTCACTGTGAAAGCCATTCATCGGGCTTATCTTTGTGGAAAGACTATCAGATCTACATCACATACGCAGAAACTTTGTCTTTTTGTGCTTCCGTCTTGTGTACTTTACACACTTAATGCACACACACACTGAGGTGAGTGCTGTAGCATATGAGATAAGAGGTGACTATCATCAAAAAAATCACACAAGTGCACAAACATATCTGGAGAAGCAATCTCTAGGAGCTGACACGCCGCTCCATTGATGTGAGTAAGAGAGGCTGTTGCCATGGGAGGATTAAGGTAAAAACCAAACAGTACATGTTTCAAATGTGACAGGAGGCCACCTGTGTTGTGTCTGTCTAAAGGGTTTCCTGTGTTTGTCTGCCTCGCGAGTGTGTTTCCAGTCCCGGGAAAATCCAGTGCTTCGACTAACAGTAAGCATTTGCATGCTTTTTTGTGTAGGAGGCAGGGCAGCTGCGTTGTTTTACCTTGTCCACCGATTGTCACAACAAATTGTTTTCCCTTGTAGAAAAGCCAAGCTGTGCCGGGCCGTTTGTGTATTTAAAAACTGCATTTTCCCAGTGCCAGGGCCCCCATGCTGAGTTAAATGAAGGCATTTATTCTCCAACCGAATCGGGCCTGGAGATATGCTTTCATTAGGACTGTGATTAGCATAGTGCTTGTTACCGCTGGGCCTGTTAGTGAAACAGAGCTGTCTGTCTGTCTCTACACGTCCCCTCATTACAAACAACATGGATGGAGTTATGTGCATCACAGTTAGGACACATAGGTTAGAGTTAGAAAACAGTTTAATGGCTTGAGAAAAGAACGATGGCTGATTTTAATGTGCCCGAGCTTATAGACAACGAGGAGAGAGAATTGCTAATGTTGGGTATTTTCATCCCCCGTGTGCTGTGGCAGTTAACAAGAGAAACAGACGATAGTTCAAATAGTTCAGTGGAATTTACGTACAAAGAAAAGCTGCTGCAGGACAGAACCTTTGGATGTGATGCCATAATGTGTAAAACTATGACCGACTTAATTATACTTAGATTTCAACAGCAATTAAGACCTTTGTAATTGAACAGGATATAAACTGGCACTTTACCTTTTAAAATTTAAAGGCATCTCCAACTACTTGATTGTTTCCCACCTTTTCAAAGCAGCAGGCATTACTACATCTCTCCAGCAGGAATTGAACAAAGCTCAAAAGCAGCTCTATGCCCTAGTTTACATTGTAGACAGCAAACACCAATGACAACACTCATTTGACACCTGAAATATCTTAGTGAAGAAAATGCTAATGTGTGTTCTCCTAAATGTGCAGATGCAGCAGTCATCAGTCGTGCAGCTAAATTTGTTGCAGGACGTGCTTGTGTTCTATAATAAGCGATGTGCAAAGAGATGTCTCTGCACCAAAGAACTTTTAGATATAATGGGATATTAACATGGTGTTGATAGTGTCATTGGCAGTGTTAAGATACCGCCTTATAAAATGATAACTAATACAAAAGGACAATCTCTTATCAAGCCAAAGGAGATCAAAGCACTACCCATAATGTTTGGTTATACCAAAGGAAGTACTGCACTTTCACTGGTAGGATGTGTGAGTTTTGTGATACTGCTCAGCTGTCAGACGTTGTACTGTATGTGCGAAATACATCTGAATGCTCCACAGATTAAGAGTCTTTTGGTTTGTTGAGGATCTTGCATTGGCAGTTTTTCATTTGGTTCATGAGTCGTCTTATTGTGTACTTGATATCGTACACAATCATAGCTGATGATTTAACACCAAGAGGAAACAAAGTTCTAATAAGTTTAACAAGCAGTGACATATGCATATGACACTGGAATAATTTTTCTACTATTTCAATAATGATATAAGTTAAACACGATCTGATATTAACACAATGCCCACAAATAAATAAGGGGAACCCAACAACTTAGGAAAAGTCTAGTAAATTGAGGATTGACAAATAATTTTAAGGTATTTCAAGTCAATAAGATGACCTTTAAATGTTGGTCTGGGAGACCACGCCCTATTTGAGGATAGCAAGTCTGGGTCTTCATTGACAAGATTTTTTAAAATTCTGAAGTTTGAACGCCACCACTTGGACTAAGAAGAACATTACGAGGTGTGTGGCCTGCGTTATTCTGAGACCAATAGCCTAGGCTATCCATAATGCAGCTCTATAAATCATCTTCTATAAAAAATATTTGAAGAAATATGTTAAAGGAACATTCTTTAAAAAAAAAAAAATATATATATATATATATATATATATATATATATTTATTCATATTTATTTAGTTCTTATCCACCATCTCTACGACAACAGAATTTATCCTCAGTGTTGGAATCGGCCTGTGACTCCTACACCAGGGTGGGGCTTCTGTTCTCTAATTGAGAAATTAATCTCACTACCAATTTAATTATGTTTCTAATCTCAAATTTTCAGTTCGTATCACACAATACTTTAGTCAGATAGTTTTTTTTTGTTTGTTTGTTTATTTTGTCATTCTATAGTAGTGTTTGGGGTTGTTAATAGTGTTAAATATGTGGACACAAATGGGTGTAGGATTTTAATACACAAAACCTACAGAAAATATCATTTAATTTTGGATTGTCATTGTCATTTTAGCAAGTTGTACCCAGTAAACTGTGGTCTCAAGATTAACAGAGAAGTTTGTAATGACTAAAGAAAAAAAATCTGCACTTCATCACAGGAATCTCAATTTGTCAATTTCCCTTTTTTTGTCCAAATCCATAGTCATTCGATCAAGTTTCACTGAGGTGCTTCCGCAGTTTTTTTGTTATTTGCACTGTTTGTTCTACTGTGAGATGGAATCAGACAGTTTTTATTCCCGTGGTGTCAAAAAAGTGTGGCTTTGTCAAGTCCTGTCTGAGTTACATGCTCAAGATTGACACTCTTCAATATTTGACGCTTAAAGCAATGACGTACTGTATGATATTAAAACATCTCATGGGGAGGTGAACAGGATGCGGGATGGTACAACAAGGGTTTGACTCTAATATAAGATGTTGTGCACTTTAATGATGATCGTAACACAATGTGGCACACGCGGTTACAATAGGAAGAATATACGTGTGCCGTCACTGTTTGTAGTGTTTTAATTTGATGTAATTTTCCTTGTAACTTAACCGTAAACTTTTGTGCCTATTGACATAGAGTTACCCGAATACAGTTTATCTGTATGAATAAAATGTGTCATATACTGACCCCAAAGTGTATCTGTGGTGTCAATTTCAGAATCCATTGTTCCCAGAACTCCAAACAGGAACGCAAAAGGGTACCTGGGGTTTCAGAAGGCATCAATGTCTGACATTCTGGGGTAAGAACTGGTTGGATAGAATACATGCGCAATAGTTATATTCAGTGCAACAATTTTTTTCTTAGCGTATATTTTATTACACATATATTACCTCTTTCAGACTTTCATGCAGTTTTTGTAATCAAAGTCCATGAGAGTCCGGCCTGAAATTACAAAAGCTGGAGCAAAATTTAGCCACAGTTAGCAAACAGGCAGCCATTTCATAGCCCATTTAAGTCAATCTTGATTTACACTTTGAAGCATCACTGTTGCTGTGTCTTATTTTTCATTCTGTCAATGTTTTGAGCTACTGATCTAGCTAGTCATATTTAAGCTTGAATTTAAACATTTAACAATATTCACACTTTGTAAAAACCTTTATTCTTTTGCTGAGTCTGAATTCATCCATTGCTGCAAAGGGAAAAAAAGTCTACGAGGCCATTTTATCATTTTATAGAGAGCAGATGTCCTGGCTCACTGCATTTAGCCTTGATGTGGCCTGTCTCCTCAAATAAATCGAAGTGAGAATTTCTAAGTAGTTCCCAGGCAATTGAGACAGCAGGCTCGTTTTATTGTCTCAGAAAACTGGCACTACACATTGATTCATCCCTGCCTGAGATCTCGCCTGATGCTTTTAGATTCCCCCGTGGTTTCTCTGGGGCTTCTCAGTCTCTCTCATTTGTCATCTCTCTCACACATACACACAGCTCTTAGTACTGTGGTTAGATGGTTAGACAGTTTGCAAATATTCCGGGCCCTCTCTCTTGCCTTTTATTAAAGCAGCAGTGTTCAACTTTCCTTACAGTCTATTGGATGTGCATTGTTAGTCTCCCCTTCCCTCCTCTGAGTTGGTCAAGGCCTTGTCCCAGCACATGTCATTTATCTTGATGAGCTGTCTACCTTTAAGAAGCATCTCTTTGGATGCTGAGATAAGTGGCAGCTGTAGAGCTACCACAGGTGTCAAAGGAGCAGACAGCAAGTGCAGAAAGACTGCATTAAAACTGTAGATTCAAGTTTTGAATGTTTTCTCTTATTGCTCCTCTCACTTTTATCTTCTGTTGTTACTGGATCCTGTTACTGCGGCTCTTCTGGTTAGACCACAAGGCTGCCGTTCAAACACTGCTAAAACTTGCCAAACCCTGAATTATAATAAATGTTTTTGCAAAGCTAATACGAATATTTCTAGAATTATTGATTCCCACAATTTGCATATGACAACATCAGGAGTGTAATGGTTAGAGCATGTTTGAGATTATGACCAAACCATGGTTAGAGTAAAGTTATAGACACAAATGTCTTGTGTCTTGATTTTTTACTCTTAGGGCGTAAACTCCAGGCTTTGGTCAGTCAAGTCAGATACATTAATCTGCCATCAACCATTACATTATGCTTTAACATCGAAACTGCAGTAAGAAAAAGGGGGGGACACCATGGTATAGTTTGTGAAGGGCCCTCATCCTGAAAAACAACCTCAAATCAAGAGCTACCAGTGACAAGGCAGACTGCTGCGTTGTCTTACTTTGTCTTTGTCTGGCCAAAAAAATGTTACGACTGTGGATATACAAACAATAGACAATTTATCATACAGATCTGACCTCTCCTGATCATGGTGATTGGTTGATCTGCAAAGTAGATGAGTCTGAAAAGATGAAGGAAAAAAAGAAAAGAGCCTTTAGTGAGTGCCCTCGTAACACTAACGTTTACTTGATTCTCTTCTCATTCAGTGATTCGATAACCCAAACAGCCACTGACCACTGCTAAGCTAACATGCTGAATCGGCTGAAAAGCCTCAGTGTGATTAATGCCAATAGTGCAGGACACATTCTCACAGATGGCCCAACATTATGGCATATCAGCCAAATTCATCCTGATCTTACCTTAATTTATACTGTAAGACTATGATACTTGTTCCGAGCGTAGTACAATAAAACAAATTAAATCCTACAAAGCCAAGAATAACTCACTGCCAACACGATGGGGGAAACCATGATTGGAAGCATACCACGGCTACAGACTTGGAGGTGCTAAAACCTATGCCTGCTGTTAACGAGTTGGCTGCAAACTATCCTAGCATTTGCCAAAGGCCATGGTCTAGGGAAGCTAACACTACAACGTCAGCAAAAAAGAAGTGATGCAGTCTTGGGTCTGTTCATTGCAGTCAGAATAGTTGACAAGGTACCAATCTGGTAAAGCCCAGCCCCATTAAGGGATGGGCTCGACCAATTGCCAATGCATTCATACACAGTGTTTTCTCTCTCAATAGAAACCACAGAACCTCTATCAAACATCATGGTCATGGCCACCAATATGGTCAGTTTATTTGTGGCTACAAAGCATGTGTAGTCTGGAAAGGGCATTCACAACCTCCTACCTTCCATGCAAGGGAACGACTGTAATTTTCATTTGATCACTTTCATTGAGTCAGTTTTCTTAAACACACATTAAACCATTGCACCTGTCCAATGTCCCTGCCTTTACTAGCCTAAACACGGAATACTGTGCCTTTGGTTTTCTTGACCTGCGCTCACTAAGCCCTGCAAATACTAGTGTGTCTTAGCATTCGCAGGAATGGCTGATATGATTAAGCGTTGCAGTGTTCCCATTTTTCAGAAAAGGCAGTTTTGCTTCTCCATTGTTGTTTTTAATTCTGCTCTATAAATAAACTAACTTGACGATGAAGTCTACATTATTTTTTTGTTAATTTCACAGATGACAGCCAGCAAAACATCTTTGGTTTGTGTGTTGCCTTGCCTGAGTTGTGACTGACAGAAGATGGGACCTAATGTAATCACACAAAAAATGCAAAATGAAGAATCAGGGAAGCGTAAGTGAGTAAGACACCCACTTTTGTCTCGTTGCTTTCAGTTTTTCTAAACATATGTATTGAACAGTTAATAGCCATTTTACAGAGACACACTTTAAAAAGTGTTTTCATTGATTACCTTTCTGTCAAGAAATTATAGCATTTGTTCAATTTCCTAAAAACATGGACTTAGTTGTTGTTGTTTTTTGGTACATCCAAAACAAAAATACTCATACAATAGATATGCAGTACTTCCCCTATATTGAGTTGCTACACAAATGTATCTTTACAAATCTTACAACTCTTTGTATATAAAACAGCTCTACAAAAATTAAGTTGTGAGCAGACCATCTTTTAATGAATATTTTTTAGTACTAATAGGGTCCATTTTTAGGAAATATTATATTGTATTATATTTCATGTGCCCTTAGTGTGGCACTGAGCTTCTAAAACAGATTTATAAACTAGTAACACTAAAGTTATTTGCAAAGTTATTGCAAGTTATTTAATTTGCATTTGATTGAAAACATACAAAGAGAACAAATAAAAAAAGTGCTTGACTGGGCTGGCAGATAACAAAAACTTATTAGTTTTGGTTTTTACTCGACCAGGACTTTCTGGCACTTTCCCGGTATTGAGTTTCACCTACTGCTGGAATCTTCAGTCACCAAGCAGAAGCATGCACAGCTAAAGCAAAAAAAAAAACCAGAATAATGATTTCTTTTCAGAAACAACATACTGGCATTATGGTAAAAAGAGGCTTTAAATGGGGATCACAGTATGCCCAGTTTCCCTATCACTCTGCTTTGTCTAAGTCGATCAAATACTATGCGCTTATATGACCAGCGCTCCAAATGTTTCCTGACCTTGAAATTCACTTTGCCTACCTCTCCTTTTGACTGCTGCAGATGGAAGAAGATGATTTAAAGCTGTGCAATGCTGCTGCCTTCACTGGGCCTAAGCCAATTTAAAATGGACTCCTGTGGTCTGACAAGTCAAAATGCGAAATTATTTTTTTTTCTTGACACAGCATTTTCTGGGCTAAAAGGAGAGGAACCATCCAGCTTATTATCATCACATAGTTTTAAAGCCAGTGGTCATTATAGTTTAGGGATGAACTGTGTTCTGTATTAACGCACACAGGGAGGTTGACTTGAAAATCCAGGTTTTGGAATAAGACTAGTAACATACCCATTTTAAATTGTGTATCAATTAATAACAGGGAAACATTTAACCTTCAAATGGAAAACTAGTCTCCTCACTGTTCAGAAATGTTTACAGAGAATTGTTAAAGTAACCCTGTAAATCCTGATTAGAAAAAAAAAACTGGTAAACTGGAATAACTGTTGTATTTCACTTACACATGCTTATTAAAGGTAAACTTATATATACAAGCTATACAACGGAATTGTGCGTGATCATAGAGGCTCATCACCCATAGGAAAGCTATGCAAACACAGGGAGGACATGAAAACTCCACAAAGAAGGTCCTGTCTGGTCTGGGGAACATTATGCTTTTAGACAAGAATGCTAACTAGTCTGCCGCTCTGCTGCACTTGTTAAGTGTAGTATACTTACAATTTACTTGACACAAAAAACTAAAAAAAACATCAGTGTACAGTACTTAAAAAAAAATTAATTTGTGTGCAGGTAAATGGGTATGTAGTATGTACTCAAAATTGTCATTTCAAACAAAGTATTTCAAGTGTACTGTGTTTCAAACTACACAATTATTTAAGTTGAACCAATTCATGTGACAATTTCCTACATGTTTAGGTGTCTGAGTTATAGTCATTTTAGAGACAAACCTTCTTTTCTTCAGTTTACACCACATTTCAGTTTTTTTAAGAACCAGACTGTGTTGTATGTTACAATGTGTCGCTCTAGTGTTATTTTTACTTTAGAGCTGGCTTTTTACAGTCCACTCCACCAAGGTCTGTACATCTATAAAAGGCTGACATGCATAACAGATTTCATATGGTTTTAGCTTAATAAAATAAGTCACAGTAGGCACATGCATGTTAAAAATGTAGGATTTAACAATAAACAACTATTATATATATTTTATCCAATCGTATTCACATATTCACTGTGACATTTATACCAAAACCATCTAAACCTGGAGAATCAGATTGTTGCTGTGGTGCTGCAGTGAACTCCAGACTCCTGTCTCTTCTCTTTACCACACAGAACAAAATGCCTGAAGGATGCCACGCCACACAGTCCAGTGATATTTTGTCTTATTCCACAGGTAGAAAAACAGTGCCTGTAGGGCAGGCAAATACATTTCATGAGTCAGTGAATATGAGCAATTACTACTGTCAACAGAGCACACTCACAGGATGAACTCAAGTGGGCGGACAATAACCTTTTTCTCTGAGTTTTCAGTCAGCGGTGGAGAGAATGCTGAGCCCTTTGCTTTCTAACAAATCAATATAACTGAGCAGGTGGTCACCTTGTTTAAGTGGTTTCTGGTGTTATTCTCCGAACTGTGGCTAGGTTCTTAAAGTTTACTATGCATAAAATCAGCACTTGTCAACAGGTTTTTCTTCATTGATTACAGTTGGATACAGTTGGATCAAAAATACTCAAAATAAAATAAAATCCATTAGGGTCAGCACAGTGGTGGAGTGGTTAGCACTGCTGCCGCACAGCTAGAAGGTCCTTGCTTTGAATCTGCCTGCTGGTTGTGGCCTTTCTGTGTGGAACTTACATGGTCTCCCTGTGCTTGGTATTTATCCAGGTACTCTGGTTTCCTCTAACAGTCTAAAGACATGCATGTTAGGTTAACTAGCAACTCCAAATCTGTAGGTGTAAATGTTTTTCTGTATTGGCCCTAAGAAAGACTGGTTGTCCATCTATCCCAGCTGCCACTGGGCGAGAGACAATGTACACCCTGAGAGCTAGTGAGTAAAATTAATAAATTAATTATGTCATTGTTAATATCTAGTTCATTGTCTTACCTGTAGTTTACAGTCTTAGTAATGTTAAGCTAAAGTAAGGTAGAGTGAGAGAGTTAAATTGGGTCAAGGTTAAAGGTCTTGAAGTTTAAAGTGGACGCGTGACATATATCATGTATATTGTAATGTATATTTTTGTTGCTCCTGGCAAACCCTTTGACTGTGATACATCCCTTAACATTAACGAAAGTGGGTATTTAATATTATTGTCAGTCAGGACTAGTAAGACCAGCCGATGAGTCCTAGTAATAATAGTTAATAATTTATCTTCCCATTAAACAAAGATTTGAACAGGTTTCATAATAGTTGGGATAATTCAATCAATCATGCAAGTTTAGGTAACTAAATCTACTAAGTTCCCAGATAATGTCTATAGTTGAACAAAACCATAATTGACTAGAAGCACTGACATTCATTTTGTGTCCCTCACTGTCCCTCTTGACAGTAAGAAACTGTTCAACGGTTGCTTGACAATCCATCTATGTATTCTGCAAATTAAAACTTAATTACAGTGGCAGCACCCTAAGCAAAGTAGTCCAGATATCTCTTTTCCATCTTTTTCTACCCTGAAGCTTTAGCCAGGCACATTAGATATATATACAATTACCTCTTTATTGGCTACACCTTGCTAGTACTAAGTTGGACCCCCTTTTGCGATTAGAAGTGACTTAATTCTTTGTGGCATACATTCCACAATGTGCTAAAAATATTCCTTAGAGAGTTTTGTCCATATTGATAAAACAGCATCACATGGTTGCTGCACATTTGTTTATGCCAAGAAAATATCCTCCCCGCCGTTGTACCACCACCATCGGCCTGGAACTTTGACACAAGGCAGGATGGTTTCATTCTTTCATGTGGTTTATGAAACCAAATCCTACCATCTGACTGCAGCAGAAATTGAGATTTAGACCATACACCATTTTTTTAGACCTTACACTTTTTTTGAGCCCTTGCCTAAAGGTTCGACTCGTGTTCAGAGATGCATTTTTGCATAACTTGATTGTAATAAGTGGTTATTTAAGTTTCCGTTGTCTCTCTCAATACCCTATTCTAATGCTTCGATTGAACTTCAGTAGATCATGTTGACCATGTTTACATGTCTAAATCAACTGACTTGCTGCCATGTGATTAGATGATTAGATATTTGTGTTAACAAGCATGTGAGAAGTTTAGTCCAATTTAACTATTAAATGGTACAGTACTGTTTCTTTAGTAAAAGATGAAAGACCGGGATATAAAATCCTCACACATATTAGACAATCACATTGCTGGTTCTCCAGCAAATCAGAGGGCGTTGACTTTTGATTTTCGACCGCTTAATGTGAACAAGAGAAGAAGCTAAGACGGAGCTAACATGGTAGCAGGAAAGTGTCCAGGTGAGTTCACATTTAACAAACTAAAAATGTTCATGGAGTATGGAATTAGCATGGATATATTGCTTTATTTTATGTTAATCTATGTTTAATGTGCCTTATATATTTAATGTGCTAAATGTCAGCCAAGCAGCTACATTAACATTATAGAATTAGCCCCTGAACTTAGAGGAGGTTAGTTAGCATGCAGCTGCCAGCTAACATTAGTATCTGTGTTAAATAAATAAACTCAGTAACAGTTATAAATGAGCGATAAGTGGCTCAGCCAGTCATGACAGTGTCGCTACCTCTGGTTTGGCTTGATAGTTGGGCAGATACTCGTGAGATGGGATATGTCCATAGGGACATAGTTCTCCAATTTCTGTTTAAAATACCTCTCCAGCTTGGCTAAGTGCATCTACACCATAGTGTTCACAGGGAATGACGCAAAAACAACATTGGTAGGAGCATCGTTCGTTCCCCAGTGGGTAATCAATTGTACTAGCATTACAGCTATCAGGGTTTAGGTGATAAATCATAAAAAGCAGTTACATAAAATATTGTTGAACTAAATGGTTTTAATGCCTTGGCAGCTGGACAGCTGTGGGTGATGTTGGCTATTCTCAACCCAAGAAGTTAGAGGGTTTTAAGCGTCCGGCGGCTGTGTCTAGCTTTGCTTCTTCTCCCTCTCCACTCTCTCACATGTTTATTGCTGTTCTTATGCTATATTTTACCTGATCTGCTCTGTTAAATAATGCTTGTGTATCAGCTGTCTGTGTTATGATCAGAAAACGTTATTTCTCATTGAGGAGCATATGGAAAACTGTAGTGTTACGTGGACCTGGTACACAGAGTTTTTCCCACCAGTTTTAGAGTACATCATCATTAGAGTACTTGCTGCTAGATAAGCAGGCAGGAGGAGGAAGCATGGATGCAGGGCTGGTGTCCAGGCCAAGCTGGGGAGGCGGCGGGCCCACAGACATTCACCATGGCCGTGCAGGACTAGATCGATCGGGAGTAAGCGGTGTCTTCTCTGGTCATCTTCAAGTCCATGAATGTGTTCAGGATGTGACCAGAGCACTGACATCAGTGTGGTGTATCCTTTCTGACCAGAGTTTCCCAACTTGGGATGCCCAGATTCTGGACCAGTGCAAGCGGGTTCTGTGTCCAATCATCACCTGTTAGATGGTACGTGGAGATGCTCTTCTGACAACTTTGCAAGATCCAGCTGGCCTGCATGCTTTATCTGCCAACCGTGCACATTTATCTATGATGGCCCTGCTTAACGCCTTCTCCGTAGCCAACAAGGCGTTCATACTTGATGAATTCTTTATTTAAGAACACCTGAATTTCAGGAGTACTCTCATCCAAATTACCCCAAATGAGAGGTTATAGCAAATGAATAGATTTAAGATAATTTTTTCTCATTATTTAACTTGTATGTTTATATGTAAAAAACCTTGGTTTAATCACACATTGCTAAAGGCAACAAACCCATCTGGGTTGAGGGGGCAGGAGCGACAAATTTTATTATAGATGTATTATCATCGACCCCCTAGATCCCAATAATTGCTCATTTTAAATAAAAAAAATCATTCATCAAGGCTTGAAATCTGCATTGAAAACAGATACAGAAAATGCAAACAAACACTTTTTAGTCCCAGCAGAGACTTTCGGCATTCTGATTTGATTAAGCACAATTTTTCTTTTATTCTATAATTAAAGTGATGTCATTAAATCAAGGATTCTTTGGCTCCGTATCTAACAATCCCGTGTTGAGGGATTTCATGAGGTGAGCAAGCAAAGGCAGTATCCAAATATGAAATCATTGAAGTGGAAAAAGAAAACAAAAAGGGAACACATTTATTCACAGGATCTGATTCAATTTGCATGATGATTTCAAAACTGATTACTCCCATGTAACAAACCACCAAAGAAACTGTGAACTTTTCTTCTTAACTTGGCACATTCCAATAAAGAAGTTCAATTACTGTTCTCAGCAGAAGAGCTTGCAGCAAACACACAAATGCAAACAAAGACTCCACAGAAATTATAAATTTTACTTTAGCTGTACAATGGGTGTAACATGGCTGCAGTGGAAATAGAGATGGCAGATGGGTTTGAAGTCCAAGCCATGATGCTCACAGCCTGAGCCTCAGCATGAGTTCCTCCATACTTAATGGCACATTATTTCAAGTTTGAAAAAATGTTTGTGGGTGTGAAATGTATATGATGAAAGGACAGTGAGAATGTTATTATATTGAACTGAAAGTCTGAATGTAACAAAAAAAAACAACACATTTATAACATGAAGAAAATCTACATGGAGATAAATTTGTACAGTCTGTAAGAGGAAATGGTTCCCTGTCTTTAATTGTCTAATATCAGTAATGCACTAAATACACACTGCACTATGAACTCAATCACCAAAACTAGAAGATTTTGTATCTGCTGTATCAAACAGCAAGAGGGAACAGGTGGGGAGAAACTAACTTTTTCTATATTACCCGTTGGTTAGTCAAAACACTGAAACTCTTGACAGATGTGAATGATATGTTATGGATTAAGTGAACACTTCTTGGAAGCGATGTACTAAAACCAGGAAAAAGGAAAGCGCAAAGATCTGATCGGTGCCGATCGATAATAGGCGCCCAAGGCTCATAGATGTGTGTGAGGACCCAAGGGAAGCCTGTCTAGTGCAATCATACAGAAGGGTGACCGTGGCCTATATTGCTGAGAAATTAATTTAATTAATTTTGCTGTCTATGATCGAAAGAGCTGAGAACTTGAGGGTACGAAGCAGGAGTCTACCTCTTAGCGGTAGCATTGAGCATGTGAGCTTCAGAACTGACCAACCTATACAGGCAGGAAGGGGGTTGCCAGGGAGAGGGAAATCTGGACTATTCTTTGCTTAATTTGCTGACAATGGTCCAGCTCCAAATGAGCGAGTGGATGGCGATTGGCTATGCATAGAAAAAGTTCAAAATTCTAGCATTTTAGCTTGTGGCCCTAGTTATGGTTGTTAAAAGTTTACTGCAAAGAACATTTGTGTAAAACAAACAAACAAATAAAAAACTTTTAAATAAGTGAAAGGGAAAAGTGATGGTTTCAAAGACCTATTTTTGTTTTGCACCCACTCGATCTAAATGTTCCGGTCTATTTACTTTGAAAAAACATTAAGACCACAACATGTTGGTCGAAATAATGTTGTATAAAAACCAAAAAAGAGTTTCACCCTTTTCACTTTGCTTATCCTTATACATGCCCCTGGGTAAAAGTGCCACAAAGTGTGGCAAAATTTAGAAAAAGGTGAACCTTTAAAGCACTCCTGCTCTGCTCAAAATTATAGATATTTACTCAATCACTGCAAAGCACCATATACACAATTATGGCATGGTGTGCACAAAGCTGTTTTTTCATCAATAATTTGATTATGGCTCTTTTAGTCTGTGTGGAACTTGAAAAAACGTGTCAAAAAATAATAAAGTGCATACTCCATCAGAACAACACTGTGGAAATCCAGTTTAAATTATAGTATTTTATATTTTTTAGCTAGTGGACCCTAGCATACTACTAATTCATATATGAATACGCTTCAGAATCTCACTTATTTTTACTTTTTTCAATGTCATTGTATTCTAGAATTGGTGTAGTAGATAGTTTCTGTGCTAATATAGTGCTTTCAATGTGTTGTTCTATGGCAAAATTATGTGTGCCAAAATAAATATTTATGTAGGAAGAACAAAAACTAGCAGCCATTTTTATTCTGGCTGCTTCTTTTTCTTTTTGTAGGATATTGAAGTTTACATTTTAGTTGGCATTCCACTTTTTATTGACTTAAACTTTTGTTTTTAATTACAGAAAGGTGGAGTGGCAGTATTCCTCTATTGAATACATGAAAGTACAAAAACAGCAATTCAACAAAGTGTTGAAGTCTAGATTTGATTGGCACAAAATAGCTACATGGGTTTGAATATCTTTTTTGGCAGGGCCAAAGTGTATCTTTTTTTTTTTGCATTAAGCCCTACTGTGTTTCGCCTGTGGCACACCGAAGAAACTTAACCTCTTAGAGTTTTCTCATTATTTTTGCACTAATTTTTCCCGCTAAATACTAGAAAATAATTAAGATGTGTTTTTATATCCAAGACAATTTTGTTAATAACTGAAAAATACTTCAAAAATTCAACTAAACAATAAAGAATTTAATTAATTTTGTGAAAATGAATATTTTAGTGCTCACATGTACAGATAGTGAGTCTATTTACTGTTTTAATACCCGTCTTATTAATCTAATCTGACATTTAACTTATGACCAACTATGGACCCAATCTATTTTTAATTTTGAAAACACTGTGACAATTGTCTTTTTAACTCTAGAAACTAAAGAAACTACAGAGGAAACTCTACTACTCACTATTATATTCATTGATTTCTTCAAAGCCTTTGAAAATGTTAACCATAATGTTTTGTATATTACTAGTAGTAGAAATCCCATTGGCGAAAAAGTTAAAACTTTTAAATTTTCTTATGACAGGTTTGGGAAACTCAGTTTCTATGGGTTAAAGGAAAGTTCACTTGGCTGTGCAAAATAGACCTCCAACACTCCAAAAATGGATAGAATGTAAATATTGCAAACAAACCCTGAGGTACTATGTGGTAAAGGATAAATTCCTTTTCTGTGTGACTGGTTTGTATAGAAGCCTCAGAGAAATATTTGAAATATATACTTAAGAGTAAGGTTTAATTTGTGGCTGTATTAATGCATGGATGTTGGCTGTGTACAGTATATACAGGCTGGCATGACAATATTTGTGAATATTTTCAAATAATTTTGAATGATGTGAAGGTTTGGCCGGGATGGTCAGAACTTCTGAGAATAAACTTGAATTTGAACTAAACTTGAACTGATTTGACATGCACACTTCTCTGACTGTATCTAACAAAGCTTTGTCCTGCCAAGAGCTCTTGTCAGTATGTACTCACAGTCAGTTTGGAGTGGTCCTCAAAAAGGGAGCTGCATGGTAAAGTGGAAAAATAACCCAACTCTGGACTGTAACACCAATCTTGACTTGTGCACATTCTCAGTATAACAGAGCAGAGCATCAGACCTAACAACGATGGTGTGCCGAAAGTGTCACTGCCCTTGTATGATTGTGTTCTCTGCAAGAATATGACACACTATTGGCTCTGTGTGTGTTCATGTGAGGTTCTAAACAGTCTAAGGCTGAGGGGTTCAACAGCTGACAGTACAAAACATGACTTTGTCACTCACGCATCCATCACAGGTAAATTATCACTTGTTCACTACAGTGATGCTGCAGCATTTGCCGTTGTCAGCAAGCGCCGTTGATAAAGACAAATTAACTGGCTGATCAGCTCATCGATTCAGTGCCCAAGAAGAGATAGAAGTGAAGAAAGCGAGCAAACAATGAATTCAAGAGGGTCCAAATTAAACACTCTTCTCAGTTTTCATCTTCATCCAAAAGCTTGTCAGGGTTGGCCTCTGAATACATTATACAAGCACTAACGTCAAGATGTCATTAACCGAAAAACTTACACATTTCCCAAAACTTTAAACATTAGTAACTTATGATTCAGAATTGTTAAACTTTGGGTGAAAACTTCAAAGAACTAATGTTTTTTATATATCACCAGCTGCACCATGTGCTCATTGAAAAAGCATGGGTATTCATTATTATTAAGTCAAGTCATCACAGCTGGAATCAATTGATCATTAAGTAAACAACTTTTTCTCTGGAGGAAAACCACAAGCCTCATTACTCGTTGCACTAACAGGTTTTTACAGTTAGAAATTGATCCCATTAATGTGTAATGGTTATTGTATAGTGTTTGTGTAGTTGACAGATTTTGTGCGATGTCTGAAGGTGTCATCAGGCAGAAATGTGAAGTTTGTTAAGATGTTTGCACTTTGGCTTAAAGAAGCATCATTTCAAGAAATGTGTTCTGAGAATGGGATTATATCATCGGGTGTGAAGTAATTTACATGCAAACCTGTGTACCAAACATGCTGTACATCAAAGTGCTGAACGCAAAACAGAGACAGTGCAAATACATAAAAAAAAAAAAAAAAAAAAAGTTCTCTTTCACTGTTCACAAAGCTCTGAACAGGTTGGTCAGAGGCCATGGGTGTGAGACATTTTAAGGCTGCTTTTAGCAGAGGGCACATCGTAGGTCATCTGATGGGTTTTGTTAGAGGCTGCGGGCGAAATAACTAAAAGCAGCTTGAACCGCATTTGATTTAATCCTTTGACCAGCAGGAAGGCCAAAGCCAGATAACGTGAAAGACCTGGTTGGTGTAAAACCACTAACCAGGTTTGGGAGGCATCATGGATTAGGGTCATTTAGTTGTGAAACTTATTTTTATATTATTATATTATATTATTATTTTTATATTTATTAACATTAATATGGGTCATGGGTTTTCATCATCAGGTGTGCTTGTTTTAACCAAACAGTTCTCACAGCAGTGTCCAGAGTTCTGAAGTTTTTTATCAAATGAAGGAGTAAATTCTGGAGTTGGTCACATATTTCCTCCTGCATGAGTATTGCTGATATAGTTTGTCAGTACAGGAGGGAGGCTTTGCGTTGTATTTACTAATAATGTATTTATCCTTATTAGTTTACCCAACCAGTTCAAATCTTAAAATTTGTTAATTTAAACATATATTCACAGGGATTTATAGGGAGCATGGAAAAGAACCGGGAACTACCAAGAACTGATGCAGAGGTTGAACTTCGGGCAATTTCACAAATGTGAGAGGACCTAGATGTAAGGAGGATCTTTCATAAAAGAAAATGATGTGAGCTATTAAAATGCAAATTGGGGTTGAATGGGATTTGAGTTGGTTAGGATGATAAACCTTTTTCTTAAAAGCACTAACCTAGTTTTAAGAAAACCTTTAGTGTAAATAGACCAGGTTCAGAATAATTGTGGGCCTGTTATGTTCCTTTTATTGCATTAGCAATGATAAATAATTTAATAAAAAATATATATGAAACAGTTTCTAAAATAACGCAGTAGTGGCAACTTCTGTGTGACAATTACAGAATGGGATACCAATACTTACTTAATTAACAAATGTTAATTAACAAATGTTATTTGAAGAACAAAGCATGGACATAGACAACTAAAGGCCAATTTATGTTTCATCATCGATGCCTGTGAAAGTCGACACGGACCTACGCTCGGATACATTCACACGTGTTCCTTTCAAACTTGCACGGCACTAGAGACAGCATTGCATTTAACAACCTGCAATTAAATGAAAATGAAAAAAAAAAAAATTTTGCTTTGAGCCACACTCCTGTTCAAAAAGTTGCAATATTGTGCCATGAGTGAACAAATACAGTCAATGGAAGACAGGATGGCTGCTTTGGATGACAGAATAAACTGTGGTCCCAGTGTGGGGGAAACTCTATGGCAAAGATGGGAGCACAATCCCAAAATCATTCTTTGAAAATGTTTGTATTATTAATAAAGGAGGCAGAGGAAAAGCTAACCACACGGAGCAGAGAGAGCGCGAGTCGGAGAGACGCCGCTAACAGAGCTTTGAGTGTTGGTTCATTCAAATTGTTCAGTCTGGTTGTTTTTTATAGGAATACAATTATAGACGGTACATACTGGAACATGGGAAAGATTAAAAAACAAAAGCCTTCATTCTGCTAAAAATAAAGGAATTCACTGATTTTGTCCATTTTTGCAGTCAATACTGTCCAGATAGTTCCATTGTATCTTACTCATCTTTGCTCCTTTCTCAGTTTAGCAGCTTACGGAATGGGTCTGCAGTTTATGTGTCACTAAATTGTGAACATCGAGGTTATCAGTGTCTCGTTGGAGAAAATGCAAACACACCTGCAGCAGTGTGTAAAATTGAAGATAATTTAATTTTGGCACAATCTGTTGTCCGCAGCCATTTTGTACTATATGAAAAGCTTCTCCAGTTCACTACAGAAGGACACAGGTTGACTAATAGGCTGCAGGGGATGCAAACATAATAGAACACATTTTTCTTCATTTTTCACAATTAAGGAAACTGATCAAGGACTGTATATGAAAGAAATTATAGTAAAATAATGAGAATTACATACAAAAGTTTACATTTCCCTTGATAAATTTATTAAAATTAACTTGTTGTTCTGGCTGAATGTGCATTACATATTTACTGATGAAAATACATTTCTTAACTGCTTTTTTTTCTGTTTCAGAATAAGGGGATGTACATTTTTTTCAGCCTGCACATCAGACCTCACTACTGGAGCCCAGAATGTAACTGGCAGTTTCATCTAGTTCACTGTATGGTGTGAAAGTTCTGCAACTAGAGAATGTCCTAGTTAAAAAATATAAGAAACATTATGTCTAATGAAAATCCAAAATATTATTAAGGAATTAATTTAAGTTGTGAACACACATCTGTTGTGGTCGGTGCAACTGATTTTCAATTCAGAAATCCCACTATTTTTGTGTTAATTTGAGTTTAGTCTCATGATGTTATTTAGATTTTCTTCTTTTTTCTTCAGGTGGTCCTAATATTTTGTGGTAGAATGATCAACTTGTCTATACGGTAGTTAAGGTGAACTTCTACATGCACCATGTTATTATATTTTAAGTATTTGACATAGCAGTAATTTGTATTATATTGTTTATTAAGCCCAACATTAAACCATTTAACAGAAATTACTTTTATGTTAAACACCACATGGAGAACATACATGTATTCAATTTACTTACAGTCACAGTTTTAGCCATGAATTTATTGACTTTTTTTGAGGTATACGGAGACCCGGGAGATGGCAGATACTGTAATAAAGACAGACCTCAGACTATTGTTTAAACAGCCATACGTCTGCATTTTAAATGAGCTTCATCAGCCCTGCAAACAGAATATCACAATACTCGCTCCATGACTGTCGTGGGGCTCAGACTTTAAGCTGCAGTCTCAATATATTTGCCTCGTGGTCTTAGCATCACTGTCTGGCATGAATTAAAAGCTCTTCTTCTATCACCCAGCCAGCCAGACCACTTCATCACACTACATTTAACCAGGGTGACGGTGTGTGTGTGTGTGTGCGTGTGTATGTGTGTTGAGGGGTGGGATCGGGGGGCAGTTTATCACATTAGATGTAACCTGCCCACTCCGCCAGGCTGTGCCTTCATTGATCACAGTCAGACATTGTCGACACTCATTTAGTTTCCTGATATCTAACTAATGTCCTGTACTGGCCAAACAACATGAAGGTAGAGTAGTTCCCCAGGACTGTCTGTATGTCATGCTGCTGTGCTGCTATTGTTGCTGCTATTCAGCTACTGTGGTGCCACTTCAGGTTGATAAAAACAGTACATTGAACAACATAGAAGAAATGAGCTGGGAGGAAAAAGGAAGAATACAAAGGATGGTAGGAAACAAGGCAGCAGCATTTGCAGTGTGTGCATGTCTGAAAGAAAGACCATTTCCTCCTTGGCCAGGACTTAAATAATGCGAATCAAATACAGGGGAGATGAATCGTGTGTCAACATGAACGTTTCTGCACATATTTCACTTCAGCTTTTAGCAGAGGAGATACCTTGCACTGTTCTGTCTTTCCTCTGCCGCCTTCTTGGGTCTTTTTAAATTTAATTTTAATTTTGGTTTAAGCATTAACAAGATTTGGAATTTATTATTTCAACAATAAAAGCACACTGAAGTGCAGCTGTCAACATTGCAAAGAGGTCAGAAATATGTTTAGCATTTACCTATGTATGCATCCAAATGTGGAACATGAGGTGTGTCATGTGACGATAAGATGAGATAAGACTTTATTGATTTATTGACTTAAAGTCATAAGGGAAATAAGATGAAGAGCTTTGATGTGGCTTTTGAAATTTTAGTTGTTGTGAGTAGTTGTCTTTTTATGCTCAAAGTTGCTGAAACTCACAAAGCAAGAATGGGAGCTGAAAGCTGGTAAAATGGCCACAAGAAAGAAAGAAAGAAAAAGAGACATTTGATAGGTATAGGGTCTGTCAGTCAACCTCCAGCAGGGAAACCCTGCACTGCTCTAATCCACCTCTGTGTCAATCACTGCACTGGTTTACACTTTCTTTAATGTGTATTTGCCTTCTCCTCTTCACATCTCTGTCTTCATCTTGCTCACATGTTTATCTCTCCCTCTTTCATATCTCCTGCTGTCTCCCTCTCTTCTAGGATATTGCCTCCTCTCTACATCGTCTCAATCCTCCATCTTAATCCCCTCTCAGCCCCACTGCACTCATCTTTTTCTTGCTGTCGTTTTTTTTTTTTTCCTTTGGTGACTCTCTATCTGTGCTCCACCTCCCAATTTTGACTTCCTATTATCCTCTTTCTCTCCTTGTTGGAGACAGCTTTATCAGGTGGGACTCGGTCAGGACTACTGCAGCCATTTACAAAGCACGCGTAGCTGTCACTTCGCTGCCTTTTAATCCACTCAGAGCCAATCACGGATGACCTCGCCTGAGGCGGGAATGCACTGTACTCTCTGGAGTTTTAAATGCTTCCATGTATATTTAAAGTACAGCTTTGCTTATTTTGTCATCAAATTGTATTTTCACCAGTCCACATAAAGGCGGCATTGAAATGAACAATAATCTGCCGCAGTTGTTGACCAAAAACAAATCGACTGGACACATTGCTTTACTCGGACGACATTTCTTATATAACCACACATACATACTTTGACCTGTCTACCTATTTGAACTATCCAAAGACGTCCTCAGGCAACAAATTTATGTAATTTGGCATATCACAGAAGAGCAACTAATTGACGCCATGGGAACAACGGCGCCTGACGCTACAGGTACACTTTGGCGTTAGCACTGGATGCCACAGGTGTGTAACTATTTTATGGAATGGGAAAAAGGTTACAATAAAAACAACCTAGACACAAAAACATCAGCATAAGGATAAGTTATAAGACAACAGCACAAATGTACTACTACTACTACTACTACTACAGTAACCACATGCAACGCATTGTGTTACGATCATCATTAAAGCGCATAACATTCTGCTTCTTGCGTAACATCACCACCACCCCTTCCACTTTCCTTCAAGATTTTTACTTCATATAGTACAGCAGTCCTTTTAGCATAATATATGAAAGAATCTGGAAAGTGGTGCTTTCTGACACCTCAGGTATGAGAATGGTCGGGTATGAATCATAGTTAATTCATTTTGATGAAACAGTACCAACAAATATGTATATATATATATATAAACATATTCCATAACAGAGGGAGTTGTTATAACCTTAAAGGAAACGTAATTTTGAAAAAAGTTAGAGCCAGCACACATTTGGAAAGCAGATGTGTTTCTTTCAGAAAAGGGATTATATAGAAAAAAATGAGAATAAATTAAAACTTCTGCAAAAAAGTTTAAGAAGGTGTTGAAATAATGTGTTTTCAAGTAAAACAATGTAGTATACCATGTTTGGGGAAATGCCGTCTACTTTTGTTGTTTGCTGTTAATTTCAGCATTATATGGAAAACTTCTAGCTATAATTATTTGAGTTTTATTTTAATCTGGGATATGAAGCAAACATGAAGACGTCATATGTTGAAGCGATTAAAAAAGTTCAGACTACTTCCTTTCTGTGTTGTTTGAGAGAACAGCAATCATCATATATTCCAGCACTGATTGTAAATTATTTAAAGTTGCAGTGATGTGTATGATGATTGTTCATTTAAATATAAAGACTGGAAATAAAGACTCATAAATAAGTGAATGCACTTCCCTATAATTGTCTGTGAAATGCTCCCTTCATTCCTGTTTGATATAGCTGTGCCCCTATGCTCCTATTTCAAAGCATCAGTCTTCTTCCAGAATGTGTTCGTTTTTGTCTTCAAAGGGGTGTTGTTTGTCTTTCATATGCAGATGCGCTGCTGAGTCGAGCTGCATGATTAATAGTTTTCAGATCGCAACATTGATCACGACTCAATTTCACTATTGCATGACGATCCAGTTACGTTTGTAACAGCAGGGAGATCCACTGCATTAAACCAAGCGCTTCTCTGTAAACTCTAGCAAGTGCTGCTGTACTCCAGGTCACAAACTGTACATGCAAAAAAAGTGGGACTAAAGAAAAGCTGCATTTTGGATGATCAGTTGATATTATTATATATATTGTTATTAACTAAAACAAAAAGAGATACAAATATGGAACTATGTGATGAGGAATTTCCTTGGCGTATTGATAGAAGCTAAATTAACATGGGGGCAACATACTTATTATATATAAAAGTAAAATATCAAAATCAATAGCAATTTTATGTGAATTTAATAAGTTACATTACAAGTGCTTGTATATTCTTTATTGTTCACTTATTATTCCACATGTCATTTGTGTAGAACTGTGATGATCAACTTTTAAAACAGTTATTAATTCAATAATTGTATTACAAAAAAAAACAACCTTTGCCTCATAAACCCATTGTACATGACGTCACATATTTAGAAGGTTTACGATTTGGTTTATGCCAAATGTTTAAAACAATGCATATAATGCACAGGGCCAAAACTAAGACATTGCCACGTACATTAAAAAGGAGTCTTTTCTCAGATTTTTTTAAGTTAGAATTTGAGTAGTTCTTTAAAAATAACGTTTTGGAAGTTAGCTTCATTTAGGATTCTAATGGGCAGAATGGACAAATTTTGCTTCAGTCGTCACCCTTCAGTCAGCGCCATTATATATTAATTAGTTTCTTCTCGTTTTTAACTTTTGTCTTATCTGAAACATGTGTGGGTTTATATGGTGTGTCACGATCAACTAGAATAAACTACTACTACTACACACTACTGTGTAGTCTACACACACACCGTTTGTTAGTATCTGTATCGATCAGTGTATGTAACTTTCAGAAATCACTGCTCCATGATTGATGAGCTGTGCAGAGGTGAAAGACGAAGACACTGTAAGTTCACTCTTGAGGGTTGACTGGTGATCAGATCATTGGTTTTCAATAATTGATCACCAGTAACCAACAAGGTGACACACTCTCAAATTATCCGTTGCTTAGGTGGTTGCACTATTGGTTGATTTTAGCCAGAGCACCCCCCCCCACACACACACACACACATACAATCATATAAATGTACTAAACAATAGCTAGTATGGAAAATGCAGCATTTTCACACTGCTTATGTTGTCAGGTAACATACAGTTCCATTTATGCCATTGAATTTATCCTGATTCCTGCTGCTGCAAAGACTTAAGCGACTGATGCCAAAGGACTTACCACTTGCTCCTAATAGGTGCTCAGTTTCTCCTGCTTTGATTCACACTCTATCTTTGTAATACAAATCTAATGACTGCTCTCTTTTTCCTCAAGAAGCACTGAGGAAAACATGCATTTTTAATTGGACAATATGAAGTACATATTCAGTGCAACATCATTTATGTGACCAGCACTCACTGGGGGTATTTCTATTAATTTAACCACTTGTAGGTGCACAATAAAAAATGTGATCGAAGGTTAGGTGAAATTTTAAGAAGGTATATGGATCAACTTTGCAGGCTGAAAAGTCTGAATTGTCTTTGTGCAGCCACTTTGGTTTTTTGGTTTATGAAAGTTAATGGAATTATGACTTTATTAGTTTGACAATGCAGACATAACCTTGTTTCAGATAAGTTAAACTGCTTGATTTATTGATGTGAGCAAAGTTTTTTCTGTAGGAATTTCATGGGATGCAATCAGCTGATGCTTTTATCAGAGATGATACTGAGTTGTTTAAACTACAGAAATATTTAGTCCACGTCAACAGTGAGTGCAAACAAAGATGATGACAGATTTCTATCAGAAATAAAAGAATTTCATCCCCTACATTTGATTACATGGTGTCCAAGCCAAACACGCCAGTGACGCCATTTTCGACCTGAAGCAACAGGTCTCATCTGGACGTTTAATAGCTGATCTTATGTGCTAAAAGTTTTCATACATCCATCAGCAGTGTTGCATGAACACATAAGTTAAAAGCGCAAATTTTTTTAGGCAACCGATAACAGAACACATCATTTTGCAACTAAAGAACACAAAGATGAACGGTATTAACACGACTATATTCACACTGTGCTTGGCCATCTCCCCCCTCACCCTGCCTCTCTATCGCTGTTCACCTTATGTGTGTGTGAGACATCTGGGGCCATGAACAGTATAAGTCTACTGCATTTTAAAAGCATTAAGATTCCCTGCCCTTCCACCCTATCATTTGTGGGTGTTTTTGTGATTTTTGGTTTGATTTTTATGGTTGTGTTTTAATGAAGCAAACTTTATTTCGGCTCTGCTGACAAAAAAAAAAAAAACATTGTAAGTTTAAAATTATGAACTAGGATCATGAACTAGTTCTTTTTATTCTGTGTGCACTAAACTGGGAGCTGGAACTTGTGATGTGTACTTTGACAACAGTACAGAAATGAAATCAATAATAGCAAAAGGGGAAAACATTTGGCCTTATTGTGCTAATGCTTTACACATACACCAGTGAGATCCATGTGGCTCAATTCTTTTTTGTTGTCTAAATAGTGTACCTTTTACTTTATGAAAAGAAATGTTCAGGAAGAGCATTAAAGTGTTTTTTTTTCTGGAAATAGCAATTAGGAGGTCATAAATTGATGGGTTTATTGACCCTTTACAGTATTTCATGTATTTGCATTCAGCTGCCTTCTCTTTCATTGTTGTGCTATTCAAGGCACGACTCTGGTCTCCAGGATTTGACACACATTCCTCTGCTCAGCTGTACCTAGTGTGTGAGAGATTGTGAGTGAGGTAGGGACAGAAGGCAGTGAGCTATAGAGGAGTAAAGGTTCATTTCAGTCCCACCACGACTCGGCGCTGAGCTCCCAGTGACTGCGGCTCACAGCAGCATACAGATCAGAAACAGCAAACACACCAGAATGTATGGAAATGTAGACAAATGTTCTTGTGTATGGCCTCCATACTGTCAGAGAGTAGCTACAGTTAAAGTCTCTTCTCTTCGCAAAGGTTGCACCGTGAGAGGTGCTGAAATGCACTGGAGAGTGTCCCGGCCCTCCAGGCTCTTTGAAAATATAATGGATGTTCCAGTGAAGGATTGTGATCCTAAAGTGCTTTTCTGGTAAATACGACAGTGAGTCATTTAAAAAGCATCTTTAAATCCACTACAGAGGTCTTTAAGACCCTGTACCTACCCTAAAGGGGTCCTAACCAAAGTTATCTATAGTTTTAAACCTGCCTTACCTCCCACACAGTCAAGTATAAATTACTTACTTTTCCCATTTTTCTGCTCTACATCAAATTGGAATGACTTTCCTGAGGTCTTGTCTGGATAGCAGCACTAGTCTGCATATTATGTGCATCGTTTCTTTATATTAGGTTTCATAGGACCAGAGCCAATCCCAGCACACACCAGTCGGAGTTATAGACAACCAGACTTGTTTTAGCTTAAGGTATACTTCATGTGGGAGAAGACCCTCATATGCTGTTTTTGTGTAATATCTGTATGATTGTTAATTCATGTGTGAAATGTAGAGAGCTGCAGTCAGGACACGTTAGACTGACTTAGCGTGAACTGAGGCACAGGTGGCTGCAAACTATGCATAATGCATGCATGATTCATTACATGATGTTCCCATTGGCTGCGGTTGAGAGTAACTTTGGGATAACTTCTTTAAACAAATTGTATCACACTTTTATTTCATGTTGGAAATTGTGACGATAAACATCTCAAAGTCTTAAAGAGTCTTCCGCTGCTTTGAAATGTGACTGAGAAGTAACAAACCTGTCTTTGTTCCAAATTTAGCTGCTTTTACTTTTAAGTTTTACTTTGAAATTGCTCCCCTCACTTTTAGCCTTGTGCTTTCAAAATAATGCAAAAAAACAAAGATATATCAAAAATGTTTTTGCATGTTATTTTCAGCCTCCACGAATCATTATACGTAACACAACATATATATATATATAATTTTGTAAATAATGGCCGAAATGTCACCTAAGCCAGTTGTAGTTAAAAGTCAAGAAGAGAAATTAGTTTCCTTACTCTGCTGTTTCTAAGGTAACTGGCTCCTGATAACTCTTGAAGACCTTTACAGTACGCCTCCCACCTCACTTTGGCTCCACTAGAAAAGTTTCTCTCTGACTTTCTATAAAAACACTTTGTTCAACTCCACCTCTCCCACTCTTTCAAAAGTTACTGCATGTCTTATTCTTCCTAGTGCAGTCAAGTACCATGATCCAGTACAGTATGCCAGCTCTCTATTATTTGTCATGGAAATTAAAAAAAAATGGTTTCCATTATCAGTTTAAGGATGTTAAAAATGTGAATATAATGAGTTTCTTTTTACTTGGGAAACCATTGCACAACTATCCCCCTGTCTTCTAAAAGTTACAGTATGTTCCTATACGAAATAGTTTTTGAATTAATAAAACACTATTTTTTTTTTATTGGAAAGCAGGACTGTCACACAGCAGACCCAAGAAAAACCCTTTGATAAAGGTCGGAGAATGCTGTGTCTGAAGTATGACATTTGTCAGTGCTAGGCCAAACCACTATCGTGACCTAACCCTAACCAAGTGCTCTGAGTCCAAACACTTAATAATGAATTATGCAAACTGGATGCTGTACTGCAAGAGTGTATATTTTTCGTATCGATGTAATTTCCATTTCCATTACCTTTTAAATAACAGCACAGTGGTGGAGCAGATAGCACTGCTGCCTCACAGCTAGAAGGTCCACCTGCCAGCTGTGGCCTCTCTGTGTGGAGTTTGCATGTTGTCCCTGTGCTTGCGTAGGTTTCCTCCCACAGTCCAAAGGCATGCATGTTAGGTTAACTGGTGAAATTGCCCGTAGGTGTGAATATGAGTGGGAATGGTTGTCTGTCTGAATGTCTCTCTGTGTCAGGCCTGATATAGACCGGTGACCTGTCCAAGGTGCACCCCAGATTTGTCAAATGACAGCTGCAATAGGCCTCCCCCTGCATCCCTAAAGAGGAAAAGCTGTTAGAAATAATAGGATTTACCTGTCAACATGTCCTTATTGTGTTAACGGTAAATGGCTTTAAAAGCATCATTTTCTGGAGACAGAGAGGATCACCGGGGCCTGTAATTACTACTGTACTACTAAAGAGAACCCCCCACCCATACCCCCATTCCCCTCACTCGCGTCCTTCTCCTGTCAGACTTCAGGTCTTTCTGAATCTATTGTTCTTAACACAGTGAACTGACCCATGTTATATCTCTCTATCCTAAGGTTGTGATTGCTGTGTGAATAATTCTGGCTCTTAGTGTTTCCACCTAGGGGACTGTGCATTAACTGTGTTCCAGCTGGGATGACATGACTTATTAATAATGAATGCCAGTTCTTTTTCAGTGAGAACATGGTGCAGCTGGTGATTTGCACAGAACTGTTCATTAAAAATTCCACAATTCTGATGTTGTTTAAAAAGAGAGGAGATACTGTTTATTGTTTTGGAAAATTTGATTTTTTTTGTAGGTGGCGTTATAGTTTGGGGTGTTTAGCTAACAGGGACTGTAATTGTGCATAAGTAATTGGGAAAACTGTAAGAGCAGGGGTAAGAGCAATTTATCAGCTTTTTCTAACTTAGGAAATCATTCCTGTTCTGATGACTATAATTTCACACAGTGGAGTCACAGAAGTGGCTTTCCAATAAATTTAGCCTCCTACAGGGTTGGGTTCATGTTACAGAAGGACAAGCTCCTAAAACTAAGCAGCTCAACTGCCAAAAAACCTACATGTCACTATTATTTATGGCTCTAGGTAAAGCTTGACATTAACAAAATCCACCCGAAATTCCACCTACATTTGCTGAGTTGGCAGGTCGATTTCTGCAGTAGCGTGTAAAAACAGTCACTCCCAACTAGCCACTTTGGCGAGTTAAATTAAAGCAGGTTCTGTCTAATGACTTCTTGCCTGGTCAGTACAAGGCTTGACAGTGTGAGTGACTGGGAGAAGGAATTGATCTGCATTATTTTATTGGACTTGTGAGTGCACTGAGTGAGATTAGTGGATATGAAGCTGCACAAACTGCATATTGCAGTTCTTCTTAAACTTCACCCAGTCATTAATTTGACTATTTAGTTCTCTATGTGAGCATTGCACAAATGAATACATTAAATTTCACTCAGTTGTCGGTTTGTTAGATACAATAAGTCAGTCACTACCATGCGCACAGTCCTAAAACTTGAAAATGTCCCTTTAAAGTAATATAAAACACAATTTGCCAAAAATAAAATTGTAGCCGGAAAAGTAACTTAACATAATTTACTTAAATAAATCAAGTCCTCCGCTGAGGTAGAAGTGCATGCGGGGTGTTAGTTTTCACGGGAGTACAGCTTTAAAACCAGCGGTTGCACTCAACAAGCCTTTATTTATAACTTAGCTTAATATGTTGCCTTGAACTTACTTCATCTACATAGTAATTTTAAATGTGGATGTCAATGATCAATGTCAATGATCCAGCAGGTGATTGTAAGTGCTGTGCTCAAACATGCAGTGAGACTTTCAAAGAGCAAAGAAGGAAGAAAACTGTTTACACTATCCCACTATATAACACAGCAACGACAAACACTGGAGCAGTACCGATCAATGAGCAGAGTCGATAAAGAAAGCTGAACGTGCTCACTCAATATGCAGAGCGAGAGTCAGAGGGGAGGCAGCTGTGTGTGTGTGTGTGTGTGTGTGTGTGAGTTTGGTATGCTGGTAGAGGTGGCGTGTGTGTGGTGGTGAAGGTGTCAGGGCAATACACCCCAGATATATTAATATTCAAAGCATTCCAAAATATTCATAGGCATCACTGGTTGCTCATATTTTATGTTTCATACTCACCCTCCCAGAACATCTTTTATCCATGCGCTGACTAAAGCAGCCCACATCATGTATTGATGCACCACAGCCTCATAGCCTCGTCAACCACTGGCTATACACTTTTGCATATTGCTGTATTGCTCAACGTGCATGCAGCACTTACACTGTATATGGGCACGTGTCGGCGCATAAACGTGTAGCAGATACATGTGCGTTTTTGTGTGTGCGGCGTCCATGAAACGCATTGGAAGAGACTGTAATGTCACCCTCGGCTGATTCCTCGTGTAGCATGGAGGCAGACGATGCTACAGTACACATGTGGTTGTACAGAGGAGACCTGCTGCTGCAGCTGCACACACACACACTCACTCTCAGCTTGCTAATGCTGCTGTGTGCTGATTTGCTGCAGGGTAAAGCTCTGTGGTAAGCCTGAGGACCATCCACTTTACTGCATTGTAGTGGTAAAAAAGGGTTACCAGAAAACAGACTTTATTAATAAGAAAAAAATGTTGGCTCATACTGTGCTCGTCACTCTAATTCAGCATTTCAGCATTTTAGCCAAATGAAAATAAAGTTTTAAAAAAGGTCTAATTAAGAAGAAAAGAAGGCAGTTTGTGTGTTGTTGCCATGCTGATTAGCACCACAGAAATTAAAAATTTTAGTTTTTTTCTGTTAATAAGTTGGAGTCAGTGTTGGGTCAGTGAAGCAGCCATTCCACCTCAGTACTACTTTATTGAATTGGGAGATCTTACAAGGAGCCACTGAAAAACTGTGTATTCATTTTTTACATTACATTTACATACATCTAAATATTTATATTATATATATTATATTTCCAACTATTACAAGTTGATTTTACCAGTTGATTTCTTCCTCTTCGTTCTTTTCCATTAGATTTAATTGACTTAAATAATGTTTTGGTCCAACTGAGCCAACCAGGCCCCTCTTCTCCAATACTATAGACCAATAGTAACAACTGAAGTGAATGATAACAGTAAAATCAGCTGGTTAAACATCAAGGAAGGTAGAGCTATGTGTTGCTAATTTGTATCAGAAAATCAGAAAACACGTTCTGAAATTAAAAAAGTTATAATCTTTAAGGATAAAACATTGTCCCCCTCTCTCTCTCTGAATTTTTGTTGCTAAGAGCTCCTCACTGTGGATTTTTTCCCTGCTGTTGCCAGAGATCAGCTGTCAGTCAAACATCGTGGCCAGTAGTGATGTCAGCTTTCTTGGACTGAAGACAGAGACACTCTCACTGTGACTTTGACCATCTGCTTTAGTTTATATTTTGGCTTCTGCTCTGATATATTGCTTGGTCCAACAATATCTCGCTGCATGCCCATCATGTTTTAATCTTCCAATGTGAGAAGCTGTAAGATGAACATCAAGGAAAACAAAAATCTAAAACTGTGACTTGGAGGAGCAGCATGACAGTTCTTGATCTTTTAAATACATTTTACTCGTTTTCTAAATTTTGTTTTCTGTTTTTCTGAAGCATTTCTTTCTTCCAACATGTTCCAAAACGCGAATCGCAGCAGGCTGTTGTTGCCCTGTGAATGACTCCTCTCTGCAAACAGGAGTCTAATGGCAGTCTATGAATGGCTATCTGCTGTAATCCAGCAGTAGCTTTTTATCCCTGAGCAGCTGCTGAAAGGAGAGAACACACCAAATCCTCCTGCGCTCACTCCTGGTGTGTGTGTGTGTGTGTGTGTGTGTGCAGAATAATTCAACAGAGGGGCTGCTGCCTTTATGTGCAGTGGATGTTGAAGGAGGAGCCAGACAAACACACAGGCAGATGCGCACAAACAAAATCACACATACCCCCCCCCCCCATCAATATCAAAACACTGTCAAAACAATGCCACAATGATGACACCCCAAAGATTGATTCTGTGTGTAAATGCGGGCAAGTGTGTGTTCCTCTGTGTGATTTTAGATGCAGTACACTTTATAAGCATCCTATCAAAATCATTCATGTACATTCACAGCACAACGTAACGTTTACTGTTTAGTAAAGAGGCAATAACCTGAAGGTTTACTCAGATGTGATGGTCAGGGGTTAGTCCTCCTCACCATAACATTTTGTGGCTCTGGAGAAAATCTGACAAAATCGCCACAATGAAGTAATAGTGATGTCATCACAACAATCTGTGGTACAAACTTAGCATAGAGGTAGAAATATTTAAAATTTCTCTGCTTCCTTTCCAACTTTAAAAGAGCTGAGAGGTTAAATTCCTGACTTTTATTTTTAAAAGAAGCACTTTTTTTCTGTATGTAACTGATGTTCAACAGGCTTACCTGTGTCTCATTTGAATCAGATGCCTCAGAAAATCAAATAATTTTTCCCATATGACACGCTCTCATCCCACAGCGTCAGATGCTGACGCCTCCTAAGGCATCAAACGATGCTGTTTTATAGGTCCTTTGGCATATCGTGCCACAGGTACCCTTTGGCCTTACTATTGGACACTCCTGAAGTATCCCCATATGATGCTAAAGGAAGGATTTTATTTACACACAAATTTGGGTTAGGGAAAACAATTTCTGGGTAATGTTACAGTAAGAAACAACAACGCTTGACAATGTGTCTGATTACAGTGCTAGTAAAGTTTATGTGGCTGCATTTAGGCTCTAACAATTCTTTCGTAAGTTTGGAGAAAGATTATAAGCTGGTTGAATATACACCAATTTTAATTTTTCTTCAACTTTACCCTTATCTCTAAACTCTTTTTAAACCTAACCACACATGGAACTTGTATGACAATGCAGTGCATTGTCCACCTCAAGTACCTGCTTGTTTTTTCGTTAACAAATGTAACATCATTCAATCATAAAATGTTTTGTTTTGAAACATTAGCCATCCAGTGCATTATGTTCGAAATTTAAATGCAATTATGTTTGCAGTTCAGTTGAATGGAAGCACTACTTTTAGGAGACATGGTTCGACACAGATGGATAAACAACGCTGATGAAACACCTTATATATAAATCAGGTGACCAGCCACAATAATATATAAATTTCTTCATCCTGTTCGACTGATGAACTATAAAATGACACTGAGACACGTACACACATAGACCATCCTGTGTTACAGTTTATCGCAATGTCCCTGTCTGTCAGTCAAGAGAAACAAGGTGAATGTGATTGGCTGGTGCTTGGTGATGAAAAGTGACATTATGAAACAGGATAATAATTACGAAAAATTGTGCTGTGAAATAAAAGCTGACTTTGAGGGAGAAAGAAGTACACTGTGAACTGCAGGAATGAAATAAAATTACCTGCAGTAATCTATGTTATTGTGGAAAGACACGGGATGAAATAACATTTCATAACAATGAGCTTTATGAGTTCTATAAATGTACAGAATAATTTTCATGCTGTGCGCCTCAGATTGCAGGCTGGTGCCCCAGTATATTACCGGTGGGTGAAATGTTCAACTATCACATACAGGGGTGGTACCTGAGTTCATATGCACTTTACATTTTGATTATAATATTGGACTTGACTGTCCTACTGTAAAAAACAACTGGGTTGGTTGGTTGTACAAGCAGGAGACTGAAGCTTGTACAGTCCAGGAGTACAGGAAGGAGTCCAAACAAGCGTTTGTTGCTTTGTTGTTATCGAACATGATTATTATATGTGACAAATCAGTGAATTGTGGCTGATTTGTGATATTTAACCACCTGTTCATGTTTATTTAACTCTTAACATGTTGTTAGCTGGATGCTAGCTGCCAGTTTGGTGCCCGGCAACTAAAGAGGGGCAGTTTTAACAGAGGTCTGCCTCCTTACGTGGCAGCGCCATTTAAAAAACAATTCTGTTGGTTGTGTGTTTGACAAATGACCTGTATGTGGATTCATTTTAAAGCATATATTGCAAATAAGAGATTTATAACCTTTATAATTTTTGATTATAGGCACTAATGCAGACAGTTTCCACTTGGCATAACCACAGGTTTGGCATATGCTTAGTTTGAACATACTATATAGAGAAAACAATTTGCCATATTTTTATTGTCTAAGAAATCAAATCCAAAATCTCAAACCTCATTTGCTGTAAATGCAGTTTGAACAAACCATTGAATCAGTCTGTGGTGTGTGTGTTTGTGTGTGTGTCTCTGTCAGTTTTAGGGTACGACAGTGTTCTGGCCGCCTCTTTGTGATGTGAAGGACAGGCGACATGGCGTGAAACAATGAACACAGCGTCCATGTTGTTGAGCCGTACTATCAGCCTGCGGCACTTCACCACGCCTGACTGTAAATAGCAGGCACATAAAAACAGGTGCTATGACCTGGACAGGTGTTTGTTGGTGCACTGGTGTGCGTGTGTGTGTGTGTGTTGGTGCATGGATGTGTGTGTTCAAGCATACCTAACTCAATCAGAAGCTCCAGTAGCTCTTCCGAGCCGGTGCTGTTGAAATAACAGATTTACTGGAGCGATTAAATTCTTCCACCACCGTATGTATCGATGTGTGTTTGAGTGGGTGAGGCATTATTTTCCATGGCTCGTTCAGTCATCCGTCACCTGCAACATCACACCTACCCCTCACTGGATTTGAAAATTTGAAGGGAAATGATGCATTTTGCCTCCGTGTCCCTGTTTATTTCAAAAGTGCTTCATTTGACCTCAGAGACAGAACTAGCTGAGAGTCACTATAGTTTTAGTGTCGTTGTTTTAAGCAGCTGCAGTAGTCCTGTGCATGAATGGTTAAAGCAAATACCATATTCCATATCTACCTGTGTATCCACTCTAAACGCAGGTCACTTTTTCTCTTTGGAAATGTACTAATTTTTACAGGCCCGCGGAACAATTTGATCATTAACCTACTGAAACTATGCTAAACATAAACCGATTGTTTGCACTTAATTATTAACCTTCCAACTGTGTGTGTGTGTGTGTGTGTTTCTGAGACAACACACTGGCGAGTGACAGGGATGGGAACTCTCCCATCACATTTTTTAAATGTCACTATCCCTGATCTGAAAGCACGGTCACCATCAAAAAACAGTTTGTGGTTCATTTTATCAGACAGTGTTTGTCTACAGAAAAAGCTCTTTACTTATGAAAACAGATGTCTCTTTCCCTGCTCTCTCATGCCTATGTGTGAGTGTGTGTGTGTGTGTGTATGTACAAAATATTTTCTAGATGTTTCCCAACTTGTGCTTTTGCATTTTATGAAGTGCAATTTTGTGTTTTTTTCTGTGTGTGTGTCCGTGTTGCAGCTGGAAGCAGGAGATGGGCTGCAAAGACTTTTAAGGGCCTTCTTCAGGGTGACACACATCAAAATGCAAATGGAGGAGGCAACCATTTTCAGCCCAACACTCAATGCCCTGATGTACCCTGACTGACGGTGCTTATGTGAGGGGCAACATGTGCGTCTGTGCAGCTCCTGCAGCTGGTTTAAATGCGCAGATCATCTTTTTTGGACATTTTCCTCGTCCAGCCTGGTGTAATTCCTTTTTTAAATGACTATAACAGTGGTTTTCAGCCTTAAACTTCAACCCACATAGAGCCCTTGCCACTGCTGATTACCTGGATCAGGTGTGTTCAGCGATTAAGAGGTTGGGCGATACCAACTTGCTTTGTGTCTTCCCACCCATAAGATGGTGTCTTCCAACTGTCCAAAAGGTTTGTTGTGCCCTATTCAATGAACTTTCAATTCAATTCAATTCAACTTTATTTATATAGCGCCAATTTACAACAAGGTCGTAACTTTGACCTCACCTCTTTTTTAAGCACCTGTGTGAGGCACTTTACATCACTTTTGGTATTAGGAAGTAGAGATTTTGTCGAGTTTTTAAATTTTCTCTTTCCTCACAAAACCAAACTAAAACTGGATAATTCCACAGTTTGGCCTTAATTCTTAACAATTCATGAAACACTTCACCCCAGGATGCAGTGGGCAGAACAAATAACATTCTAATATTTGTTATTTTACACAGAATTTATTTGTTACATGGAGACCGTATAAAATACATGGACAATTGGAAATTCTATGTTAATTTTACTGTGCAGGTACCAAATGTACTGAGCACACAGTGTTGTTTTGTGGATCTGGCTATTAGATATCTTGTTTATAGACAGTGTTTGCAAATGTGTCAGTAGATACGATCCTTCTCTATACGTCATAAGATTTTCTGCACCAATCCAATTACGTAATTAATACTTTATCCTATCAGCTGATGGTATTAATGTTGTGGTGGACAGAGCGTCAGCCACAATCTGTGATGGAGTGTGTTCTCGTGCAGCTGTCAGTCACAATCAGAGTTCCGTTTTTCCAATGTGTGACTCCCCCGTCCACCACAAAATTTAAATCATCAGTTTTGATCAGTGTCAAATTTTACTTTGCCATCAGGACCAGTTTCGGAGTTACTTGTTGTAACTTGATGTAATGTTGCTGGAGCCACAGCAAAGTAGGATGAGGGTCAGAGAATGTCAAAGCAAGTCATATGATACATTAGCGCAGAGGTGGTGTGTGGTGTGCCTAAATACAGTTTAATGGTATTTGTACTTTGCTGATGTTTTTCCATTTTATGTTACATTTCTTTCTATTATTATTAAATACAAGTATTGTTAGTTAGTTTGATGATTCTCCATACATATCGCAAAAATGAACTCCTTTACCAGCTGTTGTTTTGGTTCTTCGGTGATCTCTTGCTTTGAGAAATCTGCCAAACTTTCATTTATGTTTTTTTCATTAATCACTGCAGTAGATTTTTTAAAATTTGCCATATTTTTCCCTTTGACACTTTTCTGCATGACTTTAAACTCAATAGTCCTTAAAATACTACATTGATTTCTTAGTGTATGCATTTCCAATTGGACTGACAAAATCCACAAATCTACATCTGTATGACTTACTGACCTTAAGTTGACTAAATTGAATAAAAAGAATTGTACAGCACAGTAAAAAAAAAAACTTGTGTCTACACAGTAGCTGGTTAACACCACAAATAAACCCGTCATATCTTTGTTTGTTTCTTCTTTTCCAAAACAGAATCCTCCACAGTTCATGCATGCCCAGAATATGTTTGGAAAGTGTCAGCTGAGCTTTTAGCTGCAATGATCTCAAAATCAATCCCCTACCCAACTCTGTTTCTTAATACTGTATAATAAAAGAAATGACCTGACCCATAGGTGTAGAGCTGTTGTCGGACAGAAAAAAACATACATACAATCTATATTATCAGCAAATTATATTCTCTAGTTTTTCCTCCTACTCAGAACTAACCTCATTGGCTCTCTCTCTCTCACACAAACGCCTTAGAAATCCAGCATAGTATATCAGTGCTGGCATGGATATGCTTAATAAATGTTTACCCTTTAACCTTTTGACTGGAACAGATATGTAACATTCAGCAATGTTTTTAGTTTTTGTTAAAGATAACCAACAGGAGTCCATACATTTTGCGATTACAGTACATTTGGGTCCTCAGGTTGTTCATGTATAATAACTTCTTCTGTTTCTCTAAAACCTCAGCCTCACTCTCCGGCTTTATTTGAAGCAGATCCAAAGAAACTGATGTTCATCATTTAAACCTGACCTGAGTCCAACTTCTCATAAAGCATTCCTCCTACTAGTAGTGGATTCAGCCTCTCTTTCACATTACTCTTGGTTGTTTGGTTAACTGTTGTGCCTTCTTATGTAAGAAATTCTGTCAATAGAATGAAATCAAACTGAAAAAAAAAATGTGTGATGGTCCTCTTTAAGTTTGTGGAGTTCAGTCCAGGATTATTCACTGTAAGTATTCCATTTTCTACCAAGGAAGCTGAGACACAGTCATAATTAGCTCAAAAAGTATAATTGAATTTAGTATTTCCAATAATTAAGCAATTTTGTTGGTCATATATTGTTTGTATTCCAAACAACACACTTATTTAAGTTGGATTAACTAATATAAAATTACAGTTTTAAATTTATCACTATCCTTTACTTGAACAACAAACGACTTGTTGTATCCGTGCAAAAAAATGCCATAAAAAAGTAACTAATAGCTGCTTAACAAAGTATCTTCAAGCATGATTTTTGTTCTTTCATTCACAGCCCCATTAGTCAAGGTTGGGTAAGTGTGTCACTCAAAAAATCCATTACCAATAAAACTATACTAGTGACGACATGATCACGTTTGGCTGTGTCCATCATCTAATCATCTGACTTTCTCTATACCCTGGCCTTGTCTCTTGCTGCTTTGCATCACCTAAAGATTCCCTTTAGCTGGTTGGTAATTATTCAATTCTCAACAGGACACAAAAGCCTGGGGTTCGACTCTAGTGTGAGATGTTGTGCGCTTTAAACGTAACCTTACCTGAAGTTTTTTTCTCTGATTGTAACGCAAGTTTTGTAGGTATATAAAGTTGTCCCCATATCATCAAAAGGTGGCGCACCTGTAGCATCGATACCGGATGTTGATCTTCCTGGGGAGTCAAACAGTGGTGCTCCTGGAACGTCCAATAATAATGCAAAAGGCCACTGTGTCGTTGACATAATACGCCAAAGGATGTGCAAAGTGGCACAATTTGACGCCTTAAGAAGTTTCAATATCTGTGAGATGCGAGCGTGTTGTTCTGTGGCTGTGCCAAGGTGCTTAAAACCCTTGAATACATTGTTGTCTGATTGTCTAGCAGACAGAGAACTGTTTAATGCAAGTTTGCCTGCAGCTGGCATTGTAACATCATTGTATGTATGTGATTGTCCTAAATTACTTGACTCTGTAATAGCATGTGAGTGTCTTCATCACCCTGCAATTAAGAAGTAGTGTTGGTCATTCGTGAGTAAAGTCAACTTACCAAGGTAAGAAAGGACAGTTACTAGAACTTAGAGTCCAGGGCCCTGTTGTTGTTGAAATAAAGTCAGCTGATAAATTCTGTGCTTCTATGATTATAACAGCATTTCATACATTACCTTTACTTGGTCTAATTTTAAGGAGCAAACCTTTAGTCTGTGTTTACTTGGAGTAGCCAGGTTCAGTAGCCCAGTTGTGTGTGTATCAGCTCCTGAGCTGCCTAGTTGCAAAAATAACACCAAACAGGTTTTGCTTACATAAAATGCTGCTGCAATAGCTGCTTTATCAATATTTGATGGCCTCTATGTCCCTGCTAGGACCATTCTCTCACCTCATGTCTGACTGCTGGGATATAGTATGTGGGACTGTGGAGAGAAGAAGAAAGTAAGGAAAATCACCAAATGCTGCAGAGAGAGCTAATTAACAACAAAGAAGAACATGAGCTAAAACCATGAAAGGAGAGAGAAAGGTAAGAAAACCAAAGCAGGAGGAAATGAATAACAACAGGAGCAAAGACACAAGAAAGCTAAGGGAGAAAAAGAATGTGGCAAGTTTTTCTCAAACCTGATAGCCCAGTCTGATCTGCCGGCCTCTCGCTGTACCTGCTGTCACAGAAAAATCATAAATAGCATTAAGAATGCATCAGAGCTGCAGTAGCCTTGCTCCTAGTGTGAACTGGGGATGAGAGTTATGTTGAGGAAAAGAATGGAGAACATCTATGAATTATTGACACTGCTGTATCAAAAGCAGCAGGAGGATAATATTTTTGTTGTTCAGTGAAAACAAAAGCTGGCGGGCCAGGCTGGAGACTGCCAGGCAAAACTGTTGGCTTCCACATGTATATATGTAGAAAATCCCCAGAGACTGTACTTTTTGTTGGTATTTCTGTGACAGTAAAAGTTGTTTACAACTCTTCGGCGTTGCTTTTTTTTCTGTCTTTCTTTCATTTTTTTTTCTTACCTGACAAATTTCCCATCCACAACTGTGAATGCTCTTTTATCAATCAGAAACTTGATATCAGTGATAGAGCAAGAATCCTTCACAAGTGACTCTGATGGATTTAAGCTCGACAAAAAGTCCCAGAAAAACAGCTTATGTGAAATTCACTATGTTTTTTTTTTTTCTTCCCAGACAAGCCTTGAGGTCACGGCGTTCTTGTCATTCACTGAACAAGTCGATGGCTTTGCAGTTACACCACACTTATTAAATGTTCCTCCTTCACTGCTCTACATCATCAGCAGCAGCAGCTTTGTTTCAATCGCAGCCACGTCAATCAACCAGCTTGAGATTAGTAAAGGGAAATCCAGGGAAGGCTTCACCAAACAGGTGACTATTTTTAGCGGTCCATCCTGGGAGGCCTTCAGATCCAGACCACTGATCCTGTCCGTATAACTTGATGGTATTCATCCTGTGTAATGTCTATAATTACCCCAATGATGTGTTTGACATACACAGAGTCAACACTCCAAACTGAGGTGCCGAGAAGGAGCACCTCAGTGTTCTATCTATCACTCAGTCTACTGTTGTCTACGTACCCATGTGCACACAAGCATGGGCACAAGCTCTTTCCCATACTGTGCCTTGCTTGATTTGAAGGACATAACATATGAAGGTGTGAACCAAAGCTGTGGGCCTCCCCAAATGAAGCAGAAAATGCACAAATGTACAGAAGACTCCATTCAGCAACATTCTGAGTTTGTATCTCTGGGCACACTATGACTCAATCTACATCTTGGTTTTTATTTGGTTTGGTTTTGATTGCCTTGTATGTAACAAAGTGATTGGTTAGGTCTCAGATACAGGTGACAATGCTAAAAAAAATGAGTAGATAAGTACTAGAGAATCACCACTGCCAATCCAGAGTTTTGCAGATGTAGCTGCAGACTGCACCAATCAGTCTACAGCTACACAGTCCTTTTACACAGTGTTCTAACCTGGTGATCACAGTAAACAATAAAAAGTTATGTTTAGTTATATTATTTTTTATATTTCATATTCACTCTTAGCGGATCTATTATGTGTGGTAATCGTGCAACCATGTTCCTCAGACACCACAGAGCTGGTGAGTTGACATCCCTCAGTCTTTAATTTTATTCAAAAAGCATTCTCACAAAAAGCGCTGGCTCAGGTAGGGTCTGTTGCATAATTAAAAACTTTCACGGACGAGTATGAAAGCAAATTAACAAAGTGCTGGCTCAGTGCCATGCCCCGTTCTATCTGACTGCCGGTAAAAGCCTTTAATTGGACATCTTTATATTTTTTCTTCCCTTCCTCTAAACTCCATCAATCAGTCAATTTGTTCATGCCGGACAAACACAATAAACCAGGAAAAAGCAGACTTTTTTCTACTTGGTAAATGTGTGCTTTTTTCCAGCAGGTTTCCAGCCAATGACTGTAGGTTGTCTCATCCACTTTGTCCCATTTCACCCCAGAGAGAGGCAGAGATTAGGACCATTTTTAGACCAAATCTGCTCCATCTGTCAGCGCTATTAGAGAAACTGACCAGAATCACTGCATCAGACCAGCACACACACACATAACACACCCACGTGCATTTTTACCCACCAGCACCACTTCTTCCATTGCCATTACCACCAATCTGGCTCCACGGGGCCTCAGGGAGGTGCCGGTACAGCTTCAGCCGACTGGTAGTTGGTAGCCTTATATGGGTAATTCAGACAACGCTCACCAGAGTGTCTTACCCATATGTGGCATGCTCGGAGTGGAGACACCCAGCCAGGGTGTACCGTCTGCCTTTAGTTCCATCAGGCTCGACACGGTGTTTGTTCTTCTCATGCCATCTGCACCACCTGTGGAGAGAGAGGGGGAGTATTCCTGTCAGTGACTGTTGGCCAGTGGAAAAACACAAACAGGACTTTAGGAAGAGTTTCGCTTTAGCTGGAACAACGAGAAATACTGGTCAACATTAAGTATCTTCTCCAACAGTTTGTTTTGTAAGGAGTGGGAACTGACAGAAGGATTCATAAGAGAAGCCAAAAGCAAAGTGTCACAAGCCAAAGTGTTCAGATGAAATATGGCCGGTTAATGGGACCTGCAAATCATGTTTTTCACTTTCTATGGTTCAAAACAATCATACAATCTCACTGTTCAAAAAAACATACATAATTGAATATGATCTGCTCGGAAAACAGAATCCGCGACCCAATGATTCTTTGGTTGGGGATGCTTTAGAAGCTCCTTTTAAATTCGGTACATGACCATCCCAAATCATCAAGTTCTGTTTTTTTTTTCCGCATGCAGCTATCGTGATTTGACTTCTCTAGATAGAGTCTCTTTTTTTCTCTTCATCCTTCTCGATTTGCAAACAATTAGATTGATTTAAACAAATCTTTAGCCAAAGCAAAAATGCACTTGTAAACATGCCTCACAAGATGGCATCAGCATCTCCAAGGACTTGTCACATACGGTAAGTTCACAATTCTGGCATCTCTTGAGATTTCTAACAATATGACACACCTCCGAAATCACAAAAATGTCAATGGTTATCAAAAAACATGTATACTATTTGTTATTTGGAGACTGATTCAACAACAGCGTCCATTTTATTGTTCCCCCTATCTGTGCATGAAGTCTCTAATTTGAATCCAGTTCAGTAACGTGTTGCACTGACAAATACATGACAACGGGCAGGAAACAAAAAAACAAACAAACAAACAAAAAATCACCACAGGAAAGATTTAGCTGTTAGCTAAGGGGAATTATTTGGCACATGACCGAGCATAAGGGGCAGAGGGGCTGGCATGGACCAGAGCCACACCATTTAACTGTTAGCAGTGGGGGGTTTTTAACTGGCATAGAACTGGACAGCAGACCGAGCCCAGGACTGGGCATGGAGACAGGGGGAGGAAAGCAAGCCAGAGGCTGTGTGCTTCTATGAAGTACTGCAGGGTGCCTGACACTTCAGCTGGAGCTGCCAAGAAATGCTGTTACAGCCCAGTGACTGCATCTGTCCCTCTGCAGGCATGACTCAAAATGAAACCAGCACAAGATATTTAGGCAATCAATCAGCTCTTCATAGTGTAAATACAGTATCTTTGTCATGTAAACAGTGAAACAAAGGTTATATCTCAGATAGCGCTCGTCTCTAAATACATAGCCATGTTTCATGTCTATTTGCATGCTAGTGAGATCATATGCTGCCTTGGCTGCGTTCGTTATGTACTGACATTAGGAGCGATTTTGGCAAAGCTGTGAATGTTGACGCCTGTTGGACCCAGTGACAGATGTTCCTCTCTAACTCTGTGTCCTGGGATAATGCAGGACCAAGAGCAACACAAACAGAATTAATAACCAAATGGATATTGTGATAGTAAAACTCACACTACAGTTGTAAAAAGTGGCAAATTAACTCCAATTCAAAATGAACACGTTGAGCAGTTATAAAGTTTTATTCCGGTGTAATTGTTGCGTTGGTGGGTCACTAATGTTTCCTTGTATTTTTCAGAATCAAAGTATTAGTCAAATCAAACTGTGGCATTAACAATAGATCAATCTGGCACACTCCAATATACAGGGACTGACAAACTGATTCCATGTGCAGACTAAAACCTTTTTTTAACCTCAGTTTGCCTCCAGCATCCTCGGACTCAGGTTGAGGTCTAAACCTCTGATAGCTTTGACATTTCCTGCTGCATGTCTTCCCTGCGCTGCAAATTCAGGCTCAATAGGACTGAATAACAGTTGTTGGGTTATTTTTCTATTGTAGAATTGCCCTCCAAAAGACAACTCTATCACTATTGATAAGACAATAGTCACTCCTGCCCAGACAGCCAAGAAGCTCTTTTCGATGCCAAACCAACTACAGTGTAATACTCACAGTACAATCCTGAGCTGATCCTCTGCTCTGCTGTTTTTTTTTCTCCCTCATTTCAAACCCAATGCTTCAGGAGTTGTTTTTACATAAACCATAGCAGCAAGATAAAAGACTAATTACTAAACTAAACTAGTATAAGTCAGTATTTTAACATGCGCCCTTTTTGTGTCACTCACTTGTCTTTTAACTCCAAATTCTGTCATTCTCTCCTCCTGCTGCATATGGATTAGTTTGACTAAAAGCCTGTTGACATAACGTATTAATTATATATTTGCTTTTATCAATGCATTTTACGTGGCACAGCTATTCTACATATCCTGCATTCCTTCAGGGAATTGTTTGAGTGTGTTCAAAGAAATTAGTGCTCTCTTCAGACTATTTTCATAAATTATATCCAAGAAAAATTTTTAAAAAATACTCACAGGTTTTAAATCCCTAGTAGCTACGTAATTGATGGGGCTAGTGTGGGAAGTAGAACCAGAGACAGACTTTGAAAAACAAAAACAATAATAACGATGTGCACATAATGTTTATTCTCAGACACAATATAGATGGAAGGAAGCTGCATAATGCATGATTTCAGGTTTAGATTTTTATTCTAGAGCCCTGCGGAAATTGTTCTGGACAACTTACAATTCCAGAAATGGCTTATTTTTATTATTGTACATGTACTTTCTGTTTTCTTGTTGTACATGTTACTTTTTTAGTGATTCTTGTTGATGATTAAATAAATTAAAAAATATATATATTCACCGTTAATTGTCTATGATTTATCCTTATTTAAATTAAGGCTAACTGAGCTGCCCATACCGCCCTGATCTACACCACATTTTCCTCAACTTTCTTTTGGTAGCTCGTACATTTGTTCTATTTTTGTTTGTTTTTATATTGCTGTATGTTATGCGCAAACAAACTAAACCACTAGTACAAAGGCAAGTTTGCAGTACACTGGCATTCTGGAGCTGGAGACTCAGCATTTTAACATCATTTGTTTTCCTTTGAGGAATCTGTTCTTCGTGTTGCACAACATCGTTTTTCCTCTGCTGCCCTTTTGTTCTTTCTTTACTTTGTTCCTCCCTTCATTTCTCTCAAATTGAAGAACATCACAAATGCAGCTAAAAAGCAGCATTTCATGAAATACACATAATGCACTGAAGCTGACACATTAGGTAGCTAAAATATTCTCTTTCATCTTCATCCCTCAACCATCCACTAACTCTCCTACTGTATGCCCCCCCTGCACACACATAGGTGCTAACTTTTTAGATAGGTATCCATAGTCAATTATGTATAAAAATAGAGGTTGAGAATGAGAGGTGATTTTAATACATTATATTCAACTTGGTGCTCATTTGCAAGCCGGAGATAAATAATGACCATAAGTGGCACCTCCTTGCTAAATCCTGGCTTTATCGGCTACTGTAGGACTGCATTAGGGAAACATAATTGTTGTGTCACCCTCTCACCTGCTGCTTTTACTACAGCATCATGTCTTTAAACAGCAACAACTGGGCCACTATAATAATTACACAGAAACACTGACCCTTCATAATTTTGTAGCTTTTTTAGACATTAAAATTAAACTTTTATCTAAAGTGACACAGGGTATTGCAGTCTGTTGTAGCAGATTAGTATGTAAAATTGAGCCATTATCCAGACTCAAATCAGCCTAAATCACGCAGCGTGAAAGGAGCATCCTGACCCCAACTAAATAAATTGATGAGATTTGTTGGAGATTTTCCTCACAAACACATACACACACACACACACACATACACAATGTTGAATGCACACTCAAGTGTAAGATCTAGGCTGCTGTTGGCAGGACATGACAAAAAATAGAAATGAAAGATGAAATAAGGGTGTTTGAAACCTTAGGTTTTCCTGAAACATATTAAGTCATGACATTATCCATCCACAAATGGCTGTTTGTAGAACAGAGTCATCTGATGTTGCTCCAGCCTTTCCTAGCCCCCATTTGAGCTAAATGCTCACGTTAGTATGTCACCTTGTGCACAAATGTAATGCAACATTGTGATGCATCTACCGTGTCCATCCTTTATTCTAGTTTTCAAACATTAGCCCTCGTTCATGCATTTGGTCACACATGGACAAACTTTAATGTTGATCTCACGAATATTTATAGTTTAAAGTACTGTCAGAAGATCACCAAAGTTAGCGTGTTGAATTCTGCAGGAACCATTTGCACAAAGGCAAAATTGGTTACCTTGTTATACTATGTGGGTCAAAATAAACTGTCTCAAGATAATCTTACCATGAAGACGTCATAGGGAGGCCATGTTGGTCACTATTTCTCCCCGTTGTCCAGATTTTGACAAATCTGTCTCTGAGACTTCTGCCTCAACCTCAATATAATGGAGGTAATTGAAAAAAAAATCAACATCTCACCACTGTCATAAATTAAACTATCTGCATGACTTGTAACTGACCCTTTCAACTTTAAACATACTGCTTTTTCTGCAAGTAATACTGTAGTTCTCAGTTTTTGTTCTTTTTGCAGCTGATTTGCTCTGATTTATGACTCCTATTAGCAAAAGAAAGTGCTGCTGTTTCATAAAGTGGCTTCTTATCTCTTTTATTATTGGATTTTATGAGCCTGTGTGTAAGCTCTATTTCCCACTGCTAGTGAGTGGATACCTGTGCCTAGAAAACTCATGAGTGTGCTTATTTATATAATTAGTGTTGAAGGTTACATGCGCTCATCATAGTCCACAGAGTCTGCTAAGTCCTGTTCAAATAAGAAGGGGCTCAATAATTAATCATACTGTCAGCATCAAACTCCAGCTTGTTTTGATTGTTTTTCACACACATTATACTTGGAAGTTGCTAAGAGACACCTCCTCCTGAGACAGTGTGGAGGACTTTCAATGATAATATTCCTTTGCCTGTTCAAAAATGCAATGTAGTGTTTACTTTTACCAAAGAAGTCAAAGGATGTGTTGCAAGCTGTTTTGAAAAGAGGTCTTGAATGTCACTGAAAGATGACGACAACAATCATTGTGGTTATCCCAGCGACCTATCAAAACCCCACAAATGTGTGTCAGTGTGTTTTTTTCCTACTTTGATAATGCACTAGAAACATTTTTTTTCAACTTTGGACTGGCTCAGCTCAATTAAGATGATCTTTGTTATTAATAATTTGAAGAAATTTATTTTATCATTTAAAATGGGTGGGCTGTCTGGGACCTTAATTTAATCTACTGTCATAACTTGACATTTTTAATCTGTTGTGGCCAAAAAGCAGAGAGTGCCATTAAGTTGCACCAGCTTGACCTTGGAGACTGTCCTCCTGTTAAATACAAGTTTATGTTTTTTTTACCGGCTGCATGAATTGCAAAAATATGTCTTAATGGTTGCCAACATCTTGCAGCTGTATTCAACATGATGCTGGGATGATGAGTTTAGAGCATTCGCATTTTGTAAAGCAGGTTGAGGTAGTGGATGGTTCATAAAGTACAGAACTTGCAAAAAGGTGACTGGGGTTTGAGTCCAGTATGACACTACTGTTGGGGTCACATGACATGATTTTGAGGAGGTACTTAAATTATGTACTCATTTTACAATAAATGCCACATTTTTGAGTGTTTAGAGCAAGGACAAGTATGAAACTGGTGCCATTCTGGTGCCATTTTAAGGAAAAAGTATCGGCTACTTTCAAGTGTTATGTGTGATGTGTGATTTCAACAGATGCCTGCCTCCCAAAACGTATACCGATTCATGTGAGGGTACAAACAATGCCTTACTGGACCGTGATGCACAGAGAGTGATATGAGCACTGCAGAAAACTTCTGTTTTAGCCCATTTCCTGTTTCCAATAGGATACAGTCACACAAAAATAGTTAATTTGATATGAAAAGTATGTAATCTTTGCATTTAGTTCTAAACAGAAATTATCAACTTATTCTTGTTCTGGTGGGCTGATTAAACCCCATTATTCCACCAGCTTCTTTACATGCAAGATGAATGACAGGAGAGCCGTTTGAATGCATTATATATATTCTATTGGTCCATAGCTTAGTACAAAATCTAATATCTTGTAAACAAAATGTCCAGTAGTATTTGGTTTTCAAAAGCAATGACAAAAAGCTAATTTTACAACTATTTATTTTATTGTTTCTATATGGCAGGGGTCTCAGACTCTTATTTTCCTATATGGCAATGGTACATTGCGGAAAAATGTTGAGGAAAAAGTCCTTGTTTGAAAGAACCCAGTCAACAGAATTTACAGACATTTGAATCCTAATTATTATAATTACCAAAGATGTCTGATTACTGAATTGATTGATTTTCTTATTGATTTTATTTATTTTCTTCTAATTGTGTTTTTAGGGGCTCACTATTTTGTCTAAAACTAAAAATAAAGACATTTGAAACATTAAAACATAGTTATTCTTAGATCTGCTCTCTCCATGCATCGCTCCCAACCGCATACAAAGTCAATGGAAAGTTTAGCAGTAAGGGCTGTTGTTACTGCTACACCTGACAGAAGGTGCAAAACATGACAGAATGCTAACAAGTTCATTGGCACCAGAATGAAAAACCAACGCACCTTATGGGCTGGCAACACGGCACCGATCAAAGCCAAGATTCTCCCCAGAAGTGGGGATGGTTTATGAATTCACCGCCTTTCTTAATCAAGTGCCAAATTCCAAAATGTTAGTAGCTCTCTGGACACAAGAACTACTTTAAGACTGGATTGACCTACAAGGTGCCCACTAATTTCCAGCGCTTATCAAACAATGTTGTGGCTGGTGATGGTGAGTAAAACAAATGGCTTTTAATTCAAAATGGCTGCTGAATTCCTCCAGTAGTGTTTTTGTAATAATATATCATTCTGTATCCATACTGTTTATTCGTTGTTTACTTTAGAGCATTGCTAAGGGATAATTCAGGCATGTTGCTCATAAAAAATGATATTTGGGTGCTGCTGTGGAACAAAAATATGAAAGGATACATGGGTACAAAAGCTTAAAATGCATGGCGTCCATTATTTCAGAGGTGGATGACACTTAACTGGCTGAATCTTAATAAAAGCCAAATACTGTCCTTTTATCTGTGCAACGTCAGTGATCAATGAGTGTCTGTGAGTGTGTGCGCTATAAATGTCTTTATCCTCCTCTGTCTCTCTGTCATTTAAAAAAAGAAATGTCCCCCTTTCATGGCTAAAGGTTAGAGTTTGATTTTGCTCCATTAGTGACATATTGATTTGTAAAAGGAAGAAGAAAGAAATAAAAAAGAATGACTGAGAGGCCCTAAGAGGAATACATTTCTTTTGCTCCATCCAGGTCAAATACAGAGAAAAAATGCAGCAGTCTATTGAGTGAGATTCTGGCTGAAAGTGCATTGCTTTTTTTGTTAGTTTATTTGTTTGTTTTTGTTTTTAGGAAAATTCATGTGACGCTTGTTAGGGATCGGATACACTCTGCGTGAATAATGCATGTAAGCGTGTGGTCCACAATGGGCAGCATTAGTCTCAATCTATATCTAGTTTAATACAAGTTTCAACACAGACAAAAATAAAGAAATTAAATGAAGAAATGTTCAAAGAGAAGATATTTTTCACTTGAATACAGTTTATGTGAAACAAATTGTGGATTCAACCACAGCCTGTTATTTGTCACACTGGAAAGGTCATGGTAGGATTTCAGAACAACAAAGAGCTCGCTTTATCAGAGATGGTAATAAACAGCTGAAATGATTATCAGAACATCTGTGAGAATGTGCCTCTGCATTACAATCAGAGAAACACCTAGCAGACGCTTGCTTTGAACTAATGAGACGATCTATTGGAAACAAGTGAAGTTACAGTAAATTACTTTGTATTAGTAGACTGGCTGCATTAAACTGCATTTTATTGAATCATCTAAATCCATTCTTAAAAGTTTTTAATAAGTTTGGTTTGGGCAGTAACAAAACTCTTTAGGGCAAAAAAAAGTATTTAAATTTAAATAAACATATCACAATAGTACTTATGGCTGTGTGCATTGTCCACTATAAAATTATAGTTATACATGTAAAAACATTAAAATGTTTTTGGTGACCAAGAAGGATTTCTTACCCCAACATTTGGGAATTTCTGGGGGGGAAATAAATGAGGTACATAAAGACTGTGGGTAAAATTATGACTTAAAGTTTAATTTAATAACAGTGTTATCAACAGTAACGAGATAAAACACACTTGACCAACACTAACAAACAAATCCAATGGTAATGACTGACAAATAGAACCGTAAGCTGTGGTGAGGGAGATGGGATTTGTGTTTCTGTGGATGTTGTATTTCTATGTTGAAGATGACAAGGGAAAGAGTCCTATTGCTGGGTGGACAGGGCGGTGGCGCTGTTGGCAAGAGAGGCCTGCGGGTCATGTCAGGGTGTGGTTCAGACAGCGTGGAACCATGGAACCAGAAAAACACAGAAGGAACTCCTCCTGTGGTCTGCTTTTAAAGGTGAAATTACCTGGTCTCAGCAAGTAGGCCAATGAGGGAGATCTTTGACCAAATGTGGGCATGATGTTGTCCTGGGGGAGAGTAGACACCACCCCCAGGCTGAAGAGAAGAACAGCTGATTATCCCAAGGTAACAAACTGAACTTTGAAATCTGCAAGATGGCGCCGCGTGAGTGGCAGCGACTTTCAGCAGCCCTGTCCATTTTTGTGTTTTTCTTCCCGCCGTCTTATGTTTATTTCCATGTTGTATGATTGCTGTGTTTTTTTCTTTAAACCCCTGTGGAGTTGTGCAACTAGTGGTAAAAACGTTATCACGTTAGCACTATGTTTTATCATCTTTTGCCAACTTTTTGAGTCGGCCTCAGGAGACCCTTTGAACTGTAGCTCTATTGTTCACACGCGGGACCAGCTGCTAGCTCTTAGCCATGGTGAGCTTCTCCATGGGAGAAAGCTGGATATTCCAGCCGAGATACGGAGGAAAAGACGGAGATACGGAGACAGAGAGAAGACAGAGATACAAGCCTTTTATACCATCTGTTACTATGGGAAGCATTCACTTCACGTCTGTGAGGTGTGGAGAGGACTGAAACACATCTTGGGCCACGGTGAGGGTGGGGATGGTCGACAGGCCACGGGTGACCAGACCTGGGCAAATGAATTAAATCTGTTCTAACAGATTTGATTCTGCCCAGTCCCCAGTCCCCATCCACACGGCCCCCTGTTCACACCGCTCCAGTCCAGTCCTCTCCTCCTAGCTGCAGCTTTTAGCAGCTCAGCTCCATGCAGACCACTCTGTCTCTCCTCCCACTGTCACAGAGAGCTCCCAACAACCCACAGCTCCAGACCAGTCACTGTCCACCCCCCTCTGCCTCACTGTGGACCAGGTTAGGAGAGAGTTAAGGAAGACCAAGGCCGGGAAGGCCACAGGCCCTGACCACATTAGCTCCAGGTTCCTCAGGGAGTGTGCAGACCAGCTCTGTGAGGTTGTTCTGTTACTATTCAACCTGAGCCTTAGACTGGAAAAAGTACCAGTGCTTTGGCGGACTTCCTGTCTGGTTCTGGTTCCGTATAAGATCCCAAGGAACCGAGTCTACAGACCTGTCGCCTTAACCTCCCACCTGATGAAGGCTATGGAGAGGATCATCCTTGGCTACCTCCGCACTCAGGTGAGCCCAACTACCTCACGGACAGGCCACAGTTCGTGAGGTAGTCTGCACAGTAGGTAGACTGTGTGTCGGACGTGGTAGTCTGCAGCAAAGGGGCACCTCAAGGAACGGTGCTCTCCCCTTTTCTGTTTACGCTGTACACGTCAGACTTCAAGTACAACTCCCACCTCTGTCTGACATTGTTGGCTGTGTACTGGGTGAGAATGAGCGGGAATACAGAAGGGTCATCTCTGACTTTGTGGAATGGTGTGAGAACAATTATTTGTTCCTGAGCACCAGTAAGACAAAGGAGTTAGAGCTTGACTTCAGACAGAACCCTCCACCACACACACAGGTTAGCATCCAGGGCTCATTGAGATTGTGGACACCTGTAAATACCTGGGTGTTCACCTAAACAAAAAACTGGACTTTGCAAACAACACAGACTCTCTGTACAGAAAGGGCCAGAGTCGACTCCACCTGCTGAGGAGACTGACGTCCTTTGGTGTGTGCAGGGAGCTGTTACGGACATTCTACAACACGGTGGTGGCCTCAGCAGTCCTCTATGGTGTTGTCTGGGCTTGGAGCAGTACGGACAGAGACGGGAAGAGACTTAAAAGCTGGGTAAGAGAGCCGGCTCTGTCCTGGGCTGCACATTGGACTCCATCGAGGAGGCGGCGGACAGAAGCATGTGGCCAAACTAACATCCATCATAGATATAAGCCCTCCCACCACCTGCACCACACTGTGGAGGCTCTGAGCAGCTCCTTCAGCACAAGACTGTCACAGCCCCTAGTGCAGGAAGGAGCGCTACCGTCGCTCATTCCTCCCCACAGCCATCAGACTATATAATGCGTCACTGCAGTGACACACAATGTGCAGTTTTACTTGTTGTGCAATAAACCATATGTGCAATACTCATCTGTTACATTTTCCAATGTTAATATTGGTATATTCAGATTATCCTTAATTTTTAAAATGCCTTTTTTGCACAGTCAATAATGCTCTTTTGTTTTTTGTTTTCCTTTTTATCTGGTTTAAGTTAAACTAAAAATGTACATTGTTCTGTGCAGATTCTGTGCTCTTTGTCTACGGCTGCTATAACACAAGAATTTCCCCACTGTGGGATTAATAAAGTCTTATCTTATCTTATCTTTGACCTTTCTCCAAGAAGATCCCCTCTTTTTCCAGAACCATAGAGCTTCACCACTCAACCTTCTTCACATGGGCACATATGTGCATATATGCATGTGGACCTATGACAAAAGACCAGTTTAAAAGTTATTAATGATTTTATCCCAATTTCTTACCCTGCAGAATATTCACATATCCGTTTGTCTGTCCAAACACATGTATTTGTAAATTTAGTTTAATGTCATTGAACAGTTTTAGATTCTGTTAAATTTTATATATCAAGTATTCTTGAGCATTTGCTGATAAGGAAATCAGGCTAATGCCTAATCAAAAATATCACCTCTAAACACAGAAATATCTGTATTATTGTCACAACATTCATCTTCTAAAAAATTTGCTTAAGACTGGTTCTCACTTTGTTAAGAAAACGTATCATCTTTTTAGGATTTTTTAAAGATATATGACATTTTTCTATGCATGTTTATTTTAGAATTTTTATCTTTTATCACAAGCCAAGTTTAACCTTTTTCTTAGTAACATAGTAAATTACCAAGGTATGCAACTGTTGGCAAAGTGTGTTGCCTATAGCAACTTTGTTAGTTTGTCTGGACACAAGGCAAGTTGACTTTCCAGAGCAGCCAGAACTCTGGCTACGCCTCTTTGGTGTCGACCCGGAAAGAGCGCTGCTTCTTCCTTCTGCTGAACACTGCATGCTGGGGTTGCCCGGGCAATGAAAGACGCTTATGGTGTGAAGACCCTGACAGCTTCTGGGAACTCTGCCTCTCCTTCTGGTGCTGAAAACCTTCAGAGATCCTTAGCAATTCTCTAGGAGGCAAAACTAAACTCGTTAATCTCTATGAAAGCCTGATGTCCTAAAATAAATCCCACTTTTATTTCCTAAATTTAACCTTAACTTTATTCAGAATTATTAACAAAACTACGCAAAGTTAATCCTTCTATGTTAGTACTAAGATAAACTTTTATTTTCCACTATCGGTTCACCAGTCTCTCCCTTCAATTCCGTGTATTAAACACCATTAATCCATTACTTATTCTGAACTTTGTACTTCTTGAACTGTTTATTATCTGAACCATTATTGTATTTATTTTATTATTATTAGTTATCACACTGAGTAAATATACAAACTCAGCTGTGGCATGAATAAACCTGATCAAACCTGTAGTTTCTTTGTTAGTATGAGTTTTCATAGTCAAAGTAAGATCTTTCTGCAGAGGAGGATGAGGATCAGTAGGATGCAGGAAAGTCCAGGACTACGTTGTGTTGGACCTGTCGGTGTCCAGGCTCTGTGCCACTGTGAAAAAGTCCTTTATAGGCCATTAGTTTGATTTCTCAGGACCAACCTTTAGCTGTAAGATTAAAATGTTCCCACTGCTGTCTGTTCTTTACTTGTCTTGTGATTTTACTTACTTTTTGCAGCTTAGCTTTGACTTGCTTTGTTAGTATTTAGTTTTTAGTGGGTTTTTTGTGAGCTGATTATTTTCTGTTCTAGCTGGAGAAAAAAAAATGTATATTTTTACACTGAATAAGTGCTGTAGGCTCAGAGGTGAGTGTGGCCATTTTGAATGGCAAGAAGTCTTCTCACCTGCAGCCCTCGTCCTATAATTACTTTCAGTGTTAATGTTTTGCACTTTCTTCACATTTCTATTTGGCTTGCTGTGTGTGTTGGGGGTAGGGGGGTGCTGTGTGAGACTTATCTGTGTCTAATTACTACCATTACTCCCCAGGCTGCGGTCTCTGGTGTATATTTAGCCCACATTTTTATATTGTTTCTACTATCAGTTAACCTAATACATGTATTGCATTTAAACTGAAGCAAGTCTAATTAAATTTACCCTTTTTAAATATTTTTTTAAATTATATCGAAATCTATAAAATTCTCTTGGGGGAGTTTCTTTGTTTTAGTGTGAATGTATTGACTTTCATTAAAAAGGGAACATACCACTGAAGTTCTTACTATTGACTGGTTACAGCAAAAAACATCTTAACACCCAATTCCAAAACTATTAAACAGATCATGATCCTTGCATGAGGATGCAGCTGACTGATAACTGGTGTTGTAATAGTAACACACCAACACACACACACTCTTTAATGTACACTAAGGGGTTGACTAGCATTGTAAGGTGATGTCACATGGAAAGCAATCATATTGTCAACACTATCATATACCTTCCCTGAGGATACTACGTGTGTGTGTATGTGTGTGTACAGGGATGATGGAAATGACATGGCTGTATTTTTCATGTTATATACAACATGTGTAAAAATGTGTGTAGGTATCTGTCTGTAGGGAGTGAGGAAAAGGTAAAAATCAATGAACATGTCAAGTGAGTTGACAGACAGAGTGTGACAGCAAGTGTGTGTGTTTGTGTGTGTTTGAGGGAGAAATCCCAGGATTAGCCCCAGGCAGGGTTGTGGTGGTGTGAGGTCCGCTGAGGCCAAGCTGCCGGCAGAGGTATACCAGCAAGGAAGAAGGGCTTACTGTCAGTTTAACACCAGGTCTCTCTCTCTCTCACACACACACACACCTTCAGCGGTACGCTGTGTTCATGCCTGTCCAGATCCTGTACAGTAGTTGTTTAAAATTGTGTGTGTGTGTGTGTGTGTGTGTGTGTGTGAGAGAGAGAGAGAGAGAGAGAGAGAGAGAGAGAGAGAGAGAGAGAGAGAGAGAGAGAGAGAGAGAGAGAGGGAGGGGAGGGGTGAGTGTTAGGTTGATGGAAGCTACTTGTCACCTCCAACCCATTTGGGAAGGCTGGAGAACAGCCAAAGGGGTTTTAATTTGTGAACTGGAGGAAAGGAGGGGGTGTAGGGAGGGACAGGGAGAGGAGGTGAGGAACAGAGTGATGGACATGAGGGATTGATGCAGGAAGGAAGTGAGCAGGCTGTACAAACTTGTATCTGTAAGGAATAACTAGGCTTAGAGTTGGCTGTTTTATTTATTTCTTTTATTTTATTCTATTTATTCTTGCTGAAAGGTGGCCATATATATAAAACATCTAATATTATTATTCTGTGTGCTTACCATGTCAAAATATTTAAAATTATGCTTTTTAATATGGTCTTAAACACCACGGGGGAGTTTTACTAAATCTGCTGCAAATTACTGTCAGAGATATAAAATTTACTGTCATTGTAATTTATTTAAATGTAGCAGGGAAATCATTAAAAGTGCAGATTTAACAGAGCCTAGCTGCTGCTTATCTGAATAGCAGATAATACAGCTAAGTAGAAAATCTGATGCCAGGTAGTTTTGACAACATGGGGTCTTGACAAACAGATCAGCACCGAATGACATGGTTAACATGGTTGTTGTCTCTTGCTCTGCATATTCTGTGTCTGATCACAGAGTCCAGCAGTCGGTGGTGATTAATCAGATTATCCCCTTTTACCATGAAATAATAACGGTATATATTACTTATAATAGTTTACAAGTAAATAAGGACATGTACAAATAATATTTTAGTCCCTATACGTAATATATTTTAACACTAAATGTTATGGGGAAAAAAAGCCATTCTTTTTATTTTTATGAACAGATGATGTAAGGGAGCATGCTAAAAAAAGAAAAAAAGAGCAAGAAACTAGGTGTTAATAGGCCATTAAATGAAAATTTCCTGCAATTTCCATACAGCGAGAACTAATGTTTTCTCAGCGCAAGAGAGAGATGGAATTGGGGGAGCGAGCATGTGGCACACTGAGTGATGGAATGATATTGCTCTCTCTTTTAGTTCATGCTGGGGTTACCTGCCCCAAAGGCAGCAGCCTTTGATTAGCTTTTTGTCTTACAGCTGAGAAAGCTCCGCCAAAGAGGGAAACATAACTCAGGAAATTTACAGGCACCCAGTGAGAGAAAATAGCTTTGTCTCCGTGGCTCCTCTTTCCTCGGAAACGGAAAAAACCAACACTTGACAGTCAAGATGGCAAGATGGATTCGGTGGATTTCTCTGTTTGCCCCATTGCTGGATGTGAGCCTGAGGGCAAGTTTGACAATGTTTCTATGCATGTGTGTTTCTTTATTTCTATAGGTGGAATTAAACGTGCCACATTTTTATCTTTGCTTGTAGGATCGCAAAACCCGCTGGGCTTCGTTTAAATATCACATATACTCAAGTTAAGATCTTGTTTTTTTATGAATCTCGTATCTGCAGTTTCTACACCAAACGTGTAAACTAGCATGGATGAGATTTACAGTTTGCCTTAACAGTTCTGTGATTATTCAGAAATCTACTGCCACTAATGAAAACCATGTGGTACCCTCAGAGGATCCACACTAGGTGAGCTGGTGGACCATGAATGGGGGTATTTTGTCAAAATGTCAAAACCAAACAAAACATACCCACATAAACACATAAAATACACATCACACACTAAAATATGAAGTAATGGAAGCAGGGGCAGGTCTTGTCATTTGGGGGCCTGAAACCAGGTGTTTTTTTCTTCCTCCATCCAAACAATGTTGTGCTTCAGACTTTAAGTGTCCAGAAAATTGAAATGTGCAGTATTGGTAAAGTTGGTGAGCACCAATATGTTACCATCCCACAGCATTGGGTAAATACAGTAGACTGCACGACAAGTGAAATATTGCTGCTTTTTACATCCTTTTGTATCTCATATGGATTCCCCAGGTTTCCTTCTGCATCACTAATTGGTGCCCCAGGAAGGCCACTATTTGATGTCATGGAAACAACAAAAAATTCAGGGTAGGGTTAATTTTAAAAGATAAAATGCATAAACAGCTTGTATTTCCTTACTATAATGCGCATTTGCGTGACATTGTGCGATGATTATCATTAAAGCACACAACATCTCGCACTCAAGTCAAAACCCAGTCTCCTGTGGAAAAGTCCTGTGTCGTTTTGTACCGTTCAACCATCCCAACTACATCAATATCAGGAATTTTCATGTTAAATACAATGTCATTCCTTCAGGTGTTACAGATGGAGGTTCTGGAGTTTCTATTGCATTTGACTCACATTCTGTCCATTACTGACGCAAACATGTCCCTTTAGCTTCAGCACGTGGCACCAAAGGTCTGGACAAAGTGACACTTTTTGATGCCTTGGGATTGAGAACAGGCTGTATACACCAAGATCAAACAAGCTTTCAGATGGTTTATTCCCTCCTCATTGCTGCCCGCTTGCTTTTGTACACCTGGAGGCTGTTGGTTTGCAGCCGGGTCCACTTTACAATTCCCTTGGACAAAACTCACTGGCAGTAACTGCTGACAATCTCTGCTCTTCCCCTTCCAGTTATGTTAATCTTAGTATCAATTTACCAAAAAGCTTCAAGGCGGTAGTGACTTAAACACCGGTCACTTTTACACAGTTGGGTTGTTTTAAAGCGTTATCAGCTGAGAAATATTTCCTGTAGCTCTTCCTTTATATTAAAATTATTATATCCTGAAAAGTCTGAGTCTGAGTATCGGAGTAATCCATTGTCAACACAATTAGCTTCACAATAGTTGGGAAAATAAAAAGAATCTTATCTTGAGCACATTTGAAGATAAGAATGTTAGGAAAAAAACACAGTGAAACCTTTATAGTTAATGGGAAACTACTTACTTCACATCTCACTTGGTTTAGGTTAAATGTAAAGCTGATTGAATGTTCGAACTTGCCATTTAAAGAAAAGTATTTTTTTGTGTGTGGGTGTCGTGTGTTGAGGTAGGTGATACATTAGGTGCTTTGAGGACATTTTGCTGGTTATTTTGGAGTAGGCCATTCCACTCTTCAAGCAGGGAAAGAATGGTGGTATGTACTGTATCCAAAATACAGTTGGATACAATATAACATTTCAAAAAGGGCCTGAGGCAATTGGCTGCCATGCAAGGTGCTCACCTGACCCACCAGGAGCAACCTGGGGTCCAATGTGTTGCCTAAAGACACTTATACAGCGAGACCAGAGTAAAAAGTAATTAAATGAAATGAATAAATAATTAAATAAAAATATGTAAACTTAAATAAGTGCCATTCTTCTTTGCAAAAGCACTCAAGCTCTGTCAGGTTGCGCAGGGATCGGGTGTGAACACGCCTTTTCACATCCAGCCACAGATTCTCTGCTGGATTGAGGTCTGGGCTTTGACTTAGCCACTTCAGAACATTCACCTTGTTGTCAATAAACCAAAGACACGTGGAAAACAAATCACACCTTCTGTCAAGATGTAGTTCCCTTTCAGACTGAATAAGATTATTCCCAGGATTCTCCTATGTTTTGCTGCATTCATTTTACCATCTACCTTTTCAAGTCTTCCAGGACCGGCTGCCAAGAATCACCCCCACAGGATGAAGCTGCCACCACCGTGTTTCACAGTGGAGATGGTGTGTTTGATGTGATGTGCAGTGTTAGTTTTCTGCAAAAACATATTGTCTTGTCCGATGGCCAAAAAACACCATTTTGGTCTCATTACAGCCAAAGAACCTTCTTCCACTTGACCATGGAGTTTCCCACATGCCCTTAAGAAAACTCAAGTCTTGATTTAGAATGAGTTTTCTTCAGTAACACTTGCCACTCTCACGTGAAGCTTAGACTTGTGAAGAACCCGGGCAACTGTTGTTGTATGAACAGTCTCTCCCATCTGCTGAAGCTTGTAAGTCCCTCAGAGTACGTAATAAAAATCTTTAATCTTTTTTTTTTACACTTGATTATTAGTTCTTTCTTTTTTCGTACAGAGTAAAGCTGAAACCTCTCTTTTCCTCCCAGCTGAGATTTAGTCAGCAATGTGATGATAAAGACGTTGATTCATTCCTACAAGATAATGATTCATATCAAAGAGTTAAGCAATAAGTCACACACTACAAAGCATCTGAGAATAACAAAAGTAGACTAGCTCGACAAACACTCCATTTAATTCCGAATCAAAGCTGATGGCGCGAGGGGAAATCGCCGGCCGAACAGCAAGCGTGTGGATTATCTTCTGAGGATTATTAAATTTGCTGGGTGATTCAATTAAAGGGGTTTTTATCGTGAAATAAGGATAGTGTGAATAGACTTTCAGGACTGAGAAGGCCCTCCTCTGGAGTGGAGTGTTGGCTATAAAATGTTGAACCTCACTTGCCTGATGGTTTCACTGTGCTCTTGTACTCTGGCACTCATGGCTGATTTAAGTGCAGAGTGCACAGAGGAAATGTGTGGTGTATGAGTGGCTGTATTCCTGTCAGTGAGGCAGCCTGGAACCTGTGCAGAATTAAGAGTGCACACGGTTACAGACAGGCTCTCAGTCAGAAAGTGAGCTTGAATTAGAGCGAGATGGGTTCAGTCACACAAATGTAAACATGCACAAGGTTCAGTGCAAATGTGTGTTTGAGCACACTAGTGCGTGCTCAAATACATACTTGTAATTATAATGGCCCTAACATACACACACTGATTAGCCTCAATATTCACACACCACCAGTTGGTTTTAATATTTTGGTGGAGAGGTCATCATTGGCACTCTGACCATTTAATTTTCCACTTATTGATCAGTGTATGATGAACTCACACAAGCACATATTTAATTAATAATTCGTATGAAAGCACAATGAAGCAAAAACAAAGATACATTTTAGCTGTACACATCTTAACATCAATGTAGAACATATGCCTAGACAAAAAGAGTTGAAATATATCTGTTTTTTTAAAGGTTTAAAGAGTTTTTTTGATCTGATGGCCCAAAGGATCTATACTCATACAGTAATGTGGAGTTCTAGCAGTCAGTCACTGTCCAGGGGTCAAACATGACATGAAACATTTCTTTATATTTTTTCTTCATTACATTTGTGCCAACCAATTGTGACACACACACAATAAATCTTTCTTTCTATTCAGGAAGAGTTTGATTCACTTTATCCCTAAAATCCAATTATTCACTAGCAGCACATTAACAACTTGAATTAGTACTTTAAAAATGTAATCAGTCTTCTACATTTTGATAGGCCTTCATTATATCGTAACTCACTGAACAACTATGGGCCTTTGCTGTTGTAGGTTTTGGAGAAAATATTGCAACAGAGCAGTTGACTGCTTATATAATTAAGAATGGGGTCATGTTGATGGATGATCTACTTTTAGCTGCTGATTAGTGGAAATGCTCAGTTTTGGTTCTTTTAAAGCTCAGATTAATTTTTGATTCACTGCCATGAACTAATTAAAAATTGCATCATCCATTATATTTTACCAAAAATGTATGGGTACAACTTTTAATGTGAATGACCGATAACACGTCCCATATAAGCCCACGGTACGTTCAGTTCCTCCTGTTACAGTCAGTCAAATAACCAGCTGGCTGTACTGGTGCCCAAAGAGCAGCTGTTCGTAGGCAACAACTAAGGACGTAGTTTGGCCATAAGCTGAATATGTCAAAAGGAATTCATAACAGATATATTGAACAAGATCTATAGTAGATATCGTGGGTAAGTGTTATATATATGTATATATACAGTAGCACGTGTGGTTTCAAAGTGTGATATTTAGTCGCAGAAGGTGTGTAGTGACTTTGCTGTCATATATCTGTGAGTTCTGGGTATTGAATTAAAAATTAACTCAACCTGTATAATATTAATCAAACATCTCGGCCTACAGTCAATCATTTTTCAACTCATTCATCTTGAATTTAGGCAGGCCGTGTATGATGGCTGCAGTTTGATGTCATCAAGTGTGTAAAGCCCTTGTTTAGTCAAACAACTTGTGGATAAAGCACAAAGTGACAGAAACAATATTTGTTGGTAATCACACCAAAATGACAACCCTTTGCTATTCACCAGCTGCATTCTTAATTTCCCAATGGAAAACAGAAAAACTGCAGCAGATGCATAAAAACAGATGTGTATTGTTGAATATTAAAACACTAAAAAAGGACAATTATGGGTCCTAATTTTACTGTTAGTCCGGGTTCTCCCTCCCATATAGATAAGATCAGGATTTTGGTCTAAAAGTGTATTGCTTGAGTAACTTCTTGGTTTGTGTTGCTTTTATCTCTTGAAAAAGACATTTTTAATCTCAGGAGTCTCCTAGGTGAACAAAAGGTTAAAAATGAATAATAATTAATGGCTTTCATGAATACAACCCCAAGGCTCACTGTTGTGCAAAGTCAACCAACAAACTTAATTTAGAAAAGTTCTTTTTCTATCAAAACATGTTGCATTATCAATCTAGCATACAGCTGCACGAAGCCCAAGGGAACACAACACTGAAATAGGAACATAAGGCTTGTAAACTAAAACAGATCAAATGAGTGCGGAGCAGTCTAGGATCTGTGCTGCTCTTGATTTACTCAGAAAGGACATGGAAACAAGGAAAATGGTCAAATAAAGGCAAACTTACAAATTACAGTTTGACTGTAGATGCGTGAGCTACAAAAAAATAGTTGAGGCATTAATGTTAGTAGTAGAGGTTGTAGTTGTGGCAATAGTTATCAATACACAGTGGAACAGGCATGTAATGACATAATATCTCGTTTGTTCACAAATTACAGTAATTCAAGTAAGCATTAGGGATTTCCTAATCCTTGTGGGTCCCATAGGAAAGTAAGGGAAACAGCTGCATTCTGTGGGTTATCCTGGCCCATCACTGAGCAGATGAATGATTTTCAGATAGTTCTTTCAGAAAGTTACCAAAAGTTTAACAAATTTTCCATGAGAGGAGGTTTTTATTCGCAGCTGTTGTAGTGGTGAACTTTATCTTTCAACCAGTCAACATTTCACTATAAAGACTTAATTTGTTATTTACTGTGTCATGGGTAGAAGTGCTGCTGACCTTATGTAACCCTTCCCAGTAGAGTAAGGGGGTTATGGCGAACTCACAGTTCTTTTCATTTAATATTTTTTAGGCATTTAACTACGACTGAATGCCTGTACGCAACAATGAAATGAGGAAGGAAAACAAGTTGAGTGCTCCACTGTGTTGTTGTTACCGCTACATCTGCAGCAGTGGAGAACAGAGTTTTGAAACAGGCTTGTCGTTTTGCTCTGCCAGAGTTGACTGAAGTTTAGTGAAGTGCAATAGTGTGTGTTGCTGAGCTGCTCATTAGTTAGTGCCACAGCAACACAACATTAGTCTGTTGAAGATGGGGTATAGAGCATTTACTAAATCCTCCGCCACAGCCTCACAGAAGTTATTATCAAGTCACTAAAATGTGCTCAAATATTTGCTCTAAATGTGGATATGAGCTAACCATAGCACGTGCACATTGTTTAGTTGCAACGTGTCCTTGAGGTTGAGTTTCTCCAATATTGTTTAAAAACCTATATTTAACATATGTAAACCAATGCAGGATCAGACTGGATAAGATTTAAGATTCTTATGTGAATCCATTTTTTCATCTGATCCTACAATGGGGTATCCCTCTGGGAGAAAAACCCAAGGCAGACCCAGAGCATGTGGAGCAGTTAAGTATTCAATGTCATGGGCTAGGGACGGTGGGAGAAAGAAAATCTGGCTCAGGTGAACATGAATTAGCATGAGGAGAATGTGGAGAGGGACAAGCAGCAGTCTCCATCATGCACTCATCATTATCTGTTGCTGGGCAGCTGAAAGGGATTAACAGGTAGATTTCATGCTCCATTAAGAAGGATGACACAGGTTTAAGAAAATGGACACAGAATGCGATCTAATCTACCACAACACCACCTTAAAGCCGATTATCAATTCACCTTCCTTTTCTGACTAAGCCCCATTAGAGAAATAAAAAGCGCACAGGTAGACTACAGGGATCAGCATGGGAAAGATTTAATGCTGACAAGGATCAACAGGTGTCAGAAAACATGGTGCATCGCATCTTAGCTGCAGACGGATCAGAGAGCTCACACTGACCAACAACATTAAAACCACCAGGTTGTTCAAATGGTTCGGCTGAGGTGGAAATAAATAGGACAGGAGGGCATTCAGGAAAGCATGTATTTCTTTAAAAAATAGACTGATCGGGGGAAGTTATTTTATAAAAACAAAAAGCTATAAAGAATCATGTATGATTGCTGAGGTCTTAATACCCATACCTAAATATATACGGAATGTTTCAATGCAAAAAAATGATTATTTCAGTATTAAAGCTTTAATATAATTCAGTTTATATGCTTACAGTATATGTATTTATCATAGTTTTTAAGTGTAACAATGGTACGTCTCCATTGAATCAGGAAGACTTCAAAATGTCCTCTAAGATTGCATAAGGATGAGGACAGTCAGGCAGAGTGTGTGAGAAAATGTGTGTTTCTGTGTGAGTAAGAGATACAGAATTTGAAGTAGCTGATCTACTGTCAAAAAGCGCTCTGACAACACGGACAATATCACATAAATATACCAAAAATCCATCAAGCAAAATAAAATCCAGCTACATGAGTGTGTATCTGCCTGTGTTAGTGGCAGCTGGTGGTTCTATTCCAGTGTTCTGTGCAGTATGTGTGTGCTTTAATTGTTGAGTGGACAAATGAACAAACATTTTCTGTATATTTTTAGTAAACAAACCTAGATTTAATGGTTTTGTGTAACAGGTGTACTAAGGTACTGGTGCAGTGCTGCAGTGTTAATAGTCTACACTGTGTGTGTGTAACGCTAGTTGTGTTAATTGTTGTCATTAACATGTAGATTAATGGGTTCAAATATTCAGTTCTTTCTCAGCCTTTATATGTCAATTCAATTCAATTCAACTTTATTTATATAGCGCCAATTTAAAACAAGGTCATTTCAAGGCCCTTTACATAATAAAGTCAAGACTATACAAACATTTAAAGAAAACCCAACAAATCCCCCTTGAGCAGCCATAGGCAACAGTGGAGAGGAAAAACTCCCTTTAACGGAAGAAACCTCCAGCAGAACCAGGCTCAGGGTGGGCGGACATCTGCCTTGACCGGTTGGGGTGAGTGGAAAGTGGAGAGAGAAAAGAACAGAGCAACAAAAGCAACAACAAAACATTGGACAGGGTAGCAGGACCAGTAGCTGCGCACTGGAAGACACACAGGGCCAAACCTGGGGACACCTGAGGATAGGGACAGAGAGAGGACGATGTCAGAGTTAATGTCAATCTTCCAGGCTTCTCCACCACCATTTTTCTTTTACTTTGTGTGTGTGCCTTTTTTTTTCTTTCAGGTCATATGAAATAGTTTCAAAGAGCTGTAGTGGAATTGTGTCTCAAGATTTTGCTCAAATGCTCAATGCAAAGTCGGTGTTATTCTCAAAACGTTCCTTATCCCACAGCATCAGACACTGACGCTTCCTAAGGTGTCAAATTATGCTGCTTTGTACGTCCTTTGGCGAATCATATTCACACCACAGGTCCCCTTTGGCATTACCACGGGAGACTCCAGTAGCGGCGCTATTTGATACCATTGGAACAACTGTGTCGGATATTGACGCTGCAGGTTGTGAAACAACAGCAGTTAGGGTTAGGCGTAAAGACTTCAGAGTAAGAGTAATTTAGAAGAAAAACTGTATTAAAACAAAAGCTACAAACAGTAACAACAGCACACACATACCTTCTTACTATAGCAACAATGCATGGGCATCAATAATGCGCACATCTCTAGTCCCCATGAGCTACTTCGTATTTTACGTCATCGATTTGGGTTTCAAATATTGGAGCGCTGGGGTTTCTAATTAACTACACTGCAGATGGAGCGTCATTTACCGATATGAACAGGTACCTTAGGCATCAGGATTTTGCGCAGATAGAACTGTATAAAGCTGAGCTTTGTGATGCCTCAGGAATGAAAAAAAGGTGGTTAATTCTCATCAGAGCGCAAATGTCAATGGTGCTGGCCACACACAATCAACAAATTAAATGTCTAATATTAGTGTATGTACTTAACATTGCAAAGTCTCATTGTGAAAGGAAACTCAGTACTGCCACTTGTATCTTTGACCATATTCCTCCATTGCTACTCTAAGCTCATGAACATAGTCACAATGCAACCCCCATGTGACACCTTCAGGATTGTTCCATACATCTATACATTGTCTAAACCACCAATCCTGTTAAGGGCTAACTGTATGTCTTTTGACTGTAAGAGAAAACCAAGGGAAGTACAGGGAAGAAAGTGTGAATTCCACAAAGCAAGGTCGCAGTTGGCAGATATATTTGAACCAGGGACCTTTCAACTGTGACGTGGCAGCGTTAACCATTCTGCTTCTATTCTGCCCTCAGGCTCAGTCTCCTTTGCAGAACAAGTCCAGTACAATCACTTATTCCTGACATTTCTCCAATCTGCCTGTCAATCTCCTGGACTAACTTTACATTTTTCGTGAATACCTTCAGCAGGGGCCACTCACTCAAAACTCAGTGGGAGAAATCTTTTCTCTTGTCAAGAGCATGCCGGATTTCCCTTTATTATTTGTCCCATGGTGACTTCTCCAATATACAATATCGTCCTCCAGTGCAATTTTTACAATTGTGCAGAGGGAGAGCTTCATAAACTCTATATATTCAAACTAGCGGCACATACTAAAAAGATTTCTGTACCTGCAGGGAAAAGGTATAATTCCATGGGTAACTTTTGGAGAAGCAAAAATGGCAGAATTTGTAGCACATGTAGCCTAAGCAGAGGGAGTTAAATGTGTCATCTGTCACAATGTGCATACCTTTGCAGCTGTAGTCCCATCATAATGGCTATGTCCCTCACAGTGAGAAACTAAATGTCCCACATGTCACTGACCCTGGATCAGGACTCAGCATTTATGGTCTTCTCCCAAATCTGTGCTGAATGAAATATGGGTAGCTCACTGCAAGAGATGAGGAACATACTCATCTATATCATCTACACATATAGATTTGATGACAAACATTCACAAAAGCAGAACCTAGAAGTTTTAATTGAATACATTTAGTAATTAAGATTTTAAATTTCACAATTGATGACTATGTCAAGATAAACCCTTACTTGATACGGTGCTGCTTCGGTATCACAGGTCTTAGTTCTGTTATCTCAAAGATTTGAAGTGAGAAAAATGGCAGGAGGTACAAGGAGGAGAGACAAAATAAAAGAATGAGTGTGAAAAAAGACAAGTAAGAGAGTTGGGAACTGGGCAGGAGAGGGAGAAACAAAAAGAAGGAAAAAGAACAAAAGAGCTGGCAGAGTGGGTTGGCAGCCGAAAGCTGGAATGTTTCACTTCAGATTGACACTTCAGTGAGGGTAAGCGAGGTAGAGAGACAGGTCGAGGGGGGAGAGGGAGACTTTTAAAGTAGTATCCTTAGGCGAAGAACAGAGTTAAGTGTTCCCTTGCAGTCTTCAGTGTGGAAATTAATGGTTGAATCTCCTTGAAAAACTGAGTTTCTATGACAACCAGCTGTTTTCTCCATTTTCTCTTTAATTCCCTCACTTCTCTCCCTCTGTCTCTTTCTCACACAGGCACACACAGGTAGGCGTACAGGTAGAGTTGTAAGTGACAGTGTATTTAAAAGTGCAGGTTACGTGGATTCATCAAGAACAGAATCAGTCTTTACTGATAATCAGGGGTTGATGGTGCGAATCCCTGATGCCAAACTGACAATAGTGTCAGAGCTGTGGAGACGCAAATGCAAGTGAAGATGCGTAAGGAAGATATTTTTTCTCCTTTCACCTCTCCTTCCCTTGGGATTTACCAATTTTTAATTCCCATCTCTTATAATCTGTTTTCGAAATCCCTCTCAGTCATCTCTGATGTCATCACTTTGGGCCATTTATCTCCCTGCTCTCATTACTCAAGGAAATAAAAATTCAGCGATCATTCTTTAAATATAAAAGTGCTTCTGCCATCCGCTCTGTCTGTGGTGTGGTTGTCCCAATCCAAAAATGGCGTGAGAACAATGTACATCTCCTTCAGTCATTGATTCTGGTAGTTACAATAGATCCGGATCTTGTCTTTTATGAGAGTAAGAGACACAACTTTAACACTGCTTCTTGGCGCCCACCCAGTGAATACACCATATGTTAGCTCCATCTCAGAACATAAATCCACCTCCTGGTCTGGACCTGTCCCAGGATCTGGCCAAAGCTCCCTCCAACCTCTTGAGACCCATCAATCAACATCTCTGCCAGATTAGGCTCTAGAGGCATTTCAATCTCTGATTTAGTTCACGTAAATCAAACTCAGGTGTTTTTTCTAATTAGTAATTACTAATGAAAGCTCCTCTTTTTTACAGTGTCGTAGCTTAAAGCAGTTTTTTTCTAAATACAGTGCCTTGAAAAATATTCATTACCCCTTGAAGTTTTCCACATTTTGTCACATTACAACTGCAAAAGTTAATGTATTTAATCTGATTTTATGTGACAGATCAACACAAAGTGGTGCATCATTGTAAAGTGGAAGGAAAATGATAAATGTTTTTTTTGCAATTACATATCTGCAAAGTGGTGTGTATTCAACACTTTGTATGACCCCCTTTTGCTAACATTACAGCTACAAGTCTTTTAAGCATGTCTCTACCAGCTTTGTCAAACTTTCGTCCATTATTTTTTGCAAAACAGTGCAAGCTCAGTCAAATTAGATGGAGAGCATCTGTGAACAGCATTTTTTTAGTCTTGCCACAGATTCTCAACTGGATTTAGGTCTGGGCCATTCTAACACATGAGCATGCTTTGACCTAAACCGTTCCATTGCAGCTCTGGCTGTATGTTTAGGGTCACTGTCCTGCTGAAGGTGAACCTCCGCCCCAGTCTCAAGTCTTTCGAGACTCTGACAGGTTTGCCCTGTATTTGGCTCCATCCATCTTCCCATCAACTCTGACCAGCTTCTCTGTCACTGTCTGAAGAAAAGCCTCCCCCCAACATGATGCTACCATCCCATTTGAGATGGTGTGTTCAGGGTGATGTGCAGTATTGGGTTTCCACCACACTTAACGTTTTGCACTTAGGGCAAAAAGTCTAATTTGCGTCTCATCTGACCAGAGCACCTCCTTCCACATGTTTGCTGTCTCCCCACATGACTTGTCTCAAACTGCCAACAGGACTTCTTACGGCTTTCTATTAGCAATGGCTTTCTTCTTGCCACTCTTCCATAAAGGCCAGATTTGTGGAGTGGATGACTAACAGTTGTCCTGTGGACAGATTCTCCCACCTGAGCTATGGATTTCTGCAGCTCCTCCAGAGTTACCATGGGCCTCTTGGCTGCTTCTCTGATTATTCGTCTCCTTGCCCAGCCTGCCAGTTTAGATGGACCACCATGTCTTGTTAGCTTTGCAGTTGTGGAGTTTTTACATTTACAAATGATTGTACAGTCCTCCGTGAGATGGGATATATTTTTTAACCTAACCTTGCTTTAAACTTCTACAAAACTTCATCCCTGACCTGTCTGGTGTTTTCCTTGGGCTTCATGATGCTGTTTGTTCACTAAGTTCTCTAATAAACCTCTGAGGGCTTCGCAGAACAGGTGTATTTATGCTGAGATTAAATTACACACAGGTGAACTGTTTACTAGTTAGTTGACTTCTGAAGGCAACTGGTTCCACTAGATTTTATTTAGATGTATCAACGTAAAGGGGCCTCACTACATTTTACTGATCTTGATTTGTAAAAAAATGAAACCCATTTATAAATTGTATTTCATTTTAAAATTATGCACCACTTTGTATGGGTCTATCACATAAGATCCCATTAAAATGTTTATGTTTTTGGCTGTAACTTGACAAAATATGAAACATTTCAAAGTGTATAAATATTTTTGCAAGGCACTGTATATTGAAGATCTGCGAGCTGAGTTATGCTTGGTATATTGTCAGATCGTTAGGAGCAAATGCCAATTGTTGACTGAAAAACAAAGGTTTTGAACAGTTTGAAAATGTCCCAAGATTTAAGTCTATTGCTCCATCTATACAGCATAAAAAAGTTACTTTGCAACTATGCACAACATGGTAGTGGCTTTAACATATTCTGTCCCGTAACTGTCCAAACACTGCAAGTAACTTTGTTGCATGTGTTTCCAAATTGCCATTTTTCTCTATACACCCTGCCTGCCCTGTGCCTTTGTCTAAAATGCAAGCAGGAATATAAGCTTTGACCTTTGTTTTACTCCCCCACCACCACAACAAGCATAAATGGAAAATTCTCCCAGGATCTAGGTACAGTACCTTCATTGGCCTAATGTTTAAATGTTTAAATCCTTCTCTGTTATCACCTGCAATTAATATTCTATACATTTTGTTCTTATGTAGATGTTACATTAAGATTTATGTAACAATATACTCTAAGGCATAACAAACTATTTGTCTGTTTCCAAGTGTGGCAAAGGAGCAGCATGATTACTCATTTTGAGATTGAAATTCTGCTTTTGAAATATTTGTTTGGAAAGGGCAGGGAGTCAGATTTTATAATGCCATATTTCATTCATAACTTATAACTTTGGCCAAACAGATTGAAACAAAAGATCTATGATAAATCAGATGTATAAAAAAGGACGTTGATTTTGTCTTTACTCAATTAAAAATAATATTAGCTGTAAATCTGGTACCTTCATGGTGGTACAGCTTAAATCACAAAATCAAACTGGTTTTCTTAGATTTGAGGTATTTAAAGGCGACTCTACGAAGATTATTTACAAAGTCACTGCCATCAGTGTATGACTGTATAAAATCCAGCCATATACTTTCTCCAGAATTGTTATGCAACTGTGTGTGTGTGGTCTGACAGGTTGGTTTTAATGAGCTGAAAGAGCGAATGGTGCATCAATGAAATCGATAGTAGAATTAACACATTGACATGTTAGACTCATTTGCTTTCTGACATTTCCCTCCATGCAATTAAGTGGCTCAGATATGCAAGTCGGATCTAATTAATGCACCTTGGCCAACCGCTCTCCGCTCGCTTTAGCATTCAGAAGGCGAGGTTTCCCACATTCTCTTCAGTCGGAGTAAGACTAACTGGGACGACTGCTGGTTTGACTGTTGGCAATCTGGTCTCCAAGAGCAAATTCAAAATTCAACACATTTTGCTGAAAAACATGTTAATGACCAGAAGTGTCAAGGTGGGCTTGAGTAAAACATGCAAAACCATGTGTAACAAGTGTTACAAAAAAAAAAAAAAAAACACAACCAGAATTCTACTAAGCAGTTTTACATGAGGTGAAAACACACATTTATGCAACTGCAGGCAACCAGTTAGATCAGACCTGAGTTCAACAGCTTTTGAGGTTCGGTCTTTGTGCAGGTGCTCACCGCTGTCACTTGTGTGTTTTTCCAACAGCTATGCTCAGCAGGTGCTTAAAACTATGGGTGCAATGGCTGATATACAGTGGTTGATGCAAACTATCAGTCTTGAGCACTGTGATTCCATCTGCTGACTACACTTATTGCTGCTGTCTGTTAAACAAAACAGATGGCATCTCAATACGTTTAAACATGATCATGGTCTTTCCCAACCTGTCAAGTAGTTTAAGGTGCCTAAACTAAAGCTGGATGTGGTGGATTACAGCATTGTGATACTAAAGCTATACGAGACATACAGTGTGTAGTCCACCATATATTAGCATATGTAATGTATACTGTAGTAGGTATGTAGCCATTGTCCAGTGGAGTCGAGGTCTGTTGGGTATCCAGGACTCTGCTGTGTTCTCATGGCCTGTACTTCCAGCCCCAATGATGCCTTCATTTCTCCGTTTATTTTTCTTAGGAGGTGAGACTGCAGTTGTACGGGGCCGTTTACAGGTCTGAATGTGTGAGTAACTGTGTGGTTGTGATTAGGGCAACTCAGTGAAACTACCTTGATTAAATAGGGGCCTATTTTAATTTCTTATCAGCATTTATAAATACCCCTGACCTAACTTTTTAAGAGGGATGTTGTACTTGAAGATTTTAAGGGTTATGGGTTTCAGATTTCAAATGCACAGGAACATATGGCAAAACTACATAAAATTCACAATTTACGACAAGTGTTTGGCTTTAGAGTGGCATTTTGGCATCGGCTGCAGTTTGTGTGGTGCAGGTGGCTGAACCACCTTGTCGTTGTCACAGTGGGAGGCGCTGGGGATGAGTTTGAGGGCTTTTGGGAAGCAGCCTGGAGGCTTTTGGAGGCCCTGGGAGCACATATGGGCCCCGCCGGAAAACGTCTGGCCCCAAAAGCAGCTCCAGCAATCGTTTCCACCTTTCCATGAATGATTCTTTTCTACAGCCTTTAGCTCATTCCTCTCACTCCGTCTACCCAGCCCTCTCATACAAATGCCCCTCCACACTGCTTCTCTCTCTCGTTGTTTCAGCCCAGTGGTATCATCTGTCTCAGTGCCACTTGGCAAAGCCCTACACGATTTGTGGCTGGGCAAACATTTAACTAAATGTTTCTCATTCCAAATCTAGGATTACATCCTGCTGTTTCAATATTTGGGTGCCTCTGAGTAGCCATGGCTTCTGAGACAACAGGTCAAGTTGGCCAAACATCCCCCTCATCTAAGGAAAGCACAGGCAAGGGCAGCTACATAACCCCAATGAAATGAAGCACAGCAAAGGCAAAACAGGTCAACAGGCTCAGACTGTGCTTTGCACCCGCCCCTCTGTACAGCAGGTTAAATGAGTAAGACTTAGATGTCCTCCTGCATTCAGAAAAGAGAAGGAATAAACCAGAAAAAAACATATTATAATTACTGGGAATTTGACAAAAAGTCACATTCTTTGTTTTCAGCTTTTTATACAAGCTTGAAAATCAACAAAATATTAGTAGAAATAATCCACTTGTTTCAACACATTTGGCTTCCTCAGTCATAAAGGTCTTTCTGTGTGTCTGTGAGATGCATCTATATGAGCAAGTCATAGCAGCAGCAGAAACTTTTTTTTTTCTTGAGTGATGTCTAGCATCTGTACTGACCATGAGACAGTCTTGAGATGGAGTCACCTAACACCTGTGGTGCCACACATGATATCTTCAATATGTAAATAAAATTAAGTGGGCAGTAGTTTAATGCCTAAGAATTTAAACTGTGTTTATTTTTTGCCTAAACCCAACCAGACTGATATGTTTGCATGACTGTGAGCCAGTGTTTTGAACCTTTAGGCCATAAAATAATTTTACAACACCATTTTGGCACCATTGTAAAAGACAACAGGCTGGTTTGTTGATGCAAGTAATAATCCAAACGTGCACATTGTCACACATTCTGTGTGTATTCTATTAGATTGTTCACACAAAAAGTAAAGTAAGAAGTTGCACAAGGTGAAATGGTCAGAGTTTGTTCTCTCTGCAATTTATGGCAGATGGTTTGAATAGTGGAGCCTCAGAAGAGACACAGCCGTGTTAAGTAGCTCAAGCAACAGGTGCATTGCTATACTCAGGGGGGGACACTTCATTTAATGAAAACATTTCGTTAAAGCCATGTTTCATTTAAACTAATCATATCCAGATTATGCTCAAGAACTGAATTGGCATTTATGAAGCACTCAGTAGACAGTGAGCTGATACTTATAAAACTAAATTGCAGTGTAGTGTTGTGGATGGAGCTTCCTGTAACATAAATATGTGAAGCAACTTGTAGAAAACAGGCAGTAGATTAATTCGGAAAAAAGACACCTCGTATTTTTGGCTCAGGTCCCAGTTTGGATCCTGTATTAATTTGAATTGTGTATTAATGTTACAAGTACACGCACACATTCTTGTATCAGTGTGTCTATGTTTGGTTTTATTATTATATATACAATGATTGTCTGGCCACTACTACATTTGTGCAGCTGTAATAAGAAAACTGTCTGTACAGCCGTATCAAAGAGCAGAACAGAAGAAAGACAAAAGCCAGCAGAAGACATTAAACTGAGTCTAGAGAAAGCTCAACAGCTTCCATCTCCTCGGAAAGCGCTGATCCACAATTCCATCAACATGACAGCTCAGTGCCTTATAAAACAGGATCTGTTATTGTGGCTTTTGTAAAAAAAGAGGCTCTTCGCTCCCCATTCTCCATCCATTCTCTCAACACGCACACACATCTACATATATAATTTTTACAAAATCAGAACAAATCTGCTGCAATGTTATTAAAACAATAAAAACATCACAGAGACGTGTTTGCTGGGAGCCCCAGCTGGATTAAAGGTCCTGTTTTCTCCTTATCTTCATTCTTTCCTTGCCTCCACCCCCCCACACACACACACACACTCTAATTCCCTCGTTCTCCTCCCAGCCATACAATAAGCCTCGCTGTAAAAGAGGTTATATAGGCTATGCTTCTTAATATCACTGGCTGCTCTTAAGTAATGGCATAAATAAAAAGGACTGTGATGTATGAATGGGTTTGCGCAGGGATAGGTGGTGGGTGGATGGGACTCATGTCATCCCTATACCCCCAGGAGGGAGCATGGAATCATGGGAGAAAACACTGGCAATTTAGATCATCCATATACTGGATGCCACTTGCTAAGATTCCCAATGGAGACATGGTTTCTTGCAGCTGAATTTTTCAAAAGCACTGTCCTTTCATTTATTGTCAGGGCTGTATGGAAGCAAATGCTGATTTGACTTAAATTTTTTATTTCATCATTGTTTAAACTCTTATTTCTTTAATTTTTTCTACTATTTAAATTTAGTATGCTGGATGTAAAAACTGTGAGGTATTATCAAAGCCATTTAAAGATTCAGAGACTTGATGAAGCTTATGTTGCAAGAAATTATTGTTTATTTGCACTATTTTGAATAATTATTTGAATTTAGAGCATCTTGTAACATACTTTATTTTGTGTGCTCAGGGAGGAACCAAGGGCTGGAGGTGGAGTCCCATCCATTGTTGTACACATCATCTCTTTGCTGTTTCCACTAAAAAAGTCAGAAAGTTTGATTAATCATTCACAAAGTGGCCTTATGTATCTATTAAAAAAGACACATTTCAAGATGTCAGTTTGCACACTGGAAGCCTAAACAGGGGGTCCCTCACTCTGCTTTTATGTCCACAAATCACATCATGCATAGTATTGGTTTGCTTTTTCTATCCTCACAAGATAGAAAAAGCAAGAGAGATAATAGGAAACGTGAACACAGAAAATAACTCAAAGTTAAATAGTATTTCCTTGCATTTGTATTTTGTTGTTATTGCTAGAATAAAGTAAATTAAAAAATACAGCTTGTTTTCTCAGTTCCATGCCTCTCCAACTTTATTACATGCATCTACAAAAGCTACCTTGGACTTTTCACATGAAGGTGAGTTGAAGGAGGTGAATTCTGGGAACTTTACATATGTGTGTGCCAATCAAGTCATTGTGCCACAGTTGGACTCCAGTCAAAAAATTAAGCAAACAGGACGCACCTGAGGACCATTTGGACTGCCACAATTTTAAGCTTGGATATTTCATTTACGATAAATTTGAAGGTACTGTAATACTTAGTCAATTTTTTTTTTTAATCAAAATGACAAGTACACAAAACATGAAGGTGTCTCAATACTTTCTAAAATATTTCCTCACAGCATAGTAGCAAATGAGGAACTGGTATTCTAACTAGTTACAATTCTGGATGTTTCTTACACACTATATTATCCATGTGTCAATAAACATAACCGGGAATATTTCAAAAGCAGAAAAATGAAAGGATGTTCAGTGTTTTTCAGTTGTAATTTCACCATGCTTATAGCTTTTAGAGTAGATTATAATTTTATTTTTTTCACTCAAATTGATGACTTTTTTTTTTACTTGTGCACCTGATGTTACAATGGCAGTGCTTGTACATTAGCAGTGCTTGAATTGCTTTGACTAAAGTCATTGCTTTTGCAGTTTGAAGCACATATGTTAATGTTCCTGACAAAACTGCAGTGACATTGAAACTGTTCATTTACTAGCACAGAAATGTATTATTCAATAACTGATTAATGATTTAAAAGTGATTTAAAACAGCAATGACTCTACAGGATAGATTGTCAGTTGAAAATAGGAATAGATCCTGGAATACGACAAAAAACATTGCATTTGTTTATGTGACCCCCTGAAAGCTTCTTTCGACCCTCTTTGGGTCTCAACCCTGCCAGTTGAGAAACACTCCATTAGACCATCCAGGCTGTCATGTCAGCCTGAATCTCATTATCTCCACAGAGAGACCTTGGCTAACAGGAACCTAATGACTTCCCTTAACGACATGTCTCCATGGAGATAACCGGACATCACCTGGAATCCATGACTGCAGTGCCTGATGGCGGGGAGGACAATTTAAGGCCATTTCATGTCCACACAATCATACACTCGCACAAACTCTTATGTGTGCAAAGTGTCTCTGGGTTACACATTCTTGGAAGCTTGCTCGGCACACACACCGCACACACACAGAAGCACATCTCTCCACTATCTTGCTTCAGAAGTAATGACCACACATTTTGCAGTGCTGGCAGCCACAATTGGAACTATTTGTGCAGACCTCTCTCAGCTAATCTGTCGGCTGATATTGAAGAGTAATCTGCAGAAATGATTAGCACAGTGTCTTCACGGTTCATTTTGTCATTTCCCCATTCACTGTAATGGAGAGGTGCCACTCTCCTATGTGTAAAACATGCCCAGCAGTCGTTGCAGAGCCACTGTAAGCTAAAATGCCGAAATTGTGTCAGTGTCCAGGGACAAATCAGTTCTGCTCAGTGCCTGAATGTTGATTTTGGAGGGAAAATGGACACCAGCAATTTCAAAGAGCAGTAAAACTAATGAACTGGCAAAGTGTATGCCTGGCCTGTCCTTAAATTGTTTCAGGTCACAGACAGGCTTAAAACACAATTTTGTTTGTCAGAACAACCCACTGTTTTCCAATCTGTGTCCTATGTGATTAAGGTTTAGAAAGGTTAACCTAAAATGATGAACCCACTGAGAATTAGTACCTACCCTTCTCCTTCCTAGGGTCTCTGGGATAGGTTGGCATAGCGCTCTTGCATACAACTTGCAAACTTGACTTGGCCATTATAAATCTTTATATTTCCATTATTTGGTATAAGGACATTTGTGTTTAATCTTTTAATGGGTGGATATCTTGAAATTGTCCTGTAGATTTTGCTTGTGCAACTCAGAATTCAGCTGTGGCACACTTCTACAAACTCTCAGTTTTCAAGATCAGAGTTGAATAGGGGACACCAAAATTTCTCTAATTTATATTAGAGCTGTCATCCCTTTGATTGAGATCCATTTTTGTCTACTTTTTTACGGTCCAATGTCAATGTGAATACTTTTTTTTTCCAGATATAAGCATTGCAAATACAAACACTGTACGGCTGCGTACATACAATAAATGATTGCAGGATATAACGCATCTTTGAAAATTGCACACTTTTTGTGTTGCTTCTGTCAAATGATTCCAGCTGGACTTGGGTCTGTGGGTAGTGTGTCAGGTTCAATTGAAACACCTGAGTGTAGCCCGTCTCCAATATCCTCCAAGTCATATTTTGAAATAAAGGGCACATGGGTACAGGTTCAAAATCAGGACTAGCAATCACTAAAAAGCCCTGCGCTGCACCAGGATAACTGGTGAATCAACCCCAAATCACAAACAGAGGGAAACTGCTGCCGCATTGACCTCTGTGGGTGGAAACTTTGATGCACATTACTCTGTTCAATCAGTGATGTCAGAGCAGACAGTAAACACCTGCAGTCACTGATTGAAGGACCTGCATTATAAGTAAATAGGCTTTTTTCCAAGCAAAGCAGCACAGATAACGATAGGACTGCACTTTACGCTCCGAAATGCTGATTTAATCTTGTACTGTGAAGTATTTTTTTAGGTATTAAGTTTTATGGGGTAACAAAATCAATAAAATGTAAAACACCCATTCAATACAGAGTGTTTAGTAATCTTCTTAAACACACGTCATTTAACTGTGTCAAACCAAAAATGCAACAGCAAAAGGTTTAGTTGAGGTTTGTTGCTGTTAAATCATAGGCATTGAGAGGTAGAATTAAGAACTGATGATAAAGTCTGTCCAGAGTCCTTCTTTATATCAGTGTGTCTCTGTGACTATTAAAATTGTAGAACTGTGAGGATGCCAATTGGTTCAAATGCACTGAAACTCGTACTAATGTAAATTTATTTATGAAATATTCATGGAACTTAAAGATACATACAACACTCTAGAAAAAATCACAGCACACATGATTGGCTACAACCAGACGTCTATAAATAAACACATGTGCAATGTGTTTAATTTCATGATGCCGTCTGCACTGATCAGGTTACAGTTAAATACAACTAAAGCCTGTTTGCAATAAGATGATTCCCAGATTTTATGCTCTTATTGACCATTAAGGAAATCCAACTCCGGCTAAAAATAAATGGAAGGACTTCACTGAACAAAATGCAGCTGTTAATTTACTGAGGCTCTTTCTCCCTTTTGAGGATAAATGCACATTCATGTTGCACATTTATATTTGTAGCTAAATTGGATTAAAATGGCACGTTTTATACGTTTATAAATAAAAAGTCAGTAGGGAAGATGCTGGCTGTAATACAGAGAAATTACCCAAGTTAAGCTTTATCGATACATTTATTGTCGACACTTTTACTTTATACTAACTTGCTATTTCCATAAATTGTCAACATGTCCATTATTTCAATAAATGTAGAAATATTAACATTTTTGCTCAACTTAAACACGATGCAAAAATGTCCTTAAAGCCCCTATATGTAATCTTTTAACAATAAATTAATAAGCTTCAGAAGTAAGGATTTCCCAATGCCAACACCAGTTTAGGCACCAGGCCTAGCCCTGCTTTTGTGTGCTTGCACTTTTCAACAATAGCCTCCACAGGTAGGCAGAGGATTACATTTCCACTTTCACCTTCATCTTTGATGTGACAATAAATACAACTATACAGAGATCTAGCTTATAAAATTTTCTATATTTTATAAAATTGTTCTACCATTCTGGTTGATATAATTTTCTTTTCTTCTTTTGGACACTTTTGTTCCTGGTTCAATAACTGTTTTTTTGGGGAAACAAATGCACTAGTAGCTCTGTGTAGATGTGAACTCAGCAACTGTATGTGGAGTTATAATAGTAGTAGCAAACATACTATGGCTTTAAGGTACAAAAACACAAAAAATCCAAAAAGAAAACCACGTATTTCAAAGAGTTTTGAATTTCATTTTGCTGTGCAAGATTAAATGAACAATAATGTTCAAAGATGAACATGTAAAAAAAAAAAAAAAACTAATGTCATATACTAATTTAGAAAAGAATAAAAGCTGTAAATCTGTGTTACATAGGAAGTTAGTGTAGAACACTGTGTACTGACACATGGTTAATCTAAGATATCGTCTTTTTACTTGATTATATTTTCAATAATAATCCACATTAGTGGATAAATAAATAAATAAAACCATCAAATAAATGCAGTGAAGTAAAAATACCTTCAAAAATGGCAGTGGGATAAAAGTAAACTGTAAAGAGTAGGTAAAGTTCTGTACTTCAGTAAATGTGCTTGGAGCAGTTACTTCTCACTTTTGCTGCGGACTGAAATGAGTGTAAACGTGTTTTGATTAGCTCTTGAAGATGATCCTGTAATCACAAACAAGTGACAATGAGAAATGCCACTTCCACTCTGCCATGATGTCACTCATTTGGTGAAATTACAGAATGGTGCCATGGTTAACTTGACCAGAAAAGCCAAATGTTTAAGAGTGATGCATGCAGCAGATTCATGATACAAGACTGTCTCGGAGCACGGACAAAGTTGGTGGCTTTTAAGGGAATTGAAGTGCTGAATGTGACAGACATGCTCCATGTTGTCAGCCTGTTCACCTCCTATTCCCCCCTGGAGGTATGAAGCAGGGAAAGCTGCTCATGCTTCACACACACACATACACACACACACACACACACACACGCACACACAATAATTCGTCAGCCTTAGTTCGTATCACCCCATGCTTTTTGTGTTCAAATGAGACACATCCAAAAGCTGCTAATTTACAAGAAAACGGCGCACCCAGCTCTTTGTCCTGCTTCCATTAAGAGTGTATGAGAAGGTGGCAGGAAAGGGGGAGCAGGCTCACAGACTGATCTGAAAACCACAGCTCTTTCATGTCTCCAGTGTGACAAAGTAGCACTCATGCCGCTCAAGTAAATGGAAGATATCACAGGCATTATATTGCTGAAGCTCATTAACAGCAGACAGCCAAGAGGAAAAAAAAAAAAAAAAATCTATTGCCTCTCTTATACACAGCCGAATGTCTATCTTCAGAAAGAGCAGAAAAACAAATCCTGGATGAGATGAAATTTAAATGTGCTTTTAGTTATTTGGTTTTTCCGAGCGTAAGCCAATATGATAAAAATGTGGCTGCGTGCATTAGAGGACACCATGCACCCTGAAAATATGTGCTAGCACTGGAATGTCTGTCACCAGTAGCATAATGGAAATGTTAACATTGTTTTTATTATTACAACTCTTCAATCAGAAGCAGAAAGGAAGCAGTTTGAGAGTTTAGTACCTTGTGGCTATAAGGTACAGCTGACATTATTTACATTTATTATAAATAGTCCTGTAAATGCTGTTCATCGACAAACCAAAATGTTTTTCTTTCCACTGCAGTCACCTCCGTAGCATTTGGTTTATTCTTCAGTGACTTGAATGTGTTTTATCTTGTTTCCCACTCTCTCTATTCTCCACTGTCCTTGAGCGATGTTGCTGTATTTGACTTTGTCTTTCAATAACTGACTGTCATTGTGCAAGAAACTCTGTACAGCACATCTTTACTTCACTTTGTATTAAAGACATTGTTCGTGTTGTGTGCTGGAAAAACCAGATGCCAACATGAGGTTGGCTGATTTATGTTTTAGGATAAAACACTTTCTGCACTAGACACTGATCAATCCCATCTATTTTTTCATTGTTTTAGGGGAGTAGACACAGAAAATTGGGGAGCAGCAAACCCCCCCTCATGGCACCCCAGCCCCTCCACCCCATCATTAATAAAAGCCATACGACTACACAATTTATTTTACGGTAGATTTATAGAAATGAGTTTTAATGAAGTCTCTAAAATGATATATAAACCCACGTTTGTCCTCTGTTACCTAAAGGCCTACACTACGGTGGCCCTGAGAGCTCACAGCACTGCTAATCGAGCCAATACATGCAAATAGACAAAACACAAGCAATTAAAAAAGGAAAAAAAAATCATCAATTTGATAACACAAGTGAAGAATCAAGAAATGTAATGTAAAAGCCACATAACAAACAAATGACAAAACGTGCTGCAAAATCATAACAGAAATGGCCCAACAAGAAATACATTTAAATCCCCTGAAAACACTGTTATGACAGTTAGCTACAACACTTGTGGAGGACAATAAATGTGATAGACATTTAGATTTTAAATATATTTTTGTTTCTCCCAAAGCCATTTTGTCTGTTTTCTTGGTTGGGAGTGCCGTGAGCTCTCAAGCTCACGGTACTGCACACATTTAAACACTGTACAGCTGCTTAGGAATCCAATTTGGTTACAGTGACTATACAGACAGACAGTAGTTTGGCCTAAGCAGTACGGACGTCAATGATTCTAGTTTTTAACTTAGTCTGCGGCCATATTTGTTTTGGCATAGGAGCGATCTAGGTTTCTGTTCTCGTGGGATTTGCATGTGTGCCCAACTCCAGAACATCCAGGTGTTTCCAAACCATTCCTGACGTGTGTTGCACACAGTTTACTCAGTTGCCAAGCGTTTGCTGTCAAAGACTAGAACTGTGATATTTGTAGCATCAGTGATATCCGGTGTTCCCAGCTTTAGTCATGTAGTTATTGATAGGGTTTTGCACAACCAAATGTAGCTGTACATTGCACAACAAACTGCTGGTTTCTTCACAAAATGTCTACATGTTGTTGATGACAGATTCTCAACTGGCTAGTTTCTCAGCTAGATTCTCAACTAGTAATTAACGTAAGACAAGTGATTGTGTAGTTAGTTTCAGTTGTTGAAATAATAATGAAATGTGAGGTGCCTTATTGATGATGTTGCTGTGTTGCTCAGCACCACATGTGCCACCAGGTGGTAATGTTGTTGTAGGTGATCAGTGTTACTATAATATATTAGCAACTTTTAGTGCAAACCTTTATTTCCATAGTTTAATTAATTTCAATATCTTACAATTTGCTCCACAGATTTTTAAAATAAACTTATAGACTTACAAAAGTTTGCTCATATGAATAGAGCTTTGAATGTTTTTTTTTAACTCAACTTTTATTTTTTTAAGAATTTCTCATTCTACCTTGCATAGCAATAACCACAAGGTAAACAGAAGAAATACAGTGCTGACATTTTAAATTAATCCACCAGCAGAGAGGTGTTTCATAAAGGTGGCTTAGAATAGCATGGTTTATTGTGAATGGCCTATCTTAAATTATGCTGTGGATGTATTAGTATTTTAAAAGCAAAAGCTAAACTAATCTATGTTTAAAACTTTGCAATTAACAAATCCAAAGTGAAGACTTCTTGCGTGCTGTAGATCAGGGGTCAGTGCGAGCTTGGACACAAATTAACACAGATTCAACCACACCAACTTTGTCTGTTAGTTTACAGTATTTTTATTAGCTTGTGGTATTTTTACAGTATTCTTTTGACATTGTGGTTTTAATTTATACCTGAGTAGCATGAGTTTTCCTCACATAACCAGTAATGTCAATGAACTTGGAATAACTTATAACATAAGGTGATGAAACAACAGTAATCCCATCCCCCCCCAAAAAAAAAAAATTAGAAGCTATGTTGGGTTGTAACACCCTCTTTATATCTTCAGAATTTATGTGAAACCTTTGTATTTTCTTTAAGCGCATTTCATAATTTTTTTGACATTTAAACCATGGCTTCAGCAAAGCAATGTTTTCTGCTGTGGGGTTACAGCTATAGGTTAGTGTTGATCTAATGTTTGTCTAGTCTTACCTTCTGGTTGGATGTGGGTTTCCTACAGCCACTGTGATTTCCGCACACAGTCCAAGAGCTGCAGCTAACTGGAGATTGTATATAAATTGATTGTTGATATGAACAGGTTTCTGTATGGTGATATGTTATGGGTAAATCCTGTTTTTGTCCCAATAATAGCTGGGATTGGCTCCAGAACCCCAATGAAATAGGATAGATTGATTTTAGGTCATTACATAGAGCACCAGTATAAAAAGGCCAGCTACAAACATCTGTAAGAAGATCCCCAAAACTATAACTGTTTGTTACATGTTTAAAATGAAGCAAACTCTGAATAAAGAAAAAATCTGTTCCCTTTAGGCAATCATAGTGTAATACATGGCTGTCAGGAAGTGTGTGAACAACTGCACACTGGTATCAGTGTAGCTTTAGAAGTAAGCCCCTCCACAGGCGAGTTCCCAGGTATGTGTCTGAATACGTTTAAATGACCTTTGCTACATCTTTGCACAGTTTTGTCCCTGTGGCTCTGCTCTCTAAATATCATAATTACACCTACGTACAGGATGATAAATGTAGTGATGTGGTGGGACTAAACCCCGCAGCACTGTGTGATCTTGTTACATGGATCTCAGCCAAGGCAGAGGAAGGCCGACTAACCAGGACAACAGTGATTTTTACTTCATTGTTTTTAGTTCTACGCCATAAAAAAAGAAAAAAAGCAATAACAGTCATATTTTACCAAAACAAATTCCATCTCACTGCAAGGAAAGTTTGAAGCTGAACTCCCTCCCGAGTTTACTGCAAATTTCAGCCCAAAGAAATGTGGTTTAAATGGGGTTAATGAATGTGGTTGTCTAAAAATGCTTTAAAGTTTCTACGGCAAATTAAACTGACAAAAAGAAACAAAGGATTCTTAATAAACTGAGAAGGACACAATATTCCTCAGATTTTGGTAAGATTTGCAGGTACCATAGGCACGATGCAATTTGAACAGTTTCTCTCATCTATCATCATAAGAAGCTTTGTTTTCACATGGGGGAAAGGCTTTCACATTCTCTTGAACAGGACTTGCTTTTTTTTCTTTTTTTTTAAACTTATCGTACACCTGGTTGATATTTTGGCACAGTGGTGGGAGTGTCACCCCCAATCCAGCCCCTAATGCAATTTGGTGTCAAGATTAACTGTGTTAAATGGAAACACCTGCTTGAACCTGGGGTCCATTTCACACAAGAGATACGTAACCACTGCTTACATGCAGAACGCATGCAGTACTATAATGCAATCTTCTGTTATTTAATGCTATTCTTATCTTTTATTCCAACAGTTTCTGCAAGGAGATACATTTAAGACAGCATGATGAAAACAACAGGCCATCAGGAGTTTTGGGTTGCAACACAGTAAATGTGACAACCTGCACACAAGCTGCTCTATGGACGTGTGCAGACTTCCCTCGACAATCAATTTGTTCATGGTTGCACATGCTGTGTTCTTTTTTACGTCGGCATTGGACCGGTCTCCAGGCCGTACGAAGAAAGGTACAAATCTTCCCAATGACAAATTAAATTTGGTGTGACAGCCATAACGACTGTCGTCAGGAAAGCTAATAGCGTATTTCTGGTAGTATGTTTGATTTTAAAATGGTCAAGTAGTGACTAATTGGTGTAGACCATTGTGGTAAATTACCAACTTTGGCTTTTCACCATTACCTGCATTTCTTATCCTGTCGATATGTCTTCGCTGAAATGATAAGTTGAATGTAAGAGATTTTGTGGGTTAACTCAATAAATACAAAAAGAGAGTTTTAGTGGAATTCCCCGCATTCATTGTTAGACTTTTCAAAAACTGTTCTTTTTTGTAGTTAGAGATCTCAGATCTCAGGTTTTATCTTTGTAGAGATTTTGATACAAAATTGCTCCACCAACTATAATATCTACCAAAAAAAAAAAATTAAAATTCTATGTCAATACAACTTAAAAACCTTTATTTTCACCTGTAAATCTTACATGATTTAAGGTAATAACTTTCTAGTAAATAGCCAACCTAATCTGGATTAGAGTGTAGGTGAGAAACTACTGTATGAACAGTTAAACCTTCTCTCTCAACGTCTCTGTCTTTAATTCTTCATGATCATTTTTCATGTGAACAACTGAGTGTAACACAATCAATGCCTTCCTGGAAACACTGCCTGCAAGTGTGCGTCATTATCCCATTTGTAGACTCATTGTATCTCAGACTTATTGTGCTGGACTATTTGAAGGCCAGATTTCTTTGGCTCTTGTATCACTGCATGGTTGCCAGGCAACCAATAGATACTTGGAAATTTCCCAATGTATTAATTAATTAATAATTGTGTATTACTAATTGGAGTCTTTTTGCTAAACCGAGCTAACTTCCCAGAATTTTCCCCATTCACAACTACTCACTCATCTTTTCGAGGGGGATGCTGAGGTGTTCCCAGGGTGCCAAAGACCTAATCACACCAGTGCGTTCTGAGGTCTCTTCCCAGAATATAATGAGGTGTTCAGGGGACATCTGAATCTGATGTTGATCCATATCAACCAACTCCTCTCAGAGTGAGCTCAGACACTGATAAAAAAAAAAAAAGAAAGAAAGAAAGAAAAAACTCGAAAAAAATTGAAAATGCTTTGATCACTGATCTAACCCTTTTGGTCACCACCTAGAATTACAGTATGATAATTACTGTACCACAACATAACAGACAGGCAAAGTAACTTGTCAGGTTAGTTTTGGCTTAACGCCCAAAACAAAGAAAATGACACATTTTCTAAAACATACGCATTATTGGCATTTAGAGGCATATAATTTCAAAAGGAAGATAAAAGTTCTGTCACAATTACAATGCCTAACACATGTATCCTTAAGCAGCCTTATTAGCGCTACTGAAAGAAAAAAGTCATTGTAATACATTTTTGTACAGTTCTGAAGACAGGGAAGCATAATTAGTGCTAATTAGTACTCATTTGCATGTCTGTGATAAGGCCACAGTGTGGCCACAGTGAGTTCAGTGTAAGTTATCGTGGTTCCTCATTGAGACTTTGTCTGTTCATGTTCAGGCTGTGCAACTATATCAAAGATTCTGTATCTGTGAACCTAGTCTGTGAATCACTGATCAGATTCGGTTTTTCGTTCAAAAAAATGATAGAAAACCAAACACTGAATTTATTTAGACAATAGTGTAGTTTTTATCTATCGTATCTTTGAGCAATTACAATGTTAGGCTGTGTATTTTTCGTCTTTTACAAACTTTTTAAAGTAATTTTTTTGACACCTCAAGACAAAGAAGCTATAATTTTTTTTTTTTTTTTTTAATGAGAGTGTTGAAAAGAGCGCTTATAAACATGAAATTAGCCATTGTTTTTGTTCTGTATATTTTTTGGGGGAAATAAAATATCTCAAAAACCGAAGACCTGCTGTTTTGTTATTTGAATATTTTTTTGGCCACATATGAGTATTAGAAAACTCTGTTGGTATTGTTCTACACTTCAGATGAGTTGTCTCACAGAGTCAAAGTCTTCCTTTCGGATAAATGCTCTCAATTTTCAGATTAAAATTGAGAAAATACATAACTGCTAGTTTTCCATTTTGTCTGTTTCCTGATGTACAAAAGGAAAAACAATGGAAAGGTCTTGTTTTCCTCTTTCAATTTTTGTTTTTTTAATTGAAAATCAACAATATTTTCCCATTTAAATGTTAGTGTCTAAAAGGAAACTAATAAATACCAAATAGAAGTGGCAGACTATTTTTTTACCTATGAAATGTTGGATAGGAAGGCAGTTCTGTTCAAGCCTTCAGTTGCTTGAGAAATTAAATGTCAACTTCACATCTAGTGTCAGTGTGACAATTCCCATACTTTGTTACTTTGAGAAATGCAGCAGTGCGATAGGCTGGTCACCTACCTGCCGTATAACGAGCACAGTAACAGGAGAGTTTGTCATATTCAGTCTCACTAATCACTTTAAACCAAATCTGTATTTTCTCAGGAATTTTGACTGAGTGGCCGATGGAGCCTCAAGTCGATGGCTCTATTTCACACCCTTAAGACATAATCACACTCGGGAGCACCAGCCATGCTTTATGGAGCTTATATTCTGTAAGTGACAAAAAGCGACCTAACTTGGGATTAACATAAACCTGACAAGCTCTGATATTATTTCAAGGGTTCTTCTCCCGCAGCACAGAGTTGCATTCATGTTTATGAAATGTTGTATGTCTGATTTATTAATGAAATAATGCACGACTTGAGGTCGGGTAGAAAACCATTTTCTTGTGAAACTGACAACAACATCTGAAATTCATCTGACACATTTTAAAACATCTGGGATCTTGGGACCTAGTGATCCATTTTGTTGCAGTGCATTTTCTGTGCATGAGCTTTGTACAATTTTATGTCAAGTCCTTATCTGTTAAATACCTACAACTGTTAAGTATGCGCATTTAAGTTGTGTAAGGTTTGCATGGCACAGTCAGAAAGACTACATTAACTCTTTGCTTCCTGATTAATATGAATAAAATGGATGCCTTTGAGAGGGAGCAACAAGATGTCATATTTAAGAGAACATCTGTATTAAAGAGACATACTGCATTCATTCTATCCCTTCACACAGGCTTCTCAGACTGTTCAAGGCACATGAATTGTTTACATCGTGATTAATTAGCTGTCTGCAATATTTCAAGATTCTTTCCACTATTTGTTGTTTTCACTCAGGTTTGATGGGCTTAAAAATGACGTTGAATGTGAGCATATTAACTGCTGGTTGAAAAATGACCTTTGTTTTGTTGCTTCTCACCTTCTCTAACTCAGACTCTCCTCTTTGGTCTCCCTCTGTCTCTCTCTCCCTCTTTCTTTCTCTGTCATAATTCCTCCCTCTCCTGTTGATTGGACATCCAAAACAAATTAGATTTGTCCTGATCTCTCCAGCTGGCAAGATTGGGTGCAGTTCCTTTGATGCAAGGACCTTTCTGTGTAACAGTGGGTGTGCGTGGAAGCGTGCATTAGAGATATTTCCATGATAAATGGACTGGCACTAAAAAAGTAAAATGTATCATTAGGCACAAGAACAGCACATATTTAGAGTCATTTGGGGCATTTTTAGAGAGTTAGCAGTAAAGGCTTGACACATAAATGATAGGTGGTGCTTGATGCTTGGTGACAGACCACGTCACTACTGCAGTGAGCTGATAAATAGATTTTTTTATACATATTTATGGTGATCATAGCATTGCTAAAACAACAAATCTAATGGTGGCCAAAGACTTTTTTTCTGATGTCATTAATACAAAAATGCATTCACCTATTAACTTACCTCTCAAGACACGGGCGACTGTCGGGAAAACAAAAGTAGAACGAATACTCAACTCAACTCAACTCAACTCAACTTTATTTATAAAGCCCTTTAAAACAGCTTTGGCTGACCAAAGTGCTGTACACAGCTACAGAAAACAAGACAATACGTAAAACAGTGACTAGTAAATAAAATGACAATAAAACAAGAGAATAAAACAAAGGAACAAACACAGAGTCCTCATGCTGAATTAAAAGCCAGAGAATAAAAATGGGTCTTCAAATGAGTTTTAAAAATGGACAATGAAGGTGCCTGCCTAATGTGCAGTGGTAGGGCATTCCACAGTTTGGGTGCTGCTACGGCGAAAGCTCTATCCCCTCTAGGCTTGCGCCGTGACTTTGATACTGTCAGGAGAAGCTGGTCAGCTGACCTGAGAGACCGGGAAGGAGCATAGGGGATAAGTAGCTCGGTAAGATAAGTGGGGGCAAGACCGTGTAAAGATTTAAAAACAAATAAAAGAATTTTAAAATGAACTCTAAAATGCACAGGCAACCAGTGGAGAGTCGCCAGGATGGGAGTTATGTGCTCCCTCTTACGTGCCCCAACCAAGAATACAGAGAAAACTATTGTTGGCTCGTACTATAGCAAAATTAAGGAGCAACTTCACTGATTTTCAAGTAGCTTTATAGGGTCAATGTTAGAACAGTACTTCTATAAATGCTGTTCTGACGGCGATTACATGCACTTATAAAACCCATTTAAGAGAAATCCACGCTTGGGCTTATTTTAGAATAAAGAAGTGACTTATTTAGACGTCTACTAAAGACTTTGTGAAAGTGAAAATTTCTGTCGGACCTTAGACTGACTTTGTTTTTATAATGAGGCACAATCCCCCCTCTTACAATCTCTAAATGGTCAATGGTCTGCACTTATATAGCTGCTATGCAGCGGGCCAACACTCACCGGGAGTGACTAATGGAGGTTCAGTGTCTTGCTCAAGGACACTGCGACATGTGACCCGATCAAACCAGCAACTGTAGGATCGACCGCTCTACCCTCTATCTACTTTCATTCATTCACTCAGCTGCATGTTTCTGTCTGCAGCCTTCAGTTGTGCACATGCTCAATTGGAGAAAGCTGATTAGAAACCTGGTTACTCGTATACATCGCAGAGTAATCAGCGTTCTCCGACAAAAATCTACCGTGGAACACTGGGCTTCCCAAATCCCCTGCCCTGATTTCGGAAAGTAGCTTTTTCATAGACACGATATGGAAGAAATTAGCTTTCCTGAGAAAGCCAACTGTTACCTGGTTACTTAGGTGCATGTAAACACACATGCATGAAGTTTGTACATACGTGATCTAAGGTCTCTTTTGCTTAAGTGTTGTTAAAAAGAACATTTATTAAATAATTTTCTACGTGATATCTTATTTTTACTGTGTTATGGCAATGAATTTAGAAATGAGATGAATGAAATGAGTGATTAGGGATTGAATATGGGATTACATGTGTCAGCTGTGAGTTACTAAGCTTATGGAACCCTGACAAAAACCTTCCTTTGAAGGGGTGTTCAAGAAAGTTTGATTTGAACACTGTTAAATGTGGAGGTGATCATCATGCCAGTTGGTCAGCTGATAATCACATGGACTCAGGTGTGTCTGGTGTGTGTTTGTTTGTAGTATTTAGGCAAACAGATGTGTGTATGGCAGCGCAGTCCACGATGTTGAATTTGTATTCCTTGGATGTGTTGGTGTCTGAAAAGGCTCAATGTACTACTGGGGATTAGAGTGCTGGGAGGTGCTGATAAAACTACATACACACTTGTACTAGTTAACTACACACCTCGACTGTGAACTGTGTTTCCTGCCACTTTTTCCTGTTGAGGAAGGACATTTTGATAGGGACTATCAATCCCTGGTTTCATGTCCAGCATAACTAAAGTAACATTTTGATTTCTGTCAAATAAGTTTAATAAGTCTAATAGCGCTGTTATCAGTGTTATCTCTTTGGACTTGTTACTCAAAAAATATGATGCAATGTTGGACTTTTAGGGTCTGAAATATACAGTCAAAAGTAAGATTTCAATGACATTTCATCCATCACATATGCAGTTTTGTTTTTTATTTGTTGCTTGTTGTAGCTGCTGTTAACAATTAAAATCCAGTTTTTGGTGTTTAGCTATTGGAAGACTACAGCTATTCTCAAAGGCTGCACAGGCTCATCTTTGTTAGAGTTCATGGGCTTCACATTGTTGTTCTGCGTGTTTCAATAGGTTTAAGGTTGTTTGTTGTTGGGATGACACAAATATTAACTATTGGGAAATTACCAAGGTGTGTCCTTGAGAGCGGAGCAGAAAAAGAAATTCATTACAACATGTATGTCCTCAATGATGTCACAATTAGAATCTTTATTGTCAGTTACAAATGGAGCTGACAATAAAGGACTGCATATCAATCTTTGATGTGGTTAGAACATTGCAGCGAGTTGCGTAAAGAAAGTAATATTATCACAGTAATACATTGTGTTCATACATACATGTATATTCTTAAAAATATATCAGTATCTTATAGACATATTTGACAGATTTGTGTGTACGTGTTCAAGGTTGCTCAGGTTAATACTGATTTCAGCACCACAATAACTTTCATATTTGTAGTTTTGAATAAAATGTCTCGTCAATTATTGAAAATGCCTAAAGTCCTCCGGCACCTATGTCCACCTTATGTGCTGAATTGGAAATTCACAGCACAATCTGCACCTTTTAATCAAATTACTTTTACACTGCCTCAGATTTGTAGAAATTATGCACATTTGAACCCGAGGTTCTTATTGGTTAAACAACAGGTTGAAAAGTGAAAAGCACATAATCTCTGGCACATTATAACAAACCATTGAGTTAAAATGACACGTTGGATAGGGCTGTTTTTGTCATCTTCCTTGGCACCTTAAGACATACCTGGTTTTTCGAACCATTATGTGCTTATCCCCCCTCCTCCCTCTCCTTTCTCCGTCTTATCCTTAATTACCTCTGCCACTCTCCCCTCCACAGCTTGCCAGTCTGCTCTCCTTCCTCTTTCTCTTTCTGTCTTTGTCCTTGAATTCTTCCTTTCCCCACTCCATTTTCTACCCTACCCCCCTTTTCTCTGTCTCTCCTTTCTTCCTGACTCTCGATGATCAGGGGAGGTCAAGAACGTTACATGGAACTGAAGAGGAGATAATCCCACATATTAAAGCCTGTAAAGGCTGCTAAGGCCAGATCAAATACTGAGGTATTCACAGCTGGAGAGACATGTCTGACTGCTGCTGATCACTATCACAGGCAGACTGAAAAGATGGGCAAGCTGCTTGGTGAGTCTTTGTCAATCACAATGAGGCTGCACAATTCTCTCATATGGAGCATTGTGACTGGCTTGAAACATATCACATAGTCGGTCCTCGTGCTGTTAATAATTGTTTACGATGTGTTCCCGCATTGACATTAGAATTAGGATAAGACCTTTGACAGACAGAACATACAGACTAATCAGGTTAAAGCATACATGGGCTTTTTAACAGGTTAAATGAGACAGACACTGATCCAGTCCAGCTGCTACTCCACTAAAGGCAGTTTGAGGGACATCTGTAATGTCTCATGTTAAGTTCAGACAGTGTTAAAACTACACATTTTAGCTAAATCCGCTGTCAGATCCATGATGAGTACAGTTACTGTGATGAAGTGCTGAATAACATGGTGTGTCAACTTGTCAGTGTCTATATCACAGCTGTGGGCGCTGTGCAGCAGTTTACCTTGTCAGTTCTTGGTGGAAAACTTGAGTTTCTAGTTGATTATATGATGTTTGGTCTTCACAAACATGCTGGTTATCTTCATATTGTGTGTTGGATGGAGGCAGAGAATGAAGAGCTTTACTCCAACCAGTGAGCCGAACTTCAACAAGGAGGTGGGAGTAAGCACAGAATTTTAAAAATCAATCGGCATGTGCAAGGCCAGCATTATGCAATAATATAGTTGCAGAGCATGCAGAATTTTTCACAGGAAGCAGGAATCTGGTTTAAGTTATTTTAATGGCCATGGAGAAATTATGTATTTTATAGTTTAACACACACATTAAATAGTAGATGTTTTAAAGATCTTTTTCTTGAAGTTCCAGAAAAGTGTAGACAGTGTTTGGAAGCACACCATCAGCTGTTAGAGAACAAACCATCAGTGCTTTTATTTGGATGTTTTTACAGAACTGCATGCATGTCTTTGTGTCGACATCAGAGTTTAGTACAAGAGGAGCAGGAGCTTGTGGGCCCCATAATCACACAGAGTGGCCTTAAAGTCCAGGCATTAATCATTATAAGCAGTCATGACAGAAAAATCAAAGACTTGGCCCCTATACCTTGGCTCGCTGTCTCACTCGCCCCAACGCACCAGGTTACTGCAGCTCACTAACTGAAGACTTCAGAAGGAGGAGAGAAAGAGAGAGAGAAGCATCATAGTTTCTCCGAGCAGAGAATATCATTCATCTTTGTCGAGTGCACGTGTGCTGTTTGCTAAGCCATTATTAACTATGATGTGTGTGGCTCTGCCTGACCACACACAGAGAACACTCACACACACGCGCACACACACCATGTACACACTGTTATACTGTACAAACTCTGCTTAGATAGGCAGTCTCTCTCACACACCCACACAGCAGTAAAATCAATGGCGTCCTCAGACTTTGTGGGAAAATATGTCCTCCAGAACAATTAAAAGTGTGCCTCAGTAATGTTTCTGTCAAATATAATTACATTTCATATACATGTTAATTACAGCATGAATTGAATTACGCCTGAATAACATTAAAAATAAATGTGTTTCATATTAAAACCAATTTAACTATTCTACGTGTCAGCAGAAGTGAAAATATATCTACTAATCTGTCAATTAAGAGTAGTTGTTTGGTAATATTCATATATCACTGACAGATCATTATCATGTAAATACTAATGTGGACTGAAGGCGGAAAATCAGCTTCTGTAACTGCAGTGAAACTTTAAATGTAAACAGTGGGATCCAGTCACATCACAAAACATTCATATTTCACAAATCTACAGCCCATGTAATACATTTTCCTTTGTGGACCCCTGAGAGTTATAGATAAAAATAAAAAATACTTGAATCTAACACTAGTACAATAAATCAAATGGTAACATTTACATACTTAATACTGTATGTGAACACTTTCTGTAGCATTAAATATAATTAGCATTTTTACTACATTTTTATAACCACAATAACGTAACTTTGACAAAATGTTATATACAGTAGATGTTGTTTGCATGGCCTGATAGTAGATTTTTCTGTAGTACAGAAATCAATAACAAAGAACAACAGATGCCTGGAATCTCAGGAATGAATGCTGTACACCAGGTTCACAGAGCTAGTCCATACGTCCCTCTCCCCAGCAATGTTTTGCAACTCCTTCAGGGCATTTCGTGGCCTGACGAGATGTAGAAAATCTCCTGCGGGTTTTTGGTCTACCCTGGTGTTTCCCACTGCTTTGTAATACCTGGAAGATATTCAATGGAAGGACACCAGCAGGCTTCAAATGCCTAAAGAGAGGAAAAAAGGACTAAAAATGAGGCAGTCGCATGTTTAGTTCTTCTCATAGACTTTATTTGTTTAGGTTTTTTTTGCTTGTTGTTTTTCATCTTTGGTGTGTTTTGTTCATTCTGGTCTTCTTTTTGTTAATTTCCCATCTCTGTTACTCATTTTCTCACAGATTTTAGACATTTGTTTTCTAAATTATTTTTCCTTCTTTTTTGAGCACATATCATCTCTTTTTGTCACCTTTATACTTTTTGGTCATTATTATTTATTAGTTATTTTTGACCTGTATGGCTTTATTTTCTCATTTTGGTTATTTTGACAAGTACACATGCTTTTATTAAACCCTTCACCCAGTAGGTCCATTTGGCAACCCATCCATGGTCCCAGTGCTGGGACCTGACAAAGAGCAAGTCAAAGTACATTGACAGTCATCTTCATTCTGCAGCCAGACCTGGAGGGGGAAGCTCAATGGCAGCTGAACTGGCTGGGCATTGACCCATCAGCCCCAGTCGGGCATATTCTGAAAGCACTACGTGCATCTACAACCCTTTCACCATTTCTTTGTACACCAACTAAAAACCTTTAGTCACACAAGGATTGACAAACAAAGGCTGTCACACTTTGTGTTTCGAGGATACATCCATCTTCCTGCTAGCATCATCTGTGTACAGTAGATAAACAAATGTCTGATAAGTTGCAGCGTGGAACTGCAGCTCTTTTTGATTTTTCCTTGTGCTGCGAGTGTGGGAGGCTCTGTTCAAAAAGCAGCCGTACGTGAGAGTCAAACACACAAAACAAGCAGTATAACAATGTCTCCAGCACAGACTGTAGTAGACCTTTGTGAAATGTGTTGGTAGTGTGAGCTCCCAAAATGACAGAAGAACTACAAGCTCATAATTTGTCCCTTTAACATATTGAGGAAGCAACTTGCATTTGTGTTTTTCCCATAGTAGTTTTCCTCAGAAAGTCTGTGAATACCTCTACTGCCACGGATCTTTAGTTTGCACAAGAACAATTTCCTATACAAACTGTTGTCCATTGAATAATGCATGAGAGTGTGTGTCTGTTTCTGATCCTTGCAGATGGTGCAGATAACAGTGGTGACAGTGATAGCCAGTGCTAATCCTCTCTCAGAGCACCTGGTCGTCTGCGATACAAAGCCAACACACCTCCAGTCCATTTCATCTGACCAATAAACACCCAGTGTCTGAATAAAACCTCTTTGACAGCTGGTATTTATCTGCCAACTCTTCATTCGAACATCTTTCCCTGCTCTTTGTCACCCGCTTTCAACGCTTTATCTGCATAACTTCTCGCACCCTGTTACCCCTTTCTATCTCACATTGCATCTGTCTTTCACTCTCTCAGATTGTCACTGAGGTTGTTTTCTAAAGCCTGAGATGGATGCTAATGTTTTAAGGTTCATGGAAAACAATAACTGTCTAGTTTTCTGGTGGACTGGATACAGTATTTAGGTGGTCAGAGGGGCCCCCGGGTGTGATATCAGAGCAAGAAAAGGTCTAATCTAATTTTGCAGTAGTTTCAGACTTTATTTGCACTGGATTTCACCTCACAGGCCACTATACCACCTCTCTACTCCTACTTAGGATGTATTACGAATGAAGTCTAATATTTTTTTTTTTAGGTGTTTTCAAATAAAGAGAAGGTAGTAGAGCACAGGACTGCAAAGTTCAATAAACTTTAAGAAATTCTTTTAAAATAACCAACGTAAATTCAAAAATGTGTGTTAATAGATGTTCACGTTCTAGTATAATAAGGTCCATTAATCTCCAACATAAGAGATCATACATGCTGTGTTAAAATTTCACCACTTTGTCACCAGTCACCAAAATGGTAGTTGCCATCCAGCACCTTTTTCTATGCTTAATACTTAAACAAATCTGACAGTTTGGTTGGGTACAGGAAAAGAGACGGAGGTATGTTTGGGAAATAAACATGGTGGCGTGTAGACAAAGTGTCATGGGTAGATTCAAACTCAAACCTTCCTTTAATGTCACGCAACATCACGTGAGATGTGATGGTTTTGATCCACAGTCTCCTATAGAAAAGTCCTCCTTTACCCAGCCACCAAGAGTCTAACATCACGTGATCATGTGATGTTCACAGCTGCTTGATGTCTTCCAAATTAAATTTGTGTTGATCTTTTTCTGCTACCAGTGTAAACGATGTATATATCCATATTTTACAGGATAGTCTTCAATCAACATTATTTATGTCTCATATCTTGGGCTGACATTTGTCGTAAATCACCCCATTCAGCAGCGGGATCATCTAAGGATCATTCTGTAGGAACCTGCCATGTCTGGTGTTTTATAGAATTAAGCCCATCGTCACCTCTGAACCAGCCTGTGCTTTTGTTGATTGCATCTGTATTTTTGCACCTTTAAAGATGCATTTGCATATTCTCACAATGGTTGGAATTTGGAATGGTTATTATCTTGAACTATGATTCCACACCAGTTGATAGAATTGGATGTTAGACTCAACACCTTCCCTTAGTTGTATCACACAGCATCCTACTGTCAGCTGCAGTTGTGTGTGTGCATTCTTTTTTTAATCAGACAGTCCCATTCATCAGTAGAGACCCTGACAGCCGTTTGCTACATGGTTGCGTGTTGTATCAGTAAAGTAACAAAACATCCTTTAACCCTCATTTTAGATGAACGTTGGAAGAACAGTTTCCACAAACGTTTTGATATTCACCCAATTATACTTATGCAACTGTGCACCAGCTCCCAAAGCCTTGGCTCACATAGTGTTACAGCATTTAATCAACTTGATAAAGGGCTTGCACTACGTAAATGCAATAACTGGTTATTGCATAATTTAAATCACACAATGGGCAGCACAGTGGTGGCCAGTAGGTCCCTGGTTGAAGTCTACCTGCTGGCTGTAGCCTTTCTGAGCAGAGTTTGTCTGCTCTCCTTGTGCTCGTGTGGGTTTCCCTCCAGGTTCATGCATGTTAGGTTAATCGGTGACTCTAAATTGGCCGTGTGTGTGAATGTGAACGGGTGCCTGTCTGGGTGTCTCTCTGTGTTGGCCCTGAGACAGACTGGCGACCTCTCCAGGATGTTCTCTGCCTTTTGGTCACTGACAGCTGGGATAGGCGCCCTGAACAGAATAAGTGGTTAGAGATAATGGATGGAAATTACGTAATTTTGTGGCCATATCTCTTAGACTAGTGATTGCTTTTTGTGTGCCAAACCACTTTGGCTCTAAAAGGAAATATAAAAAATTAAGATTAAGTTGTTACAGTTTCTTTTCTTGAAGCAGCTACAGAGTACAGTAGTTAATCAGACTGAATTAAAACAGATTTTATTCATAACGTCCACTTTACAAATCTCAGATATTTATTTGGCTTCCCGGTGCAAAGTCGTGATCATTAGACCCTAGTTAATTGGTTATTCTATTCTATAAATATTGTATTTTTAACACTGAAAAATACAATATTAACACTGAGATTGTATTACTTTTAAACAGCAGATTTGTACTGAGTTGCTTGCACAGGTATCGAGAAAGAAATGATGTTGGAAAAACCAGTCGATGCATTTCTTACGTCTACTATTTTACTTTACTTTACTTTACCAAAAGTAATATGGGAGGCAGAGCCTTTAGCTATCAAGCTCCTCTCCTGTGGAACCAGCTCCCAGTCCAGGTTTGGCAGGCAGACCACATTAACAACAATCTAAAATTTATGAGTGAGCTGTTGGCTCGCCTTAGGTCTTAAAGGATGATGTGTTACTTATTTAAAACCTGACATAAGTTTGAGTTTAGGTAAAATCCTCATATGTACACACATTGATTTATTGTCTAAATATTAATAATTGCTGTTCCATTATAAAAAAGCTTCCTCTTCTAGTTCATCAGGCCCACTAACCATTATTTCAGCTGTTATTTGTACTTTGTACAGACTCAGAGCACAACATGGGTGCAACTTGGGAGGGCACATGAGTACTGAGTGTGTGGGAGGAACACACAGTGTCGCTCCTGCACCTGCACACATTGACACACACATACACACACACAAGTTGCTCTGCTGGTATTTGACCTAGTGACAAAGTGTCTCTGCTGGGTGCAAAATAAATGAGCATCAGAGCAGGGACTGTGTGTGTGTGGTCTGATATTAGGAGGTGGTGAGGAATGAAGGATATTATGTGTCAGGTGCAGCCATTATTTGTCCTCATTCAGACCTTTGTTCACTACTCCTCTCATCTAATCACTTGTTTTTGACACAGCGCGCGCGCACACACACACACTCTCTCACACACACACACACACCTCGTCCAGAAATTCATGTTAAATTTCATTTCTTTCATGTAGTTTTGTTAATCATAGTATTAGCAAATGATATCTGGAGTTATTTTTGTTTGATTCTAGATTGTGGAAATAACAAAAAAATGCACTGTCCTGCACTTATCCCATCCTTCATGGCTAGAAGACAGGAAAGATTTGCAGTATGAACAGGCAAGATGGTTTTGCAGGAGGAATATCAAATAATGCCTGTGTAAATAATGTCCGAATGAAAATTTAACAAGCTCTATTCACACTGGACGACACGGAGCCTATGAGGATCCACTGTGTAGTTTTGAGACATATTTCTTATAAAAGTTGGGGTAAAAAAACTATTCATACAGACAAGACACAGGATATATGTGAATACTCACGCTTAGGTAAAATGATATGGGAAATGTTCTTTTTTCTTCACAGATCACTCACGCTGTTCACTTTTCTTCCACTTTCCCCATTACTAGGAACAGTTGACTGTTGGTGTTTAAACTCATCCACCTTCCTACTACACTACCTCTGTCCAACTACGTCATTCCACCATGTTCTCTCACTTACACACGTACTCCATATTTCTCGTACAGGCTTTCAGCTCCTTTATCTCCAGTACAAACCTCTACTACTCCAAGTTCATCTCAGCCTCACTTTCACCATAGATCACAATCTGTCATCTGCAAACATCATAGTCCTTTGAGACTCCTGTCTGACCTTATTTGTCAAACTGTCCATCACCATGGCAGAGTGGAAAGGGTCTGAGAGCCGATCTGTGATGCAAGCCAACGTTTCACATACCTTAAACCAGTCATTCCTAACACACACATCACACACAGTCACATTGCTCTCAGTCCTCCAACTTTAGGATCCAAAGATGTGTGTACCTAGTCTCTCATACAGATCAATTAACTCTTTGCAGAAACAGTGCGTCCATGTTAGCAGGCAGCTGTCTGTTAAAATATGACAACACATTAAATAGTCTTGTTCATCACATTGGAGCCAAAATGGTGCTTGTTGATTGAACACACTAAAACACAAAGACTTTAAAATGTGCAAACACAGCATTGTGGTTAGGGTTAGGCAGTAAATAAAATAGTCCGGGTTAGTAAAAAAAAAAGGTCTGCTTTAAAGATATTTTTCTTACCATTCAGTGTGTTACATTATGTTAGGAAGTACTGTGAGTGCTGCAAAAACACTGCCTGTGGCCTGCAGTGTGAAAGTGTGTTTTTTGAACCAAGCACCATCACAACCTTCAGTACATCCTGACAAACTCTGAAGGCCCTAAATAGGACATTGTGGTGGTGTTTGACTACTGCCACTAGCTTTTGCCAAGTGATAACATGCATGTGTCATGTTTCACAGATGGTACAAATGACATTCTTTTTCACATTTTCCAGGACAGTCTTGAACACACCAAGCCTTCAATCAGGTTTTTCCATCCCTCCATCATCAGTGTATCATTGCCAAATCATACAAGTGACAAGCTGTCTGAGACACACTAACAAAGACTTCAAGGCCACTCCTGATATGGATATTTTCAAAGAGGTTTCCACTAGTGAAGGTGTAAAGATGCCCAGAAACCTATTTCCTGTCTATCTTGGAAGAAAAGCTGGCATTGACCAGCATTATCTCTTACACACTAACCCAGTGGACAGGAACCACTTCTATAAGCTCCTATGAAGTGTATCTTAGTCTAGGTTGGTTCTTCTACTGGCTTGTTAGAAGGCCAGTATGATATTTTTGATCATTTTCTGATCTGAAAATAATCTTCTTTTTACTCATATACTGTTGAGAAGTGTCAGTGAAACATTTTAAATACAGTATTTTAGTTCTAACTGAAATTAGACTTTTTTTTTCCAAACTAAGGCAAAAGTTAAATGACAGAACTCAAAACCACGGCACATTTTTAACTGACTGTGATCTTTATCAAATGTCTTCAACTGTCCACAATTTGAAGACACAAACATTCAGCTCGCTCAGGCGGCTGTGATCTGAATTATTAAAAGTCAGTCTACTCTCAGACTGGACCAATAACAGAACAGGTGCTTAAAGCTGTCTGATTCTTTCGATGGGGGGATAAAGCATATCTCTCTTGGCAGGGCAAAAGTGCAATATATATATATACATATATATATATCAGAAAAAAAATACATTAAGTAATACATAAAACTAATGGTAGAATGTTTTCATGATTTTATGTTCCTACATCTTTACAAATTAAAACTTTTGTTTCATGGTTCTCAAATAGACGTTTTGTTCAATTGTCTGAAATGTTTGATCTCTACAATTTTTTTCAAATATTTATTAATTGAGAGGCCTCACTCCTTATTCATATTGAGCAGAGAGCAATTGTAAAGCATGTCCCCATTAAAAACATTTAAAGAAAAGCTTCTGTTGGCTGTTTTAAATCTTCATTTTTAGTTCACTCTACTTGTGTTTATGGGTGGTAAAAATGTTACTTTTCTACTATTTAATCAATTAGTTTATGGTGTTCATATGGCGTTTTTCTTTGCTTCTTTCTGTTTTACAGCTTCTGACTTTTTTATTTTAATATGATTTGTTTGTTTCTTGTTTATGGTTAAAAAAATTAAAAGGAATCCCTGGCATTTCAGTCTGTAGCTTTCATCAGGGTCCCTTAAAAGCACAGAGTAAAAATAAATTTAAATAGAACTGGGTGTGGAAAGAAAAATTAGAAACAACCATCCATCTTCAGACTCATATATAATAGTCAGTCAGACATGTTTCCATAAGTTGGTGGGTATATGGTTGGGGGCTTGGTTGATTGGGGGCTATATCACATTCCATCCCAATGTTAGGCTTAGGGCAATTAATGATCAGATTGTTTATTAATGACTGGAGACACACACATGTACATCACATGGAGCTTTTTTGTGTTTTTGAGGAGCTCACAACTACAGCTGCAGTTCATATGTGAATATATGCAGCCTAAAGTAAATGCCAATTGACATTTGACATTTGTTTAATTTCTCACTGACTTTGTCTCAACACGTATAGCAGAACTAGCATTACAGGTGTGTAACTGACCATGGGCACACATTAGTAGAGGCACAACTCTCCAGTCACCAAAACCAAGCTGCAAGACAGAGACCCTGTTATGTTACGATCACTACATTGTGTTATCAACTGAAAAGGAAGCAGGTTATTAAAAGGAGGTTGGATAAAATGGGTGGTGAGACAGTATGTGAAGGAAGTTAACCCAGGCCCACAAAACCAGACAAAAACACACATTACACCTGTAGCTGTTTTTATCTTGTTAACTGGCCAATCACTAGACCTTAACACAACAGAACATGCATTTCATCTGCTCAAGAGAAGATTAAAGAGATACATCTGCAAAATAAACAACACCTCAGGAAGCTGCAGCAAAAGCCCCCCCAAAAAACTAAAGCCTGGAAATGCATATCAAAAAAACCCAAACATTTCTGTAACATCAGGAGTCCAAAGACATGCAGGTTAATTGATGACTCTGTGATTATGAATGTTTATCTGTTTGGGTAAATCTCACTTTGTTGGCCCTGAGATAGACTGGAGACCTGTCCAGGGTGGATCCTGCCTTTTGCCCAATAACAACTGTGATAGGCTCCAGCTCCACACAACCCTAATCAGGATAGTGGTTACAGCTAATAAAGGGATGGAATTTTAAAGTTTTGTCTCATATCCATCTTTTTATCTAGCCTTGGAGTTCCAATAATTTTGGACGGGACTCTAGGAAGCATCACATTTACTATGATCACTGTGTAGATTTATGGACATCTACGTGATCTAAGTGGTTAAGTAAAAATACAATTGTCAGATTGTGTTTTTAAATTATATTTATAGCCTTAACAAGCTTCAATGAGATACAGCCACCGATCTGGTGATTATAATAGCAGCCCTAAATTTTACTATAAAAATAGTACGCTTTGGTGTATTATGTATTAAATATAACAACTGACATTTTAGGAGTTGACCTTGAATCCCTAGGAAGCAAGAAAGGTATTGATATAGTTTGACTGTAGTAAAAGCTGATTAAATGATTCTGATTATGCTTTGAGTAAACACTTGTTATCAGTCACAGCCGGCTTTGGTGATCGGGTGTGAGGCTGCTGTAAGCACAGCTCTGCTTTGACACCTACATGCTCTCAGGTTTTGTGCGGATTGATGCTCTCTAATGAACTGTTTTATTGTTTTTTTGAATTTGAATGCCTTTGTATATAATCTATAATTAACAATTTGTATAATTATTATAGTTTTTTTAAAATTATATATGTGCTTTTAATGCAGATAATGTGCAATTGATTAACAAATGTTTGAAGATATTCACAATAACACTATGAACTGACATGCCATAGGTTATTCAAAAAAAAAATATATATATAAATGGAATAGATAATGGACCTTAATTTGTAAGTCAAAAGTCAAAAATATTCTAAAGCTAATTTTTAAATATAGAATCAAAATATTTTTATTAAGGTGTATTTAACAGACTTGTTCCTTATTTAATAAAGAATCTTTGGACCCTTGTAAGGAACTCCTCCTTCAAACTACACATAAAGAAATACACAGGTTATTTTTAGTGTTTCTGCCTCCACCTTCATTTCAGGGCATGTTCACTCAGCAGAAAAGAAATCGCTCTCTGAGGTGCATCAACAAAACACTGCAGACTCTGAAGATAAACTCTTCGCCATTCAACCGAGAAAAAGTCAAAAGCCAGTCTGCCAAACAAAATCCACAACGAAAGCAAGAGGTTCCTACCAAACTGTTGTCTTCTACTTCTCCACCACAGCTGACACACATCAAACCCTAAACATCTATCGAAGCATCTCTCTATTTCCAAGTCACACCCGAGTGAACTCACGACGAGCGCTCAGACGCGGCGAGACGAGGGCGTGCGTTTGATCAAATTAGAAAGCCGATGAGCAGATCTGCAGTTTGCTGCCCTCTCAGCCGTGGGCAGAGGTAGTCACCAACGCTTTGATCTCCCAATTAGGTGTATTTAGAAACAGTAAACATGTAACTAGAGAGATAATGAGCCCACAGTGTTTAGCCTTTCTGCCCCCCTCTCTCTGTCCACAGGCATGATGAAGTATAGACTCTAATTTGGCAGCTAAAAAAATATGAACTACTGAAGTGTGAGAGGAGCGCTTGTGTGAACAGGCCACGTCCTCTTGTTCTTGTTGCTGTTCTTGTTGTTGTTGTTTGGATGATCTATCTCCTTCGTTGTCTAGCTAATGTTGTGTTGGAATAATTGTCAGACTTTGAACTCTGTTAAATGCACAAGCACACTGAGCGTGGAGTTTTCTGGAGGGTTCGCTCCATGGTCGACTTTTTCATGCATGAACGACACAACAATTTCATTGTTTGATGAAGCACTGCCACATCAGTCAAGCATCACTTCAGAAAACAGTTCCGCTCCGCTGTGCAGGGTTCTCGACGTAGAACAGGAGCACGGAACTTTTAAAAGAAGACATCAGGTTTGTTATTTGAATTCAAAAGCAATAAAACACATCAGTTATTTCATTACATCAGGAATTTTTGTATAGTTACATTTACTGAGAGCTTTAAACCTTCTTGATGTTTGTCTGGGTGGCCGTGGCCTTTAAGGGGTATCATTTGAAATGGTTCTATACTAATGTTTGTTTTAACTTTAATGTTTCCCACATAAATTTTAACATAATCCTAACAATTTTTCGATTTAACATTTGTTCAATATCTAAGATATCAACTTAATCTTTACCATAAGCTTTGGAGTTGAACAAACGTGGCACTAAAAATGATGGTAATTTGTCAATTTAAACTTGCTGCTGCACATAATCTCAACTTTGGGACGACACACATGGTCAGCTGACAGACTAGATAAGTGAGGCGGTGACCTTACAAAGCCTAAAGCTAGACTTGGTAACCATGGCATCCTTCTACGTGGTCCATGTCGGTCCATCAGTATGTCTGTTGTAACTCCACGGGTTGCTCTCTCGCCATTCCTACTGATTCATTCAATTTATTCAATTTACTAAAAATGAAAAATGCACTACAAAGTTTCTTGCTGGAGGATGATGGAAGAATATTTTGAAAAGTCAGCTGTTCCCCGAATCAAAAACAAATGTGTCCTTTATCTGTCATTTTACCAAGTTGACGTGTCTGTCATCCTGCACACACTCAGCATGTCCTCCTGTGATTCTACCTCACTTCAACAATCACCTTATCAGCATCTTCCGCCAACTTTCAAACCTTGGATCATGCTGTCACCACTTCTTGCTTGTTGTTTTAGGTCACCCAAGGGAGTAGAAAGAAACAAAGCAGTGACACATCGTGCCCTTTTGAGATGAAATGGAAAAACTCATGGCTGACAGTTTATTTTTTCTAAATCCAGACGTTATTGAGCAACATTATGTTTTATTTGAAAATGTGTTTCATGTAGCAAACAGTGCAGTGTTTCTATTCTTTACAAACTGTCTTTGGCTGCCTACTTTTAACAAATAAATATATATTTTAAAAAAGTGCTAAATTTTTTGTCTTGTTATTGTGAAGATGTTTAAGGATATTTTTGAAGCATATCGTAAAGAGGTGTTGCCATCCTATGACCTACAGTCAACAGCATCAGCAACATCAGGCTTGTCCCTCTGACCAATCCCAGAATTTCAATAAGCTCTGCTTGTTTAGAATTTATTATAAAATCCTAAGGGTGACTACATGAAGGATAGATTCTTTATAAAACCAAAGGTGTTTGCTACTTTGAAATCCAGGGAACATGTGATTGGCTGAAAGGTGAGGGTAGAGTTATAATATTATTGTTTTTGGCAAGAAACTACGATATGAATATATAAATATTTATTGTGGACCTAAACCAGAATTTTCCCGTTACTGTTGCAGACTAAGTGACAGTAGGTATAAACTAGATGTTTAGGTCAAACAAACATTCATGCGAATTATGTCTGTCAAGTAGTTTTCCATTTACCCCACAAAAGGTCAAAACACACAGGTCCTGTCAGGAGACCTAATGTAAATAATATGCATTATGCTTTAAGTTGTTTGTGTCTTTGTAAAGAGTATAAACCCTATAAAGTAATTGGATATTATTATTTAATTTCTATTTCTTTTCTTAGTGTGTTTTACAGTTCGTATAACACACCAGTTAGTCTTATTTTTTTTGAACACCCAGTCTGTGCTGATAGGTTTGATTAATAAAGAAATAATATCACAGCATGTCTGATACTCTGATTGTGTTTGGCTTTTGTCACTGATACACAAACGCACATGCCCACACACACACACACACACACACACACACACAGAGTAATGTCACTGTCCAGCAGCTCTGACACTTAGCATTACCTCCTGGAATTTGAATTAAGTTGAACTTTTCAACTCAGTCCATGTCCAGCCAAACCACGAGCACCTAGACCCAGGCTACGAGTGCGTGCATGTGTGATACCACAGCACCAAGCACTGGCAGCAGCTGCACACGGAGCACACACACAAAAGCACAAATACAGCTGAACAGTACACACCTACACTACTTTACCTGCCACCTGTCAACCTCTACACCCACATCTTCCCTCTGACCCTGAAACATGAAATAACTTCCCAAAGACTGCTGTGCAAGCAAGGCCTAATTAACTGCCAGCTTAATTAGACAATTTACTGAGTAATTTGCAGCCAATTAGCAACACCTCTCTCTCATCTTAACAAACTGTCAGGCTTGCTTTCTCCACTCATGCTGATTATCTATCAAAACTATCACGACTTACTTTTTTCTTTGCCTTTGTGTACACCCACACCTGCATGCGCACACACACACATAGACACACACAAGATCTCAGTCTCACTGTGACATAAGCACACACACTTTGTCCAGAGTTTACACAACTCCCAGTAATCACAACATGGTTGTCTGTGTATTCTGAGCAACCTGCTTTATTAAATAATGATTATCTGAATTAACATTACCTCTTTGTGTTAATCTGGTAAATAAAATGTCCAAAATGATGCTAATATGACAGTTTTTACAACTGTACAAAATAATGAATTAGTTAGTCTATGGTTTATTTGTATTCCCTCAATATAGAAGATGAGAACACAAATATTAGTAATAATTTTGTAATGAAAGTACATTCTGAGCTGAAACAGGCTCTGACTTACATTTGTCTGCTTACAGTCTTGTTGCCCAGTGAGGACACGCCTAAATGTAAAAACAGTGAAGCCATTATCCCAACATGAAAGCTCATGACTACGAGCCGTAGTTTGTAAAGTCCATCATCCATCATTTAAAATGCTTTAATACTAATGTTTGTTTTTCCTTTAATGTTTCCCACATAATTTTTAACTTAATCCTAACAACTTGTCTATTTAACATTTATTTAATATCTAAGAAAACAAGTTAATGTTTGCAGTACTACAATACTACAGACAGAGCTGTGGTGTAGAACATGATGGTTATATTTTTTATAGATTTTATTTATTTTTTGTTTTCAGATTATTTGCTGTGACGTGGTTCTATTAAATGTTTAGGAAAATGTGTTATGTGTCATATTTTATACATCCTACTGTATTGTAGTATTTGCCCCTGATTGGACAAATTGGTTCATGCAGAGAAATGGAGATGAGTTGAATTTGCTGGATTTATTACTTTTTAAAGATGTGATCCCAGAGGTGCGATAAGAAGTGCTACTTGACTTGTGTTTGCACATTAGGGGGTTCACATATCTATAGTGAATGCAGATAAATCCAGTGACTTGATGAAGTTTGTAGCATTTCCACCACACATGGAGCAGTTACAAAGCATCTGTGCTGAGTCAGGACACGTGTATGTTATAATTACATGTTTCCACGAAAATGAAAAATAAATATAAAAGAACTACGTTGTATGAACAGTGTCGAATAAGCAGAGCTCTTATGTTGAGAGAAAATGATCATGTCAAGATCGAGCATGAACTTTCATTCCCAACCTGCTGTGGCTGTTTTACAACAACACAGGTCCATTAAAGGCTTTTTTAAAAAGTGTTATTATTTCGAACATTGTTATTATCTTTATCTCACTGCAGCTAATTAATGGAGCAGAACAAGACGCAACACAGCTCCTGCTGTGACAAAGCATTGGTAAATAGCGATAAGTCAATATGTAAGTCAATATTGTGCGCAGTAAACTGAGTGCGATGGAAATTACATGGATGGACACTGACATTCTGCTACATCACCTAGCTACTGTAAATGTGGTGGTGGCGGCCAAACTTTTAGTGGTTTTAGAAAATTACTACTTGATAAATGAATAGTTGATGAATGGATATGGATACAATTATAACGGGTATAGTCTGAAGCAATGGCTGTGAGCAAATGTAAATTAGACACACAGTTATAAATGTAAAAAAAAAAAAGAGATCATATGTAGAATTTACGGCACATGTTAGTCTTACCAGGAATTTGTGATGTTGCATTTGCAGTAATTAATTCAATTAATTGAACAATTCCCCTGTGAATTCTGCAATTTAAAACATCATAAAAACATTGCATTGACAAAAGCTGTTGCAAAATCAGGCTTTTTAAACCACAGCAATCACAAAAGTGCCTACAGAATCCTAGAGGGACTGAAATATGTACATAAATAGCACTGTGTAATTATTTTGGAATTGCGCTGCTTTCTATTGTCTTTTTCCATATGTTGTTTAATGATGTAAACCATCAGAGAATGTGACCTTTGACTTGTAGCAGTTGATAAAAAGTGCTGATACCAACCACATTGTTAATTAGTACTTACACTGCTACAGAGCCGAGAGGAAGGTCTGGGTTTGAGTGATAATGGCTCCGTGTGTGTCTGTGTGTGTTTTAGGATGGTGGGGGCGGAAGGCTGGGGGGAGTTCATCCACTCTGCATGCATATAAATAGCGCACATGTGGTCTTTGTGCTCATGTAATGTACTGTACGTGGCCATCGGCACCTTTCCTATGGTGACAGAGTGATGGCTTGTCATTTAATCAGAGCTACATTGTGCAACTCTGTGTGGTTTCTCTTTAATTACCCCTGTCTGACAAGTGATAAACACACATTGTTCTGAGTGGTCCACTTACTAACACACTGATTGTGGTTGATTTGTGCTTGTTGAACACTGCGTCCTGTGTGCCTGATAAGTTGTGGAAGTAATTTATCAGAAAGAATCAGAGCAAATAAAAAGTAAAGACATAAATGAAGAAACGGCCCAAGTACCTACATTGCCTAAAGTTAAGTGCTGGATGTGTTTAGGACCTAATCTTGATTTCAGGTTTGACGCCCACATCCCTCCACCCCATGCCCCATCACCTTGTCCTCAACAGTGTTGCTATGCTAAAAATCGTTTGGTAAGCCTTCAGTCACATAGTCAGTCTAATTGTTTTTGAAACTATTTCTTCTGCTCCGGCTCATAGGAAGCTGGAGGCCTCCTTCATTCAGCTGGTGGTGGTCAGGAAGAAGAGAATAGAACAATAGTGGAATGGCCGCTTAAGTTCAATGTCACTGCAAATCCTCAAAGATTCAGAGTCAGATTGACACATCAGCCTTCATGTGCATGTACACGATGGTTGTAGGTGATTTAACATGTGAATCCGGAGCTGTCTGGCATGGACTTAAAGAAGTCGTGTGATTGGAGGCAAAGCTCATCTCCTTTCCGACACCAATCACCAAAAACACACCTGCTTGTTGTTATGTTGTTGCAAGCAATATGAAAACTCTCTATGAAAATCACACCCCCGCAAGTCAAGTCTCTGTAGGTGTGTAAGTGGCTTAGTCTCCAATTACATGTGTGAAGTCTCCTTGCATGGCTACACATACTGTACAGACACACCCAGATACACACACAACCCAGTGCTGTAAGTGGAGGTAACGAGACCTGTCGACACCTTGATCTATTCTAGGTACACATGCTGCTGCCGCTGCTGATGTGGCTGATTTGCCCTGACTGTGCCTCACACTGACATTCATCTGGAGATTTGGTAAATAGCCTGTACTGACACGAACACACACACACTTCCACACACAGATCTTCTACCACGTATCAATCAAGGCATCTAGCAGTTGGGTAATTGGAACAACGTGAGGAAAAATGTACTTGTCAGTTGTAAAGAGGAAGGAGAAGAGGTGGAGGAGTGAAGATACCGAGTGAAACTGAGAAGGCTTTGTGTGGATTTTTTTTCTTTTTTGGGATGTATGTGTGTGCATGACCCAACCCTGTTTTTCCTTTACTAAACAGAACATTAGTTCTAATTAACACTACAGTCCACCAACCGACCCCCCCCCCCCAATCTTTTGTTATCTCTCTCCCCTTGCGCAGCCGCTGCAACCTAATTAACAGTCATTTATGCATTCTTTCTCTTTCAGAGGGCAACGATCCTCAGAAACCCAGCAGAGATCTTCACATGTACTCTCAGTAAACATCTCTGTAAACCCACTGGGGGCACAGTGCTTATTTTGATAGTAGGGGGCAGGGTGTAGGATGTAAGGGGGTATCATGCATGCCAGCGCACACACCCACAGCTTACATATCCTATTAAGTGCATTTAATTTATTATTGAGTTCTATAGATCTCATTTTCTTGAGATAAGTGAAGCAGATAAAGGAAATATGCACACACCATGGGACACATGTACCGTATTTTCCGGACTATAAGCCGCTACTTTTTTCCGACGTTTTGAACCATGCGGCTTTTACAGAGATGCGGCTTTTCTATGAATTTTTCTGCAGCCCTCAGATGGGCGCTGTAGATGGACGTCAGTGCAAACAAAAAAGCGCCAGTTTTTATTCTTAGCGCATGCAACCCAAAACGCACAACAGCAAACATCAGCACTTTTACTGCCGTGTTACAGGCACCATTCATGTTCAGGTGTATGAATAAACACTTATGGTACAAACTCTTTCTATGTAAATATCTTATTTCTCAGCCTGGATATTGGCGGCTTATAGTCCGATGCGGTTTATATGTGACAAAATATATATTTCTTTTAAATTTTAGCGGGTGCGGCTTAAATTTAGGTGCGCTCTATAGTCCAGAATTTACGGTACTCACTTAACTAACAGGTTTTTGTCCTCAAACTGATAATGGAATTACATTGGGTAATATAGCCCACGGTAATAAAGTCATTAAGATGTTAATATTTAGGGTGAAATACTTTAGTACAAAAAAGTGATCATATTGTGATGTTTTTATTTATGATAAAAATGTTTTAGGTGGTATGGTTCCGTTTGGAACCAAAAGATGTCATAATTGAAATATGATGTTATTGCCGGTTTGCCTAAAAGGAAAGCTAAACACATTTTTATTGGTCTTAGACTTTGGTCTTTAGATTCAACATAAAAAAGTGAGGAATTTGCAATGTAATATAAATTTACATTTGCACTTGATAAGCTAAGACACGTCATTTAACAACGAACCTTGTTGAAAACATGTAGCACAACCACTTTGGTGAAGCTATAATGAAATTATTTGAAATTATCATAACAATCAGACAAAGGTTAAAATGATAATTGCATACCTACTGGTTTATATCCGTTTAGCGATCCCTCTGACTGTGTAAATGCAAAGTGTAAATAAAAAAGATTTTGAAAATGTCTAGATCTGAGGGAAGTCCCATAGCGTCCAAGAACAGTTTAATCCAAAAGTCCCAGATATTAATCCAGTTTCCAGTGGCAGGGCCTCCATTTGGTCATCAGATCTGGCAACGTTAGCACGTCCGAATCAATGAAGGATCACTAGAGGATGAAACTGTTGTCTTTAGAAATGGATAATAGCAGGCTTTAGATGTCACAGAAGAACCTGCAGTCCAATCAGTCAGACTAAATACCAGGTGCATCGCGACAGGGAAGTGAGAACTAGGGGTGAACTACACTGGTTTTGTGCTTCCAAATTTAGAAACTGTTTATTTTCTAAGTGTATCGTGGTTTCTGTTTCAGCCTGGGAGAGCTTTAGACTACCATCTGGAGACACCAACCACTTCAACAACCTTTTTTTTTTCTCTTGGAAGCAGTAATAGCCATTTGTTCTTGGCTTGTAAAAAATGCAAACAATTAATACAGCATGGATAGTGTGTGATTACAATTTGATATTCAGTAACTACATTTTGGGTACTAATTCCTGTTGTAAATAGAAAATTACCATCTCATAACACTGCATTTTTTCACCTTTGTCATTTTTGAGCAGAAAATGAGCTTTAGGATGTTGTTGCTGCTTTTGTCCATTGGGGGAAAACTGTGACGGTCGCCAACTGCCAAGTGCCAGTGGGTATTTTATGCCCTTTGGCCTAAGGGTCCAATAATAAGGCCATTACACCTTAACACATGAGTGTGTGTTGAAGAATATGCAACTGTAGGTAAGATTTATGATGTTTTTGCTTTCAGAAGACAGCTTTGAAGAAAACTTTATTTTTTTCATGACTTAAGTGCAATGTCCTGCCGTCTTTTCTCCTAAGACTGACCTTTGTAGCCAATTCTTGAAGATGCTTTTTACCTGAAATGGGTTCAAGTAATCTCACTGCAATGAAGAATTTGCATTTGTTTTAAGAAAACAGGATGTTTTAGGAGTCTGTAATAGACAAAAATGATTTGATAAGGTAGAGATTTTTTGCAATGCGCACATACACAGGATATTAAAAATGAAGCAGAGAGAGAGAGAGAGAAAAAGGTCCCTGGAGTTTAGGAAAGGGGGAGAAGTGTGTCTGTGTGTGTGGTGCTGCCTCATTCATATTGACATTAAGAACTTTCCATTATCTCCCCTTCCCCCTAGAAAAGAGGCCCGGCAACAATCTGAGGCAGCTTAGCTCCCAGCGCACAATAAAGAATAATATGATTCCTGTTTACTCAGATATCAGCTGCTATTTCACAGTTCTACCACCCCACTCCACATGCCCCCCACCCCCCACCACCAACACCACATAAGCCAATAGCTGCAACAGTATATTAGACAGCTATCTGGCATCTACAAATGTCAAGAGGAAGAGAACGGCTGGCTTCTGGTAAGATAGGGAGTGAGGGATAAAGGAGGTGGAAGGAGGGGGAAGGATGGGAGAGGGTGGCACATGGCAGGCTGAACATATGCACAAATTTCTTGGTTAGACAAGCAAAGTTCACATAAACACATTTCCATGGGTGGCAGTGCGGAAGGCTTACGCAAGCAGCTGTCAGTCTTCATATATTTTGTAGAGAAGAGCCAAAGGTGCACTGGAATTGTAAGTGTTTGTGTGTGTGTGTGTGTGTGTGTGTGTGTGTGTGTGCGTACAGTATCAGGCTAGTCATGTGCCAGTTCCTTTCGCGCCAGTACTACGATCTTAAACAAGGCAGTAAATATACTATGAAAGTACAAAGTATATTAATAATGTCGATTCAGCTCTTGGCCGTTTGTCAAACTTAGTAATAACTATATGAAAAGTAATATTTGGTGTCATGCCATGTAATTCCATTATCTGTTACCAAGTACCATAGCCATAGGCCAGTGCATATCTGCTCCACGTGCCGCCACACTCAGACGGTGTGCTTTTGTTTTATGAAAGACACAAACACTGACTAAAATCAACTAGTACATTTTGTTGAAACCCCATGCGTGGTCAGTGGACAGTGTACTGTAATAAAAACTATTTAGCAACGACAATCTAGTTTTCTTCATTCTTGCCCTGAATTTGTTGTGACTTTGTTGTTTTTTCAAAAGCTGGTTACAATCTTTCTTTTCCATTTCCTTTCTGTTTTCATTCCACCTCCTAACATTAATAATCAATCAGCTTGCTCGACGTGCAATTTTACACAACGTGTTGTCATGCTTTGGAAGGCGTGCATGTGCAAAATTGTGGAGGGACTGTGTATAAAATTTATACACAGTCCCTCCACAATTTTGTGGATGTTTTTGTTTGTGGCCTAAAATGCCTGATTTTGCTACCCCCCCCCCCAAAAAAAAAAAGAAAAGAAAAGAAAAACTGTGCTGTAATTTGCAAGATTGTGCAGGATTCATTAAGGATCAGTTAAATGTTTATGATCGTGACATCAGTGATTCCCGGAGGGACTGATTACTGATCATTAACACGGCATGCAAATGAACAGGAATACAAAAGTCACCCCTGCTGACATTTTCTTTTATCTGGCACACGGGGCCTTGGCCTGTATGGTTACCCGATGGTACATGAATCTTTGTCTGCAGCCCAAACTCAACCCTGATAAGCAGCACCTGATTTAGCACAATTGTGGGTGATGGATACTTTAAAAAATGAACTACACAACCTCAATCTGAAGAAAAGATCAACTGAACAGACTCCATCCAAACAAAAATGTATTAATTGTTGCGATCGTGACGTCACAAATTCCTGGAGGGACTGATTGCTGAACAAAGTCAGTTATGCGTCTCTTGGTCCAGTCTCAGACTTAAACATTCTTCCCTACACAGACTCTACACTGCTGACTTACCAAGCAACAAACCCTGAGTCGATGGTGTTTTCTAATTCTTTGTTGAGTCCTGCTATTCTTGATTTAAGGCTTGATTAGCACTGTAATACAGCCAACAGTGTAAGTTCACCAGCCACTGCTCACTGTCTCCATTACTGTGTGCATCATTTCTGTTCTGTTCTATCTGCAAACAACAGTCCATAACTAGTCTCCTAACTGAGGTTCTCAGATTCATTAACTGAAATGGGCAGCGCTGTGTTTTGACACACAGTTTTCCACTTTGCTTCACACACACTGTGCCAGCGAAGGTGTCGATTCAGGCTCTGTTTCAGCGGCTGCACTCGCTGTGCATTTTGCTCGTGCGATCATGCGTGGCTGGATATAGACCTCGTCGTTAAAATGTGGAGGAACCTTTGTATAATTTCTTGGCAGCGAATCAACAGTCACTGCCGTGCCTAATTCCTGGAACGTGAACAAGGTTATGTTTCTACACAGTAGTGTTATTTATGAGCTCCTCGACAAGGTTATCTGCACGCGCCGAACAGACAAAAAGCTGTTCCAATGCCAGACAACAGAGGAGGTGAACAGAGACGTCGCTCCCAAAACATTTCAACTTATGACAGCTGCATGTTGGCGACTGCAGGCCCCCTGGTATTTCTAATAATGCTCATCTTTTCTATTTACATTTTTTTCCTGCTGGTGTTTTCTTTCCTTCTCCTCCCTCTCTCCCTTCCTCCATCCTCTGCTCGTCAAATGTGTCCGCGGAGAGAGAAGCTGAGCGCCTGTCATGTTCTCAGCGTGACACCTCCTTACTCATTATGCAGCAGTGACATCATTACAAAAGCAATCACAGGGTTGTGATAAACGCCAGACTAATTAAAAAGACAGGCTGACGAACTAACTAACAAATGTGCATACTGAGCCTATGCAGCGCACATCTGTACGCGCACACATTCTGGAAAACACTGAGGCTTCTTCGGTTCAGCATTTGCTGATAACGTAGCAAATATGTACATATGGATTATTTCCCAGAAAAAAAAAAATACTGCTTGTGTTAGAAGCTCATGTGTGCCTTCACTTCAGAGCTGTTTCTGACCAGAGCTGTTTGAATTATTTTAGCTTAATGAGGAGTCAGTGTTCAATTTCCAGGTATTAGTATTTTGAGGCCGGACAGATACTGCACATTGTGCTGTGTGATGTGTTATATATGCAGCACTTCAACAGAGCATGGACCAGGAAGAGTGGGGTCAAACCCAACAAACACATTGTAATTCTGTCTGCCCAGGACAGTTGATTTTGTGCAGCATTTCTCAAGTATTGTCCATGTCTAAGTTACGTCTTGCTCTGATAAAGACATACAGGTCCAAACATTAGTGTCCCTTGATCAAACAAAAAAGACATCTGAGTCCTTCAGTCGTCTATTTGTTTCTTTGGGACATTCATATTTAAAACTGGCCAAACATTTCAACACATTACAATAAAAGCTTGAACAAAGCCTGCCTGAGCCCTACCCCAACATTATGTCAAAATTCATGTCTGAACCTGACCTGAACTCTCAGGTACCAAAAGATACTGACAGGTATTGTCAGGTTTGGTTCAGGTATCAAGTCACTAGCTAAAAGGCCCATGCTGACCCCTTTTTGCCATAATATTGAAGCCAACAGGTGCTATTAATGAAAATGATACATCTTATTCAGGTTTATTTCAAATGTGATAGGTGAGCAAATGGTCTTGAAGGTCTCAAAATTAGCAGCACCCACGATTTGATTTCAGTCAGTGCACCTCACTTTATCATCAGCCTTCAGTTTATGGTTAAGTTACATCTTTTTTTTCCCTTTGGCATCCTTTAGCCTGTGCTTAAGAACAGCTGTGTGGGTCTATATTACTTATCCAATATGTTCTTGTGAGAATGTGCTAATTAAAGACAGCTGTCAGAAAGTCAGTGTGTTCAGATTTAGGATTGCTAAATTGTTGCGTTTTGAAGAAGAACACATACAGATTAAACCCACTCTGTTCCTTATTGTTCACAGTTCCACCTATGGAGCCTGTATTTTCTGTATTTTTATTAGTTGGGAGAGTGAGGATATTAAAGCTTAGGAGGGTTTAGGTATCATAAGGCCTTGAGTCTTTTGACCTTTTCAGCTCACGTCGATGCTGTTGTCTTTGTGTGTGAGGGAATTAAAGGATCACTCAGGGATAGCTTGTCTAATCTAATCAGTGGGAATCAGTGTGAGGAGTTCCTAAGGTGTAGGAGGCTGCAATATGAGGTGTGGGACTATATATACACCCTTTTTTGTTTCTGCAAAGGGCATCCCTTAATCAACTGCCTGTAGAGAAGAGATGCCACTGAAGGTGAAAATCCACTCTTAAATATTCTTATGATCAGCTGCAGGCATTGTCTCTTGGCTCACTTATCATGCTCGTTAGTTTTGATTAAATGCCTCAGAAACCTTCATCTGAATAATGTGGATTTTGTTTCAGGGTGAAGAAGACACACAACAAAACAGAATTGTAATGTGGAAGTGATAAATATAAAATAATTTCTGTCTTATTTTCCTTGCATTAAATATATATATATATATATGGGCTTCAAAATGTTTCATACTGTCTATGAATATCATCACTGTGATCTGAGTCTTTTAATGGACCATTATTAGTTGTCAGCTGATAATTATAATTATAGTTCAGCAGGTCACCTACTACAACCTTCACGGATTTAGGCACAAAATGTGAATGGGTACATTTAGGGACAATGACCACTTGCTTTGGTTTAGGCACAATAACATCTGGGTTAGGTTTAGGAAACAAATATGAATTGGGAAAAAATAACAAATCTAGTAGGTCCAAAGTGGGCAACAAGCGAGTTAGATCTTACTTAAATTTCCTCTGTTTTGTCATTGCCGTCCAACCTCCTCCCTACCAGGGCTTTCTTTTTTTCTACTATTCCACCGACGGTCATGCTCGCTTATGTCATATTGGGAACATCCACTACATGTCACCTCATTATCAGACTTATGGGTGATAATAAGTCTAATAAACCTGCTAGTAGGTAGCAAGTCAGCTACTGAAATATCTGATGTATTTAACCATTTAACATCTATAACCCCTTATCCTGCTGAGGACCATGGGCCCTGGAGCCTATCCCTGCTGTCATTGGACGAGAGGCGGGGTCCACCCTTTGACAGTTTGCCAGTCTATATCAGGGCCAAACCTGAAAGACATAGACAGACAATCATTCACACTCACCTTCACACCATTTAGAGTCATCTCTTAACCTATTATTTAATCTTTGGACTGTGGGAGGAAGTACCTGGAGGAAGAACGGTTAGAAAGTGCAAACAGAAGGCCCACAGCTGGCCAGTGCATTCGAGCAGGGCCATGTAAATATATTCTACACATGCTAGGATAAGATGCATAAACATTATGCATGCACAAAATCCACACTAACAATTGGCAGTGGTCACATGGATTTCTACAGCAATCCAATGGTAATATTAAAAGATATTGGGCCTGATTGTTGCCCTTATGGATCAATAGCACATTGATAGGGTCCCGTAGGGTACAGATTGAATGTTAATAACTTGTGCAAATTAGGTGACTCATAGCAGGATTTTTATTGTTATTACGTTTCTTTGTTTTGGTGTTACTGGTGGGAAAAATAAGGCCATGTGATATCCTGTACCTCAATGACTGATTCATCCCTATCAGAAAACTCACAATTCAACAAATCAGAATTTCCCTGTTTGAAATGTGAATTTATCTGAGAGTTAACGCTCCAGAAGCGTCAGCAGAAAATGCTTGGGAATGGACTCTGCTCTTATCAAAACGTATATACAGTGGAAGAAGGTTTTAGGAGTGTGGTGAGTTTATGTGAGATCCTGCTCGCCTCATGACACAAAACACACTCTACTACTTCCCCTGAGGCAGCTGTAACAGCCTTCATTTGCTGTTAATTCCAGCCAGCTCTACCCATGATGCATTAAGGTAAGAAATGTTCCCTGCAGCTTCTTGATTAGATTGTGAGGCCAGCCAGCTTACTCTCAGTACAAATCTTTTACTGTGTATTGTGGAGGCAGGAAACACAAAGCATAAAAGTGAGTGTAAATTTAGTCCACATCTACAAGCATTTACAAAATGAGAGCATTCAGCAGTTGCATCATGTTTGTTTGAAAAAAAAAAAACACAGTTACCCTTTTAGATTTGTTTAAAAGTGGAATTTGCAAAGCAGATTTTTTCGGGTTTGTTAGAAATAGTATAGTACTCCCCATGATAATGTTCATAACATGTTAATGAGATACAAGGGGTTAGTGAGATTGTAGACCACAGGTCCGTAAGTGTCATTAAAATGTTCCCAAACAACATCTTTGATTTCTGCCAAAATAATCAGCAGAACCCACTTTCCTGACGACAGAATCATAACATATTAAGCACTAAAAGCAGATGGTTTAAGCAGCAGTATGATTTTTTTTTTACTTTTTTCTTTTTTGGAACTAAAAATACAGTAATGGCAGTAATGGCAGTTTTGGCAATTTCTTAGTTGTCTCCCTCCACAAATTGGTCATGAAACACGACCTGATCTTCACCAAAGTTACACATAAATATAAAAAAAAATTGTAAGCTGGTGAAAACATAAACATGTCAAACATAAACATTACAAGACATGTCATGTCTTTGTTAAATAGCCGTTAAACATACGTTTAAAAATTTTCTACAAAATTACTAATAGTGGAACTACTGCTGGAAGTAATCATCTCAAGAATGTGCTTCCTGTAGCTGTGGATGAGACCTGTACAATGAACCATTTTTCCTACAGAACTTATGGCTCAGTTGAGCTAGGCCAATTCAAAAGGAAGATTTCTGTCCTTGAAGTTATTCTGTGGTACATTTACGCCAGTGTTTAGGGTCATTGTTCTGCTGCCTCATGAAGCTTCTTCTGAGTTTCAGCTTAGAGACACCCACCCTGACATCATCCTGTAGGATACCCTGATAAACTTGGATTTTCATTTTCCCCTCCACAATGGTCCAGGTTCAGAGCAGCCCGAAATCATGATACTCCCTCTACTGTACTTCACTGTTGGGATGATGTTTTCTTGTGGGTTCTTTTTTTACAACACATGTGGTGCTGTTTGTTCTTCCCAAACAATTCAATTCAACCTTATTAATATAGCACCGATTTACAAAAATGTCATCTCAAGGCACATTACATAATAAAGTCAAAACTATGCAGACATTTTAAAGAAAACCCAAAAAATCCCCTTGAGCAGCTATAGGCAGTAGTGGAGAGGAAAAACTCCCTTTAACGGAAGAAACTTCCAGCAGAACCAGGCTCAGGGTGGGCGGACATCTGCCTGGACCAGTTGGGGTGAGTGGAAAGTGGAGAGAGAAAAGAAAAGAGCAACAAAAGCAACAACACAACATTGGGCAGGTTAGTACGGCAAGTTCTACTTTAATTTCCTATGTCCTCAAGAATTTTTCCATGTAGTGTTGTAGAGTGTCATGGTGGACTTTGACAAGTCTCAAAGATGGTACAATGTAGTTTTTAGAGAGCAATGGTTTCCTCTGCGGTACCCTGGATAAAATGGACGGTCAATGTTTTACATATGGCTGACTCATGAACAGAAATGTTAACCAACTCTATTAAATCCTTCAAGTCTTTAGCTGTTACTCTTGATTTCTCTTTTACCTCATTGATGATTCATTTTCTGCATTGCTCCTTTGGAGTGATCTTTGCTGGGTGCCCACTTATATGGAGAGTAGTATATTGTCTGATGAAAAGCTTGAGTCTTTGAGATGACACCATAACCCTTTCCAGCTACATGCAATCCAACAACACTTTTAAATCTATTTTTATAAAGCATAGTTCAGATCAGGAGGTGCAGCTTGTAAATAGCACACTGACACCACACCTCCATTCTTATTTTATCGATCGGACTCCAGGTGTCCAAACACATGCCTCTTGATGATTAGTGACATCAGAAGCCCATTGTTAATGGTTGTGTTCAATAAGACATTATGACTGTTTGTTGTTTAAATGAGGTTCACCCTTTGATGAACCATCCCTGAATTGTAAGTCTTGAAGGATACTTGTTGTATCCTTTAAGATCTATATCTCAAGGACCATATGGAGCAGAGTACATTGACTTTGAGTTTCTTGCTAACACCATCTTATTGATTTCACATAATAAATATACTTATATTTAACCAAAAGTACTTTCGCAAACTTTGTTCTCCAGTGTGTGTGTTTTATGCCCAGCATTCACCCCAACTGTCTCGGAGCAACTCTGCTGCTGTAAACATAGTTTTTCATCCATTCAAAAAAACAAAAAAACATTGCCTCTAAACATAATCAAGCCAGCGATTATGTTGCCACCATGTAATTGGGAAAGCAAGTTATAAGTATATAATCAAACTTTCTACAAGACACTACTTTCCCAATGTAGGGACACTTGGCCCCAAAATCACAAATGTAAAAATGAGTGTAAGTAGCCCCATTAAATTATTTGTGAAATAATGTTTTGTTATTTTATTTGTTGTGGGTTAGTGAGACCTTGGTTCATTAAGAAAGTGTTACATGCACTTTGGTCTTTCTCAGATCGGAGGACTCAGACCCTCATACAATCAATGACAAGAAAACAGCCTGTTATTAATGCTATTCACATATGATAGCACATCACCCTCCATCTAATTCACTGACTGTTCTTAAGAACAAATTTAAGAAATCTAAACTAAGGATGGACATGCTATGTTGGCAAGTGTAATGCAAGTTAAGACCAAGTTACATCAGATTTTTAAGAGTTTTTTTAAGGTCTTTCAATCAGGGTTTGTTGTTTTCTCTTTGACAAGCCTAAGCTTTTGAGATCGTGTCCCCTAAACATCTATGAGTATTATGGATACCTTTCAGACTCAATGCATCTTTTAGACATTCAGTAATATTCAGTTAAACTCTGACATCTGATCTACAATGGTGCTACATTATTAAACTTTACTTACTCACATACAAGGTCCCATGTGACCAGAGCTGTGGATACAAAGCTTCAGAACACAACACATATCAGCCCTGTGGCAATGAGCCTGATATGAATTCACACTTCAGTAGAAATAAAAACAAAAGAGCAAAGCAGAATAGATAAAGGATGTGGGAAGCCAAAGGAAAACAGAGAGAAAGGAAAAGGCTGTTCATTTATACATAATGATTCAATCTGTCACCGGCAGTCAAGGGACAGAAAATACAGATTCACTTATGATTGGACTGAGTGTTGCACACTCCTCGATCTGCCGGCAGCAGCTGTGCGGAGTTGTGTGTTTGTGTGTGTGCGTGCACATGTGTAAATTTAACTGGTGGACCTAATGGAGAGAGAAGTGTGTGGTGCTGGACCGGGCCTGTTTAGATGAAAGTCACTGCTTCCACTGCTTGTTTTATAGACTAGCTCCCTGTCATTTTGAAAAGGTCAAGCTTCTGCTTTTTTTTTTCCTCCCAAGCACAGGAAAAAACACACACACACACACAGATCCCCAAAAGCTCCAGGTTTATTGTGTTGGTTTGTGCTAATTTAATCAAAAATGTCATTCAAATGTCTTCTATAAACTTAAATGATAAGGGTCTTAATGTAGATCCTGCTTTATTAATTAATCCTAGGGTCCTGTCTTGAAGAGGTCTACGGTGTGCTTGTACAGTGTGTTTGCATGTTTTCACTAAGCCCCATGCCTCACTACCAAGTTAATCCTATCTTTATCCTTTGAATAATGTGCACGTCTCATTGACGTGAGTGTAGGACAATAAAGTTGTAAAAACTAAACAAGCAAAGACCAACAGAATACAGAAACCTGCGAGTAGAACAAGTCCTTTAAATCAAACTGTACCTCTAAGTACCTGTCGAATGAATCAGGAGGACAGTGTGGAATACAAAAACACTTTAGTTTAATGGCAATTTCTTCATAATATTACATTTTGTTTTTGCTTTTATTCTTGAATATGCTTCTTTTTATTTTTAACAGTAAGATCAATACACAGTTTAAGACAACAAACACACGCCTCACATTGCGCCTTTGGCATGTAGAGCTTTTAGCTGCTGTCTTTGTAGTATTTAGTTTTGGTTTCCTCACCAAATTACAGTGCACGGACAGCTAATCAAAGATTGTTAATCAAAAAAATTGATTTTTCCAAAGACCGAAGACACTATCAACACAGAAGAAACAAATGCAGCTTCTCAAATGTGTTTCACTTCAGTGAAACTTCAACTGACTGTTGTAAGCATGCAAAGAGTCAGATGTATAACAACTGTAAGAGGGAAGAAACAGCCTTACGCTGTCAAAAAGGTAAAAATACACCTACCAGCTCAGAAATTGTCAAAACAACAGGAGGACACCGGATGTAGAGTGTGAGATGAATTCTGAATGAGTGTGGGAACATGTGATTATAGACATTAGCCGAACCTTGCTGAAGGAATGTTTTCAAAATAATTAATTAAAAATATTATATTAGAAAGATAAATTTACTAGAATATATAAAATAAGTATATAATCAATACATTAAGTAATTAATATATTACAATATAATGTTAATTAATATATTACTCTCTATATATATTTAACTATTGAAATATCTAAACTCCTGCGGTAAGCGTATTGTGTCACTTCCTGTTTCTTCACAGTGTTTCTGGTCTCCGCCGTTATTGTTCACTGGTTAATCGTAGCTGTTGTTTTCTAAATTAGTGATTTCTCGGTGTATAAACTATCACTTGGGGCATAAGATTTGTTTACGCAAACACCTGCTCTCCTGAAATAATAAAACAAACTAGCTAACGCTAACTAAACTTAATCGATCTAGCTTCGTTAGCCTAGCACCTAGCAATGGCTTCTCCGTCTCCTTCTGTCTCTCCTCTGACTTGCTCACTGTGCCACATGTTTAGTTTTTCCTCGGACTCCTTTAGTGATAACGGTACTTGTAATAAGTGTAAGGTTATTGCAGCTTTGGAGGTGAGGCTCTCTGAATTGGAAGCACGGCTTCGCACCATGATAAACAATCCAGCTAGTCAGGCCCCAGTAGCTGGTGCAGACCAACCTAGCATAGCCACTGTTAGCATAGCCACAGTTAGCTGTTCCCCAGCAATACCCGAGCAGCTGGGAAGCCAGGCCAGCTGGGTGACGGTTCGTAAGGGATCTAACGCTAAACAGACGCCCGAGGTTCACCACCAGCCGGTTTACGTTTCTAATCGCTTTTCCTCACTCAGCGACACACCCGCTGAGGAACAAACTCTGGTAATTGGCGACTCCATAGTCAGAAATGTGAAGTTAGAAACGCCAGCGGCCGTAGACCAATGTTACCCTGGGGCCAGAGCGGGCGACATCGAATCCTATTTGAAACTCCTGTCTAAGGATAAACGTAGATATAGTAAGATTATTATTCATGCAGGAACAAATGACGGCCGATTTCGCAAATCACTAAAACGAATATTGAATCGGTGTGTAACTTTGCAAAGACAATGTCGGATTCCGTAGTTTTCTCTGGACCCCTGCCAAATCTGATCAGTGATGACATGTATAGCCACTCAACCGCTGGCTGTCTAGGTGGTGTCCAGCAAAGGATGTGGGCTACATAGACAATTGGAAAAGTTTTTGCGGAAAACCTAGGCTTATTAGGAGAGATGGAATCCATCCTACTTTTGATGGTGCCTCTGTCTGATCAAAAAATATGGCTGATTTTATTAAACAACCAAAAGATTGACAGTCTAGAGTTGAGCATAGGATGCAGAGATCCCGTCCTACACGCTTCTCTGCAGTATCCTTACCGCCGTTGCCCCCCCACAAGTCCCACATTCCTATAGAGACTGTGTCTGTTCCCCGATCAACTAAATTTTACTAACTAAAAATGATCACAAGAGGAGTTAATCATAATAACTTAATAAAAATCAGGACTACTCCTCTTACTGAACAAAAAACACTTCTATTTGTTATTGTGTACCGTCCTCCAGTCCCTTATTATGAATTTTTTACTGAATTCTCAGATTTTCTAGTCGACTTAGTGCTTAGTTCCGATAAAGTCGTCATAGTGGGCGATTTTAACATTCATGTACATGCTGACAGTAACTCCCTCATTTACTTCATTATTAGATTCAATTGGTTTCTCTCAAAATGTAAAAGAACCCACTCATTGTTTTAGTCACACCCTGGACGTTGTCCTTACATCTGGCATTGAAATTGATAAACTAACAGTATTTCCTCATAATTCTCTTCTCTCTGACCATTTTCTAATAACATTTGAATTTAATTTAATGGACTACACAGCAGCTAGTAAAAAGTTTTGCTTCAGTAGGTTTTTATCTGAAAACACTGTGAACAAATTTAAGGAAATGATCCCTTCATCATTTACTTCCAACATGTACCGATATAACTGAGAGTAGCCTCATTAACTGTACTCCTGTACAAGTTGATTACCTTACTGATAATTGCAGCATCTTTACGTTCCATACTTGATAGTGTTGCCCTTCTAAAAAAGAAGGCAGTAATTCAAGAAAAAACAAGAATCACGCTTAGCCTGGAAAAAGATTTTATACTTATACAAATTAGCACTCCGTAAAGCCAGAACAGCATATTATTAATCACTAATAGAGGAAAACAACAACAACCCCCGGTTTCTTTTCAGCACTGTAGCCAGGCTGACTAAGAGCCATAATTCAGTTGAAACTGAACACTATGCAGAAATGACTTCATGACTTTCTTCACAAACAAAATCGTAGCTATTAGAAACAAAATTCACCAGACCCTCCCCACAAATACAACAGAATTAGAATCATCAGTAAGTCCTCAGTCCCTTTTAGACTGCTTGGTCCCCATAGATCTTGCTGAGTTAACTTCAACTATTATGGCATCTAAACCAACAACATGTCTTCTAGACCCTATTCCAGTTAGACTGCTCAAAGATGCTCTACCCTTATTAGACACAATCGTATTAGATATCATTAATCTATCTTTACAAACAGGATATGTACCAAAGGCCTATAAGGTAGCTGTAATCAAACCCCTACTTTAAAAACCTTGTCTGGATCCAGGTGTCTTAGCCAATTACAGACGAATATCCAATCTCCCTTTTATTTCTAAAATACTTGAAAAAGTAGTTGCAAAGCAATTGAAGAATTTCAGTCAGTTCATCATAGCACAGAAACCGAACTGATTAAAGTCACCAACGACCTTCTTCTGGCTTCAGATAATGGACTTGTCTCTATACTAGTTCTGCTAGACCTTAGTGCCGCATTTGACACCATTGATCACAGAATATTATTAGAGACTAGAACATTTAATTGAAATTAAAGGAACTGCACTAAATTGGTTTAAATCGTATCTATCAGATAGATTCCAATTTGTTCATGTTAATAATGAATCTTCCACATACACAAAAGTTAGTTATAGTGTTCCACAAGGCTCTGTGTTAGCACCAATACTCTTTACTCTATATATGTCTCCCCTTGGCAACATTATTAGAAAACACACACAAAATTTTCACTGCTACGCTGATGACATGCAGTTATATCTATCTATGAAACCTGATGAAACAAATCAATTAATCAAACTACAAGCATGTCTAAAAGATATAACGGACTGGATGACGTATAATTTCCTTCTTCTAAACTCAGATAAAACTGAAGTTATTGTATTTGGGCCTAAAAGTCTAAGAAACATGTTTTTTAACCATATCGCTACTTTAGATGACATAACTCTGGCCCCAGTAGTACTGCAAGGAATCTCAGAGTCATTTTTGACCAGGATTTGTCATTTACTTCACACATAAAACAAATCTCTAGAACAGCCTTCTTCCACCTAAGAAACATTGCCAAAATTAGGAGCATCCTGTCTCAAAGCGATGTTGAAAAACTGGCCCATGCATTTGTTACTTCTAGATTGGACTACTGTAATTCTCGACTTTCAGGCTGCCCCAGTAACTCTCTAAAAAGACTCCAATTAATCCAAAATGCTGCAGCAAGATTGCTGACTGGGATTGGTAAGAGAGATCATATTTCACCTTCATTAGCTTCTCTCCATTGGCTTCCCATTAAATGTAGAATAGAATTTAAAGCCCTTCTTCTTACCTATAAAGCTCAAAAAGGTCAAGCTCCATCATATCTAAAAGATCTGCTAGTACCATATCATCCTACTAGACCACTTCGGTCCCAAAATGCAGGCTTACTTATGGTTCCCAGAATTTCCAAAAATAGAATGGGATTCAGAGCCTTTAGCTATCAAGCTCCTCTCCTGTGGAACCAGCTCCCAGTCCAGATTCGGGAAGCAGACACCCTCTCTACTTTTAAGACAAGGCTCAAAACCTTCCTCTTCGATAAAGCTTATAGTTGGTTATAGTCATGCTGCTTAGACTGCTGGGGGACTCTGCACTGTGCCACTTTCCTCTTCTCTTCATTCTCTCCTCTCACCCCACATTCATAATGTCACCACTGTATGACATTAACTCTGTGTTGTCTTTGTCCCATAGTCGTCTTTCTCCCTCTCTGTCTCCCTCTCTCTGTCCCTGTCTTCAGGTGTCCCCAGGTTTGGCGCTGTGTGTCTTCCAGTGCGCAGCTACTGGTCCCACTAACCTGCCCAATGTTTTGTTGTTGCTTTTGTTGCTCTGTTCTTTTCTCTCTCCACTTTCCACTCAGCCCAACCGGTCAAGGCAGATGTCCGTCCACCCTGAGCCTGGTTCTGCTGGAGGTTTCTTCCGTTAAAGGGAGTTTTTCCTCTCCACTGTTGCCTATAGCTGCTCAAGGGGGAATTGTTGGGTTTTCTCTAAATGTTTGTATAGTCTTGACTTTATTATATAAAGTGCCTTGAGATGACCTTGTTGTAAATTGGCGCTATATAAATAAAGTTGAATTGAATTGAATTGAATTAAACGACTCATCTTCTTCTACTCTCGTTTCACACTGATACATAAATTTTTGAAACAGTTTATTATACTATTAAAGATAGAGGCTTTAAGTGTGTGTGTCTACCTCCACTCTGCACGTCTGTCCTCTTTCACTGCTTTCAAACTGCAACATTTAATCTCCAAATAAAACCCTCTCTTAGCGTCTCACCACCTAGAACTTCACCACCCACAATTAACCTGACTGTGAACTGGGCTGTTGCTCAAAAGAAGCTAGAGCAACCCCCAAAGCTGTCCTGCTCTCAACTGAGGAGTTGGAGACTTTTTGTCCACATCAGAATAGTGTGTATGTAGTCTTTAACATCGCTTTATATTTTTATTTCTGCAATCTACCAAAATTGACAGTTAAAAAAGGCTTTTTTAAAAAATAACGGGCATTTATGCAGGTTTAGCCGTCACATACTTTTGGTCTGTGATACTAATTCATGCATGTGTTTTTATTGTACAGTCACTTGAAACACATTCACTGCACTCAGTTGACCTCCATTTCACTGATACCTTTCAGGTGGATTCAGGTGAGTAATTTTAAAGAGTAAATGCCTATAACCATTTATTTTAAATTTACATTTTGTAATTAACATTTATTTGTAAAAATTCACAAATGCAAAAGATGTACTGTGGTATGAGTTGAAGCACGCATGTCTGTAATGTCCATCAGAGGGCAAAGGTGCTGATGAACAGTCCCTTTCTGTCAGCTCTCAACTCAATTATACCTGAGCAGCCTTTTTTTTAAGATTTGAATGGGAGACTCACTCTGAGAATGTTTAGACATGAGGGACTGAAATAGGATTTTGAAAAGTCACCAGAAGAAAACATGTTATTTTGCAGATTGATAGTCTGTGTATCTGCTTAGGCGAAAAGCGTCTATTACAATTAAATCTTACTGAAAGACTCCTACCCAAAGTGAATATGTAATTAAATATATCTCCTCGCCAGCTCACACTGATACAATTATCGTCTCCCATCTTGCAAGGGAGAAGGTAAGGTCTTGCAAACTTCAGATTTCTTATTTTATACTTGTGACAAAAGCTTCCAAAAAGTTGTGAATCACAGAATCTTAGATTGCAACAGAAACTCATGTCAGGAAATAAAACAGCTAGTATGAGTTTTTATAGTGCAGCTTTTCCAAAATATGCATAAATATAAATTAAACCCATGTGCCAATATTTCAGGTTTTACTTTTAAACGCTTTTCATACTAATTTTTCCTACAGTTATGTCTACACAGGAATAGTAGGGTGGACATGTTGAGACATTTGCATTCATGCAAGGCACGTGTTCACTGTATTAGAGGCTCTTTGTTTACAAAAAGCACAAGAAAGAATAGGAACACATTTGATAAGAGAAAAGAAACCTTTAAATGGTCTGCATTTATGTAGCACTTTTCTACCTGTTGGTACTCAAAGCACTTTACGCTGCTTCTTATTTACCCATTTGCACTCACACACCGATGGGGAAGCTGCTATGCAGCTGGCCAACACTTACCGGGAGAAACTAAAGGGGTGTTCAGTGTTTTGCTGAAGGACATTTCGACATGTGACTCAAGGAGCTGGGGATCAAACCAACAACTGTAGGATTGGTGGCCGACCGCTCTACCTACTTCACCTCAGTTGTACTTCAACATGTAACCAACTAAACTTCAACCGTGTCTCTTTGAATGCTTAACTGTGGGGTACGACATGGACAGACTTCCAGTCTATCTGAAGGCCACAGAGCGACATAGACAGACATAGACACTCCTTTACACCTATGGGAAATTTCAGAGTCACCAACTGACCTAACAGGCATGTTTTTGGACTGTGGGAGGAAACTAGAGGACATGGTGGAACCTTTTACATACGGTTTCATTTGGAATCTTATATTATCTTATCAACACTTCCTCACAAGAATTTCTATTTGGGTAAAAGCATGAGGAAGATACATCACACACACAGAAAATAACACATAATATAATATAATATCAAAAAAAGCCTAAAAGCATGACCCAAACATTTGAGTTTTTACACTGATTTACTGTAGACTACTAAGAGTTGTCATTTATATTATTCTTTTGCAGAATCTACATTACAGTTTCAGTCATGTTTGAAGATGATCCTTCTGCTAATTAACACAGTGTCAAAGAGATTGGACACTGCTGTAGTCACATCGCCTCATAGCCCGACTTTTGAGAGCACTGCCTAGGGATTGTTGATTAGGGCTCATACCTGCTGTAAAACACAGCCCGGCTCCCATGAGGGAGTGACCGGTGTCGACCTTCATTCCTGGGGGAGACAAACTGCATTATTTCAGCTAACCTGATGATTTACTGCTGGCCTGTGGTTGACGGGTTTGTTTCAGTTGATCTGAAACCAAAATCAGACAAAACATAGCAACAGCCCATGATTAAAAATAAATCAGTATAAAAATTTGAATAATGTATCTGTCATGGTTGTAAATCTAAGCAAGTCATTGAAAGAGCACTGTAGAGTGCAAAATGTCTACCCTGAGCGCATGTTTGCATTTTGTCCAAAAAGACAATGACAGCCTGGATAGTTACAGCTACAGGACAAGATAAAAAACAAACCAAATGAATAAAGAACACTATAAAGCTGAATGATCCCATGTTATGGCTCAGCAGCAAAAAAAAACTCACAGTTCCTTCCTCTATAAAATCCAAATCGGATTCCACTCTCTCGTATGAGAGTGTTGTCCTTTCCTCGCTCGTCATTAGGACACTGTAATGCCCTCCTGTCCACATGTCTATGGGTAAACATAGCCATTCATTCTGAAAACATGTCACAGTGACCCAGTGATCAAATATGTTCCTTCAAACCAAATATGATATTGTACTTTAGTTACTTAACAACCTTTTAGTAGACAGGACAAGTATAAGATAGTATAAGATAGTATAATCGCACACCCCACCACAACCCATAACTTCAAAGAGATACGATCCATAGGCAATCATATGTGACCACAAAACAAGTCAACATGAAAAATGACTATGACATCAACTGTGTGTGATGGGCCTATATCAGATTATGTTCTTAATCATAAAACACTGTAGCCTACGTGGTGTGTATTTTTTCAGCTACGGTGCAGTGTTAACAATGTTCAGACCTTTGTATGAAATTATGAAACCCAGTTCAATAGCTTACAATGACTTACAAGGTGCAGTGAGTAATTGCCTGTATGGTAAGAATGTGATCAGACAATCCACAAACACATCTACAGACGTAGGGAATGAGAAAGGAGGAACGCACACGCAAGATGTGAAACAGGCCTTTTCTGGCCAGTACGAGACACCACAGGCCCACTTTAAAATACAAGGAATTTCGTCAGACTGGACCTTAACTCACTTCACTTGCTTAGTCTCTGTCTGTTTATCTTCATTTTTCTCTCGGGTGTTCTTAGCGTGATAAGATAATTGTTGCCAAAGTTACATTGTGGCGAAGTTTTAAATTTAGTTGCAGTTTCATCTGAACATCACGCTGAAGGAACTCTCCAGGGCTGCCAGAACCCTGCCTATGCCTCCTTTGTGTCGATGAAGAGAGAGCATCGCATCTCTGTCATTTTGCTGAACTGCTTCCTGCTGTGGCTGCTCAGGCAGGTGGCCGTGTTTAGGCACGTTCAAATCCATCTTCTGGTCCTGAAACCTTTCATGAATCCTCAGCCGGCAAGGAAATCAAGTAGGCAGACTAAACTCCATGTTTAAGCTCTATGAAAGATATACATTGTAGCTCTATTTCCTAAATTTATCAGTACATTGCAGTTGAAACTTAAAATGTTCCAAATGTAACCCTACAGTGTTATATTATTTTCTTTCATCTGATTTTTCTTTCAGTTACATTTCTGGTATTGGAGACCATTATTCCATTTCAAACAATGTATTGTTTTATTTGTATAGTCTGCCAATTGTTAGTCACCTGCATTTCTCTTATCTAGTGACATATTGTTTATTCTTTTAGTGATAGAAGACAGACGTTCAATCATCTGGATAATTCTCTGGCTTTGATGTTTGACTGATTAATTACCTTGTTCTGGTTAATTAATGATTAACTCGTATTTAAAAAAGGTGCTCATCTCTAATAACTGATCTGGTGCCACATAACAAGAACAATTTATTAATTGATCGAGATGTTCCTTACATCAATTTAGTGTCCTTGTGCAAGTAGTAATATTGACACCTACAACAGATACGTGAGCCTCAAAAAAACAGCTTGACATTTTCTATGTAGATACAGTGTAACTGTACAAAGTGAAAGAAGATGAATAAAGCAATCAAATCAGATTTTTAACGGTGACTTAAACATTTGTTGTCAAACAATGTTCTTACAGTCTTGTAAATAGTGGCATCAGACGAGAAAATGTTCATTGAGTCTTAAATAAAAGTAGGTTCGTGCAGCAGCTATCAGCTTCAGTTACAGTCATCCTGAGGTCAAACAGGGTAATGATTGAAACTTTAAACAGGACACATTAACTCGTGAAGTAATCATACTCTTAAATGTCACTATATTTACTGTTAATAGTGTGAGTAATGTGGATACAAGCTAACTAAAATCATCAGATGCTTTCAGAATACACAGAAAAACATGACCTTTTTTTTTTTATTTTAGCCACAGACCCACATTACAAATTCGCTCTTTCAGCCTGAAATGGAGGAGGACTACAGAAATATGCGTATTTCCTAGACAAAAAAGCTGCTATTGGTCCCAGCCCACACTTTTTAAGAGACATTGCTTTCCACATCTGGGCTGTTGCTGTGGGTTTGCAACATGCTCACACATTCTTTTACTTTATCCTAATTAATTGGCACTTCAGATCCCTGCTGTATCACTGAGCCTCCTGGTTTTATCTCACACGCTAACACACTGACAGCTGCTGCAGTCTCTGAGGCAACAGCACAACAACAAGCGTGCTCCATGTGTGAGTGTGTGTTAGTGTGGGGGGCGGACTTGCTCGAGTAGGTGCTGGTTTTTGCTTGATTCTTTAAAAAATTGGCATTTGTTTTCATTTGTATCCCTCAGTCCTTTGTTTCGTCATAAACCCCTAACTCTAAGTCCAGGAAATGTGTCTGATATGTAGTTTTACTTGCTTGAAACATATGGAGAACCTTAACACAAAACAGAAAGATCAAACATGTGCCGACATTACCACTGGAGAGCTTCTCAACATTGTAGATACTGTAAATAAAAAGATGAGGCCAGTTTCGAGGCTGACCAGATTTTGAGACTAATGCCACATTCTAGTGTGTGCATGAGTGTGTGAATGAGAAGCTACATTGTAAAGCGCTGTGGATAAAAGCGCTATATAAGTGCACATTTGCCATTTACTGTATAGTGATAAGGTTGTATTATTAAGTGCACAAAGTGTGCGAAAAACCCCAACAGGTTGTCAGCATTGCATTTACATATGTACAAATTTGTTTTGGTATCAAATCTTATATGCTAATTAGTCCCTAAGACCTTGTCAACTGTTTACATGGTATGTGGCACTGCGCAGTGACCCTTAAGGACAGAGAACATAGGAGAGAAACCTTAGACATTAGGCTAATCACAGTCCGGATCCAGAAATGCAATAATACAAAAACAAATAACTGAAATGGACATTTTGGAATTTAATCTCCTTTTAAGCTTGTGAAATACACATCAAGTTGATGATAGACTCAGTCCTTTTCATCACTTTTGCACCTTTGAATCATTTCCATTGATGCATTTTTCTGTGATTTTGCAGACAAACTAGTTTGGTATGCCTCTGAACTAATTTGGCTGAGTTAAATCATCAATGACGATGAGGGAACCTGTTCCAGAAATTATTCCGACCAAGCAAGGCCAAGACATGCCTCACAGATCAGCTTGTAGATGGTTTGGATGATGAGCAGATGCTTTCTTTTTCTATACATTGGTCATTCAAATGCTTTTGTAGAGATAATTTGGCCTCATTAGTCCATACACTTTTATGATCTTTGCACCCTTTTGTGAATTCTTACCCGAGCTTCTCATTCTTATTATAATTAACTCAGATTTGCATCTGCTTTTCATGCTGCAGCATCAAAAATCACGGCCATTCAGTACCAATGTTCACCCTTGTCCCTTGCATACAGACATTTTGTGGATCCCTAAATCTCACCTAATCTAACCTAAATTCATCTCATCTAATCTCATTTAATCCCCTATGAATATTATTTAGTGAAGATGATACAATTCCAAACTTAGTTGCAAATTTATGTGAAAAAATCTTAAATTGTTTCCCACATAATATTTTATTGATTGATGAATTGTAGAAAAATCTGTAAGTTAGCAACTGGTCTTTATTCTTGTTAATTTAAAATATTAACTACCTATTAAAGTAGCTTTTTTCATCTGAAGTCAAATCTCATGCCTTGACTCAACTTGATCACCAAGACTCTTTACAGACACAGAATAATCTGTTTACTGCAGTCAAGCTAAACGTTTGGCCTGAACAACTCATCTGGGCACTGGTGATTGTATTTCAGCATTGTAGAAGCTATTGAGGTTTACATGCTAGGGCTATTTTGCCATAGCATGTAAACCTCAATAGCTTCTACTGAGAAGCAACATTGACCTGGACCATTGTTGAGAGATGGTTAAAGGGTAAATAAATGGGAATAAACCTACTGAAAGAGAAAAGTGAATGTAGAGATTTCATACTATGGCAAAAGAAAAGACACAAGACCAGAGAAAAAAGGTGAAAATAGGATAGAGAAGAAAACCAAAGAGCAGGTGTTTAAGTGGGGAGCGGACAAAGAGATAAGAGTGGGTGTAAAACAGAGGACACGTTATAGGAGTAAAGAAATCAGACGGGTAAGAGATGGAAAGTCAAGAAAAGGGCAAAATGCATTAGAATAAGCCCAGCAGAACAAAACTACCAAGGCAAGGTAACATATGAAGACAAGATAAGACAAATGACTCTGAAATTCATTTCTTTCTTTCTTTCTTCCTTTCTGTCTTTCTTTCTCCTTCTTTCTCCCTCCTTCTCCCATTTCCTCCTATGATATTGAGTTTATGCAACACTTCCTGATGCATTTCATTCACCATTAGCAGCTCCAGCCAGGGGATACTCTGTCATACCCATCTACATTAGCAAATGGCCTTTTCTACCTATTCATCCCTCCCCAACTCTCCAACTCTTTTCCCACCTCTCGCACCTATTCGTCTTTCTAACAGAATACATCTGGGCATGGATGAAGGATCACATTTATCAGGCAAGGACTCTTAAGTATATATGTCAGGAAAAAGAAGAGATTTATTGAATTAGATTTAAAATGGTTAGGTGATTGGTCAGGAGGTAGAGGAGGAGTTTGTCCGCAATGTCAGTGAATATTCTCAACCATCCAGGTGACATTATCTGGAAGTTGAATTATAGGAACTGCTTGTCTTGTTTGTTAGTTCAAAACATTCCACTTCTCATCCAATAGTGCATAATCACCAGAAATTTCTTGGTACTTTCTTGTACCCCTTGGGGCATTCATGGACTTTTTTTCATGAACCCCTCAAGGGGTAAAAGTCCATCTAGTTTTGCTTTCCAAATGGTAAAGGCCCCTGCTCAGATGTCGGAATGAAGATCAAGATGTGCTTCAAGTGTATACTTGTATGAGTCATTCATAGCAAAGGATTTTCAACCATCACAGGATGCTGGGTTCCTTCCCTGGTGATGTCTGCCAGGCCTTTACTGCAGCTGCTTTCAGTTCTGGCTTGTTTTATGTTTTTTTTTTTTACTTCCTGACTTTTGCCTTCAGTAAGTGAAAGGCAATCAATTTAAAACTCGTCATATGATGTACTTGGCCACTGCAAAACACTCCGTTCTTTACCTTAAAAGAGAGTATTGAGTTTATTCTGCACTTTGCTTTAGGTCATTGCACTTTGAAGTAATAACCTGGAAGCTGAGTCACAGCATTTGGATTCTTTTTTTGTTAGGTCAAAACCTTTTAATACTCATAAGTAGCTCTTCAGTCGGATGTATGTTGTTTATTGAAGAATTCTAATAAAGCTACAGGGATCAGTAGTGAAACATTTAAAACTAACAAGAAAGAAGTCCAGTGCCATTAGTCTGCTCAACAGCAGACTTAACCTGGATGACCAAGAATGTTTGCTGTACTAATGTCCAACGAGTTTTAGAAGCATACAGATGACTTTTTAGCATTTAATATACCTTTAAACACGTTACAAGTGTTTACACACATTGTTACAAGACTTTTTGGGGGGGGAGTGTATGCTTGACATTGGACATTTTCAGTGGTTTGTATCTCGTGGTAAGCTCTCTGTATTTATTCAGAAATTTCTCAAAGAGCACCTTCACTGATTCTTTTGGTTGTAGTTTGGGTAGTGAATTCCTTGAATTCCATAAAACAAAATATCTGTCTCTATTAGTGGAAAAAAGCCTTCAGATGACATGACTTCAGTTCCAATTATTTCATTTTATTATTTATTATGGAGTTTTTTATTAAGCTCAACTTGCTTTTCTAGAGCTCATCCAGATAATATCATCTGATGTCCTAAAGCTCGTCCAGAGGATGTTATCTGGAGATTTTTTCAGCTAGAAGCAGAGAATAATTTAAATGAAAATGGGTGAAGTCAGCCTTTAAACCATTTTATGTCCTTTGTAGTGGTTTACAGAACCAAAATGTTTCCAGTGTTTAAATGATGTCCTAGCTTTTTATTTAATGTCGTAGCAATTAGGTATGAACTTCAAGTCCACGGTTTACAGTCTTGCAGTGTATTAATATGTGTAAATGTTTTGATTATTTAGGGGAAAATATAACAGTTTATATCATATTATTAATATAATTTATACTATTGAATCATTAAACATAAATATTAAGACCTGCAGATACAGATTATAAAACAAAATGAGTTTGCATGTGCATTTGTGTAAAGTAGGTATCTGGCGAATGCTTGTGCAGCTGCCACATATGTATTTTCTGCATGAGTAGTGTGTGGATTCACTTTTGTGTGTAATATTCAAACATCAGCAGGCCATTCATCACCAGTCCATCAGCTGTGTTCACTCCATCCCACCGAGTTTTAATTTATCACTCTGCTTTGTTTCATCGGAAACCTGCTGCCGAGTGTTCCTCCAACACATTGCTGATAAATACACTGTAACTGTTTGCTGTGGGTCTATAACACACACACAAACACACACACACACTGCTAGGATGATAAGAGAGTGGTTTTGAAGATACCACTGTTGTATAACATGATGCTTAAAAGTAATTCATGTTGTAATGTTGTTGATTGTTTAATTAAAAATATTAATATTATTTCTCAGTTAACTGACAGTTTGACAACTGTTCAGATGACACAGGAAGAATATTTGTGACAAAAAGATGCTGTAGGGCTTGGTGTTTTCAGTTTGTGCACCTGGATTTAAAAACTCCAGCCACATGAAAATTATTTTTTATATGACCCATCTCATGTTGTTATGAGTGTGGTTGTCATTTCAATAACTTAACTATAACTTCCATAACATTTCACTCCCCACTTGTTTTTTATTCCATTTTCCCACTAGGCAAAAGATTGAATATGTGCTAACCATAATCAAACCAGATTCGATATAAAGATGGTGATTTATGGACTTTCTCTAGGCCCTAGGTGCTACTTGACTGACAGCAAAGAAAATTAATTAATTAATTAATTAAACAAATTTGATCAGTAAATACACTCACTGGCCACTTCATTAGGTACTGGTGTACAAGCTAAGGCAGTCCAACAGTAATGATTTTGATCTGACCCCCCACGCATTATAATCTTGATAATAAACGTGGTAGAATTTTACCCTTTCCGAAAGTTTCAACATAAAAACTGAAATATTATAACCTTGAAAAATAAAAAGAATTACAGAACTGCTGTATTGGATTGCTTTAGATTGCACGGGTGTTCCTAATGAAGTGGCCAGTGACTAGACAGTATGACGGGTGTGAGTCTCCAAACACATTGGGTCTATTCAAGAGCATTATTTTTTTCCCTTTCTAAGACTCAGTTATGTCCACTGTATTTTTTTTCTTTAGCAAATACTACTAACAGTAATCATTAAAATGTGTCTTTCAATCAAATACTTGCTGCAGAAATAGCTTTGCTTTCTCTTGCTGCCCCCGAGCCCACCGGGCTAACCATAGGCAGGATGCTGTTGCTGTGTTCAGTTCTCCTCCTCTTCCTCGTCCTCCCTACACAGGCCCATCAGGTGTCTCTGATGACCCTGACAGCCCCAAACCCACACACTGTAAACTGGGTGAAACATTATCTTTTAAAAACTCTGGATACAAAGAGAACTGCAGCTCCAAGTATAATTAGGGTTCAAAGCTTACTCTCTTGCTTCTGGCCATTTTTTTCTTTAGGGTTACTTTTGTGGAAATTTCATAGCCTCAAGCCTTTTTTAAGTTCTTGCAAAGTGTGGTACTCAACTTTAGGTACAAGCTGACCATAAATTGATTGAATGATGTAGCAATGTTTAAAAAAGTCATGCCAAAGTTAACTGTGTCAATATCATTGTCCACCCCCACCTGGGAAGGGAGGGCTAACTTTAAATGGTTGCATTTACAGATAATGTACCTTCTGTCCTTAATGAACCCTGTCTCCTAAAAATGATGTTGCTATGCAAATAATCTGCATAGAAAATTACATTTAGACAGAAGGTAAAAGGTTAATGATTATTTTTAATGGAGCAGATTTTTAAGTGAATGAAGCACAACATTTACTAAAGGAATTAAGTTGTCAGGGGGTGGGGAGGGTGACAAACATAGGACATAGGACTATGATCCCACAGATCTAAGTTCAACTCCGCATTTTGTTTTGGTTCAGGCAAAACATCTATCTGAAAATTATTTTGGGAAAATAATTCAAACACATTGTTTTAAGTGACTGTTGAGTGTTTTTTTTTAGTCAGACCTCAATCTTTTTCTTACCCTAAACAGCTGATGTGAGTCATCATAAAGTTAAGTAAAGCTTGTCGTCAGACAAACTGGATGCTATACTGCAAGACTGTGAGATGGAGACAGTGAAAGTTGCTTCCAAGGGTAAAATGAACAGCTCTCACTCAAATTTCTACTAAAGATTCATTAAAAATAAACTGATTGTTATGAAGGCTGTGCTTGATTAAGGTTGGGGAAGAGAAACACATTGGTTCAAGTTTGTTTAAAGTTATTAAACACATAGAGTGTAGAGATATTTTCTTTATTATGCAAAATTAAATCTGTGAATGTAGTATATTATCTCTTAAGATAATTTACTATCTATACACAGTTAAAAATTAGCAGTGCACAGCTTTTTAGATTCTTCAAATGTCCATGTAAACTTGTCAAGTCCCATCATGACCTTGAAAACAGCTGCTGTTTCAGAGCTACTGCCTATGTATCACATAAAGCTTTCTTACCAGATAGAAATGAAACCCAATTCCTTTACAAATGAACAAATTCCATCTGTGCTATTCTATCAATACCCTTTCTGAAAATGTCTTTTGGACAGATGTCGCTCTCTGTTTTGGGTATCAATGCATCCTTATTCACAGAACATGTTTAATCAGGTGTGAAAATTGCATCTTAGGCTGGCATTTAGCAGCTGATAGAAGATCCAGATCAGCACGTTATGACTAAACCATCTGATCACATACTTATTAAGTAATGTTTCATCATTGTCTGCTCATTACACAAGGGCAAAATTGATCCATTTTCATCTGTTAACATCATTACAGTAACTCAAAAAGCAATACAGCGGAAAACCACTAGGTTTTTCATTGATTCAGCTACAAGTGCAGCATCAATATGATACTGAATTATTTGTATTTGTAAGTGAACTCCCCGATGATGGTTGTCATAAATTTCCCTCCATAGATTAATAAATTGATGTCATGAGGTGTTCTGTTCCACAGCCACTAATAAGAAAGAATGCTTCTGCAGATAACACCAGCATTTCAAGCAACCAATGCAACAGTTTCATCAGAAAACAATAACCTGCACCTACCATCAATAACCTCAAGTCCAATGAAAGTCTTATAGGCCGGCAAAAACAAGATACCATGGATGTTTTAAAAGTACCTTAGAGAAGGTATGATTTGTTTTTTGTTTTTTTTATGGTCTCTATGATTTTCTTTGTAAGAGACGGAATAATATACACTGTATAGATAAATAGTTTATTCCGCCTTAACTTAAAAAGCTATTCAGAAACATTTTCAAAAGCTTTCACCTGCACCTAACTTTGAGAAGTTGAATTTATTATAAGGTATAGCCATTTTTATAGCTAATTATTTATCACACTCAAAAGAAAGCTCCTATTATTTTACACTTAAAAATCAGCTTCTACTTGGATAGAATATAGTTACAATTTCACAATTATTATCATATTCAATTCACTTCCACTGTAGTTTAGTGGATGCAGATCCCAAAATCAGGCAGTATCGTTTGGGAAATGCACACACTTACTCATCCACGTAATGAGAACGGGGGTATGAGGGGTCCAGCACTCGTCTGGCCTGCTTCCTCACACCTGCCTATCTGCCTGTGACTTATTGATTTTATAGAGCATAGCCAAGGCTTGATGGACTGATTGTTATCCTCATCTGCTTTACTGATTCAGTATAGTCGCTGTCACTGAAGTCTGGTCACAGCAAAAATAGGATTTCAAAGGGCAGCTTTTGTTTGCTGCATCCGTGCCCTCACCTCACCCTAAAGTCCTTCAGTCTTGTCTTGATATTTACTCAACAACTTGTTCTTCCCTTAACTGTTTGTGATTAAGCTTACATAATCATATTCCATGTGCTAAAAAAGATCCTGATTACTGCGAAACCTTATTTCAAATTTCTATCGTTTCACTTGAGTTTGGCTTGAGTGAAGGACCATATGGATATGATTAGTAAGTAAGGCACAAGGCTGACAGAAACATGCTAACTTTTTTGATGAACTCATGTTTTGATCACCACAATGAGCACCCGTCCCCTCCGGACCACTATCCGGACAAGTACAAAATTAATTCTCATTTAACTGATGTGAACCTTTGAGATCAAGCACAAAGTGGAATGACATAATCAGTGTTTTAAATAAAACATCCTCCTCTCTTATTTCTGTCAATCCACAGCATTGCCACAGGGGAGTGTTGCTACAAAGGGCTCCAGCTAAAAATCTTCAGAGTCTAACACCACCCATCACTGCAAGTGCACCTTGGACGATGGAACATGTAGCATTTATAAAAGTGTGTGGCCAATTATAATCTCACTCCAACCTTTTCCTTTAAATGTATTAAATATGTTCAGGAATAAATGAAGTATTGTGGTTTAACAGGCAGTTTACATTATTCTCAAGATACAATACAGCAATTTTTCTCAACTCTACTGTAATATTGTATCTGTGCCTCACACGGAAACCTGGATCACTTTCAAGTGAACTTTGATTTATCAGGACTCTTTTAAAAACCTAAAATGTGTTTGTTATAATTAAAGTTATTTTTGTGCTTCAGTTTTACCACTAAGAACATCTGTAGATGCTAGTACTCAGCACCATTCAATAACAACTCCCACTCCCTGATATATAATGAAAATGTGCCAGGAGAAAAAATAAAGTTTCCAAGTTTATTTTTGCCTCCATGAAGACAACTAAACCTTCAACATCGCAAGAGAGCAAACTCTATTGGCAGTTAAAGTAAAGGTGCAATAAGAACTTTTTGTAAAAGTGTCAGTAAAACATTAAACTCTGTGTAACAAATGTCTAAAATATTTAGAATAAAATGGTAAAGAAATTACATGGTCTATTTGTTCATCATGTCATGCAGTTTTTGATGTTGTGTTTTTATTTTTTTGTACTTTTTTACCTTCACCAGTTTCAGTAACATTTCTTAAACATTTATTTTCTTATTTTCCATGATTTATCATATTTGAGTAAGAAAGAAAAGACTAGCTCTTCTGGGTTTAATATATAATCTCAAAATTGCAGAATAATTCAGACTAATTGTTATAGGCCATTTTAAAAATAAAAACTCATCAAAAGTTTTTATTTACTGACTCAATAAAAATGCATCACATTTATAATTGGAGGCCTTCAGTATAAAATCATACTTTATATTCGGTCAGTAGTCTCACTTAAGCACAAACTAATATGAAATTTGGCATTGATGGTTTGAATTAATATGAGCCTTATGAACTATATATTTTTTTCATTTCATGTGTGTTTCAGACCTACTTAGGCAAAAAAAAGAAACAAACTATTGTGTGTAAAAATTATTTATAGTAGCTATCACTATACTAAAATCAAACATGAAAACTAAAGTGATTTGAAACCAAAACTGACCACAGTGGTCTTGAATACATATTAATGAAAAAAATAAAAATAAACAAATGAAGTGTTTTAAGGTAGCCTTTGAGAATTAAAGAGAAGACAAGACACACATTCAAAGAACATTTGCATCAAAGTAAAAATATTATTAACTAGTACTTTCATTTTCATGAATGTCAATAGTTTGACTGCAACCAGTAAAAGCATTCATACTAAGATAGTAAGCTCTGTGCTGGTGACAACCATGGCCCAACTGCTGCAAGGGAATTTCTTCAGAATTGGCACATCATTCAAAGGGACTAAAGGATGAACTGATTAGATTTTTGTGGTCTAAGACCAACGTCAGTAAGATTTTATGTGCATAAATGTTCACTTAGACACAAGGATGAACTGATTGGATTTGGGTGATGAGAGTTCAAAAGACAAGGTAGATGTGACATCATGTTTACAATCATCCCAGCCCATTCTCATTCTGAAGCGTGAGGTACCCGTTCACGTCAGTGATTAACGGTCTGAGTTTTCATTGTGGTTAATTAAAAACCCTGATGCGTCAATATTTGGCCCCTTAATCAATGACAGAAAATAAGAAGTGAAAAAGCCTCATAAGGAAATAGACAGGGTGATGGATGATACAGCAAGACACAGGACAACGCCACAGGATGTGGGGTGAGAGGAGAGAGTGAAGAGAAAAAGAAAGTGTCTCAGTGCAGAGCCCCCCAGCAGTCTAAGCCTATAGCAGCATGACTATAACCAACTATAAGCTTTATCGAAGAGGAAGGTTTGATCCTAGTCTTAAAAGTAGAGAGGGTGTCTGCTTCCCGAATCTGGACTGGGAGCTGGTTCCACAGGAGAGGAGCTTGATAGCTAAAGGCTCTGCCTCCCATTCTATTTTTGGAAATTCTGGGAACCATAAGTAGGCCTGCATTTTGGGACCGAAGTGGTCTAGTAGGATGATATTTTAGGTAAGATGGAGCTTGACCTTTTTGAGCTTTATAGATAAGAAGAAGGGTTTTAAATTCTATTCTACATTTAATGGGAAGCCAATGGAGAGAAGCTAATGATCTCAATCCCAGTCAGCAATATTGCTGCAGCATTTTGGATTAATTGGAGGCTTTTTAGAGAGTTACTGGGCAGCCTGAAAGTAGAGAATTACAGTAGTCCAATCTAGAAGTAACGAATGCATGAACCAGTTTTTCAGCATCGCTTTGAGACAGTATGCTCCTAATTTTGTCAATGTTCCGTAGGTGGAAGAAGGCTGTTCTAGAGATTTGTTTTATGTCTGAGGTAAATGACAAATCCTGGTCAAAAATGACTCCAAGATTTCTTACAATACTACTGGGGGCCAGAGTTATGTTATTTAAAGTAACGATATGGTTAGAAAACATGTTTCTTAGACTTTTAGGCCCAAACACACAGTCCCTTATGTGTTTTAGACATAATTGTAGTTTGATTAATGGATTTGTTTCATCAGGTTTCATAAAGAGAGACATAACTGCTGATGAAGTGTTTTCTAATAATGTTGCCAAGTGGAGACATGTATTGAGTAAAGAGTATTGGTCGTAAGTACAAGGTCTAGGGTGTTACTAAGACAATGAGTGGGTTCTTTTACATTTTGAGAGAAACCAATTGAATCTAATAATGAAGTAAATGCGGTGTTGAGGGAGTTACTGTCAGCATCCACATGAATGTTAAAATCGCCCACTATGACGACTTTATCTGCACTAAGCACTTAGTCGGCTAGAAAATCTAAGAATTCAGTCAAAAAGTCAGAATAATGGGCTGGAGGACGGTACACAATAACAAATACAAGTGGATTTTGAGTTTTTCAAATTGGGTGTGAAAGGCTCAGAGTAAGACTCTCAAATGAGTTCTAACTATGTTTTGGTCTAGGGTTTATTGGTAAGCTTGAGTGATAGATTGCTGCTACTCCTCCACCTCGGACTGAGCTTTTAGGAACATGATAGTTAATATGACTTGGGGGGGTCAACTCATTTAAACTGACATATTCTTCCTTCTGCAACCAAGTTTCAGTGAGACAAAATAAATCGAATTGATGATTTTTTATCAAGTCATTTACTAACAGAGATTTAGATGAGAGAGATCTGATATTTAATAATCCACACAGTCTCTATAGGAATGTGGGAGTTGTCGGGGGCTGAAGGCGGTAAGGATACTGCAGAGAGGCATCTAGGACTGGATCTCTGCGTCCTAGACTCAACTCTGGCCTGTCAATCTTTTGGTTGTCTAATAAAATCAGACATATTTTTTGATAAGACAGTGGCACCATCAAAAGTAGGATGGATGTCATCTCTCCTAATCAACCTAGGTTTTCTGCAAAAACCTTTCCAATTGTCTATGTAGCCCACATCGTTTGCTGGACACCACCTAGACAGCCAGCGGTTGAGTGACGACATGCATACATACTGATCAGATTTGGCAGGGGTCCAGAGAAAACTATGTTTATGTACTTTTTCTTCTAACTTGGCCTTACCCTGAAGTGTTTGTGCCTCACCCCTATTCGTGGTAATTTCTTAATGTAACATTACCTTGAAGTTGTTGTCTCGAACCCTAATGCAGTTTTTTGTATATAGTTTTTCCCTGTGGCGTCTAAAGGTGAAGGCGTCCATGGACCACAGGGTCACTGGCTCGATCCCCAGTCCTTGCTTGCTACATGTCGAAGAGTCCTTGGGCAAGACACTGAACCCCTAGTTGCTCCCAGTGGTGATGAGCACCCTGCGTGGCAGCCATCACCACTGTGTATGTATGTACCAAATTACAATTTGACGACTTAGGAAGTATCAATATCTGACGCTGTGGTATGAGAATGTGTTGAGCATCCATGGAGTCAAGGATGAACTGATTATTATTATTACTATTGGTTAAACATCATTGTGAGTGTGACCTCATGTCCTTGCCATTCTTGTTAATTCAATTTATCAGGAATGTCAGAATGAAATGCTTGTGCATGCAAAAACATCCACTGGGATTGAAGGATGAACTGATTAGAACTTGTGTCTGAAAAAACAAGCATTTAAAATACCACTTGGCTGGTTGATGGAGGGATATAATTGTCAGGCATCAATTGTAGTTTATTCAAAATGTTTAAGAAACCACTTGTTTATTTCGTTTATTTCACTTTTGTTTCACTTTCCCCCCCAAAATTTAAGCTGCAGTGTTACTGGCAGCAGTTTTTTCTTTTCTCCATGTTAGATTTCAGTCTAACATTTACTTCTATTGAAAGGAGTACCACATGATAATTTTCCTCCTCCAGGCTCTAATAATCAGTATCACTGGACCATAGCTACAGACCATGCACACATACACTCACACAGACAGGCACACAATTACAGAAGAGACCACAGTACCAGTACATCAACATCTCATCAGTGACACTCATTTACAATCTAGCCTGAGAGCATAACTTCCCTCAGTCTTGAGCTCTCTCTAATGCAGAGATGATGGGAGGGCAAGATGACTAAGTGAGTCTCTAAGTGGTCTAAATGAAGATGAGTGAGGAAGTGGCGTGATCTTGGTACTAAAGGGAACGCTGCTGTCGTCCCCTTTGATAGGAGGCCTGGAAAAAAATGTAAGATGCAGGTGTTGTTTTGTGCTCTGACTTCAGCTCTCAGTTCCCTTCAGCCGCATCTCCAAACAATTAAAGAAGTAAATACCAACAAAGTTTAAAACAATGCTGCTGCTTGACAAGCTAATGAAGATTTGGAACATACAACAGACTGTTAATGTCATCTAAATGCAATTTGCTAATCGTGCCTTTTAATGTGCAGTTTTGATTTTTCATTTAATCAGGTTTACCACAGACAAAGTGTAGTTATGGACTGGGAGGAACTGTTCCAGTTTCCGAGGTTACAGGAAGACAAATATAAATTATTTTTTACATCATTAATAAATTTCCATTCCAGATAAGTTCCATTTAGTGTCACCAAGAAATGCCAAATGACCAGACAATGAGATGGTTTTTGATGCCCTAGTCACCATTTAATGTCACCTACACAGGCAAAAGAAACTCCCCCATTGCCACAAGTGAAAGGTGTATTCAAACTGGGGAGCAGTCAGCAGCACTCACCCATCCACCACCATGCCACCATTGGTGACAAGGTAACTGTTTGTTAAGAAGTTTTTATGAGGCCAACTTTGTTTTAGTATTTTTTTAGCGACCCTTAATGAGTAAACTCCATTCTATCTTAAAAGTCCTTTGCTCTTGAATGCAAAGCAATCTATGCTTCCCAGAGCTTCCAAAAGGAGAATGGTACACATGGGTATCTGGCTATCAAGCTCCCAACTTGGATTTGGTAGACATGTCTTCAGTTACGAGACTAGCCTGAAGTCCTTCGATTTTAGCAAAGCTCATAGTTGATAAACCTGTGGCCACTCTAAGTCATGCTGCAATATACTTAAAACCCTGGCTTTATTTGGTTTTAATTTGAAAAAAAAAAAAAGTATTAAATGCTGATGTATCTTTATGGGATAAAAACCTGTCACCACATAAAGTAAGCTCAGACATCTTTGACCATATTTTTATTAATTACTGTAGATGTTTTGCAATTAAAATTGTTTAAAATACATAGTTTTCATAGCGGAGTACTTTTGAACTCTAAGTAAAATGTTATAGCTTGGAACTTTTACTTGAATAAAAGATTTGAAGTGGTTGTCGTAGTGGATAATTAACATTCCAAAAAACATTCCACAAAAATATGCCCCCTGCATATTGGTTTGTGTGGCTGCAGAGTGGTCAGAGTGGCCATGCTGACCTTTGTCGTTCCTTACGAACAGTATTAATGTTGTGGCTCATCTGTGTATTTCATGGCTGCATGTCATTAACTCATTGCTCTTCTTGCCCTTTCTTCTCTCTGCTCTCCACTCAACCCAACAGGTCAAGGCAGGCGGTGTTTTTCCACTTCACAGTAGTAGTAGTGTTTTTCTTACATTTGCAGTAACACTGACATTTTATTAAAACTCTGAAGTGTGAAAACAAACTTTCATAAAGCATTAATGCAAAAATGGATTTGTTTGATCAACAGATCAGCGCCACTAACTTTAGCATCCTTGTAAACACAACAAGTTCTATTACTATTTAATAGACCTTATTGGATAAATCAAAACAAGAAAAAGAACACAGAGCAAAGTTATTCATTAAACGTTTGTCACTTTCATCATACAGATTTATTTATACGAAGTAGACAGCCGCTCCCTCAAGCAGAGGATCGGCGAGGCGTTCTGTAGGCGTTGTATGTGCTTAAATAACTCTCAGTTCCCCCACTGTTTACACAGATCGTCTCATTCCACGTCAGTGTTCATGCTTCACACAATAGTGAGCAGGATGCCTCTGTCTTCTTCTCTCCTTTGTACTTTGTGAAGGTTACTTACACCTACGCGCCTCCTCAACTTAATATCCCTTATAAACAAACTTAATTAGTGGGAAGTGATGTTCGCAGGGCTTAACTGTGAGGGTGAGGTGAGGGTGGGGTGGTTGGCAGCCAAACAGCTGTTCGTAATCACCTTAAATTTTCACATTGGTTAACGGGGGGTTATTTTCAGTGTTGCCATGGCAGCCGGGTGCGAGGAGATGACACGCTGCGTGACAAAAGTTGCTGATGGACGCCGTGCGGAGAGCACTGTCTTTCCGTGTGTATCGACCCCTTGACCGCGCCAGCAGCGACAGTGTAATTGATTCTATTTATTCCACAGCACAAGATTGTAATTAAAAGTAGCAGAGCAACTTGTTAAGACTTGTGTGCTTTATGTACTTTGCTGTTATTAACTGTAATGCTGTGAAACGAGGGAAACAACAGCCGCTGAATGAGTCTTTCAGGGATAATCCTACACAGCTCATGATCTGGATCAGACCTGGATATTAGAACATGTGAAGAAAGTTAACCGCACATATTCATTACAGAGCAGAGGCACATGCAGGTTTTAATACGTTTTTTATGTCTAGTGATCAGCATAAAAAAGAAAAAAATCTGAAGCTCATCCTAGCAATAACTTTTACAGCATTTATAACATTTTCATGGATCCAAAAAATTATTCACCACTTTTGACTAAATGAGAAACCACATGATAGCAGACATAATACAGCGTTAAGCGGATCTCGAGAGGATCATAAGCAGTAATGATAATAATTATGATGTGTGCGTGAGAGAAAGAAACCTTTTGATTTCAGTGTTTCTTCCGTTGTGTTTTTAAATAAACGTAATACTTTAGTATGTTTGTGTTGCAGTATTCCACAGACATGCATGTTAGCTTAAAAGGTGACTCGCCTGTAGGTGTGAGTGTAAATGTCTCTCTGTGGACCTGAGACTGGTGACCTGTCCACAGTGGACCCCGCCTCTCACCCTATGACAGCTGGAAGAGGCCCCAGCCCCTCTGTTGCCCAAAAAGGGACAAGATAATGGATGTAAGGATGCAACAGAGGAACCTGCCTAATAAATTTTAATTGAACTTTGATACTTTTCCATCCATGGTCTGAACACAGAAATCATGTGTGGACTAAAATAAAATCTGAAAACAGTTGGTTTGTGGCGAGCATGTGATTCCACCTTAATCTGGTCCAAAACAGTTGACAGCTTGTGTTGTTTACAGTGTTAGGCAGTGCTGTATTTAAATCATATGTTTTGCTATATTGCACAGATACTTGCCCTAGGTGTGAACTAATGGTAATTGTGTAGTTGTTTCCTGTTTTATAGCAATTATTCACTCAGAGCAATATTTACTAGTACAGACCAGGATTTCCTTCCTTTCTTTAAAGGGTAACTCCATCAATTTTCAACTTGCTTTCTGTGGCTTTACTTTAGAGTGTAAATGTACATTAATACTTTTTAACTTTCCTCTTACTTTTCCTCTGATTTCCATCATCAGATGAATGTCATCTGGAGGATTTCTGGAAAAGCAGATTTGCAATGCCATAGTACGAGCAACGGGAACTGAAGGTTCCTCCAAGTGATGTCATCTGGCACCTGGCATTTTTCGGCCAGAAAAAGAAAGCTGTTTTAATATAGGCATGTCAGAGGGAAGTTTAATGGCATTCATTTACATGTAAGCTAGATACACAAAATGAACGAACTGGCCCATTGTCACATGACTTCGTATGATGTGTTTTGCTTCTCTTGGATTTTTCTTTGTTAAATGGAATTGAACCGAATAGTAAACAGACAACATTTATGAGCTGGCTCACGGATCTGGACCAGAGCAAACGAACTACAGGTGTGAAAACTCACTAAACACTAACTTTATGCCTGCTTAGCATCAGAATGTTGGCGTTGCCATTGTAAGTTCGGTGAAATTAGCCTTGGGTACAGACAGATTTCCTCATAGGGCTGTAGACTCATAATTTTCGACTGATGGCTAGTTATGGCTGATCTTTGCTGTCCATTAGAGTGGCAAATTACTCAGAATCGATGATGTACATTAACTCATAAACTCTAGCACCGGAAGAATGCAAAGAGGCAAAGGCCAGTGTCCAAATGAGTTTTCATTTGTCTTCCCCACCTCTGCAGCTGTTAAAAAAAAGTCTGCGTTTTAAGTGCTCACCACATGCCTACCCACTCTCTAAATGTGTTTGCTTTGGCTAAACTCTCCATGTGGCACAAGGTTATTCAGCAACCAACACAAAGCCAGAGAGAGTGTTACTCAGTAAAAGCTGGAAAGTTGTTGCTCAGGACTGCTTTGTGTAGAGTTTTTTTTCCTCCTTTTGGAAAGGTTGAATGCATACCTCCGCTTTATGTAGCTCCCCTCCATCCTCCACTCTCCATTCCACACAGCCCTGCCTCTGACAGGAGTGTTTACCTGCTGGCCTTGACTACTAGAGAGAGGAAATCCTTGGAGCTATGAAAGCCCTGCTCCATTGTCGGCTCTTTAGAGATGTGATTAGTGTTTGCCTCAGGTGGAGCTGTTAGCATCAATGATAAAATGCCAGCTGTCAGATACATGAAAGCAAACAGCAAGCAATAAGAAAGAAATGATCACTTTGCTCTGTGATGTGGATAGACAACCTTGATGCTAATGCATGAGTGCATTGGGTCCTTGTGAACTTGTGTAAAATTAAATAGGCAATAAGAAAGATTTTCACGAGCACTGTTACTGCAGGGTTTGATAGGGCTGTTCATCATTTACAGACTCACGTCTTCCAAAATTCACAACCCGTACTCTCTTTCTACATGCAGTGACTAACCTGTCTCTCTTGCAGTAGATTGCTGCATACATGTACATTAGAACTGATCACTGTAATCATTTCTCATTCATACTGGCTGTTAGACTAAACTTTAGAAAATGGGGAGCAAATTCACAGTCTTTGTTCAGTGCGAAAAACTAAAAAATTTGAGTGTGGACATCGGCAATCTGAAAGATACATCATCAAGTCACAGTGCTGACACAGTGGAAATTTGGCATCATTTCACATTAAAGAATAAAAATGTATTAGGCATTTTTATAATTAAGTATACAAATGGAGTAATGCTAACCTGTTGTTTGGTTATATCACAAAAAATATCTGTAGATGGCTGTAGGAGCTGACTATTGGTTGGGCTAGAAAAAAATATGTGTTTTTAGATCAAACACCCAACAACATACATGAAGAGTAGTAAAAAGTATTAAAAGCATTTGTAAAAAGAAAAATGTGATAAGATTATGGAAATGTGGGAGGGAGATGTGCAGAGAGAAAACAACAACATCAGTCCAGAGCCAGGTTTCCACATGAAGCTGAGTGTTGGCGATGATATTTACAGCACTGTTCAGCAATTACAACCCAACCTAGAGGACCAGCTGGCAGGTGTGAGGGAGAGGTTCGGACAACTGGGGTGATGGTACCTACAGAAAGTGATCACTGACTTCATTTAATGTGCATTCGTCCTAAATGTCCTCTCATGAAAAGCTGTCTTGTCTCTATGAATATCGTGAAAATACTTTATGCAGTACCACTACGTCTGAAGATGAGTGCAGAGGATAATTAACTATTGAAAAAACTGCCACTCCTCGTGTATTGTTGTGTGTTGGTTTGTGTATTGTTTTTGAGATGATTATATGAAATTTCCCAATACAGCAGTGTCAGAAAAGGACAACAGAAACCAATTACTTTTGGCCGCTGTAGTGAGCATGACATCATCACGTCCTTTAGTATGTAGACTCACAAACTCTTGGTAAGGGCTGGAAGTTTAATTTACAAAGCAGAGGACCTTCTTACAGGTTTGGTGTTGTCAAAATCCCCCCCTGACTCTTGTTTCAAACAAGTTGTCCTTTTGCTCCCTGCAAAATTCATTTTCTGCCATAAGACCAGAGTCTTGAGTCCCTAGACTTAGACTTTTACATGACCCAGGTCCACAAGTAACATTCACCTTGTTGCCATCTTGGCTCATTATTCCCTTGTACTATTTATATAATCCTGTCATTTTGTTCTGTACTGTATTTACCTGCACGGCCCTTTCACCCAAATGGGCTATGTGCTGCCTGCATGGTTAGTTGGTTAAAGAATCCTTACTGTTTCAGTCTTGCCTGCATTTTGCTTCTGGATCCAACCTGCCAGTAAATGTCTAACTTTCTACATTATCACCTGTATCTTCATATTGAAGGTTGTTGCCATGTTGGACTCATTAGCTTGTGTTTAGGAAAGGTCACTCCAGTTTTCCCAACTCATGTGAGGTGTCACGGTTCTACAAATGATCAGTCAGTTTTTTTCTGCACTCCACAACTAATCTGTAGGAAACATGATCAAAAGTTATTAAGGTTGACTGTCATATATTGACGTGTATGTGTGGGCATTTTACCCAAGCCTCAACTTGGCAATAACAACACCTCAACCTATTAAGAAATCCAACAAACTGTCTTAGTAGCAGCTTTGTGTGTGTGTGTCTTCCTGGTTACTCTCTGTAACTTAAAATGTTAGAAAAGTGACCTTTTTCAGTTGGATTTTTACAGACTGACTGTCAGACTCATAATTTTTCAACCCTGCTTATACTGTGTTACAAAAAAAAAAACTAATGTTAGACATACCAGGATCACAATGCTATAATAACAGAAGCAAACAGGCAGTCTACACACCAAGGCACACACACACACAAACCCAACACCCTGTCCAAGTCATAAACCTGTGAATTTCATAAACGCTCCAGTCGGGAAGAATTTGGTCTGTGCTGTGCTGTTTCTTGTTAACAGTAAATAGCGTCACTGGGTCCTTGAGGTGAAATTACACTATATCATGGCTGAGAGCTCATTAAAAATGGATATGAGTGGTTGACTAACAGTAGCTCCCAGGCTGGAAAGTGTCAAAAGGCCCGCCGCTTTCCTTCCATGTTGTAAAAAATTCAAGCTGATGTGACACAGCGGGCACGTTGGTGCCAGACATGCACAGTGATTTATGCCTTTCATTTCTAGTAGGGGACATTTTAAGTGAAAGCACAGGGAATTTGCCAATTTTACAGCAAGACACTGCAGAGGAAAAAGTACCACAATTGTATACTTGGAGAAATTATCAGTATTCTTGGGAGGAAAACCAAAAATGCTTAAATGCCACATCTGTCATGAACATGCTCACAAATTACCCATTGGCAGGGCTTAAATTAGGCTGGAGCGCACAGGAGCAAAGCTCCGCCTCCTTATATTGGCACAGCACACAAACAAAGCGGAAGTCCATCCCTTTCTGTATTGGATTGTTAGCACTTTTGTTTTGAATTCACTAAACAACTACATTAGATTAGATTCAGATTAGATCCAACATTGTCATTTTACATGTACAAGTACAAGACAACAACAAATGCAGTTAAGTATCTAATCAGAAATCAAATGTGTCTACAGTATGTGCAAGATACGTTCTACTATGGACATATTATACATGTGGAAGTACTGTAAAAAATTAATATACACACTGTGGACATGGTGTACAGATGACTGTGTGTTGTTAGATGTTAAGTCTCAGCAGAAACTAGAATATAGCTCAGTTTCTTTGCCATAATTAAATCACTCTAGGTCTTAGAAAACTATGCCTCCATACTGGGCACAAAAATGTGTATATATAGTATGCTTCAGTATGTATAATTCTGAGGTTGCCTACTGTAGTTGAGTACTTTCATTGTTATTTGAACCTGGCTATAATTCAGAGGGAAATATTTTACTTTTTCCTAGCGTTAATCTGTTGATTCAGTATTTTAAGACAAGATAAAGGCAACTGGTGTATTATTATTGATGAACTGCTATTTCAGTGCACCAATTGGTTTAAATCTGTTCCACCTATACCTGCTGCAATATTATTTGCAGATTAAATAATATAATCCATGAGGTCCTTTAATTGTATTTTTGTACTTTTACTTTGAATAAATTGTGATTTGTTTTTTTTTCCCCAGAGATTGTCTTCAGCGCAATCCTAACTCAAAGTAGATGCATGTGAAAGCAGATTTACGTTTACATGCAGGATCCTTCTGCAACTTGCACTTCTAGTTAGCTAACTTCTTGTTCCAATTAGCTCAAGTTGTTGTAAGTCTAGGGGTTTAGACATTTTCCAGCTCAATGTGTAAATTACATTCAGTGTGGAAAACAATATTGTGATTGACCTTAAATGAAAATAGGATCAAAGGGTTATTCTCAAAAGCCTGTGGCTTGATAAATAAAGCAATAAAGGAAGTAAGCTGAAGGGAACTTGCAGTAGTCAGGGGTGTTAGTCCACAATGTTTGGATGAACTGCCTTAACTTCTGGACACATACTATATTAAATGTTATTCCATAACAATTTGGTTTGCATGGATTACTGCATCTCAAATCCCTGACAGAAGGCTGAATACCTTGAGATTTCTACACCTTTCCAACATCAGATCAGGAGTCTGATATTTCCTTAAACCAATGAGCCAAACATTTTCACCCTTGTCCTGCCACAGCTGGCCTTCTGGTGTGCCCTTTTAGAACTATTGTACAACATTTCTGTTGTGGTGTGACATCCTTCAAGGTGTTTCAAGAGTAGCTTTATTCTCAGACATCTTACCAGCTGTTTAGCCAGTGTCCAGCCAAGATTATATTGAGTTGAATGGTTTGTGGTAAGGGTGAATGTTAGAAATGGACACACTAGTCACAGAACCAGTTCCACTGGGATGCACTGATTGATTGTTGGTAAGAAGAGATGGCTTCTCTGTGGATTTAAAGTCTGTGGACTTAAACTTTTTCATTTAAGTTATTTTTATGTAATATGTATGCATGATCTAGCTGTGCAACTTACATGTCAATGTCACTGAGCGTTACATTTCTTCAGATTATTGGGTGAAAAGTCACATCCTACCAACATGCATTTTCAGGGAAGTAACTTCGCTGCACTACTGAGAGAAGCTTCTCTTAGAACAGGTGATGGAACAAAACTCCTGCACTTGTGACACATAATGCACAAAATGTGATAACAGCAGGTTTGGGAGGCAGGGATGACCCCTCACGTTACCTCCAGTGCCCAAACCATAAATCCAGCCCAGTAAAAAACCCTGCAAGTTATGGCTGCATGCCACATTGGTGCTGGTCCAAGTGAGGAAATTGTAGCCTTTTTTCATCACAGCCCAAAACCTAAAGAAAGATCTTCACCTGTAAAAGTAGTTACTTAGTTTGTTATCCCACAAGCTCATCCAGGGTTTCCACAGTAAACAGCTGAAATTTTCTTTGGAACAAGAACCTGCAGTTTTGCAAGTTGGATGTCAAGAGACCAGAGGAGGGGTGAAGATGCCATTACTCTGAGACACAATGATCATGCCACGATTGAAGCAATTGTGAACCTGATGGAGCCTCTCAAAGTGGCAACAGCTCATTAATATGAGGAGGGGAATCCAACCATATCAAAAAAGCACTTCCACTTTGCTGAGAGTGACCTTTGAATCATCACAGAGATGAAAGACTAATGACAAGTTCTGTTTTCTGATTTTATGTATGATAATAATGGAATGAAAATGTAAAAGCAACAAGGGATATAGCTTAAGCAATTAACTTGAGTTTTAAAACAATTTCCAGTACCCAGGGCTTTAGGACATGTGCACAGTATCAGTGGCCAAACATCCAAGCCTCATCTTTTATATATTTGAAAGCCTACAATATGCTACTTAAGTTAGAATTATTACAAAGTCCGTCCACTGTGCTCTGCCCAGCCTCCTCCCTCCTGCTACTCTCTGCCCTTTACCACCTGCTGTGCAGCACGGCAGGTACTAGTGAAATATCAATAAATGAATTCTGCAAAACCCAAAAATGAAGCAGAAATAAATGAAATGTGCTGATTGTGTGCCTTTTACATCAATTTCTGAATGGCATGAGGCCCATTTTATTTTCCATTTTTAATTATTTAAATACACAGTAAATGACAGATTTACTGGATCCATTTTCTCATTCTTCCAAATTTTCCCATAGTTTTAGAATTATAGTGACTTTATTGTGATTTTTACATATACACGAATGTGTATATGTATGTGTATTAACCACTAAGAATGTCTGGGGTGCTTTCAGGCAGTAAGTGGTTTCTGCTTCTCAGAAACTTTAGTGTTCTCTGTTTGATCTGTCAGTAGTATGTAGATCCTACAACTTCTATTTTTTTGATCCCATCATATTATCTAATCTCACAGATAAAAAATACACTGTATCCTAAAATTGAGAAATTATTATTAATAAGAGCACTAATATAACTTTTAACTAGAGACATATTTAAAAGGATCCTGCTCCAGAGCCGTTACTCCTTAGCGATCAGTCTGTTCTCAGCTGGTGCAGAGGTGTGTCTTATAAAAATACCTGTAAAAACAGCTTCTATAGAATTTCCTCACTGTAGTTTCTGTAGTTGCCATGGTCACCCAGTGTGCCACAGCAGAAAGTTGAACCATCAAGAACGCTAGCAGCAGCAGCGAGCGCATGTTCGTGAGCAGCGGCAGTGGCGGCCCTCCACCTCCCTACAGTTGTCGCTGACCTCGCGTTAACACAGCTCCTCTGCAGGTGCCGTGTTTCTTATCACTGAATGCAGCTATGTGATACATTCCTGGTGGTGTCTACAGGGAAAGTGTACAGGTGGTCTCCCTCTCATAAGTACACAACACACACACACACACACACACAGGAAGCTAGCTGGATGAAAGAATAACACAGCAAAACCCGATGTCATTCTTGGTGAGAAGTCTGCCCCTGTCAATCCCACATCAGCTACTGTACTATCTGAATGTGGGAGGTACAAAACAGAGGAAGCACTGGAGTAGTCCAGAGGAATAGGCGATGGAGGAGTGTGTCTCAGTGTGACTCAGAAGCACTGCGCAGTCCCTGACCTCCTGCCACCTCTGTGAATTGAATAAAGACCCAGTAGCAGCCCAAGGGCACTGTGTTAAATAATCCCCTGGCACATTGAGTACATTAAGATTTAGCATAAATAAGGAACAGTAGAGCGACGGCTGGCCTCTGTACTGCCATCTCATTAACCCTGTCAGAGAGAGACATGGACAACTCCAAAGGGAGATGTCAAAAGAAAAAAATGGACGCCCACATGAGAGGACATGGGCGACTCGGAAAAGACCTTGAGATTTGAGTCACATTTCAAAAGTTTCTGAAGGGAAGGTTATGATGTAAGATTTGAATTAGTGCGTCTCTTTCTTTTGTGCACATGACATTGACTTCTAAATATATTCTACAGCACAAGAGACTGTCTGCCATGGCTCTGAATGTTGCAGGGATTTTGAAAACTGCTTAAACACTTGTGTTTTATTTGAAATACTGTGTACAGTGTTAGTAGCTTAAACTATACAATCAAAAGCTGGAAATAAAGACACTTCCCAAACTCACTCTGCTTGAATTTTAATCGTATAATATTTCTTCCCTATTTCAGATTTTTCCTGTTATGGGTTTCCACAGCAGATCTTGTGGTCCACGCTTTCAGTCTTGGCAACTTTAGTGATCTGACTTGTGCATACCTCATTGACTAGGGTGGAACAGTTTGAGACTTCAGTATTTTCAGTGTCTAGGGTCTATTCAACATATGGGCAGAGGTACTCAGGGCTCAAACCACTGACCCTTTCAGTGTTTGACTAGTCTAACTGTATAGTTAACTTGGAAAATGTGTTATGTAATTATGTTAACCTAAAATAGGATATTATAAACACAAAATTACAGAAAAAGGGGGAGAATGTGTTAATAATAACAACTAAGAAGAGGAAGAGTTTTTGTTGATATCAGTTATTTGACAGCATAGACAAGTGTGGTTTTAAGGGGAGATGAAAAACAAACTGCATCTGAGTACAGATGCAGACCGCGAGATAAGATTTGTGGGTAGAATTTCTGTAATAAGAAGGGGACGCTTCATCAGTGTGGTTATCTTTAAATTAATTGTGAAGTCATAGAAACATTGGTGCCATCAAAGATCCACTGGTATTTAAATCCTTAGAAAGCAAGCTACCATGATTTCTTAACAAAGACTGGCTTGTATTCATGCTTGATCCCAGCAATAGTGTGAAGTCTGACAACCATTTTGATGCTCTTCTGAAATTCCCCAAAAAATTAAATAACATATTTCAGAGAGAGCTCAGAACAAAAGACATCATGACAGAAAAATCAGGTGTGTCTAGATGAGACTAGAAAAGAAATGGAACAAAAAATATACTTGCACCAGAGCCACAACGCAAGATAACAGTGAACATGTGCATTCTATGTGATGATAACAGGTATAAAGACAAGATTTTCTTCTGGAAGAAATTCAGGGGACTTCTGCTGACTCAGAAGAAATTGGCTGTAAAGCAACTGGGTGCATGAAGGGAGCCTTGGATGTTACAAAGGTACAGATAACTGTAAAGACAACTATCTGTACAAGAAGGCAGGGTCTTCTATTCATCATTTCTTTCTCTGTACGAGAGGACAATATAAGAAAGAAAATAGTGAGAGAATACAGAGAGATGGCGGACAACAAACGACTTAACTGATGACTAGGTAAAGTTCTTAAGTGGCTTAACTGTCTCCAGAGCTAGCACAAAGGTGCAAGAAAAGCCTTCACCGGTAATACTACAATGATAAAAAACAGTGCTAGTAACAATTTAGGATTCTTGGAGGAGAATGGAAATTTCTGAGTTTTCTGTCATTATGATGCTAATGGAACTTATTGCTAATGCAGGGCCAAAAATTGGAACCCTGATAGACCTTGCATCAGACACCAACTACATCACTCATAAAACACTGAACCTGAAGAGCGAGAGGGTAACTCTGGTTTTGCATGGAGTTGGTGGAATGAAAACTAGAGCATGCAAAAATGTTTTCTCTAAGTTAGAGTCAAGTCTTCCATGGGTACTCTCAGAGCTCAGAAACTTGTTTGTTATTGTCTAAAAGAGATAGCTAAAGTCCATCATGTGGTCAGACCTGAACAGCTGAAGGGATTCTGTCCAGAGGTTTAACTAGAGGAATTAAGGAGACTTGACGAGATTGATCTTCTCATCAGCCATGGAAAAGGATGGCTTGCTCCTCAAAAGGTAAAAGTTGTTGGTGACCTCGCGTTATGGGAGAACCCTTATGGTAGGACTGTGGTTGGTATACATCCTGACTTGTTTGAAGAGGTAAATGTGAGACACAAGTCTGACATACACAAAAAAGTACAACTCTTGGAGGAACAAGAAGTGCACCATCACAGATTCCTCTGGAGAGACAGAAAGGATGCGTAGATAAAAGAGCAAGCCATTGCCACGGTCAACATTGGTGATCGTCCTGCTGGGTGCACAGCACAGTTAGAAATGTAGGATCCTGCTTGGCTGCAAAGGTTTTCTGACCTACTTGAGGAACTGCACAGATGTCCTATATAGATGACATACTCACATCCCACAATAGCAAAAGAGGCTGTAAAAGCTCACAGAGGAGGTTGAGAATGCGCTAAAAACTGGTGGGTTTTCAAACTATGGGTCCAGTCAGGGCAATTTGGGAGGTCCAAAAGGATGCACCAAGACTTTTGGTGAATCCCAGGCAATCTCAACTTTGCTGATATTGTAACAAAAGGCTGCAGCACCTAAAGACCTTGAGGAGAATACTGCATGGCAAACAGGACCAGAGTTTAGAGGTTGCCAACAAAAGTCTACAAGTGAGGTCTTAGCTGATGCCTGAGAAAATGTCAATCGGTTCCAAATGATGGCATTTTCAGCATCAGTGAGAAGAGCTCTGGCAAAAAATGAAATAATTCCAAAGTAAAGAACTATGTGATACCAGGGTGTATCCAGTACACCTGAGGGGGCTGTGAATCTGAGATGCAACTCAGCATAGGAAACGTCCAGAGAAAGCCAGCTGGATATGCAGTCAAGTCATTGTGGATGTGAGACACTTTAGCAGTTCTTTTGCAGCTGGTTGGTCTCATTGCATGGGTGTGGAGCAATCAAGGACAAATAAAGTAGTTGCGCTTACAGTTGGAGAACATGAAGATGCTTTCAGAAACCTCTTGATAGCAGCTCAGGAGGGTGTACCATTTGCTTTAACAGTTGGTTGAAATTTTAAAGAGGAGGATTATTTGCAATTTTTGTTAATAGTTGCTTTAACCATAGATATGCCACTGAATAAATTAATGGAACGGTTATTTAGTTAATTCTTTACTTAAATACCCTTCTCTTCTTCAGACATAATTTCTTTCTGCACTTCCCCTCTGGCAAGAGGCTCCCATCCATTAAGACCAGGACCTCACACTACAAGAACAGTTTCTTCCCCACTGCAGTCAGCCTGCTGAACAGTGGCCAAATCCCCCAGATAACACCCACAACTTACAGACAGTCACTTTAACTTTCTAAGTAGTACTACCTCACACGGCACAATCACTTATCTTATTTTTATAGTGGCATACTATTTATGTACATATTTCATATTGTGTCACACCTTTGCACCATAACTTTTTTCAGTAGCTTTTGTGTTTGCACCTGACACTTAGACAAATTCATAGTAATGTTAAGCGTTCTTAACTGTGCCTGGCAATAAACGTATTTCTTAATCTAATTCTGATTCTGGTCACAACATATTTTGGGTTTGTGTTATCAGTATTTTATGAAATGTAGTGTAAAATGGAAACACGTGTGCATGTAGACTGATTTGTACGCAGAGTACATGATGCTGTATTAAACCTGTAACATTAGTGTGGCATTCAAAGGCTCGTAATGTTAGTGACTATAATATAAAGTTATGTTGTATTTTTATTTTCGCTTTCTCTTTGTAAATTTATCAAACTGTTTTGACGGTTTCTATCCTCTTTCTGTCGTGCTTCGAACCTGTTCTAAGCCCATTTTACCAATAAAATTACCAATAAACAAGGAAAAAGCGGAAGAAATTCAGTTATTACTGCATCTCCTGTGGTCTGCTTATACCTTCAAGTTTATGCTTTCAAGTTTGTACAGTTGTTGAAGCAGAAACCCGAGAAAACTTGACACTAACCACTGACCAGTTTACTGTAATTCACACTCAGTAAACTCTACATGTCATGTTTAATCTTGTGGCCTTGATATTAGCAGAGTCGCCAGATCTTAGTCAAGGCAAAAAATAAATTGATGGGTCTAGCTCACATTGACTGTATCTCCATAAATCTCCTCACATTTGTATTGCTTAATTACTTTTGTAATACAATTGTGGATGTCTGCTAAATAATTAGAGTTATAACTAAATATGTGTAAGTTTGCCCTGTATTTTTGGATTTAGAAGTGGATATGGGAGGGGAGATCTGTGTGAGCTCAGTGTGATCTGGTAAGGCTCAATGGACATTTGATTTAGTTAAGGGAAGAGTCACTGGGTGGAGACTAAAATGACTTTAAAGGTAATCAACTTAACCACTTCTCACAGGCGTCATTTAGAAGCTTGTACAGTAGATGACGGATGACTGCCCTATTTAGTTTAGACAAAGACAGCCCATTGTAAAGGAAGCAAGAAAAATACATTATCAATCTGGATAACATGTACCTGCTGACTGGTGAAGTGGTTAGTGACCATGACATAAAACCCCTACTAAGGAAGAAATTTGTTGTGTAAAATATGTACAAGAAGCACCAAAAAAAGTTAAGGAACAAGTTCTACTTTTTTTTACTTTTTGTTCTTTCAAAATTTATATTATTTTGTTTTGAAGCCAGGATGAAATTAGGCAAGTTTTGTTTAAAGACCAGAAGAAAGGTGGGGAAGGCTAGTCGGTTCATAACACTGATATTTTGCTTCCAAAAGACAACAAAAACTGCTTTGGGAAGTTATTACTTTGTCTGATATTTGTCATGAAACAGCTCAGTACATAGTGTAATGTAGTTTTAATTGTAAACATGTAAAAATTACACTTAACAATAAACTGTTTTCATCGATCTTTTATCCACACTAAATATTACACAACTGGGAAAACCTTGACATTGATTAGCAAGACACAACACAAATGTGAGTGGTCAAAGTGAAACCGTATTTTGGACCCAATTTGGACCCAACACCACAAATGTCCTCCAACATTTAAATATAACAAAGCACCACAGGCTTGACAATTTAGGACCTAATGAGAAAAAACTAATCTGTTAAGGTAACGATAACCTCTAGTGGATCAACTAATCCACCTTAGCAGGCCTGGAAGAAGGAAGGGGGGATGACGGTAAATAGAAAGCTTTTACAAAACCAAAAAATTAATGAAAGCATGAGAGAATTTAGGTTAAGAAAAATTTGTCTTGAACTAGGCACCATGTATACCAGGTGCCTGCAGGTTGTCATTGTGCATACTGTACAGGATTGATGAGTTCAGCTGTTGCAATGGCTTATGTTAAAGCATGTTATCATAAGTAGGGACACTGTGGTTCATTGCATTCCCATTATGCAGTGGTGTTAAAATGATAAAAGTGTGTATTAGTCTTCGTTTATGTATTGCTTCCATTTGTCAATATGTCAGAAGGACTCAATTTGACAAGTATGTGACATAGCCATTGATCTTTGCACAGTGAAAAAAAAAATCTGAAAATGTCTCACTTTGCTTTAATTATCTACAGAAATGGAATTCTTGATAACTTTAAAGTGTGAAACAGGTCATGCAGTTGGGTAACCATGTTTCTTTTTATATCTACAACACATAGTTTAATTAGTTCTTCAACACATTTTGGAAGTTTTAACAGGTCATGAGTCAAATAGTTATCTTAAATACTCCTCACAGTTCGCTTATTGGTCTGGTTTCCAGCTGTTGAGCTTCATGGAGTCTTAGATTAAAACTGTAACTGATATTACAGTCCTTACTGATATAAGGACACAGGATAGTTGACAAATTAATAATAATGTTCTTGCTTTAGTCGAAGAGTTGGAATTAACCAACAGACAGAACAAACTTAGCCTTTTCTGGCTGTCTGCTCCCCTCTGCAGCGCCAGGATTATGGTGCTTCGCTATCTCTGCTTGATCAGGAGAGATTAATTGGGCCATAAAACCCAGAGTTTTTGAGTAAAGCTGAACCTTCCGCCACAATTTCTGCTTGATTAGTAAATTTTTAGATGTCTTGTTTATTATAACTTGACAACTAAAACTACCTGAGAGGCTGTGCAGAGTAGGGTAGAGTGTAAAGCACACCAAGCAGATGGAGGACTGGTTCTAAGTTTAGAAGAAGACTAACCTGACTTCTCATCCACCTCTAACTTTTTTCTGGAAGCATGACACACAGATTTTACCTGTATAGTTACAGAAGATACTGCTTTCTGACTTTTGTGTGAGTGTAGGTTCATATCGCAGCAGAGTGACAGTGCAGGAGGGACAGGAAAGGTACATACAGCTGATCCATTTTTAAAAAAATCCGTAGTCAAAAGTGATCTATGTAGATTTCTACAGGACAATTTGTGATTTTCTGTTGGACTTTGTTTTAAAAATGAGGCAGCATTGCTGCTTTAACAATCATTACTTTCATTCATTCATTCATTCATTACACACATGCGCAGTTAGAGAAAACTGATTAGAAAGCAGGTTACTCATATACACGGCCCAATGAGCGACATTCTCTGAGAGAATTCTACCTGGGAAAACCAGGTTTACTTTATCCCTGACCCTGTTTTGGAAACCAGCTTTCCCGTTTAGATGACAGTTAAGAAATGAGCTTTCCTAAGCAAGAGGACTGTGGCCTGGTTATTCACAGTAAGTCAATGTAAATTAACTCAATGATGAATGATTGGCTTAAAAGCAACATCACTATTGTGTTCAATTTATTGTACTGGCACTTTACTTCTGTTGGGAATAACGTATTTGTACAATTAAAAGCTTTTTAATAAACTCAGAATTTTAGAAGCTATTTTAAAATTATAGTGGTTAAAGCAAAGTGAAGAAAGAGAGAAAGACCAAAGTGACACAAACTGAAGTATAAAGTTGAATTGAATTTCAAACAAAAACCCGAAAAACAGAAACACATCCAAATAACCCAACATTTCTCACTACACGTGTTTAGAATACATGAATTGTAAACTGGTAATAAGTGTAGGATTTAAGGTGTTAGATTTGACTAGATGGACTTTAACTGGACATCAGCATCAGCTGGACACTGAGTGTAAATCACCATTCACATCAGGCGTCAGTCCAAACTCCATCTGACTTCTCTGTTCCTGTTCTTTCACCACATATACAGTTCCCTCCAAAAGATTTGCACGTTTAACAAATTTTTTTGGTGTTCACTGGGGTCACGTGGATTTAAGAAAAAAAATGAACACGAAAACAGTTCAGAATTTAATCTTTATTTGTTTTCTAATATTTACATCCAGACATTTTACATAACTTTGAACATAGCACCTTTTTGTATCACGTCATTTTAATATTTACAACTATCGACCGGCACTGTGTAAGCATGACAAGTGTACAAAATGCTCTACAAAGTCTGCAGTGTAAAAATATGTACTCATACTCAAAAAAAAAAAAAAAAAAACTGCCATTTGCTGTGTTTCAAGATGTGGCAGTCAGATCAATGAAACGCCTCTTAGCCGAGCTGCACTTTCAACATCTGCTATCAAACAAGCACTTTTAAGCCTAACTAAAAAGTGCAAGACATTTTCTTCTTTTTGGTGCCCGTGCCCATTTGTGTGTGTGTGTGTGTGTGTGTGTGTGTGAGCGTAAAGGTGTGAAGCCGGAATCAGACTATTTGAAAGCTTGGAGCACAGACTTTGATTAATAAAGACAGGTGGGTGTGTTTCAACTAGTCTTCATGTCTAAACCATAGGATTGTGTAGATCTCACAACAAAAGATTTGTCATCAGATTCATTAGTGGGACAACGTCCTGTCACTGTTTACATTTTTAAGGAAATATTTCCATTGAATATTACGTATTATACAGCTTCCCGGTCTAGTTAAGAGGTATCTGATATGAATAACACATTTGTTTCTAAATGATATGTTTTTATTTATCATGTTTTGTTTATCTAATTATAGGTTAGACAAACAAAAAAGTTATAACATTTTATTTTATTATTTATATTAAGTTGGTATTTGATTCTTCAATCTTTCAATGAATGTATTCTAAATTCCATTAACTCATATACAGTATGTAAGTTATATCTGTTAAGAACTTGGAATTGCTTTGTCATTAATTGACGTTTTCTGTGAAAAACTAAGAAAAACAGGATGAACATGTGCAATAGATATGTGTTGCAACAGAACCACCATAATAAATATACATTTGAACAACTTAAATGACAAAAGAAGGTTCCGGGTTCGCATCTAAGGCCGATCTTTGGGTTTTTTGTGTATTTTGTGAATTTTGCATGTTCCCTCACACAGTCCAAAGACATCCATGTTAGGATAACTGGTGAATCCAAATGTCCCGTAGGTGTGATATGAGTGTGAATGGTTGTCTGTGTGTGTCCGTCTGTGTTGGCACTGAGCCCTCGTCAAAGAAACCGGAGTCCAGAGTACACAATCGGCAGAAATTAATCGGTCTCACACTCTACAAATATGTGCGACCTCAAACAATGAAAAATAACAATGACGGGTTGGATGATGACCCTACCAACGCTGAACTCACTTCCTGAGGTTCACGTAGTAAACCCATGATTACGAGTCTGATCGCATAATAAAATGTTTCAATATGCAAACTATGGGATTTAAACTGACATCGCGTGAAAACAAACAGTACTAACACTGAGATGCTAAAACAATAAGTAAAGTATCATTGTCATTGCTACGCTGATGAGACACAACTCTTCCTTCCTTTCCACCACATGACTCTAATGTCTCATCCCACACACCTCCAGATGGTTCAAAACACAGCAGCACTAATGCTGTAAAGCCTTAAAGGACACGCGTCGCACACATCTGTGCAGCAGCTTCCAGTTGCCGCTTGCATCAAGTTCAAAGCTCTGCCACTCACGACAGAGTGGTACCTACCGACCTGAACTCCCTCATCCAGGTCTGTAATCCCTTCTGCCCACTGTGCTCTGCTCTCGAACAGCATCTAATAGTCCCTGCAGCACACAGCAAAAGATCCCAAGCAAAGCTCTTCAGCTCAGTGGTGTCATGAAATGAACACATTTCTTCTCATAACACTGTGCTTTAATGTTTCTCCTTGACTTTATTCTTTACGTGCTTTTTATCTCACCTGTAAGACGCTTGGATAAAAGCATCTGCCAAATGACTAAATGCAAATCTAAGTGAATGTAACAGTAACACAGAAGTGAATGACAGTCCTCTCAACACGTGAGTCTGATTTAGGTACAGGCAAGTGGAACATAAAATTGATGAAAAGTTGTAATCATTATGTTTTAGAATTTGACATGCAGTTAGAAAACATTAATATTAAGTCCTGTTTCTGTTGGCTCCATTGTGATTGTTGGGCACTTGGACTTCATGCATCCACTGGTTCTCTCTATTCTGAAACATTCTCTGTTTTGCAGGTTCCCAACTGCTGATCACTTGTAATCACGTGATTGATTTCACAATAAAATCTCAGAAAAAAGCCAATAAGTGCACTTTGATTTTGTCACAGAAAATCAAAAATGACCTTCCACACTCAGTCACATAAAAGCGAGTGACATGCGGATGTCAATAAGGTCGTCCTTCACTGAAGCCTAAGGTTTATTTGGAGGTTTAAAAGACTGATGACCTCAAAGTTGTTAATTTAACCCGAGAATAACAGTCAACCGCTGGGCTCAACAGTTAATGGCGAACAGTCAGTAATGTCATGTGGATGGCATTGCAGGGGTTAACCTCATCCCGAAACCCAACGCTCTGCCTCTGAAAGCCTATAGATGGGAAACAATGACGTTATCTGGTTCGCTCAACCTGCCTTCCCATTTAGCCCTTCTGCCAGCCACAAATTTGCATGTCAATCATTGCAGCAGATGACATTTAAAAAGCCTGTAAAAGGACTGGTAGGAAATCACAGAAATTAATTGCTAAGCACGTGTGCACGTTTGAGAAAAATGCACATGTACATACACTCTCAAACACACACACACACACACACATCCCCTATCTCCGCACACACCACCAGGAACTGCAATTACTTTGTGGAGGGAGGAAATTACCAACGTGGTTGAAGTAAACGTCTCTGTCAAACTCTTTTTTAATTAATTATTTTTTGTTTTTTCGTTTTTTTTTTTGTTTTTTTTTGCACAATTAACAGTGTAGTAATCACAAGTTTCACATCCTTTATGGAAACAATGAATTCAGCAAATCTTCTCTTTTTATTTTTTCTGATATTCTCTCTGTCTTTGAGGTCAGCTGAATAAAACAGCCAGCAGACACCACTTCTCTCTCTTAGATCAATAGAAAACACCAATTTATTTGCCTCTGAATAGTAGGGAATCAACACGATATCACACTCAGACTCTGCATTTAGATTTATTGTTTTCATTTTGTGTTTATTCACTTTGTGCCTCTCTCTCTCATCTTGCTCGCTACCTCTCTTCTCAGTAACTTGAGCAGAAACAGAGTTATAGAAAGCGCCTTACGATTTTGAAGTGGTGGAATAAAGAAGCTGACTGGTGACCTAACAGAGATCAGAAAGATGGGTGATAAATCAAAGAAAAAACCATCATAAAGTGTCTTAGTAAGATGTTGGATCACAGAATATCTGGATTGTGACTGTGAAACTGATTCGCTTCATAGTCATCAAACCATTCTTAGACAACTTGTGCCCTGTGGATGGGGGCATTGCTGTTCAGTTTTTCTACTAATGTCTTCAGGTTTTTTCTTTGATTTGTCATCCATCTGTAAATTGCAACCAAAATGTTCCAAATTTTGTATTTGAGTATAGTTTGAGGGAGCACAATAACTCAGACAAAAAAAAATCAAGTCACCACCAAGACCTTTAGATATCAATAGTAAGTAGCAATGAAAATAATGGAGGCTTTTACATTTTACATTAAAAATTGAGTAAACTAATGTTACTGAATAGTGATAGTTTTAGTAGGATTTGAGACTTGGCCTTGTAACACTTTGTGTATCACAGGTTTTACAGAAAAGGGATTTAGGCTTGGTGCATATAAGAATATTTTCACATTTTAACAGATTTTTAAATGTGGCAGACGACAACCACAAAAAGAGATTTTTTTTTAAACATCACAAACTAGATTCAGACTGTGTATGTTGTGTAGGCAAACATAATTATTAAGTTCTGATGCCACATATTTTTTGGAATAAATAAAACAGCAGTTTTATTAAGGGAAAGGGAGCTGCTCACAGACATCTGTCACGCCAAAGACTCGAGTTTGGTTCCTGAGTCTGGCTCTGGAGTCCTGTATCTGGTTAGGTCAAGGGCAAGAAAAGTGCTAACTTTAGGATTAGAGTAAGATTGTGGGTGTGTTTAAAAGCGACAATACAGATTTTGGAAAATGTAACGACAGAAAATTTAACCGGATATGTTGTTGAAAGATTTGATTTATTTTAATGAACAAAAACACATTGTCTGTGACATTCCATTGATACTTTCAATATCAAGGAGGAGAGCAGGGTTTGACTCTAGCATGAGATATTGCGTGCCTTATTCTTGACTGTAACGCAACACAGTGCATGTAGTTATTATGGTAAGGAAGTATGTGTATGACATTGTCACTGTTTATAGTGTTGTTTTTTATGTAATTTAACATTAGCCAGTACTGTTTTTACCCAACATAACGCAGTTTTTGGGTCAATATAAAGTTGTTCCTATGGTGTAAGATGGTGTCCAATACTGACATTGATACGATATGTCAATGGGAAAAATCATTAATTTCTGTGGGATGAAAATTTATAGTAACAATTTTGTGCTGTTTTATAGTGAGAATCAAAAGCAGAAAGATATGAATTATATATTTTGCAGCGTGAGCTGGAGATGAATTGAATAGTTTGTTGAAATAAGGCTACATTTACTGGTGCTAGTATAGTATAAATATCTGATCGGAATTAGAATTGGTCAATGTCTATTATTAGGACAATTAAAAAAAGAACCGGAGACCCCTACTATGAACCTTACCTAAGCATTGGTAGATTATTCCTACTTGCCAAGTCTAGAAATACAGTCAGACAGATTTTTTTTCTTTAAAGTTTACTGTGAGCTTAATTGTATCTAGTACGTATACTTTAATTTGTTTTAAAAGCATTAAATTACTTAGGTTGCATTTCCCAAACCCTGGTATATAGACAAATGCATAGATGCCTTTTCAGCTACATACAACTAAAATCAACATTATTGGGTCAGAGATTTTATTAAGAGACCTGTAAAAAACTGTATGTGTTGATTTACTCTTTTGTTGCCACCAGCACTTTCATTCCATTAGGTTACCACTGAATAAATATACAGTATTCAATGTATGACTGTACAAACAGTGGGATTCAAGCACTTTCTCATACATTAAGGAAAGCCGGCTACATAATGAATGAATGGACTAATCTGAGTAAAATCGTACAAGTGTTTTTTTATTGACTCTTTCCCTAGGCTCAGGGTCTTTCACTCCTGCATCTTTTATTGTGCAATAATGTCACATGTTATTATTTTTAACCCTACTGCATAAAAACTGTATATCGTCTCTTTATTTACCTGTCGTCATGGTGAACTGTAGTTTCAAAGCATCATTAATGAAGGCTTTTTAATACCATACATGTACCTAAATCTACAATATGCAGTTTTTGAGGACTTCAAATCAGTCCACCCAAGATGTCACATGCTGACACTACATTAAAGCCTGTAGTGTCTCATAGAAATGTACAATTTCACTTCAATGTGAAACACACAGTCTCAAGCCCGGATAAATAGAGAGGGTTGCTTCAGGAAGGGCATCCGGCGTAAAACCTGCCAAGTACAACCATGCGAGTCATCCATAGCACTTTCATACCGGATCGGTCAAGGCCCGGGTTAACAACGACCGCCAACAGTGCTGTTAACCTACAGGGTGCCGGCGGAAATTGGACTACTGTTGGTTGAAGAAGGAGGGGAGGCAGAAGGGTTCATGGTCAGAGAGAGAAGAGGAAAGGCACGAGCTTAGATCTGAGAGTAGGGACTCTTAACATTGGCACAATGACAGGGAAAGGTAGAGAGCTGGCAGACATGATGGAGAGAAGGAAGGTAGATGTACTGTGTGCAGGAGACGAGGTGGAAGGGCAGCAAAGCACGTAGTATTGGAGGAGGATAAAAAATGTTCTACTATGGTGTGGATAGGAAGAGAAACACAGTAGGAGTGATCCTGAAGGGGGAGTTTGTGAACAATGTTCTAGAGGTGAAAAGAGTCTCAGACAGGGTGATGAGCCTAAAGCTAGAAATTGAAGGGGTGATGGTGAACGTAGTCAGTGGGTATGCTCCACAAGTTGGCTGTGAGTTAGAAGGGAAGGAGAGATTCTGGAGTGAGTTTGATGAGGTTGTAGAGAGTATCCCCAGAGGAGAGAGACTAGTTGTTGGAGCAGACTTCAATGGGCATGTTGGCGAGGGGAACAGAGGTGATGAGGAGGTGATGGGCAGGTTTGGTGTAAAGGACAGGAATCCAGAAGGACAGATGGTGGTGAGCTATGCTGAGAGGATGCAAATGGCTGTAGTCAACACTTACTTCCAGAAGAGAAAGGAACACAGAGTGACATACAAGAGTGGAGGTAGGAGTACACAGGTGGACTACATTCTATGTAGACGTGGTCATTTGAGAGAGGTTAGTGACTGTAAAATGGTGGTAGGAGAGAGTGTAGCCAGACAGCACCACATGATGGTGTGTAAAATGACTCTGGTGGTCAGGAAGAAGAAGAGAGAAAAGACAGAAAAGAAGACCAAGTGGTGGACGCTAAAAAATGAAGAAACTTGCGAGGAATTTAGGCAAAAGTTGAGACAGGCTTTGAGTGGTCAGGAAGAGCTTCCAGATGACTGGGAAACTACAGCAGATGTAATCAGGGAAACGGGTTGGAAGGGGCTGGGTGTATCATCTGGAAGGAGGAAAGAAGCTAAAGAAACTTGGTGGTGGAATGAGGAAGTACAGGACTGCATCCAGAGGAAGAGGTTGGCTAAAAGGAAGTGGGATGTAGAAAGGACATAGGAAAGTAGACAGGAGTACAAGGAAGTGCAGCGCAGAGTGAAGAGGGAGGTGGCAAAGGCCAAACAGAATGAATGAAGGAGAGAAGGACTTGTACAGGCTAGCCAGACAGAGAGATAGGGATGGGAAAGATGTGCAACAGATGAGGGTGATTAAAGACAGAGATGGAAAGGTGCTAACAAGAAGATGGAAGGAGTATTTTGAGGAGCTGATGAATGAGGAAAATGACAAGGAAAGAAGGGAGGAAGATGTGGATGTTGTAGAGCAGGAAATAGCAGAGATTAGAAAGGATGAGGTGAGGAAGGCTCTGAAAAGGATGAAGAGCTGAAAGGCTGTTGGAGGTGTGGAAGTGTCTGGAGAGACAGCATTGAAGTTTCTGACAGGTCTGTTTAACAGGATTTTAGAGAGTGAGAAGATGCCTGAGGAACTGAGGAGAAGCATTCTGGTGCCAATCTTTAAGAACAAGGGTAACATGCAGAACTGCAGCAACTACAGAAGGATAAAGCTGATGATCCACACAATGAAGCTGTGGGAAAGAATAGTGGAAGTCAGGTTTAGGAAGGAGGTGGATATTTGTGAGCAGTAGTATGGTTTCATGCCCCATAAGAGCACCACTGACACAATTTTCACTTTGAGGTTGTTGATGGAAAAGTACAAAGATGGTCAGAAGGAGCTGCAGGAGGGGCTGTGGTACTGTAAGAGGTTGTCTGGAGTGGCAGAGAAGTGGGTCAGAGTAGTCCAGGACATGTATGAGAGGAGCATGACGGTGGTGAGATGTGCTGTAGGTCAGTCAGAGGAGTTCAAGGTGGAGGTGGGACTATACCAAGGATTGGCTTTGAGTCCCTTCTTGTTTGCTATGCTGATGGACAGGTTGACAGATGAGGTCAGACAGAAATCTCCCTGGACAATGATGTTTGCAGATGACATTGTGATTTGCAGTGAGAGTAGAGAGCAGGTGGAGGAACAGCTGGAGAGGTGAAGGTTTGGTCTGGAAAGAAGTGGCATGAAAGTTAGTCGTAGCATGTGTGTCTAAACGAGAGGAAGCAAGGTAGAAGCGTGAGGTTACAGGGAGCTGAGGTGACGAGGTGCAGGAGTTTAAGTACTTGGGGTCAACAGTTCAGTGTGATGGGGAGTGATGAAAAGAGGTGAAGAGGCGAGTGCAGACAGGTTGGACTGGGTGGAGGAAAGCGTCAGGAGTGTTGTGTGACAGAAGAGTGTCAGCAAGACTCAAAGGAAAGGTGTACAGGACAGTGGTGAGACCAGCTCTGCTCTATGGGTTAGAGACAGTAGCAGTGAGAAAGAGACAAGAGGCAGAGATGGAAGCAGCAGAGATGAAGATGTTGAGGTTCTCCTTAGGAGTCACAAGGTTGGATAGAATAAGGAACAAGCTCATCAGAAGGACACCGCATGTTGCCTGTGTTAGCAACAAAGTCAGAGAGGCCAGATTGAGATGGTTTGGAGATGTGCAGAGGAGGGACAGTGAATATATTGGTAGAAGGATGTTTGAGATGGAGCTGCCAGGCAAGAAGGCGAGAGGACGACCAAGGAGGAGATATATGGATGTCCTAACAGAGGACATGAGGTTAGCTGGTGTCAGAGAGGAAGATGCCCAGGATAGAGTGAAGTGGAAAATTGATTCCCTGTGGCGACCCCTGATAGGAAAAGCTGAAAGAGAAGTAGTAGAAATGTAACTTAATGTAGCTTTGAGGTGGGTTGCATCGGGAAGCATATGTGGCATAAAAACGCACAAATAAACTATTCAGTAAAACCCTGAGGTCACCTTTATTGGCATAAAAACAACAAAAAGATTAAAATAAGTTGTATTGCTTTGTAGAGGTTTTATAGTCAAAATGAATGAATTTATTCTAAGATTTGTGATTTTGGCTCCTGTCTCTTTAAGGTGACCCCAGCCACCCCAGCCCTAAACCTTCTCTGTTCTGATTGGCCAGTATTTTAGTAGGTTAACTTATGGGTGATGAAACCAAAACAGAGGCCCATTATTATGGAGGCTGTATGTCAAACTGTATGTACAAAAAAAACAAAAAAACAATTTGTTTATTGTTAGCAGATTGAAACCTGAATCTATGGGTCTTGACAGCCAGCTTCGAAGACAGTATATATATCATGAAAAACATTTAATGGCATCAAATTTTTTAAAGCGGCTTTCTGGAACAAGCCTCAGTTTAACTGGAACATTTGCCCTGATGAGTAGTACAAAACCCATATAATTAAGTAAACACATTTCTTCACATCGACTGTCCATGCCTATTTTAAGAAATGATTCTCCTTTAAATACTGTTTGAAAGGCAACTTTACATTCTTGTTACACTAACAAACGCTATTCACAAGCTTTTAACTTTTAATGCTAACCCAAACTGAACTGTGAACCATGCAGAGCCCTGTCATAAAGGGAGCTGCTTCAGTCCAGGCCCGGATAGTGTCAACTCAGTCTGACCCTGGCCAGAATTTCTAATGTACTGTAGACAGGCTGTTATCAACTGCCATTGTTCTCAGTACAATGGAAATCATTCATGTTAACAATGTATTGACGGCACAATTACAGCCTGTACAGAAAGCCATCTCCCTCTCTTGACTGGAACAAAAAGCCACGGACAAAACAATGCAAAAAATGAAACATAGAAAATTGAACCAGTTTATTTAATTCATTTCATTTGCAGTTGGCACAGTAAAGTAATGAATTTACCAGTTGCTTTGTGAAATGTTACTCTGTACATCAAGCACACAGGTCAAGAACAAGACTACAAGCTTCACAAAAAACGTTCACACGGGCTGAGGGGTTCCTTTATCACACTTTATGCAAACACACCTACAAACACACTGATTTATTCTGACTCAGTTCCTCATATGTAGCCATACACAATACTCACTAATCTGCACCTGAAAATAGTCCCATTCTGTTTGTGTGTTAAATGATACTGACCCTATTTTAGAAAATTACTCTGCTTTTTTTTTAATGAAAATGACTTAAGAGAGCCTTAGTGTGTCATGATTCTTTACATGCCTATTTTCCCTGTTCCAATTGTGCATTTCATGTACAATGCAATGCTGATGGTAAGCTGTCTAGAATGCATTAACCCCAAGTGTGTGGGTGTTTTGTGTCTATGTGCACGTGTAATTGATAACGTGATCCCTCAGGCAAGCATTCAAAAGATGAATATTCGCAATTACACTGTTCTCATTAGAGTGTCTGACCTTCAAGCGAGCTCCCTCTGTATCGATCGTCCCAACCGTGGTCAACGCTGGCCTTTCGGTGGAGATTGCTTGCAACCAACACAACAACAAACAGAACAATATCACAGTCGTTCAGGTGGACCATAATCATCTAAAGAGCAGGGCCAGAGCAATAATGTATCTGCAGGTGATGATCAGTAGGGGTGAGGAGACAGAAGGTGTAGTTGACAGGAAATTACAAATTGCAGTAAAAAGCCAAATGTAGGCACCATGAAAGGAAAATGATCAGACAAAAAGTCTAAAGTTTTTGATCTGGGATCAAACACTGAAGTGAGGTAGGTCAATCAGTCTTCTCAAAAACTGCAATGGAGTGCAACTGTTGTTTGTGTAAATAAATGGAGATGACGTAGCAAAGTCAGTGAAAGTGCTGTAAATTTTTGAAGCTGAGCTGGAAGGTAGCGGAAGTCAATAATTCATCAAGTGAATTTAGAGGTTTGCCTGCTTTTTGTGATTTATTTGGTGGTTTTGAGGAGAAACACATTTAAGTTATTACAATATGTATACTAAAGCCTCTTGCTTTTACTTTGAAAGGATTCTAGCTTACATAAGCTTGCCAAATCACATCTTTATATTATAGATGGTGATGTCATCATAGCTTATTCAGATCAGCACTTTTCTACTTCAAATGCAATCATTGAAAAGCTAAAAGTTTGCATTGCATTGCACCTGTAATACATACGATTACATTCATTACTTAATTGAGCATATTGGAGCATCTGCAACATCGTTAGAAACACAATGATAAACGGGCCGGTCGTCTTTCTTTAGTTACTTGCCAAATTGCAAGAAGCTGACCTGGCCTGGGCGCTATGCCCACACACCTGCGACAGTGCTGACAGAGTAGGGGATCCTCATTAAATAGTGTCACACACTGTTTAGCCATTCCAGAGTGGCACAGAGAAAAGGTGTGGCCAAGGTTTATCGCTATCAACAGCTGAATCCAAATGTGCAAGGCTTCATCTGCAGTAGACATGAGGACTCATTGTGTGCATCCTTACTGTCTAACAACTATGCAGACTGTATTTCAGTTTTTTTTTCTTTTTTGGATTTTTATAGAGTTTTATTCTCTGCAATAATCACATCCTTAATTACTCACGTCCTCTCCTCCCCTGCCTCCTGTCACTTGCCACCAGCCAAACGCAAAACAGGCCTTATTCTCCCATTATAAACAGGTGTTACTTGGGCAACTTTTAACCTAAACCAGGATCCTTTTCTAAATCAGAGTGAAGGTGAGTCTATGTCTAAACCTATCATGCTGTGTGTTTATTACCAAGTGTCCATGACAACAAAACTCAGGCATTTGGTAACCGTCTACTGACTCGATATTAATAGCTCACTGAGAAGATTAGGTGGAGTTAGACTTTACATGCGTCATGCAAATGCTGCTTAGCATGAGTTCTCTTTTATAATATAGATTTACTGTACATAACAGAATATTTAAAGGCATTACAGTGTTTGTTACTGGGTGATATGTAAATATATTTCGATCCATGTGCCTAAAAAAACTTCATATTGTTGCTGGAAAGGAGTTATACAATAAACAGGTTTAGTCTGTACAGGAAATGATATGAAATGAAAAGTTTTCAAGACTCAACAAATTAACTAGCATAGCATGACACATTGTACTTACCCTTAAAATCCTTTGTTTTGTGTTACTCAGTGTATATATATATATATAAAAAATCTCAACTGTCTATGGACACAGAAAAACAATTCCAGTGTAATCATGCCATTGAAATGAACGTTATCAGTTGTCATCATGCCTACATAATCTGTGTTAGTAGGAGGTTAAAGGCCAGGAGTTTGACACAAAGGACAATGTTACTTTAGTCAAAAAGGTTTTTGTATATTAACTTGCCTTATTATCTATCCATAACCTTCACATTTTGTGCCTAACCCTAACCATACCCATGGAGGTTTTGTGCCAAAAGCAAATGAGACTGTGGTGGCCAAGATCACATGATATTCAGCTGAGCTTGGTTGCATGTGGACCAAATACCTTTGGTCATTTAGTGAAGTGATGTAATACAAAGCATGTGGAATCAAACAAACAATCCAGAAAAGTGTTTTGTGTGGGTGATTTGTTTCAGATTATTTAGTTGGATTTGTTTTAAATGTTTTTATGAGAATTTTTCTTTTGATCCAGCACTTGCATCTGTACATGACATGAGTCCGGTAAACTTGCTGCTACATAACGTAGGCAGTTATGATCCTAATCCACACCCTAACGTCCTAGTATGGTTAGGTGTCATGTCCTAATGCTGACTACTGCAGTGGTGAACCCATGCCTGAAATCTTCAATCCGATTGTACTGTTTAGATTAGAATGAAAAGGTGTTTATATTATCGCATCCACCCTTTTTAAAAAGAGGAGGAAATAGATGGATCACACACACACTCCCACACACCAAACATTAAAAGCTTATCCTCATCTCTTTTCCCTCAAAGGTCCCACTTCTTTTAGCCTCTGTCTTAAAGTTTCCAGACACTAATAGGCTTAGAATCCACTAGCAGTGGATTAAGGGCAGAAAGAAAGGCGAACCACCTCTCTGTGTTCTCTTCTCGTTTTCCTCTTAAATGAAAAGAGACACAGGCTTTATCTGCAGCTCAGTAGGAAGGGGACACAGGCTCCCTGGTTGTTCATTTGAAAAGGGTGACATCCAGTGATCTACTTCCTCTTCCCAGGTCTGTGTAATTACCAGCTTGATCACCGGCCTGACCTTTCACATTCAGGCTGGACAGAAGAAAGCATCTCCACCTTGATAGAGCTGGATAATAAGAAAAGGAGGGTGGGGGGTGGGGAGATGTAGTCATAGGTTGAGAAAAAAGACAGAAAGGGCGGGACTACAGGCCTTTTGGTAATTGTGCCTTTTTATCCCTGGGGAAGTAATGACAGGATGCATATTCTCGTGGTCATTCTTCCCTTTCTATTTTAATTTCACACTTTTAGTCTCTTACTTTCCATCCTTTGAATTAAAAATCTCTTCTTTTTTTTCTCTGTCCTTATTTGACTTTAATCTGTCTCTTTTCTTTGTATCTTGTTCCCACTAAGCATCCTTATAAGGTTCAGTTCAAATCCGAAAAAAAAGGTCTTGTGTATTTTACCCATGTTGTAGAAATGTCTTCATCTCAACCTGTAAAAGACATGTGTCCCAGCCTGCACTTAACCTCACTCTTTGGCAGTGGTGAAGAAAGTTCCAAACAATCCAAGTTTCAAACAGTAAAACTTTGATCAAATTAACTTACATTTGTCATTAATTTATGGCCACTGACAGTGCACACTGCAAATTTAATTATGAAAAGTTATGCAAGTAGGATAAATTCAAGTAAAAGTTGTGGCTGATCTAGTAGGTCCATAGAATCGATCAAAATGCTGCAACAGTTATGGAACCATCACAGTTTGACTCAACCACAAAATCTCGGTGGTTTAGTAATTTGATTTGGGTTCACATAAGTGTAATGTTACAGTTTAAAGACCTTGACCCTGGGTGTCAAATACTGATGCTGTGTGTTGGCATAGACTTGGCATAAGACTCATAGATCTCTCAGGGTTTGGTCTTCTCTGACTGGCTATATATAAAAATAACTAACCACTGTAGTGCTGCCATCTGCAGGAGGCTTTTAAAGCACGTCACCAAAGTAAGATAAATTATGGAGCACGTCTTTTCTTAATTTAAATAAAGTTTAAAAAATTACACAATGTAGCTTTTGCAGTGTGGAACAGCTATTGATTAATAAAAAAAGAATACAAAAATCGGGTAATCTGACTCATCCAGCCTCCTGCTAAGATGGACTTTCTTGCTTTCTAGTGATGTCACCCAACATTTGTCTTTGCTTCTGTCATAATTACTACTACATCGCCCAACTACAACTTGTTACTTTTGGTGCTAATAACCTGCTGGCACAATCAATATATGAACTCATTTAGTCTCACGCTGCTTCAGATTCAGTGTGTCACAGTCTAAAAGTCCCTGACAGGTGAGCACATGCTTCAAAGAGACGGATGAAAAACAAAAGAAAAAGACGAATGCAGCTACATTTCCTACCATGTCTCAAGTGATTCAAAGGCTCAAGGAAGAAATTTCTCATGAGCTGCAATGAGAGGGTTCGAAGTAGTAACAGAATGGGAACTAAACTGCAAAATCTAAATGCTTCTGTAGAGTGGTTTGTATGGAAGCTAGAGTTGTCTTTAAGTAATTCAAGAATGTCTATGCTGAAAGAAAATATTAATGGCATTGATTTTAAAATGAAATACAACCACCCAGGCTGTTCTAAATCATGCTGTGTTTGCTGTGGAAAAGCTTGTACTTTTTCACTGACACCATTCTGAAGCCAAAGAAAAGGGGTAATTTACTTTGGTTTGTTAGGCCACCCTTTATCAAAGACGTCACCTCTTGTGATTCTATAAAGCTCTGTGTGACGTGTGGTGTTAGATTGTTAGTGTTTGCAGAATCTTCCATCCTGTAAATCAAGGGACAAATGCTGCCATGTAGAATCGAATGAATCACACATGGCCTCAAGCATGTAAAAAACTGACCCTTGTTGCCAACTTAGCGACTTCTAGCAAATTCTTCTGGTCTTATTAAAGACTATTGGAGACGTATGGCTATCCCAAAGCACTCACAAACCTTACCCACTGCCCCCCCAGGAGATGGTCACCCCTCTGTATGTGCAAATTACATCCCATTTAAATGTAAATGTAATAATTTCTTTGTCTAAAATAAATCACTGCACTAAATAAATAGCAGTGTCTCTTCTCGCTCACTTTTACCAGTCCCAAGCCCAAATAAAGGACAAGGACTGGAATGGAGATATAGGTACAAGAAAGTTAATTTGTAGTTGTTAACATATTTACAGCGTTTTACAGTCACATTTTGTCTCTCCCACAACATATTTCTTCTCTCTCCAGTGTCTATTACAATTACATGCACATTGACAATTATGCAAATTAGGTGATTACATCATTTAGCGGCTTTTAGGACAGCCAACTGCTACTTTCCTTACTGGGGAGTTGGCAACACTGCTCATGTTTGGCATTTTCATTTAATTAGCAGTTACCATGCAAAAATGTAAAGCTCTGAAGCGTTATGACCTGAAGCTATACCCTGATTGTCTCCTTAAGCTGCATTATAAAGCACACACAGGTTCACTTAATGCATATTATAATTAAACGTGGTGAACAAAACTCTACACTGGAAGATGACCAAAGAAATGCAGCATGGGGTGGTTCAAAAACATGTAACTTGGTGTTTAAAGGCTGTATTCAATGATAAGCGTGATAGCAAGGATGATTCACTCTCACCCGACTGCTCTGCCCCCCCCCCAACTCTGCTTCCCCTCAACCAGCACTGGTTGTACTATTAGCTCATGTTCCCTGGATCCCAAAATCCGCTTCTTAGATTTCCTCAACACCGCCATGTGGAAGTAAATCTGGATTTGACACCATTCATTACTGGTGACACCTGGAGTAAGTTTCCATCTATGTGCTGTTTGTCTAGGCAGCCGACAAACGCAGCAGTGATAAACAAGAAGAGAAGGATGACTTTAATGGGTGTGGGTGACAGACACCTCACCCTGACCTGCACCCATACCCGAGAACAGGCTCCACAAGAACATCAATTCAGAGCCAGACGCTGCAACTCCATCACGGGTTGCAGGAGAAAGGGAAGAAATGGATTTAATGCCTACAGTGTGGCAGCGAAGGGGCAGAAACACATAACTCAATACAGTCCAGAAACAGAGGACCTGAAATCTGAAAACCAGACTCATTGGAATGTTTAAAGGTGATCATGAAAATGTTTGTAGTTTGTATGGGTTTTCTGACAAAGGGTTCAACTTGCCTTTATCCGTCGTCCTGATTCTTCCCTGACTTTAACTGTTTTAACAAATGTGCATTACCTGATGTTAAAATATGTACCAAGATGTTAATGCTATTGTTGATGATGTTACTGGTGAAAACAGTGAGATACAGTGATGCTTTATATTGTTTAAATTCGGCTGATGACTTAACTAAAACCGTTTGTTTGTTTGACAAGGCGATGAAAGGAAAATGTAAACTCAGGACGGGAATCAAACACAGAACTCGGACAAGACAGAAGAGCTCAAATTAAATTTTTTATAAAGGCAAAAGTCAAAGTGCAGGAGGTCACTGGTGGGAAGAGGAGGAGACAGAGAAAGGGAGGGGGAGGGTCTGGAATGAAGAGGAGAGGTCCACGGCACAAACCCGAGACTGGCGTGGAAACAGACAGAATTAAACCATATAATATTCATAATTCAAATATACAAATTATGTTTTACTATGTCAAGAAAAGATTGTCTCAGAGTTATATTCACATTGTCCACAGGTTTTGTTTATTCCCATTTCCTCATTATGTCGTCTTCCTCTGTTTCACACCCAGCCCGGTCTACCTGCATGTCTTTGTTCCACCTCCCACGCACCTGTTTCTCCTCTGCTGCAGTCAGCTCCTGCTCAAAAGCCGCCTCTCTACACTCACCGACTGCCGGTGTCAGAGACTCCTGAATGTTTGTCTTTGGCCTGCTGGCCTGTTACACGCCTTGTTTTGGACAGCAGTCTTGCTGCCCCCTTTTTCTTCGTCTCTGTTTTGACTCTTGTACACAGAACAAAATTTGTTGGCTCACTCTTCCTTTCACCGTATCTAGCCTTGTCTCTTTTTCTGGTAACTAAGTCTTAACAAAGAACGCAGACCGTGTTTCAGGCTACAGTTTTGCATCCATCCCTGCATACAGTTGACTTCCAGTTGAGACCTGATGTCTGACTTCCCTGTCACCTCTTCTAGTTGCTTTTTTCCAAGGAGACTTTCAGTGAACTTTTGTCCTCGCACACATCTTTTCTTGCCAGGTCAATTTGTGTACAGCTGCTTTACCTCTTTTTCTTAAGCTGTGTAATAGAGACTTTAACTACCAAAATGTTTGAGTCCACATGTTTATCCCTGAAAAAGATGGCAAATACAACTGTTCATGAAAAAAGGATATATTTCTATGCAATAAAGTTCTTGTGTTTTTTGTTTTTGAAAGGGATCATAATCAGTGGCTTATTATCTAGTGAAACAACATGTCTGAATGAATGAAGTGTCATGGACGGTCATGCTAAGATCAACTCCAGAGCTCAGTAGGTGCTTGACTTGATGTATTAAAAAAAAATGTTGTCTAGCAACATTATTCCATATATTTGTATCATTAATTTGAGTTGACCTTATTGGTATTTAACACATTTGACATTCTGTTAACAGCAAACTTAGACTGGCTGCTACTCTGTTCCTTGCAAAAACAGTTGAATTTGAAGTTTGGTTATACAGGAATTTTTAGGCAAGAGGCTTTCAGCAGCAGCCTAAAACCTTGGTTTCAATGTTTTAAATCATAACATGCCCAGTATGGTTGTGAAGAAAACATTTCAAATGAGCTACATTACATGAACATACTGTATTTATGGACATAAATGTATGAACAGTTTGAATTATGCCCATCTCGGAGAACTAGCACAGCAGTGAAAATGTACAAGATAAAGTCATTTTTGCCTTGAAAAACACTTCAGTATTTGCAGGCCTTCACTTGATGCTCTGGTGAGGTTAGAAATATTTACAGTCTATGTGTCTCCTGCCTGTTTAGGCAATTCATGAGCCATACAACAGAGTCTCCATTCACGTTCAAAGAATTTCTGCAAGAAATAAACACAATTATAAATCCTAAGGCATTATTGAGCTACAATGATTTCTTTGCTTAAAGGAAACAAATATATATAGTCACATTTTCAGCAGGGAAATAAGATATGAATGAATCCACAACTGTTATTAAAGTGAATAAAGTGAAATTATCTTTGCCTGAGAATTCAATCCAACATGTCCCTCTAATATGGTAGTTATATCAAATATCAGATGAAGCACTCTCAATTGAAATCTTCCTTATGTGGACGATAATGACTTTCCTGCTTGAATCCAATTTAAGAGCTTCTAATGGCCCCATAATGTTTCCCTGCATGGCAAATTAACAACCATGCATGAGGCTGTGGCACAGAAAAGAGACACTTTTACTCACTTTTAAAATCAGTAATTTGCGTTTTCTCCCCCCAGAAGAAATAACACATGAAAGAGCTGAACGTGTCCGGGTGAAGGGGGGGAAAGAGCAGAGACACAGAAGAAGTGAGGCTTCTGTGTCTAATATCTATATAGTGAGGAATATTAATTATTATTAATATTAGTCCTCACACTACTGGGTTTATTGCATGCATGAGTTTTATACTGGCTTTCACAAACAACTTTGGATGGGTATAGTGCATCTATGAATTAGTCTGCAAACCATTAATTTTTTCAGTCTGTCCCGCCCAGTGACAATGGGGAACAGTAATTGCCGCAGTGGTGAATTTGCAGGTTTTACGCCCCATCATCCACTTTCATTTCTACGAGACGTCTGTGCAGCCCAGGAGGCTGACTCACAGTGCCCCGAAACAGCACAGCGAGTCAAAGGTTCCATTCCAGCAGCATAACCCCAGAAAAGGCTTTGCTTTTAACCTTTTCCTCAGGACCAAGCATTCTTCTGCAAATGTCTGCAGTACTACACACTGGTCCAAAACACATGTGCATTCTAGTGCAAAGCATCCAGTGCAACACAGTCTTAATTTTTTTGCAGATGTGTTTGTCTCTCTAGTAAAATCAGTAATACTTCAGGTAGTACTTTTTAGATTTTATTTTTCACCAGTACTGCAGCACTGTACAGTAAGTCACCAGTACTGTGAAGTATGGTGACATATGTTGATATTGTTTGGGCAAACACATTCTGATTGTCGAGATTAACTTATATATAAGTTTAATAGGGGTTGCATTTACTTTTTTTTATCTTAATAGTGAATAGTGAAATGATTGGATCTTGTCTTGTTAACTGAGTACTAACCTGCATATAGCAGACGGAATCTTATAACATCCGTTAATTCCAATGTTCCTTCAGATATTTTTGTAAACAGGTATAGAATATGTTGAAAAAAGTTCTTTTGGCAAAGTTCATTATTATTTGTTTGTTTGTTTACTTTTGTTTAATGAGTGGCTGGTTATTTATATTAATGATATTTTGTCTTTTTTTGTGAAAGTTCTGTATTATGATGGATAATAGACTGTAGACTGTTTGTTGTTTTCTTTTCTAACTGATGAATTATTGTTTGGATTTTGTTTCTGAATTTAAAAACAGCATTAAAAACATTAAAAACAGCATGGCTGTCCAGCAAAGGAAAAGCTAAACATGGCTCAGTCTTTGCCGCAATGCTACCCATCCATCAAGGTGCCGCTGTGGCCAATCAAAGACATTAACACCTACTGTAACATATTATCCATATATTTCTAGAATTCACCCAGTGGTTGTTGAAATACTCAAACTGTGCTATTTTACAATTTTACTCTAGTTAAACCAGAAGTACCACTGACATTTTTATACTTGTAATTGTAAAAGTATGTACATGCATATTTGATGTCTTTATACATGGAAATTAAAAAATGTTTCAATAAGGTACATGGCTGCTGACAGACTGATGGAACAGTTTCTATGTTTTAAAAGTTTGATTTCAAACTAGATCAACAACAGAGAAAATTGAATCTTTATTTCATAAAAAAAAACTAAATGAATAAACAAGTCAAATTTTCTGTCTTGTATATTTCAAAACGAAAATATAATTGGATTATTTGATATTTGCATGGGGCTGAGACCAAATGTGGTTTTCTGATGACAGAAAGGACAATAAAAGTGTTTGAGTAGTAATATGACCTGATTTCCATCATTTAAAATAAAGACTTGACAGCTTGATTCCTAGATGTGGGTGGAAAGGGGGAGTCGTGTTTTTTAGTTGAAAAGTTTTGCATAAAAATATTCAACCAACAAAGATAGCAGAGCAAGATGAGGAGGTGTCTGACGCTTTGCCCTGAGCATCTGTTTTGTAGCTATAGACACTGAAAAAGGGAGCTCAGTCTATCTGAGGAAAGTTCAACTTAGGTTAACTAACTTTTAAACAAGTACTACTCTACTTAACTACTGATTTAAGAAAGGCTCCCTTGTACTTTGCGTAGGAATTTTATTTTTTTACTTTTACTTTTCCACCACTACAGTTCAAAGGACAATATTTAAACTTTTTAATCTGTCACATTTGTTTAACGGCTTTAATTAGTACTTACTTTGAAGAAACAAATACAATGAAGTAATAAATGATGATATACTATAGCAGATGAATCATTAGGGAGTGGGTGTGCCAGAGTGAAGCGCTGTTAGGCATTTACACATGTTTATCATATGCATTCACCTTTAATAAATCATGTGCCAGTGTCACCAGACTGCTACAAAATAAAAATCTACATGCATCACACTGGATGCTTAGAACTCATTGTGCCCGTTTTGCAGGGCATGTTAGAGTAAAGCTCTTATTAATGTGCATTGATGCCTGCATCCCATGTTTCTCTGTTCAGTATTTCAACTAAAAATAAGCTTTTTTTTAAACACTCAAGTACAGGCAATAATGTGCCACAAATGTTCCATTAGGATGTTTAAATAACAGCAGTGTTATTGTTAGTGCTAACGAAAGGCTGTCTTATCTTGTCAAATTCATGTATCAGCTACTGTATCATAAAGTTTTTTCCAGATCCATTTCCTAACTTACATTTGTTAGAAATTCAAAATCTTTGAATTTGGAAAAAGTTGAAGTCAGTATCCAGCAGCCAATTGCCAGCAAACTTGATTTACACTTGATTCACTAAATTGTTTACGTAGCCTATCAAGATTCTCAGTAACTAAAGACAAAATATTTTTTGAACTAAAACTAGATAATTACCTCTTTAATATAAAAATCTTTCTTTTAAATCACTTAACCAATATAGACATAACAGTTCTTGTTTAGAAAACCAAAGATCTTGCTTGTCTATAAGGCCAGTCACGACAGATCCAATACAGCAGCAATGTTGGTGTATCGCAGCAATATTTGAAGCAGCTAATGCTGCGTTTACCTACGCCTAGCTATGATTGTAATGCTGTTTACTGCAGAATTCGAGTTTTTCATTCACAAAGCATACACATGGGACTTTTTTCTTCAAGCTTGGTTCCTCTACCTGAGGCCTGGGGGCTTGAGGGTTCTGTTCAGTATCTGTAAAGAGGACTGCACTTTTTTGGACAATAGTTTTATATCTTTATTTGCCTAAATGTCTTATTTTAATGTTGACAGCACTGTTTGTTGCATATAATAGTGATTTGTCCATCCAGCTCAGAATTATGATTTAGTAGGTTACCTACTACCTACTCTACCTACTAGTGCTGTTATCAGTACACCGTGTGGTAAATTGGTGACCACTAGCTGCTGTAGCAAATAGAACAATAATTAAAATTTTTACACATTGGAGACAAATGTCTGTGATTTTCTTGAATGTCAGAAATATTTTTTCACTTTTGAAGGATGAATCACACTGTTTCTTGATTTCTCCAACTTTTTGGTAGCAGCAGGAGTGCCTGCTGATCTATCACAATGCTGCTTGCAACATCATGACATAAAACCATATCACATAGTCTGGTCTTTTAGTGTGAGCCTGCAGACAAGTGGGATCATGGTGCATACTTTTAGAGATTAGAATCATATTTAAAAAACCTATTAAACCTATAAAAAAAAATCACCATCTACTGTTAACTGGCACTGTTGTCAAATGTGCAGTACATCAGATAAATCTACTGTCATATTTATCAAAGTGATATATTACACCTCAGATGCACAGCAAAGTGCTGTTCGTGGTCAGTCAGCTCCTTAGTATTGCTCCTGTGCTTCCTCTGCTCTGTCAACAGCATCAACATATCCTGAAACTGTCCCAGACACATTCTGAGGTAGGTCAAAATAGAGTCCTGCACATTCTCTACTTATTGTCAGTTAAGGTAGAATCCTTTGGACTCTTGTGAAAATAAAAATGTACACCGCTTTTTTTTTTTTTTTTTTTTTCAGAACACATTAATTGCAATTTATTTGAATATTTGTAATGCATCTAACACACCTTAAAAACGTGGACTCTCTTAATGGCTTAACTAAATAGTTACTAATGTGTAAAGACACAAGAGTGACAGTGAGTGATATAGTGGAAAGTACCTGTAGGTAGAAGATTTGGGCCGTCATTAGAGTTGAGCCTGATACAGTACACTTATTTGCAAATATAATGTGGACAACCATATTAATTCACAATTTCCAGTGATAGTGTGTAACAACTCTGGCCAAGGCCTAATGGTTATATGGTCCTGATAGAGGTCGGCATCTTAGTTACCACTAGAAGGCCAATACAGCATGATGAATTGGGTGAATTGAGAAGGCAACCCAATTAGATATTCATTCTCAGACAAAATGGATGTGCTCCCTTGTAATGGGATGCTTGTGTGTGCAAACAGCTGTTTGAGAGGTGGGGGAAGACTGGAGGGTGTCAAATAAGAGGTGATAAAGAGAAACAGTAGCAAAGACTGTTGTAGGTGTTAGTGATCTGTTAGATGTGTAAAAGTAATGAATGAATCAGCATAATTATTGGACTTGTACTGGAACACTGGGTGAAGGAAGGAGGAACGGGAGGAGAGAGAGAGATGGCCTCTGGAAATCAGATGGGAGAGGATAAAACAAAAAATCAAATAAAATTTGAGTCAGCTAACTTCCTCGGCTGTCCCAGTGCAGTGCAGGTGCTTCTTGCCTCTAATGAAGCTGTCCCATTAATACCACTTATCAGCCTGACAAAACACTAATTACTAAGACTGGAGCTAGAATCCAGGTAAACCAGCAAATGCAATGCGTGTCTCTCCCCCAAACTACCCATCCGTTCTTTACACAAACAGATGTGGATTTATATAACTATGTTCTCAAGTACTTTTTAATCGATACATACAAGTGCACGACTACTGGGTCTCCACTGCAGATCTGGTCACACTACATTTGAGTATTTGCTGGGTCTTCTAGGGTCTACTTACAGCTGCATAACATTTGCCCGCCTCATTTTAATCACATTATGTCATTTAGGGTGACTGGTATCAGTCTTGAACTGATTAGCAGAATTTTGTAAGTTTAAAAGTCACTTGAGCTAAACCAGAGTGGGTTCATGTTCATTTCTTTCATGTCACACAAGAAAATGCCATTCTTCAGAGATGTTCATTTGTATGCTGGGTCAGGTGGGGAGAGTTAGCAGCTTCTGTGATTGATAGAGACAATTTAGAAGCTCTTATCGCCTCCAAAAATCAACTAAATGCCCCCTCACAGAAATGGAGCCACCAGCTCTCGTCCATGGTTCCCTCAGAGTGCGCATTGAATTGACAAAGCTCTTGTTGCGCATGCACGTATCTTTCATCTGCAAAATAATTTCAGCATTTTGCTGTGTTTATTCACATCGGCGAATCTCAGAGAATGAATCATAATTATTTACATTTTACATTTACATTTAGACATTTGGCAGACGCTTTTATCCAAAGTGACTTACAAGTGAGGAACAAACAAGCAATAAAATCTAAGTTTAGGAGAGAAACATCAAAGTAAAGTGCTATCAAAAAAGAAAAAGCAGGAATTTTTTTTTTTTTTTTTTTTTTTTTAAAGGAAGAGAATCCTGCAACATGTGTCGAACCCCTGACTCTGTGTTGTGGCCCTGCAGCATTTTTCTTGTTAAACTGCAGAAAAACCAAACCAATGCAGACTGTTCCTCATCACTTCTTGAGGTATATTTTCATATGGAAGAAGAATAGGTGGGCGGCTTGTGGTTCAGTTCATTTCAATAGCATAACAGTGCAATGCTATAGTGTATAAATCTTCCCTTTTACCCACTCCATAGGTGGTGAGTGTTTCCTCAATCTCAGGTCTTCTACCATGCACACAGTAAATTGTAGAAGATTGAGAAAACCATTGTGCATTTGTGACCTCCTACAAGCATGCACCATATTTTATTAAAATGGTTGATGAGTTGATTTTAAAATGATAAGCATTTTTTTTATTTGACAATAAATCATTCTTGGATAACCCTGAGCACATATTGAATCTGTCCATCTCTTCGTGGGGAGGGGTTAGGCAATCCAGAAACACACCAGGAGTGGCTTTTGCCTTATGGCTTTTACAGAAGATGGTGTTTTTGCAGGATTTCCTTACAGGTACACTAAATTACTTCTTTTTATATTAGGAATGGCTCTGTGCAATATGTAGCTCCCTCAACTATAGAGCTTTTAAGTCTTTTTTTAGCTAATTTAGGAGGGCAAGTCAGCTTTTTATCATTCTCATTGCAAGCTGTCAGGTGTTCCCAGTGAAAAGGGTCTGATTAAGCCACAATATACTAACTACTCAGCCCTTAACAGCAAATTCACAATTATACTGTGTCTATGGTTTGTTTTCAGCCACATTCTTCATTTGTGCATCTCATGTGCCTCCGACGTACCTAATGGGCTTTTTCCACTTTCGCCATATGTCTGTAAATGTAGCCTTAGAAACCTTAGACATACTGTTATAAAAGAAAAAAAGAATCTCAAGTTCCCTCTATGTGCCTCCATTTTACACATAACTGCAGTTATTGTATATTAAGCTGCTTGAGTGCTTTAAAAACTCGGGTAACCTATAACCGTGCCTGAATGCATCGAGACCAACCCCCTATATGCAACGGCAGATGTGGGTGCATCGCACAGACATGCTGATGAAAGCACCTGTGCACTTTGCTATAGTAGAGTTTTATTAATCACCCTTAGGGTTTTATTTTCTTTTGGTAAAAGACCTGTATTTGTGCTTGAAAACAAATAAAAAAAAACACAAATATCTCTTTAGGATAATATTTGTGGCTTCTCAAGTGCTTTTTTTGAAAGATGCAATTTGCTCACTACTGCCACTGGTGATCAGGGGTGGGATACGACATTCAGCTTTACTTTCATTAAAATCAAATGTTAAACATTCACTTTATTCGAAGTATTTTACTTTTCCTTAGATTAAGGGAACTAAGTGGTTGGTTTTGCAAATGTCTGATTTGTTTGCTACCTCCATTAAGACGCTCAGCTAATGTGCTGCTCACACTATGCCGTTTATTTAGACCCACTATTTGAAACTAGCTGGTGAATACTGAGCAATATTATTTGGATTTCTGTATGAGTAGGAGACCAAAACAGGGGTAAAAGGAGAGGTTACACTAGACAGTATGTATAAAGAATTTTAACGCAAAATTAATCAAAAACGATCAGGTCCTGATGCTATCAACTTGAAACAGCAATTTCTGAAAAGCACACCCAAAACAATGTCTAAAAATAGACAAAAAATGGCAAAAAGATAAAACCAAATCATCAAAAAACTGACTAACAAATGATCATGAACATGCAAAATGACAAAAAAAAAAAGACTCAAAATGACCAAAAAGAAAAGGTGGGGGACCTTCTCCAATTTCTTATGATCCATCCACGATGCTGAATGACCTCCAAGAATATGTTGTATCTAAACACATCGGAACTACGACTGACTTTAGACTGCAGTGGGTTCAATGTTTGTCAGGTTAAACTCGTGTTCCCATGAATACATATGAGATCCTGCCTAACATCCATTATCACGCCGTTAAATGGAAGTCAATAGGAGGGCTCTTTCAGTGGGTTGTCACCAAGAATAATACAGTATTTCTGTGCCTATTTTCCACCAGAACAACAGACAACAGCAGTGGCAGAAAAACAGTGCTATAACCTTTACCTTCAGCTGTCAGAAATAAAGCTCTGGTGGATTTCTACTGAACGGCAATCACATTGTTTTTTATTCCTCCCTGTCCTTGTTCTACTGTTTCTTTCTCTCTCTCTCTCTCTCACACACACACACACACACACACACACACACACACACTGCTCTGCTCTGCTCTCAAGGTAACATGAAAGGCCCTGGCAGATACAGAGACATTTTAGGGCCCTCATCTATCTCCCATGGCCAGGAGCTCTAGCGCTTAGCAAATGTCAACAGAACATAATGCACACACAAAGGCAATCTTATTTGTTCAAGAATCGCTCTAGGTCACCGCAATTCAGCCAGGCAATGCAGAAGAAGAGCCACCAATACACCACCACAAAGACCCGCTGCTCTCCCTCTGCTTTGTTTTTTTCCACCGTTTCCTCTCTATTCCAGGTAATTCCCCCCTTCATTTCTTTCTCTCCCTCTTTAACTCTGTTTATGTTTCTCCCTGCCGCCATGAAACAAATATCCTTCTGTTGGTTTCCAACAAAAACTCATCTGGTCAGTGCCCCCCCCCCACATTCCTCTCTTCCTGTTTTTCCCCTCTACCTCTTATCCTCTTCCACATTTCTCTTCTAATAATGAGTTCCATTTTGAATGTTTGCAGTGTAGAGTGTGTTCTTCTGCAATATGTATCGCCATTGCACGGCAGGAAGCTAATCAACTAAAACATTCTCTCTATTATTGCCACAGCAGATGAGCTAGCAATAGAAAAAATGGTAAATTCAATAAAGCACACACCTCCGAGGGGCTTTCATTTGAATGATTGCTTCTCTGCCTTTCTTAGTCTCCCTCTCTCATTGTGTTCACTTGTCCTCATCAGAACATCCACACCACTACACTATGTTCCTTTTGTTGTTTTGCCTCCTTAAATAATAATCAAGTAGTTTTAAAAAAAACGCTTTGATTTGTTATGATGATATTTTCCTAATTTTTTAAGTCCTAGCCTAATAAGCTTTGTGATTAACAAACAGCTAGTGTATGATAAAATATTTCTGGTCTTGGTTGGAAAATTGATGCAATGCAGTAATTAAAAAAACACCAATGGCTCTAAATTCTTTACACGACAAGCAACACCGCACTTTAGCCATATGTGTGTGGGGTTAGACCAAGCAAAAACATGCATTCAGGACATTATCATGGAATTAGTTTTGTAGAGTGGTTAAATCATGAAATACATTTGTATTTTTTCTGTACTTCACCCACCAGTTACAGCGCTTGGGAAACACTGTGGTTATTATAACACATTCTCTATCCAATTGGATAGGCAACTCACTGCATGGACAACGGATTACCTGACCAACAGGCCACAGTATGTGCGGCGCGGAACTGTGTTTCTGAGATGCTGGTCTGCAGCACGGGGGCTCCTCAGGGCACAGTACTCTCACCGTTCCTCTTCACTCTGTACACCTCGGACTTCACCTACAACACTAGCAGTTGTCATCTCCAGAAATTATCTGATGACTCAGCCATTGTTGGTTGTATATCACATAGAAATGAGCTGGAGTACAAGTCAGTGATCATGGAGTTTGTGGACTGGTGGGAAACCAACCACCTGTGCTTAAACACCGGTAAGACGAAGGAGATGGTGATTGACTTCCGGAGAAAGACACTACCATTCACACCGGTGGTTGAGAGGGTGGATAGCTTCAAGTACATGGGTGTTCACCTCAACAATAAACTGGACTGGACTGACAACACAGATGCCTTGTACAAGAAGGGTCAAAGTCGCCTCCATCTTCTGAAGGGACTGAGGTCCTTCGGCGTGTGCGGGCCCATGTTAAGAACATTTTAGGTCTCTGTGGTGGCTTCAGCTCTGCATAACGCTGTGGTCTGCTGGGGTTCAGGCAGCAACGACCAGGACAAGAACAGACTGAACAAGCTGGTCAGGAGAGCCAGCTCTGTCCTGGACAAACATTACCTTACCTTACCTTAATAGTGTCATATATTAACGTTCCTAAGGGGCCAAATTGTGCCGCTTTGTAACGTCTTTTGGCCTTAGTATGTTACGCCAAAGAACAGAATCAACTTTATATACACAAAAAAACGACTTTTTGAAATGGCAAAGCGGAGCTGTATCACAGTAGGGAGAGAAGGCTGGGTGGAGCACAGTAGATTGATTGGTGCAGTAGCGTTACTTTAAATTGCATGCTGTACCTTTCTAAGCTTAACTTTATTGTTCATCTTTGGTTTATCCTTAAAATGAAATTCTTCTGTTTTTTATCTGAACCATAGAGAAGTATCTAAGAGTTTGATTGATTATTTTTCATATCAGTATATTGAGAATTAACTCCGTAATGACATTTTTGCCTATATTGTCTGAGTAAATTATGGGACAAACACATCAAACATGATGGAATCCTGAGCCCGCACGTTGTGAAAGTGTCGGGAAGAGCTCATTACCAAAAAAATAATAACAATAATAAATTCTTGTCTCATTTGAAAATGGTTCGGCAACATTCATATTTGTACTTAAGGTAGTGGAACAAATCCGTTAGTTTGAATTTGCGACACAACTTGCAAATTCCAAATGGCTCCAATATGAGGAGGAGATTGTGTTTTTTTGATTCAAAGGGGTTTTGTCAGCCAGTGGTTGTAAGGAAGTGAATGACAGAGGGAAGACATGTAGCAAATTGTACCACTGGCAGAAATGGGGGGAAAAAAGATGGAGCCTAGATACAGACATTCTTGAATGATTATAATTTCATATAATTTATGTAATTGCTGAAAAGGCAAACTGTTTGACATTTTGGTGGCCTGAGTTCAATGCTTTGTATGCAGAGTGCAGACGTCATAAATAATGTTTATTCTATAAAATGTTTCATGTACAGATTCAAAGAGAAAATCCACGCATCCTTCATCTGTAAATGCTCATCCTGTTTAGTGTCGTGAAGGGGCTGGGAGTCTATCCCAGCTGCCATTGGGTGAGAAACAGGGTCCACCAAGTCTATCTCAGGGCCAACACAGACAGACAACCATTCACACTTACAGGTAATTTAGAGTCACCAATTAACATGCATGTCTATAGACTGTGGGGGGAAACTGAAGTACTTAAGAGAAAACGCAACAAGCAAACTCCACAAAACCGTCTAGTTATGCAAACCTGTGACCTTTTAGTTGTCACTGGCACTCATGCTGCTGGAGAGAGCATCTTCAAAGCGTTAACTAAATTTAGAAATTATTTGCATGCCACCTCACCTCTGTGCAGCCCAAGTGTCTAAGTTGACATAGTTGCAACATGCATCTTTGTAACATATTGTAATGCAAGTTTGTGGTTTGTAAGATAATGTGATTTGATTTGATATAAAAATTAAGCCTTCTAGTCCTTCACCAATAATCCTATTCATACAAAATAAAAAGAACTCCAGAGATTACCAAATTGTTTCATGCGTAGTGACACGGAATGGCAGTCATGACTTCCCATTTTCTACTAAATTGCTAAACTGGTGGGGAGAAGTGCATAGTAAAAGGAAGAAAAACAGAGCTGAAATGGGAGGTCGAAGACAGAGCTGTCAATGGAGACGAGTGGGGGTTACAAGGTACAAGCCCCTTTAAACACTCTTACCTGTCATCTTAATTGCTTTAACTGTCAATGTTACAGACCAATTAGACACGGCTCTTTATCGACGGAGCCTGGAAGGAGACAGGTGGGAGAGGCACTTAATATTCAAATCATCCATTCAAATATATAAAATCAAACATGGTGAAAATGACATTAATTATCAGAAATAGCAGCTATCGTGACTGAAAAAAATGATCAGAGTTGTCAATGGGGGGGAGGTGGAAGGGTGGAAGGAAGGGGAGGTAACACTCACTCAGGTATCAGAATATTGTTGTTTTTTTATATTGAAAGTGCTGAAATCACAAAGTGCAGCAACCAATATTTCAGATTGTGTTTTTTGTTTTTACGTTTCATTTTACATTCCTAATTGAAGAACCCCATATAATATCAACACAAAGGTCTCTAAATTCAGCAACATCTGTCTGGGCACAGAGAAATCATATCCTCTGAGACTTGTCAATTGAGAGATGCATCTCTTCCCCAGGTAACAATGCAAATGCACATGGCCTCCCACATTTTGTTAATGAAAGGCCCAATCCAAACTCTCCCACTTGGTCCTAACCCTTGGTTTTTCCACGGCTTTATAGCCCATTAGAGTTTTGAGGGGTTGCCTTAAAACTGAAAGTTATTAACAAATGTCAGGATTTCTCTGGATTTCACTGTTAATGGCTCATACAAAAAAAAATAGAACAGCATGGTCACTGTAGTTTAGGCTAGTATTAGTTAATTAGTACCAGGACCACTGTACCACTCACATGGTTGTGTATTGTGATTTTAGGCAGTAACATTAGCATGTGTGCATTGAGATATTTTAACCACTATCCATTATGACTCTGTTTTAAAGGAACTTAAACGAGGGGTCAGTGTAGAAACTATGAATTAGGATTGGGGCAAAACATGATTCGGACCAGGCACTTCCATGTATTGCTAGGTATTACAATTCCGAAAGCACCTATTTTGCTGGACAGAAGTGATGGACAGGGGTCAAACTACACATCTCTGGACTACTACACTGGGAGTTCTGATGCCTGATAGCCAAAATAAAATTTCCTGTGGTTTGTTTTACAGTAGTTCTGTAAGATCAGACAAGGCGGGCTCCCCTTCATTCCACGTCCATATCTTTCAGCCTTGAGCAAACATGGTGGTTGTCACCAGCTATCCTTCCTTGGACCACTTTTGGTAGATACTGACCACCACATACTGGAGAAACCCCACAAGACCTGTCTTTTGTGGAAATGTCCTGATATGGTTATCTAATGTGGCTTTTGTAAAAGTTGTTTAGATTTTTTTCCCCTACCTCTATCACATCAGCTTCAAGAACTAACTGCTCACCTGCTGCCTAACACATCAACCCCCCGTGATGGGTGCCATTATATTCGATAATCAAAGTTATTCTCTTCACATGTCAGTGGTTTCACTGTTGTGGCACACATGTTGACATCTGACACAGGTTTGAGTTAAATTAGCTAGTAAATAAAAACTAATCTTCATCTACTTTTTGTGGAGATTGGTGGGAATGTTTTGAATAAGGACCCAGGGTGGTGACGACGGGGTGTGTAAAATAATAATTTATTTAAACAACAAAAACAAAAACTCTCCCCAAAAGGAAGGACAAGAAACATACAAACAAAACCTAAACAAACTAGACAAACTAAGGGGGAAAATAATAACAAAATAGAAGGCAAGAAGTGAAGATCCAACTGAGGAAAAAGTTAACGAAACAGAACAGGACGTACAAGCCTCACAAACTAACTAACCAGGGTTGGGGACTAAATAGCGACAAGGAAATAAAGGGAACACTAAGGAAAATAAGGACACAATAAAAGTCAATATAAGTCATGACAATAATAAAGAACAAGCAAGCTAACTCAACGGAAAATTTAACTACAACAAGCGAAACTAGTGACTCAACAAAAACCCTTAACAAATAAACACAAACAGACTAACAAAAGATGCAGAAAAAAACAAAAGAACTAAACTAACCAACACAAAAAGTGATCAGACTAACAACTAAAAAGGTGGAGACAATTAACAGGTACAAACAATTAAACAAAGAACAAAATGAACGACCAAACAAAGGGACCAACAAAGGGACCAACAAAGGGACCAACAAAGGGACCAACAAAGGGACCAACAAAGGGACCAACAAAGGGACCAACAAAGGGACCAACAAAGGGACCAACAAAGGGACCAAACAAGGAGACAAACCCACAAAATGTGAGGGGAGAACAGGGTTTAAATAAACAGGAGGCAGGTGAAACCAATAAGGACAAATGAGAAAAGCAAAGCAACCAAAAAAAACTCACAGGAAAGAAAAAGCAATACTACAAAATAAAAGGCCTCAACAGGAAATGAACAAAGACAACACCAACAAAAGTCCCAAAACTTGACAATTTTAATGTTTTCTTTGATTTTGTGCTAAGAAGATCAGACCAGCTGAACATAACAAATAATTATTATATACCTAAATACTTAACCAGGACATACAATAAAGCCATCCCATTCATCCATCCATGCTTAATTTTTATCCTGTTCAGCATCAAATGGCGTGTGAGTTTGTCAAAAGTCTGGGTGAATTTGAGGACCCAAAAAGGCAACAAATGGGAGGGAGTACAAATAGGGCGTGAACTTTATTTCAAAACCCAAAAAGGGAAAGAAACAACACAATATATACATATAACTAAATTAAACTAACAGAGTCAGCCTGAGGGGAACACGACAAAGAACCAGAGAGAGAAGGGGAAACAGGCAAGACTGAAATGGCGAGGGAACATTATAAGAACAGAACACACAGGGAAGCCAAACAAAACACACAAAGACCAAAAACCCGAGACCAAACCTCAGACCACGGGGAAAAAAGAACGGCAAAAGAGTCAAAATAAGCAGGGAGAGTAATGCAAATGGCAGGGGTCCGGTAATCCAAAAAAGCAGCACATTTCCAGCAGGATTAACAACGAGAATCTCACCTTGAACTGAGGTGATGGCCAGGTATGAATGGACTGGGGAAACAGGTGAGAACAATCAAGGTGAGTGATTAGTGGTGAAATTAGTAACGTTGACTAAGAAATTAAAACAGGATGTGAAGTCCAGGTCAGAAAGTGGAAGTGAGGGGCTGAATCATGACACTATCCCAGCTGTCATTGGGCGACAGGCGTTGTCTCCTCTGCACAGGTCTTCAGTCTATCTCAGGACCAACACATTCACATACATCGGCAACATGGAGTCACCCATTACCCTAACATGCATGTCTTTGGACTGTGGGAAAAAAACAAAGTACCCAGAGAAAACCCAAGCAAACACGACACAAAAACCACACAGAAAGACTGCAGCCCTCACGTAGAGTCAAACCCGGGACCTTCTATAAATCAACTGTTCTACATTTGTCATTTGCTGCATATTAAGCTGTATACACACATGTAGAGTGGTCCAAAAGAAAGACAAATTGATCGAGTCCAGTCCAGCTGTGTCATGGTGTATTCCAGAACAAATATACAGCTATTTTAAACATCATTGCACATTCCCTTCAGGTAAAACAGCGAGCTTTTTGTCTTGTTGTGGTACCATCAAACAACAACCTGCATAGCAAAAACTTAACTCACTATAATCAAATGTATTTAAATAGTGTGGGCAGGGTTATGCCAGCTAGCATGACTAACAGGCTCACAAAAAGGTGGTGAATTATACAAATTTCATCAAACATTTTACTGTCATTAACCTCGGCCACTGTCTTGCACTCACAGCAGACAAATAACATCCCTTGTTCTCTCTGCTATTATCGTGCTGTGCAATCACTGTATGAGACAAGAGTATATAAAATAATAAAGAGAGTAATGAGAATGAATGAGCGGTAATCCCAACCCCCTCTATCAACCTTACTGGAGATTGACATGGAAAATCACAAGGTTCACCAAAGTTTAATCAGATGGAACTTGTGCAAAATAAAAAGAGGCAGGTCAATTTGTTAGTGGAGCTGAATTACATATAGAACTAACATATGAATCTAAGTGTGCCCTCAGTGCCTTTTTCAGTTCTGAGAAGGTTCAGAGTGCAAGCATAACCACTAAGCCTCCATAAGTAAGCCAAGAAAGGCAATATAAGAAAAAAAGCAGAAGACTAAATTATTTTCTTTTCATCCTGAATTCTGTAACTTTTTTCTCTTGCCGTATAAGTCATAAAGGCCAAGTTTAACTAGCTCCCACATGTTGTGACACCACACAAAAAAAAGCTGTGTGGAAAAAATAACTTTTGGACAAAAGTTACTGATGCCTGCAGACATCAGATTTTCTGATGTCCCATTAGAAAACAAAATTTAAACAAGAGCACTAGAAACCTTTTTCATCAACGTGATAAAAAAAAAACTTTATTTATTATTAAACTTTAAAAATTTTAAAACAATATTTACAAGGCTACTGAAAAATACAAATGAATGCATGTTCTATATATGTTGTCATTGCCGATATTTAATAAGAGTGGAATGATTCACTAATACAGAAGGACATGAAGGGCAAATACTCTACATTGGTTAATTTCATATCCCTCATTTTCTCATTTTTGTTGCAGACTGCACTTGATATTTCATAATAAAAGCCTGGCAGCAGCTCAGTATGAAAGTGCTTCCCATTCCAAATAATATTTTGACTTTAATTTTTCAAGCAGGTACAGGTAAGTTTGAGTTTTATTAATGATCAAATAAATGGAAAACACAGATTGAATGGACTGAGATGAAAACTGTTTAAATTTGTGCATCTATAACCACCCACATTCTAGTACCATTGTGGGTGTACTGGGCTGTCCAAAGTGTAGTGGTAAAAAGCCAATATTTTCAAGGATTACCACAGACAATAAATTATGGAGCTTAGCTATATTTTTTGAAAAGCAGTGTCTACAATGGTGCGCAGTTATTGGTTTCAACTTGACAAAATAATGCTAGCCAACCAACAACTTTAAGGTCACCTAAATTGTGTGGACTTCATGTGCGTTTTGGTTTCAGTCTGAGTATCTTTGGGGATACAGTACCTCCTATTGGAAGCTACATCAGTCATTGCGTACTACAGCTGTCTGTGGAGGACAGCCACAGGTTTCAAAAATAAAACACACGGCAACACTATTTGTGCTGTCCTTCATGAATGATGCAGGTGTCCTTTGGGTAAGTGTAACTTCCACTTTGGAAAAAATGCAGAGGTGAAGGTGCAGGCTGCTATGACTCATTTCACAGCCTCTTCCTTCCTCTCAGTCTCCTCTACAGCAAGTTTCCTCTTGACAGCTGCCGTTTCTTTGCTCCGAAGAAGCTGATATGCTAAACCCAAGACATTGAGCCAATGAAAGATGAACAGATGGGTTGGCAGGTGGATGAAGGTAAGAAAAGCAAGATATTTATGGCCTACAAGGTATTTAAAGTTTGAGTGTTATTGTATTTGGAATTTGAATAGTCAGCCAACATTTGTCAGGAAAACAAAAAAGATAAATACAGATGTCATCAATGGAAAGGCCAAGTAGCATCCATGCCCAAGAGCACCTCACCATTGCTTTGACCGCAGTGAAATTCCCCTAACCTTACCAACTAAACCTGTCAAGCCTTCATTGGGTCACACGTAGCTTTAAACCATTTAAGGATCCTTAGATATGTGGCCTGGCGAAACCAGGAAGTGAAACATTAACTGGAGTGGTGCTTTCCCAACTGAAACACAGCCACCCTGTCAATTTCTCGAATATCAGTGAATTGTGCAGGTGTGACGCCCTCAGCAACTTCTACAACAGCCAGATCTTTATCACAGAATTACTGGGTTGGAGCATCTTAGAAACAGTCAGTGCGTTAGTGCACAGCAGGAACCCATCTCCTTAACTTTTAACCTAGTGCCATAATCACTTGATCCAATATTTCAATTCCACCTAATCATTTAATTCCTGCAAAACAATGAAATTCTCAGTTGCAAGCACTTTGCTTGGATGTATTCTTTTGAAAACTTAGATATTTGCTGCCTTGTATCTCACTTGTACTCACAAGTCACCTTGGATAAAAGCATCTGCCAAATGACTAAATGTAAACGTAGTTTCAGCGGTTCTGTTCCATTTTAACAGGTGAAAGTAAGATTGCTTGAGTTTAACGTCCTATTTTACATACTAAATATCAATATATTTGCATTGTCAATGTGTCATCAATATGTCTTGTGAGCATGTTAGCTGATAAAGTCATCAAATAGTAATTGTATATTAACATTAGAAAACCACCAACCCCATAAGAAAAGATGTGAAAGAGCAATAAAATAAAGCTACTTGCAAAAATACAAGTTTTTTGCATTAAAGTTTGGCTGATGCAACTGATGCACTGTTCCACCATAGCACTGATGACCCAACAGGGTCTAGACGTAAGTCTCCAAGTCTCTTTCTAAAGGAAAGTCCATCAAAAAAGTCCACATCTGAAGCATGCCAAGCAACAACTAGATAAGTGGGAGCCATTATGGCCAAAATCACCAAAGATGTGTTTAGAGAATAAAAGAGTGAACATCTGATGAAAGGACCACCTTGGTTTCACATTGAAGTGGAAATATTCTGCTTTGAGGTTGTCGTCTAGCATGCAATGATCCCAGCACAATCAGAGAAAGGATGGAATCACCCTTAATATCAGCAAATGTAATGCACTATGTCATCAAAGTGTCCAGATTCTACAACAATAACTAAAAATATAACTCAAAACCCACCACGATTTGCATCACGAAACACAAGACTTGTCAGGACTAGAAAGCACTGCCTGCTAATGTGCTGTCAGTGAGGGTTATTTGTTTGGATCTGAGAAATAACATTTGTTTAGCTGCATTTGAGTGGGATTAAAATGACCTAAAAAGTAAATAAAATTTGCAGCATCAAAGTAAAAATATTCCAGGCCAAAGGCCATTTGCAGTGCTGTAAGTACCCTGTTTGCCTCATGCCACATTCACATATTTTCAGGATAAAGACAATGTATTTGGAATGAACAAAACACGTTTTACATGATTTCACCTTGACATTGGAATTCATTATTGTATTGTAGTGCAACTCTGACTTCTAATTCTGTCAGTAAACTCCAATCATCACTGAGAATAGCAGGCATTAGGACTGATCATCTTCAATCTTCATCATCAATTTACCTTTGGCCTTTTGTTTAGAAATTAGGTTGGAATGCTCTCAGGTTTTGTTAATTTTATGATCGTCTTCCAATATCTCTTTTGTTTTCCCCAATCCACAATTAGCAAGATATGTTCACACTGAAATCAAATTGAATTTTCACCCCTCGCACTGGATGCTTGAATGCGTATTGTGATCAGTCTCTCCAAAATTCACTGTATCAGCTTTAGAGGTTGGGGTTTGGGTCAAAACACATGAGGTACTCTGGCATTTTTTGTTCTCTCTGTGAATGAATAAATGAATTAATAAACTTTGAACACTCAAAATTTCGATTGATGGCCTGCAGCTTTTACGACATTTACTCAAAACCAAAATGGTCAGTCAGTTGGAGCTACAGCAACAAACTGTGTTCACTGACTGAGCTTTCACTACAGGGTCATGTTGGTTTTTAATGCACTGCTGTCTGAAGGCCCAAAGGTCATGACCATCCATTCTTGGTATTTGGCCTTGTCCTTTGCAACAGAAAGTCAGAGACTGAAATCCCCAGTTATTTGTTTTTGCAATTTTTTGTTGGGAAATCCAATGAATATGCAATTTTTTCACAGAGTCATGAAGTCGCCTCAAAGATGAAAGCACAAACCAGAGACGTTTTACTGACCTGCTGCCAATTAACCTCATTAGTTGCAATGTTGCTACCACCAGGTGTCAACATTTGATTTGTTTTTGTACAAAATAATAATGTTTTTCTAAATAATCTCAGAATCATTGCATTCTGGTTTAATTTACACCCTACTCAATAAACCTTGTTTCCAGAAAAGTTAATACATTGTGTAAAGTGGAAATGAAAGCTTCATTTATGTGTAAAATATTTTTGTATACTTTTTTCTTTAGCACACAGGCCTCGCAGACACACGTTAAAGTATTTTTCTTCCATTTTCATTCCATTTGTTCTGGTTTTATATGACAATCTATAAATCCTACTGCTTCCCCTACTCATTTTCTCTTCTATCCTTTTCCTCCTTGTCTCTCTCTCTCTTTCTCTCTCTGAAGAGTGGGGTCACTTCACCCCAATGAAGTCACTCGCCGAGTGTTCGAACATCATTTAAGGATTTACCACTTTAGATCCCAGTGCATATTGCTGTTATTGCCCGGATTTATGCTCTCGCACTTCCCATTTGGGTGAAAGGTTTACAGGGGATTGGATTTGAATATCCCTGCTATGATTTGCGCTGCACAAAGGTGGCCGAGTGGAGCTCACCTTGTTAACTCCGGCAATTAAAGTCCTGTCATACACACATATCCAGGCTATTATGGAAGGCGTATAAGAAATACAAATGAGCATGGAAAAAAACACTGCTTCTGCAATGATGGTGGAACTGGTATTTACTAAGCCTTGTATTAAGAAAATATAATACAGACATACTCTTCTGCAATACTGGTGGATGTAGAGTTGAATACATTTATGTTATTACAATTCAACAGAAATATAATTAGAAATATACAGTAACCACTATAGATAGAGTGCTTCACTCAGTTTTTTTCACACTTTATTTAGAGAATTACAATCAAGATTTTAACAGAATTTATCTTGTCAAACACTTTTCAGGTTTCTTTAACCTTCCTCTTATGTTTGCTTCCTATTACTATCAATTGTATTAATGGGTTGGTTTTGATCCGTGTTTTAAATCAGCCATAAAATACCCTCAAAACAATCATTTCACATCAAATTTTTTTCTGTCTTTTGGTTACATTGTTAGGCTTTTTTATCCTCAAAAAGTCTGGTTTTAAGATTTTTGGTCTGCCTTTCTTTTGACATCATGCCTCTCAATTTGAAGCAACACAAATGAAAATCATGGTAATTACTTAATATAAACAAAATAAAAAGTTGCTATATTCCCCAACTATTACTTAGACAGAGGTATTAGAACACATCTCTTAAATAAATTTCTTTTAATTAAATGTTATTTTTATTTTATTGTTGTTGAACTATAGTAACAGCTATGCTGTTATGGATAAATTTTGACCCATTTATATTTGCTTCGAAAAAAAGACAAAAAAGTTTTTATTTCGAAAATAGAACATACAAAGTGGGGTTGTGGCTGTGGCTGTGCTGGCTGATGTTGAGGCAGGGCTGGCGGAGGAGGATGCTGGCACTGATGTTCTTTGTGTTGCTGATGGAAGAGATGGAGTGCGAGGTGAGCTCTGCAGCTGTCCGACCAAGGCTGCAGAAGCAGGATCTCAGGGCACCCGTTCCCTTCGCTCAGTGTACAACTTGACAAGGGACTTCCCTCGTTTCTTTTTTTTTTTTGGTTTTGTTCCACCCTATTCTACATTGTCCCTCTCCTCAGAAACCAGCTCAGCACGGTCGAAATCGGAAAGGTCATTTTCACCAGAGCATTTTAAAATTAAGTGAAATTGATTATTCTTTTTTTTTTTAGGTCCCTGACGAAGTCAAAAAGCCTTGATGCAATAAACAAATTTATGTGGTACTTTTATGCATTATAAAACTAGAAACGAATCGGTGGAGATCCTAACGATCCTAAGACGAAGGTTAAATCTGACTTCTTGTGGCAGTATGGCATTTTATTTACACCAAACCTTGTATGATGAACAATGTCCACATTTCTCTAAACTCACCTCTTGATGTTATCAGGGAGACACAAAATGTTCACAATTACAGCCTCTCAGAAATATCATGCTCACATTTGTTGACTTATTGGTGCAGTATCAGCACATATTAAGGACAAATAAGATACCACACAAATCAAATTTAAAAAGTCATAACTTTGAGGACCCCTGTTGTACAGATTGCTATGTTAAGTGTAACGATCACCATTGTTACAAATTTCTATTTTTTAATGACTTGACACAAGTCATTTTTGACATTTGAATGATTTCGGTTTCACTTTTAGCTGCATACTGGGCAGGGACAGGTTATTCAGAACATTTTTATGTCCTCATCTTCAGAATTACCTGCAGATTGTTTGAATGTAAAGTGCTGGCTTACGTGCGTCATATTTAATCCTTTACACTCATAATTTGTTGCAGTGTCTTTATGTTGCAAGATCTCAGGAGCAATATTCCAGAGAGTAAAGTCGTTTGCTTCCTCTGAGTGTTAATGTGTGTGTTTATTGACACTACACTGATGAATATTTACAATATCCAAAACAAACAAGGCCTGTCAAGGACAGTCAGCAGATACTCCCCCTACTCATTTACTAAGTGTCAAGATATAGTCCAATCAAATTACTATAATAACCACAGGAATTTCTGAAAGCTTGCCCATCACTGTGTCTGTGTGGGAGCAGAGATGCAACAACTAGTTGTAATCAAAGTTTTGCATGGAGACACTTTTTGTGAGCTTAAACTTAAACGATGACTCAAATACGCCGAAACGACCGCAGCCAATGGCCAACTAGCATGTGAGTTCTGTGTGTGAAAGGTAAAACAGAAGACCAAAACTGTAAATAACTGAGCTGTTTCCAAGACAACAACAAACTCCATCTGCTGTGAGATGCCAAACAGCGTATAAGAGGGTTTTATAAATAAAACTATTTTTCAAACTACTGTTCCTGGGGTCCAGAATAGACTTCATCCTAATGTATGAAGTCTTAACAAAGTAGTTTTTTTTTTTATTATTTTTTTGTCTGTTCATATGGGCTGTTTTGAAATATCCCTTTAAAGTCCTTTCAGTGATCTTTGTTATCTGAGCAAAAATGTATTTGAATGTTTATCGAAAGCTAATATGAGGCATCATCAACTTGATTTGATAAATCAGAATGATATCATTCAGTGTCAAGTATTTTGGCATAGAATTACTCTTTGTGTTTCCCTGAAAAGTTGCAGTGGAAAGAAAATTAAAAAAAAAATAGGTAATTTTGACTTAAATGCTGCAACACTTGTTGTCAAAAATACTCTGTGATATTGTTTTGCAAAGATAGACAATTTGTAGATGTTGGCCACAATCTTATATAGAAGAAGACAGCTTTGAAAGGAACTCTTAAAGGTTGTTATCAACAGCCAGTAAAACAACAAGCATCTACCTCTTGTTTTAAGACTTGAAAGATCATGAACCCTTCTTGACATTTTAGTGAACAGTAATTTTTAGTTTTTATTGGACTTAATGGTGCAAAATGAAAATACAAACAAGGAAATACATCAAATTAATGGATAAATTATACCATCTGTAATGACCTTTTCCATTTAACATTTTACAGTAAGAACACCCTGTTATGTCCATTTATCGCATGAGTTGTAAGATACTGCTTCGTTTATGGTCAGAGTTCAGGAGAAATTGTTGTTTCTTTAGTTGGTAAAAACCAAATGCTCAAATGCAAAATGGAATGTGACTCTATTTGCCCTTTAATAACATCAGCAGGCAAGTTTGTCAGAAAATACCAGTCTGCTAACTCAACTCTTAACACATGAAAAGAGTTCCTTTTTTGTTGGTTAAAGCTTGGTTGTTTCTCCAAATATCTGTGCAGGGCCTTAACTCTTTTATAGATTTCCACTCTTTTTATTTTTTGGACTTTTTATGCACACACACACACATACACAGACAGATACAAGCCAGGTCTAATCCTGAGCAGCAGCAGCAGTGTACCAGGCAGTGTCTTCAGATGTGTCTTGATCAAGGCAGCAGCCTTGTTCTTTGATGTCTAACATGATTAGCTTTTAGAGAAATGCTGGATCTTTTATAAAAGTGTGTTGGCGCCCTCGGCGGGGGGCCGTTTAGGAAGGCATCACAATCAGTGCAGAGCGCAGAGGGGAGGGACAGGGATCCGAATCAACCAAATGACTTCTGGAGCTTTGGTTGAGAGTGTAGAGAAGAAAGAGGACTAACGAAACAAAAGCACAAGACAGATGGACTCCAGGCTATGTTAGCTACTAGTATTATACAAATGTCTGATCAAATAGTTGGGGCTTGAATTGAACGAAATAGATTGTATGGATAAGGAAAGATGCTTTTTATGAACTGCAGATATTTTTGTTTGGTTTTGTTTTGTTTTCCATCATGTATCCATTAATGGGGATGTTACAGTGCAATATTGCCAACAAGTCCTACTGTGATATTTAAAACAAGTAATTTCAAAAATGCAACCATGTTTTAAAAAACAAAAAAAAAGTTTACAAGTTGTGTGTTTTTAATGTAGATTGTAATGACATATACATAATATTTATACAACACATACCACAAAATGACCAATATATTACTTTTCAGTACTGTAACTATTGCCACAACAACAAAGATGTCTGGCTTTTGTCTCTTTTAAATGCACTGAAGTTCCTTTGTGTGTGCAATGTTTTATTCAATTATTCAATATTTGATGCAAAAAATAGTCTAATTCAGGTTCAGAACATTCACTACATGTTAAATGTTGCACTGAGTGAAGTAACTGAATTTTATTTCAGCATTGTCACTCCACCCAGAAACCCTTAATAGATCAAGAGAAAATAGAAAAAAGATAAATGAAGCAGGAGATAAAGACATTTGGAGAATCCCACAAAATGGACATGGAAAAAATGGATGTGAAAGAAAATTTTAGGATGGAAAATAGACATGAAAGCAAGAGAATGGAGATGATAGAGAGAACAGAGGAGAGAGACATGCAACGTTAATCCTTACAATCAGCCCTGCCAATTAGCTCACTGTATCTGCTTGTAATTCCACCAAATAACAGGCAATGCTTCATGAGGGGAATTCAATTAATTGCTATTTTGATTATATTTGTCTCTCCCTCGTGACATATTTATCTCTGCACTGTTTCAATTTCTCCTGGAATTATGTTCATTTACATGCACCTCCTGCTAATCCGCCTCTATCTGTTTTAATGAAGCTAAGGAGATTAACAGAATCTCTCTCACTCTCTCTCTCCTTCACTTACACACACACTCGCATACCACACACACACACACAAACACACACACAAACACACACACACATACACACACAACTGGGGATGCATTGATATATTGAGCCAATATTGGCCTTATAAAAAATCAGTCAGATGAACAAGCTGGTTTATTCCATCTCTGAAATCAGTATCATTGATTACACACTGTATTGTGTTTGTAGAATGGGTCCATAATAACAATGCATGACGACATAGTAAAGGCCCAAAATAGTTTAATGTAAATATATACATGCGTGTGTGCGTGTGTGAAGCATAAATACTTTCAGCTGCACTAAGACAGTTTCATGTATCCTTGCATAGCACAGTGTGTCCTCTGAAATGTTGTCTAAAATGCATTTTTAATAGCAGATACACATACAAATGACGTACTGTCACCTTCAAATGAATCTTAATTATAATTGCATGTTATTTATGAAGATTTTCTTTATTATGATTAAAGAGTCAATTGACTCTCCTTTTTTTTATGTGACAATTTCTACTATTACCCAAAGAGCGTTTGGTGTAGAAATTAATAAACGTTTTTGTTTTTAATGTTTCTTTAAGTTGACAATTAATTAATTAATTAAAATTTGAGAATTCTCTTATTAATAATTTTACATGTAAACCCTGTGATATCCAATATATATACGTATATGTATACGTATATACATATATGTATACTTGTACGAGCAGGCAATCGTCAGTATAGAATACAGTACAATAATACATAAAAATAAATAATAATAATAAATACAAGATGCTACAAGATGTAGTTAAGTATCTTTATTCATCCACCAGTTTTTCTGACACCCAGTTAACCAACCTCTTAAAAATGTTTTCAATTGCTTGGAAATGTGTCCATTTATAAGAGATATTGTAATAGGGAGAGGGTTCAGGAGGGCTGCTACTGTAGCTCCCAAACAAAGATCTGTCCAAGTTTACAAAGGAAGAAGCCTGCAGCTATGTGATGCTATGTGATGCTCAGAGGGGTACATACTGCAAAGCAGATGTCAGCACCTAAATCTGCTGCTGAACATACAGCAAGGTTCCTTTCAAATAAAAAGAACAAACTAGAAAGAGATTAGCGTAATGATACCACACATAATGCAGGACACCTATAGATGGAGAGGTACCAGTAGAAGAAGAAGCCAACAGTGGAGTCATGCTGGTGGCTCTGGCTTTGTTGAACATCTGCCTATACTGGCAGAACGTTTGACAGACACCATCCATCTGAGAAGTGAAAAACGCTGCCAATGTATTTGTCTACATGACAGATGACATATGTCATATCTTCACTCATCCAACATTATACATGTGACCTTTCTGCTCACACTGTCTTCACACCATCTGAACACATAATTCATATTTACATAGGTTCCCAAAGACCTTAGTAAATGTTACATGAATTATTACACTTTTTGACAAAAAATAAGTTCAGACATTTTGTTTTCGTCAGTGCATCCACCATGAGCATAAATCCCAGACCAGCTCATAATGGGGAGAAATATACTGAATATGACATGAGGTGCATGTTGTTACATGGTAAGGGAATCCTAGATATGGAAAGAAAGCGGGTGAGAAGGGATGAAGGGATCATTTGCCAATGTCGGATAACCACTCTGCACCTAAGATTTGTGCGCGCACGTGTGTGTGTGTGTGTGTGTGAGACCATGGGCTCTTAGCAATCACAGCCTCTAATCCTCTCCTCCAAGTGCAGAGCACACAATCCTACATGTTTACCTTTAATAACAACACACACACACACACACACACACACACACACACACACACACACACAGTAACCACTTCAACCAGCAGCAACAACAAAACAAGTTGGTTGAGAGCAGCTACCCAAAGTCCTGAGGCATCGCTGGATTAACTCCAGCCAGGAGAGTGTAACATATAATAAAGCCCCAGTACCAAATCTGCAGAACACTACACTACTGTGCTGAAACCTGGTATAAAGGTCACTTTGGGGTTTGTGTGTACAAATACTAATGTCATCACAATATAATACCACCTCATGTTAGAAAGGACCACCCACTTCACATATCATCTACTTTTTGACCTTCGTCCCTGTTGTTTATGAATCTTTTCAGATTAACTGTAAATTCAACTGTACAGGCATCTGAATCGGACCTGTTAACCATCTTCTTTACATTTGGCCTTCCTGCAATAACATCATGTACATCTGAGCTTCAATAATCACAGACTTTAGATAAATTGTCACACGTTTGTCCTATGTATGCTGCCAACATGGAAAAAAAACGGCACTGTGGCCTGTAGCTGTAAAGGCATCTTTCACTGGAGCAGGGCTGCAAGAACAATCTGCAAATAAATAACTGCAGAAAACTGACATGCAGAATACTGTTTTAATACTGATAACACACACTGCCTGTGGACTATAGATTTAGCAGACACCCTGAGGACAGTAGTAAAATGTAACAGCCTTTACTGTCAGGGTGATTGCACGGTTGAGTTTGTTATGCATGAATTATGCACAGTGATAATACTGGAAAGCTCTTCAATAAAGCATTAGGCAAAGGTCATATGCTATAATGTCTCATTTTTCTAATCACACTTCCATTTCAACATTAATAACTAATGCACAAGGCATTCACAAGCTATTTGTAAATAAAACATTTACAAGAACAGAGCTTTCCTGGATGCTGATGTTTATCTCACTCCAGGGCCTTCGCTGCCATTGATTACAATATTTTCCTCCGCTGTGCTCCTCTTGATTTGCTTATGTGCACATTTTTTTGCAGCAGCACTGACTTCCTCATCTTACATAATCATTCAAGGATGCCTTCCAATTCTCATGGACATCATCAGGGTTTCATGATTGCAACCAACACACAAGTCGGTGGAATTGAAATTGAATTCTCCAAATGCTGTACGCGGCAGACGTGATCTAATCATCAGGCATTAACAAATGTTTTCTGTTATGCTGTCTCCGACCCTAATATCCTAATGATATGGAAATTGATAATTATTCTGTCATACACACAGCTTCAAGCGGACATGGAATTATTGAATATCTCAGAAGGATGTGGATATCTTTCACAAACAATTTGCCTAATATTGCTTTTCTCCCCTCAGATCTTTTGTGTGTTGCGGGGGCTAAATTAGATTGAGATGTTGCAGGAGTGGGTTTGTAGAGCTGAAAACACCACATTACAGATCGGGGAGGTGGATGGATTTTGATTTGTGTCATTGTGAGTGGACCACATTTCACAATGCTGAGTATGGCAGTGCAGGACCTGCAAATAGAGCAAATAACACCTTTTATTGCTGCAAAGCATCACACACTCGTGACTTCTGGGAGATGTGTGTGCAGGAGAAGGCACTGTAAATAAAAAGATGTTTTAAATTATTGGTATGAATAGATTACTGGATGGGCCTACTGGGCACATGCCGGGAGCCCAAGAGGTCAGGGGGCCCATGAGTCCTGTCTAAAAGAGCTCACCTAGAAGACACAAAATGACCATAAAAGATGCAAAATGATGCAGAAAATATGAACAGCCTGAAACAATCCAAAGGATGTGTAAAAGCACACAGTACGACCCCTGTTGTATCCTGAGGGGCTCATTTTCTACTAATGTGTCAATGATTATTAGAGAATATTAGATGAAAGCAAAGAACAACTGGCTTTTGGAAATTATTTACACATTTTCAGGGACTTTATTAAACAATTTCTTTGTTATATTGCTCATTTCAACCAATGCAGTTCATGTTGCGCAGAGGTTGTCTAATGTTTTCCTTCCAGCAGCTGATCAGCTGTGTACTGTCTTTGCGTTGTGTGAAACAGAGACCACTTGTATGTCTGTGGCTTGGTAACAAGTGGTAACCAGTGTTTCTCAATCAGCTTCATGGTAACTAGCTCTGCCAAATAGACACTGTGAAACTCAGAAAAAGAAGGGGGCGATTGCAGCCCAGTTGTTAAGCAAGTTGTCCACAGGGTCAGTGGTTTGATTCCTGGTCACTCCTGGCTATGTGTCGAAGTGTCATTGGCCATGACCGTGAACCCAAAGTTGCAAAGTTCCATGGCAGCAGCTGCCACCAGTGTGTGAATGTGAATGGGTGATGAGGAGCAACATTGTTAAGTGCTTTGGATGAAAGCGCCATTTACAATTTAAAAGAACATAAGGCCAATGTTAAGCCACACCATGGGGACCCTGTGAAAAATTAACACACTAAAATTAAAATGATATAAATAAAAGTTACAGCAGAAATAATGGCAAACAGGGTTGACATATGGCAAATTGAATCAATAACTGTGCTGTACAGCAGGTAACTTCAACAAAGTCCATCTATCAGTTCACTGGTCCATTGGCAGTAGGTTGGCAGTAGGTAGTGAAGAGGTTTAAGTATCCCGGGACCTTGATTAAGATTTAAGACAAAGTGTCCAGTGAGATTAACAGGCAGATCAGTACAGCATCAGCGGTTTGACTAGACCAGGAGCTCAGTCACCCAGAGAGAGTTCACAGGAGATCTGCTGCTCCTTTGTGTGAAACAAGACCAACCGAGGTGGCGTGCTCCTGTTGCCTCCTTCAGTTGGAGATCTTTCAGGCACAACTACTGTGTTGTAAGTTCTAGAAGACCCCATCATAGACCCTCAACATGCTGAAGAGATTAAACATTTCACCTGACCTGGTCACAGTCCTCGCTTAACCAGGTACCACTGTGACCCAACTGTGGAGAAGTTGCAAGAAATACATGGATGGATGCACTTTGTATTGTAACGCCATCCTCTGATTCAAGCCTAAAGCACCAAGTCTCCATGTCCCTTCAGTTCTATAGTTCACAGAGGAAAAAAAATGTAAAAATCTCTAACTCTAAAAATATAAAATTATAGAATATACAGTTTTACATTTTGGAATCATATTTCACATATGAATATGCATGCTATACTTTGCTATTTAAACTAACTTCTGTTAAATAGTTCAAACCACAACTGTCAATAAAACAAAAAACTTCATCAAGACCTACCAAGTGTTCCAGTGGAGCATTTAGCTTAAGTCCCAGGAGGATTCTCAGATTGCTGATGAATACGCTGACGTGTCAGTAGTGAAACACTGAGCTCTCAGTCAGATATTTCATCGATGTCTTGTGAGTCTGTTAAAAGTAACCGCAGTCACTGAAGAGCATGAGATATAATGATGCATTTCATTTGGAAATCAAGTATCAGAAGTCTGGAGAAAGAGTTTGAAAATCACATAATCCAAGTTACGTGAAGTCGGGTGTGATGACTTGGGCCATTTCATCTGCTGGTGTTGATCCACTGTGTTTTATCAAGTCCAAGGTCCAAAGCCAACACAGCATCTGCCAGGAAATGTTCGAGCACCTCACTACCGAGCACCTCACACCAATTTCCTTTGCATCACCTGCCCACCCTGCCACTACTACCAACGGGTTTGTTGATCATGACATGTTAGAGATTTAACAGAGTAATATGAAGGGGAGGATGACACCTGAGTCAACAGCATAACAGATGAAGGGTGATATTAATGATTCTTCTCTTTTGAATTAAAATTAATAAATGAACTTTTTTATGGTATTCTAATGTTTTCAAATGCAGCCATTCTGTATTTTAAGAATCCTAAAGTAGTGATCAACCTTTTTAAAAATATATATTAATTACACAAATTAATAAATACTGTAATGTGGTTATGTTGATGTTTTTCCTTAAATATTGTTTGGCTTTTGCTAAATTTTGTAATGATCAGTTATGCAAAGAGTGTACACAAAAGTATAGGACATCAGATTGCCTTTGGTCTTTTTGCTTAACTTTGTTTAATGACTTTTATTTTCCTACATCATATTTTCTGTGAGGGCTCTCCTTTTTCCAGGAAACACTCAAAGCTTACACTGTTCCTAATATGCTTTGTCTTGCCTAACCACTTGGATTCCTTCTGGCACCTCTCTTCAGCTCCCCCTGGCTCAGAAGGTGACTGATGAGGGTCTTGGCATCGCTCACAGGGGGATACACGCTTATTGCAGCTCTGTTCACTATGGACGTGTACGTTCCTGTGATCCCAACCACTATGATGTATTGCATGTTAAGAATTGCATATACCCTTTATTATCTGCTTAGCCATTCACAGCTTGAGGAGGAATTCCCTCATCGAGTGGAACCCAAAGATTAGCTTGTAAGATTTATGAATTTTCATCTAAACTAACTGTGATTAATATGAGCTGTTAGACCCACTGATATGCTTCTGCTCTTACCTTTATGTTAAACATGACTGTCTTTTAAAGAATTCACTGTTCATTGACAGGAAATATAAACTACTTTATTTGTGTGTACGCAGGACTTTGTCTCTTAAACAGACAAATTATTTGACTAATAAATATACATAAAAATGATTGTTCTACATGTACCCACATTTCATTAAAAAATGTTTAAACTTTATATGTGCTGCATTACTTTCCATTGCAAGTGTCTACCCTCTGACAAAGGACCAACCCTTTGATGTTCTTTATGTGCAAACCATTTGTATTGGACGAATAACAGAAGTTTTTAACTAAGAAGTGTGGAAAAAAGGAAATCTATTTATTCTGACTGAAGACCTTGTAAACTTGATTTACTGGATTCAAAACAGCTGAAATTAATCTTGTGTAAAAAGCTATTATTGTTTAAGGCAGTAGGTTTTCAAAGATTTATTTTTAGTAGCCATTTCATATGGTTATAGTTTAAAACTATTATATAAATGTATAATTCTAAATTAAAAACAGAACAGACGATGTTGATCAAATGTTGGAAATTGTACAACCAGGTAACCAGTTTGACTCATAGTACAGTAGCTCTTAAGGCTAGTTAAGTGTATAAAAATAAAATTAAAGCAAAAAGTAAGTAACTTTTTAGTGTAAATCAGACTAACATCCTGCCCACTAAGTCTTATTTCTTCTTGATTAGTAAGGTTTGCAGACAATATAAGTACATAGCTGAGTGGGATCAAGGGAACTGGGCACAGCAGAGTAGATAAAAGTAATGTCAGTCTTATGTTAATACCATAGCTCAGGTTGCAAATTTTCTTACAGTGTAACTATACTGTCAATACAACAGGGGTGCCAGTCAGGGTTACACATGACAGAAATATGTTAAATGTATTTATAATTGCCAAACCATGCAAATAAATGCAAAATATCTGGTCAAAAATGGCCACACAGAAACAAACCAAACCAAAGAAAGCTTTGTTAGGGTAAATAATAGAAATAACAGATTCCCTATATGATAAAAACTTGGCCTGGTTGCATCTGGTTGCCAACTAATACTGCAGACCAAAGTGTCTTAAAGGTGCTGACAGGCGATGGAACAAACAAAAGCGGAATGTAAAGAAAGGTAGACAAGATATGCCCATCCAATTTTTATATCACCTTTTATGAGAAGCAAGTATAGTCTCAATCTTTGTATCAAATTTTCCACAAAAAGATTAACAAATGGTAACTACTTTGACCGCTCTGACTTTCTGTATTTCAGGTCTGCAGACCTCATTCTACATCCTGCATTGGCACTGAATGTTAGTACTGACCACAAGTCAGCAGTACAGAAGAGACATCTCATCAAAGACATTTGAAGTACACATAGTTTTACAGACATACAAATACTAATCAATTTAAGAATCTTGACAGAATATCAAACCAAAACATGAAACTAGTCCTTTCAATGCTGATGGGACACAATTTGAATGCAGCTGAATCCCCCTGAGCGAGAGAAGCCCTTTGAAAGTTGAAAGCAGCAGCAAATGCTGGAGATGAAACTGTCAGATAATGACTGGTTTTCTACAGTTTGATTGCAGCCATTCACAATCAGAATGCTCAGGTCACACCTCAGTCCTTGCATTTTAATTTTTATTCACTGCTTAAGAGCCTGATAGGGAATTTTGGATAAAGGAGGCACAGTGTTAAACCAAACTCTATATCCAAGATTTTTTTTTTTTTATGCTGACAAACCAGAATAACCTTTTTTGTTTTTCTCAGAAGAAACCGAGCATGAAACAACTTGCAGTATAGAGCACTACAAAACCCAGCGTCTGAGTCTCATCATCATGAGCTTATTTATCTGCGTAGTGCAGTAAGAGTAAGAAGTATATCCAGCTGACAGCAGTATGGCAGTTATTATTCGTGTAGAGGGATGATTGAAGAGTTGGCAGTTCAAATGGGGCACCATGTTTACAGAAGCAAATGTGATTATTGGCTCATGCATTTACCTGATGTGGCAAGCATCACTAATGTGTCCAGTGAAACAGTGTAGCTTCCATCACAAAAAAATGTTAATGACACTTCAGTGTAGAAAATTGAAAAAATGGGGGGGTAGCCAATATGATATTTATGCCAGCAGGTTTTATAACTACAGTTCCTAAAGGGCTGCCTAAGCACATTTACTTAGGAACTGTGCCTTAGTACAATTTTTCGGTATTTTACTTTAGTGAAATATTTATATTTCAGTATATACATATTTTTATGTTAAATTTACTTTAATTTATTAAGAGGATATTATTGTATATGTTTCAACATTTATCTGGCAGTTTTTAGCTATGTCTTTTTGACACATCTTAAATTTAGTATAATTCACTGCTAAATGATCATTTGTGGATTATTATGTGGACTATTCATTTCAAGACTGTGAAATACTTTGAATTCTTAGTGAAGTACGTAAAGTAACTGTTGTATCATGTATGTGGTACTGTAACTTGAATCACAAATTTGATGTAGAGGCGAGGGTTAGGTGACATGTAGAGCAAGAAAGTCAGGTGGAAAAACAGGTGCTTAATCCTTAATAACCATGTACTAGCTCAAGTATAGTTTTTTTCAGAAGTACCTGTGCCCATAGAAAAGTAACTAAAGCTGTGAAATATATGTAGTGGAGGAGAAAGTACAGCATTTCCCTTTGAACCACGAGGAACTAAAAGAAACATAAAACTACCTCAAAGATGTACGTGAGTGCAGTTCTTAAGTAAATGCAGCTAAACAATGTTTACCTGTATGATTCCTGATACTGCAAACCCAGTAAACAAAATACCTCTCAAAGTACTGATATTTTTTCTGCAGTATGATGAATGGAAAAATGTCACGGTCTGTGCAGACTTGTAGAATAGACCCAACGTGGAGCCAGGACTGTTTTCAGATAAGAAATGCTTTCACACCTCATTATCCACAGAGCATTACCCGGAGTGCTGCACACACCCAGAATTCTTTTTGTACTGCAAGGTATTTCAGAGACTCAAAATACCTTAAATAAATAAATAAAATCTATTTATTTTTTTTTCATATATCATATAATATTACAATATTTGTTTTTATGAAAATAAATAGATTTATGTAAAAATTATAAAGCCAATTACTTCACTTTTTTCTGTGTGTCTGTATGTACTGGAATCTATGTCTATTGTGCATTAGGAGCACATAGATGGACAATTAAAAAAGACAATTGTTGTGAGTGAAAAGTAAAGGTCGTTGAATAGTTTTGTCAAACACTTAAATCATCACACTGAAAGCAGCTAGCGTGGATATCAATATCCATTACTGCTGATATCCTATGGAGAGCATATGGTGCTCTGCCAAACGGATGGCAAACTATCAATTAAAACTGTCTACAAACCCAAACATGTCACTGTGTTTTAGCTGCAGTGACAAGATAACCACACAGTTGTCAGCACAAGTTGGCCCAATGAGGGCCAAAAAGACAAATTATTTCCGTCGCAGATTTATTTATTATTTTTTGTTCTTCTTTTTAAAAAAAGATGACTAAATGTTTCTTTCTTTCCTCTCTCCAACATGCAAATCATTTTTTGAGCAATCTGTCTTAAAGTAGGCCAACTATAATATATATGATCCATTTACTTTTATCTGGCGGTGATGGAGTGGAGCATTTGTTCCCCTTTCATATTGCTTCATTGGCGACACATAAACCTGGCACGCTCCTTAATGGGATCTCATCCATAATGTTGAATTAGGAGGACGATCATTTCATGTGAGGAGATTAAAAATATGATCTCTAACAAGAGCCCCTGCTGTCCAAGTTGCCTCCCTGGGGTCTAATAAATTAGAAGGATTAGTGAGACCTCCAGATGTGGACGTCTCTGTCAGAAATCCAGAATTTGTATTTCATAGTGTTTTTATTATGAAGCTTCAATCAAAATCACCCCAAATCCACCTTCAAGAATAATGCTGACAATACTTAAGCAAAAGCAAATGCACCCCTAGAATATTTCTGATTGTTGGATATTTGTTTCCAATTTTATATACATTCTCATAATTCCCCATTTAAAAAGTCCAGCTTGCACTGACAAGCAGTTCCCCTGGCCTCCCCTTCCACTTAGCTTCCTGACAATCACAGGGATGATGTCATTGGTTCTATTTCAACATGCCCTCCCCTCGATATTAACTATTAGGTAAATCAAATAGAGTGCATTTATTCTCATTTTATGAGATTAACACCCTTGTACACTGTCCCTGATAAATAAACTGAATAATACTGTTACACTGACATTGCAGGCTCATGAAACTTGTTCAGCAGCTTCTTTTAGTGATCGCAACCATCGTCCATTTACAATAAGCAGAACAGGATAATGAAGAAGAAGAAACCAAAGTGGAAGATGACAAAACAACAACAAAGAGGACAAATAACCGTTATGGGACAGGGTGTTATTTTACACTCGTTTTGGGTCCAGACTCTGAAAAAGGACTAGGACAGGACTTATTAATGATAACACAAGTCATAGAAAATGGCAAGAACACAAATTATAAACAGACAGAATGGCGGGGTTATGTTATATAAATGAGCAAACAGCACATGAAGGACTACCTTTTGAGACCTGAGTAACAAACAGTAGCTACACTTCTGTCTTTTCTGTCCACAGCAGGTACACCATTTACACCAGACTTGAATATTACATTTTGATAAACACCATAAAATGGTCCAGAATGCTGCTGCCGCTAGGAGTTTAACTATGTGATCACGTTGCACCAGTTTTGGCTTCCCTTCGCTGGCTCCCTGTCTATGTCAGATCAGGTTTAAAGTACTTTAATGAAATCCTAAATGAAAATTCGCCTTCATACCTGTCTGATCTCCTTAAACCTTATATTCCACCACATACTTTTGGCTCTTAAAATTCAGGGCTTCTGTCTGTCCCCAGAGTTAAAAAGAAGTCAGCTGGCTGCAGGCCCTTTTCCTATCATGCCCCCTTCTTCTGGAATAAACTCCCTGCTGGCTTATTCTTTGATTACCTCAGGGTTTGTGCCTGTTACCATTTCCCGACAGCAGCTTTATATAAGTCTCAATGAATTCTATTAAACATGGTACGTTCAGTGTACTCTACACTGGCCTGCCTGTGAGATTATTACTCTAAAACTCTGAAAACCATTGCATCTCTCTGTTTGTTTCTTCCCTCAAGTGCCCAGGCTGTTTTCCTCGCTCTCGCTTTGCCTTTTCTCTGCCTTGCCCTCTCTCTTTTTGCTCAGGCTCACTGTTGACTGTCCTGGGACCTCTCTACTGGCTGTCAGTGCCTCATCTCCAGATGTTTTGGATCACGAACTCCACGAACGCAGTCCCAGATTCGTTCTCACTTTCTTTCTCCCTCTCTCCCCATTGTGTTCCTGTCCTTCTGTCTGTTTCTCTTCACCGGAGAGGTGTGAATAGTGTGCTTAGGTTTTGCCTGTTGTCTGATTTTGTCCCCTCGTCAAGTAGCTCAGGTCTGTGAGGCAGCATCTGGAAAATGCTTCCTGCTTAATATAATTTCTTCATCTCCTTATGATCCGTGATTTTGTTTATCCTGCTGTAAATCTATTCAATAAAGAGCATCTATTGAATTTTTGCCTGTCCTACGATTCATCCCCAGTTTCTTTCCAGAGGTTTTCTACAGTTTTTATTTCCCTTGTAAAATTCTAGAGTCCCAGGACAGAGAATGCACCAGATTTTAATGGTATTGGATTTTAACGCCCCATTCAGGCAAATCTGTAATGTGTGTGACTTGGCTATGTTAAAAAAAAGAATAATAATTTGAATCGACTGTGCTGGAATTTACAACAGAAGGTCCACAGTAGATGCCAAATCACTGCAGGACCATGATACAGCATTTCCTCAAAGAACTGGAGTCTTGAAAGGCTACTGCAGTAGCTTTGTGGAGTAATGGCTTTTCAAGTGTTTGTCCTGTTGTGTTTCTGTCATTGATGTACATGACGATGATGATAATGATTTGCAATACAGGATTTTATTCTGTGCCACTAACCTATTCAGTCCGAAAAGCACAGAGAAAGGTTCCATGCTACCTAAGACAAAGGACAAGACTGTTACTGTGGCATGCTCACATGAATGTATACCTTGAACAATTTCAATAATATACAATACAAATTATTAAATGAAGGAAAACAATTCAATATGTTGGTGAGTCAATAATGGCACACCTAATACAGTATGTCTTTGCACTCATTACCATGCAGTTTCCTGTTTTGCTAGGAGATACATTTTTTCTGTACATTGTGTGTTTTGGTTTCTGTAGGTAAGAGTATTGTGGTCAGTTAGGTTTCGTTTGTTCTTTTTCTGGACCCACCGTGGAGTCATTTTTCTTCCCGATTCAAAGACATGAGAGCAATAAATCTTAAGAGCTGAAATCTGTTCCTCCTAATGGTTTCTGGGTGCTGGGAAAAGAGGAGTCTCAATTTGTGTTGCATCCTCGTTTCCCCTGGGCCAGGGTGTAACAGCAGGGTAGGCAATAGAGTTGACTGGTTAAGGTTGGCAAAAGGTCAAGGCAATAGGACCCAGAAAATTTCCAAAAAACACAAGTTCTGAGATGGAATGGGGTTACCTCCAGAATTCCATCATATTATAAACAGTCTGTGGTCCCTCTCTACATCAGTGAACATGAAATGAAAGTTGTAGGTGAGAGTGCTGATACTAATTTCTTTGTGGTGTTCACGCGGTTGATGCTGATATACAGCAGACATGTTCTGTAATCTGTCTCTTGGTTTGGTAGATTGTTGGATTAGACTTGTTAAATTGATACTTGTACTGAAAGGATGCAGTGCCCATATATTCTGCATTTTGTATCACCAGAGTAAAAGTGACGTGCCAACAGTGTGAAATCGAAATGCTCAGCAGTAGAGTGAGCCTGTAACAGTTCCAGACTTTGACCCAGAATATCTGAGTCATGTTTAAACCCTTTCTTTGTTTGTGGAATGGTGTCACTTATCCATTTCCACTTTGTTTGGGGAATAGTACCAGTTATCTATTTCCACTTTTGATCCTCTGTTGCACAGAGGCAACTGAGGAAGTAATTCCACAATGTGTGAAACAGCCGGAACAGAAGCCTTCAATTAGAGCCTTTTAATGGCAAAATGATCTGCTCTCCCAAAGATATTTTCCACTCAGAAAATATGGCTTCACTCAGTTAAACTGGCTTAAATAAAATAAATGGCCATGTCTTCCTTTGACTTTTTTGTCCAGTTTTCTCCTCACTGGCAAAAGTCTTAGTTTCATTGTTAAATCAGAGGCAGCTGCTGCAGGGTATTATTATGCAACAGGTAAAGGAAAAAAAGAAACTAGCTTTGACAAAAAATTAAAACTCTCCTCCTCTAATTTATGCACCTAATGAAAGTAAAAAGGAGATTAAAAAAGTCAGCTCCTTGAGGTCTGGTTGTGATAGAAATGAAAATTAGTCACTTAAAAAAAGAAAACTTTTCACTTCAACTCTGCTTTAGAAGTGAGCCTTGACCCTGACTACTGTTCTGAATGACGGTTTGAAAATACAGTTTAAACTGTTCAACAAATTCCAGACAAGATTCGCTTTTAAGTGTTTCTATCCTTTTTCCACCCCAACTCTTTCTTTCATCGAGACAAAAGGAGCTTTTGACAGGGAGCAGTGTGTCAATGTGTTCTTTCAGCATGTGTTTCACTCTAAAACATAGTAGCAAAATAAATTCTAAGCAGGCAAGGTTCATGCATAACTTCCCTGCTCCAATTTAGTGAGAAAAATAAGTTTTATAATTCAACATTTATCCTTTACTCCTAATTCTAGTTGTGATTCCCTGCAAGTGATTTAACTAGAAACTAGATTTAATATAAAATTACAGAAATAAAGATTTAAAAAAAAAAATTGATATCGGTGGTCTGATATTGAATCAGGAACCAATAATATTGCAATATAGCCAATTTTTGTTTTCAGTTCTTTTGTTGTAAGCAGGTGCACGGCTATGAACATCCTAGTAGGTTCAGTAGATTGTTATCCTATCCCTATTAACCCATATTATTCTTATAATAGTATACAAGTGGGTAGTAGGTGATATGCGGAACCATAATATTAGGCTGATAATGAATGATAACTCATAATTAAGTGACATGATAACATCTAATTAATTAAAAAAATAGACTGGTGGATGACTAACTAAACAAAATGTGAAGACATGTGCTTCACAATCAGAGCAGCAGAGACCGATATATCCTGACTATTCTAACAAATGTGTTCTGAGAAGAACAGCACAGTGCTGTTATCTCTTTTGAGGACTGGACACCTCAGGAATCCCAAAAACATCACAGAAGGTTATTTGTGACTTACCTACACTCGCCTATACATAAACCTTTATGTTGTTGATGGATTTCACTGGAAATATCCAAAGAACAGTCAACCATCTGTAAGAACGTAGGGCTTTTTTCCTTTAAATTTTTGAGATGTTAATTCCCTTTCCTGTTATGAGGGGGGGGTGAGTGAGAGAGGGAATTACTGATCTGAATAAAAAGGTGAACAATGGTGCACATACCTTTAAATTATAAAAAAGTACAAATGAGGATGCTCTTTTTGACGCTGTCAAAACTGTGACACAAAACAGATGCTCCTTATACACAGTTAAGATATTAATGTTTTCAAAAGAGGCAAGTTAATTGTGAGCATATGCTGGCCTTCCTCAGGGTCAAAACATACAAGACCGGTGCGCGGCCAGTTTGTTAGTCCACCTGTTTGGTACAGACACGAACTCTGCTCACCAAACGTTTGTGTTTCCCTGTGAGCTTTCAAGGAGGGGGGGCTGGTATCTCTGATTGTGCGCCCCTGCCCAGACATCAAGAGCTACCTTGGTGTTGGTCCCAAGCCCGGATCAAATGAGGGCTGCAGCAGGAAGGGCATTCAGTGTAAAACAAATTATACCAAATCAACGCATGGAACATCGCTGTGGTGACCCCATGAAGGGACAAGCCAAAAAGCCGTTGACCTTTTGATGTAAGCTTTCAGTTTTTTAAAAAATGTGTATTCAGTACAATTAACCTTCATATATTTTTTCCTCAAGTGCCTGTATAGTCAATTTCAGGTCAGTTTTATTGTCTTTGTGACACTGACTATATTTTGGACTAACTGCTGTTATCATGATATGTGCAAAAATTTGGATGATAACCGGGCTATAACCAATCTACATTTAAACTGTCGTACAATACTTTTAAGCTGCTTTAAACTTGAGCAAAGACTAAGCGATCAAGTAGTAGGGCTAAGCTGCTGTGGCTGATCTCTGGCTTTGTTGTAAATTAAATCTGAACGCCATAGACTGCTCAGTGGTTTTAGTCAGTTTGGCTGTTTATCTGGCTTCACAAATCCAACTTTAGTAGAGGTTATTTTAACCAAATCAAAAGGAGAAAATAACCCATCCTTATATAGTATCTACATTGTGCTTGCTCAGGCTAAGCTTAAACTGGCTTGTTAGGCAATTAAATTTTAAAGTGAGGCCCACTCTTACCACCATCATTGTATAATTCCAGTAATCTCACTAATAGCCATATACCATGAGTCAAGTCTATTCTAATTCTATAATTTCAGTCATTAATGCTCATCTTCTGTGATACTGTGCAGCTAATGTTTCTCTGTATTTTACGTTGAAAGCTGCGTATTAGCCTGAGGGAGCTGAACACAGTGCAGCATTTCATCCAGCAGAAAGCTTTCTGTAAATGATGCTCCTGACCTGGATGAGATTCATCCTGACCTGCACAGCAATTAGGCCATCGCTCCAGGGTTACAACACATTCTGATCTCTACTGCTTTGACCATTGTACTGTTTTTGGTCAGTGTGTGAACTGTTGTGTGTGCTTGTGTGTGTCTGTGTGTGTGTGTGTGTGTGTACATGCATGTGATTGCTCTTTTTCACGCCCTCTGCATGTGGATAAATCTATTAGCTACAATCAATACACTCAAACTCAACTATCATCTCTGGAGCTTCTACTCAGCACTTACAGAAGAGAGAAAGGCTGAGGGCGATGCTGTTTAAGTACCACTAGACCACATGATTTCTGTGTGTGTCTGTGTGTGTGTGTGTGTGTGGGGGGGGGGGGTTGCAGGGGAGTAGTGGTACTCTGAGACCAGGGATTGTGCATTGTGTGTATAAAAACTCTGACAGTTGCTGAAAACTGTGTCTGAAATATCCCCGATCCAGGACAGGGCTCAGTCTAGCTGTACTTTCTTTATCCATGAGCTGAGTAGGCACTGAATGCATCACAAGTTCAATTGAAGCACTTTCATATCACCAGCCACTCCAACAGCACACTGAAAATTGCCATCTTGCCCTACACTAAACCATTTGTGCACTCATCATATGCATTGTTAGGGATGAATTACAGATATTTTAGCCAATTAAATTATGAGATAGGGTATAAGGTCTTGTTGTGCTCCCTTTCTGGTCTTCCAAAGCAAACCTTTCCCTGTATTTTTTCACAACTGTGTAATTTCATTGTGTTTTGGCACCAGGTTGGTGCCTCTGTGAGTTTAATTCACCATCAATAAAACTATAAGTAAGCTTTTAAAACAAACCCTGTCACATTATTTAAAACCTTATGGGCTCAAGAACAGGGACATTGTTGAACTATGCTGTATGTGTGTGTTGACCTGAATTTTAAAGTTTACCTTGGGCACAGAACTTGACAAACCGGATGACCAAATCTGGGACAAAGCACATTGTCAAACCCCAGTTACTGACAGGGGATCTGGTTAATTTTTTTGCTACAAACTCCAAGCTTAGAAAATAATCACATCTACTTCTGTCCTCTGAAGATTTAACTTGTTTTTTGATTAATTGTTGAGTTTGTACTGAAATCAGGACTGGAAATAGAAATGCACAAAAGATGTTCACACTGTTTCCTTGAAATATTATAGAACAATATGAACGTCTATTTCCTCAAGTAACTCCCTTAGGACAGTTTTTCCCTGCCACTTATTGTTTGAGGAACTGGGATGAAATACAAATCATCTCCCTTAACAAATCCAAAGCACTGTAGACAGTTGGAGGTCTTTACTCAAAATAGGCAAGTTGAACATGAAGAGATATATACATGAGATAGTATCACTTACATTTTTCAAGAGTTTATTTCAGAAAATCATATTAACTTATGTACTACTGAATATTTGTAACACTGGAATCTTTATAGTCAGAACTGACACACTCAGTGTACCTGGGTTGTTGGGTTCACATTTTTCACTCTCAATCGTCACAAAGAAAATGATCATTATTTAGCCTCTACAGTATAAACTCAGTTCATACCTATTCATCATCAGTAATCTGCACACCTTATTTACACACTATATCCATTATGTCAGCAACATTAGCTGAATATGAATGAGTAGGAGGACTCTCCCTGGAGATACAGACTTCAAATTCAGAAATCAAGTGAGACAACTCAGCAGAGAGACTATAAATGCCTCCTCCAGAAAACACCTGCATCTTGTTTTTGGTCGTCATCAAACACATAAGAGTTTCAGCTGCCTTTAAGGAGAGTCGAAGAGCAGCAGCCAGCTGCCAACTGAGCCACCAGGCTCCCCTGTGCAGATAGAAGCAGCTCTCTGCTGCTGCTGCTGCCTGGCCTCCGCAGATAACTCTGTTGTCAGCATACTGTTGCACTGTGTCTGTGTCGCTATGCAAATTAGACACTCACTCCAGTCACTGTTGCCTGCTTCTGATGTGATGGATAGGACACAGGCTGATTAGTTTGACTAGTTAGTTAACTACAGAGTTCATCAAATGCTGTTAAAGATTCAATACAACTATATCACTTAAATAGATATTAGTTAAATAATTTAAATTGATGAGCTTTCTTGGTTTGGAATGTTTAATACAGTTCTCCCATCGGTACCATTTTACATGAGTATTACTGTTTAAATGAAATTACTTGCATCTAAAAGAAGAAAAACTGTATAGGTTCTTTGCAACAGCAGCACAAAAACACTATATCACAGCTGGGTAACATCTAGGAGCCGGTGCTTCAAACTCTAGAGAGGCGGGCATTGGTGACTGGAAACGAAGCAGCAACTCTTGTCTCCTAAAAATTACATTCCTGTACAAGTAAACTGCACGTTATTACACTACAAGAAACAGTCATATATTCCAACAGTATTATCAGTAAAATGGACATAAGTCACGTTCATGTGAAGCTTTCTTCTGAAGGTCTGCACTTGAGTCCGTCTGTGGATGTACACACGCAGCTGCACATAGTACGACTGTGACACTAAAGTTGGAGCTGTGGATCAGTTTATGATGATGCAAATGAAGAAAAGCCGAACGTGATGGTTCTGTGAAAGCTGTCCAGTGCAACTCATCAGTTTATGCTGAGCCCAGTTTTGCCTCTTTATTCTAATTTGAGGTGAGTGCTTATAGTACAGACGTCGAAGCTGTTCTGGTTCAAGAAGAAGTGAGTTTTTTTGCAAAGAACCAAGGTTGTTTGTTCAGTTACTGCTCTGTCTTCTTCTTTGGTGAGGTACAGTTAATGTTTAAAGGATACTGATTTGCATTATTAATTTAGGAACTTTTCCCCCATTTGCCATCCAGCTAAACTATGCAACCAAAGGCCTGTGGTTACAAAGACGCCACAACCTCTTTGGAGTTTGTCAAATGGTGTTTATATGAGAAAACAACATCCAACTCTTTGGATAAAAGTCATCTAGTGAAAACCACTGCTCATCAACTGGCTGATAGGAGCTCTACGGTGAAGCATGGTAGTAGTATAATGCTATGAGGGTGCCTCTCAGCAGGGCCACAGAGACTTTTTGGAAATAACAAAAAAGGAATGATTGCAACACAATACAGAGAAATATTTCATGAAAGCCTGATCCAGAGTGCATGGCACCTGAGACTTTGGTGAAGTTTCACCTTTCAAGACAACAATGACCTGAAGGACCCAGTGCACTGCTGAAGTAGTGGCTTCATGGCAAGACTCTGTTCTTGAGTGGTCCACATATGTGGAGAGACCTGAAGACGACTCACAGACAAAATTAATTCTCAGGAAGAATGGGATCCACTGCTGAGATCCACCAAAGCATGTAGATTAGTCTGGTCAGAAAACATTCATATGAAATATGTTTTTGTAATTGTCAAATCAGTTCTGGAAAGTACAGACAATAATACAGTGTGCTGGGATGTTTTTATACAATTAAATGTGAAGAGGACCCCTCTCACATAGGGTGTTCTTGTTGAAAGCCAGTTGTGTAGAGTGATGGTGAGACAAAAGAGCCTGCTTTTCAAAGCCAAGCAGTCAGACGTTTGTATTTCTGTGAATGCCTTCCGCCTTGCCTCTTCTGTCTCTCCCTCCGTCCTCCATCAGACGCTGTCTCCATCAGAAGCTGCAGAGTGTTTTGGCCTTGAACCTGTGGGCTAAAAGCTACATAAAGCTCCACTCCACTATTGCCAGGAGAGTGGAGAGAAGAGGAGCCACTAGAAGAGAAAATATGAGAAAGGCTGTGATTGTGAGTGCAATGTTTTTTAAATAATCTCTTAAGCCAACCAAATTTCAACATTTGAAAATGTGGAAAAATGTTCAAGCTCAAAACAACCAACTACAGTTCAAAAATTGGTTACAGGTAACCGTGAAACAGTAAATATGTTTGGTTCCATCTCTTGACTGAAACCAAAATCTTTAGGGTGGTTCTACCTTCTCTGGAGTCCTTTTCCCATGCATTTGGTCACATGTCCCATAAGCTAAATGTCCAAAAACACTATTGGTCCTTTCGCAGATTAATTTGTTGAAGGACAGCTACTACAGCAGGCATAAGTTAAACTTACAACCCCTAAATGGTGCCTGCCGTCTCTTACAAAGACACCAAAAAGGCAGCACAATTTTTCCCCTAAACGCTTGATTACAGCTGTGCAAACTCAGCAGTTTGGTCAGTTCAAGCAAACAGACATCAAGGACTCAGTTAGGTTTAGGACACAAGTTAGTAGGCTTAATATTACTGCTTCCATATTGTTTCATAATGCAGTGTCCTCAAGGACAAAAAAGCAACAAGAGTAGTGTACCAACTAATGTAAAGATCAATGTGCAAGTAATGTGCAAAAAATTCAAAGTTAAATCAAATTCAACTTACAAATGTACAATATTTAAAACTACTACAGAATATGTACAATATTTCAAGTTCAAAAAGCTTAGACTGTAGAGTCTAATCGCGGTGGGAATGAAAGACCTGAGGTAGCGCTCTGTCCTACACTGAGGTTGGATCAGTCGGCCACTGAAGGAGCTGCACAGAGCCTCCACTGTCTGGTGCAGCGGGTGAGAGGTGTTCTCCATGATGGATGTCAGACTATACAGAGTGATTGATATGGAACAAACCAATCAAATGTTTCAGGATAACATATCTTGGAGCAAAATCTGGTTTCGTTTTCTGCCAAAAAATGCGATCCTGCAGTATAATACAACAGCCTTATTAAAGCATTTTGTGGTTGTGATCAGGCAGGTACAGGGTCACAAGCTGCATAGGTTTCAGGGTAGAGTTGGGAAAATCAAGGATAATTTTATCATTTTTAAACACATCCACAATCTTTCTCTAACCATTACTTCAGTTGTTTTCGTGCCTAAACCTAATCAGACACAGGACTCAGGAACCAAACTTTGTCTTTTAGCTTTTTTACATCTGCCACCCTCCCCAAACACCTCCTGGAAGCTTCTTATCCCTTAATGAGTAAATACTGTATTATCTTCCGATGCAAAGTATTTTTTACTTTTATTAAATTTTACAGGCACTGTCAGTGAATGGCTCTATCAGCAGTACTGCGTTTAGGCTGCACATTTAACTCAGATATCAGGTTCATACCAACCACAGCAACACATTCAAGAACTTAAAAAAAACAATTTGAACAATTTATTTTTCCCTTTTCAGCTACTATCAGAATCCTTATAATTTTTTGTAGCTTCAATGTATTTTAGCTCTTGGGGATCACATCTAAAATAAAATCACATATTGCTGATAGACAAAGTAAATTTTTAAGTTTGCTTTATAAACATTTTACTCTCTGTGTAGTTACAAAAATTGTTTAGACTGAAACATTGTCATTGTAGGTTAGAGTGCAACACAAACAGTTAATGCTTAGACATTTTAATTGTTTTGCCATTGCCTTTTAGCAATCTAATTAATTTCCACTAACGGTTTCCTTGTTGTTTTATCCTTTCTTTATGTTTTAGAGTTCAGCCATGTACAGTTCACTGTGCTCAAGCTGAGCACCCCATTTGATGTATGATTGACATCTCTGATCTCAGTCGTGATGAGAGAAGACAACCCTCTGTCTTCTATGAACTGTTGAACAGTGCAAGGACTAGATTCTAGTTTACACATCAATCATTCAGCTACAACACATTCTGTCTGCACTCAGTCATGGCTCTGTTGCACTTGAAATATCCACAAAACATCCACATTTTATATTATAGTTTTTGAGTTTTTTTGACAATATTTCTCATGTTCTAAAAGCATTTAAACTAGATATTGCAAGTGCTTGCATTAAAGAAATGCTGGTACAGCACTGCATTGCGGCAGAAGATAAAAATACATATAGTGAGCTGCACGTTTTGTTTTCCATGGGATTTTTGAATATATTTGGATTTCCATAAAAAGGGTATATTAAATGCATTGATTTGTTTAAACAGATACATACACACAGTATTAGTGCACATCCTGCAGATTGCAGGCAGTAAGTTCTTCCTCAAACTGCTCTTACTTGTTGGAAGTCAGAAGTGTTTCATCTTGAAAGGTCCAGACCTTTAATAAGATGGTCAATATGTCACATTACATTTTATTATATGTTTTTTTTCCTCCTGACCTGACCAATGACAGATCTTGTTATGATGGAAGTATATCTTTATATTTGTCTGTACAAGCACTCTTCATTCTTAAGAGGGCGTTATAGCGGGTGATTTGCTGGGTCAACGGTGATGTCATTACTCTTAGGGTGGCTTTTATCTTTTCTTTGCTTTGTTGTGGTCAAGGACACAAGAAAAAAAGTAGTGGCTGCTGTTGCAATAGGCAACATTGTAGCAGTAAATTGGCGGAGTAGCATCAACATCATTTTCTCTAACGTTTTGATTTGTGCGCAGAAGATCACCCTGCGTTCCTGCTGATGTCATGTTACGTCCCAGATGCTGCATTGGTTGTTGTCCACAATGATACGCCATACGAGTTAAGCAAATCAAATGTTGTGTCTGGTATGACTTTTCTATAGACATTGCACCACAGCACTGTAAGGGCTGTGTTGATCCGCATTGGAGGAGGTTCCATTTGGATGTAAATCCCTGAAAATTGAAGTCTTCTTGTTTAGGCTGACAAGTGACTAACTTTCTATGTAGTTGCCGTGTTGAATTTGGTGAAGCTGCTCTGAAGCAGTTTTAACAATTCGATATACCGACTGACTTTTGTAAAACACTGTCCCAACAAACTAGTGGTTTTTCCTATGTATATTTCCCAAAGCAACCTTGCAAACAGTGTTATGACAAGGTGTGTCTCTCATCTCTTCTGTCCTGAAAAGTGATCAGCTTTGATCCACTTGTGCCAAACGAGTGCTGAGAGCTGGACTCTTCCATTTCAATCAACAGTGGCCCCACTCAGCTTTAAAGACAGGGGGGAGCTGCAGGCTAGCATTAGCTTAATCAGCAATCACCAGATTCTCCACTCCACAGCAGCTGGCAAAGGCAAGTGCACCCTCCCCCCACACCCCTCCATACACACAAATGTACTTTATATTATTTGTAATTTCTGTCTGTTTATAGTAGCTGTTCCCCAGCCACCTCTGTCTTAACACTAGTAACATCAGCTTTAACTCTGAACCCAAGTAAATTGACAACAGTGTATATATTAGTGTGAAGACACCTCCATGGTCAACTAACCATAGGACCTCTAATTGGGTCCCAAATAACTTTATATTGTGTGTGTTTAGATGCTCATGAAGATTGATAACGGTGTTTTTTTAAATCTCTTGATGTTGCTGTAGCAATTCATGGACATGAGGTTTGGAGGGTTTAGTTACTGAAAGAGAACTGACTCACTGGGGAGTGTTGGTTTGGTTTTTGCCAAAGTGAAGTGTTTTACTCTTGAGATGTGGTTTATGGGATTAAAATACAGCAAGACTTAGGTTAAGGTGAAGATTGGGGTTATCACCACAGGTCAACTGACTCTTAGGTAATGTTAATGTTAATATTTAGATGTTATTAAAACTGGACATAACATGACATAATTTTTTTTTCTCAAATCACAATACATATGGTAATTCCTTAATAAGGCTTCTGCACATAAGCAGCATATTGTACAGGGATTCCCTTGACAAAAAAGTTAACAGTAATACATTATGAATACTCCACACACATACATAATTTAACATAGCAATACTTATGTATTACGTGGAAAACAGTGCAAATGACCTTGTTCTGATGGTTATTACTTTATTCCACTAAGCTAGTGTGGTAAGAAAATGTGGTTTGCTCCATGGATCACAGCCTGTGTAGAAAAGCTCACAGTATTGCCCGCTTTGGGAAAAGTCTGGCATCCATGTTGTAAGCAGATGTTAGCTGGGTTTCAATGCGCACAACCACTGCTTTGCTCCATTAAGTCAAAACTATTGGTCTTAGTTTACTTTTAAAAAGTCTAATGTTGAATTAATGGAGTCTTCAGAATTCTGGGTTTACCTCTACAAACACACACACATAGTGAAAGTGTGTGCTCCAGATTGCAGTACTTTTCCATTGAAACAGTGTGTGCACACAAACCTCTGAATATGCATGTTAAGTTAGCACTAGCTCCAAAGACTCCAAAGCTACAGTATCTGCCTGCTTCTCCCAGCCCTCCCTCTCCTTGCTCTGTTACACTGAGCCACGCTCCACCACACTGTTCCACGTTCTGTCTCTGTTATAAATTAGAATAATTAAGAATGTGCCAATACTTACTAATCCAGCAGAAAGTCAGTTTGATTAGTTAGAGGAGTAAGTATTTAAGTTTTTGACCATAGTCGCGGCTTGTTTTTCTTTTTCAATCAACAGTGTGTACTTTACCTTTAATTCAGTAGGTGGTATTACATGAAAGGATTCAACACTGTCTCCTAGAAATAATGTTTATACTCAACAAAAGTGCAAGAGATCAGATGTTTTGGCAGAAAAATATGTTCAGTATGAACATATCAGGGACTTGCCAAATATGTTACCAATGTGCCCTCATTATACAAATAGAAAATGTAATCCATCTATGACTACTACATATATATATTTTTAAATGATCTGCACTTGTACAGCGCTTTTCTACCTATTGGTACTCAAAGCCCTTTACACTGATTCTTATTTTCCCATTCATTCACCCATGGGGGAGCTGCTATGCAGCTGGCCAACACTCACCAGGAGCAACTAAGTGGGGGTTCAGTTTCTTGCTCAAGGACACATGGTCAGAGGAGCCAAGTATCGAACCAACAATCGTAGGATTGGCGGACAACCATGCTACCTACTGCCCTGCAGTCACCCACTTATGCAGTTATGTACAATTTCAGGTGTCACAATAGTGTCAGTACTACTGAAATTCATTTAGAATCACAGGGGTGAACCATCAAAAGGACAAACACAACATACTCTACACCAACACTTAGAAATGAATAAAAAAAAACACATCCAAACTGACCCTATTGTACTCTGTAGAACACATTTTCAGGACTTAGAGAATGAGGAGACAAATTTAGCACCACTCTGGTGTTGGTTGAACTGAGCAGCCTTTTAGACTGAAAAAAGCTGTTGTTTGGCCTGTTCTGTTAAAATTGAGGGATTTTAAAATGCCTCTTAGAGGGCAAAAGTTGATATTCTCAGTTTAAGACAAGATGCATCAGAACAGATGCTGTTTCCAAGTCTAAACATACTTTTGTTCTTAGCCGCTTGATAAGAGGTTTCTATGCCAGTTGCGTTTTTGAAAACATGTCACACAACCAATACTCTACCTGAGTATTGGCTCATGTGTCATTAATGCTATGTGGATCCTTTTGTTTCCACATAAAATGATGAGAAAGCCTTCAAATCAGTCTTTCTACAGAAAACAGTTAAATTCATCAAGTAAACACAGCTGAAAATAAGAAAACACCCAGATAACTGGATGCATTATAATCACTTGCACAGATAAATCAGCCGATATAATATGATATGTTGTATCAAACTTCTTGATCAGATCAATAGCGGCACACGTTTTGTAGAGCGTCAGTGAAGTAGTTCAGCAGTTTAAGTGTAGCAGATCCAGCACAGATTCACCATTCCCTCACACATGCACTTCTTTGCCGGAGCTGTCACCCTGTGGTATGAAAGGCAACTGCTTAATATCACACTGTACAAACATGCTGCTCTGAAGTTGTGCCTTCAAAGAGCAACAGTTCCAGGCAATGTTTCTGTTTTTCAATGTAGTAATATTGTTTTTATAAGTAGAAAGAAATGCTGCCCTCAAGGGCTGTTGAAAAAGCTTGTACTTGAATTTAACCATGCAATTCTTACTTTACTGAAGATTGTGGGCTGCATCACAGAGAATACCAAGCTTATGACCTCAACATCTCAGGTGAAAGATTTTTGATTATTACAAGAAATTTATTTCAGAATAAATTTGTAAATTGTAGCGCCATTAAATTAATTATAGAATTGACTTTATCTATCTTTATTTATTTTTAGTTGTTTCCATGTAGCATTGGTAAAAGCCCTACCAGTGCCCATAAAGGGGATGAGAGGTCAGGGCCACATGTACACACAAGAAAAAAACACTACAGAAGTCAAAAATGGCTTAATAAAATCCAGGCCTGCTGCAGGAAGTGAAGGACAAATGAGCTGTCATATCCAGTAGCTTCTAGTGAATAAAATAACACACACACATACACACACACTCACTCAGTGGATGCTGTATCTGGGGAATAGCACACAACTACAGAAGTAAAAAAAAGGCTGATATTAAATCTGAGAAAATATCTACACATAAAAAAACAAAAGAAGAGATGTATCTCTCCATCAAAACACAGAAGGGGAAAGATTGTCTGATGGAGGACAGGCTTCCCCAGAGTTATCTGAGCTGAGTGAGTCTGCTGTCTGGTGTGCGGAGTGGTCTGGACACACATTTGGCGATTCACAACAAAGTCATCTCAAGGCACTTTACATAATAACGTCAAGACTATACAGACATTTAGAGAAAACCCAACAATTTCCCTCCTGAGCAGCTATAGGCAGTGGAGAGGAAAAACTCCACAAACTCAAAGAAACCTCCAGCAGAACCAGGCTCAGGGTGGGCGGCCATCTGCCTTGACCGATTGGGGTGAGTGTAAAGTGGAGAGACATACTGTTGTTGTGGTTGTGTCACCGTGTTTAAGAGTGAGGTTTTGCAATAAGAACCATAAGTTAAAGTGTAGTGTTTTTATTAATTTAAAGACCATAATTGTTAAATAAAGAAAGCTTCAGTGTATTAATTCTGTAGTTAGAAATATCATATAGGAAAACGGAAAATGTAAACGTTAAATGTAAGAATCTTCATGAAAACTTTGTCAGTGGGTTTTAGGAAGCCAGTTTTTCAGATGGCCAATTGGAGAATGAGGCCCGTTGAGTGTCCTCAGCGCTGCTCAGGACCAAGGACAGCTCCACCACCAACAGCCACGGCAGTGAGTCTGTTCTGGCAAACCTACAGCCACAGCAGTGCAGTGAGTCGAGGCTGGATTCCCACTGCAGCTCTGCTGATTTTGTGTTGCATCTGATTTAATGGAAGAGTTTACTTTGTTATGGATACTCTGCAGATGCTGCTCGTGATCCCCAGACACACAAACACACGCACACACACACACACTGTTACTTCTTATTGTGACTGTGTGTGTTTGCAGAGATGCTTTCTCTGCATTTCCCCCCTTGTTATTAATGCTAATGCTAAGTAGAAAGGCATCAGCTTCTCCCTGTGGCACTCCTCCTGCCTCCTGCAATCATCCTGTTTGCACTGCCCCTGAAAACAATAGGCAAAGTTATTTCCCTGTTGCTTTGGTACAAATAACAAACAAAAAAGCTTCTTTTAGTCGTGTTTTGTTCCAATCCATGGTGGAGCATTTGGAGCTGTTTTTCCTCTGTTTTAACAGTAACATCAGTGGCCAATCTCAATTAGTTTCCCACAGGCTTTGTGGCAAAGAATAAAGCTGCTTGTTTTATTCTGTTCACAGTAGGAGAGTGAGTGAAAAGATGATTTTCTGACGGCAACACGGAGCTCTGACAAACCTGAATCTCACCTACTGCAGTTGAGCCCCAACTTGATGGAATGTCCAGCTGTCCTTTATGCCACACCTGTCTTCATCACCCTATTAATTCTTTCATTTCACAGGTAATAAAATGTAGTTAGAGGGTGCAGCATGGTGTCCAAAATGCAACAATAAAACCACACTTTCTGTGTAGGATTTTCTTTTGATTTTTTGATGACAGATGTGGCACTCGTGCGCTCTTTCAGTTGTGTGTCCATTGATGTCTGAAATAGAATGCTCCGGGGCGATCACTGAAAGTAGTATGATTATATTGCTGGAAGGAGATGCAAATGTTGGAAGACCATTTACTTGGCAGAAGCAGCAAGGCTGTGGGTTGTGCTAAAGATAAACACTGCCAGACAGTCAGGTAGCATTCCTTCCCAATCATCAGTAATCATTAAACCCACTGCATGTCTATGATGGTGCATTTCCTACACCGCCCTTAAAATCTTTAATCTGATATGTAGGTTTTAATTCAGGTTAAACTAGATATGATAGCACACACCTTTTGGACAAAAGGACATTAAAGGAATATCTTTACACGTAATTAAAACAGTCTAAAACAACAAGGCCATCCAGATTAGTGAGAGCAAGATTACCTGCCATTGCTGCAGCAACAGAAAACTCATGCATCACCCCTAAGTCTGAGGCCATGGTTCTCTGCCAGAAAAGGTTGGATTGCTCCCTTTGGGCTGGGGAATGAATCAGTGCCCCAAGTGAAGGAGTTTAAATATCTCAGGGTCCTGTTGGTGAGTGACGGTAAAATGGAGTGTGAGACTGACATGCGAATGGGTGCAGCGTCAGCAGTAATGTAGACATGGTATTGAACCACTGTGGTGAAGAAGGAACTAAGCTGTAAAGCAAAGCTCTCATTTTACCAGTCGGCTTACTTTACAACCCTCACCAATAGTCATGGATTCTGAGGAATGACCTAAAGAATAAGACAATTGAATGTGAATACAAGCGGACAAAATAAGTTTTATTTTTATGGTGGCTGGGCTCAGCCTTAGAGGAAGTGTACAGAGTTCAGACATTTGGAGGAAGCTTGGAGTAGAGTTACTTCTTTGAGTCAGAAAGTCCCAGATGAGGTGATTTGGGGATCTGAGATTGTTTTCTTTTATTTTTGTAATACAACATAAAAAAAAACAATACCTTCAGACAAGACCATTAACTCCTTCATTGAGGAGGAAATAGCAAGGCAAAGTACAACATCAACTTTAATCAAAGCTAATCTAATTAACTACTTTTGACCTATTGATAGCTCTGAACTGAAGTTATCGCAATCTATCCTGAATGGAGCTAAACTGAATTTTGTTAGCAATGAATCCAATAAATTAGATCCAATAAAAAAACAAATTGATGGACACAGGTCATAAATTAAAATCAACTGACCTGGTCTCTGCCATAACATCCTGTATAGATTATTGATTTAAATAGTATTACATATAGCATTATGATGGACCACAGAGACCCAGCTCTTAAGGCTCTGACTACATTTGACAAAATCTGTTCAGACTGTTTTCTAAAAACAGTAATTGAAGCTCTAAAACACCACTTTTTATCTGTTCCTTCGATTAGACTGGAGACCTCGCTAAGGAGCTGACTAGCTGACTCTCACAGTAACCCTTTTAGAGGAGCCCTGTATCGACTGACTGACACACCCAGAGAGGAAAATGGAGAAGGCAAAGTCAGCTACAAAATGTTTCAGTAGAAAAAAAAGGAGCCAGGCAGCAGACAGCAGTATCTTACATCTACATCCATCTCCTACACTGGTGGTGGTGTTTTTTTTTTTACCATTTCTACCACACTTGACTTCTGAAAACCGTTAAGATACTGCACATATTTTGACATTTTTATACAGTACAGTTGTAACGAGTCAATGATTCAAATTATTGTTTATATGTTTGCAAAGATCATGGTTTAACCGTAACACCAATTCCATTTAAAAGTTGCAGTGTTTTTGCCTCCCAAAGCTTGCAATGTTTGGTAACTAGATTCCGACTAGTGTTTCAGACTAAATTGCATCAACATCTTTGATTGCTAAATGCTATCAAACTGGTGATTTAGCCTTCATATGTGTTTTCCTAAATACAATCAAATACCAATGAATTGCACTAGGCAAGTTCTATTTAAAAGTCCCTGTTGGGTTTCCAAGACAAATCAAATGTTACTCATCTAGGCTATTGGGTTCAACAGTGCATTCATCCATATGTGCAGATCAATAGTCCTCAGTAAGAAACAGAGCAGCTGCCTGGTGCTTCCCCTCCAATCTTAAGAATCTTCTCCTCGTTCCACATTGATATGGTTTGTAAAGTGATTCAACTTGTTTAACTGAGATACAGTGTTTTTCATTGAGACATTTAACACGGAAAGACACTGCTCTTTTCTTATGAAATATGCAGCAGAACCACAAAATCAATTTAGTTCAGGTTCAGTTTTATGCAAACAGATGCAAACGCATTACCAAATTCACAAAACAAAACACCACAGTCCAATTGGACTATAAGGTTTTCATAGTAACCTAATTAAAATGCTACGTCTGTGTTGACAGCAAACGTGTTAAGAAATATGCAGGTGGCATTTGGCACGTTAAAACTGTAACTGTCTGTGGAAGGTTGTGAATAAATAATACAGTACAACTCCTCTGGTTATTAATGTTCTACAGTAGAAAATTGCACAATGAGGGGTATATGTTCTTTTACCAGGGGTTAGTGGCCTCTGTGATTGATATACATGTAGCTCACAGTGCTTCAAAAAATCAAATGACCTATGGTATGTGCAGCCCTCTGCAAAAATGACTATCTGAATATAACAGAAGAAACATGAAACATTCTCATAGCATCATATTCTGTCACCACAGGATAATAGATTGCGCTTTCAAAACTTGCATGAAATGGAAAATAGCTAAATTGTACAATAAAATGATTATGATTATCTATCACCCTGATATGATGACTATCAGGGTGATAAATTATAACGTACTCTGGAAACGATTTGATCTGAGAGGACATCAAGAAAATTTCCAAGTAAAACAGGTAAAAAAGATCCTTTCCAATAAAGATACAGAGACAATACAATACATATGGAAAATACATATGGACTAACACACTGACTGTGGTGAAGGCGTGATAGAACATTAAAGAAACATTTCGATCAATCATCTCACTGATTTTCAGTACTGATCTATTACAAAATGAGCTCAAATACAATTCTTAGTCAAATATTATTTCTATTACATTTTAAGACCTTACTCCTTCTTTTCTTTTATAATTTGGGTTATTCAAGTTCCTTACATGTCACCTTATCTTTATCTTGGATAACCTGTTTTCATTCAAACTCTTGAATTCTTACTGTGGAAAACGGCATATGAGCAGGACTGTTCATATCCACCCCAAGGAAATTCAGTCATATAACTGCACACCCACATATATCTAACTAAGAAATATTTTTTAGTGTTGCCTTTTTAACTAAATTAGTTGAGACTTGGCCAAATAATTCCTGGATGTTAAAAGGCCTCGAAAACTAGCGTCCTGTCAATTTAGGTTTGGTATTGGATTAGCATTAGTCCAAGGTAGAAAAACTTTATAATCAGAACCTTATGACCTGATAATTTACTCCAAGTAGCAGTGGTGATGGCAGTTGAGGCTCTAGATGTGCCAAAAGGGCCACTGTTTTACAACCCCTCAGGTTTAGAATTATAGGAACGTTTTACTTGAGGAAACAAAACCAGAGCTTTCTTGCAACAGTTCTAATCATTGCATGTGTAGCGGTTTTCATACCTGTTATTCCATTCATTTCTCAGAATTTACTTATTAGCACTTTTTGTAAACTTGCAAAATCTAATTTGCTTTTAAAAAAAAAAAAAAGGATGGCTGATGTGACTGCATTCCCATTCATCTCAACCCACACAGCTGTGATTGCTTAATCTTTTTTGGTTGTAACAACTTATGTGTTTGTAATACCGCACTGAATCGAACTGTGACAATAGCAGACAAATCCCAGAGTTCAAACATGCCATGCTCACAAGAGGATACAGCAAAAGAGAAAGTGAATTCAGTTCTGTGTCATACGTGATTTGTCCAAAAAAAAAAAAAAAAAAAAACAGTGGTGTAAATCAAACTGCTTCTGCATGCAGTACATTTCTATTTGTATTTGAAATGTCCAACACACATTCAGGCTCTAACAAATCAACTAACCTAGTCTCCAAAGTCTCTTTCCACAAGCAGAAAAGATTTGACACATTCAAAAAGTTTACTGAGTGCATATCAAAGTTGTGGAAGATGCTTGCAGCATCAGGTCTGTGTTGGCCTCTGCTGCCTTGTCCAAACCTTCCACCATTAGCCTTGTAGGAACCACCTGATGAATTGCCACTTTAACCCAAGTCCTCATGTCAAACATGTCTCAGAGCTAGAAATGGAGACAGGCAGTACAGAGCAGACTCTAGATATTATTAAACACATAAAATAGGGGTTCCCCAATAATCCCTGGGTTTTTATTAAGAATTATTTTCTTTGTGATTCTTATTGTTGCAAGAGCAGGACACAGTGTCAGGGGTGTTGGTGAATTAGAAGACCCAAAAGGACAACAACGAGAGGTAATACAAATAGGACGTGAAACTTTATTACAATTAACAAAAGGGACAAAAACAACATCATGTGAACATATATCTAAATTAAACTAACAAAGTCAGCCCGAGGGGAACACAACGAAAAACCTGAGAGAGAGAGGGGGAAACAGGGCAGGCTGACAATGACAGGAAAACACTGAAGAACTGAACACACCAGAAAACCAAACAAAACACACAAGGACCAAAAACCAAAACCCAAAAACCAGAAACCAAACCTCAGAGACCAAACCTCAGACCACAGGGGAAAAACAGGCCAAGAGTCCAAAAACTCTAGAGTGATCCAGATGCAGAGTTCTGGTAATTCAAAAAACAATGAATTGACATGGGCGCAATGACAAGAATCTGGCAAGGATCTGTGGTGAAGAGCAGGTATAAAAAGCCAGGGGGTTACAGGTGAAAACAATCAAGGTGAGTGATTAATTGTGACAGTGGTAGAGTTAACTGAGAACAGGACAGCATATAGAGAAAAATGGGTAACAAAATAAAAGTCCAGGGGAGGAAGTAGAAATGAGGGGCTGAATCCTGACACACAGCTTGTATAAAAACCTGTGTGAATAAATCATGTGCTGTTAAATCTGCTGAATTTGTTTTGCTTAAACGTCTGAATCATCTCAAAATGTAGGACCAATCATAATGTAATAAAATAAATAGATTGCGTTTCTTTACGTCATTTATAGTTTATAGTTATATGATTTTGTTATTAATTAATAGTATTTTTTTTATTTATCTCCTCTATAAGCTAGAGTGGTTCATAGTTTGCTGGGGAACTATTTTTAGCCTGGCAGTTACAGCCTGTCTATAACGGATCAATAGTAAATGCATAATGTGCAATGAATTACTCAGACCACCCTTTGATCATAATACAGCCCGACTGTCCTAAACAGGCCAAGGTTGCAACATGGTCTAAAAAGGAGAAAAAGAGTCTTCATATTGTAAACATAAGGTGCCCTGCAGTCAAGCATGATCAAACATTTTGCCTTGACTCTGTTCAACCTGTGTACCACGATCAATTAAGGTATTTCCACATATTGAGCTGATGGAGGGGAAGACAGAGGAACAACCAGGAGACCCACTGCTATTAAATGCTGATATCTGCCATAAAATGTCATTCGCTCTGACCGTCCATATATATATATATATATACATAAATATGCACGGTCTTGTTTCTTCCTTCAAGCTCGGGTCCTCTACCAGATGCCTGGGAGCTTGAAGGTCCTGCGCAGTATCTCCGCTGTTTGTCCTTCTATGAGGGTTCCTGCTCTTCCTCCCCATGTTCCTCTGGTTTCTGCTGCCTGAGGTATTCAATTCAATTCAATTCAACTTTATTATATAGCGCCAATTTACAACAAGGTCATCTCAAGGCAGTTTACATAATAAAGTCAAGACTATACAAACATGTAGAGAAAACCCAACAAATCCCCCTTGGGCAAGCCATAGGCAACAGTGGAGAGGAAAAACTCCCTTTAACGGAAGAAACCTCCAGCAGAACCAGGGTGGGCGGCCATCTGCCTTGACCGGTTGGGCTGAGTGGAAAGTGGAGAGAGAAAAGAACAGAGCAACAAAAGTAAAAACAAAACATTCACTAAGCAGGTCATCACTTGGGGCCATCTTCCTGATGTATTCACGTATCTTAGTTGTTTCTTCCTGGATAGTGGCTCTGACGCTCACTAATCCTCAGCCTCCTTTCTTCCCTTTTGCGTACAGTCTTAGGATACTGGATTTGGGGTGAAACCCTCCATGAATTGTAAGGAGCTTCCTCGTCTTGATAGCAGCAGCTTCCGTCTCCTCCTTTGGCAAGCCTATTATACCAGCTGGGTACCTGATGACTGGGAGGGCGTAGATGTTGATTGCCTGGACTTTGTGCTTCCCATTGAGCTGACTTCTCTGACATTCCCTTACTCTTTGGAGATACCTAGCAGTTGCTGTTTTCCTTGCTGCCTCTTCATGGATACCATTTGCCTGTGGGATCCCAAGGTATTTGTAGCTGTCCTAAACATCTGCTATCTTGCCTTCTGGTAGTATAGTCGCCTCAGTTCTGACTACCTTTCCTCTCCTTGCTACCATCCGACCACACTTATCCAGTCCGAATGACATCCCGATGTCTTGGCTGTATGTCCTTGTGGTATGTGTCAGCGAGGCGATGTCTCATTCGCTCTTGGCGTACAGCTTGATTGTCATCCATATAGAGGAGGTGGCTGAATGTTGCGCCTGACTGAGGAGGTTCAGGCCTATGCAGAACAGCAGCGGAGACAGAGCATGTCCTTGGTATATGCCGCACTTGATCTTGACTTGTGCAATTGGCTTGAGGTTGGCCACTAGGGTTGTTTTCTCAATGAATGATCTTGTATAGTCCAAAGCATTCCATGATCCACTTTTTTGTAGTTAATCCAGGCAGTGCACAGGTTGGTATATCTGGTCTTGCAGTCTCTGGTGACTGCCTTATCTACCAGTAGCTGGTGCTTTGCTCCTTTAGTGTTAATACCAATTCCTATCTGGGCTTTGGTCATGCATTGATCCATGTGCCTGCTCATCTAAGCCGCCATGATGCTTGACAAGAGCTTCCACGTTGTGCAGAGGCAGGTTATTGGGCGGTAGTTGGATTGGACTGCTCCTTTCTGGGGGTCCTTCAGGATAAGGACTGTCTGGCCTTTTGTTAGCCACTCAAGGTGGGTTCCATCCACTAGTAGCCTGTTCTTGTGTGCCACCAGGTGCTCATGTGAGGTGTGAGGTTAGCTTCTTTAACCAGTAGGCATGGATTATATAATTGTCCAGTTCATCATACCTGAGACCCTCTCTTGGATGTCTGCCTTAACTAAGGGCCATCACTGGATATTGTCTTATATGTGTGTTCAGTTTCAGAGTCTGCTAATTTTAAAAAGGTCAGGCTTTTTAACCATAAGTTTTCTCACCTTATGTAGTGAGCTTCCTGGATCAAATTCAACAAATATCAGAGAGAGCAGATCCTGACAAGCTTCAAACCTGTACTGTCCATGACCTGAGACTGGACAGATACATTTGTATGCTGTACAGGCATGCAGATATTAACATAAAGCCTGTAACAACAAAGCCATTTCGTTATCATCCATAACATTTTCATGAACTAAACCACTGGTTGTCGTGTATCTACTGTGTTCAGCTTCTTTGGGGTGAAAAGCATAACATTTTCCTAGGAGTAGCAGGATCACACGCACACACACAGTAGTGCACACAACAGTACATCTGCACACTGCAGGATCAGTAGGGTGCTATGGGACTTGCTCTGGCATAATGGGGCACTAAATCATGCATGTATTCATGCAGTGAAGCAGCAGCACAGAGGACACCTTGATCTCTGTGTCAAACACTGCTGGCTTTCACACAGGAAGTCAACACCTATATACCACTTCAGCCATAAAGTTGCTCTGCTGCCACCATGCTGGACTCTCCTGTAGCTCACACTGTTGTTTGTACTGTCAGTACTGTAAAGACAGTGGCTAGGGGCTATTAAAATGTAACAAAACACTTCTGATAAGTATGCAGACACAAAATACACATGCACTTTGACAAGCACAAAACAGCTATTATTTAATTTGACTAAATTAGTTTGAAGACTGCAGGAAATGGTTGTCTAGCAATAAACTGTATTGTAGGAAGTCCAAAAATGTGTGTGAGAGACAGAGAGAAAGAGGCTTTTAGTCTCCATGTCATTGAACTCACTGTATTACCTAAACATGGTCACTGTATGTGCGAGGCTGTGATAGAGAAAACTGTGGCTAATGAGTGAAAGCAATTTGGGTTCTGGGTGCCAAAAATTAATTTGGTGACCTTTTTGAAAAGGGTCTATGGCCATGTTAGTCCTAGGAAAACAATTAGCCACAAAGTCCAAGCTAAATGAAGTAGAAAGGAAAGAGAGACCCGGTGACCCTGAAATTCTGGCCCTCTGACGGTACAAACATACAGACAGAGCTGAACTGAGACAGAAAGAGAGCGCTATGAACTGTAGCACTGCACACACACACAAAGAAGGAGAGAGAAAACACACACTGGTCCAACTTACAGTATACACAAGAAGGCTATAAGGTAGGGATGTCAATCTCTCTCTCTCACACACAGACACACACACACACACAAAGGTACAGGATCATCAGTGATGATGGATTAAAAGTCCAGTTCAAATAAACTCGGCCAAGAGAGTAATAAGCGGTTCACTGGCTCCACTGTCACTTGTCAGTGTGTGTGTGTGTGTGTGTGTGTCTGTGTCTGAAACAGTGCCAGCAGCCCAGTGCAGTGCACTCAGCAAGATGTTAAAGATAATCAGAGGCAATGGCCCTGCATAAACCCCTGCTAACTGGCAAGCTTGCTACAATATGCTGCCTAGTGAGGTAAGCTGGCACAGGCTCTTTTTCCTCAACACACACACACACACACACGGAGGCAAAGATGTAGGGTAAGTAAGTAAGTTAATATTTATTTATGGAACACCCTTTGAACAAATGTTACAAAGTGCTTCACACACACACACTGGGACAAACTTCCTGCTCCCCCACCCTACAAAAACCTAAACGCATTCATCCATGCAATATCTGGACCCGCTTACCCTGTTCATGCGGGCAGAAGGCTGGAGACTATCCCAGCTGTCATTGGGCAAGAGGCGGAGTACACTGTGGACATGACATCAGGCTTAGGGTTCAATCTCAGGGCCAACACAGAGAGACAGAGAGACACACACAGACGGACAACCACTCACACTTATTCACACCTACATATCATTTAGAGGCGTCAATTAACCTAAGATCTGCTTCCTGGGCTGCAGCAGAGCTACAGTCTCTAAAGTGAGTGTACAGTATAAAGAATTCAGTGTGGTGATTTAGTTTTTAAAAGCCCATTCAAAGATAGATTATGTCAGGTCTTAGAGATATGAGGAAGTATTACCCCCCAGGTTTTCTTAATGTATGGAACATTTTTTACTAGAATCAAAACTCATTATTAATATTTTTTTCTTAATGTTGTCTTTAATATTTGTTTTATATTTATATAAAATCGGGTTCTGGGCCAAATTGAAATGAAAAGTAAAGTTGAGTTGACATTTTGAAAAGACCAAAGACAACACGTAAAAATTAAATACTGACTCAAGAAAAAAGCACTAACTAAAGCAGCACTGCCATACATGTGAGCTCCAACTGCTACTGGAAAGTTTTTGTTATGTATAATTACAGATAATCTTAAGCAGGTCATTGGTCAAACCAATAAATATAATAGTTAAATGGAGATCGTTCAGTTTACATGAAAGTGAGGGACCTATTGACTCACAGGTCAATGCTTCTACATGCCACAAAGTATAAAAGCATGAAAACGAGATTCAGAACTTCACATATTTCACTTTAACCAATACATCACAATTTTAGTTAAATGCCACTGCAGTCAACAGGTGGCAATGCAGAACTCAGCATTGTCCTGCACATGCTATGATGGTTTATAGATGGTTCTAGACACATCCAGCGAAAAAAAAGAACTGTTGTAGGGTGGCTTTATTAGTGCATTTTACGACAAAGCAGACATGTGATTTTCATCACACTGGAGGAGAACAAAGGAGTTTCAGTTTCACTTCAATCTCTGTTGCCACTCAACAATGCCATGTGGCAGTCTATTGTCTGGACACTCAAAGTCAATGCCGAGAAAACCTTACAGTGCACGCTATGTTTGATCATGTCCTGAGCTCAGTCAACATATGCATTTAATTAAATATAATGTGTAATACAAACTTGTAGAAAGAAGAGACCTGAAATAGTGATAGCTAGGTCCACACCCACAAGAACTGGGTGTAGGGACTTCACACCAGTAATTACAATGTCAGTAAGAAAGTGTTTCTTTTGTTGCTATTGTGGAAAGAAGGGAACGCTAGATGCCAGTGAATGCCGTGTGTGTGTGTGTGTTTTTGGACACCATGCATCAGTACAACCCCTAATTTTTGACTGGATTTTGCATTTAGCAACAGTCAGCCGCCAGCTGGTTGGCCAGGATTGATGGTTATCCTGCCACTATAAGAAAGGCAGCTCCAACTTTACTATGCCAGTGTGTCAATTAAAATATCCAAACTGTAACTATTTTCTGAAAACATTTTTCATAGAATAACTCGATAGAAAACACATCAAGGTGACAAGAGAGCATGTCAAAACTTCACCCCAATTTAATCTGGAATTTTCATATATTACAGGTTTGCTGCGGTGTGCATTCTATATACTCGACTTATGTTTTCTTTGCATTTGCTTCAAATCAATTCTTGGCCTTAAATTGTTGTAATGATGCTATGATATATTTTCTTCAACAAAGAATTTTAACTACAATCCTTAACATGTGAAATGACAAACGACATACTGCATCTTACATATAGGAGGATTAAAAAATGTTCTTCATTTAGGATCATGACTAGGACAATGGGAAATAGTTTTAAACCTTTAACCTTGACACTTGGCAACATAGTTAAAGAGGTCAAATGAGAGTTTTTATGAGAGTTTTTCAAAGATCCACATTGCCTGGCAGTGCCCTATGTACTGGGAGTGAACAATTGTTGAAAAAAGTGAGAGTTAAATGTAACTTATACTATACAATTAAATGGTCTGCACTTATATAGCACTTTTCTACCGGTTGGTCAAAGTGCTTTACACTGCTTCTTATCTACCCATTCACACTCTCAAACACACACATTCATACACTGCTATGCAGCTGGCCGACACTCACTGGGATCAAGTGAGTGGGGTTCAGTGTCTTGCTCAAGGACACTTTGACATGTGACCAGAGGAGCCAGGGATCAAACAAACAACTGTAGGATTGGCCAAGGATTGGTGGACAGCCGCGCTACCAACTGTGCCGGTTATTAATTAACATTAACAATAAAAGTAGAAAGGGAGGCAGAGCCTTTAGCTATCAAACTCATCTCCCTTGGAACCAGCTCCCAGTCCAGATTCGGGAAGCAGACACCTTCTCTACTTTTAAGACTAGACTCAAAACCTTCCTCTTTGAAAAAGCTCATAGTTAGTTATAGACCTGCTGCTATAGGCTTAGACTGATGGGGGACCAACTCCTGATGCACTGAGTCACTTTACTCCTCTCAGCCCACATTTATATGTCACCACTGTATGACATTAACTCTGTGTCTTATTTCTCCCGTAGTTGTGCTTCTCCCTCTCTGTCCCCCTCTCTCTGTCCCTGTCTTCAGGTGTCCCCGGCTTTGGAACTGTGTGTCTTCCAGTGCGCAACTACTGGTTTTTCCAACCTGCCCAATGTTTTGTTGTTGCTTTTGTTGCTCTGTTCTTTTCTCTCTCCAATTTCCACTCAGCCCAACCGGTCAAGGCAGATGTCCGCCCACCCTGAGCCTGGTTCTGCTGGAGGTTTCTTCCGTTAAAAGGAGTTTTTCCTCTCCACTGTTGCCTATGGCTTGCTCATGGGGATTTGTTGGGTTTTCTCTAAATGTTTGTATAGTCTTGATTTTATTATGTAAACTGCCTTGACATGACTTTGTTATATATTGTCACTATATAAATGAAGTTAAACTGAACTGAAATTGAATAACACAGTCAAATCTAGCTGATTATGAAAAATTCTGGAGGTTAGCCACAAAAACAAAACAAAAAATCAGTTTCTCTCTACTGTTTTTATATTTACTGTTTATGTAAACTATGTTTTATTTAAAGACAAGGAATAAAGTCCAAATGTATTAAAAACACTTGTACGCGTGGCTGAAGTGCAGTATTGATATGTCAACAAAAAGCTTCAAAGTGCAATGAAATTTTGATGATGACACACATGAAGCATGACTTATATTTCACTCAAAGTTCTGTACCACTGAAGTGACATCTGTCTCACCAGTGTGTGAAGCTAATGTGATTGATTAGCTATTGGTTATTATTATTTAGACTAATGCAGCTGTTATCATTAACGGCTACGAATAATTTGCGCATGTCACTTCTACCATTAATGCAATTTCAAATTGATCATAATTTTTTAAAACAAAATCTATACTTAGTTATCAGTTTAGTGGGTGCACTAAGGTAAAACAAATCCAGGCAAAAGAGCTCAGCAACACATCCTTGTTTTATGAGGGTTTTAACATTTAGTTTATATCCAAACTGACCCAGAGAGGTCTTGATCATTTATGATGATCTGTTTCTATTATTTTTTTCACTCAATTTATATCCGTGATACAATGTTAACTAACTCTGTATAGTGAAGAACTCCTGCGACCCTCTTTATACACAAAATGTAAAAATTTAAAATGCAAAATCAATAATATTCTATAAAAAAGCTTTAGAGGTAATTTTATCTATTTGTTAAAGCTGTTTTGTGGGTGGCTACAATAACAGTCCTCCATTATAATTACCCACTAATAAGCACCCATAAACACTCTAATCGTAATGCACGTGTCCATCCTTATTGAAAAGGAACAAGGGTCTGATCTTGGATTTGGATGTGTATTCCATCCCTTTAGTGGTGATTGGTGAGCCTCATCCAGCTAGCAGGGGTAGCATCATTTGTGCTACCGGACCCTGTAAAGACTCAAAAAGAGGAGGAAATCCCATTACCAGTATGTTTCACTGACCGACCAACCCCAGCAGCTACACAAAGACAGACAAATACACTGATCAACAAGATTAGCACCACCTGGACATGGGTCAGCAGGTGAACTTCAACTGGTCTGCATCTACAGTACACAGTCCTATCTGCAGCAATCAATTTAAACTTAATAACTGAAGGAGTGAAAAAAGGATTTAAAAAGCATTCAGAGATTTACGTCTTCTTGGGTACATCGCTACAAGCTTTGCAAATGTGCAGTCTGACAGTTAATGTCATTTTGTGTGTCAGATTCTTTAAAAATGCATCAGTTTTGATGTCACGCCCCTAATCAAGTTATGAAGTGTGTTGGTGTGTATGTTAACACTGTACCTGTGTGTCTTTGTGTTAACACTCTACCAACACAGAGGTGTGTGCATATATATATATATATGTGTGTGTGTGTATGTACAGAAGCACACACATCCATACTCTTTGTGCGTAGAGCAGATATAATGGGGGTTGGATGGGGGTTCAGTCCAAGCTCTTTGTTTGATGCCCGTATGGCTGTGGCTCCTTTTAATGAGCTTTAATGGCAGTCCAGAAGGATTCTAATTAATCAGCACACACACAAAAGGCCTGGCTCATCCTCCCTGTCTCTCTCTCTCCCTCTGTGTCTCTGTTGACCTCTCTCTCTCCTCATCCTATCCTTCTACCCCTGTATACTCTATATCTCCAGCTTTTGAAAGCGATCCCTTTCTTCCGTTCTTGCTTGGTTCTCTCCCTGATCTATGGTAGATGTTAATATCAAGGAATGTGTATGACAGGAGGACAGGAGGTAAAGGCCATAGGGGGGAAATGGATGATTTAATTGCACCAAAGATGGCTATTATTAGGAGATTACAATAGCTACCTCCAACAGCACCAGCAGCAGGGAGACATCCGAGGATTCATGCAACCCCCATCCCCCCTTCTTAAGTGCCCAGTGTTTCGCTAGCAAAGGTTGTGCCACTGCTGTCACCAGTCCCCAAATGAAGACACTAATGAAAGGCTTGATGTTTGAACTATGGACCAAGAGTCTATAAAGATTCTCCTTTCTACCAGAAAATCATATTTGTCTTTCTTTTTTTTTTGTCTATTCTTGCCTTTAAGCAAGTATTTGAATAAGCAAGAAGTGGACATAGCCATTCAAAGGGATACGTGTGGAAATTTATTTAGAAAGAAAAGATGGATGAACACATTCCAAATAATAAATTAGTTTTATTCCAGAGAAGCTGCCTAAAATATGAGACTCATCTAGAGTCAGACAATGCATGATACAAACCCCAGGATACAGTAGGCAAGCATGTTTTTAGGGCAAAGCAGTGAGTACTTATTGGTGAGCAGTCACTCCAAACTGTCCTTTTATGTGTCACACTGTCCTCTGCAGGGCAGGATCATTAGAGAATTAGTTGTGCTCACTTAAATAAAATGGCTTAGATAAAAGGTTAAGTTTGTTTGGAACACTGTGGTAGATACACTGTAAAATTATTTCTGAGGAAAATGGTCAAAATGGAAGTTTCCAGTCTTGTGCAAAGCTAATCTACCATCTCTAGCTCTGCAGTACAGGCACGGATAATATTCCTTTAAATTTGCTGCATGTTTCCAAATGTGAGACCCACTTCAGCAACACACTCCAGGTGTCAATATTGAGGTGGATCAACCAAATCCGGATTCCATTTTTAACCCTGAACTCAGGACCGAACCTTAAATTAACCCAAATCCCAAAGCTTTTCTATCATAGACCTAAGCTTAATACTGTCAAAATTCTGAACACTTCACAATCCTTCCCCACATGTAAAAACCACTCTAAATGCCCATTACCGGATTTTTGTCTTGCATACACACAAAATGTGATCTCCAGTAGACAGTAGAGCTTTAGCCTGTTATCCATTTTGCAGTGGGAGGGCAGATGTGTTAATGCAGGCAGCGACAGGCATCTGATTACCTGCCTCCTGCTGCAGCTAACCAGCAGAGAAGCCATAGGATGTCATTGACTGAAGTGGATACACGGGGCCACTGTCACACTGGGGCCAATTGTTGAATGATTGTGTTTTAAATGGAATGATTTCAACAGGACTGAAGGGGAGTTGCACTGATGTTTCTTTTACAAGCATTTATTACTCTTATTAAGGACATCAGTGTCAGTAGAACAGAGTTTTGTCGAACCCACAGTCAACTATCACCTCTTTGGAGATTTACCTTTGGTGACAGCTTTCACTATTAATCCAGAAAATACTGGATAGTTGCAGAATATCATTTACTAAAACCTGAGTTTATTTATAAGGAAAGTAAAGGCCATTTCAGCTAACAAACACTCAACGTTGAACTGTTAGTGGCATTAATGTGCAAATTAACATGTTAACTAACTATTTTCTATTGAAGATTTTATTTTTCTAATTTGCTAATTTAAGATCATTTAGTTTATTACAGTGGCTACAAGGTGAAAAGGTATTTGCTGCTAAGTTTGGAAACAGGAAATGACTGTTGTGCTACTGTGATATTACACAGCACATATTCAAGCCAAATATGAGGTAAAAGCAGTTTTTCAGTCAGCACTAACAGACTTCCTCTCAGACCACTCTGACTATATGGCCCCTTTCAGACTTGCACTGGAACCCAGACATAATCTTGACTCTATCCGGAGTGATAATGCGACGTGTGAATGCAAACGCAAGTCTGTTGGCCCCTGACATTAGCTGCATCTTCTCCAGCCAGCTCCCTAGTACAAAGTCTGAATAATTTTCAGCCAAGCATATTTGTGAATAGGGAGGTGATACTAAGGAGGATTCACTATGTGTGAGAGTCAGCGTGTTTTTAACGTCCACAAACCCAAGGTAAAGAACTTCTACCGATACTGCGGATACATCTAAGTGCATTTACTATTGATAGTAAATGTATTTAGATGTAAATTTAGTAAATATAGATTTTGTAAATTGGTAGTGTTATCCACCATCACCATCAAAGAAAACATTCACTTCCGCTGTTTTTTTTTGCATCATGTCCCGCCTGCTGCTCGAACTGCCCAAGCACCACCCCTTGCCCAATTATATGAAGTATTTCTTCACAAGTGAGAAGGCATTTGGCCGACTACCTCTCAATGCCGGCTGCATGTCTGAAAGGGAAACTCTAAATAATGTATGGACCTGATCCTCCTGATATTCTCTAGAGTTTGTGTCTGAAAGGGGCTTATGTTTTTCCTCTTCTATACATGTATCCAACCTAATCCTTACTCTGAACCATTGCATACGTTTGCATCCCTTTATTACAAAATGGCCTAAAGATTTCTTGCATCAGTAAACAGTAGTATTTAGTAGTGCACATTAAATTAGAAACGTTCTTTCGGCAGAAAATTTAGAAGACATTTATTATTTTTATCAAAGGGGATGCAAACTGGTACAAATAATGTGTAAGTATTTTACTACAACTGTTTTTTAATACACTCCTTGATAATTTTTGTTACTGCTGATCATAAAAGGACATTTGTACCAGCTAAATGTTTCGTGCTATTATCCCTCCAATATGCCATCACATGTAAGTGGGATTTCAACTAAACTGTAAAAATTAAAACTGTACAAAGCAAAAAAAATAAGCAAATATAAAAAAAGATTCAGAAATATAGGATAATAGGACAACTTTCTATGATCCTCATCTCATTTACATGGTGGTCATTGAGATACTTATAAGAATTGTAAATCTCAATAGCATGTCAGACAGAAGTACTTAAAAGACAAAGACAAATGTAGTTTATAATCTGAGCCAAGCCATGTTAGACACAGATTTAAAACTGACACAGTCACAGCCCGCACCCCGCCATCTTCGTTCTCTTCATGTCTGTGTCTCCTTGGCTCTCGCTGTTTACAGGTATCACAGGAAGCTGAGTGATGAGTGATGGAGTGATGTGGCATTTCAGCCACTGATGATGTCCTCCCTCTTCCTGCAAAGGACAGGACAACAGTGATTATGCATACAAATTGCTTGCTGAAATGTATCTGTCATTGACTGCAGAATCTTACAGCAGACAGTCAGAGACACATGCTGACAGAAAGCAGTGATGCTTATGATAAAAAGGAAAATGGTTGGCCAATATAAGACACCGAACATTATTTCTGTCACAGTAAACATATAACATCCTTACTGGATCTATGTGTCATAGAAAAAAATATAATACAGCAGCCTGAGGTGTGAAAACCTCCACCAGCTTTTGAACTAGTCAAGTAAAGTGTCATGTGTGAGTATGCTATTCACTTCCATGATGAATTGGTCTAAAACCAGAATTCAGCATCAGTCTGAGTTCATGTGTATTGCTGTGTGTTTGCGTCCTTGCTGTTGAATGGTGTGTGCATTTTGTGTGTGTGTGTGTGTGTCCTACAGTGGGCGTAGGACAGTAGTTTTAACGCCAGATAGATTAGAAACCGATTTCCCGGAGATGCTGACACACACACAAAGACTGTTTTTCAGTCATTACACACTAGTCTGAGCTTGCTGTTTTTTGTTTTGTTTTTTTTTTTCTTCATTTTTTTGTGCGACAGCAGAGGCTGGCGGCCTGCACGGTGTCAGGGCTTGTTAGGGGGTTCAGTTTCTGGTAAACAATGAAGCCTGAGCTCAGAGGGAGAATGTTCTACCTTTGAACTAAGCCTGGGGAGATGGAAAAACTGCAAAACAGAGGAAACACCTCTGTTCTTCTTGGGTGACTGTGTGCAGTGTGACTGAATAGTGAATCCACCAGGGGCCACAGGGCTGTGATTCGACGAGCTCTCTCTCTCTCTGCCAACTATAGCTGCTATTAACTGCTCCTCAAGCCGGAGTCTAGAGACTAAAGCAGTTTATACTTAGCCTCATTTAACTATATACATATTTATATCTATGAATCTGAGTGAATAGATGCCAAGAATGTTTTGGGTTGAAATTTTTTATGTCACAACTGAAGAAATTATTGAAACGAAGGTGCTGCTTGTCATTTGGTCACATAAGGTATACCAAAAAATTTAAATATATGTATTTATCAGCAACCTTGTCTCTGAACAATTATGTTGCTATACAGCTTAACTGTAAATTAGATTTGGAGGGAACATCATGACTTAATGATTAAGTTTGCATACAACAATTTTTCGACTGAATGAAATGCTGCATTTACAAATGGAAAGAGAGTTGTCAGGGAATGGTTTAAGGGCATGCAAAGTCCAGGACTGTCAACCCATTCCTGTATGGTTAGTTAAGGCAAGAATAACACTTTGCATTACAAAAAGATTGTGATGTTTTTGTAAACACATTGTCCTTGAAGCGATTGTTCCATTTTTCTCGATTAAGTCCGACCTCATTCTCTCGTACCCCATTCAGCTGCTGTGAGTGCCCAAAGAACAGTTACACAGTTAACAGTTAAACAATGCTGTTGTTGTCAGACACACTGGTTGTTCTACTTCAAGATTGGATATTTTGGTGGCCAAAAATACAACACAGTACAGTTTCTAGTAACACTTAAGTTTTTTGTTCAGTTAACATATTCTCATTAAGTTGATTGAAAGTATCTTCTGGTCGTAATTACATCCCTCCATCTAGGTGTATCTGCTTAGGTTCGCAGGTGAGCTGGAGTCCATCCCTGCTGTCACAGGGCGAAAGGCAGGGTCCACCCTGGTCTCCATTTAATTTTGGAGCTGACACAGAGAGACAATAACAGACAGACAACCATTTACACTCACATTTACAGGTTGTTTAAAATGACACCAATTAACCTAACATGTATGTCTTTAGATGGTGGGAGAACTGTTCCCTCTAAGCTGCGCACATGTGCTATTGCGCACGGCTGACACGGTCTCCGTGCACATAAAATCTGCGCTGGCTGCTCCACCCAATGATGTGATTCACATACGTATTTACGCGGCTAATCAATGTCATTGACAGGCTATGACAGCGTCCTTATGGGTGTTTAAACTTAGCATAGCGCTGCAGCCGATTTGGAGTGAAGACATGCTAATGATGCTAAGTGCTGCTTATGTTGCCTCTGTATAATAATGGCAACACGAACGGGCAGTGGCACATCCCCTCACTACACAGTTCATGAACAGGATTTTTGTCATTTTTATTGTAAGTCGGCTAAAGCACTTAATTAAATCTATTCTAACAGAAATGTAAATGCTGTAATTTGATTCTTTTAATGAACCATGCAACATGGATGCAATGCTGTGACCAGGGTGCACACGTCGGATGTTGCTCACAGTGGTCCAAGGGACCGCTCAGGGAGATTGTGTGTTTGCTCAGACACATGGAAAAGTAAAGGGAACAATAGGTGGGAGGAAACTCAAATACTTGGAGGAAACCAAGGCAAGCACGAGAAGAACATGTGAACTCCACACAGAAAGGCCAAGGTCTAACCCGTGACCTTTTAGCTGTGAGGCGGCACCTCTAGATTGTAATTATATTTCTTCAAAAAATGTGTTTGCATTTGCAGCTTAATTGTAGAGAAACACAATTTGTCTACAAAAGACAGGGTTGACATCAGCTAAAGCTTTTGAGTCAGTAAAAGTAGGCAGGTATCAGAAGTTAGTCCCTTTGTGATATAAAAACCATGCACACTAACCCCAACATGTTCTGCTCCCAGTCATCTGATTCCCTGAACAGACCTGCCATCGTCCATATTGCCATGTTGTCAACTCCACCTTGCCCACTGAAGTAGTTGGACAGATAGTTTCAAAATGAAATAAAACTTTAACCACATCAAGCCTGCAACTCACTGACATCATCTTTCTGTTTGATGTAAATTTCCAGGCTTTTACTGCAGCTTTCCCGGGGATGATATTCTCTCTTTTACTCCTGTAGAGTAAACTTGGGTAAAAGTCTGCCAATGTGACCAAACACACATGCCCTCTTAGACTCTGGAGTAATAGATGATAAGAATAGATAGTCATTATATATAATATCTCCTCAACGCCCACATTACATCTTAATAATGCCGCCCTCCTATTACAAACACAATACCAGGGCATCAAATGAAAGCCGCAGCGACGTCTTAAAATAGTCACTTTGCTAACTGTATCACCTTCCATGGAATTAGACCTCAGGCAAATGGCTTAACATGATTAGCTGGCCAACCAATTTAACAAAGGCCCGGTAATTGTTTAATGAAGATATTGAATATTCAGGCCATATTGTGTTCTATAAGCTATGACTTAATAACTGTCTGCACTCCAAATGAGAACCATCATTTACGATGCAAACCAGAGAAAGAAACGATGCTGCTCACAACACAGTGAAATTTGTTTAAAGCTGTTAAATCAAAGGAATGAAAAAGTCCCACTAAGGAATATTCAGCTGTGTGCACCCCACAAACATAACCCTGCAGTGTTTGCCGTGGACCTGCATGGTTTGCCTGGACACCTACTCTGATCTGACCCACAGTGCCCCTGCAACAGTCAGGATAGCAGCCCTTCGTAATCATGGTTACAATAATAAACTGTCACACTGCTGCCCCTGTATTCACGCTCTGCCCTGGTTTTATCCCTGTTTAAGTTCAACCCCTGCTCCTTCTGTCTCTGCTTTCCCCTGCTGTGAGTTGGTAACTAGACTGAGGTCAGAATGTGGTCAGCTGGATTCCTGGCTACTGGTATCATCACCTGTTGTTAAACACAAATTCCATGTTAGATCTTTTCTGTTAAGGCTCATGTTTTTTTCTGTGTTTACAGCCCACATTTTCAGAAAAGCTGGGATGCTGTGCAAAATCTCCGTAAAAAAAAATCCTATGATTGTTTTTAGTCTGTTTTTTATTGTAAATAGCACAGAGGCAACGTGACAAATATATAAATTTCCCTTCATAATTGCCTCCAAAGCTTAACAGTAAGTGAAGCAAACGTTCCAGCAGATGTTTAAAAAGATGTTTTTAGAAAGTTAGATTTTGGTGTCCTTGACTGTGGGAGGGGGCGTAAGGTGTGTGTTATGTAAAATATTCACTTCTTTCTCACTTCATTTATTCAGTTTTTGACTCGACGATAGCCTTATTTGTTATTGTTATGTCCTTAAACATTCAAAGAGGAACAAAGTAAAGACTGTGTGCAACAACCTGAATGAAACCAACAGAGGTAAAACAAAAAAGAAAAAAGTATGTGTACAATGCATGAAAGCGGTGTTTCTCAGTTCTCTCGGTGCACCCAGAGACGACCTTGGCTTTGAAAACACAACGTAGGAGAGTCAAACCTAGAAATGTGCATCCCACTACAACACCAACCACTTTCCGTTTTCTGGCAAGATGATGAAACTTCCTTGAAATTTCCTGCAATGTTGGAATGTCACTCATTGTATTACTGTGAGTACTGGAGGGCACTGAACTGTACTGCACGTGCATGTGTTTGTTCTGCTCTCTAGTAAATCATAGTAACTACCTACTGTGAAATAAGGTGCAAGTTCTTTAATGGGGCTGAATGCTCCATGCAAGTATTACTATGGTATTACTCCAGTCAGGTTTAGGGTGAATTAATTAGGATAAATGAAAGCAAACAGGGTGCACCTGAAAGTAGTTTGGGCTGACACAGAAATACATAAATAAGAATATTTAGTTTTTAGTTTTTATTAATTATATATATTCACTGCCAGTCAAAAGTCTGGACACACCTTGTCTCTCTAATGGTGTTCCATTATTTCCCAACCCCATTTTGCCAAGGAATTCCACAAATGAACCGTGACAAGGCACACCTGTGAAGTGAAAACCATTTCAGGTGACGACCTCATGAAGCTCATTGGGAGAATGCCAAGAGTGTGCAAAGCAGCAATCAAAGCAAAGGGTGGCTACTTTCAAGAATCTAAAATATAAAACATGTTTTGAGTTAATTCATAATTTTTTCTTCAGTACATCGAATTCCATATGTGTTCTATCATAGTTTTGATGCCTTCAGTGAGAATCTGCAATGTGTGCACTTGAGTCAAACCCTGGTTTCCTGTGGAATAGTCCTGTGTCTTGTTGTACCATCCACAACCATATGAGACATTTTCTCTTCATATGTCTCTTCGCTTGCGGCAGTGAGTTTTAGCACCCCTGTTCTTTCCTATGCTTTTCTTCCCGTCTTTTAATGTATGTTTCCATTCTGTTTGTGTTCTGTGGTTTTTCTGCAAACCGAGTGCAAACTGGAGTCAGGCGACCCTTTAAGCTGCGGCTCCATTGTTTACAGTTGCTCTTAGCCAGGTCAAACTTCTCTACGGGAGGAAGATGGAGATATCTGCCAATATATGGAGAAAAAGAAGAGGCTGTACAGCTGGCATTAAGCACCAGGAGAGAAAACGGAGGTACAAGCCATATTTGCTATCCATTATTATGGGAAACGTTGGCTCTCTCCCCAATAAGAAGGACGAACTAGTGGCGCTTGCGAGGCTACAGCAGGTGTACAGGGAGAGCAGTCTGCTGTGTTTCACCAAGTTGTGGCTGAACCAAGACACACCAGATTCAGTAGTCTCCTTTAACAGATCGCACTTGAGAGCGGTAAGAGAAAAGGAAGGGGACTAGCGGTGTTTGTGAACAACACATGGTGTAACCCTGGGCACATCACTTTTAAAGAACAACTCTGTAGCAGGGACATTGAACTACATTGCATTAAACGCAGTTAGCATTCAGCCGTACCACCTCCCACGGAAGTCTTGTTTACATTCCTCCCTTGGCTGACACTGCTGCCACATGCATAGCACCGTGTCTCGGCTGCAGACACAGCACCCACAGGACCTGATTCTAATCTCTGGAGACTTTAATCATGCCTCCCTCCCCCTCTACCCACCCTCCCCAACTTCACCTAGTATGTTAACTACCACACAAGGGACAATAACACTCTGGACTACTACTATAGGCTACACTCCGCAGGTAAAAGCAGTGAAGATCTTGACAGAGGAGGCGAGTGAGCAACTTAACACAATGGACTGGGACATTCTCTCCATTCCACAAGGGTAGGACATCCACAGTCTCACACACTTAATCACGGACTACATAAACTTCTGTGTGGAAAACTCTTTGCCATCTAAGACAGTGAGCCCTGAGCTGAAGGCCCTGCTAAATGAGAAGAACTGAGCATGACCCTTAGTCTGGAAAGAGTACCGGAGCATTGGAAAACGTCTTCTTTGTTGTTGTTCCCAAGGAGCCGAACCACTACATGGAGAGAATCGTCCTCGGCTACCTCTGCATTTACTGCAGTTTGCCTATCGATCTGGCATCAGGGTGGATGATGCCATCATCTACCTGCAGCATCGGGCTCTGTCTCACCTGAAGTCCCCAAGGAGTACTGTGAGGGTCATGTTTTTGAAGTTCTTCAGTGCTTTCAACACCAGCCATCTCTGCTGAGGGGGAAGCTGGAGGTGGCGGGATTGGACCAACATCTAGCTGCTATCAAATCTCACCTCTGTCACCTGAACAAGTTCTCCAATGACACCACCATTGTCAGCTGTGCACTAGGGAAAATGAGCAGACATACGGGGGTCATCACTGAGTTTGTGGACTGGTGTAAGATAACCCATTTGATTATGAACACCTGTAAGTCAAAGGAGTTGGTGCTTGATTTCAGAAGGAACCATCCACCATACACACTGGTGAGCATCCAGACACTTAACAAGCTGGTTAAGAGAGCCGGCTCTGTCCTGGGCTCGCACACTGGACTCCATCGAGGAGGTGGAGGACAGAAGGATGTTGGCCAAACTAACATCCATCATGGGTAACCCCTCCCACTGCCTGCACCACACTGTGGAGGCTCTGAGCAGTCCCAGTGCAAGAAGGAGCGTTACTGTCGCTTATTCCTCCCCATAGCCATCAGAATGAACAATGCATCACTGCAGTGATACACAATGTGCAGTTACACTGTGTATTTTATTGTTGTGCAATTAACCAGTAGATGTTCAATATTTCAACTTCAACTTCAACTATATTTATTTATATAGCGCCAATTTACAACAAGGTCATCTCAAGGCACTTTGCATAATAAAGTCAAGACTATACAAACATTCAACGAAAACCCAACAAATCCCCCTTGAGCAAGCCATAGGCAACAGTGGAGAGGAAAAACTCCCTTTACCGGAAGAAACCTCCAGCAGAACCAGGCTCAGGGTGGGCGGCGATCTGCCTTGACTGGTTGGGGTGAGTGGAAAGTGGAGAGAGAAAAGAACAGAGCAACCAAAAGCGACAACAAAACATTGGGCGACAGGGACAGGGACAGAGAGAGGGGGACAGAGAGGAAGACGACTACGGGACAAAGAAGATACAGAGTTAATGTCATACAGTGGTGACATTATAAATGTGGGGTGAGAGGAGAGAATGAAGAGGAGAGGAAAGTGTCTCAGTGCAGAGTCCCCCAGCAGTCTAAGCCTATAGCAGCATGACTATAACCAACTATAAGCTTTATCGAAGAGGAAGGTTTTGAGCCTAGTCTTAAAAGTAGAGAGGGTGTCTGCTTCCCGAATCTGGACTGGGAGCTGGTTACACAGGAGAGGAGCTTGATAGCTAAAGGCTCTGCCTCCCATTATACATTTGGAAATTCTGGGAACCATAAGTAGGCCTGCATTTTGGGACCGAAGTGGTCTAGTAGGATGATCTGGTACTAGGAGATCTTTTAGGTATGATGGAGCTTGAACGTTTAAAGCTTTATAGGTAATTAGAAGGGTTTTAAAGTCTATTCTACATTTAATTGGGAAGCCAATGGACAGAAGCTAATGAAGGTGAAATATGATCTCTCTTACCAATCCCAGTCAGTAATCTTGCTGCAGCATTTTGGATTAAGGCTTTTTAGAGAGTTACTGGGGCAGCCTGAAAGTAGAGAATTAAAGTAGTCCAATCTAGAAGTAACGATGCATGAACCAGTTTTTCAGCATCGCTTTGAGACAGGATGCTCCTAATTTTGGCAATGTTCCGTAGGTGGAAGAAGGCTGATCTAGAGATTTGTTTTATGTGTGAGGTAAATGATAAATCCTGGTCAAAAAATGACTATTTCACCTCTAATATTTTTTCCACCGTTACATATGTACATACAACGCATCAGGACTGAGAACCAGGTGGATTTTTGGCTCAGTTTGTGAGTTTTGCAACATTTGTATATTGTTTTGGGGCATGGTGTAGATATATATTACTGTAGAGTGGTCCGTAGAAGCTGCACTGAGGACAACAAGGGCGCCTACTAGACACAGACAGATGAATGGACGGGGCAACACAGTGGAAGATATTCTGATTGGAGGCTGGAGTTTGGTTCCAGTGTCAAGTATTTATGCATAAAAACCTAAGCATGTTTATTTAACGTGGATTTGTACCTAAACTGAATCAAACCACAATGTTTCCATACTTGTAATCCAACTTTTTTTTTATTGTTTAGGACAAAAATTAGACACTAGTTTCTTTATTGTCGACTGTAAGATTTCATATCCACTATATTTGAAAAAGTTGCAATTACAACAGAAGCTCTTGTGGGTTGTATGAGATATAAGGGGAGAACAACCCATTTGATGTTGTAGGTTTGATCATTGGTTTTGATGTTGTAGAAGGGTTTGATAATTTGAGCTTTGACTTTACTTATTGTTGTGGTGACCACTTTTTCCGACGTTTTGTAGCAAACTGTAGAGAGGGCATGCAAACAAAAATGCAGTTAGGACTAATTTTTTGAGCTTGATGAGCTTTTAATTTGAAGCCATCGATCTGGCTATCCATGAAGGAAATCGAGTGTGACAGTGGTTTCAATGCTCAGGAGGAAGATGAATACAGTGCGGGAGAATAATTTTTTGCAGCTTTAAACAGGAAGAAAAAGTTCAGGAGGAAGAAAAATAAAGCAACTTGGTTTTAGTGAAACCATGACTTTTCTGTTTTTTTCAGCACTTTTACTGCCGTGTTACAGGCACCATTCAGGTTCAGGTGTATGAATAAACACCGGTAAAGAGTATCCTTTGTAATGCCGGTAAAACAGCGCACAGAACATCCTCATGCCTACTGTGAACAATGAGTAGGAGCGCATACAACAGATATTATTTCTCAGCCTGGATATTGGCGGCTTATAGTCCGATGCGGTTTATATGTGACAAAATATATATTTCTTTTAAATTTTAGCGGGTGAGGCTTAAATTTAGGTGCGCTCTATAGTCCAGAATTTACGGTAATCTTTTTGCAGAACGATTGGAAGTTGATTTGGACTTTTTTTTTTATTTCCTCTATCCATCCATTATGTGTAACCCCTTATCCTGTTTAGGGACTGTGGGTGGCTGGAGTCTATACCAGCTATCACTGCGCGGGAGGTACATCTTGGAAAGGTCTCCAGTCATTCACGGCCAACACAGAGAGGCATATACAGGAAGACAGCCATTCACACTCATGTTCAGACCTACAGTTTGTGCAGTTTAGAATCACCAATTAACCTAACACGCATGTCTATGGACCGGCGGGCAATCAGAGTACATGAACATGCAAACTCAGAAAGACCACAGCTGGTATGTAGATGGATTATTTGTTATTTCAGCTGGAGTGTGTGAACATTTTACAATTTGTATAAGTTATCATCTGCATTGAATCCATGATGGTTTCCATGTTGCTGATTTTACCTTGTGTGTAAAAAAATGCATTAAAGCAGCAAAATCCTACAGACGTCATTGTCAAGCCATTGTTTTGTGTTGACATACTCCTCAAGGGAATTATTATAGTTTCCTGCTAGTCTTTAACCATCCCACCATTTCAGTGTATATTCCCCAGAGAAGCAAATACAGCAGCATGTAGTGGTTGTGTAGCAGGCAGTAGGAGTGATGGCAATGTGTGAACAGGATGTCCACAAGAAGCAACTGCCTCCATGGCTGCAAACAGCCAAACCTAAATAATGTCTGTTCTATACTCCAGTACACTGAGGATCCCTTCATTACACGTACACATGACAATTGAGTACTAGCTTCTGAACGGTGAATTGTACACTGATTCGTTTATTTAGTACAACGACAAAGTCAAGGTAAAATGTGTGTGTTTAAACTGAAACATTTCTAGATTTTATATTGTTATAGTTTAGTGGTAGCAAGGGCTCAGTTGGCAAAGTGGCCACCTATTGACCATAGGGTTGGTGATTTGTGTCCTGATTTTGCCCATGTTGAAGTGTCCCAAGCTGAGAAACTGAACCACTGAACTGCCCAATCTCCCCTGTTGAGGTAGTGCAAGCTAGTTCGCATCTGAGTGCTGGTACCAAGGGTTGTGTCAAGAATGGCATGAAAACCTGTGTCAAATCACCCCAAACCTTTGGAATAAGGCAGAGACGATTTTTTTTTTTTGTAAATATGCTTTACATGGTTGATAGATATTTAAGTTACATTATTTAAGAACATGTAGGACAAGTGTTAACTGGATCTGTGTTGAATCTGCTAAATACAAAATTGTCCTCCAACATTTGCATTCATATGTCGTTTGTTCCTACTTTCTGATACAACCAACTGAACCGTTTGGTAAAATTATGGTTTGGCTTTAAAACTGCATCACAAGAACACCAGCCTATCTCCAAGGCAAGTTGATGTAGTAAATCTGATATAGTAACAATGCTTTGTTTCAACAGTGTTTTTTAATGCATACCTGATGATGTACATGACCAATCTGTATCTTTTGGCCCTTTTTGGCTGATGCTACAAATGATTTATAGGATTGTATTTTACAGCAGTGGAATCTTGTCCGTGTTGGGCCACAAGTCTGCACAACATTCAGTCAGTAGCTGGAGGGAGTGTGGCTGAGATGTGTGGAGAATAAACTAGACAGCACAGCTGCACTGTACATTTTGCACTTAGTCATTCTGTGTAGCAAAGCAGGACATTCCACTATATGGAAATAGAAAAAAGAGAAAAGAAAGGACTCAGAGCTGCCAGTGTATCTCACCTGATAACATCAGCTAATTGTTAATACTTTTAATTTATTAATATGCACATAGCTGCTTTACTGTTAGGTACACCAAATAATAACAATAATAAGAATGATAATAGTGACTTTATTATAGTGCCTTGAGATTACTTTGTTTTTTATTGAATTGAATTGAATAATGATAATAATAATGAAACCAAACTGTACTCAAGAGCTTCCTCTCCATCTGAAATTTTTAATTCCAGTTTAAGACCCTTGAAAAAGAATGTGAAGACTTAAAGGTGTCAGACATGGCACAACTTGTTTCATTGCATTAGACTGTATACAAATGTGTACTGTAAACAAAATATTTCTTTTTATTTTCTTTGAGTGTCTACAATTCTGAATGAACTGAGTAAAAATCCCACAATGCAGACTCTGTAGTTGTCAGCAATAACACAACATGATGATGAAGTGTTTGAAATCTCTGTGCAGCAGTCAGGTGGACGAGAGCGATTTCAAACACAACCTTAACTTTGAGTTTTTTCTATAGATATACTTTTTATGCACCACCAATTTAATTAAATTCAAATAAGCAATAATGCTTTGGTTAAACTTTAATATTGGGCAAGATGAAAAAATAAGAAAAACAACTTCAGGCTATTGGAGTAGCAATGAATAACCAAAAGCAGTGGATGTTTCATACATGCTTTTTTAATGCCCATCCTAAAACTTAAACGTTTTAAATGAGCATAAACAATTAATGGGTTGAGTGGTTGCAAGTCGTTTGAGTCAGGCAAACGTTATGAGCTTTTTGTAACTTAAGACTTACCTAACACTACCTTTGTTCTTATCTTATAGTCCATCTTTCACCAAAAGCAACATCCTGCTAATAGCAACTACTTCCTGTTGAGCTGCAACCAGATACTCCTGCTTTTATTAGTTTATTAGTTTTTAATAGAAGAGTAGAGGCAGGTTTACATTACACCATTAGGCCCTCTTGGCAGAGGGAAGCTGGGTAGTATCGAGTTGAGGGAGATTAAATACACTGTTTGAAAAGAATTGTAAAAAGATGCAGGCACAGTCATAGTCACTTTGTGGTGAGCTTGCCTGAGGTTTACCTGTACAGGCGATAGCTTCCACGTCGGTGAGCGCATAAAATGCCAAGTAGTTAAGTGGAGGAAGGGGACGTTTTTTCAGCTTGCTGCGGGGCTTTAGTTTTTAAACAATGTCTCTTTTTTCAGTGCCATATTTACAACATATCCTATTTTTACAGAGGAACGGCCTGCCAACTTGTGTGGACTTATTGTCTAAATACACTTTCCATTTGCCAGAGAGTCCTTCACATTTTGTGTAAAATAAATATAAGCTGGACCCCAGCAGAAGTTTATTGTGACAGGTCAAAGTTTCTGAGATTGATTCACAGCATTTGAACCAATATGCTATGAACATTGGAAGTAATGTTCAAATCATTCACGTCAAACTGGGTAAAAATTCTGAAAATAATCTCATTGGTTTCTAAAACCCAGTGGAATCAATTTGCGCCATGTCAACGCTAAAAAGAAGTTTGTGTTCAATATCAGCACCCGATAATGTTTTTTTATGATACAGTTATAGTAATGCACATAAATATTTTAAAATTGGTAACTCTTATAGACCACACATCATCACAAATAGAAAGTGTTATTTAAGTTCTAAGGTGACCAAAATGACAATGGAGTGTGTGTATACTGTAGCTGGGCTCAATTAAGTGTTTTTGCATCTTAAAACGAGAATATTGATTTTGATATAAAAATCCATTAGAACTCTTCAACAGAATAAAGTAGCCCCAGACTGGCACAACATTTAAAATGTTGATCCAGAAAAACAGGTAAATTCAGTTTTTTCTGTGTGTAAATATGTTGTGCAGCCCAAACTAACGGCTTTTATTCGACATTGCAATAGAGTAGAGGCTGTAGTAAACTGAGCACGTAATCTTAAACCTCACTCTGTCTTATCTTTGAGGAGTCATTCTAACCTTTTTGTGAGAATGTGTGGTCCTCACAACTATAGCAGTACAAGAAACAAATAGACCAGTGTAAAGGAAAAAAAAAACTCTGATGTAACAAAAGCAAAATGTCACAAAGCAACTTTTAATGAGAGTGTAAAGCCCAGAGAGAAGGATGTATTTTCCATGGCAGTTGGCAGGACTGTACGTTAGGCTGTTATATCCCCAGCTCTCCAAACTCAAGTGTTCTCCTTAATTGCAGGTCAGTGTGAATACGACACGTCAGCTGCCATAAGCCTTAATTAATTCAGCACTGAAAAGAAGCCCGCGACGCCCACCCATCTGTTTGTCTTTAACCTGTGAATAGAGAAGGAAAGGAATGGGTGGGAGGGGGGGCATAAGGAAATAAGGGAAGAAGTGAAGAAGAGAAGTCATTTCGGTTCAGTCAGGATGCCCTTTTGCTACAAGCAGCCATGACCCACTGAGCTTATCACATTACAGCCATCATGAGCAGCAACAGTGGAGGTGGAGGAAAAGCAGAGCTGTAATGATGATCCATGTTGTTCAGCAGACACTGCTGCCTTTCATACAGCACAAGCTGTTTGTATGGACAGTGTTCAGCCCAGGACCTGCATTTAGAAGCACTTTACAGCAACTCTGAAAGGAAGTCACCAATCATTCTGTTCTGAAATTTTTTTTTAATATTTCAGAAAGTCCCAGAATTGGTTAGACTAAGCACCACAAAACCCAGACAGGAGTGAGGAAAGAGGGTTTTTCTTAGGCTACTAGGCAAATCAACAAACGCCTCTGTCTAAGTCGATTAGCCATTGCATGGAGCTGTAATTTTTACTGAACATGAACTTGCACTTTCTGTTCATTGAGAAAGTCCCTATGTTGGGAACTGGTTGTTTATTGGACACTTGGATCCTTTTTTAATTTGTCACATTTTCCACAATATGACTTCGATCGTGTTGGCTATTGATCAATAAGACTCACATTTGTTCTTTGTCAGTCTGCAATCTGGATAAGCTTGTTCCTCTGTGCCATATTTGTTGTCCAAATGGTTACAAATAGCTAGACACACTGCTTTACTGGGTGACATAGTTCTTTATTCCAAAATGAGTAGTTTGAATTTACATAATAAATACAACCTAAATGATCCTTTTATAATTATAAATATTTTAGAGAATATGGGTGGGAGCTCTTTATCTTGAACTTTAGGCCCTGTCTTTGTTTTTGCAGACATTTTCCTTAATTGGACAATGAAAGTATAAGAGAGAAAGTATAAGAAACATGAGGACAGAGAAAAGAGAGTGGCATGACATTCAACTAAGGCCCTCAGCCAGAACCAAACCGGGAACACTGCAGTTACGTGAGCTCCCACTGCTATGGACAGTCCAAGTGTTCAAGTCATCTTGACCCATGGGTTTTAAGACATGTTTGTGAAAGTCAGTAAAAGCTTTTTCACTTGCTCTTAGCTGTCTTTTTACATGCCACATAAGATCCAATGCTCGGTAAAAAACAAAGTGCAACATTTTGAAAGATCAAGGTACACTCAATCCAATCCACTATAAATTCCAAAATACTTTATTAATGTTTCTGCTGAGAGGACTTTGCATTAATTACTAATTACAGTGCGAATATGTATCCACTGCTGCCAGAATTGTTCTGTAAGTCTGAATTCATGGGAGGTATCATCAGCACATGAGATAAGTTGTAAAACGTTTCTAGGAGCTTTACACCTTTGGAAAATGTCTTCTTTTAGTAGTAAAGTAGATTTGGCATTTTAGATCACCCGAGAGAGTCTAGTTAAAAGTCCATAATAATAAATATTTATAAGTCATTAATACTTTATTAATTATTAAAACAAGCCATCAGTTTAACAGTTGCAAGTCAGAATAAAAACATTACTTACTTTCTAATAAGCCAAGAAAACTTTATCCATCAGCTGCAATATCTTTTAATTCATTTATCAACCCAAAAATCCTTAATTTCACAGATTCTGGTCCAGGTTCTTTGCGATCCATTTCCAGAAGGTACCACTGGGTTAATAAAAAGCCTCTTGGATGAACTAAAGAGCTCAAATGACAAAGCAAATTTTGTGATGGCATCACAACTTAAAGAAAGCCATGACTGACACAGGCTCTACACACATTTCTTTGTAGGGGCAGTGATGCACTGATCGGGATATTAAAACAAATTTTAATAAAAAATCATTACTTACTCCATTTTATTTCATGCAATGGTCATGGCTGATGCGACATAAGCATTTGAAGCATTTCTTAGTCAGTTTGTTTTGGATAAGAATCTAACATCTGAAGTCTGTTGCCTGGCACATCAGTGAAATCTGTTGACAGCTGTGGGGAAAGTGTAACCCAAACTGTGAGGAACAGAAAAGTAGGTGGTGATGGCAGATCATTGAGTGGGTTGGCATTCAGCAGCAGCAGCAGTGCTCATCCTCCACTCCACCCCCTTAAACTGTAAAAAAAAAGCCCTCCCACTCATGACACGAGTCTTTGATTCACAAAATGGATGCCTACACATCACAGAATGCAGGCTGCCTCTCACAAACTGAAGCACATCAAGACATTTTACTAGTCCAATCGTGGTCTGTAGTAAGATGGTAATGCGTGTATCACCCAGGGTCCCATTCTGAATCGGTATACAGCTATTTACACCACAGAGTTCAGCTGAATGGGCAAGTCACAAGTGCTTACTGTCAGAACACACACACACACACACACACACACACACATGCACACCCAAACATGGAGAAACACTGAGCCTAGTGTTGTCTCAATGCTCACACACCGTGAGTGTAATCATGAGAAAGGAAAGATGAGGAGAAGCACAAAAAAAAAAAAAAACACCTCCACTTGATATGGTGACTCAGTGGGGATCTTGTCAGGAGAGAGGTAAAGAGACATGGATACACACTGAGAGAATTAGAGAGAAGTAATATCACTGTAAAACTTGGATAAATCCTGATCATGGTGATATACTGTAGGAGAAGGTAGCCTGTACTGCACTTGTACATCCTTCTCTGCCACCATGTCGTACAGCTCCTCCTTTGGGATCACACAGCACACCCAGCCTAGACTTGATAAAATATATAATCCTTTCTTCATGATATGTGCAGCAGGTCCTCCCAATTGGCCTTGTCCAACCATTTCTTTTTCAGCCTGGGGGTCAACATGCCAAGGAACCCACTTACATCCAGTTTGTGCAGGTGCTAAGCCTCATACTCCTCCATTATCGTGAACCCAGACACTTGGCAGTGAGCACCCCATAAAGATTTGACTTAAGGAGGGCATCCTGGTCTTTCATATGTTGTTGCCTTCCACATCTTTGCCTTTAAAGAATCTATCAATAGTTAGTGCCCCCCAAAACATATGACCCATGATCATGAGGGTGGCCAGTGCAGGATAAACAAGTTGAGTTAGATATTCAGAAATTAAAATGTGCAGTTAGGCCACACACTTGTCAGTCTTAAAGCCAGTTCATACTTCCTTTTGCTGTTCAACAAACATGTACTGACCCTATGAACACACGTGTTTCTATTTGTACTACAACTAGGGACTTTCCACATAAGCACACTACAGAAGAAGATGACAACTTAGGACAGCAGCAACAAATATGGTTTTATTGTATTTGATTGTCCATGGTAAAACGAAATAAATAAAACAGCAACAGAGTAACTGATTCACTAGAATAGGGTCAAGAATGTCAAAATACTTGATTCATCTCTTTGATGTATGAAAAAGAATATAGTTACACATTTGCAATTAGTTCACTGGCGCTGTGGACAGTATTTCTGGGGTTGCAAAAGGAAGTCCACAGAGTCTGTTCTGACCCTCACCGATTTGGGTGGGTAATGAAATTTCTATTAATATTACCGTTGCAGAAAGTACAGATTGGCCTTAAGACTCTTCAGTTCAGGATGTTGGAGCAAAAGAGAAAGGAGTGATATCTGTTACAGCATTGGGTGAATGACATTGAGTTGGTTTGGCTGTTGTCAGAGTTCACGTTCTAGGCTGAGGGCAGTGGGCTAAGATGAGCATTCCCTTTCGTTCTTAAGCCAAGTCAAACTTAATCAGTGACAATGAATTTGGATTCCAAAGCCATTCCATAAAAACGTCACACATGAATAGCATAAGTGTTAGACATGAGGGGACACACAAAAACATCACAGATCTTTCTTGTGTATGCAGTACAGTATATGTAGTTTATACATAAACCAGTAATACTGTGGTCTAATAGCTGGCTGTAAAATCATGAGAATGCAAACACTTAATTTTCACTGTGAGGTGGTAACAGATGGTCGCTGAGTGCGTGGGGCACTCTATGTATATGTATGTGTTTCTGTTTATGACGATGACAGGGGTGTGTGTGTGTTCAACTACCTTTGTTTATAAGAATGCTACATAGCGCATTAACATATGTCAGCGCTCAGAATGGCAAACAAACACAGCAGCTCACACTTCAAGTCAAACATCAGACCAGCTGTCCTCAGGCGTTTTATTTAGGCTGCTTACATAAGATCGGACAAGTAATTGTCGAGACTGTTTCATCCTATTTATTCTGAAAATGGTGCTGCATGTTTTATTGCTGTCATACTATGATACAGTACTGCATTTCACACGGTACAGGTCTGACTTGCAGTACGTCATTCCTCTACTGTTGTAGGATATTGTCCTCTGTGTTGACCCAAGTGGGCAGGTTCTGTTCATTCTGTAATGCTAATGACTGTAGTGAATTTGATATCCCCAAATAAAGTGAAACTGTTTTGAATGAATCACCCCTATTAAGAAGATCCCCTTGATTTAGTTGTAACAATCATCCACTGATGACTTTCTTGTAGCATTATTATTGTCTGTTCTGACAAACGCATCCCATCCAGGCCCCGTCAGGAGATTTTCTTCACACTTGTTTCAGTTCTTCCTGGAGGACGCTGAGGTGTTTTTTTAATCCAGGTGTAAAATGTAGTCCAATGTGCTCTGGGATCTCCATCCAGCTGGATGTCCTAAGAGCTCCACCACAGTAAGAGATGCAGAACTACCACAACTACGCTTCAACATGTACTTGATGCTGGACCCGGACACACTGCGTAGAAAAATAGATCAACTGATATCCAGATGAGGTATGATTAATAAAACAGAATCAATATACATATTACACAAAATGTGTGTTTTCCACTGCAGGAACTTACCAACCCTGTTGATAGCTTTTCAGTCAATTTAGCATTTGAGTCGACAGCAGACACTGTTAGTGAGAGAGACCACTCTGATAGATAATGCAGAAATACTAGATGGTCATCCACGCAGCCTTTGTGGCTCAGACCAACGGCGACATGAGGGGATGCAATAGCCGGCCCTTCGTCTGCCCTGGTTCTTTGATGTTGGTCTGGTGTGTTTCTGCCTAACACAGAGAAAGGCCAACAACAGTGACATTCTTCTCTGCTCTGAAGAACATTTTGGTGTCCTAACCAGCTAATTGTTTTTGTGTTATGGACCGCAACTTTACTGGTTTTAACAGCACAATGTTTTCAGGGTTTGCCTCTTCCCAGGTGATGCTAGTCTAGTGATGCTGGTGTAGTGTTATACTTCCATAGGTCATGCGATGACAACTAGTCAAATCATACTGACTGAAGTGATGGACAAACAATTTGTCAGCACAGTTAAAAATATCTTGTCATGGATGGTTTAGTGTATTAAAGAGGCCGCACTGTGTTCTTTTGTAAGGGCCTCTACCCAAATAAGTGTGGACTTTGTTCTAATTGGCTTTTGTGGAGGACCTAGAAGTATTGTGATTTCTTCTACATATGTTCAAATCACATTTTTAAAAGCTGTTATTGTTTAACACAGGCACAATCGTTATTTAGTCAAGTAACAATTAGCATCCTATGGTCTCTTTGAATTAGTATGTAAGTATTAGTTGCTGACCTACAAGGCTTCCGGGCGTATTTAAACATGATATTGGTCTATACAGCGTTTTTGCTTCAGCATGCATTGTGGATGAAGTGTGGGTGGAGCTGGTTGTTGTGTGACTGGAAATGAGTAGCTCATCCTCGCTGATTCAGATAACCTTGACTCATGTTTTTCTTTCACTTTTCACAAATGCTGTCAAATCACTAAAATTTTGTTCTGAAATTGAACCAAAAATGAATAAATGCTACATATGGGAGATGTGTTTTAGTCTAGCGAAGTTCTACATTTTTCATGTTGTCTGCTAATCCACTGCGAAGATGCACACACACACATCATCCTGCTGCTTGAAATACTGATTACAGTAAGAGCACCAAGTATGAGTCAGTTCACTGCTGAAAATCATATATTTTTAAGTATCTTTCTTAAAAAACAAACTATGTATTTGTGAGTTGTCTTGTATGTCATGTCCTCAGAGTGAAAAACTGAATAACATACCTATGTTTTGGTAATTTTAAGGTATGATTTAGCATAAAATAATAAAAAATACGTAGTGAAATTAGTAATACATACATATCTTTATTTGCTTGTTATAATTTATATAGATTGTATTTCATTGTTGAAAACCGGGGAAACATAATCTCTCAACAGAGTGCACAAAGCAAACACTTGAACCATGAGACTGCAATCCAGTCCACAAAAGCATTGTCTTATTCGAGTGCACACAAAGATATCTGTTTCTATTCTCACGAGAAATCAGGAGTGACGCCCTACACTTACTGTAAAAGTGGGCAACTCTAACAAACATTAGTTTTGTATTCACATACAGTTTCACTTCCACATAGTGAAACTGGCTTATAGGACTATAATGATTCATTCACTGCATCAATGCACCAATGATTAATTATGCTGATTCCACTGCATAAATCTTTTAAAGGAAATAATTGGATTGGGATTGGCTTCAGCGCCAAGCAATATGAAACACTTTGAACTAACAAACTAATCACCATTATGTAAACAAAGACATCATATTTACCAAAATCTCATTAGTAATTCTTTCATAAGGTCTTTTCCTTTTTGGGAAACTCAGTTTCAACTGGTATTAGCAAGTGATCTTTATGTCGATTTCTTATCTGGGCCAAGAAAAAACACTTGCACATGTGGATTTAGAGAGAATGCACCACAGTTAGAATGAGATGCAATCAATAACCCTGTTTACACTTGTTTTTTATATTCAATTTAATGATCCCAACACAAGGGAACACTGAGACCATGGGTTTGACCTTTTTTTTTTTTAAACATAACATGTAAAGACATCTACAGTAGATCTGTAGATGTCTTTACATGATATAGTCTTTAAAAAAATGCCTGACTTTCACTCTGCTTTCCTAACATGCCTGGAAGCTACAGGGGAACACCTTCTGCAAAAATATGTAGAGCACCTACAGCATTATTATTTAAGAAAAGGGATCATGGTACAGCGTAGTTTGGCAATCTCCATCTGTCACATGACTTTCACCAATTCTGAGATCTGATTGTAAAGGATGTGGGGCTTCTTAGGCATACTCCCACTATGCAACCCGTACTGTGCCCTGGGCATGTTTGACTAGTGTGATAGCTCCATTTTGGTCTCGGGCACAGTCCTGGCCAGCTCGAGGTGGGCTTGGGCACAGCTCACTTTGACTGAGGCGCGGTATGCATATTGTAATGACAAACACTGTCCAAGCAAGGAATTCAGCAATATGCAAGAGTGCTTTCCTTTAGCATGAAACGGTACACTGACAGACTGCTAAAGCACAATGTGAGCGCCAATGTGTTTAGCTAATTTTACTGTGTCAGTTTTGCGGTCTGCACAATGATACTGTGTCACAGTCTGCCCAATTATCATATACTGTATAAATATAAACACAAAAACTTGTAAGTGAAACTTGACTCCTTTTCATTTACATTTGAATCATTATTTCCACGTTACTCCTTTTTTACACTTTATTGTAAATTACTGAGCACGTTGTAAAGTGAGTTTCATCATACTAAAATAAATCTTTAAATATCCTTGAGATGTTTAATTTGATAACTAAGGAATCGCCATCATTACGGTTTACAGGTACATGTGATACACTGTATAACTGGTACTTATGTATGTGCGGCTGATACAAAAGGCATTTTTTCTGTGTTCCCTCAGACATTTATAATGAATGGTGGTGTGCAGAAATACTGACATGTAAACAGATGTTTAATGACATTTCTACACTGGTTTATGGATAATTGTGGCCAACACTGTTGGAAACACCATCTGCAAAAATGTGTCACCTAACACCCATTTGTTTCCATTTGAGTCTAATTTCAGTGTCACAGCACTGCTTCTTGGAAAAAGTCTTAAATACTTTATGTTGGATTTCAATTTCCTTTTCATCTTTTGTTAAAGCATGAAATATTTTTCATTGTGTAGATACTCCTACACTCTCACAGCGTTATGTAATAGTTGGCAAACAGTTATGAAACTAATGAAAGCTAATAACTGAATGAATTGTTCTTTTCCTAACTTGTCACTTACAGTATACACAGTGCATGTAGTTTCACTGTTCACAAAAGAACTTGACACATGAATTTTGTAAAGTTTTTACAAATATATTTAATTGTAAATTTATAGAAAACTAAAGGATTAAGTATCTTTGAAAAATCTATCCATTCTGAGTGTCTAAATGAAATTCTTGCTTGTCCACAGTACACTCCAAAAATTCAGGGTTAATTCAGGCCCCATTGTTGAGGAAATGGGTAAGTTGACACAGTGTTGGTGTGATGGTTTACACCAACACTGTGTCACCAGCTCAAAGAACCCTTTCTCTTGGATAATGTTCTACCTATAATACTGTGAATTTCAACCTTTTTTTGTGAATGTGATAAATTGAGTCATATTTTAAGCCAGTATGTTTTTACAGTGTAGTTTAAAATCAATTGCATAAAGGTAAAGGGGACTACTCCATGATATAATCTCTTCAAAGCTCATTACATGATTCATCTTTGAAACCTAGATGTTGTGAGAGGCCGAGATTTAAATGAAGTTTGGCCTGAACTGTCTATAATAAAAATAGAGAAAGCTTAATATTTAATTCTTTAAAAAATTCGGAGAAGCTTTTGCATGCACTTTTAAGACGGTCCCTTATTTCAGCTTGTATTTTATTTTAGTTGCACGATTATGGACTACGTTGAAAGCCAACACCTGAACCTGGTAAAAAAATGGTGATATATTTTAATGTTAATGAAAATTTGCCTCTCTATCTATGTGCGCATCTGCTCATGTTTTTATAGAAAATTTTCTATATTATAAGTCCAGCTGAGTTACTAGCAGCTGCTGTTTGCAGTGTAACCATGGATATAAAGACAACACTGTTGATACTGAGGAAAAAGGTTTTTTATCTGATGGACATGCTGTGGGATCTGCACTTACCGCACATGCAGCATCTTGTTTTTTAATGATTTCTAAGCAGATTAATGGTTGCTGTTCACCCCAGCAGTGCATGGGCTTTGTGTGTTCTGATTTGACACGTTTGTGACAAGTTGATGCAGGGATGCTAAAGGTTCAGATTAAGTGAGGAAAAACACACAATGTCATTCACAAATTATTCCTTTGCATTTGGTTAAATTTCCCTGGCTTGATTGGTTCAATTGTTCCCACATTTTAGCAATAGAATTTATGCATAAATACTTTTTTCGTCAACAAATGTTGTTTTTAAGGCTTGATTATTATAATATGCAATATTACAGAATCATATATTTCTTTAAAGCCAAGCAAATTATGCTGACTATAAAGACACAAGCTTATTGGGCTGCTGAAATGTTTTACAGTGGGGGTGTTGTCGGCTTTGAAATATGAGCTAGTGGTTTTATGAGAAGTTATCATCTGTGCTCAGATCGTTTTGGGTTATTTGTTTTAATTGGATGTGTTATGAGGAGAAAATGCTTGTCACATTCCCGTTTTTTTCCCTCTTCTTTTTTTTACCCTTTTTCCGTGTAAGCAGCCCAGAGCAGAGGAGTTGGAGAGGAGCTGTGATATAAAAGAGGAGTGGAGGGTGGGATCAAGAGGGCCGTCCGCTGAGGATCGGACTCCCCCATTCAATCTGTGCAATCTCCACGACGTCGAGAAATAGATTGCTTTTTAAATAGATTGCTTAGCTCCCTGTCTTGGAGCCACTGATGTGGATACATTTCATAGCGGCTCTTGTTTAAATGAGTGCGTATTTGATAGCACAGCCACTTACCCTGCTGTTATTAAGGGTACAGTACTGTTAGTACAGCCCTCATCCCCTATTTGGACTCAAAAAACAAAGAGGAAAAGAGAGTGTGAAAGATAAATTATGGACACATTAGGGGGAGTTGGGGAGGGGATCCTTAAAATGGATCAGGGAGAGGTAGTGTGTATTATTAATTGCATGGTATTATGTGTGTTTAAGCTCTAGCCAGTCCTTCATTAGAGTCAACATTACGCTGGAGGTAAAAGGAAGAAGCACAACAGAGGGGAACGTCTGTGGGCTTTTGTCTAAGGAAGAGAGGAAATGCAGCACATTTCCAATTTATTAATACTGCAGACAGGGCTTGTTGGCGGAAACCACATTATGCTGCTGGTTCGTGGGTGGGTTGGGCAAGGCGGAGGGTGTGGGGGGATATCATGATTCAGTGAGGGGAAGAGAGTGCCTCAGGAGACACTATAAGCTTTCTCTCCCTCAGTGTTCCAGTCCTGCTGCTGCTGCTTGTCCTGAGCCTGGTCGTCACTGAGGATGCTTAGTTCCCCAGAGTGTGACAATGCAAACAGGCAAAAATCTGTGTTTTCAAATACAGACATTTGAATTTCTACATATATATATATATATATACACACACACACACATACATACATGTATATATAAATGCATACATATATACGTATGTACGTGTTTATATTTCTTTTACATATTAAAAGACCCAGCAGCATGAAAGCCTGGGCATATTTATTATATAGAGAGATTTATTGGTGACACATTTGTATAATAACTCCAAGATAAGTCGGTAAAAAGTGAAGGCAGGTAATTCCCAGGGCTTAATAATAAGGTTCCATTGTTTTTTGTGCATTTGTTCACGTAATCAAAAATCAACAAAATAGAAAAAATAAAAAACTGAAATGTATTATTCTGTGCCTCAGTAATTCACGACTTCTTTACCCTGTCAGGCAGTGTGGGTAGAAACTACTAATCTACTTTGACAATTGTTTTTCAAAGGGATTTATAAGGTACAGTATTTGCAAAGCAGCAGTCAGTGTTCAGCTTACTCACAGGAGGACCAGTCGTGTTCGGCCTCTTCTCTCTTTCACTTATCTGCACTCTGACTGGAGGTAAAGACCCTTGGATTGTGCCAGTCTGTAAACTGACAGTTTAGTTGATAAATGGCACTTGGTCATGATGTGTTGCTTTGTTTTGTTTGAGCTTTAAACATTAGCTATAGGCTAATGTTTGAAAGATGAGTTGCAATGTTTATTACACTGGTCAGTGTGAGAAAAACATAACATGAACTTTACAGACAGCAAAAATTCTTAAATTATGATTAGTCAATTTAAATTAGTTCACTTAAATAAATACATATTTATCTTATTTTTCCAGAAACGGTTTAATGACTTTCCTGCCCAAACAGATTATCATCAAAGGAAAAAATATTATTATTTTTATTTGCAAAGCACCTTTAAACGAATATTTAAAAGGCGATTAGATTATGAATTTTACATCTTTTCAATATCAATTTCCATTTTAATTTCATTATCGAAGAAGTATAAACTTTTTAATGTCCTAGCACCCAGAATGCAGATAGGACCTCGGAACTCACAAGTTCACATAATGTCATTTCTGAATGAACAATTATGAATTTGGATGTTGTGTTGATTTGAACTCATTGGTTCATCAGGACAGTGGACTGTGAGAAATGGGGGTTCATATACTGCATGAATACAGAAAGATTACCTATACATTGATGCTTCATATAGATATTGCTGATTTTATTTATTATCTATATGAAGCAGGATGTTTTGGAATTAAGTCAAAGAATTACGTTGTGTGTGTTTGAGGCTCATTGATGTGTTTTTTTATAGACTTTGTAGAGCATAGGGAGCTCAGCGGGAGAGAGGAAGAGGATATAACGGGCTTTGGACCATTTTTAAACAGATTTTAAAAATTGTTCCATTATATTCTGTGAATTAAACCCTGAAAGGGGCCTTCTTGACGAAAAGGTAGTTAAATTGAGTATTAACTAAAAAGGTTAAAAAACTATTTTTTATTCTTTTTAAACAAATATTTTGAAAGTTTGTATTAAAACATTTAAAGGATGTGATTATTAAATAACAATTTAAGTAGAATTTAATGTAGACTGAGATAAACTACAGCCTTTTATTTACTGCATTTTCTCCAATTAAATTGTAATGTATTCGGCTTAAATGTTCCTTCTTAGTTTGATTATTCCTCTAGTAAACCTGAATACACATTTTAAATCAAATACTATTCACAGTATTTCTTTATGTTAAGTTTTTTTTTTAACCCACTCAAGAATTGCCCTGCTACATTACACCCAGTTTCAGTCTACAGAGAGAGCAAAGTAAAGATGATGCATAATTAATTGGTACAAAAGCTGAATATTTCCTGTGGCGTTTCTGCCAAATGAGCCTGGGTCCTATCCTTCCCATCATTACAGTCAATTTCCCTTAATAGTGTGCTTAATAAGTAATGAGTGGCCTGAAAACATGTCTAACCAATAGCTGCAAAGCATTCATCAGGCTGTAAACTCTGCCTTCATATAATGTCAGTAGCATTCACAATAAATTTTAAATTTAGGCCAAAACCTAGTGAGTTCTGTGTGGTTTTTTTATTTGCTATTGACAAAAATGTCAGTTTTGACTTTATTTAACACCAAACGTGACAGTGTGGCTCTTGGATAAAATGGGACTTCAGCCTACAGAATAATATGTGACATTTCAAACCAAAATACTCTTAAATATATTACATGAAGGCAGTTGGTTCTGTGTGTGTGCATGCATGCAAAGTGTGTCGTCTGCCCAGCAGAGTTGGTTTTGGATTCTAATTATGCCAGTTGTAACAGGATTACAAGAGATAAAATGTAGTAAGATGCTCGGGGTGTTTGCGGGCTAAATTAAATAGGATGTAATATGATAATCTGTTGCGTGGCGATAAGAGGATAGCCACTGACAGTAGATCATTTATCTGGTGTGAATAACAATAGTTTGTTTTATTGTTGTGGTTGTTGTATTTTCCCTTATATTTTAGTATCTGTCAGCTAAGATACAATGTCAGCTGATTTATGTTATAATTTATATTCTGCATTTCACTTTTTTTTATTTTTGTCTATCCCTTTCAGAAACAATCGATGAGTTGGTACAAATTTTACTTTAAATGAAACCATCCAATCTTTTTCACCTGGACTGCACAGAGCCTGTTTGAGTTCTACATGGCATCATTCTTTAGGTCTTGAGTGCTTCTCATTCGTTTCATCACTGAGGGGTGTGTGAATTTAGGGAGTTGCCTCATTTCTCAATAGAAACTCCACCAGCTATTTAGATCAGCACAGAGGTCCTTTAATCTAGGATAAAGTCCTTTATTTTTCATTTCCTCCAAATAATATTATGAAAATAGTGAGCAGACAGTGATATTAAAAATAACACTACGTGGCAAGTATATAAATATTTCCATTGTAAAAAAGCTAAATCAGCTCACATGAAGGAATTAAGTTAATACAACAATAGTTTAATTATCATGATAAAACACATCCTTTTAGATAAAGAATATGTAAAAAATAATTAAAACTTTCAGATTTAACTATTTGGTTTGTAATTGTCTTGGTGGGTCTGGTTATATTACATAAAATTAACTTTTTGGATTGAACAGAGGTTGCAGCTGTATTAATACAGTACATAGGAAAGTTTCAGGCTTACTTAGCTAAGCTAACATTAATTGGCTTCAGGGCTAGCAAGCAGGCCCTTTGCATCAGATAGTTTTGGGGTTTTTTCAAAATCAAGTATTTAACATTCCCAAGTGAAATTTTATTTAACATCAATATCTATATAAACATTGTTAATTATCTATAAGACCATTTTAGACTCTTACAAGCACTGATGTTTTAATTTTCTATTATTGATAGGGGGCAATGAGGACTAATTTTCAGGAATTTAAACTTAAATGCATCAGTGCTATAGAACAATCTAAAGATTCATGATCCAAGTTACAAAACATAAAGAATATTAAATACATCACTATGCAACAATTTTAAATGTGTGTATTTTGCTAATGTGGTAAAAAGCCAGAACAGAAGAGAAAATGGATTTTTGTCTATGGGACCGCTGGAAAAAAAAGGCCTCGAGTGAGATCCAGGAATTTTCCAAAGTGCCGAGACAGTAAAACGTTTAAGCAGCCGCCCATAGCCGATCCTCCAGCTGAGGACGTGTTTAGTGCTTTAACTTTGACACCCTCAGGCATCATTATGCACTTGCACAGAGAAGACAAAAATGACTCTAATCCAGTGTCAAATTCAGGAATTCATCAAAATGTAATTAAGAATTTCATGTTTTCTCATGACGTTACGCTAAAACAAGCTTCGTGCTACAGTGAAGGCCTCTTTTCACGTGCATCTTGTATTATGTTGATTAAAGCTTCATTTCACATTTCAATTTCAAGAGAGGGATTTATTTATATTTACAGCCTTTTAATAACATGTACATTTTTTTTATCAACAGAAATAAGGCACACTTACAGGGCAAATGATATTCACATCACTGCTGGTGTTGAAATGATTGAAATGCATGCAGCATTCATCCCTGGTTAGCTTTAAAACAATCATCACCAACATCATCATCAGCAGCAGCAGTAGCATGCCATTAGTACAGAGCAGCATACATTAGTGTACAACCACAACTGCAGAGAAAGACGTGTGGAGAAACGGCATTCACATTGGATAACCCGCACTTTCCACATCCCTTTGCTGCCATCAGCAGCTATTCCAACGCTCACAGTGACAGGACAAAAATGGAATTGTCCATTGCATTTGATAGTATGTGTCAACAATTTGTTTTACAGCATGGCAGAGTCTTTACAACAGTTTGGAAACAGGCAGAGACGGTCCAAGTACAGGCTGGCACACACAGAATGACACCAAGACAGCACTTTATACCACATCATCACTGACAAGCCCCTATGTGTGGTTAGTGTTTCATCAATGAATTTGACAACAGTATAGTTCGGAAAGCGTTTTAAATGATTCATGTACGGTAAGGTACGATTACAAGTGGACAAATGCAGTCTGCTTTTTAGAGCTGATAAATGACTGAAGGCTCACAGTGTGTCAGCGGAGGTGAGTATAATGTGCTCACATGATGCAAAATGACTGGATCACGTGGCAGCAGTGATGTCAACCAGCCCAGCCGCAGCAACAACAACAACAGCATCGACAACAACGACAACAACAAGCAACCCAGAGACACAGAAAGACAGGAACCGAACAGCAAGAGGACGTCCACATCGTGTCTTCAACAGTCAAATGCAGGAGGAAAGTGTACGTGTGCGTGTGTGTTCATTTTGGATTACGCCATAAACGATCTATTTTACATCCTCCTACACATATTTTAGCATGTCGCTTTGTTTGTTTCCGCGGGAAAAGGAGCAGTAATTATCAGCTAAACCAAGTGTTAAACATATAATTGTATTATTTGAATAATCTGCAATTGTAATGACTGCGATGATTTGTATAATTACAATCATGAGCATGTCTCACTGACTCTGTGGCTAACTTTAAAATTAACTCCTGCCTGGGAATATTCGACATGACAATAAAACAGGCATAGAAATAGGCTCATTTCATATGCCATAGCAGCTACAGAAAGGCGTGGAGAAAATGATTTACACTAGGCTGACAGTATGAGGAAATCTCCAGAGTATGATCATGGGAGGTGACATTTGTGAGGACATGGCTGTATGAGTCAAGTTGATCCTATTAGGTGTTTAAATGGATTTTACATGGGTGTTAAGGTTCAGAATGTGCCATCAGACATGGAGAGGAAATCCATATTCATGGCGCATCGCTCCTGCCGACAACACGGAAAAAGCCGGTTATAGACCATTTGAGCCAGGGGTAATTGTTTATCGAGACGCCTCTCTCCTCAATGCATAAATTGAGTTGTCGACCGCTTATGGTGGACATTTTGTTTTCTCAGCCGTGCGTGTGTGTGTGTGTGTGTGTGCAAGGCTCAACGGCAGCAGCAGCAGCATTACATGTGGCGTAAACCTCACTGCGATAAATGTCATTTGAGCAACCATTTGCATAAAAAAGGGGTGTAAAGGAGGGGGGAGGTAAGAGGTGGCTCGGCTTGGCTCAGCCCCGTAATAAATGCACTACATGGACTTGAATAAGAGGAGGTTCCACTTCATAACCACATCCAGCAGGAAAACAGCACAATACTAATACATTAAAAGTCTGCTTATTCTGCTCACGGTAATACTGATGGTATTCAAACATAAGTGTTAATTTTGATGTCACACTGAGTGTAATATTTAAAATGTCACTCCCAGTCCATGGTAAGTCCAAAACTCTCCCAGTGAAAACAAAGTGCATGGCCTTAAGTGTAACATTTATTGTCTCCTCACTTTTCATGTATGTCTGATTGCTGGTTAGAATTGAAATAATTTCTTAAAGTATATTTATTTTACTGTAAAACATTAATTATTAATTAGTCATTTAAAACAAACATTGGGAAAATAAAATAATTGGTTCCAATTTGTGAGGATTTGCTACTTTTCTCAGTTTAATTTTTGTTTAATTGTACACTAGATCTCTGTAGGGTTTAAACTTTTGGCCCGATCTGAAGGCATGACTTCTGACTCTTTTCTGCATCATTCAGCAGAGTAATTGTGAAAATAATGAACACATTTTTATTAGCCCTGTTTTATGCTATAATTAAATAGAAGTTTAAACTAGCACATTTACTGTTGCCATGCTAAACTGTGACCGTGTTTTTGACTATTTTCTGACATTATATACTAACCATAATCCTAATAGAATAAACAATAATTAGATTTAAAAGAAAATGAATTGAGCGAGTAATCAAAATATCCAGCTGAAGCCAGAATTCTCTTTCCTTTCCTGAAAATTCCTGAGTTTATTATCAAACATACAGAATGACAATAGTGGTAAAATCGTTTCTTCTTCTCTTCTGTCTTTTTTTATGTTTTAATTTATTAAACTGTATTCCTGCAGCTACGCCTAGTCAGCGTTGCTGGATAAACCACAATGTGGGCACTTGCAATTGGCCATGAACCTCCAGGGGCCCAGTAAAATTATTTTTGCAAATTTTAAGTTTAGCTTTAAATGACTTGGTTCCAACTTTATTTCATAAAACTAAGGCCCTGGCTTGACAAGAGTCACTGCAAAAATCTTAGTATACAGTGTGCCAGTGAATGGAAGGATAAAGGGGGTCGGGAAAACCCTCAACCCTAACACTGCTTGCTCATCATTAGCCTGGGCTTCACAGAAGGTTAATCCAGCAATACTGGTCATCATAGAAATACAGTGGATATACAGGCATAGATCTTATTATGTGGTGATGATGCGTTCTGCATTGACTTTCCCAGCCTCAGGCCTGTGGTTTACACGTAAACTTGGTGCCTTCCACATGATGCTTGTCGAGGTCGACTCCCTGCACGTATTAGGGCCATTGTTTGTTAAAGGGTTTAAGTCAGCATTGACTCCATTTATCTAACAACTGGGCTGGACCCTCTTACTGTAAATACACAGGTTAGTGTTAGCACGCAGGCTATCATGCTGGCCTTACTCAGTAACACACAGTGTTCATGCAGATAGAGTTACATAACAAGGAGTTGCTGTCAGACGAGACAAAAAGCCAGTTTTTCCTTGAGACTGGACAATCTCGAAGGAACATGTCTGAGAGATGCACACAGAAACAATACACGCACACACACACTATGCTGTCCAATGCCATGGAGAAAGACTGACAGATGCATGGTGGGACACACGTCAGGACACTCTCAACCTCGAACTGTGGCTCAACAGACAGGAAGTGGGCAGGCAAAAAAAACAAAACAACGCAATGCAGTACAGATAAAAAAATTTTGTTGCTTTCGGTAAGTGTGGACAGTGGGGGCGTGGCTTCCCCCAAACCTGACAGTCCTCCGTGGGTGGGTAGTCGGGGTGAGGTGAGGTGGGTGGGTGTCGGGGGCTTGGGGGGGTGTTGCTGATGTTGGGCGAAGAGAGGACTCTCCTCGACTACGCGTATTCTTAAGCAATAACAACGTGATCCGTATTATCCACCCAAGAATACCCGTCACCGAAGAGAGTCTTGCAGTAAACACGATGTGCTAAGCCAGAAATCACGTGAGCAGCGCCACTGCCATTGCATCATCATCATCATCATCACCACCACCACCACCACCATCATCATCTCCACCATGGCCATCACCGCCACCATCAGCAGCCGCCCTTCAGCCTCCAGCGGCAAACAGACACATACACATTTAGAGAAAGTGGGGCAGTTGCATTGATTGAAGACGCCTCGCTGCAGCGAGAGGCAAGGCTCCATCAATGGCTCCTCTGCAAAGGAGAAAATTGACAATGGTGGCATTTTCAATCTGAGCCAGCAGCGTGTGTGGAGTGGAGAAACAGTAGAAAAAAAAAAAAACAAGAAGACGAAAAGAACGGTAAAAGCTGAAGTTAGATTGATTCGCTCTGGCAGTGAAGAAGGGAGTGTGAAAAACCCGAACCCCCGCAGCAAGTCTCTTACCTGGACTGCGGCCTGGCAGTGCTGCCCATCTCCTGGTAGTCTTCATCCAGAAGTGACATTCAGTTCCCTCGCCACTGTCGCTTCTCCGGCTCAGCCCTATCAGGGTGTAATGCGATCTGGAATGGGAGGGGGAGGGAAGGGGTGTGAGGTGTGTGTGTATGGGGGGGGGTACACACACACAAGGGAGACGTAGGGTTAGGGGAGGTCAGGCCAGGAGCAGCTGCGGTGTGACAATAGCCCCGCACACTCCATTACCAGCACCACCACCACCCGCCCTTCCCTCCCCCGCAACACGAGGAGAGAAATCAACACATGGATTATACCACAGGAGGGAGGGTGCACTGCATGCCGAGAACTAATTTGTTTGAATATATAAAAATAGTGCTGCTTTGTTGCAACAGCACACGAGTCTCCAGCTCCCTTTTGGGGGATAGTGGAAAAGTATACATTCAGTCCAATCGAAAATTCATGGAGCAACGTTGCAGACCATGACATTCTTTTAAAATTTCAAATGTTAAAATGCTTTTTAAATGAATTCCTAAATGTTAATTTAGCAATCATTATTATGATTTCCCCTCTTCCTTATTTTCAAATTAAAGCGATGAGTTTAAATGCCAGAGCGAGGCTATGAATAATGCATGGAAAGTTCAAGCAAATTTATTCCATTCTATTCTAATTGAACTAGCTGGCTGAATACAAAGAGCATGCTCCAGCTAAGCTAATCCAAAATCACTCTGTTGATTTGTTGTCTCTAATCAATATTTACAATTACTCTGCGGATGGTTTGGTAAAAGGAAGAAGTTTGTCGCCGTGCGTTTCCTCAATGCCAAGGGCTGACAAGATTAATCAGAGTTTCATTTCCAAACTCAGGAATATTAACATAAGCAGACACAATGTACAGGGAAAGGAAGTGCATTTTAGATTTTTTAACATTAGCAAACCTAAAGCGAAATCAGTGGAAGAAACACAGATCATCTGGATGAAAAATTCAAACTCCACACAGGAGCTAAAGAAAATGGACAAAGTGATAGAGTCAGCAGCCTCAAGCAGGATGAAGGAAAAAGAGAACGAGGGTTTTAAATGGGAAAGTAAAGACTAAACAAATGATAGTGGAAGAAAAAGGGGGAACAGCAGATGAGATGCTGATCCTCAATGTTATTTCCCCTCCTCTTTTATTTCTAGCTTCTTGTCTATTTCCCCTCTCATCCTCTACTCAGCCAGCCTGGACCACTCAGCCCAGGAGACACACACGCACACACACACACACACACACACACACACACACACATATATAGATTTCCTCAGCCAAAACCAAGAAGACCCCCACCCATCCACCCGGCCAACTACCTCCGAGCTGCAGAGAGCTGGGATTTACCACCCGCAGCCAAATACACATTCACACACACACACACACACACACACAGATCCTCGGCTAGCCTGGCCCAACCCAGGCCATCTGTAGAGAGGGAGAGAAAAGAGAACCTAAGGGCTTCAGCTATAGATCATCACACACACACACACACATGCATTCACAGAGAGGTCGACTAGCCCAAGTATCATTGATTGTTCAGTGGAAGCACCCCCGGAGACTCATCAGATTACTCTGAGAGCAGGGGCAGCAGCTAAAATCAAACACCAGGAATGTTCTCTTTCCTTTGCTTTCATTTAAACTTTCACACACACTCACAGTCAGAAATTACACACACAGCCGACACACAGAACCGCAGGTTGTCAGGAGATGATGATGAGATAGGAGGAACATGCCCTCTCTGGTGTATTTTTCCTTTCTTTTTCTTTTTAGTTTCTAGTTTTTTTTTTTTTTTGTCATGTTGAGGAACTGCAGTTTCCCTTCTCGCAACTTACAGGACCATAGTTTTGCACACACACACACACACACATACACACACACCTCCTCGTTTTTCTGATTTAATTGCCCACAGCTTTTATGAATATGGAAACCGTGGACTGCGTGTACGGAGGAGGTAAAGGGATGAACCACACAAGCTGCAACATACAAGCACAAGAGAAAACAACACAGCAGGTTAAAGGAAGAAAATATTTGGAAAAATATGAAAAAAAAGAAAAATCTCTTCCACAGAGTCACAAAGAGCGGAAAATTTCAAAAAGATTTGCAGAAAATGTCCACCAGAAGACAAAGGAGTGGAACAATTTAAAAAAGAAAGGGTGAAACTGCGACAACAGGTCCACTCTGTGTGCTGTGGTTGGCCTCTTACCCTCTTTTCTTCTTCTCCTCCTCTCAGCTCTCCTGTAACCCAGGGTGTTGCCTCTCCTCTGCTCTCCTGATGCACCTCTTCTCAAATTCCCTCCCCTTCACTCCTTCCCTGTCTCCCGATGCCTTGCTGAGGGTCCGCGGCAAGCTGGGAGGTGGTGATCTCCCTCCCCCTCCCAGTTCCAGGAAGAGCTCCCTGAGGAGAAGGAGGAGGCAGATCCCGGCAGGAGACGGAGGATCCAGCAGCGGGAGCAGCAGCAGCAGCAGCGGTGGCGGCAGGTGGAGGAGCCAAGTGGTGCTGATGCTGCTGATGCTGCCAAAAGAGGGATGAGAGGAGGGATGGATGCTTAACAAAAGATCTTCTCCTCCTCCTTCTTTTCACCCCCTCGCCTTCTCCTCGTCTTCCTCCACTTTTCTTCTCTTCTGTCTTCCACTCCTCTCGTCCTCCCCTCTCCGCTCCCAGCGCTGAAAGAAGCCAGTTGTTGCTCTGCCGCGGCAAATGAACTGACAGCCGGCAACGAGCCGGCGAAGCGAATGAGAGAGCAGAGAGCAGACGGACAAGAGAGAGGGAGTGAGAGAGAGAGAGAGAGCGCGTGTGGTGTGATGTGGCATCTGCGAGAGAGTGATAGAGAGGAGAGAGAGGGATACAGAGGTAGAGATGGACGGACGGGGTGGGGGGTGGGAGGATGAACGAAGGAGGAGGAGACGGAGAGAGAAAGGTGGGGTGAGGCAGGATGCAGAGACGGATGAGAGAAATAGCAGACAGGAGGAAGAGGAGAGAGAGATGGAAAGAAACAGAGAAAAGGAGAAAAAGAGGTATTAAAGCAATAAAAACCTTCAGTCACCAACAGTCTTTCTTACCGACTCTGTACCTGCTAGGAGGGAAAGCCAAGGAATAATTAGATTTGTGCTTCACACACACACATTTTCTTTCTCTCTGTCGCACACTTACAGACATACACACATTTTCTTTCCTGCCTTCTTCTCTGTGTGTCACAAAACCGTCGCGTGCATGCACACACAAACACACACACAGACCCTGGCGCCTAGTAATGGTGGATTAATTGATGTGCTGAGCGGTTCACGGCCTTCAGCCGACACCTCCACCAGCACAGGCCAAACCATTCTTTGTAGAAAAACATCAGTTTATGTGTGTGTGTCTGTGATGGTGGTGGTGGGCGGACAGGGATTGGGGCAGCGGGTGCAGAGGAAATCATATGCATTGACACACCACACACTACATCATCGACTGTGATCAGCACTCAGTGGCCGACAAATCACACACACACTCACAGAAAGACAGTGTGTGTTCAGGGAGGCTCATTTTTTTTCTACTTCATGCAAAAGGACACAAGAAAAGGCAATAAGGTTTAATGAGTCATAAAAACTTTGAGTGAGAAGTGGAATCATACTGGTTCTAAAAGCCATCACTGGGAGGCCTGAATATCTGATTTAATCATTTCCTCTCTCAAAATAAAAAAAAAGTACTTTAAACTGATTTGCAAAACCACATCTAATTGTAACTTCCATCACATTACAACCTATTGAAATTGTATTTTTTATTACAGTCTTCCAGAATTTGATGTTTTGACATTGTTGAAAACAAGGCGCAGTATCACTGCAAAGCAGAAGCTTCTTAATTTACGATTAAACATGTCTGTGCAAACAATCCAGGACAGTCCTCACACACCACAGTGCAATCATTTCTTTTATCTGATATGAAAAGAAAATATATATGAATATTCACAAGCCGTTGTGGAAGAGAGTCATCTCATCACAGGCAAACACAGACACACAGACGAGTCAGGTTTTTCTATTTGTTTGTTACGTTGTATGTGTGTGTGTGTGTGCGTAATTAATGAAAAGGCAGACTGAGCGAGCCCATATATCAGGCTGAACCTCGGAGGGAGGACACTGCAGCCTGTAGAATTTCCCAAAAACCAAAATGCAAAATGATTGAAAAGAGGAAAAAAAACTGAAGAAGGAATGAAAGGAAGAGGCAAAATTAAACCAATTTCCTCAGGGCTGATTTAAGGTCTTCTTAATGCCAACTGGTCTCTTAACTCGCCGCAACAGGCCTTGACTTTTCAAGCTGACATTTTCAATTAGTGAGGCTTAAAATTATTTGAGCAGAGAGAAAGAGAGAGAGAGCCCAGTTTTAACTGCAGATAATGGTCAGGTAGAAGAAGATTCCCTGTAGGTGTCCCCACACACACACACACACACACACACGCATAAAGAGAGAGAGAGAGAAATGCAGGAACAGATCAGTGATATTGTGCCATTCTTTTTCAAAGCAGGAAGGACATGAAATACACACGAACATCAAACATGCTTTCATGTTTTTTTTTTTTTTTTTTGTTCTTTACATTAGCTCCACTAAAATGCCAAAAAGCCACAAAAGCTACACTGCACACAGGTAACCACTACTGATAAAAAAAAAAAAAAAACAACACAAACTTAAGGGATGCAATCGATGAGAGCCATTTGTGCGTAATAATAATTCTCTCTGATTCTATTGATTTGATTCCCTTTCTTATATTTCAGGAAAGTCAACCACAAGTAGAAGAAAAAAATTAAAAAGCCACACGGCAGCATCTTCATTTCAGTGGAGCAACACAGCAATTGCATTTACATTTCTGCTCCTGCCTTTGATATGCATGAATCTCCCGAGTCAAAGGAAATTAAAATCTCTCAAGGATTCCACAGTGATTGTTGCCTTCTTTTGAGGGGGACTAGGGGGAGTAAAATAATCGTACATGGTTTTATCTTGGATGGAGATGGTTCCTTCCAAGATAAAACAGACAAAGGAGCCGAGCCGAGGGGGAGCAGCTCTCTTCCGTGGCGTTGCACTGCCCCCTACTGGAGGCTGGAGGCATGTTTGCTGCCGCTGCTGCTGCTGCTGCTGGCAGCTCATTGTTCAGCCACAGCAGGTGCTTTTAGAGGTAAAACAGCAAGAGGAATACAGACAGATCGAGGGGAGACAAAGGCAGTAATGTTTAACTACACATTGCTGATTAGTGTGAGAGTGTGTGCGTGTGTGTGTGGGGGGGATAAGAAAAGATGAAGCACACTGTGCAGGACGTGAGGCTTGGACTGCACCCCTACATCATTAGAACTGTGCCTTTTGTTAGGTAATATCACATCCTCCACCTCCAATCCCCCCCCAAGAAATACACGTGTTTTTAATACTTTGCTTACAAGGTTTCAGCGTTTAAGAGACAAAAAACAATAGAAAATTTAAAAAGACAATAAGCTGCTTTATAGAGCTGTTACATCTAAATAAAAAGGAGAATTGCTGTGTCTCATAATGGGCTCGTAAGAGCTGTGTCTATTATAAAAACATAAAGGGGGGGGGCTGCATCTTTGTTTACTGGAGGCAGTAAATATGAAAATATTAGTCCAGCACTTTCAAATATTCATATGCACACATACACTTCATTTCCCATTTGTCTGCATTGAGGCGTTTGGCAGCAGCGTTTGTCCAACATTAATGCTTCAAAATCTGGTTGGACTGAGAATGCAGCTGCATTGATAAAAAAGAGAGGGAGCTGCAGTCGCTGGGGTGCGATGAGGCCGTGGGCAGCTTTTTTACTTCACTAGGAAGGTCTCGTCTTTTCTAAAGCAGCCAGCTTTACAAAAGGCGCTGAATTGGGTTTGAAGCGCCACAAGGCCATCTATCTGCACGGCAACGTGTACAGCACAACTGTAACAGACAGAGACAGTAACAGGAGGAAGAAAAAAAGAAGAAAAATCTATAAACTATTAGCAGCCTATTAAATCCTGTGAAGCAGTTTACAATGGCAGAATGGAGGAAGGTTGAAAGCTGTGTTCAACAAACTAAGTCTGTTCTGTTAAAAGTGACTTCCACAAAAAACAGGACATATGTCTCCTTAATTGGGGAGAACATGATTTTATGTGTGTGTGTTTTATTAAAGATGTTTTTGTTTGTTTAAACTGGAAACTATTTACAGTAAATAATTGTTCAGCTCTTTCTTTAACAATCTTATCATAACTTTCTGGTTTGTTGCAGAACTGCTGTATTTCCGGTAAACAACAGATGACTCATACATGTAATGTATGATGAACATAGGCTTACTAATTATCCAAACTTTTAAACTTTTAAAACAGTTTGAAACATGTGAATGTATTTATAATTTACCAATTAACGATCAGTGTTTTCTGCAGAAATGTAAAAAACAATCCTTCCCTGCATTATGGTATTCCCCGAAACCATGAGGACGGCAGGAAAGGCATTTGTTGATCTGTGAATCTTTATACAAACCATCATTTGTTTTTTTTTTTTTTTACATATTCCTGTATTTGAGTGTTGTCTTCAATGCAATGCACTTCGTGGTGCTTGCTCAGCAAAGGTGCTACAGTATTTTCAAAAACTTTCTCAGCGCTTTGGATTTGCTAATTTGCTCTGACCAGTCACCATCTGGCTGGTAACTCGACAAAGGACAACGAGCTGAAACAAATAGCAGTGCATTGATAACACCTCCTCATGTCAAAAAAAAAAAAAAGAAAAAGATAATATTAAATGTTAATACTTACATGTGTGGGCAGCGGGGTGAATTGCAAGGAAGCTGTTTTAATGAGCTGGTGATGGTGAGACTTGTTTTAATGGTGAACACTTCAAGACCTCAGACAGTTTGGGACCTGAACTTTGAAAAACAAGCCGTCGGATGTCAATCGACTGAGTACAGTCACCAACAGCTAACTGTGGAGTCTAATCTTTAGATGCTTTATTCATTAGACACAGTGTGTGTCCTACTGCCAACCAGAAGACAACAGTGTACTTGTAAGTTATGTGAAAATAAAAAAGACTCTGCAGAGACTGACACAAATTTATGTATAATAAAGCAAGTTATGAAAAAACTACTTCCATAACAATAAAATTGTTCATACTGATGGAAATTAATTTATTGTAAAGTTGTATTTTAATATACAACACACATATATAAAGAGAAAGGAAAATGTGGTCTGTATACATGGTTATCTAATTAATAATAATAATATAATGTCATATTTGTAATGAAAGGCGATAAAACAATGAAACTATGAATATTTAAATATGTAATATGCTTACATTATGACTGTGTGCTTACAGACTCTAAATGAGGGCATTTGTTGCTGGAGCCTTGACAGGAGACACATCAAACAAGCGCCTTAGCGTTTGCCTTATAGCTTGTCTGTACTTCAGCATCAGTGCAGCACTAGAGCCTCTGTAGACAGCCGTTAATGAGTAACAGTGGTCCATCCTGTATTACTAAGGAGCTCGGTATGCTACGCTAACAAGCAGCAGCCTCGAAGTGGAGGCAGAGAGGCTCCACTGTGGGTTGTCAATCGGTGACCTCTGGCCCTGATGCTCAGAGCTTTGCATAACTAGAATCTCCACCTGGGCTTCTGATGCTACTTGCGGTTCAAAGGTCAATGGGAGGAGGGAGGAGGTTATCATGTGCACAGCCTGAGAAGACAGTAATGGAACGAGAGTGACATGAGTGGCGCAGACTGGTGTGTGTTGAGGTTTGACCCACGACGTAGTTTTTTTCTCACCCTTTTTATCAGTTTTGCTATTGAACATATTAAACGTTAGATTTTTGTTGTTATATAAAGTAATCATTGTGCCACAGTTTGTTTTATACAGGGACACTTAGAGGGTTTCTTAGATGCAGGGTTCAAATTTGAAAGTGCATCTTTCAGTACTGAGCCATTTCGGTAAATATTTAGGTGGAGAATTAATGCTGCAGCAGTTTCATAATTTTGATTCTTATACCTTTTTAAAATGTAATGTGACATCACATCAGCAAATATATCTCTCTAGTGTATATGTATATACTGTAGAAACATCATAACATTTACATATGGTGACACTATAAAAGCTTCTGCAGTTACATTATAGTAAATTTATAAGAAATAACAAATATATTTAATCAATTAAAAAAAAAAACTATCACCTTTGAATATCTCATATCGTTTACCTCCTGGACCCCAGACAAGACATTATTTTCTTGATGTATTTATCAGCTTAAAGCTGAAGGCAGCAGAACCATTAGTATCATGCTGTCGACAGCACATAACGCATTTTTCACCTTTTGTCCGGTTTACCATGAAAAACATCTTTACGTTATAGGGCGAGCAGCAAACCGACAGGAAGTAAACCATAAATTCAGAGAGTGATGGATGGTGAGCCAGAGCAAGCTGATGTCAAGCATATGTGTGTATGTATAATGGTTACTTATTAATGATTTGCACATATTGGAAAAGAAACAGTTAATATCAGAGCTGTCAGAGGAAAATCCAGCATTTCCTCTGCAGCTGTATGATCTCATTGTGCTGCTACAACAAGCCAACTTCCCCACAGGGGTCATTAAAGTTTCATCTAACCCTGTCTTACCTTGACAAGGAGCAGTTTATCAGGCTTCGGAGCAAATACTCCAAATGATCAGGTAAATATGCATGAATTTTTCACATTGACATCAGCTTTGATGAATTTCATTGAGCATCATTGAGCAATAAAATTGCTCTAACAATGATTACATTTAATAAAGAGGCTGCAAGTCCGAAACATAGATGGATAACTGAATGGAAATATGGTGCCCTAGTCATTCGTGAAAGATGTTTGCTGGATAGTGAATTTCACCAGAGGTTCTTGAATCAAGTGTGAAAATGATCTTCTAATCCACCAAATATGCACCTGTGCAACCATGGTCGATGCATTGCTACGCTGAACGTTACATTTTGCTTCCTTGTATTTTTCCGTAAGAAATGCAAGAAGAAACAAGAAACTTGAAAACACTTTCAGTATTTACATAAATCCCCCCCCTCGTACCTCCTGCCAGTGCAGCCAGAAGAGAGTTATGGTGTGACCATCGGTATTTACAGCCAGAAGGTAGATCAGCTTCAGAGAGTGGGTGGACAGCTGGGGATTGTTCTGTGCTTATCTGTGTCCAAACTGTCCATATATTGACCAAAAAAATTGACCTCTACCACTTGCCTTAGGTCCTGGTTGCCTGGGCTCGTCTCTTTCCCTCTCTTGCCTAAAATGAACCTTAGCTCTGAAAGTGTTTGGTGTGTCAGGGTCAGTCATTAGCAAAGAGGGCAGTATGTTGTTGTATGGTTGTGTGTGTGCATGTGTGTGTGTGTGTAATGGCTGTAAACCAAAAAGCAAATGAAGGGCTGTGACCGGGGGCGATCCTTGGGAGAGGAGGCCAGGCCTGCAGCTAGCAGCAGGCACTTTCAGAGTCAAAACGGCCTAATTATCAATCCAGCCTGGCTTCAAAGCATGAGTGCTGCCTCTGCGTAGGTCACAGAAATTTCTCTATTCCTATATTATAATATGTATTCACTGGGTGGACATGTCTTCAGCTGTCTAGTCCACTAAATGTTTTCCTATAAAATGTTTGCTCATGGCATTTACAGCTGGTGTGTAAAGTAAGAGAAATTGTCCATGTGGAGATGAGCCGACATAGATTCCTTTTATTAGAGACCCCCTTTGTCCTATTAATTTTACCAATAGAAAATATCAGATGTGGACTTTTCTTGAAGATATGAATACACTGTGGGTAAAAGTGTACCATCCCTTTGAATGTGGCAGTTACCAAGAGAAGAATTGATCCTTTGGCTCTTTATGGTTTCAGATGTTTGATAAAGACTATAGAAATGTCTACACTGGTCCAAGCCCAACCATGAGAGGTGATGTCATTCTGAAGAAGTCAGACAGTTTATTTCCCTTCTGTCTCTCCCCTTCTGTAATAAGTCATATAGTCCGCATGTCTGCTTAGACGTCTTTCTTGGAACTTCTCGTGTTTCCTGGATGACAAGTCTTATTGAACTAATTTTGGAATTTTGGAATTCTGCTCACCACTGTTCCATGTCTTCTTCATTTGTACAGTGTCTCTGACAGCAGATCTGTGGAGTTTGAGACTAAAAAGGTATTTTTCACCTTTCCCAGGCTAATGGAATTTAATAAACAAATAAAAATTCCACTATCCACAGATCACAAACTAAACACCATTCTGTGGCACTGAGTCGGAGGCCGAAACATTTAAAATGAAATCAAAACTACATAAACTGCCTTTTGTAAAGTGATTATTGATTTTTATAAACCTAAATACGAAGAAAGCCTTTACATGTGTGTACACACAGTGGTAACCGATTTTTATCAAAGCGTGACTGCAAGCAACAGGAGTGAAATTTCCGTCAAGGTGAATAATCAAAGGAAGTAGAATGGTTTGGCAGTGGACACAGCTGAGCAGAGAGGAGCTGAGAGGCCTTCAGCCTTCAGCTTGTCTGCTGAATGAATTCGACAACACGTCCCAAAGGACCAAATAACTGAGAGACGTACAGAAACACTCATTGCGGCTCTGATTGCCATATTCTCCAGATAATTAACTGTCAAGGTTCTTGTCCCCCACCCTCTTTCACAATTCTCTTCTTTTTTTTCCCCTCTCTCACCTTCTGAATCTCTCTCTCTCTGGTACTTCTTGTGGCTGTGATGGAGCTCGATCGGCCCCCTCATTACTTGCTGGCACACATTAGCCGTGTTTATCCATGAGCAATCGGCTATCGCGCAGCACAGGGGAAGGAGGCGGGGCGGGAGGGAGACGAAGAGGGTGAGGGAATCGGGGTGGAACTAATTTTTTGACAGGTCCTTGATATGGGTTGGGGGGTGTAGCAAAACAGGAATCCAGCCTCTGAAATCATCTGGGTTGAGGGGGGTGGAGGAGTATATTGTTATTCATCCGAGTGACACTGCTTGTGTCTTGTGGCATCTAGACTCTCCAAGAACATTTGTTTCAAACTGTGAGGACTGAAGTCCAGCAGTGGGCAGCCCAGGTTCTCATGATTTTTGAAAGTTCACATGAAAATGAATTTTCTTCTTCCAGGCTAATATCAGTATGTGACCGTGACGTGCATGAATTGACTGTGACCTTTATAGACCAGTACTAATTTACTCAGCAAAAACTTTGGCAAAATTTTATGTTGACAAAAACAAAAATTTTGCCAGAAAAAATAGTTTATTATTGATGTAATAAATTAGACAAGACTTAACAAAAGCCTGTTGTCATTTGTGTTTTATGTCACAATCAAGCCCCAGATAAAAAGACCTTCGTGAATCACAAAGCAAATCTAATTGACCTTGATATTGACTTGTAAATGATGACGTCTGAACACTCAAGGTTCTTTAAAAGATTCATAAGTTACTGAACATTACTGTAGGCAGAAAGTTTGTTTTACAGACAACTACAGGTGTCTGACGTCCAACAGAAAAACATGACATTTTTGCATAACATTGGCATTAACTATACTATAACTTATTGTAACTAACTGCTTTAGCACTACTCCTTACCTTCGCTCAAAATTTCTTCAAAATGTTAAACTATCATCTTTCTTTGCCCTCTGCTTAAATAACTATGGGTGCAACAGATCACATAAATGATCAAGTTATAGTCATGGGGGAAGGGTGTGAATGCAAAAGTAGTAAAAAAAAAAATTCTGGGAGGCCAATGAGCATGTTGCGCCAGCGTAGTGCTATGTTTTTCTGTTTAGTTTTTGGCATTTTATTTTTAATTTAAAAGTGTCATGTGCCATGATTAATGTGCTAGGTGGCATTAGTTTTTACTGTACAGTTAATAGTCCAGGACTGTATACTATATCAATATTTATAATAATGAACATATAACAAGGAAAGTCGTAAGTTCCATTTAGTGTGATGTTGTAATTGGTCTCATCCATTTTTAGAATTTGCCATTGAGCTGCAGAGCTGCCCAAAGCCATCACCTCCTGTATTTGCCACAATCTACACCTATATTGAAAAGTAAATGCAGGCTGTACGTTAACTCGGCTGGTGAAACTGCACCTGCCATGTTTGTTTTTGTTGATAATGCCACATTTCCACATACTCACCTGCTTTGCATAGAGCACTGGAGAAATGCGATCGGATCACAATGCAGAGGAGAAATGCCAGGTGTAAATGCAAAGGGCGTTATTATACTGTTCATTAACCACAGTGTACCATCCTGAGTTAGAATGGAAAGTTGTATCCTGTATTGTCTGGATATGTAAACTCTGCTGGAATACTTTTAAAAATGTATGTCTTCAGTCCAAATAAGGTGCCAACAGCTTGAGTAAACTATTGTGACTGCACCCTTGTTTGTACAGGGATTATATTCTCAGAGCTAATGTTCATTTTATTATATTCTGCACTGTAAAACATGTTTGTAGAAATTATGGTAAAAAAAAACTACAATGTATTACTATTTTAAATTACCAAAAAGAAACCATGTCCCGGTGGTCATTTTTAGCCTTAGATCCTAAATGGTTTACTTTAAAACAGTATGTCGCCATAATAATATAGATACACTGTATTACTGTTAATAAAGACACAGTAATAAACTTTAATTTGTATCGTCATAATACGTATGAAATATGGTTTAACTGTTACAATATGAAATTGTGGTGAAATGAATGGAGTTCTAAATGCATTTAGAGCTTAAAACTCCCTATTCACCATTCAGTGAATATTTACCTTTTATTTCTAGGGAAAAAACAAGATGCGCTGGACACAACAAAAAAAAATGAAGTCTCCTCACAATCGACCTATAAGCACATCATATACTGAAGGCCCGGACCCCTCATCTAAACATTTATGTAAACGTTATCATAATACTTCAAAATCAAGAGGAAGATTTCACAGAGAGTACAGCTGTTTACCATAATGTAGAGTTATTAAGCACAGTGCTACCATTGTCAAGCTTGTGAAAACAACATTTTTTGAATCTTGAACATTCTCAGCAATAAGGTAATTTAGAAACAGCTCACTGACAACATGGTCAATTTTAAGTGTCTAATTGAGAAAACAGAAATGCGGGAAATTCATAATCAAATGTCAACAAATGTTGATAGTAGTGCCATTTTTGCATGCCCAGTACTGCCCAGTATTTTATGGGGAGTAAGTATTTGTCCTGATATTAGGAGAGGGGAAATTTGAGATAGGTAGACATGTCAATAGAAACTGTTCCAGTCTTTTTTTAAACTTTGTTTGGTTTTGTAATAGTTAGCCAGGTAATGTTGCCGTTATCATAACTATGTTTATGGTTTATTTTCTTGCTTTGTGTTGCCTTTGTAAAAATTTGACAGTAGTAGAACATATTTAGCTGAGGGGTTACAGCAAATTATTTTCTTATGTGGTTCTTTACAAAAAATATGGTTGCAATCAGACAATTTTTATAGAGACATATTGCATCTGCTCCTGTTAACATGGTTAGAATGGCTGTTAGACCTTTCAAAGGTGCAATGGAATTCTGTGAACAGCAATGTCAAGGTACTAAGTTCTAATAACTCACTTGAAGGTGCATGTTGTGGAAGGACATGCTGTCCAAAGAAGGGATACGCAAATGTTTTCAAGGTCAGAACATCATTTACTGCCCATGTCACGGATATTTTGCAGACGGCAGTATCAATGTCTTCTACAGAAAACCTAGTCTCTGTCGTCATTTGTTCCAACTAAATTAGATGACTTTGTTTCTCAAGAGCATGAGACAGGACAGGGACAGACATAGCGGAAGGTGAAATAGATATTTTAGATGATTTCAGTGCTCTCTTTCTGAGAAACTTCTTTTTTTTACTTTGTACAAGGGTAATATTAGTAACTGCTTTAACCATACAAGAACATTGTTGAGGTGATGCAAAACATACAGACGCTGTGTAAGACATGTCCTTAACTACTAAGAATGATAAGGACATCAGCAAGGTTGTGAATGTGACAGAGGATATAAGTTGTTTTGTGCATGCCACACCGGGCCAATGAAGACATCCTTTTTAAGAGCTCAGTCTTTGCAAAAACGTTCATTTATGTGGAGCCTAAAACTAACTTTTTATCAGAGATGACAACAGGACAAAAATGTTTGTTCATTGTGTACCCATGAGAGGGACTTTGGAATGTTATAATCTAATCTTGGGCAGAATTATATTTCTGGAAGTGTCTCTCAGATGTTCTAAGTGATATTAGTGTACTATATTAGTAATTAGATATTAGATATTATTGTTAAGTACTACATAAGGAAAAATGCATTCACTTACTCCACACTAAATTGGTGCACTAAACAGTTTAAATACTGCAACTATGATGCTCTGATGCAAAGCCTTGTGATGTAAGGCCTCAAGCAGCTAAACATTTAGAATGAACCATTCAGAGCTGGAATTTTCCAAGACTGCTGCTTCTCATAATTAGTGACAAAGTGAAAGAAACAAAAGATGATTTGTGAGTCAGGAACTCCTCTATTATCAGAAAGTAACCCGAAACCAAAGCATAATTTTTGTGTCATTACTGATTCTGAAATCTGGCTTATTGAAGAAGCTTAAGAAATTTGAAGAATTTCAAAAATATCTTCCTCAGTCTGTCTGAAAGGCATCAGATGTTGCAGACTTATCTTTCAGCGGCATCAATGGTCAAGCTGACATGTTAAAGTTAAAGGTGGTTCGGCATTGTAGGCCGTGCCTGACACTACTAACCTTGGGGGTGGATAGTGGATTTTTACCTCATCCAGAAAGATTCATCCTGATCTGTTTTTAGTACTGAGCCATTCAGCAAGACAATAGGCGCCGCTTAGACAAAAGAACAGAAAAAGATTGTTGATTATTTTTATTGTTTAACAGTGCAGAGCAATAAAATCCATAGCCTGTCAGAATTGATCTCTTCTGCTTCCTCAACTCTCCTCTCACTTTCTCCCTCCCACTCCCTTCCTCGATTACGATTGCTGATTGGGTTGACAGCTTCCAAATTCCACAGGAAGTTTCCAGAAGAAAAGAGAAGAGAAGGGAAATGATCAGCATTGTTGTTTCTGCGATGATGAATGCCCATGCTTTTCCTGGTAAACAAGCATCCACAGAAGATGCCAAAAAAATGTCACTGCAAGATGTCATAGAAATTGATGTGATCCAGGATATTACTCATTGATAAAGCAGTTACAATCCTAAACTGAACATTTGAAACAGCCTTCAGCACCAAAGATAATGAAGAGCAAACTGTGATCAGATGACAAAGAAAACCCCAGCAAAACAAAGAGCAGCTCTTATGGATACTCATAGTTTCACACTGCGACCATGAAATTCATGAAAATGAGTCGGACAAGACAAAACGGACAAATGAATGTGCTCAGTAGAGATACTAACTTCAGGCCAGAAAACGTAAAAATTCTCTTGACCTGAACCTACTAGTCTTGAGGTAAAGAGATAATCGAAGGAAAGGTCTTCAGTCCCTATTGGAAGGGTAGCCTTTTATGTTCCTGCAGACTGGAACATAACAGACAGATTCCAAGAGCTCATCAAGGTATTACTAAAAGAGACTTTCTTATGCACTGTAGAAAACAACATCTTGGGGAGAAACCACTTGTGCTAACAAGAGCAAACGGGTTTTGCAGCTTATCACAAAGTAGACCTTTTTGAGAGGAGAGGTGGAGGTGCTCAGAAGATTCCAGGGATAGAGTGGCCCTTCTTCTCTGTTATTTTGATTTCAATTTTTTTTTAAAAATGTCTTTCACTATGCAAAAGAAAGTTTACCTGTGACATCAGGCCTTATAGTATATGGAAAGCTGTTTTCAGTTTTGTGAAGAAGCATTATTGTTCCCATTCAGGGGTATATTCTTCACTATAATATATATGCAAAGCAGGTGAGTATTAAGGCAATTAATGATACGAATCGACAGCATGATTGTGAATGACCAGACAGATCATCTCTGCCATCTGTTTTATATTTGGAAGTTATACTGCCTCAGTATCTAAAAACCCTTGGAACTGACCTCCACACTTCAGATGACTAAATGTTTTTCTAATATTTCTCATGGTTAATTATTAATTCTTGTGTTTGCAAAGCTGTGTCTTCAACAGTAATCCAGAGAAAGAGACAAAAGTTTGGCTGACAGTTGCTTCTAGTTTTTCATCTTCTTTGCAGACCTCTTATTTTACAGTTACAAGCTTTCCAATCATATTGTTGCTAGTTCAATCATACCTCAGCATCTCCTTTGTACATCACTGGAGAATTCCAAAACATAAAGCATTGAACATACCACTGATGAAATAGATTTCCCTATTTTACATACTCCTATACATATTTTCCTTAAATACATAATGTAGGTAATGTTTTTGAAGTGTTTAAATTCACATGTCGTCTACTCATCCATGAAATTCTATAACAACAGAAACCAAATTGCGATAAATTACACTGTATCCATTTACATCCACATACAAATTGATTGCTCTTATGGCAAGCATAGCCTTCTTACAGCATAACCTCCATTTGAAAACCTGTAAAGCATTTAAAAAGTTGTAGGAAAATAAATCAATGACAAATTAAGTTTTATTTAATTTGTTAGAAAGAAAGGGTGTGTGCATGTGCCATACCTCATAGTCTGGGGAATTTCTTTTAGTTAAACATTAACATTAACAAGACAAATCCTCGAAATGAAAGGGATGGATGGGAAATGGCCACCTGATTGGTTATACCGCCTCCTTAACAACATTACAGCAGTTTGAGTGGAACGGAGTGATCAATCAACCCACAACATGATGGTAGTGCCTGAAGAATTCTACAAGAAACAGACAGGAAATGGCAAGACTAAAAAAAAGGCCACATTCACATGCTCAGACGTTCTTACAGTGACCAGTACTTTAACTATTGGCAAAGACCCAACTACTTCAATAAAAACAATAACTTTTATGAGAGACGCTAAGATTTGATTTCCTGCAATATTTGTGAATGCATAGACATTCCAGAATACCTATATTCTTAAGTGAACTTATCACATTTGCTAAGTCTCTGATAAGCCAATAGATTATTTGGTTAGTTAGATTAGTACCAATTCTTTGAAAATAAGAAAATAATTTGTTAAATATATTTAGTTTAAGAAATTTTCATTCAACACAAACAACAATTTGCTGTTTTGTTGAACAATTTACACGTTTGGAGCCATACACGATGTCATATATTTTACATTAAAATACTTAAAACTTGTAAGCATGAAGGAAAGTGCAAATTGATTGAATCTGATTTGTCACAATGGTTCAAACCCTGAAGATGGATCAAAACCTGAAGATCTAGTATGGTAGTTTTGAATGGGACCGTTGATGTTGTGACAGCCCAGAATACAATAATGATAAAATCATTTGTCAATAAGCTTGAAATGCCTTCATATCAAAAACGTCTGAGAGAATCTCCGTGACCAATGCTAGACCAATAAAGTGGATCACACCAGCTGAAAAATAAACCCTGGAATCAGTATATGGTAGCAGCAGGCTATCTTAGTTGCCGTGAAACTATTTGCAATTTTTTTAGAAAACAAGCTTTAGGCTGATTGCCAGCTTCCCGACCAGGTCAGTAAAACTGCCCCATTACTTTAAAGATCACTTACACTGAACACAATCTTCAGACATCCCTCCTACACATGTGTACCAAGTGTAGCTTACCTTCATATTTTTGTGTTAAAGTAAAACCTTCTAATGCAGTGTTTCAGCCCCTTCTCATTCCAAAGGCTTCAAAAAGTGCTGCTTTTGTTTACATTACACAGTGAGTCCAAAGATCCCAGTTATGTAAAGTGGAAGTACATAACTGTATCTGTAACTTAATTTTTGATGCTAAAGCAATGAGGTTTAGCACTGATGGACAATAGAACACCACACAGGATCCTCCCATAGGAGACCTGTGCTCAACTTCAGACCGAGATGTGGTGCACATCAATGATACTTCTTACAAGATTTGATGCACGATATGATGTTATTATAATAAGGAAGTATGTGTGTAAAATTGTGTGTGGTGTCTTGTTTCTTAACTATAAGCAGATTCTTTTGTGCCTAACCTGAAGCTAAGTTGTCTCCGAATGCAACATTGCAGGCTAATTGGTTTTCTCTAAACCTAACGCAGCTTTATGTGTATTAAAAAGTCATTCCAGGAGCGTCCAATATTGATGACAAAGGGCACCCGTTGCCTCAATACGACACGCCATTATTCCCACTGTGTGAAATTATGGCCCTCCTGGAGCTTCCAAATTGATTCCAAAGGATATTCGTGATGTCGATATGATACGCCAAAGGACGTGAAACAACAGCACAATTTATCACGTTAGGAAGCGTCATTTACTGACACTGTCAATGAGAACATGTTGAGTATTTAGAAAAAATGTATATTAGGAAAAAATAAGAACCTACAGGTGTTGTGAGCCTTGAACATTCATAATTATCTCTTCAGTGTCTGCCTGTGGCTGTGTGGGCCATACACAGTTAGTAACAACTAAATTTTACAGTACCGATTTCTTCAGCAACAACAGGGTCCATCTGAAAATGCTGCGTTTGCATTTTTAAGGTTGTGCCAGTTTCCCAGATGTGATACAGAGAGGCATGAGACTACTACGGCACTTCAATTCTGTTATCTTTTCATTCATCCCTGCAAATTATGTCTTTGTAAAACATTTGTAATCTTTAAATGACAGAAATGCTTCATTGACAGGGTGTTTCTCTGGGCTTCAGTGATGTGACTCCTTAAATTGATAGTTGTTCCAAATCAACATTTTCTAAAAAAAGAGAGAAAAGAAATGTTTTTTTGGACAGTACTCGCTGCTAAGTGTAAGAAACATTATAGTAAATCAGGAATGTATGATAATGTAAATAATTTCGCTTCATTTGCTTTGCTGCAATCAGCCTTTCCAGATGACTTAACACTGACTACTCCTTTTACTAGCTTTAATTTTAATAATCAGCATGGGCTTCCAAACTTGGTTTTCAGTTGAGCCTTAACAACTCAGGCCTGAATCTTGACATTACCTCCAGTCCCATCCACAAGCATCCCTTCTTTCAGCTGCAGCTGATAACATGTTATTACCTTCAGCCTGCTGGTCCAAAGCAAAGAGACAGCAGCATTCGTCTCTATATCTTCCAGTGCACAGCCATAATGGTCTTGATTATTAGAGCCCAAATTAAATTCAGACCGGATATTAGCAATACACAAGCTCTCGTCAACAGTGCCATTTCCCTGGCACATGCAGGATGTTATCCAGAAAACATTGCTCTCAACCCAATTAATCCCCCTCCACTGCAAATTTCCACACACACACACAGAGAATGAGTACATAAACACTTACCCACCTCAATACAATCCAATGTTATGCCAACCTATGACTAGAGAACGCAACGAGCACAGCAGCCAACTCACCAAATAGTCTAAACAATACTGCAGCGATTAGTGATTAGTGATTGTTTTTCACGGGCGTGTAAATTGAAAAATTCCAGCTGGTGAGCATACAAAATTGATTCTGTGGACGAGGCCAGGCTGATGCGTTTAGCAGTTGTCCACACAAGCGAAAATAATTCAATGCTAATAAGAATGGCAGCTCGAGAGGGAGGGGAGGAATCGCATTTAAGTGGAAAGAACATTGAGTCAACATTTCTGTCTTTGTTGTTGGGGAGTAGAGTGCACACGTTGGCTTTATGAGCATCTCTCTTTGGTTTGTGCATGCATGCGTGTGTGTGTGTGTGTGTGTGTGTGTGTGTGTGCATAAGTGAGTCAGTAACAAAGAAAGCGAGAGAGAGAGACAAAGAGAGAAATAGACAGGAAGCCCAAATACAAATGGGATGTTTCCCTACTCACAAAGTGCTTTGCTGGTACAACAGTTAGGGTCACCTTAGGTCTTTTTGACGGTTACTGCTCATATGTTTTTAATGAAATCTGCTGAGAGTCTATGCTAGCCATCATTACAGAAATGGAAACATCACAATAAAGAAGTTCAACTGGTCAACAAAGTGAAATCATACAGCAGTGGCCATCCCCATGCCCGTCATGTCACAACAGCCTTCTCAAGCTGCTCACAAGAAAACCTAATGCAAACAAGTTGTACTGTTACAATTAGTTTTTAGATTTTTTTATGTATATTTTGTTATATCTGCAAAACATTTCCAGCACCACCAAATACAAACAACACAACCAAGTACAAAATGTGCTGCAAATACAACACTCAACTAAATCCTTAGCTATTCCTGGCCACATGTCAAAGTGTTCTTGGACAAGATACTGAACCCCCAGGAAGAGGCACTTGTAATGGCAATGGTAATGAACAACAATTTCCCAATTGGTTTAATGATGTATTTAAGAAAAACTAAATCCAGTACAGAATGCAGACGGTTTACATGTAAATGCTTTTGTGTTTTCTAAAGTTGCACTGCTTTGACTTTTCTGAGTAACTATTTCTTTGTTGATAAACGCTACAAAATCTGCCAACAATGTCCTAATTATCTATATTCTACAGTAAATACAAACACATTTACTGCATTCATTACTGAAAACGATCGACCAAAGGTACATATAAGGTAAATGTGCTGCAAATACAAATACCAATAATAATAATAATCAAATACAGAACAATGTTGCAAATAGATAATCTCACAAATCACTTAGGCACCATATTTCTGGGCATATTTTCATGGGTGGATTAGTCCTCATTTGGTGCCGTACTGAGTTTTCCTGGCAGCAGGACATTGCGAGACTGAGCAAAAATACACCAAATAGCCACAACATTGAAACCACTGACAGGTGAAGCGAATAACACTATCTCATTACAATGGCACCTGTCAAGGGGTGGGATATATTAGGCAGCAAGTGAACAGTCATTTCTCCAAGCTGATGTGTTGAAAGCAAGAAAAAATGGGTAAGTTTTAGGATGTGAGTGACTTTGACAAGGGCTAGAATTGTGATGGATAGACAACTGGGAGAGAGCAAGTCCAAAATGGCAGGTTTCATGGGGTGTTACAAGTATGCAGTGGTCAGTACCTAACAAAAGTGTTCCATAGAAGGACATCCAGTAAATCAGCAAAATAGTGAAGTCCAATCCATGGAAGCACCACCTTATAGCTTATAGGACTTAAAGCAAAAATGGCTGATGTCTTGATGTCTTGGTGAAATATAAGAAGACACCCTCAGAGGTTTTGCCTCAATTGGTCAGAGCTGTTATGGCAGCGAGAGGGAGACCTTCACAATATTAAGTACAGGATTTTAATGTTAGAGTCGATGAGTGTTTACTATAGCACGTGTGGACATGATATTAAAGGTACATCTCACCCGGTGCGGCGTAATAATTCACTGATTTGTTTTTAATAGTTTCTGGAGAGTAATGTGCATGGGGGAATACAATTTTCCAGACTTCAGTTCTACACAATACTTGTTAGAATTGTACAATGGCTGGTATTTAATGTACTGTATATGGGTCTTTTTACCAATAGGAAGAATGTTAAATATCACAAGATATGATACAAACTGACTGATGTTTAGTTGTTTTTCTTAAGTCAATATTGGTTTTGTATTTTGCTCTGTGATTTTATCTTTCCATTAAACCTTTGTGCAGACAGTGAGAAGACAATGCTTGGCTATATGCACAACCCTGAGCTGTGTGGTCTCTGATTACGTTAACAAATAGCATTCTCCATTCAAGTCAACAGAAAGGTTTTCAATGACAGCTCGCCTGACAAAAGGTCAGCGTCAGGCTCAGCACTGCTAATTAAGTCCAATTGGTGAATGTCAGATCCACAAAGGGCACCACTAATCCCCAGTCCTGCCTAAATAGGGATCTCGGTTGTGCGTATGTCTGAGCGTGTGTACATGCATGTATTTCTAAGACTGTGTGGTAAAATTTAAGTATTAAACCAGTGTGGTGAAGACACTTTAACGACGTGAGGACATTTGGACTGGTCCTTCAATCTTTTAAGGTGTAACACTTGGTTTTATGGTGAAGGGTAGAATCAGGTTTAGTTGCAATGGAGAAAATTACACCGACTGTAGCTCAAGTTAGTAAGGCAGTCGATCCCCAGTCCCTGCTTGCTGCATGTCGAAGTGTCCCTGGGCAAGACACTGAACCCCTAGTTGCTCCCAGTGGGCCTGATGAGCACCCTGCATGGCAGCCATCACCACTGTGTATGCATTTACTAAATTACTCTCTAAGTCGCTTTGGATAAAAGCCTCTGCCAAAATGACTAAATGTAAAAAATGTAAATGTAAAAAAAAATAGGTTAAGGAGCTAGGAAACCTGTTATGTCAGTGAGTGTCCTCACAACTACTGAAAGGTGTGTGTCTCTGTGTGTAGCTGCAACAACTGAGGTGATGGTTGGATGTGTTCTTTTGGCAGAATAAACCGCACTAAGACATGTATAATTACAGTTAGTTACTGCAGGTCGTACTCCCACTAGATAGACCTGCTTCGTACTGTGCCAGGGCACAATCGCCCAACCCTCCCTAACCTATCGTGATCCCTGGCATGTGACATTTTATTTGTGACTATGTTTTTGTTCTTTAATAACACCTTCAACTTATAGATGTCACACATTTGCCTGCAAACTACATTTTCACCTGTAACCCAAACAAATGCGTTTTGTTCTTATGAATGTGTTTTGTGCCCATGATTTGATTTTAACTCTGGCTACACTGTGAAAGGCCAGTGCACCTATGTTAAAACTACAAGGGTCATCTATATAAGTTCAGCAATTGAGGATGATAATCTAAATAAGCTATTTTCAATTACCTTTCAAGTGATCATCTTTCTCACTCTCTTCCTTATTTCTTTGTCATCTACAAAGGTCCAAAAGAACCCGAAAAATGTTTTGTTTTTGCACTTATTTACTACTTTTTTAGCCCTGGAATAGGTGAACAACATCGGAAAAACACTAAAGAACCAAGGTGGACACTTTAATTCGTTATCAGTTCATTATCACAAACCCTTTGTGAATTGCAAAAATAATTATAATAATAACCTAATGTTGAAGACATGGAAACAAAGCATTACATCAACAAGCAAACAATGACAAAAAAAAAAACAAAAAACAAAACCTAACCATTTAAAATGAGTCAATAACAAACGGTAAATACTACTTCTCTTTTGGCTTTTCACATCAGGGGTCGCCACAGCAAATCATCCTTTTCCACCTCACTCTATCCTGGGCATCTTCCTCTCTGACACCAGCTAACCTCATGTCCTATGTTAGAACGTCCATATATCTCCTCTCCTCAGCTCCATGTCCAACATCCTTCTACCAATATATTCACTATCTGCACATGTCCAAACCATCTCAATCTGGACTCTCTGACTTTGTTGCTAACACAGGCAACATGTGCTGTCCCTCTGATGAGCTCGTTCCTTATTCTATCCAACCTTGTGACTCCTAAAGAGAACCTCAACATCTTCATCTCTGCTGCTTCCATCTCTGCCTCTTGTCTCTTTTTCACTTCTACTGTCTCTAACCCATAGAGCAGAGCTGGTCTCACCACTGTCCTGTACACCTTTCCTTTGAGTCTTGCTGACAATATTCTGTCACACAACACTTTCCTCCACCCATTCCAACCTGCCTGCACTCGCCTCTTCACCTCTTTTCGACACTCCCCTTCACACTGAACTGTTAACCCCAAGTACTTAAACTCCTGCACCTTCTTCACCTCAGCCCCCTGTAACCTCACGCTTCTACCTTGCTCCCTCTCCTTTAGACACATGTATTCTGTCTTGCTACGACTGACTTTCATGCCTCTTCTTTCCAGAGCAAACCTTCACCTCTCCAGCTGTTCCTCCACCTGCTCCCTACTCTCACTGCAAATCACAATGTCATCTGCAAACATCATTGTCCAGGGAGATTTCTGTCTGACCTCATCTGTCAACCTGTCCATTAGCATAGCAAACAAGAAGGGACTCAAAGCGGATCCTTGGTGTAGTCCCACCTCCACCTTGAACTCCTCTGTCTGACCTACGGCACATCTCACCACCGTCATGCTCCTCTCATACATGTCCTGAACTACTCTGACGTACTTCTCTGCCACTCCAGACATCCTCATACAGTACCACAGCTCCTCCCTCGGCACCCTGTCATACGCCTTCTCTAAATCCACAAAGACACAATGCAGCTCCTTCTGACCATCTCTGTACTTTTCCATCAACAACCTCAAAGCGAAAATGGCATCAGTGGTGCTCTTACGGGGCATGAAACCATACTACTGCTCACAAATCTCCACCTCCTTCCTAAGCCTGGCCTCCACTACTCTTTCCCACAGCTTCATTGTGTGGCTCATCAGCTTTATCACTCTGTAGTTGCTGCAGTTCTGCGTGTCACCCTTGTTCTTAAAGATCGGCACCAGAACGCTTGTCCTCCATTCCTCAGGCACCTTCTCACTCTCTAAAATCCTGTTAAACAGACTTGTCAGAAACTTCACGGCTGTCTCTCCTAGACACTTCCACACCTCCACAGGTACGTCATCAGGACCAACAGCCTTTCCGCTCTTCATCCTTTTCAGAGCCTTCCTCACCTCATCCTTTCTAATCTCTGCTATTTCCTGCTCCACAACATCCACATCTTCCTCCCTTCTTTCCCTGTCATTGTCCTCATTTATCAGCTCCTCAAAATACTCCTTCCATCTTCTCTGCACACTCTCCTGGGTTGTTAGCACCTTTCCATCTCTGTCTTTATTCAGCCTTATCTGTTGCACATCTTTCCCATCCTTATCTCTCTGTCTGGCTATCCTGTACAAGTCCTTCTCTCCTTCCTTCTTGTCTAACCTGTCATACAGCTCATCCTAAGCTTTCTGTTTGGCCTTTGCCACCTCCCTCTTCGCTCTGCACAGCACTTCCTTGTACTTTTGTCTACTTTCCTCAGTCCTTTCTACATCCCACTTCCTTTTAGCTAACCTCTTCCTCTGGATGCAGTCCTGTACTTCCTCATTCCACCACCAAGTGTCTTTATCTTCTTTCCTCCTTCCAGATCACACACCAAGCACCTTCCTACCCGTTTCCCTGATTACCTCTGCTGTAGTTTCCCAGTTATCTGGAAGCCTGTCTCAACTTCTACCTTAATTCCTCGCAAGTTTCTTCATTCTTTAGCTTCCACCATTTGGTCTTCTTTTCTGTCTTTCCTCTCTTCTTCTTCCTGACCAGCAGAGTCATCTTACACACTACCATGTGGTGCTGTCTGGCTACACTCTCTCCTCCACTCTCTCCACTTTACAGTCACTAACCTCTCTCAAATGACCTCGTCTACATAGAGGATGTAGTCCACCTGTGTACTCCTCCCTCCACTCTTGTATGTCACTTTGTGTTCCTCTCTCTTCTGGAAGTAAGTGTTGACTACAGTCATTTCCATCCTTTTAGCAAAGTCCACCACCATCTGTCCTTCTGGATTCCTTTCCTTTACACCAAACCTGCCCATCACCTCCTCATCACCTCTGTTCCCCTCACCAACATGCCCATTGAAGTCTGCTCCAAAAACTAGTCTCTCTCCTCTAGGGACACTCTCTATGACCTCATCAAACTCAATCCAGAATATCTCCTTCTCTTCTAACTCACAGGCAACTTGTTGAGCATACCCACTGACTACGTTCAGCATCACCCCATCGATTTCTAGCTTTAGGCTCACCACCCTGTCTGAGACTCTTTTCACCTCTAGAACATTGTTCACAAACTCCCCCTTCAGGATCACTCCTACTCCGTTTCTCTTCCTATCCACACCATGGTAGAACAGTTTGTATCCTCCTCCAATACTACGTGCTTTGCTGCCTTCCACCTCGTCTCCTGCACACACAGTACATCTACCTTCCTTCTCTCCATCATGTCTGCCAGCTCTCTACCTTTCCCTGTCATTGTGCCAACGTTAAGAGTCCCTATTCTCAGATCTAAGCTCCTGCCTTTCCCCTTCTCTCTCTGACCACGAACCCTTCTGCCTCCTCTCCTTCTACGACCAACAGTAGTCCAATTTCCACTGGCACCCTGTAGGTTAACAGCACCGGTGGCGGTCATTGTTAACCCGGGCCTCGACCGATCCGGAATGCTATGGATGACTCGCATGGTTGTACTTGGCAAGTTTTACGCCGGATGCCCTTCCTGACGCAACCCTCTCTATTTATCTTGGGACCGTTCCTTGCAACCCCTGTGGCTAGATTTAATAACAAACAGTAAGGTTTTCAAAATTATAAAAAATATATTGTATATTTGTTCAGCCTCTACCATACAGTAACACATTTGAGGCTCTAGCCAAAGTAATGTTCAGACATAAAATATTTTCATTGTAATATTAATTTTGAAGGTGACCAATCCAAATCATGCAATAGGACACACAAGGACTAAAGAGGTGGCTAGTGGTTTGTTTGCAGTTTTTAATACACGGGATGTTGTAAGAAGTGAATGTTTTCTAACCTTAACAAATTAGCTCTTTTTTAATATATACTCTTCTATCTGTACTCATGTATTTCTGAATTGTTTGAATATTACCACTGTAATGACATAAATCAATATTCATAAGAGCTTTGTTCAAGCCTAGCTCACTATGATATAATGAATCTCAAACCACGTATACAGCATGGTAATTTTCTGTTGCCAAAAGAAACCGTTTCTAAGGTCAGAAATAATTATGTAGATAATCCCTATCAAAATATAGTTGACTTAGCTACATTCACCATAAGGTCTGTAAAACCCAAACCCAATTTAGGTTATTAGTACAGGCCATAGAGCTCCATAGCTGTCCAAAAATAATTAGCATCACTGCATTGCTGCACTGGGTGACATGTTTCCTCTTCACAAAAAAATAAAATAAATTTATATATTTTTTGTTTTTTATTTTTTCTGTAAGAGGCTCCAAAGTGAAAATCCGTTTTCACAGACTCTTAAATGAGCAGCACCATTAGGATAACAATCTGCAGGAAGTTTATTCCTTCAAGAAGGTTTTTGCTAAGTGACGTGTCATTTTTGTTGACGTAGAGCAAGAAGAAAAAAAATTATTCAGGGAAATTAAGATTCTGTGTGCCATAAGTATGGTAATAAAATATTCTATTCTATTGAGATATTTTCTGAGTTCTGTGGTGAGACATTACAGCAAACCAAAGAAGTGATGCCTTTGACCCTTCAGGGACAACACTAAGGGTGCAAGGGGCGTAGTGGCTGTGGTGTTCTGTACACATATATTCAGAAGGTAGTTATGGAAATCTGAACAGTAGAACTCAGCTATTATCATATTATCAGTTGCAGGCTGATAAAGAAGATGAACACAAGGTTGTTTCTGAAGATGAGCTCTCTGATACTATAGATTCTTAAAATATATATTTTTGTCATGTTATTGTAGAATGTGATTTTAAATGGCAATTCCTAAGTGTCAGCGTCAATTTCACTCTCACGTGTTATGTGCCCATAACCACTAGCACTTCCCTGACCTTTAGGAGCATAAAAGAACCAACCGATGTCCATAAGATTGTCTTATACATAAGATCAAACTCTGTAGTAAAAGGTGCGCTGCATTATCAGACTAATACCTAAAAATGTTACTACTCAAACAAACGAGCCAAAATCAATATTTGCATTAAAAATGGTTTAAGTGTTCATCTAATATGGTAAAGCAAAAACTCCAGCAGCATGGTTTGAGTTCACTTATAAATTATAAGGGTTGACACGATGTGTGGTTCACAGCTGTTTCATGCAATATGAAAAGTTTCTTGTAATGAAAGCAGCAGGACACACGTGCCACAGCGAAGTGTATTTACACTCATTTACTGTGTTTACCTCAATTAAATCATGTGCAAATGACAAAAAAATGACAAAAAAAACAAACACACACACACTTTTAGGGAAATCTGTACATCAGAATCATAGATTCTTACTTGAAGAGCAGATATATCAGCTTTTTGTGGCTCAAATCTTCTGTCCTTCCCTCATTGCCGCTTTTCATTTTGTTTTATCAGCAGTTTTTTCCCCCTTTTCTTTTTCTCTGCTCTTTTATTATTTTCTGTTACTCTTGAAATGCCTTACAGTGCACATTCTGTGGTAGGCTATTACTGTTGCTATGTCATGTTCCATGAGCATCATAGAAACAAAACAGAGGAAGCATCAGATCATGTAGCCTAAACACCTTCAAGCTATCATTTATTTCTAAAAACATGAAATCATTAAACATCAGTGTTGGTCTACTAGTGATTGCTGCACTTCAGCTTCCAGTATCAATTACCCCAACACACACACACACACACACACACGCACAAACTCTTTCCAAGTACCAGTGTTTCTTTTGTTCCACTTTGATCACTGATGAGTTGAACGTGAAACATTTAATGTGAGCATACAAAGTGCAGTGACAGCTTCAGGTCAACGCTATGTATTTTTTATGTATCTGGATCTCTGCGTCCTAGTCCAGAGTTGAGCCTAGGACGCAGAGATCCAGTCCTACACGCTTCTCTGCAGTATCCTTACCGCCGTCACCCCCCCACAATACCCACATTCCCATAGAGAGTGTGTCTGTTCCCCAATCAACTAAATTTTACAAACTAAAAATTATCACAAGAGGAGTTAATCATAATAACTTAATAAAAATCAGGACTGTTCCTCTTACTGAACAAAAAACTAAAACAATTAAATGTGGATTATTAAATATCAGATCTCTCTCATCTAAATCTCTGTTAGTAAATGACTTGATAAGCGATCATCAATTCGATTTATTTTGTCTCACTGAAACTTGTTTGCAGATGGAAGAATATGTCAGTTTAAATGAGTCGACCCCCCCAAGTCATATTAACTATCATGTTCCTAGAAGCTCAGGCCGAGGTGGAGGAGTAGCAGCAATCTATCACTCAAGCTTTCCAATAAATCCTAGACCTAAACATAGTTATAACTCATTTGAGAGTCTTACTCTGAGCCTTTCACACCAAATTTGGGAAAGTCAAAATCCACTCTATTTGTTATTGTGTACCATCCTCCAGTCCTTTATTCTGAATTTTGGACTGAATTATCAGATTTTCCAGCCGACTTAGTGCTTAGTGCAGATAAAGTCGTCATAGCGGGCGATTTTAATATTCATGTAGATGCTGACAGTAACTCCCTCAACACGGCATTTACTTCATTAGATTCAATTGGTTTCTCTCAAAATGTAAAAGAACCCACTCATTGTTTTAGTCACACCCTAGACCTTGTCCTTACATCTGGCATTGAAATTGATAAACTAATAGTATTTCCTTATAATTCTATTCTCTCTGACCATTTTCTAATAACATTTTAATTTAATTTAATGGACTACACAGCTGCTAGAAAAAAGTTTTACTTCAGTAGGTGTTTATCTGAAAACACTGTGAACAAATTTAAGGAAATGATCCCTTCATCATTTACTTCTACATGTACCGATATAACTGAGAGTAGCCTCATTAACTGTACTCCTGTACAAGTTGATTACCTTACTGATAATTATGCAGCATCTTTACGTTCCATACTTGATAGTGTTGCCCCTCTAAAAAAGAAGGCAGTAATTCTGAACAGGCGATCTCCATGGTATAGCTCGCAAACCCGCAATTTAAAGCAGGCGTCACGAAAGCTAGAAAGGAAGTGGCGTTCCACTCACTCACAAGAATCACGCTTAGTCTGGGAAAAGAGTTTATACTTATACAAATTAGCACTCCGTAAAGCCAGAACCGCATATTATTCATCACTAATAGAGTAAAACAAGAACAACCCCCGGTTTCTTTTCAGCACTGTAGCCAGGCTGACTAAGAGCCATGGCTCAGCTGAGACTAGTATTCCCTCAACGCTATGCAGCAGTGACTTCATGACCTTCTTCACAAACAAAATCATAGCTATTAGAAATGAAACTCACCAGACCCTCCCCACAAATACAACAGAATTAGAATCATCAGTAAGTCCTCAGTCCCTTTTAGACTGCTTGGTTCCATAGATCTTGCTGCGTTAACTTCAACTATTATGGCATTTAAACCAACAACATGTCTGCTAGACCCTATTCCAGTTAGACTGCTCAAAGATGCTCTACCCTTATTAGACACGTTTGTATTAGACATCATTAATCTATCTTTACAAACAGGATATGTACCAAAGGCCTATAAGGTAGCTGTAATCAAACCTCTACTTTAAAAACCTTGTCTGGATCCAGGTGTCTTAGCCAGTTACAGACCAATATCCAATCTCCCCTTTATTTCTAAAATACTTGAAAAAGTAATTGTAAAGCAATTATATGACCACCTGCCCAGAAACGACTTGTTTGAAGAATTTCAGTCAGGATTTAGAGTTCATCATAGCACAGAAACTGCACTGATTAAAGTCACCAACAATCTCCTTCTGGCTTCAGATAATGGACTTGTCTCTATACTAGTTCTGCTAGATCTTAGTGCTGCATTTAACACCATTTATCACAGAATATTATTACAGAGACTAGAACATGTTATTGGAATTAAAGGAACTGCACTAAATTGGTTTAAATCGTATCTATCAGATAGATTCCAATTTGTTCATGTCAATGATGAATCTTCCACATACACAAAAGTTAGTTATGGAGTTCCACAAGGCTCTGTGTTAGCACCAATACTCTTTACTCTATATATGTCTCCCCTTGGCAACATTATCAGAAAACAAATTTTCACTGCTACGCTGATGACACGCAGTTATATCTATCTATGAAACCTGATGAAACAAATCAATTAATCAAACTAAAAGCATTTCTAAAAGACAAGGGACTGGAAGACGTATAATTTCCTTCTTCTAAACTCAGATAAAACTGAAGTTATTGTATTTGGGCCTAAAAGTCTAAGAAATATGTTTTCTAACCTTATCGCTACTTTAGATGACATAACTCTGGCCCCCAGTAGTACTGCAAGGAATCTCTGAGTCATTTTTCATTTGTCATTTACCTCACACATAAGGAGATGGAAGGAGTATTTTGAGGAGCTGATGAATGTGGAAAATGACAGGGAAAGAAGGGAGGAAGATGTGGATGTTGTGGAGCAGGAAATAGGAGAGATTAGAAAGGATGAGGTGAGGAAGGCTCTGAAAAGGATGAAGAGCGGAAAGGCTGTTGGCCCTGATGACATACCTGTGGAGGTGTGGAAGTGTCTAGGAGAGGCAGCAGTGAAGTTTCTGACAGGTCTGTTTAACAGGATTTTAGAGAGTGAGAAGATGCCTGAGGAATGGAGGAGAAGCGTTCTGGTGCCGATCTTTAAGAACAAGGGTGACACGCAGAACTGTAGCAACTACAGTGGGATAAAGCTGATGAGCCACACAATGAAGCTGTGGGAAAGAGTAGTGGAAGCCAGGCTTAGGAAGGAGGTGGAGATTTGTGAGCAGCAGTATGGTTTCATGCCCGTAAGAGCACCATTGATGCCATTTTCGCTTTGAGGTTGTTGATGGAAAAGTACAGAGATGGTCAGAAGGAGCTGCATTGTGTCTTTGTGGATTTAGAGAAGGCGTATGACAGGGTGCCGAGGGAGGAGCTGTGGTACTGTATGAGGATGTCAGGAGTGGCAGAGAAGTACATCAGAGTAGTTCCAGGACATGTATGAGAGAAGCATGACGGTGGTGAGATGTGCCGTAGGTCAGACAGAGGAGTTCAAGGTGGAGGTGGGACTACACCAAGGATCCGCTTTGAGTCCCTTCTTGTTTGCTATGCTGATGGACAGGTTGACAGATGAGGTCAGACAGAAATCTCCCTGGACAATGATGTTTGCAGATGACATTGTTATTTGCAGTGAGAGTAGAGAGCAGGTGGAGGAACAGCTGGAGAGGTGGAGGTTTGCTCTGGAAAGAAGAGGTATGAAAGTCAGTCGTAGTAAGACAGAATACATGTGTGTAAACGAGAGGGATCCAGGTAGAAGTGTGAGGTTACAGGGGCTGAGGTGAAGAAGGTGCAGGAGTTTAAGTACTTGGGGTCATCAGTTCAGTGTGATGGAGAGTGTGGAAAAGAGGTGAAGAGGCGAGTGCAGGCAGGTTGGAATGGGTGGAGGAAAGTGTCAGGAGTGTTGTGTGACAAAGAGTGTCAGCAAGACTCAAAGGAAAGGTGTACAGGACAGTGGTGAGACCAGCTCTGCTCTATGGGTTAGAGACAGTAGCAGTGAAAAAGAGACAAGAGGCAGAGATGGAAGCAGCAGAGATGAAGATGTTGAGGTTCTCCTTAGGAGTGACAAGGTTGGACAGAATTAGGAACGAGTTCATCAGAGGGACAGCGCACGTTGCCTGTGTTAGCAACAAAGTCAGAGAGGCCAGATTGAGATGGTTTGGACATGTGCAGAGGAGGGATAGTGATTATATTGGTAGAAGGATGTTGGAGATGGAGCTGCCAGGCAAGAGGGCGAGAGGACGACCGAGGAGGAGATATATGGATGTCCTAACAGAGGACATGAGGTTAGCTGGTGTCAGAGTGGAAGATGTCCAGGATAGAGTAAAGTGGAAAAGGATGATTCGCTGTGGCGACCCCTAATGGGAAAAGCCGAAAGAGTAGATTTACCTCACACATAAAACAAATCTCTAGAACAGCCTTCTTCCACCTAAGAAACATTGCCAAAATTAGGAGCATCCTCTCACAAAGCGATGCTGAAAAACTGGTCTTTGCATTTGTTACTTCTAGATTGGACTACTGGAATTCTCTACTTTCAGGCTCCCCCAGTAACTCTCTCTTCCTCTTCGATGAAGCTTATAGTTGGTTATAGTCATGCTGCTATAGGCTTAGACTGCTGGGGGACTCTGCACTGAGCCACTTTCCTCTTCTCTTCATTCTCTCCTCTCACCCCACATCTATAATGTCACCACTGTATGACATTAATCTGTATCTTCTTTGTCCCTTAATCGTCTTTCTCCCTCTTTCTCCCCCCCTCTCTGTCCCTGTCTTCAGGTGTGCCTGGATTTGGCTCTGTGTGTCCTCCAGTGCACAGCTACTTGTCCCACTAACCTGCCCAATGTTTTGTTGTTGCTTTTGTTGCTCTGTTCTTTTCTCTCTCCACTTTCCACTCAGCCCAACCAGTCAAGGCAGATGTCCGTCCACCCTGAGCCTGGTTCTGCTGGAGGTTTCTTCCGTTAAAGGGAGTTTTACCTCTCCACTGTTGCCTATGGCTGCTCAAGGGGGATTTGTTGGGTTTCTCTACATGTTTGTATAGTCTTGACTTTATTATGTAAAGTGCCTTGAGATGATCTTATTGTAAATTGGCACTATATAAATAAAGTTGAATTGAATTGAATTGAATTTTGTAAACAGTCTCACAGAGAGATCCCTCACCTGTAGGGGAGATGTGTTTTTCGTTTACAGACATTGTGTACAAGCTTAAAGTTGACAGATCAGTGGACTGTTTCTAATCTGAGGGTTGAGTGTGTACAGATTTCTTCTGCGAACACGCCTTGAGAAAGGTTTGCTGTATCTGCTTATTGTCACTGTCCCAGTTACATTCAGCAGCAATGGGAGGTTGTTTTCAGCTCAGATTATAAAGAACAGAACAAGGACGGCAAGGGAGCAGGACAGGAGGGCTGATGTGGTGATAGCAGCTCGGTGGATTTCTTTTGGTGATTTAACACTTGTGGGTTTAAACTCTGCATCTAACTCATTTGGTCTTGTTTTTAGTTAAATTTTTTTGGCTATTTTCTGTTGGACCCTGTGGGCGGACTTTGCTTTTAAAATGAGGTGGTATTGCCCGTTAACTCATTAACGATCTCTACTTTCATTCATTCACTTCAATTTATGTCCCTGTTTGCACCTGTGATTTGTCAGTCTGTTTTCAAGTGTGAGTCTGTCCCGCCCCAACACGCTGACTCGGGCAAGATTGCGCCAACATGCAGAAAGGTTGTTGTTTTAATGGGCGTAATATATAAAACATGGATAAAAACAGAACAAAATCATACATACCTTCAGCGGAAAAGACCTACAGCTTTTCATTGAGGGAGATTCTGCGCTGTTGTAGTTTAGAATCTTCGAATAACGTTAGACCAACCTTAAACATAAATGCTAATGTTTTTATGCTAACATTAGCTGGCGAATTCACACACTAAAAGATTGGGAGGAGCTGTGTATGTTAATGTGGCTGTGCTAGTATTTTATGTTAGTTATGACGTCATTTATGACTTATTCAGTGAATGTGCCCTACGTTACTTGACAATAACTGTAACTTTGTTAACTTTCTGAACCAGCCAACTTATGGCTAATTGAGTAAGGCTTGAACATAGTGAAAAAAGAATAAATACAAACATGGTTTGTAATCAGCAATTTCTCAGGCTTTAATTTTGTTTCTCATTCATTTTATATAGCATGGCCAAAACTTTAAAACCATGTCTAACGCACCTCAGTATGACTCCATCACCAGCTATGACCTTAATAAATAAACAGAGCAGAATTATCACCTTTATAGTGTTACAACATAAAAAAATAAGAAATTCTAATTTTGTAATGTATGTAAATGTAATGTAATGTAAAGTTTCTGGCAGAGCTGCTGTATTAGATTGTACTATACAATCTATAATACACCCAGATCATAATACTATGCCTAATCGGTGTATAATGCAACTTTTTGCTTTAGTTGGTACTAGTTTGTGTTGTTAATGTTGTTTTCTTTGTCAAGTCAAGGTTCACTTTGATTTGCACAATGCAAAGTGTGTATCTTTACTTGTTCTGCTATAAAGCAATTAATTTGTTATTTATAATAAATGCCAACTTTTCAAATATGATTTCAAAAGTGATTGTTTTCAACATGTATCTGTTTCTACAAATATCTAATTAACCATAACTCTGAAGTGCTGGAAAAGCTTGTAAGTAAGCCAAGTAAGAGACAGAGAATTGTACTAAATAAAAGGTTTATTGACCTCAAAGGATGGGTAACTAAGAATCACTTCAGAACAGAGGACAAAACTAATCCAAACACAAACCAAAACTGAGCGATTAACAAAACCAGAGTTAGACAAACTAAACAATAACCTGGCCAGGAGAATAAGAAGAATTAAATAAGAGCAGAGCGGCAACGGTCCAAATAACAGGGAGAACCAGAAGGCCGGGTATCCACCCATGAAAAATGACAAGGATCTGTGGGGACAGCAGGGGAACAGGTGTAAACAATTAGGACTCATGATGAGTGGTTAGGCTGGCAAAATGAACTGAGAACAGGAAGTGAGGAAAATTGGACTACAAAATAACCAGGAAGTGTAGCTGGACAACAGACAAGCTGAGGTCCATGGCAGATCATTAATTTTTTTGTTTTATATATTTATTGTATTTTCAGATTTACCAGGCTTTGGATGAGAACCAATAACCAGGAATGGCCTAAGTAAGCAGTGTTGGCACATGACAAATAGTGAGTTGCACATGCTGCTCAGCATCAGGTATGGCTGACAACCATTTTCTATGTCCCAAAGGCTGAATTTAAACTTGTGGAGAACATGATCCCCTTCCCAGTGGCCAGTCAGTTTTCTCCTACTATGTCAGCCTCACAGGACCCCCACAAAAATAAGGCAATCATGCACTGCAAGATGGACACTTGATCTCAGACATAATAGTAAAATTATTTAACTGTATATTACTAATACAAATAAATTTGGATTACATTTCTACAGTAGTATTATGATTTATTTCTACTAAATATTTGTTACACTTGGTGTTTGCATTAAAGGAAATGTCACAAGTGAGAACTGAACCAGCAACCTTCTGATCCACAACTTTATCCAAACACTGAAATGTTTTAAAGTTTGACAAAATAAACTTTTGTATTTTTAAAAAAATTGATTTATAAAAAAATAATGGATTTTCATAGTGACACGTTCAACATGGATGAATCAAAAACAGTACCAGGACAGCAGATACTAGAGGTGACAGCTTGTGTTCATCCAGTGGTCGAATCCTCTACAACAAGGCTAATGAATGTGGAGAGCAAAAGGTTTAGAAGTTCCCTATGAAAAAACAAGACACATGCTTGCAGACCTGCTGCTGGAATTAACGTTATCTACCTCCCAAGCTTTGCTGACACAGCATAAGAACGCAGACATGGTTTCAGAGAAGCAGGTTGTTTTCAATGTGAGCACCACACTCCTCCACACGTTTGCAGAGTCTTGGCCATTAAAGAATAGTGTGTTAGCTCATTTGAACTGACGGCATCGATTGTACAGGAGATCACAGAAGATATCAACTCTGCCGTCTCCAGCAGTGAAGGTTCTCAGGAACCTTTTTAAATCGAATTACTCCTCCCTGCAGAGTTACTGTTATGGTTGGAGAAGCAGTAAAAATGCTTAAAGAATCTGCAGCAAAAGTGAAAACAGTTTACACAGGAGCACCACAAAGAAGGAGAAATTGTAAACGAGGACAAGGACACAGATAAAGACTTCTAGCAGGTAAGTGAGACTCTAGTCAGACTTGTGGAACCAGGAACTTCAGTTAATGCCTTGTCATAAACTCTTCGGGAATTAATCAGCAGAGAGTTGAGAAGTCACAGAACATCTTTTGGACGAACTGTCAGTCTCTGAGTTTGACCAGCTGCAATCTGAATTGCAGGGTTATTTCTGCTGACATCGACTAGTTCATCAACGAAGGGATTTGAAATTTGAAAGTCGGAAAGTCTGCAGGTCCAGCTCAAAAGCCAAAGAAACACACATGGGGAATCAGTTAAAGAACTTCTTTGGCAAACCCTTTGTACTCGCATCAGTTCTTTGCATCTTGGCACAACTAAGAGACAAAGTCACACAGGATTTTACTGAGTTAAAAAAAAATAATTTATTAGTGAATCTTTATTGCTTACTGACCTTTACATACATACTGTATAGGAGCATGCCAGATCCCACCATGCACAGCAGTGTTTAAAGGAATGTGCTGCATTGCTTGGGACTGAAAAACAGGGGGCTGAACACTGAGGTTAGCGACAAAGTCACGCTGGCTTTATTGGACATCGAGCCACCAGTAACAGCACAGCTTGCTGATATCATCACAGCGGAGGAGACGTGATGCCCGCACACTGATACAGCATCTGCTACATGAGGAGACACCTGTGCAGGATTTCAAAGGACTGACACAACTACAAAAACTGTATATCAAACAAATCATACATCAGACTTTTGTCCTTGACTTTGATACCTCCTAAAGACCTGTTAAAAATACCCAAAAGGCAGTTTATAAGAACTAGTATGATAGTGTGGGGGGTATGCCGGTGTGATGTTGATAATTAGGAACTACAAAGACCCAGGAATTGAAAACTTTATTGTCTCATCCTTGAGACATCACATGACACAGGCAAAACAGCATTTGGACATCTGCAACTTAATTTCCTTTATAGGCAAAACCACCGTCTCTGCTTTCAAACTGAGAAAGAGAGATGTTTTGCGTGTTTGTTCCAATGTTCATGCATTGTACATGCATTGATCTTTAACTTTATAAGAACTACCATCTTCAACACCACATCCATCTGGGAAAAAAATAAACATTTATTTTCAGTGTCGCCACATCGTTCAGCACTGTAACCTCATAGTGTTGACTGCTGTGGTGTTGTAGGTTTTCTCCAGGGTCTCTGGTTTCCTCCCACATTTTTTCAATTTAATAGGTACAGCTGGTAACAGGCAGAATGGTGGTGGAGTGGCTAGTGCTGCTGCCTCACAGCTAGAAGGTGGTGTGTACAATTCATGGCAGAGCTGATATATTGGATTTTACAGGTGGTTGTAATGTTATGCCTGATCTGTGTATAATGCTGTGTATTTTGCTTTGCTTGTTCACTTGTTTCACTTTGATTTGCATTATACAAATTCAAATGTTCTCATTTTTTACTTTTTTTAGTAACAGGTTTATTCAAAATTATTTGTCAAGTGAGTGTGTACAGTATCTTAATTTCTTCTGCTATTAGGAAATTTATTTTGTTTTTTTCTAACATAATGCCATCTTTTTAAATATGATTTAAAAGTGGCAGTAATTTTCAGTATTTATCTATACGTGCAAATTTACCACAACTGTTGTGCTAGAAAAGCTCAAAAATTGACCTTGATAATCCTTGAAAACTTTTAAAACTTTTAAAAGGTGTATGAACGCTCTAGGTCATAATAACGTAATGGGGGGATTCATCAAGTTCTACAGAAATAACGAAAAGACATGTTTGTTTTGATGTAATTATCATGAAAGAGAGCCATGAAATGCAAAACCACCTGTTTCTGCTTTGTTTCACTGTAATACCTGTTTTGATAAATATGAATATCATGACCGTTTTCCAAGATCAATAAGTTCAAACTTAAAGACACTTACGGTTAAAAGTATTCTTTCTGGGTTTTATTCCGCCTGCAAAATGGTCTAAAAAAGTACTACAGAGCAGTGAAAACTTGAAGAATTGAAAATACATCTCAGGAGAAGAAGGAGGATAAATAAGTTAGGGAAGGTGTTGTTTCAGCTCTTAAAGTAACTAATCACAACCTCACATGACAACACCTACTACTTATGTATGACATTTATATAATGCATTGAGTCCATCACCAAGCATTACAATGTTTTCTGTGATGTCTTTTTCCAACTTGTTTTTCTATTGTACATATGACCTTTAAATTATTCTATAAAGTTCACAGATATATTACACCCTAAGCCTGTAATAAGACTTTTGTGCCCACTGAGTGAACTTTAATCAGGAGCGAAGCGTTGACAGTATTTACTTTCTCCTGCTGTTTTTAACCAGAAATGCAGATTGGTAAATGCTTGGCCTTCTCCCTGTCTCCTCGCTGTCTTCAGGTTGCTGTGGGAGGAACGTGTGCATCGGTGCAATGTTTGATTATCAAGTCTCTCAGGGGATGTGTGTGTGTGTCTGTGACAGTGTGGCCACATGTAGCTTTAATGAGCCCCAGTGGTGGCTCTCCAGTGGGCCTGCCTATTGATTATTAGCCTGCTGTCCACACTTTAATTTCCAGCAAGGAACTCTATGTGTGTGTGTGGGTTTGTGTGTTTGATGTTACATCTTGCTGGGGGTTCAGAGTGTACAGTCTGATGTGAAAAGCTACAGTTTGATGTGTGTGATGCAGGTAGGGAGGAGGCAGGCTGCCTCTATTTATTGGGATTGGGTCTTAAACTCAGAAAGCCAAAGGTTAGAAACTTACGGGGACACTTTGCCAGTATTGAGGAGCAACAATAGCCTTTACCTTAAAACAACATGGCTGTCATCCACCTCATGTATAATGGATCTGCCTCCCTGACCTCACCATTTGAATATTGTTTTTTTTTTTGACATACCAGGAATAAACAATTGCTTTTCACAAGTTTATTTTTGGAACTATATAAGATGAGCAATCATGTATTTGTCTACTTAAAGTTTATATGTGGAAAAAATAAGACTAATGCTGTAATATATTTCTTAAACCACAATAATGTTATGTATGGCAGCCATTTGAATCCAGTGTATGTTGAATTTCTACACAAGCACATCTCATTCTACCTAATAGGTGATCTCCTAAATCAAAGTAAAAGTATAAAAGTAGCAGTACAAACCAGCAGAGTTGAAAACCCGGATTAGGATGGCCATCACCTCATTGACATCTCACTCAGCAAATGTAGGATGACCTCATGTGAGCTAGAAAAATACTGCTAAAGGGAAGTTGAGTTGAAGTGCACAGTGAGGACAATTTTCAACAGAATCCTAGGGGCAGAGCAGAATTCATGCAAAGGTAGAAAAAAAACTGAACTTAAGTAAGCCTATCTTTTCTTATGATTTAGATTTTCAGATTTTCCTAACACTTTGTCATTTCGATAGATTGAAACCTAGAGAGGTCTATCAGGGGGATACTTCACCAGGAAATCGGGCAGATTTCTCTTTGTATTGTCATTCACAAACCCACCCAGGAAGAAAACTTGCTTCTTGACAACGTCTGTGAAACATAGCTGTTCTCACCAGTGAGTTCTTGAGGTCCGGAGTCTTGTCTTTTTTTTCTGAGAAGAAAAGAAGAAACTTTACTGTAGTCATATACTGAGCATACACACTCACTTGCCACTTTATTATGTGTACCGATACAATTTAATACAATCAAATACAGCAGCTCTGCCATGAATTCTACTTTTTTAATGAACAGTTGAATTCAGAAAGATAAATTATTAGGTTATTTGACATCATAGTGGTAAGTTCAGAGACTTATTTTAAGAGATGTTCTTGTTACAGCAACTTTTTCAAAATTAATAAGGGGGCCAAAATTATAGAACCACTCTTCTTCAGGCAGAGTTGGAGAGCTAGTGTCTCACTCAGGGAAGGGGCCGGGAGAGCTCTGCATCCCAGACTAGTGTCTTACCCATTGATCCACCAGGCCTCCTAAAGAGTGATAAAAATTACCCTACACTGGTGCTACAAAGATTTATATTTACATTCACATTTAATTATTTGGAAGATCCATTTATCAAAAGTCACGTACAAGTGAGGTACAATGTAAGGACTGTTCGCACTTTCTGCTTCTTAAGAAAGAAGCCATAATACACGTGGGGATGTTTTCTTTTTTCTTCTTTTTCTTTTTTTATATTTTATGTGCAAGGGCTCAGTTGTTTTTTTAATGATGACCCCACTAATATTGCTAGACCTTGTAAGGAGAATAAATGAAGACCTAAGTTGATGTGGATGCTGCATTGTATACAAGGTCTTTGAGAGACTGGGTTGAAGATGTTAATGATCCAAGCAGAGATGTCAGAGACAGGCAGAAATGTGTAATGAGACCACAGAGTCATTTAACCTGGAAATGACAGGTAGAGCTGTGTGTCATCAGCATAGCAATAATAGGAAAAGCTGTGTGAGCAGATTATAGAACGCAGGGATGTGGCATGAATGAAGAAAAAAAAAAGGACCAAGAAGTGAGCTCACCACAACGCAATGGGGAAGAGGCAGTCAGACTTAGAAATTCGCCCCCGCCAAGACATCATGAAGGTTGCCCCCATACAGTAGGTAAGACTTAGGCCAACTTAAAGCTGTACCAAAGATTCCCCGGTCAGAGAGTGCAGACAGGAGAATCCCACAGTTCTCTGCGTCAAAGGCCGCAGACAGATCAAATAGAATTAAGACAGAAGAGCGAGCCACAGCTTTTGCAGGATGACAGGGATCCCACAACCCTCAGGAGTGCAGTTTCTGTTAACTGATATATTTTACAAAAGCTGAAATAGTTTTGGAATAAGTTCCACTATCTGATTTATTTTGTTTTGCAGTTTATTTTGCACTGCACTGTCAAACTATCGCTACACTTGCACTAGCACTAAGGTGATGGAAATGAGAGAGGAAAAGAGGGACTGTACACTGTGGCCAGTACACGTTTAGCATTACGTCCACGTGCTGTTCAACACAACAGAAACTCAGCGACCTGATCACATTTAAACTCTGTAGGCTGAATCAGCACAGTGATACAGTTACTACAGTGAAGCCTGTGGTCTCAGTTTAATGACACAAACCAAGCATGATCACAGTGTCTTAGAGTACTGTATTCATATATTGTACAAAATGACAAAAAGGTGTAATAAATAAGAATACATAGTGAGAAGAACACAAAGGGTTTGATGCTGGGGACAGAGAGACAAGATGGTCTAAGAGAGAAGATGCAGGTTATCTGTGGATTATTTGTGTCAACATTTAATCTGATTCTATTGAATTATCGCTAAACAGATAATTTTTGTGACTGCCCACTGACATGGTTTTAACGCTGCTGTTGTAGAACAGAGAAATCAACATTTAACAAGCTCAGTTTCTGGACCCCAGACCTCAGGCAGCAAGGACACCCACAGAAACTTTGGTTGTAGTTGGGAATCAGCAGAATCTCCCTGGTGCAGTTGAATATCCATGTGTCTGCTCATGTTCAAATCTGTTACAATGCTATATTTTGTCTGGTGGAGGTGCTGAAGGGCACTTTCCAAATGTTTTCCATTGAACCGTCTTCTGTAGACTTGCCAACAGAGAACTTAAACAACAGATGGAATTTGGTTCTGGCATCTCGGCAGGGCTCAGTTGTTACAGCCCTCTCGGAGTACCAGCACCTGATAAGCCTGGATGGATATTTTAGTCGTTTCAGCAGGACCAATCCCCCTGAATAGGACTGATTAGCCTTTCAGTACTGTCCCATGTTTCTCTGCATGAGCTAAGATTTTAAAATTGGAATATGCTTCACCTGAGTAAAAGTGACATCAATGAAGCTGTTGAACGCTTCATTCCCGTGTTCAGGCTCAGCTGTCTTGTCATTGTGCGTCTGCCTTCAAAAGGCCAATGCTCTCATTTGCCTTCTCAAACATCTGGCATTTTCCTCACGTGAAACTTTGTCCTCTGTCCTCTCAGTCTTCTGAGGACATTCTAGCATAAAAAATGTTAGACTCCTTTCCATAATAAAAAGGGAGCACTTGCCAATAATATGGTCCTTGATAAAACATGGAGAGAGAACAAATAAAAGTGAAATAAAATCGACCATTAAAAAACACCAGAAAAGCTGCCCAAGGCACGACGTCTGGTAGCCTCGGCAAAAACCACTAGTAAAGCACAATAAAATTTTATAAAGGGTTAATAAAGCCCCCCCCCAAAAAAAAGCCAAAATGCCAAACAAACACCAAACAAACCAAGTGACGGCACATACGCATTATGCTCAGTGTATACAGCCCAGACCTAGGCAGGTGCATACACACACTGACGCACACTCCTAGTAGTTGTTGCACAGACAAACACACACAAACACACACACACAAAAATGCACCAGATTTCCATGACAATTAAAGCGGTGGTTTCGAAAACAGGAGGGCGTTTGCACAGCAGGAGGCTAATGTGGATCCCTGCATGCACGGCCAGGTGGCTACGTCCTCCCCCTCCGCCACCCACGCTGTGTGTGGTTGGGGGGGTGGGATGGGATGAAAGCAGTTGAAAATGGGAAATTGAAGTGAGCTGGATGAAGGAATGAAAATGGGAAGCTTGAGAATGTGCTTTTGTTTTAAGGTTTGTCAAAATGGTTGTGTGTGAGACTGATTCGTCTGATTTTAAAGCACAACTATATACAGTACTTCTCCTGTACACATTTAGCTTGTTTAGTGGGATGCGTTTCATTCACCAACCAACACTTGGTGCATTCAGAAATAATGTGACCGAGCCTGCTAAATATCCTGTATGTCTCAAATACATGTACAAAATATAAACCACAGTTTGAAGGCCAGTCTTCACTAAGATCATTTAATCCTGACTTCAATTCGAGTCATTAGGTCTGACAATTAAGACTATCAGGACAATTTATATGCTTATAGGTGTGGCAAAGTGATTTTTGGGGAGTTATTCCTATGGGTGTTGTGTTGAGACTTGCTGCTGTCCATGACCCACCGTCTCTCTTTCTCCCTTGAGTTTCTCTGGATCATTCAGTCCTCCTAGATGGTCCGTTGCCCTCTGAGCTTATAGAGGACAGTCAAGTGGAACCCAGAGCCCGTTAGAGCAGACTGATAAACCTCCTCCCATCTCATCCTGCCACACTTTAACATTCCAGTAGAGTGCCAGACCCTACTTTATCTACTGTGTGCCCAGGCCAACCATGGCCACTATCAGGAAGTGGGCTAAATGCACATTTCACATCCCTTATATAATGTAATATAAACCAGACATTCTATTACGATCATTTCAAAATGATCAGCACCACTGACCTTAGACAAACCACATTTTTCTGGAACGTCTTTTGCATTTAGGATTAATATTTGTGGATTGCTGAGCTATTTTGTAACTGTCTTTTTCCCCATATTTCAGTACTTAAGTATTTTCCATTCTACAACCTAATTCCTCATTGTTAATTATTTGATCCCGTCAAACTGCTTTTTGTGGTGTGATACCATTAGCGGCAGGTGTTGAAAAAGACGAATGTATGAACGTGGGTCTTGGTTGATAATAAATAGAAAGAAAAAGTGAAGATCCAAAAATAGATTTCTTAGCAACAGAGCAGAACAAAATAGTACTACTGTTACAATAAAACACATTTGTATACATCTATGAAGCACAAATTATGCATCTGGTTGAAGTCAATTTGCAGCTGAATATACCAGCATATAAATACATTTACCATAAGCAAAAGCACTAGAAACCAATGCTAGAGAGGGGAGCACTGATGCCCGGCCAGTGAAGAGTCAACCCTTTGTGGCTGAAGCCAGAGCTTTCCATCCATGCTGTTGTTGCTCAGGATCAGCTTTCCAAGGGCATGCTTGGATTCCTCAGCTGAAAGGACAAACAACCACTGATCTGGGTAAAGCTCCCATCAGTAACAGCAGAAGGCAATGTGAGTCAGGCATGATAATTCGCTCCTCAGACTCCCTGAAGTGACACAATCAGGCTGATGTGGTAGAAAGTTGCTTTTGATATGCTATGATCTGATTAATAACACAGCAAGTTGCTTTTGAAATGGCAACAGCACCGGCAAGCAACATGAGGAGTCAGATGATCAGACAGTTTGTAAACAATCCCGCCAAGTTAGCCGATTTTAGTTGGAAGAGAAAAAGCAGGGAAACTGTAAAATCATTACCCTCATTTATCACAGTTAATACCACTTCCTTTATTCATGCTGATGCCTTAAAATAAGGTGTTTTTTGTTCTTGCCTGATCATTTAAGTTTTTTGCTCCTTTGGATTCCTTTTGTGTTTGTGCCTTTGTTTTCTCCTCTTCAGTGATTGCCTACAGGTGCATAGTCTCTGAGCAGCAGCAGGTGAAGGCACTGATGAAGATGAAGATTGACACTTTATTCATTAGGGATTAGGGATTTTCACACCACATTTGTTGCACTATGTCGCAAGTTTGCCTCCCTGTAAATGTTTTAAACACTGTGGGTCTTACTTGCTGCTTTTTAACTATGTTGCATATTCCAGGATCTCTGCAATAATGTTGATGACTTTTTTGGTTGGCTTCGGACTCCTCCTGCGGTAAGCGTATTGTGTCAATTCCTGTTTCTTCACACTGGTTCTGGTCTCTGCCGTTATTGTTCACTGGTTAATTGTAGCTGTTGTTTTCTAAATTAGTGATTTCTCTGTGTATAAACTATCACTTGGGACACAAGATTTGTTTACACAAACACCTGCTCTCCTGAAATAATTAAACAAACTAGCTAACGCTAACTAAACTTAATTGATCTAGCTTCGTTAGCCTAGCACCTAGCAATGTCTTCCCCGTCTCCTTCTCTCTCTCCTCTCACTTGCTCACTGTGCCACATGTGTAGTTTAACGGTACTTGTAATAAGTGTAAGGTTATTGCAGCTTTGGAGGTGAGGCTCTCTGAATTGGATGCACGGCTCTGCACCATGACAAACAATCCAGCTAGTCAGGTCCCGGTAGCTGGTGCGGACCAACCTAGCATAGCCACTGTTAGCATAGCCACAGTTAGCTGTTCCCCAGCAGTACCAGAGCAGCCGGCAAGCCAGGCCAGCTGGGTGACGGTTCGTAAGCGATCTAATGCTAAACAGACGCCCGAGGTTCACCACCAGCCGGTTCAGGTTTCTAATCGCTTTTCCCCACTCAGCGACACACCCGCTGAGGAACAAACTCTGGTAATTGGCGACTCCATAGTCAGAAATGTGAAGTTAGAAACGCCAGTGGCCATAGTCCAATGTTACCCTGGGGCCAGAGCGGGCAACATCGAATCCTATTTGAAACTCCTGTCTAAGGATAAACGTAGATATAGTAAGATTATTATTCATGCAGGAACAAATGACGCCCGATTACGCAAATCGGAGGTCACTTCTTCTGACCTATAAAGCTCTAAACGTTCAATCTCATCATACCTAAAAGACCTCCTAGTACCATATCATCCTACTAGACCACTTCGGTCCCAAAATGCAGGCCTACTCATGGTTCCCAGAATTTCCAAAAATAGAATGGGAGGCAGAGCTTTTAGCTATCAAGCTCCTCTCCTGTGGAACCAGCTCCCAGTCCAGATTCGGGAAGGAGACACCCTCTCTACTTTTAAGACTAGGCTCAAAACCTTCCTCTTCGATAAAGCTTATAGTTGGTTATAGTCATGCTGCTATAGGCTTAGACTGCTGGGGGACTCTGCACTGTGCCACTTTCATCTTTTCTTCATTCTCTCCTCTCACCCCACATCTATAATGTCACCACTGTATGACATTAACTCTGTGTCTTCTTTGTCCCGTAGTCGTCTTTCTCCCCCTCTCTGTCCCTGTCTTTAGGTGTCCCCAAATTTTGCGCCATGTGTCCTCCAGTGTGCAGCTACTGGTCCTACTAACCTGCCCAAAGTTTTGTTGTTGCTTTTGTTGCTCTGTTCTTTTCTCTCTCCACTTTCCACTCAGCCCAAGCAGTCAAGGCAGATGTCCGCCCACCCTGAGCCTGGTTCTGCTGGAGGTTTCTTCCGTTAAAGCGAGTTTTTCCTCTCCACTGTTGCCTATGGCTTGCTCAAGGGGGATTTGTTGGGTTTTCTCTAAATGTTTGCAGAGTCTTGATTTTATTATGTAAATTGCCTTGAGATGACATTGTTGTAAATTGGCGCTATATAAATAAAGTTGAATTGAATTGAATTGGTGTAATCATGCTGTTTAGATATGACGACCAAAACTAGTTAGTTAACATCGAAGTCTGTCATTGATTTCTCAAAACTGATTATGCATGGTTACATTTAGAAAAGACACACAAATTGTTCTGTATTACAAAACAGTTACAGTAAACTCTCCAAAAAAAGGGATACACAGTTAGTAACATTTATTGGACTGAATTGTGTATGGTTTTTCTGTGTGCTATGGCTATATTTTTCCACAGTGACCACTGATGCTGAGTGTTTGGTGTATCATCTGTAGCAGGCCTCTCTCATTGCCTCTTCAGATGATGACTCAGAGTATGCGTAGCTGTCTAAGCAGTGATCTAATGCAATGAACTTCCCAGTGTATGACCCTAGCAGGTCTATGATTCACTCTCTGCTCACTCTGCATCATTCAGATTCATATTTCTGAGGAAGATAAGCAGTGATGGGCTTAATTGGAACTTAACCAGACAAGATCAGCATTGTGGATGATGACGCAACAACTTTCAGCAGAAAAGAAATCTGGAAGAAGAAGATGGAGATGGATTGGATACATACGTTGAAAATCATTACCAAATCTCCAAAATTTAGAAACATCAAAATAAAATCTTTTTACTTTATGTTACGATATTATGAGTTATGTGGGTATTTGGTCACTAACCAAAGCATTTAACAAATAAACGTTTTTGACATGATGCCACTTGTGTGTATCATTAAAGACAAAATCATGAATATTTACTAAATCATATGGCAGTCAATGTAGTTTTTTTAGAGGTATGTTGATCAAACCAGAAATGCAATTTCCAAAGTTGCACTGAGAGGAAAAATTCATAATCTGGGAACTAGGAATGCCTGCACATAACTATGTGACAGTCTATTCAAACATGGTCACATAAAAACAGAGTAGCGCATATTCAATTCCTGATATTAAAATAAAATTTCCTATTTGTTCACTTTTTTACGACATAAATCCATGGTGTCAACATAAATTATGGGTATAGATACATAGAGTAGATGTAACTAGTTGTGGACAGCCTCCATAAGCTCTTCTCCATGCTATTGTGGTGGTAATTTGAAGTTGCTTTTGGGAACATTTGATGCCCTACTGGTTAGGAGCAGGATTGTTTTGTTTAGCATTGCCTGGCATTTCTGACAATGTGGGCAACTGCCCGTTTCCCTCAATGCAGGGTCTCCAAGACGTGCATGCAAACATGCAATTCTAAAAAGTACAGTCACAGCCTAAGATATTGCTGATTGTGGTCAGAATAGTTTAACTGTTTGAATTACTTTGACCATGACAAAATCACACCACTGTCATTCCTGCAGTTGAGACACAATTTGTAGTTTCTAGTTGATTCTTTACCTTGAAAATAACATCTCTGGAATGTGGGAGGAGAGTGAGTACATTGAGGAAACCCATGGAAGTACATGGAAATCATTCAAAATCCACACAAAAGGCCACAGCAGGCAGGTAGATTTCAACCAGGGACCCTCTTGCTCCATTCCACCAGCGTGCTGCCCATTTACATGATCTGTTTTTCAGTGTATTGCCACATGATGAAGACTGAGCAAACTCTATCTGCTAAGAAAGAACATGTTATGGATCAAAAACCCATCTGAGATGTGTATTTTCTCACATGAGAAAAAAGACTTTGTTATTGCTTTAGACAGTAGCTACAATAATACCACGAGACTCACTTATCAAACAAGTAAACGCAACAATGGAAAATTCCTGTTTACCTCAGTTGTGATGGTGACTCATGCCAAAACTCCTGTTTGTTTCTGTGTGAAGAAAAATCCTCAAAAATCGGAAAAATCAGATGTGGACATTGACAGGTATTTCTCTAGTGGAGGGATGGAGCAGGAAAGGGTGAATGGGATATAAGGCGGAAAGGAAAGGAGACAAGACAGTAGCTCCATTCTGCCCTCCCTTCCCCCTCTTTCTCCACTTTATAAATAATTCAGAGCGTGGCACCCCCCAGTGTTGTGAAGTGTTTGTTAATGGCCGTGCTAATTGCAATAAACAGGAGTGGTGTTTGAGCCCTCTAACAGCCACAACACTCCTAATTAGGTTGGCTCGGCCTGATGGGACACTGGGAGAAAAGAGGAAGAAAGAGGCAGTAAAAGAAAGCGGCTGATGAACCGAGGGAGCAGGAAAGGGAGGTCAGACTGAAGGAGGACAAGGAGAGAGGAAGTGGGAGGATAGAGAGATGGTTTTTAGAGAGAGACACTTGTAGACAAGAGGAAGTAAAGGAGAAAGCGGGGAGTACTGAGAATAGGATGAGTAACACGGAGAGGCGCGGAGGAGGACTGTGTTGAGGGTTGGAGAGAGGGCGCAAAAGGGGAGATGAAGAGGCTAATGGTGGAGAGCAGGAGAGCAGAAAAATAGGAGAGGAAGAGGAGAGGCGGAGGAGGAGCGAAGGAAAGGTCAGATCCTATCTGATCAGAGGGTTGGTCATGAAGGAACACTCAGCCAGACAAGGAGGTGGGGGGTGAGAGGATGGAGATGAGGTGATCATCCCACTATTACCTGATGACTGCTGCTTTTACTCACTGAGGACTGAAACCGCTAATTACATCAAGGAAACACACGCAGCATTTGTATCTGCAATGAATCACACCTGCACACAAATGCACGTTAAAAGCCTTTAGATTTACAATTTTCAGAACTAAGTTTTGATACAATTTATGGGCAGCATATATCAAGAACAGATATTTAATACCTTGTAGACAGAACCTTGTTCTGTCTGTCTGCTTCATGCAGCAGACACACAAACAGCTGGGAACCAACACCTGCAATCATTACGCAGGTAAAAAATATGAGGCATGTGGTTGGGAAAAAATTTAATTATTGATCGACTACTGTACATAAATAAATAGATTTATAATCCCCAGGTATGTAAAGGAACTGACTCTTGGTGTGGTCAAACTGCTTTACACACAAACATTTAACAGGAAATAATATTTTAGTTATTCAGTTAGAAATCAAATATTAAAGCCTCATTGTATTGATTACACAACAGCCAAATGAGAGCTCTGTTACTACTGATGCAAACCAAAGCAATCAAGTGATAAGTCACGTGGAGCACTTGGTTGGTGCTAATGTCTCACTAGACATTCAGCGCCTTCAGCAGCAGATATTTTTAGTGTGCCTTCAAGTGGAAATCTGGGACCTGTCAGAGTTCTTCTCACTAACTAATGCTTCTGTTATCATAGCTAACCTTCATTTAATACTCAGACATAACTTTTGACAGACATAACTGCCCAACAGCCCAATAGCATTCTTCACCATTTGCTTTGTCATGTTCACAAGTCAAGTTTTACAAGACCAAGTCAAGTATCAAGTCTTAGTCAAGTTTCTTATCTTGTTGCAAGTCTTCTCTCATTGACTGCCCAGAGCAGTGCATCTAAGGAATTTAAGTCATATACTGCTTTATCATCATCACTTCATAATTTTACTAATGTACAATATCAGCACTGGCAGTTGATTCTGTCCTTAACTGTTACCCCAATAAAAATGCTTTATAAAAGTATTATCACAAAATATATAATAATAAAAAGTTCTCAATGCAGTCATCCCCTGCGGTGCACGTTATATATATTTTCATTATCACTTTTATTTTTATTTTTACTTTTATTATTAATATAAGATTATTATTACTGTACTAGTGAATTAAAGTAAAAGCAGGATCTTACTGCTGGCTGAAGTGGAGCTTTTTATTTTTTTTTATCCAGCTGCAAGTAATGATTATTTTCATTATCAATTATTCTGCTGTTTATTTTCTACAATCATTGAATGATAATGAAATAATAAGTAGTAATTATGGACAAACATATTTTGTGTGTTGCTCTTTTGGCAGTCACTCTCCCTCAACAAACTGCATATTTATTCAAGGAGACATCCCCTGGTTCATTTTTGAGACATCCAAAGTAATCTTACGCCGCTAACGGCAGTCAGCAAGATCAGCTTCCTCAATTGCATGTTTGTGTGAGACTCCAGTCGAGTTTCAAGTCTTTTAATGACGAGTCTGAAGTTTCAAGTTTTTGTGCGTGGGACTTATTGGACACCTTTACTGATACAGAGCTTGCTTCTTTTGGTTCTAGTTTGAGTTGTGCATCTAAATAAATGCCAGTAAAGCATTAACTGAACGTGTGATGATGTCACCTAGAGAAGTTTTTCAGCAAAAGGCAGAAGAAAAAGTATTAATGTACATTTACACTCTAAACTAAAGCTATAGAAAGCAAGATAAAATGGTGAAGCTGCTCGTGCGACTTAAGTCCAAGTCCCAGACTAGTGTCTCCATCTCTGATGTGTGCAATGCAAAAGCTTTCATGCAAACACTAGTTCAGAAATATAAATGGCTTGAAACATACCGTACACCATTTAAATGAAAACACAAACTCAACTTCTGACATAAAACAGCCGTGCTTGAAGTGTCATTGTTACACATGCACATAGACACAAGAACACCTAAACTCTGTGCATTTGACACAGTGCCTGGCACTTCAGACTAATGATGTCTCAAGGCTTGTCCTGTCATTTTATGAGCACTCTGCTTGGCTCCCAGTGTCCTGATTTGCATTGAATCTGGGCAGGTAGCATCACATGCCTTTTTGGCCGAGTTTTTGAAGGCAGACTTTGATGTTTGGCAATCAATGCAGCCTTGAAACTGAAAGCAATGCGTTAATGTGAGCAGATGAAAAGCTGCAGGGTCCATTTATGTTGCATTCATGTCATATTGAATTGACCATACATACAATCTGAAAAAAAGTTCACACCAACTTTTTTTTGTGAGTGCACTTACTACCCAAGCAAACACAGGCACACAGTGGCAGGTAGTCAGTTCATAGGGTGGGGCGCAGTGGCCATAACAGTACAATTCAGTGAACCATAATCCTGCCGCAAACACATCAGAGATTCTCTGTGATTTAAACAAAACCATGGTTAGTACAAGCCAATAAAAAGCTTCAACACTTTGTATGTTAAAAAAAACCTGAAGAGTAGGTAACATTAACATTAGGGATACCACTTTTTACCAGAATGAGTACAAGTACAAGTACTGTCATTTGGGTAAACTAATTTCAGATGCTAGTTCTCCCCATCTTGTTATTTTGATTAACCAGTAAACTGACTGAGCTCAATTCCCTATTTAATACTTTGGTCCAGAATAATCTCTGCATTACTGCTAATGCTGTACCTCCATCTGTCAAAATTATTTTCTGTTGAATCCTGAGCAAGACATTGAGATATTTTACCTCTACTTAGGGGGGGGTCTATTTCCTCCTAACCTGATGGAAGCAGTTTACTATTTTCAGGCATCTCATACCAGTCACTAAAGACTCCTGAAACTGCCACAGTGCATCCTGAAGGCTATGCTCTGTTGGAGCAAAAAGAGCGACATCATCTGTAAAAAGTAGAGAGGCTACTCTGAAGTCTAACCAAAAAGAACGGTTTTTCCCCATTACTGTGCCTTGTGATCCTCTCCATGATCACTTGTATATAAGACATACAGCTCTACAACTGAAGATACAGAACTAGAGTTATTTTTTCTGTCCCCTCTAATGCGACTAGGTTCCTGTGGAAATCCCTACCAGGGGCTGTTAGCCTGAACAGCACAGCTCCGAGAATCACCAGCAGACACAAAGCACTCCACCACTTTAATGTTGTTGGTCTAGTAGGAGCCTACACAGTTCTTGTGTTTCTAGTGTATATAATTCTGTTTATTGTCTAATTACTAACACATCCAATTTCTAGTAATTTGTTGTTAACATATGTCAGTGCATGGGTGCATATTACTAATGCATCAGTGGTGATGATAAATAAAATGCCCTAATTATTATAGTAGATGTCATTACTGACATTAGACACAGTGAAATCGTGTGCACTGACCAAAACAGTGCTGCACACATACATTTAAAATAACCATTAACACAGAAAAGGATTAAAATTTCTGAATTGCTTTTGTAATTTATTGTGGCATTGGAAATGTTAATGGTTATTTATCCATTTTAAGCCCCCCAGTACTGGTGTTTAAGGCAGAAATTAAGTGCATAAAATAATGAAAAGCACCAACTGAGTCTTAAACCCTCAAGTGTTGAGTGCTGGATGAGGGACGACATCACTCACCACACCATCATACACCAGCATTTGCATTTTGATGCAGCCTTCTGCATCAACAGGATGCTAAATAATTTTAGGAAAACAAAATGCTGCAGTACCCAATTATAGGCGATTTATTAAGGGAGGATGGGAGGAGAAACATGAAAAGTAATGGATAAGGAGAAGGAAAGAAAGAAACCACCAGTTAGACTGTCATTCTGGAAAAACGGCAAGCAGCAATGAAGGGAAAGAATCAAACAGCTGAGAGGCAGATGGAGAAAGTGAGTATGGGGGAGTAAAGCGAGACAACAAATAAAAGACATAACGTTAATAGGCTGAAGTACTGTTGGATCACAGGTAGCAGGTGGACAAGTGGATTGGCCTTCGATGCTTTCAAGCCCAAAGCTAATGGAAGGGTTGGGAAGGTAGGGAGAGTCTTAATAAGGAAACAGCAGAGGAAACGCTTCCTAATCCCCGCGCTGTTGTTACTTTATTAATCCCCCCTCTGTGGTTTAAATGCTCTCCCATGTTCTGCATGTACAGAAGCTATGATCGTGGCTTCAAAGAAAAAAGTTCTTCATCCTCTGGAGCTTTCAGTGTGGCCCTGTGGTGAAGGATTAATGGGTGACTCACATCTCAATCAGTCTAAGACCACAGTAGTGGTAAAGTGCACTTTTTAGTCCAGTTTAACAGACTCTGGTTTGTTTGTCTATTGTTTTTCACGTTATTACTTTTTATGAACTAATTATTCATGGATCCATCCTGTTTTTACTGATTTGAGACAGTTGGTGCTTATCTGAACAAAAAAACTCAATGTGGATAAAGCAACACCAAGATATAGCCTTGATCCAGTGGAGTGGATAATAAATCTGACCTCAGTCTTACTCATGTACAAGGTAGGCAAACAGGTGCATTTTGCATGGTGGGATATGGATTAATAAGAACAGGTGTTAGCAGACTAAAGCTGAATGAAGTGGTCAAGGTGGTTGTCATCATGAAAATGGGTAGATGTTATGTAATGCAGCACGATGACCTTAAATATAAAAAGAAAACCAACAACAATGAAAGAAAATCCAAGTGTGCAAATCCGTGCCCTTACTTTACCTCACAAGTGATTATGTGAATGACCTCCAAAGAGCTGTGTCCTTTGTGATCAGCAGTGCAACCTTAATCCATCACATTTTTCCCCAGGCACTTTTTCTCCTACCATTTTTAGTTAAATCTATTAATTGGAATATGTACATATATGGGTGTAATACACTTCTTTAACATAAACTAATGTATCCATCATTTTATAGACTCATGAAGGAATACTCTGGCACACACTTACAGAATCCCAGCATTTTCTAGCCCTTCAATACGTCATTTTTCTTGCACGTCACAGCTCACACTTTCTGTCTGCCTAATAAAAGAGCTCAGGAAGTTGTGCTATTGTAAATATGCAACTAAACAATTAAAAGCAACTGTGTTTGCAAAGTTAATGCACATAGTAACTTTTTACTTTTCAACTTCTTGTTTGTGCTTGTGTTTCGGCTACAGTCTTGATGCACTGATGAACTGTTTTTATGGAAAAACTCGTTCTGATCCACAAGCACTTACGTCCAATAATGTGTCTTATATTCAAAGCTACAATAAATATTAGCTGCTATTGTCACCTAAAGGAGGAGAGTACTAAGGAAGAAACCTCAACAGATTGTTGGAAATTCATGTCTGGCAATTAATTTGTTTCATATACAGTACAGAATCGTATACAGATGGCTATCTCTGCCAGACGAGGTCCAGGCAAATGCTCTGTCTCCTGAGCCTGTGTGAGTTAGAGCAGAAAAAAGGGGGCCTGGTTCATCAGCTTCAGGGTGGAAAGTAAGTAATGACTCATGCACACCATATGCTGACTTAGAAATGGAAACCTACCTCGGCTGAGTACTCTCAAATCGAGCAAGTATTTTAATATTTCTCTACGTCTGTCCAGACCTTCCATCCATGTCAAGCGTTTCCAACAGTGCTACTTGGTCTGCCAGGAAGCTAACCCCTCTTTGTGCCACTGCCCATGATCAGGCTACTTTGTAAAGGATTAGCAAGATCCTGCAGGGCCTGTGCCAAAACAGTAGCATAAACCAGGGAGCATGAGCATGATGACCTAATAGCTATAAGCCATAGTTCCCTCAGCAATACCTCCGTCGCAGCCTTCATCACCAGGGAAATGCTTTTCTCTTAATCACTTAGAGGATCCTGTGTGCTGCATGCCGAACACTAGTATGTTCAGTATACACAGGCCTTACTAACAGTATTGTAATAGCTTAGCTTCGATATTTATGTCCAAATTCAAGCTGAGCCTTGAAACCAGGGAGCATGAGCATGATGACCTAATAGCTATAAGCCATAGTTCCCTCAGCAATACCTCCAGAGGGATGGCCTGGGGTGCGACTGGCTACCTGCCATGGGACTTTGGCGGACGACTGACCAAATCTGAACCTTACATACATCAATATTTACAATGAGGCAGATTATCCATGCAAAGGATGTATTTTTACCTTTGCCCAACTGTTTATTATTTGTTCATGGCTATTTAGAGTTGGAGTCAGATGAATTCTGTATGTGACCTTTCTGACACTGATAAGTACACTATGGGCCTATTAATGGCAATAGTAATGGCAATAGTAATAGTAATGTATAAGCGTTTTCTAAAATCATTTTTAAGTTTCATTTTAAAAACTTTAAAATTATTTTCCAAATATGCCACCCCACTTTGAGCATGTACTCCCCAAAAAATTCTAAATTTGCACCCGAATGCAGATCTGAACGGTTTATATCTATTCATAACTATGTGATATCCTCATAAAGTAATGAACTTCCTAGTTACACCTACTGATTAGGTAATGAGTTATAAATCAGTCATTACTTTAGGTTTTGTCGGCCAGTGGCAGATTCTGAGTTAATCAGAAACAGCTTGTGACGAAAATAGTTTTTATTCCATTTATGAAGATCGTATCTCATAGTCTGTTTATTTAGATTTACATTTATTCGTTTTGGCAGATGCTTTTGATGAAAGTGACTTACAAATGAGGTACAAGGTAAGTAAAGATCTAAGACAAGAGAAACCATCAAAACAAAGTGCTACCAAAAAAGTGTTTTTTATCTCATAATTTCTACTACATAGTTCTGAATTCAGGAACTACTCATAAATTACTCATCAGTTTCCAACTCATTCCCCAGTAACTACTCATGTTTTGTGTACTGAATTGTTGTGTTATACATACAAATGGCATAGACGCTGATGACGCTGTGCTACAATTCACCGGGGATATATAAACTATTGAAATAATAAAACAAATGTAGAACAATGAACAGAATGTTTCTGTAGACAGCTTCCAGAATATTCACAAATTGGAATAACACTTGAAATTTTGGCTAATGTGTCTAAAGGGACACACTGCTGCAGTTTTGGTGCCCTGTGAGGACTGTGTTCTCTTTGGCATCAGGGCCACTGCTGAGAGCAGCTGGATGTGGATTCAGCAGGCCAGCAAGTTTTTTTTTCTTTAGCCTTTATCACAGCACTTCAGCTCCACATCACGTCTCTGTCTGTATTCTCATTTATCTTATTTCTCACTAATTGATTAATAATGCCTGCTTTTGTTTGTTTTTGCCAAAGTCTGGGCCTTAATTACGATTTCACAGGTGACAGGGCAGCTCTCTGAGAGCTGCTGATAATTACACCCACTTTTAATTGAGGCCTGTCATTGAAACTGGTTTGAGTTGTAACATCAGGCTAAGAATTATTGTGTTTGAAGGTGTTGACAACTGCATTCGTATTTGTGGAAGTGATTCTATCTGTACATTACCTTGGACCAAACCAGTCCCAGTGCTGTTGGTTTGATTCCCAGCTCTTCCTGTCACATGCTCAAGTTTCTTGGGGTAAACACTGAACCCCCACATTGTTGCTACCGGTGAGGTGTGTGAGTGTGTATGCAGAACAATGACAAATGGATGATTGTGCAGACCTTATACCATTCACCACCTAATCCTAGAGCAGTAAGGTTTTATCTTTTGTGCAGATATTTAACCATATTGGCAGTAGTGACATTTGGGCGTTGTTGGGGGTTTCAGTGGGGAAAAAACAATAAATCACTTGTACCATCTGTCCACAATTACTCCCAAACCCACACTCTCTTCCAATTATATTCAGGAGTGGTACATTATGTATGCTTCCATCTTTTTATACAGCTTTTTCACTTTACAAATTTGATACCATTTACAAAATGCTGAAGAAAAATACAAAAGCAAAATCAATTCCAGGAGGCAGAAAATAAACAAAAACTGCAAAAACACAAAGAAGATGCGCACAGAATTCTCCTCAGCGAGAAGTCTTTTACATGATCTTTTATATGTGTACTTATACTACGCAGGGATATCCTCAGGAATCAAGACCTCTTTCCATGGACATGGAGACTAATCTAAAATTTAAAAAAAAATTTAAAATCCATAATCAGTAGCTACACAATGTTCATTCTAATGAGAAATTATCATTAAACTGTACAAACTGTCCCCTGATTACAAAACAAAGACCTCTGCTGAGTAAATTATTTCAATTTGTGCAAATATATTCCATGCCCTCGCCACACTCTAATACGCAGTAAGTAGGTGGCCACACTGGCAGCTCACAAAGTCTGTCTGTTGTTTGACAGACAGACTTATGTTTTTCAAAGTCAATGTGGTGGGCAGAGCAGAATTACAGGAAAAAGTAAAACACTGAAGCCCACTAATGCTGTGCTCTCTGCAGTTTGCTTCACTGAAAGGAAATTAAAGAAAAAAAAAGCATAAATGATCATCAGTTAAATAAGCAAGGCTAAAAGCTCCCCCAGTGGCCCACACAGGCTGCTATAATCCAAATGTAATTCAAAAGATGAAACAAATAACATTCTGACAATTGTGCTTTATCAGTACAAAACTAAACATGCTGCGTTGGAAGGTCAAGGGGTCATAAAATCAAATAGGTTAATTTATAAAGGAATAAACCATAAATCTGTTTAGCTGCTAATTTCAGGTAGAAATCTTTTTAGATTATGAGATTATTTTCTGAACGAAGATGATATTTTACCAAAAGGTTTGTTTTTTTCTAAAAATAATACAAACTGATCAACATTTTCATTTATTACTGATTGACAGGTGTTACACATTTCAGCCTGTTAACAACAAAGTAACGGGAGCAATATTCTGTTAATAAAAATGTAATAAAGTCCTAAAATGGGTGGAGCAGTGGTGGAGTGGTTTGCATCACAGTTTGCCTGGTATGGGCAAAGGCATGAAGGTTAACTGGTGCAGTTTATTACTGAAATAACCATTTTGACAGATATAAGCTCTAGTTATTGGTCAGTTGCAGTGATGTTTCCATTCTATTTCACTATGGCAGTGGGGGCCCCTAATGTTGTGGCCATTAGGTGGAACATTTTCATTTATTACTGATTGACAGGTGTTACAACACACGATGCATCACAGTTTGCTGGGTATGGGCCAGAATAACCAGTCATAAGTTGTGTCAATCCATTAAATGACAGCTGTAAATAAAGTGTGATTCATTTATTATTTTTTCTTAACAGTTTTGCAGCTGTAGGCATAAAATATGTTTGAGTCATTTTTCATCTTTCAATCATCTCCAGCCTTGGAGAGCAAAAAAAAAAAAAATCATATGCAAGAGCATGAAAATATCTGAAAAAGAATATTGCGTTGCTCTGCATGCATTGCTCTTTATCGTTTCTTTTACATATGAAACATAGTGGTTAAAAAAGGGCACACAGAACACTCCATCACTGTGACAGGATCAACAACATGCAACCACCCAGACTGTCAGCCAAACAGACAAATCTTCAGTCCTTCGCTGACAGAATGTGAGCGCTGCATTGGGCTTTTCAGATCCCACTGAAAGCGCTTTTATTTGTTTTCCTGCAAAATTGATATATTTGTTGCTACATGTGCTCCGGGTTTGCCGTATGAAACGCAGCAGAGTTTCATGGTCTGTGAGACACCCTCATCTCCATCAGCATATACACCGGCCCAAGCACTGCACACCTGCTAAAAAATCCAAACAGACGTCTCTCCATTTTGGCAGATACATTTAGGCCTATTGTACTCACCCATGTCTGAATAATACACTATTTACAGCTGCATTATCATTATGTGGGCATGTAAGCGGATGATGAAAAACAATGAGATAGTTAGGGGGGAGACATTAACACAAATATGAAACTATTTGTGTGGTGAAAAAAAAAGCTGTGCCCTTCGACAGAAAAGCCCCTCTGGCCTGCATACGGTCCTAATTAGAAGGCAAAGCTTTTTGACAGTAAATTGATTTTTAATTGTTCATTCCCTGCATTCATCCAGGTGGCCAAGCTCCCCCATTTAATCTTTCTCTGTGTCGGTCTCCCTCCCTCTCTTTAAGTGGAACATGTTTGGAGCTGCCTGCCACCGTTAGCAGCAATTTCCTGAACAAGAGCAATTCATTCAACATTAGACAGAGAGGATGGATGGAGACGAGGGGGAGAAAAAAAAACACTAGAAACTGAAAAACACAAGAGTTGTGCCATAATTGTCAGTAATGCTTTTCTACTTTAGTCATTTTGGACTTGGTACAGGGCAAACAGTCACAGCGAATGTTTTCCATTTGCTTTTATTTTTTTCCTTCTGTCTTAGTGAGAAGCCACTCAGGCCTGTGCAGCCTAATGGCCATGACATTGTGTAAAAGCAGTTTGACAGCAGTGATCTACGTAAGCCATTGTTGAAGGAGGCCTGGGGATCGGCTGATCTGATTATTATGCTGCCCGTGGCTATGCATGGATCCTGATACTGTGCCAGTTATTGTGTGAGTGGAGAACATGGGGAGTGTGTTTAGCATGGTTGCACCAGTGCATCCATTTGTCAATAAAGATCTTTCATTAAGAATCCGCTGTTGCCAAGTCTACACTTTTTTTTATGATAAGGTTTCACTATCATATCAACAGGTGGTCAATATGTTTAGAATTACTGTTATATATACATCGTTGTGCTGTTGTTCAATTTTACTACAACCTGTAATGAAACCTGCCTCACCATATGTTAAATTCACAGTCAATATAGACATTTAGATTTTAAGTAGCTTTGCTAGATTGAAGTACAATTGCAAGATTAGACTGATTGCAGCACATTGGGGAAGTTCAAGGTGTCATTACTAACATTCAGTGTTATCCTCAACAAAGAAATCCAGACTTGCATTATCTAATGAAGTTAAGCTTGTTCCGATCTCACAAGAAATGGTCCTCCTGATGGGAGGAGGTCGGGGTTGTTGTTGTAACCATGAGAGAGAACGTTACATGATGTTACATATTTTGCATGATGTTAGAGACAGCTGATTGTAAGCCAAGCTGCATTTGTATTACAACGGTTTATTTTGTACCAAAACCAAACCCATTCGCCATGTCTGCACAGCTGTACACAGCTGTAAATCCTGGATTTTAAACTGTTTAGGATGAAAAATTGTGTTACGCCATCTGTCACTTTGGTGCTACTAGAAGCGACAGCAGGTGCCCTTTTGGTGCCTGGCACCAAAAGTGCCAGTACTTGCCTTAAAAAAATGACTTCACTACAAGTACTACAGCAATTGTCTAATGAGCCGACTGGTCTCGGTCAGATCGGACTCCCTTACTCTTTACGCTCCCACATTAAAGCCAGTGTGTAGTCTGATGTTTGATTCCCACACCTCCTCCGATGGAGCACAGAGCATCACAATGAACCCATGACAAAACCAAGCCACCCTCACAGCAGCAAACAGTCATCGTGATCAACATCAGAGGCACAAAAAGTAGATGTCTCTCTTCCGATCTAAGAGTCTGCAAGCGAGAGAGAGAGAAAGACAGACACACCTCATCACCTCCCCCCTCCTTCCATCTCCTCTGTTCTCCCTGCTTTCACTGTGAAAAAAAAAAAGCAGCCACAATGAGGTTTGGAGGAGGTGAAGCTTTATTTTTAAAAATCAATCAGACAGACAAACTGGTATGAAATGGCAGGGAGATAATGCGATGGTGTGGCGCGGTGACCTTTAAACACGGCCTGCCGCTAGATACCAACCTCTGAAAAACCCTGACCTTTGTAGAACCATTACAGAAGCCTCTGATCTGAAAGGTGGGGGAGAGGAAACACACACACATACACATGTAATTTACACATGCATACACACACACACCAAATGCAAGCCTGTATTGCATCTTCCTTATGCATATGAACCTATAATAACACACATGCTGGCATGTAGATCAATATATTTACACGTGCTTCTGTGCATGCACGGAGACAATTACCACAGACTCAGGCAAACAAACTGACGCACAAACACACCGATGCACAGACATACTCAGCAAGCCTTCCTGTTGGCTACAAAGGCCAGATGTGATAATGGCTTCCTGTATGTTAATGCTCTTTCTTTGCTCCTCAATATTCTGCTCATGCACAGCTCGCATCGTTTTGAATTGCAAAATGACAAAAGTGGAACGACGCATTGTTTGTAATGCCATTGGCAGTGTGCATTTAGAGAAAATACAAAAAAAAATATCCCATGGAGTGTTTGAATAGCTAATTATGTGCTCCGTGTGTGTTTGTGTGTCTGTGTGTGTACTGTATGTGGGTGTGTGCATGCACACTGAACAATCTGACTCAGGCAAGTGAAACACTAGTAATATTTTTACTGTAGTTGAGAGAATGGATCCAAAGGTGCAAAATATCTTCTGTATATTTAAGGAATAATTAGTGATGTTAAAGTGAGGGAAGTGATGACATTTGGACACAAGGTGTTAACAGCACTGATACCAAAGAAAGCGCACAATTCGGAATCAATCAGTGCAACTGAATTTACCCTCTATGAATCAACTAATTTGAAATTTCATCTCTATGGAACTTAAATTGCCAGTGGTTGAGTTTATTCCAATTTGTTAATTAAAATTCACTTCTTTTATAAAATGAATATTCGCCTCCAAGTTTCCGCTGAGTTTTCTGAAATATCACCAACACCGACGCTGTGGGATAAGAACGTGTTGAAGCACCATCTTATAAAAGGGAAATTAGAAGTGCATCTGCACAATTATCCCACTGTTTGTTTTAAAAGTTAACTATAAAATGAAGAAATACTTCTGTAACAGGAGAAAAGTGTTCCAAATTCTTAGCAGAGAATGTTCGAATATCTATCTTTCTTTCTATCTATCATCTAAGGCACCTATCCTGTTAGAGCCGAGACAGCCTAACACAATATTAAAGAACTAGTGGCCAAAAAGATGACAGTCAACGTCTAGTCTAGACTTTTTTATTCTTACTCCTATTCTGTCTTTCTCTGCCCAAATATTTGTTCAAATACCCAGACAGACGAGACAATGTCTGCCAATCTGCCCATATTACTCCATATGTACACATCTTTAAACTAATAATCGCAAATGGTAACCACTGATAGACCAAAAACAAAGAAGCTATTAAGTTATTAAACGAGGAAAATACAAAACAGGTTTTTGTTTTTTATTTCTTTTGTAGAAATTTGTTCCAGAACGTACATTGTCTCATTGTGGAGAGGTGCTGTCAACACCTTACCTTAGCTTTCTGACCAATCAGAGTTCTCCCTGATCATTAAGTCAAGCATTTCTACTGTGATTTGACACTGAATAACACCTGCAGAGTGTGACCATGTCTTGCAATGAGAGAAGGGCATAAAAGAGGGGACTGAAGGAGCTAGGTATTTTATCCTATAGTTGATTATTGTACATTTTAATACAAGATAATAATAAAAACAAAGCAAATTAAATGATTACCACCAACTAGTGAAGGTGTAGTAGCAAAAACATTTACATAGGGATGAGTTAGGAGTGACCCCTTTCCAATTTTATTAAATCATTATTCATCCATTCATGTAGTCAGAAATGATTTTTAAAGGATGTATTAGTTTACGCAGTAAACGTTAGGAAGGGCTGCTGTAGCTCTTGAATCATAATTCTTAGGTAAGAACTGACATTCTTTTTGGCTGCCACCAGCACTGTCACCATCACAGAAAAGGGAAATTACAAGCACATATCATAATGGTGATGCTCAAAAGGCATCAACATGACATGAGTCTCATGAGCGTATGGTCTGAATATGATATATATATAACATAAATAATGAATGAAATACTTGATGTATTTCACATCATTCAAATCTAACATGCATATGTAAACATGTGGAATGGGTTTAGTGGCTACATCATTTCCTATGTGAATCAGTGGTGCAAAAAAGAGAGAGAATGCCTAAAATTAATACAAAATATTGACTGTATGTGTGGACTTTTATAGATGTATGTAGCTGATGAGGTGAAATGTCAATCCCAAAGCTAAACTTATTTGTTTTTTGTCTGTTAAAAATATCCTTTCTTTTTACATTTGCATGGAGATGGAGGAAAAGGGTTCTGATATTTTTCTGTTTCCACTGTATTCTCTGTTTTTTTTTTTGAGATATTGGGTCGGTTCAAAAAGCCCTCTCTACGGTGAGACTTAACATGTTAACACATGGCATATATAATTTTGCTGCAGCCTCCCAGTGTAGAAAAAGTAATAAAAATGCATTACAAAACAAACACACAAGTATTGTTTTTTCAAAAGACCGAAGAAATGAAGAACCCAACAATCTCTGACTCTTTCTGCCTAGAAAAGCATTTTCTTTCTAAAAATATGGAAAAAAAATCTATTTTCCCTTGTGCAATATTTTCCTCTTTCAGGATCGGTGTTTGCTGTGGAGTGAAGGAATGGTGAATATGTGAGGCAGCAGCTGTGGTGATGAACACAGAGGGAAAGAGAGAGAGAAGTGCAGCCTGTGATCATTGGCCAGGATGGGTCTATCATGGATAGACTCAGGCGTGGAAACAACGCATGGCTTGTGCAACAGTGACATCTTTTGGTTGGCTGTCTGCTGGTGGAGCTGAGAGGTTGTCTGTTAGTGCAGCCTGCAGGCCAGCCACACCACAGTAAATAAAGATTATGATAACATTATGCAAATGACTATTCCATCTGTACACAGCTCCCTTGTGTTAGCCTGTGCGCTCTCTCTTTGTATTCTGACAGTTATTTGAGTCCTCGAGGCGACAGAGAGTTTGACTGTGCAGCCATGTGTTGACAAGGCTGAAGGTGATAGGAAGTCTTGCTCTGACAAATACAGAGGAATATATTATATTGTTACAGGTGCAGTGTGCTGGCTAGGCATGAAATTAGCTTTTGGAGGTGAGCTGAAGCAGCCAGCTAATAAAAGCCTAGCCTTGGAAATGCTCACAGATTGAGAATTTGGCTTTGTCTCTCATCTTCATATTTTTGGCTCTTGACATACACATGCTTGCACATTTGAGACCACGTTTTGAGGACAACCTTCAGATTTGGCTAATCTTGGTTGATGAGCCCAGGCGTAGTTCCTGCTATTTTAATCAGTAATGTCCTTCCAACTTTGTGTCAACAGTTTTTGTTTATTACATTCCAATTCGACATGGCAGTACCTCCATGTATGAACAGATTACTGAAGGGGCACACGGGGGACTAGAAAAGCAAGAGGTCAGGGTGCCCATGGCCCAGAGCCTCTGAACTTATTGTTTATGTTTCTTTTGTGAAAGAGTTCAGTTAAAGGACATAAAATGACCACAAAGACATGCGCAGCAACCACAAAAGGATGAGGAGCTCAGATTTACTTGATGAACATTAAACTGCACTTTACACAAATTGGTCCATTCATTTATCTTCTCTGATATAATTTGTTCACGAAGAAGAAATTATTCTTATAAACTTTAAACTTTAAGTGGAACTCATGTCACTTTTTAATGCGGACCTACTAAAATAGACAACATGAGTCTAAACTCCTTTTTATTTTGCTTCATAAAAGAAAACGTTTGTTGTATGCAGATTACCATAGTTACTAAGTGATCTTGCATATACTGTATGTATGGAATTCTCATTCAGAGCTCAGTCAGAAGAAAACTGCCTGGTTCCCACATCTGGGATGTTAAAGCTGTTGTTTTAATGATTTGTGTGGAAAGGAGGATCCAGGCTTTCCTAAAACAAAGCAGATATGATAGGAACTGTGAGAATGTTAACTGAAGTTGGCTAAATTTAGATTGAAATCAGCAACTGACCAAGTAATAAGTCAATACGATTAGGATTCAGACAAGACAAACAATATGGATAACTACTTTTACATATAGGAAGAAGTGCGTCTAACACCACAGTAAGGCCACTAAATCATTTTATTGTTTATTCTTTATACAAGGTCATGTGGTGGCTGGACCTGATTCCAATTCATATTGGCGATGGATAAGCGAATACACTCACATTTATATTTATGGGCAATTTGGAACCACTTATTAACCAAAATGCATCTGAAAAAATTAATTAAAGCTGAAAGAAACGAAAAAAAAAAAAATTTGAAGAAACAGATTCAGGATAAAAATGCATGCTGTGTGTAGGTGCATGTTTGTAAGTTATAGCCTTCATCTGTTTATGGTAGATGTACATGTATGTGACAAGATTAATGAAAATCTCATTTAGTGATCAGCTCTCTGTTTTTAAAACGTCAGACTGTGATTTAATTTTGAGCCAAAAAGTCCACAGTTTCCACTTGTTCGTCCTCTGGCTTTTGCTATTATATCTTTTATTTTTAACAAGACTACATTTGAGCATTATTTTTCCTTTTTTTCACTCACACATACAATATCGTGCATGGAATAATGTTTTCAAAGTTTTTGTTTTACTCTAATTATCGTTTTCCACAGTTTTTTTTCCAATTTATGCCCCTGTCAGGGATTTCCACTACCGTTTTGTTTTCGTTGGTTTTATAGTCTTGTAAAAAAAAAAAAAAAAAAAAAAAAACTGGGAAGGAAAAAAGTAAAAGCAACACTGGCCTTGCTTCTGCTTATTCATGAAGGGAGTGATTTCTGCTGGATCCTTCCGCATCTGCGCAAACACGATTCCACATGTATCAAGAGCAACAACATCACCTGAACTGTGCCAGAGCAACTTGGTTAATCACCAAAATAAAAGTCTCACATTTAAATACCACATTTACCAAAGCGGGTTTTCTTCCTCCAGATGAGCATACTGTCCAGTTTCAACAAGTGGCAAAAAATAAAAACTTTGAGGATAGAAATTATTGCCAGTTCTAACTTTATTATGCTGATTGCAAAGACATTTTCTCTATCAGTGTCATTAAAGAACTGTGTGTTATCTCTATTTGCAAATGCCAAATTTCCCAACATTTCAATAAGTGTATCAATGATTTGTACTTAAGTTATAACTTACAATGTTCCCTTCTTGTGAAAATTTCACATAGAAAATGGATAGAGTTAGCAGTTCTTTCAAATGTTTGGTGAAAATGTAAGCATATATTTAGAAAAGTTTATTGAATGTTTAAAGGGATAACCAAACAATGCTCAAGTTTTAGTTGTATTAACTGTTAAAGATAATTTACAAACGTCAATGATACCTTCTTGTCTAGGAAGCAACTGCAGCTAAAATCACTGCTCTTCTAACTTTTTGGTATAACTGTGTATCAGGGGAACTTTTTTTAGTTTGTTCTTTCCAACCAGGTTACAAAGAAACATACAAAAAAGATCATTTAAATGTATAGATTTATATATTTTCAGACTCACACCCCAGACACTCTTACCCACAAAAACAAGCATTGGGAGGCCAAACAAATATCGTTTGTGTGGATTCGCTGATCACATCCAGCAGCTGCAGATATGGTGCTTTTATTTCGAAACCTGCGAGCGGAAACGCGTACATCCGGCCCGCGTTTGGTTCTGCTGCTCTGAAGTTGTGGTGGAACTTTTAGCTCCATGTCGGTTTGATGAACTCGGCTCATTTAGAAAGTTTGACAGTGAGATGAGCGGACACACGGTTCCCGCGGACTTCTCAGGACACATGCTGGACCTGGACGAGGACGAAGACCTGGAGGTTTTCAGCAAGGTAAAGACAAACCCTCCGAAAAACAAGTCGAACGTCTCCGTTTAAAAGTGCTGCACTGGTTTTCGTGCTACGTGGATTTGTGGCTGTTAACACACCTAAAGTTTAGCATGTGAAGAATGTGTCGTTTTTATTATTTTTTTCAGAAAGTGGGTTTGACGACATACTGTCACATAAAAAGGAAGGAAACTAAACCGTCCGTGTCAGCTGATGATCTGACCTTAGGACCCGACTGTCCAATCTGCCTGTTGCTCTCTGAGCCTTTGCACAAAGGCTAACGCCAAACTCCGTTCACTTTTTTGATAATTTATTGCATTTATTTTTTAATTTGCACCAATCTGAAAAATACTTGTAATGTAACTAATGTACCTAAACTCAATTTTCCTGCACTGCTTCAAAACAACAGTTTTTTTTCTGGCACACTTGTAACTCTTAGCTCTGCTTTGCCTGTTTGCTGTTCAACAGCAAATCATTTGGACAAGAATGAAAAGTTTGACTTTGGATCGCTGGTTATTGGAGGCCTGTGTTGATGCCGAATTGAAATTTTACAACCACAGATTTGGTGAAGTGTCAGACATGGTTTTGTGGGTAATGTGTCATGCACATTATCAAGGTTAACATATATTGTGACATTTCTATATGGAGTTTGGTTCAAGGCTCCATGTAATTATTGGTGATCACAATGTGATCTATTTCCACTGTGGCTTCTCATTTGTGATCTCTATGACTACTTAAATAGATATTATTAGTAAAGTTAAAACTGATGCTTTATTTATTTAAAAAATAAATGGAAAAAGACCACAAGTCATAAATAAATATTAGCTAATAGAGGTTGCTAACAGCTAATGTTTAGAAAATTAAACAGTAAAAAGAATAAAAAGAAATAAAAATTAATGCATTCATTCATCTTTTCTCACAGTAGCAACAATGATTGTATAATAAAAAAAAATCCCTATTAACACTTTAAAAATCAAACAATTACCTGGGTAAGAAAAAAAAGCAATATAATTGATAATGATGGTAATTGTCAGGTACAGGCCATGCCATTATTAAAAAGGAGTTAATCATTATTCAGGCCACCTTTACTTTGCATTTTTCACAGCAGTGCAGAAAAAAAATCAGGTTCAAGAAGCACATGCCAACAGTCATTGAACCACTGAAGAGGTGTGTCTGTGATGGGAGCGTTGAATTTGCATGGTCTGGCCAAAAGCAGGAAGAACAGGAAATACTGTTGTCAGAGTTGTTTACATAAATCGGATAGCTACTGGGTGAAAATATTAGTCAGTGAAGGTGTAAATTACACATTTTTTAATATTATTGTTATTATTACATTTTACTCACAATAACCTCTGTCAACAGTAACAGCAGCCCTCCTTCTCTGCAGCTTATATTACAAAAATCAAAACAAACTGTTTTTGCTGAATAGGAAATAAGTCCAGAAGGCTGTGCTCCATCCTTTCAGATAACTCCCAGTCGAGTACCTGGTGGGAAGAAGAAGATACTCTTTCTTCTATGGACTGTCCCTGGACCAACTTGAACCTGAATGTCCATGCAACCTGGATTATGGTTTTCCTTCACTCCATCCCTGAAGTCATGTCCTGACACAGTTTCTCTTTTCCTCAGACAGGTTAAAATGCTATTAAAAATAAACAGGCTGAAGGGAGTGGTGGTCGAGTGGTATTAAAAAAATTAAAAAGTAAGGGATGGGTATTATTAGGATTTTATCTATATCCGCATCAATAACAGTGCCTAAGTTAAACTCTCCTCATCATTTTCCAACTGCACTCAATATGATTCTTACTAGGCCTGCTCAATATTGAGAAAATAATATTTTTCTCTTTATTGTCATGTGAAAAATACAATACTTTTAACATGATGACTTGAAACAAATAATTCTAAAATTTTTTTTTTTAGATTTTTTTTTTTTTTAAATGAGTTGACAACAACTCAGAAAGTCTGTCTCTCAGGGCATTTCCAAAAATGATGGGCTACAGTCTTTTTAATGTTAATGTAAAAGCTGTGCACAAAGGCAGTGATTGGTTCACTTTTGACAAGAAGGGAGGAATATCCATTCCAACCACAGTCCTGAGTTGGAGTACAGAGATTTATCAGCTGTTCTATTAGCTTGGTCTCTACCAATTAGGCAGTAAAGACTGTTTTGCTACAAAGATGCACATGCCGGTGTGGTAGTTGGTCCCAATAAAAAATCTATACAATTTGACACAAATATTTGATTTGTGCGCTCAACACAGTGAAGATATGGAAACAATTCACTGTGAAACCCTAATACGTGTATTCTATTTTTGTTCTTTTTAATATTCTTTTCTTATATGAAGTTGACTGGTGCTAAATGCAGTTATCTCTCAATATTATAGGCCAAAACTTGCAAAGTGACCACATCACCTTTTTTATTATACTCATGGAGGGAAAGATAATTAAGTTTATTTAGTATTTGCAAGATCTATTGTTGTTTTACTTACGCACTGTTGCTAATGTGTTATGGGGGCTCAAAGTGTGACTGAGTCAGTATGCAAACAGGTAATTTAGATTCTGTACATCAAGCAACGTGTTAGAGATAACAAAGCCGTGATGACATAGTCCTAAGACATGCTCGATTTAGCATTTGTACTTTGTACTTTTTGATTAAGTACTGTAACTTAATCAGGTTAATGTTTGACATGTAATACTGGACGGCATTACAAGAGCACGTGTTTCTATTGTTTTGGCCACACCATTCATTTTAAACATGGTGGCCAAAAAATTTGAACCAACTCTTCTTATAATGCCCTCCAGTATTAGTCCACTAACTACTTTGATCTCAGTCATAAACACACATATTAGAATTATCAGCTTTATGAGAGTTCCTAATTAAAAACGGACAAATTAGAACTTTGTAAAATCAGAATTCATGGCAGAGCTGCTCTATTGGATTTTATTAGAATGTACATGTGTACCTAATAAAGTGGCCAGTGAGTGTATTCACTCCTTTTGGATTTTTTTAAAATGAATCACAGCACTGCATTGATTAGTGTGGCTGATTTTTGATTAGGCTTTTTGTGATGATGATTATGTCACTGACAAAACAGATTTCAGCACAGTAGTTTAGATGAAATTAAAATGTTAAATTGGAAAATTATTAATAAAACTGCATGTTTTATTATATAGTAATAGTAATAATAATAGTTTTGCCAACTATAACATGAAATGCCTTGAAGTGTTGTACAGATAGAAGTAATTCTATAGCAATTCTCTGTCTTTTCACAGACTTGCTGAAATGTTTATATATGTGTTGAGATTTATCTTCTTCTGGGTGGCTGGGGCAAAAAAAAGTCATGCAAGTTAAAGGACTACTAATGGAGATGCTATAATTCATTACTGTAAAATCCTCAGGTTTACCTTTTAAATTTGCTCTGTCACTGCTGGTGTTTGACTTCATTACTGTTGGTTATTTGCTGTGTTTATAATCTGGGAATCACAGCTCCTGTTGATCTCTGCTGAATCTCTGGATTTAGAGCTGAGAACTGTTTCACTCTTAAGTGCCATTACAGTATTTCTATGAAAGAGGAGCTAAACCAAGTGGGGATTAATCCAGTCCAATTTTTTTTTTCCACAGAGCATATTTAGCTTCATCAAGTACTTACCCCACACACCATCTGGATCGGTTTGCAAATTGAAAATGCGCCCACAGGGCCCAGATGGCTCCCAGAGTTAGTAGTCAAAGATAAACTGGGTGTATCAGTGTTGATAAGCCTAACTTCTGAAGTCGGAACAGTCACAGTCTTCTAGAATAATAATCATACGCTTCTTACAAAGTTTGTACAGTTCTGTAGCTCCATGCAATTAAGTGTGTAAAAAGTAAGCCGCAATTAGGCCTCTAAGCAATTTCATATTTATTCGAACAGTGGTTCGGCAGTTTTTATAGTAGTGTATTGTTTTAAAATCTAGAACTTTTTAAAAACCTGGAATGTCACAAAAATGCCAGGAAGTTTGGATAGGCTTTCTCTTTCTGTTGGCTAGGAACAGTAGCCAATCAGTGTAGACTGTAGAAAGTTATTACCCCACCCAGGGATCTTAGGTAGAGCAAAAGATAGGTTTACATGTTGTTTATTCTTTAGGTACATGTTAAGGTAAATAAAATAATTTTTTTTGCAATACTCTAACAAACTTTTCTGAGCCACTATGAGGCATTAGCATGACCAAACTCTCTTTAAGCAGAACAGATGAAGTCAGTTTGCCACAGTGAAAGCAAAAAATGGACTGGCCAAGTATTAAATAAAATGTAATATTTCTTCTAAAGTAACATGTATTGAAACTATTCAGATATTTACTTTTGCACAAACCAAACAAACCATTGCATTTTTTTGTTGGCCCAGAACATATCCCTCGGAGATGGAAACCCCATGCCCAACTCTCCTGGTTCTATGGTCAACCAGTACAGACTGGAGGATGATGAAGAGCACCAGGATGCCAACACCAAAGACCTCTTCATCACGGTTGACAAGCCAGAGAGCCATGTGACTGCCATTGAGACCTTCATTATGTACAGAGTCACTACTAAGGTGATGAACATGTCTGTATCTTTACAGCACGGTTAAATGAAATTATATAGTGCATCAAGCACCTCAGACCAGCAAGTCAGTGGTAACTGACAGGAAATTCTCAGATAATGCTCTTATTTATGTGCGCAAAAACATTTTTATTATTAACTTTTTTATTTGGGCAAGTGACTTGTACCTCTGCTGACTTTTATAAGAGCTCCAAAGGGGGCTTAACTGTTAGGAACAGTTTGTATGAGGAGAGATCGTAGTGAAATGTACAAAATTGAACCACGTTTAATATCTAACTGTGATGGAAATGGAGAGTAGTGATGACGAGCAGCATGATGCGTGTTCTCTTTCTTCACCCTCCTTCCTACATGCGGTAACTCCTGCCTGAATCAAAGCAGACTGGGGCACTATTATCTCTAGTGCTGTCGCTATGTATCCAATACAGTGGTTGACAGTACTGTTAACAGGCACACAGAAGAGGTGGTCTTCAGCAGCTCACGTTATTCCTGGACTAGAACACGGAAATGCTAGGCTTATGTGTTCGACTTTGTGAAAATCTGAATTTCAAAGCTGATGCCATAGTATTTGAGACTCAACATAAAGGCATGAAGGCTGCTGAAGAACAGGGGCATTAATGCTGCACTCTTTAACATTATTCTAAGCAATGTAAGGTGTAATGATCTAAATATGGATGTATGTAACAATGTTGGATCTAATGACGATTGTACTAATTTGGAACTCCTCACCAGACCACGCGAGGCGAGTTTGACTCCAGTGAGTATGAGGTACGTCGGCGCTACCAGGACTTCCTGTGGCTCCGAAGCAGACTTGAAGAAATCCACCCAACACTTATTGTCCATGTGAGTGTTAGCACACCACATCATCTGCTTTACACATCTTGGGCTGCTGCATAGTCAAATAAGACCATACCAGAGTTATGCATGTCAGCCTATTGACCACAAGTTATATAAATTTTTAACATTACTGCCAGACATTTTCCAAAGCTCTTCCAAAACTTCCAAAGTGGAGAGTAGATCATTGTAGGTATTTTTCTTACCATCAGGGATTCCTTTGGTTTCATTTTCATGCACATGGATATCCACACCTTAAATCCACTGTTGGTCCACATGTCTCAGAATTTTTTGTTAATCTGGAAATTAAGTTTGAGAACGTAGAAAAAATTTGATTGTCTAATATGTAAAATGAATATGACATGAGATTTTAAACAATTTCTTTTTTTCAGAAAATTATTTTCTGATTACAAATGTATAATAATTTTCTCCTCTTATTTTTATCCTTTCCATTGAAGTAAATGTTCAAATCATATGGGTTTGTATTTGATCTACTTGTGTATTGGGACTACTTGGAAGTCAAATCTGAACATCTAAAGAAAAATAGGAGCCTTTTTTTTCCTGAATGCACAGTGCCACATAGTATCTAATTTAGATTTCCCCTTTTGCTTGACGTGTGGAACTGCACCTTCATACCACGATACTTGAACTGTTTGGCCCTCTAACTCATTGCTAAGTTTGGGCCTTTTTTCAGCCACTGCCAGAGAAGTTTGTGATGAAAGGTATGATGGACCGCTTCAACAATGACTTCATCGAGACCAGGAGGAGAGCCCTACACCGCTTTCTCAACAAGATTGCTGAGCATCCCATCTTGTCCTTCAGCGAGCACTTCAAAGTCTTTCTCACTGCAGAGGTCTCTCACTCTCTCTTTTTCACTCTCTGACTCACTCACACGCTCAGAAATAAAATTACAGGATTATCTCCATAGGATCAAAAACTTGGTTTCAAGAAAATGTAGCTCTTAAAGAAGTATAGTGAAATTTCCATATGCTCAAATTTCTTTTACAGATTAAACAAATGAGACACATGAACAAGTTTTAAATTTGAGGGTCAGTATTGGGAAACTTCAGACAAACACAGGTTTGCTGTTCCTCTGTCCTTACAGTTTATATGCTAATCGTGTCTTGAAACTGAGTGTGCAAACATGAAGTAGACCTTTTTATCTCACTTTCAAAAAGTTAATTATTTAAGAAAAATACTTGTAATGTATATATTATAGAAATATATTAAAGAAAATTATTTGTTTATAGCTTTTCATATAATGTTAAATGAAGCTTGCAAGTGTCATTTGCCAGTAAGTTACACATGTATTACCTGTTTGCTTTTCATCCTTATCTTTTTGACTTTGGGTTAATTGGCTTTTTTTTTTTTAAGCCTTTGTTCCTCTTTTGGTTTTCTCTCGTTAACTGTGGCTATAGTAATACTAGGGTTTTCATTACACGTCATGGCAAACAGCAACCTTCTGGAGTGCTAAAATGACTATCTAGCTAATATGTTGCCAAGAATTTTTTACACTGGAGGCCAGTCACCTTGATGCATCTTGAGTCTGTTTCTCTGGCACATGAATATGTTTACCTGTACATCACTAGTAAATATTAGTGAAAGTTCAGTTCCAACAACCAGCTATACATCTCTCATGGTTGTGAACACATGTCCACATTGTGAAGATCATATAATTACAACAGCACAGCTACGTCAGCACTGGTACACAGTTCACCTTTGGTATAACACCCTGCAGGACCTGACAGCTCACAGGAAACAGGGTGCAGGCTTCCTGAGCCGGATGGGGGAGACGATGAAGGCAGTAGCCAACTCAGTACGAGGCTTGAAAAACCGGTCTGAAGAGTTCACTGAGATGCAGGAGTATGTAGAAGACTTCGGCTACAAGATCAGCTCATTGGATAGAGTCGCCCAGAGGATCACCAAAGAGCAGAGAGGTACTAGAGCACTCACTCTGAGGAGTCGTTTACAGAAATGATGGTCAGTAAAGATAATGAAACAAAATGCAAATCCTAAATTCTGTCATTGTATCTGAAGAAACAAAGCAACTTGAATAGAAATAATTCAAATCTGCCATTTAAAGATTTTTTTTCTTTAATTTCCAGATTAGAATGACTGGTTGGTCCTTCATGAGCATGTCCAAAGTGCTGAAATCTGTCCTCTGTGCTTCCAGAATATCTGGATGAGCTAAAGCAGTATGGCCCCACCTACACCCAATGGGCAGGGTTTGAGGAAGAGCTGGGAGACCCACTGAAGGGCATGGCAAGCTGTGTGGAGCTGTGTAGTAAGGAAACAGAGGAGCAGGTCCACCATCTCTCTGAGGTCCTGATCCCCACCCTGCATGAGTACGTCCTTTGCACTGAGACTTTGAAGGTAGGCCCCAGAGAACACTTCACACATCTGTATTCTACGTCATTAAATAGACAGAAGATCAGGGGTACACAATATTTAAGAACACCAAACAGATGAAAGGGCAAAAGACTCCTTCAGAGGAAATTGCAGGCTATGAATTTGTTTCCATATGCAATTTTAATCGTTGCATTATTTTAAAGTTTTTGAGTGTAACAGCAAATCCGCCTGTCAATAAAAATTACTGATACAGCAAAGCTTGATCTCTATTGGAATGCAACATATGCTCAGTTGTGCACCCTTACAAAAACAAGCTTCAATAAAGCCATTGATGGTATTTAACCTGAAAGACATTACAGTAATTCTCTCGTGTCAGTGGATACTCAAAATCTATACTACATTTATTCATTTGGCAGGTGCTTTTAGCTTTAAGTCCAGCAGAAGAGTTCTGTATTCATCAGTTTTTAGAAAATTGGGAGTGAGGCTGCTGGGTGTGCATATTTTATACACTTATTCTATTGGTATATTGCTTTGGATCTTTTCCTGCTGTTCATTTGCAGAACACAGTGTGGCAGGAGGGATTGTAGACCTGAGTAACGCAGTTTAAGTAGACAAGTGCTGATGAGTTGACCACTCTGTATCAGAGTCAGTGGTTTGAACATGATGCAGGCAGCCGCTGGAAGCCGTGCAGAGACTAAGCAACACTTCCTACGAATATAAAATGTCTCAGCACCTTAAATTTAATTTTCACTCTATCTCAAACATCTCTAAAGAACTTACACATCTCCTAACATTAGCTTTCATAAAATATGACTGCATGCAGTTCAGATTTGTCCTGGATTAAAACTGACATGTAAACATAACTATGTATGGCTTAGTATGATTGCGTGTGTGACCAAGGTTCAAATGCCATCCAGTTATAAAAAAGACTTGTGGAATTGCTATGAGTATGTTTATGAATGCACACTGGTGGTTTTGTCGCAGTACTTTATGCACTGACTTATAATATAAAAACCGAGAGAGCTGTTTGCAACCATGTTTATAAATGGCTACTGATAAAACTAGATTAAAACAGGTTTAAAATACACAATGGCAGAGAAAAGGAGATCGTTCATTTTTTTTTTTTTATATATAGCTGAGTGGCATGTGGAGCTGAGATTTCCTCAAAATGAATACCGCAAATACTTCATCCATAAAAAAGGACTTCTAGGCAGTTAAGATAAATTGTCTTTAAATTGGTTCTTCTTCCTTTCAGCAGCAAGAACATATCTTAGATATTTCGTTGTTTCTGAAAAATTGTGACCTTGAACAAATATTACTAAACGTAGCGTTTAAATGGTCTGTCCTAGGCTGTGATGAGGCGGAGAGACAACATCCAGGCTGAGTTTGAAGCCAAGAACGAGGCTCTAGTATCCAGAAAAGTTGACCAAGAAACTGTAAGTACAATTTTTACATCCCACACACACTAACAGACAGTCTGACACACACACTCCTCTCCTCATTTCCCGAATCCCTCTGTTTGTGTGTCCTCCAGTCCAATCCTCCCAGAGATTAGGTGTAATAAAGTGAAGCATGAAGTGGGGGCTCTCTCACAGGGCCACCCTTAGCTCATATTGTGGAGGAAAGTGGGCTTCCTGGGAGGATTATCTAAATATCCCTGCTTGTTGACTGCAAGTCAGTCCTCAGCTCAGTGGGAATAAGAGCTGTCAATATTATTTCACACCATAAGCCCAGCAGCTAATCGTGGCATAATGAAAATTCCCGCATCAGTTTTCGATACCGACTGGCTTCAAAATGTCAGGAGACAAAGAATGAAGACGTGAAATTAGGCAAGCAAAGGACAGAGCTATTTTTTAACACTGTGCTAGAGATGTTTGCATCTTTGTGCATGTTGCGTGTTGTTCTGTGTGTGTGTAGACTTGCAGGTGTGTGTCCTAGCCGATATCAAAATCCATCTGTGAGATTTTAATTAAGAAGCAGGATGAAGATATTCCCCCACAGACGTGTATTGTATTCCTGCCTTAATTAGCCGTGTGTGCGTGTTGAGGTGGGTGGGGGCGACTTTAATTCAGTCCTCTAGCTTAATATCAGTCTGCTTCTGCCTTTAACAGATCTACACTAATGAGAGGGGGAAAAAATCAAATGGATGCCTTTGTAACCATTTTCAGCGGGGCTTTTTGTCAGAGAAATGATGCGGCCACATGCTGGCCAAATGAGAGCCCTGGAAACAGGCGTGCTTTCATTCAGCTTTTATTTGAAAGACCTTCCCTTGGGTTATTAATTTATTAGCTATGTGGGAAAAATGTTGGGTTATATGAAGTTGTCATTCGAGCAATTATGGAGGCCAACTGTGTTAGACATAATATATGAGGTATTTTCTTATTGACAGGGTACAACGTACAAATGAATAGAACTGTGTTTGTTTTTTTCTTTTGACCCATTGTATTGTATGACTGCATGTCTTACATTGACAGTATTGTTACTTTAGATAGAACTGAGATTCAGTGTCTCCCTAATACTATACATCTTTGAGGACATTTATAACAGGAAAAATTCTTAACACTAATTATACATGCATGTTTTCCTTTTTTAACACACTAGGAACAATGTTTATGGGGCATTTTGAGCTATAACATTACTCAGTGTCTTTTCCGTGAGATGGCTTTGAAATGCCCATGGAGACCATGGTGGAAGGTGCAAAAAGGCTCAACTATGCAGGTGTCCTCTGACTTCTAAATCATTAGCCCAAATGTCCAGTGTTTGATTTTTGATTTGTGTTACGCTCATCAACTCCTAGTTTCTCCACATTAGAATTGTTGTTATCACACAGTGCTAAGGAGCAAAGGAATTTGTTGGCTTGTAAGAGCAGCTGTGTGCTTCACTTTAGCATAGATGGAAAAACAAATGTTTGCTAAACCAACCATTCATTCTTCACTGTGAGCGACAATCACTTGTAAAAGTCTAAATCTCACTTTTAAAAGCTTATCCAGGTGTGTTCTAATGCAGCATTGGTGGAGGGTGTTAGTTTTGTGTACCAGTAAGACAGTGGAATACAGGAAGTCCTGTTGGAGGAGTGAGGTTTGTACTTCTTGGACATTAAAACATAGTACAGTGGTTTGTAATACACACAGGGTTTCACAACCCTGGAGGTTCTCTGTGCAACAACTGGTTTATCTCTTGTAAACAGATGAAACACTGTAAAGCATCCATGTTACAAATTACCCAACAGGAATGCTCCATTTTGCTTGTGCACCCTCCCTTGGCAAAAGCAGCAGCTTTTTGACATTGCACTGTGATGCAGAGAAAGTTGAAGCAGAACCAATGTCCAAACACATATTTGATTGATTCTTTCTGTAGTGCCCATTCCTACTGCATTAAATTTAGTTCCTCATTCATTTCCCCATCCTCAACCTCTCGGCCCCACACATAAAGTTAGACAAAAAAAAGTCCTTCTAGTGGCTAAATGCAACTCCTTCTCTCACACTGACAGTAATGTTCTCCAGCATACACAGTTCAAGCTTTGATAATAAACTAGATCAAAGTAAGCTTGCTGGGAGTGGGTAGCCTCTGATTGTGCAGAATCTGTAGCAGTAAAGGCATTTATAATTGTCTCTTGAATTGCAGCTAGGGTGAGAGAAGGATGTATTGTAGCAACAGAACACACATTGTGGTGCAGGGGTTCAAATTCAGTATATTGTTATACTGTAAGCAAGTTGTCATGCAGTGATTATTTTATTTAGTAATTGTAGGAAAACACATAGTAACACAACACAAAATAAGTAAGTAAATATCACTGTAGTGTTGTAGTGAGAATAGACACGGTATCACAAAACAAAGAAAACCCAGATGTGTGAATATTTATAACCTCTTAGTGCAGCTTTGTGGTTTGAAATTTGTATTCTGTTAAAGTGCAACAATTTGATTTGTTCAGAATAGGTTCAGAGTTTGTTTACCTATGAAGTCCTCCGCTTGAGAGCCTGTACAACTATAATGAACATCATGGAAAGGAGTAGCAGGTGTTCATTTTCTCTCTTTTGTGATATACTGTAGCTTTGATATTTTCTGATGTGACCCACAAATGGCTGAATGCAGTTGTATGTTTACATAAGGTCCATAAAGTCAGTTTGGCTGTAGCAGTGCTCACCCAGAGAACACAGAAACACAACAGAAGGAAGCTGATCTAACTGGTTTGTTGCAAATGTGTATTCATAAGAGTAAGGCACATACCAAGACTGAGCTATCTGTAACTCAAAATCATCACTTTTGTGGCAGTACATTCCTTTATGACATAGCTGTCAGTTTCAGTAGGCATAAGATGAGGACTAATGGTCTGAAAACGCATATGAACAATAACCCAGAAATGTCAGGTATGAGTAGTGTTTTAGACTTTCACTGAACTCTAGATGAAAATATTTCTGAACCTAAATAACAAAGGTTTCATAGCATAATAATCCTGTCAACTTGAACTTTGAATTAAATTGCAGAGCCTTTCATTATGTCCTGCTTTTTGTGTTTGTCTGACACCTCACACAGCCAGCAGGGGGCAGTGTGGCTCCAATTTTTTTAAATGTGAGTTTTTAAATCTAAATGCTTTTTCCACATCGCCCATAATTAAAAACCAGTTTATTATGGTTTATGGTTAAAGTGGTTTGAAAAGTGTTATAATTTTACTTACCAGAAGCTAATGTTCCAAAAAAGGTCTTGAAGTTGTCAATTCTTATAGATGTTGAAATATTATTAGCATTAGTAAAAAAACAAAAGTTTCCAACTTCTGCTTGTTGGTTGAAAAACTAATTTGTTTCTATGGAATAGTGAATTGTGATTAACCAAAAGTTGTCAGAGCTGTTGCCTGAAATATAACACATTTACTCAGTGCCATCAAATTCTGTGTGAGTTGAAACTGTTGGCATGTCCTGAAAGCTCCCAGCAAACTCTAGGCCAACAGTCTCACTTTATACAAGCAACTTGTGTTCAAAGGTGGTAAAGTTATTTATTGAAGTAGTGTAATTCTGGAATATTATGAGGCACTATAGGCTGACATTTGCATCCTCCATATCATCATAGGTACGGTTGTTTGATTTTAAAGCCCTAGGGTGGAAGCATTTTATTTTTCTCCTTCACAAAATGTTTTGTTTGTGTGTAAACTTGTGATGCTTTTAATGTAGTTTATCAAATCATTTTTTTTTTACTTCAACTTGAGAAAAGAACATAGTGTTCCTGGAATGTTTCCAATGTTAGTTGTGTACAACTGGTCCCCCTTACAGTATGCCAGTGTTTTGGCTTGTAGCTGTTATGCTGAGTAAATTTTCTAATTTATTTCACTGGGTGTTGTGTCTCGACTTTGACTGGGATGGGCTGTATTTGTCAGACAAACAGATAACAGCGGATACTTTCTCTCCCCATGACTCTTTGCAATGCAATTTTAGGGACTTTTTTTATGCTAAGGATGGTAATAATGCTAAAAAACTGGATCTTTTGAATAATATCTGTATTGAGTCACTGCTTTGTGTGTTTGATGGGCAGCTACAAGAGGAGGTGGATGGTCTGGCAGATCGTATGGAGCAGGCCAACAATGCCTTGAAAGGAGACTGGTCCTACTGGAAGAACGGCATGAGAACTGACCTCAAATCAGCTTTTATTTCCACCGCTGAGAAAAATGTCGATTACTACGAGAAGGTGAGTTCAGGAGTTCAAGTGTTTTCAGATTAAATATGTCACACTGCATAATAGATGTCAATTATAAATATTAAAATCAAGATGTGCCAGGGTTTCTGAAGGTGAATTTCTATCGATTTTGCATAAATATCCACTTCATACTTCTCAACAAACCACATATGAATGCACCTTTTGTATAAATTGGAGATTTACATCAGCAAAGTGTCTGTGAGGTCTTTTCTGCACAAGAGCAGTAAGTGATGGATAATTCAAGAAATCTTTAATTAGCTCCCACATAGATAAAACAATGGGGCTACAATATAAGCAATACGTCACACACACAGTGTTCTTTCAACAGTACATTACTGTGACTGTGGCTGTGGTGTTCCTGATGTATACCCAGGTGTGTGATGGCTATTGCAGTGTGTTGTAAATATTTGACTATTGCAGTAGCACCTGATGTGCGAGTCACATACATGTGATAAACTAAATAAATGCCCTATATTTGGGGAGGGAAACGGCAGTGAAAGCAGGGATGATACACCACAGTTATGTTATAAATGTTTCCGCACACTTGCAATGGATGACATTGTACTTCTCGTACATAGAACAGAATATTAATCACAGACTGTGACTGCAGTTTCTCCAGTGTTTACATACCAAAGGTGCGTTTCACTGGCAAATGAACTCGGCAGACATTTCACCTCTCACCTGAGAGGCTTCATGAATTGTCTCTGATCGAGTTTGGTGTAAAAGGGATAAAAACTGGATTTGCTAACACTTTAATGGGTTGTTGTTGTTGCACCCGGCTTTCACATGTTTTGCTGAGGTCGTGAGTCAGTGTGAAACTATTTCAGTAGCAATAAAATTGTCAATTTTCTGATAATTACTGTATACAGATGCAAATGGACTGGTCACTCTTGAGGAGCTGGCTAGCTCTTTAATGTTAAACTTGTTACTTGTAACTTTTTGTACAGCAGTGTCATTAGCTGTTGGACTTGTGACTTGAGAAGGACGTGGACATTTGTTGTTAGTCTTTTTGCTGGCAGTTGACAGGCTGAGCTCATCCAGTGCCCAGGACTAGCCTCCTCTGGCCCATAACAAGAATGTGGACACCTGCCGTTGTCGGGAATGGCTTCTTTTACATGAGGAGGCGACATGAATCTGTTTGCTTCTTTTTTTTATTTTAATAGTGCTTAAACACCTGAGTTTGTGCACTAATTTCAATAGCTTTGCTACAGTTATACAATTAAGGAGGTGTCCCTACGATATTGTATTTTTAATAATGTTAAAATAATATGCCATTGGATTTCAGTAAATTGAATCACTAATGTAATTTATTTCAGTACTATATTGATAACATAATTAACAAGTGGAAATTTTTGACTTTAGAGACTATCCATTAGCTATTTGCACAACCACATCTCAGAGCCTTTGCACACCACGTCATCAGCTCTGCACATTGACTCCATATGTAAAGTCCATTTTTAAAAGTTCATAATACATAATTTTGGAATTGTTAGCAATGAATAGTTCATACAAACATTGTGGAACCTGTTACAGTGACATATTTTGTTGACACACTGAAAATAAGCTAACAAAACCAGGGGTAAATTGGTATTAAACTTTAACTACTTTAAAGTTTAATACCAATTTACCCTGGTAAAGTATAATTTTTGTTGTTGTTGTTGTTTATTTTGTAAAAAGTTCCATCATTTTTTGTAAAAAGATGGTATCACGTGTCAAATAGTACAATATCAGTATAAGTTTATGGCGACCATCAGTGCATCCTGGCCTGAGTTTCTCAATTAAAAAAGGGAGCACAGGGAGAATACTTAATAAAATTCTTGAAATGTCATGCCTCAACTCATTTGGATTGGTCAAATAATCTAATTATGCCATTTTTATCCAGCATGGAATCTAAATAACTGCTTTTTAATTTGGAGAACAAGCACAGAATTGTGGTACCAAAAACCTATATGGTGTTTTTTCAGTTTGTTTTATTTTATTATTCTGGGCTGAATCTCAGAGGGAAAGTAACCTGAGAGAAGCAGGAAGCTAGTATGTGTAGATGAGCAAGGATGAGCGTAAAACTGTGAAACGAACAGAGAGCGAGTGCAAGTTGCAGGTAGAAGACACAATCCTTCGTCTATCCAGATTAACGAGCAAGCAGCCCAGCAGAGACAGCAAGGAATTAGATGTTGAGAACGGAACAATGGAGCCAGCCGCAAGGAGAAAGGATTACAGCAGGGGAGTGAGACAATGAAGTTGTTATGGTAACAATCATTTAGCCCCTTAAAGGTTTTCTTGGAAAGCTAGAGTCGAAGCTGCAGTTAAGACTGAACGATGCTTTAGATTTAGTTTGGTCCTGGCAACTAGTAGTCAGCCAGCAGAGGGTAGCAGCACCTTAGGTTTATTTCTCCTCTCAGTCAACCAGACTTTACAAGGATTATCATCTCATATATGAGTGGCTGGTTTTCAAAGATTAATCCAGACTAAAGTTAGCTTGTCATCCCGTGGATATGTAGAAATTTTTCCCTCATGGATTGTAGCTGCTAAAGCTCTTGGTTTCTCTTTAGGCAAAAATATTTTGAAGCACATAAGGAACTATACATATGCTGTTAATAATGTCCATGTAATCCCTAAACTGCTGAAATGATAGCATTGAAACTGGAATAACTGCATTTTTACAGATTCAGAGATGTAGAATTTAGAAGCTATTGGATTGATGGATGTAAAACCTCAAGTCAAGTAAAAAAAAAAATGGGATTGCTGAAATTCAGACTGGCTGCCAAATGGCCACTACATCTTGAGTATACATTAATCTGATAATATATATATATATATATTTTAATTGTTAAATCTAGAAATGTCAAAAATAGTCAGATGATATTAGATATTTAGTTTACTCTCATGAAGCCTTTAATTAGAGTCACACAATCTAAGAAAGACAATGGGTAGCTGTACAAACTCAGACTCAATAGCAGAAACTACCATTTGGACTCAGACACTTTTAGAAAGTGACCTGCAGATTAAGTAAAATCTGAGTTGGGCTGGACCGTCTTCTTCCACTGAGGGAAATCTTAGTGTTTCATAGTGTCCTTTTAGTTACTGTTTGGTCATTTCCTGTTTTAAGATGTCCTTGTACAAAAGCCACAAGAAATTGACCCACACATCTTTGGGAGGAACTTTATGAGTAGACATGGTGAAATATATGAAAATTTAAAAAAAGAGGCTTTTATAACCACAGACTAATGTCCAAGGTTCTTTGTTGACATGAAAGTGATCTATTTGTTAAGGCTGAAATGTTTGGGTATGTCGGGGTTCATCACTGTGACATTGTCAGCTGTTTTATAACTTGGTTCACATTTTCAAGTGCGTTTCTTGTGGCGTGGGCATTGTCAATGTTGACTGTTGTCTGAATTTGTCATGGCTGCTTTTCAGATGAGTGTGGCTTAAGTCTAAACCCTCATCAGGATGTTTCCCTATAACTTTTCATAACATGGCTTGTAATCCATAACCTAGCACAAAACCTAAACTGTGTTATTGTTATGGTATCCTTACTTTAGAAAAACTGTTAATTAGCATGGATGGGCAGACTGGTTTGAAAGCATCTGTATTTAGCTAGCTAGAGCATCATCTCATGATTCTTTGGCACTTTCAGCCAATGTTTTTGACTCTGCATTATTTTTAACCTTTTCAGATGTATTTTTGCCCCACTACTTGGCATTTAAAGTAAAACCTTTATTATATATAAATGTAAGAGGAAACCTCTCAGTGGAGTAACAGACTTCAGGACAAGAGAACCAGCTGGACTGCCTGTCTACTGATGATAAAAACAGGCACAAAAACAATATGTGGACAAACTCATACAACTAAGGGTAGATGACCCATATCCTTTCCCTCCTAGTACTGTATGTTTGACATTGCGAAGTGTTATCTGCCAGTTTTGACAGATTTTATCCGGATTATGTATAGCAATAGGTTTGTTAAGCCCATGTCTACACGCAAGTCAGGAATGTAAAACCACCAGGAGCCTCACTGTATTACAAAGTAGGGTTGGTGATGGATGTTATATACTGCTGTGACGGCCAACACCTACAGAAAAACTATCTACCTCTATAAAAGAAACCATATATTTTCATGAAAAGGTCAGGCCATCCACAAGCACAGATTGAGTGCTCAAACCCGTCTGTTCACACATTTGTCATACATCAAAGTCTTCTGTGGCTTAGGTCTCCTTAAATATCAACATCTTTATCTCGTTATGTATGTCAGGTAAACTGTTCACAGCCCCACCAGCAGTAAAATGATGAAACCATATATTTTATCATTTGGCAAGTGCAGACAAGCCCACTGCAAAAGTATTAAGATACAATGTGGCCCGATGATATCATGTGAAAAACCTTGTAACTTTTATATGTGCTTTTGGCTGTTTTTAATAAAATTAAAAATTAAGATGGTTTCTTTAGACATTTAATTCTTTGAATAGCCAAAATTCTATTATTCCAAATAAAGATGATTACATTGGCCTCTACATGAGGGAAAATCCAAACAGAGCCTATCCTGCATCAAGTCAGCCATCCTGCTTCATCACTTTACCATTGCCGGTCACATGTGAGAACATAAAGGCATTTGGCTAGACGTTTTCTTTTTTAACAGTCCAATAACACAGATTTATTGTGTGTGTCCTTGTCATGTTTGGGTTTTTCCTCTTCAGTGTCTTTCTCTGCAGGGTCAGACTATCTCTCCTGGCCTATGCCTGCAGCAGCCCTGACAAAAACACTCATAACCCAGCATAGTGGCCCCAGGCAAGCAAACCCAATACAAGACATTAGTGTGTTTGTGTGCGTGCGTGCACGTGGGAAAAAAAAGTTTACCAATATTCTTGAATTTTGAAATAGCCAAAGAGCACTTGGCCTCTGAATGTGAAATAATTTCTAATATAACCAATGACACTATTTGCTAGAAGCTTTCAAACACAGTATTGCTCTGATTTATTGATAAAGCCACGGACACACACAACAATAAAGGCATATGAGGCTGGTCTCTGTGCATTTCTGAGTTATACCACACATACATTTACACCTACTGTACTTTTAAATATTTTAAAATGTTTAATTTGTGCTGTTAGAAGTTGATGAGATCTGTGTGTATTGACAATAGAATTTGCTCCCTTTTTATAAAGATGATTAATGACAAAGATAAAAGAAAACAGAGCTTAGAGCTTTTTATTTTTAAGCCCTTCTGTTTCTCTAAATAAAAGTTGTTAGAAGCACACACTTTTGAAGTGTACAAATGCTCAAATTTTCATTCTTTTTGAAAGTTGGGCTGTAGGTCAAGCTGAAATCTTTTCCTAAACAGAATGAGTCCAGTAAGAGTTTGGCATGGTAGTAATGGGGATTAAGTAAATAAGTGTGATAGAATTACTTTTTATATTGAAGGTTTTGAGCATTCTGACAAATTGTTTATCTACTAAAATTTGGGATTCTATCATTGGCATGTTCAAAGCCTACAATAGTAACTTGGTGTTACAAGAAGTCCAAGGGCTTTCACATCAGTAGCTTACTACCACACCCAGTCCACTACCTGGCCTGTGAGCCATGTAAAGTAGTTGCTATTGCCACTGGACACTGCAGTGCTCCCACTCAAATCTTCGTCCTTTGAAACTATTTTTTTCTAATCCGTTACTCTGAATGAACATCTGTGTACTAACTCAGTCCCTGTACTTCACAGATTTTAGCATAAATATTGGGAGAAAAACATGAAACACACGTAGTTTCCTATAAGCTTTGATTTGTGAATATTCAAACATAATCTGCTTGTACATGAATATATAACTGCAAACTATTATTATGAGCCTGCCATCAGGTAGCATAAAAAACAAACCTCCTTTGCCCTATTTCGACAAGATTTAGGTTGCATGATTTTCTTGCCTCTCCACCTGTATTAATTAAACCCCCAAATACCTGCTGGGTTTTGGCACACTTGTAGGTCTGCTGAGATTTTCTTCCATCTGGAGAATTCCTGCTATGTCCTAGTGTATTCAGCTTAGTTTGATCAAGTTGAGCTGTGGAGTGTTAGGAAAAAGATCTATATCTATATCTATCCATCTATCGATAGATAGATATAGCTTTACACCTAACGTAGTGTAAAGAGAACCACATATACTTATATTCATGCCTGAGTGTCACCAGTTTTCGTGATCTGTCTTCACACTGAAAAAACTCAAACCCAGTTGTCTTCAGTTTAAAAGATAAACAAATGAATTGGCCTTGCAGTTCGTACCTCAGTTAGGAATATTCTTCCACACCAAATAGGTATTTATGTTTTTATTAAATCAAGTGACATCTGAATTGAATTGAATTGAAGAAGAGTTGAGTTCAATGCTAGACAACCCCCCAATTGAACATTCCTGACAGTTACTTGACATCCCATAGCAAGTGGTGAGCAACCAATAACTCTTTTAGTGTCCTACTGGGAGTGATGCCATTATATAAGATCTCTCAGTGTAGACATTGTTACTTAGATGCAGATGTGGGCTTATGTAGTCACAGGGCCCGTGAATGATTTATTGGAGCAGAGCACAGAGATGGCCTGTAAGAATCTAATAAGACACTGCACCTGGGGGGGGGGTTATACCACCTAGGTGGGGTGTAGGGCAAAATGGGGAATTAGAAGGAGAGGATGAATAATGATGTATGGGGAGATGGAGGACAGGGGCAAGATGGAGACCTAAAGACCAACCAAGGTGAGAATAAGTGAGGGGTGCTTTGGCTGCTGGAGGACACTGTCAGCATACTTCCATGACACATGTTTTGGGACCGACACTCCTGGTCCAACCAGCAGAAATGCTTGTGCCTGATGACTATACTTGATGAAGGGATTGAACGTAAAAGGTCGTGAATATAAAGTTAAGAGCGCATTGAACTCAAATATTGCATCTCACAAAGTGTATGTCTGTGTTAAATATAAAACTGTGGACCACTGTTAATCATGTGAAGTCAGAGATTCATGTAATCCTGTTTGTCAAATGTGCAGATGTGGGTTGCTGTGATGGGCGTTGTCACATTCTCTTACATCATTTGATGAACCGATATTTCTAAAATTAAACAAAATGATCAAGACATTAGTGGGTAGTGAAAATGGTTATTTGCCAGATTTCTGTCAACAAAGAACTTTAGTCTTGGCATTCCAAGCAGTTCAGGGATTTCCTAGTGCTTCAACACTTCCAAATCATCACTTAAACCTTCAAGTGTTTCTGACAGTTACTCCCATATGACATGCATGCACCATTAACAGTGACAGAGGAGCAAGCAGGGGAGGATGACTGCAAAGCGGGTGGCAAGGCACACATACCCTTACTGGTGTTGACCATTTTCTTTTGTTGTTGCCTCAGCTTTATATAACCACAGCACACTAGCTATTAACTTAAATAATAACAGCTATAGAGTCACACATCTATAGTACATGTTCACAATGTTGTTGAACCAGGAACTCTTCAATCAAATTTCCCTGACAGCGTCTAAGGGCATTATCACACAAGCAGCACTTTAAGCACTGGAGTACTTCAATTTGTATTGCAAACACATACACATTCATTTTTGTCATTTAGCAGACGCTTTTTATCCAAAGCGACTTACAGAGTAATTTGATACATACATACATACATACATACACAGTGGTGATGGCTGCCATGCAGGGTGCTCATTCAACACATGTCCAGCTTTAAATGATCATTTTAAAAATTTGTTTAAAAGTAGCGTGTAGTTTAGTTTTCTGCCAGTGGTCCGTACATCCAGTGTGTAGCTAAAACTGCTACAGAGACTGTGCAGACAAATTTTTGGTCTATAAGCAGCTGACCTTAGTCTGCCTGGACCCTAGTGGACAGTGAGATGATGACATCATAGGAGACATGCACTCATGGGAAGTATAAATTGGTCTTATGTCAATGCCTTTTGCAATTTTACAAATACTAGTGATGCATTGTGTAGACTGGAAAACAGACCCTCTTAATTATACTGATACACTGCTTCAGTGTGAATTGTTGGTCTTGAGTCTTAGTCATGAGGGTGACTTTCTTAATTGGCAGAAACACTGTCAAATGTTTGATGGTTTCAGCTTGTTCAGAGTGTTTAATTGCTGTTTTTCAGTGTTGCACATCATTGCATGCCCAATGTCATTGGGGGGCTGGGACTGGAGGTCAGATATAACTTAATTTTGGTAAGGAAGTTTTCAATAGTTTCTTGCATTTTATTGACTAGAGAAATCTACACATTCAGTAGTGCAGTTCACAGATATCCCAACAATTTAAAAATGCATCAGTAGATTAAGCTATGATGTAATAAAAAGTGTTTATTTGCAGCATTTGATGGGATAAAATAAAATAACGGCTGAGGGGCAAAGTAACAGTATCTTTTTACCTGTTGTCTTGGAGTCAGCAAGAATCAGAAGATGAGCCTACGTACTCAGAGTGAAAGTGAATCCATGCAGTATATTTACAAAAGAGGTTGATTTATAACTTTTAAGGTGAAAGAGCTGGTATGCATCAATCTTGGCATGGACTTTAATGAAATTTCTGAAATCTTTTTGGAACACTGGTAGATAGAACAGTGGTCCTGACAGTTTCCCACTGCCAGTGTGTGGGCTAGTGTAGAAAACATTAGGCATGCTTGTTATCCACTGCCGGTGCATGTTGCCCTCCAGACACTCATGGCGTTAGATAATGCAGAACAAGGAGATGTTGATGATACTGTTTCAAAGAGTGGACGCTGATTAACCACTACAGCCTGTGGTGATACTGTCACACACTACTTCAGGGGTAGGCATTAGAGGCACAATTACCTTTCATTTTATGTGTGAATGTGGCCATCTTATTATTCTGTAATGTCTGCAAGAATAATCCTTTGCCGCTGTGTTTCAATGTACACAGACTAGTAGAAATACATTTGCTACAATATATTAGGTCTGAGCCATGCTGTGAGCAGATTTCTATGTGTGGGTGTAGCAGAAGGAGGATGTGCTGATATTTGCAATTCTATTAGCAACACTACATGCAGCGTTCATCACACTTTTTCCCTCTGCAAAATTTGCCTATTGACTTCTAGTAACAAGACAGGAGAGAAGTGACAGTCTATCATTAATATTTGAAATATTCAACACATATGGCTGAACATTATAGCAGGGCCTGTCAGGCAGATGTTCAACCCATTCACTTAAAATGTGTGTTTATTGAAAATGTCAAACTGGCTACAATGGTTGATGGAACTTAATGACAGTCCACATCTGTTGCCGTGTAAGGTCAGGCTCTGGCTTATGTTGCTGGACAGTACGGACTAAATCAAAGTTCCAAAAAGAGACTATAAAGTATGAAAAGTCAATCGGCAATATGCTTGTTCTGACATACTAAATCCAAACCTGAGCCTTGATCTCTAGGAAAGACTACAAATATACACTAACACATATGAAACAGAAGTATAGCCCTGTAAACCCTAGCACTAATTCAACCATTTGACTATATGTAATTATTAAGAAGTGTGGAGGCAACATAACAAAAATCTTAGCTTCTCAAACATAGTGGAACTTGTGGTTTCCAAATCCAGCAGTTTTATTATGCAGTGGATATCTAGATGCAGGTTTGTGATGAGTTTTGTGTTCTGCTTTTTCTTTTCCGTAGATGGCAAAGGCAGAGCCTTGTCAGCATTGCCATGGTTACCTCATAGCAACAGGGGCTGCTGGGATTGATATAACTTTAAGGGTTGCTGGTCATATTTCAAGATCACTTTAATGCTGGTATTTATGAAGCGCTGTGTCAGTATAATGCAGAATGATGTCAGACACCGTATCTTAGAATAGCTTGTGAGATGGCAAATCCCCTTGTTGCAATAATTAAACAAAAACCAAAGGAAACTAGACTGAACTGTTTTACATTTTTGTTTTGGTTGCAGTTAACGTACTGTATCACCCAGTGTTTCCACAGACAGCGTTGTTTTATTCTACTGGCCTGACTGTACTGTCTAGATTTTGTTGTTTAAGACATTTACAAAATCAGCCAGCTCTAACCCAGTCGCTTAGTGTTATGTTATCACACTGGATTTACATTTATGGCTCCCTAACAAAAGGGACATTACTTTGCTTAGATAATGTGACAAATCTGTCTCACCAGATACATATTTAAAGTAAATATGGAGAGATACTTTTTCTAAGCTTCCTAAAGGCAACAATGTTTGAAAGGTGTCAAGCTCACTTTGTAAGCATTGTGTGTCCTAAACATTCCTTCGGTGTAAAGGTTACCGTAACTGGATAGTGTAATTAGAGGAACCAAAAGCAGGAGCTGAGACATGCAAAATGTTTATTAACACTTGAACTAATGAGACAGTTATATAATTAACATATGTAACACTGATACAATAACACTCAGCACAGACACTTGAGGAGATAACAATATCAACTCAAAGGCAGAGACATGGACTAAAACAAAAAAACGCTCAAAATGAGGAGGCTAACACTATAATCAGAACCATAAACAGACTCACAAACAGTATCAAAGGCTGGAGATCGGGAAAGGCTGAGCGGGGTTGAGGAGACGCACCAATGTGTTGCAATGTGTAAAATAATTTAACATGAGAATGGTGTCATGATAAATTGGATAAATGTCAGCTTTAACATATTTTTGCTTTTGTTCACTGGTACAAGGTAGTAGATTAAAGTGATATGTACCATTTACAAAACATGCAGATAGCAGTTTCTTTTTCTTTTTTTTTAGCTGGGCCTGCTTTCAATAGTAAAAATGACCAAAATTGCATCCCGTGGGAAGTTGGTAATTAACATTAATTCAGTGAGTACTTTGATAACAGGCCAAAATTAAACTTTTCTAATGTGTGGATAAAGTGCTGTCTGCAAGCTGTTGGCTGTGAGTCCACTCGGTAACACCACTCTTCAAACAGGAGCTAATGCAGTGGTTTTGCAGTCCCAACTAATCCTGTAGTCGTACATTTACTGTCTGCCATTTTTGAGACATACGTTCTCAAGGTAAACTCTTTGCGTTAATACCACAGGTATTTAGAGGAATATTTTTTACCAGCACTGTACAGTAATTATTGATAGTTATAGATATAGATTTGAGGACTTTCATTGTATTCAGGGCCAAAAATAAAACCTGGCAGTAATTGGCCTGTTACAAAGAAAGTAGCTGGGTTTGAAATTCTCTCTGAAGCTCAACCTTGATGTCACAACTTTTGATGTAAAACTTCAGAAATGCCTTTGACAAAACACTGTCCTAAAGTGTGCCCTGGTTTCCCCGTTTGATTTGCTGAGACTTCAAAGACTCACTAAAGACAGAGACTTTGAGAGAGATTAGAAAAGCAATGGAATTAAGACCCTGCCCACAGGCAGAGGTGATAAAAACACTCGGACCGTAGTTGTGGTCAGATAACTTCTTGTATTGTATACATTTATTTGCATATGAACCACTTGCAGCAGCAGTAGCTTTGTGAGGCTTTATGAACACGGGGGCATGTGTACATTGGAAGCAGTGACACGTGGATCAAATTCAAGAAGATACACCACTTTTTCTAGTCGAGCTGAATTCCATCATTATCGTGTCTGTGCGTGTAAAAAACCTTCGCAATATGCTCCCTCCTTCCATCTGTGTGTGTTTGCCCCAGTTTTCCATGTTTACCTGTTCAGCACTAGTGGTGCTGGGGGGAAGGCTGACAGCTGATTACGCTTCTGCTTTTTCTAATGAACCCTGTAATTAGACCTTGTTTACCGGCTTGACCTAAGGTGTGTCCTTTGTTTTTTTCGACACATTTTGCTTTATGAAACCCTGCTTGTGTATTTGTGCTTCTGTGTCTTGGGATGCTACATTGGTGCATGTACTTTGTGTTAATATGTCATCCTTTTATATTTGTGCTAAAACAGAATACTACTAAATACTGTGTATTGTTATTGTTAGATTTGGGCAATCTAGAAGTAAGTATTTTACAATATTTTTGCAGTAACAATACAAATTATGATGATGACAACAAGGATGTAAAAAAAGTGCACCATCACCAGTGGTAAAGTGAACCAGTTAAGTAGCTGTAAAATTGAATATGAATAAAATTTTGTTAATAGGTTTTAGTATGTGTTTGTACATTTTCCTAGATCTTTGTCAGTTGGCGTTGGCATCAATTCCTTGGCTCAGTGGCTCCATCAGCATGTACTAGTCATATTTTAAGGTATTGTAAAGTTGTTGTTGTTGTTGCTTTAACCTCCATTTTCCAAAATCACGCAGGTTTGGTACACCATGCATGTTCTGTTTGTGGGAAACACATTTTGGTATGTACTGTATGCAAACACATCACCATGACAGTTTAGCATCATAGCGAGGCATAACGCTAACAATAATATACCAACCATGGTATACAAAACGGCACAGCCATAATCATTATTATAAACATTATCATTATCATTGTCCCTTAGTAAAAAACTCTTTTCTTTGGCCACTAATTCAACACCAACGTGCTGACATCCTACTCATATGGCTTCATTGCTAAAACAGGGTGATGGGGGTACAACGCCTTCTCATTTTCCTTTTCTGAATAATTAGTGTGGCAATATCACTGTATTCCTAGATCTCAGATATTAATTTGGTGAATACAGTCTTATACTTTAGGGATGGTTAAGCAGGAGTTGTATGGTGCACACTGGATGACATGCTGTGTTTGTGAAAGTCCCAGGGGCCTAGCTAAAATATCTTTAACCGTGCAAAAACACCAGTGAGGGAGGCCGGTGAGACACCTGTGAGTCCTCTGAAGGAGCTTCCGTGGTTGAGATCGAATCAATGTCGCTCATTTTATATTGATAGTTTTTTAACAATTTATCTTCTTTGATACTTTAATCTACATAGAATAAGGCCATGTGGTCACTGGAAAATAATCTACCACGTTTCCTTTTCCAGCTCCACTTGTTCTCAGATTAATGTGCTTCAGTTTCATTGTCTCTTGGCTTTCACTGTAGTCTTCCTTAAAGAAGGCTCTGCTGAGTCAACAGGCTGTTAAATCCAGGCTGCTTGAACAGATTTAGTGCTCCACTGGAACATCACAGTCTGCTTTGTCAGGAACACCCTTGTTATATCTGCACCTAGAACTAAATCTACCAATTCTTAGAATTTAAGATTATGCTGCAATGGACAAAAAAGATAATTTCATTCCTTTTTAAATAAGCCAGTTCAAACATTACCTATAGTGGTAAATTAAAATTTTAGCAACTTCCCACGAGATACAAGTTTTTTTCCTTATTTTTTCTTTTTAGCAAGAATTGCCTTGTTTATACAACCAGGCTGCCTCCGTGTTTATTTTGGCGAAGAAGAATGGGTAGGCAGGTTTGTCTACCACGGAACATCCAGTCGTCAAGTTTCTCTCATCAGCTTAACTGCGCAGTGGATTGATCATATGTTCCTGTTGTGTGAAAGACTCAAAACATGTGTTCATTAATGCTTTGAGTGAACTTTATTTTTTCAGGGTGCAATTCCATATTTCAAAGAAAATGAAAGAGGTTAGTTCGAGTCTCTGACCTTAAAGGTCCAAAACACCTATGCAACAAATCCCGGCAGTCTGAGCAGAGACACAGCAGAACAAAAACAAGATTAGTCTGGAAGCTGCAGTGATCCAAAGCGCTGCAAACTTGTAGCACCAAAATGGATGTAATCAATTGACATCAGCGTGGTCTTATCCTTGTAGTTTCTTGGGAAATTGTTTGCATTTTCATGTGACCTTAGGCAGTAATTCAACATTCAACATGACTCAGTAACTTGAAAGTACATAACCAAGACAATGCTGGAGTTATTTAGAGAGACATCACTGAGAGTCATTGATATCTTAGGCACAACTTAGACTTTAGTAAAGTTCAACGGCTTTCTCCTTGTCGCTTCAGGGGTCTCCACAGCAGAATCTGTTCCGGTACATTGATTTGCATGAGTTTTTTACGCTGCCTGCTGTCCCTCCAGACATCCTCCCATTTTATCCGGACTCAGCCACCAGCGCCCCCCACAACTTAGACTTTAGCCCCGATAACATTTCTGATTTCATACATGCTTCCCATCCAGTGTGTTGGATTTGTGAGGGAAAATGGGATAAACTGGCTCCTCAAGAAAATCTGACCTTAATTTCAAATTTGAAAAGTGCTCTGTCAGAAGGAGAACATCTGCCTTCTTTTCTACAGCAGTAATATGACAGGCCTTTTTATCATCATATGGTTTTCTTACTAGTAAGACTGACAATTTAAGATGTATGGATATTCAGTTTGACATAATTTATATGTCATTGTGACATTATTTAGACTGACTGTATTTATGTTACAGATATTTCTAATGTGTTTATGAATAGTCAAAACTTTAACAATTAAATAAAAATTTGACTAGTTCCGAATGTAAGTAAGAATGACTCACTGACACGAATAGGAAAGGTAATTTAAAAAAGCTTAAATGTAAAATCCAGGTATCTTTAATTACATTTTAATTAAAATGTCTTTACATTTCTTAATCTTTGAGTGAGCCTTATGAGTCACCGTTTTTGGTTGGGAAAGTTTAAGTCTTTACATGGTAGCATGTGTTGAAGCCTTAACACTGTCTTACTTCCCTTTTTTTTTTCGGTTGAACTTTTGGCTCTTACAGTCAAAATTCAGTATGATCAATGACATTTCTGCATCCTAAAATAATTTCCACGACCACCATTCCAGACTGCACCGCCAAGGTGCTGTGGGTGTTACCAGGAGAAATTGACTGTTAAATGGAGAGGTGGCGGGCCGAGGCTCTGACTTATTACCACCTCTAAACAAACTGCTATTACAGTGGGAAAACTGACTGCACTTTATTGATGTGTGCTGACAGAGTGGAACCCAAGTTCACAGATTGGCTTTTGAGTGTGTCTGTTGCCTGTTGGTGTGTGCTTGGCATTTTCACTTTCTGTTTGCATGGCTTCCTGCCCCCCTGCTATCGAGATAACTGCTTTTGCGCCATAAAAGTGTTTTGTGCTGCTTTGTTAAGTCTTCTGCAGCACGCATACACACACATGCAATGAGGCTTTCTCAGTGGCTCTGTCACTGCGTAATGTGCCTTCACTGATGAGATGGTAAGGGAGTTAAAGAAGGAAACGAAGGAGAGACTGATGAAAATAGAATGTAGAAAGAATTGTTGGGCAGACATTTAGGAAAGCTACACTCACTTTTTAAATGATTGTAAGATGGCTAATGTCTTTAGCATTAGCTCCAAATAGGGTGATGATATGGTGCAGCTTATTTGAATTGACTATAAAACAGTAGATGCATTGTGGTTTTCATCTTTACATCTTTCACCTCTTCTTAATCCAGTCAAAGCTGAAAATAACTTTTTATGAATAAGCAGATGTAAACAATAAGTTATACAGACCAAAACAAAGGTAATTTGTCCATCGTCAGCATCATCAGGACCCTTGTGGGGAAAAAAATAAATTCTGGTCACTAACAACAACTAACTCAAAGTGCCAGTTTAATCCATGTTCTCTGAAGTCACAAATAGAGAAAATATTAAAGCATAAGCCTTTTTTTGCATTCCTAGATGTTAACAGTACAGCAAAGCACATAGTGTTCTTTTGAACTCACTATGGCTTACACCTTTAACTTATGAAAAGCCAAAGAGGAAGAAAAGAGTTTAGCACTTACTGATTAATTACTAATTTAATTTACTGATTAAGGAATTAACACTCAAATAGTCATGTGCATGTGAATCACAACGGTTACCACATTAGTTGCAGGAAATAAATATGCATCACTGATACAGATTGTTTACTGTTTTATAAAAGGATTCTTTGAACAGACAGAAAGAATGGCCACCCTATTTAATATGAATGAGGTGGCCAAAACTACCTACCTTGATATTGATAAAAATCACATACTAGAATTATCACCTTTCACAGTTTCAACCTACAAACTGAGAAATTATAACCTTGTAAAAGTAGAATTCTGTTCTAATTCATGGTCGACCTCTTTTGTTAACTTGTTTTTGTACAAATCTAGGAAATGGGGAGAAATGCATTTACAAAATATAACCAGTGTTGTTGGTGTAAGAATAATGAACTAAAAGTCTAGTTTATAACCCGAGCCACTGGCTCCGTTGGGTTGTGGAAACAGAAGCTGCTCTGAGGGTTGTGAAGTCAAAGCAGTTGCTTTGCTCTTAGCATTGTTCTGCCTCCAGCACTGGAGACCTACCTCTCTGTTGCAGCAACGGGTCAAGAAAACCACCATTAGCCACAACACTGACTGCATGCAGGTCTTTCGAAATGAGTCATGTTTTTCTCCAACCTGATGAGAATTTGCTCAGCATTGAGGCATAGTCTACATGAGTTGGTTGACCTGTTTACTAGTGCTCAGAGACCGCTGTCTTACGCCCAAATATCCCACAAAGTAATGTTAAGAAAAAATTTATTTTGGTGGAATGAAAAGTGTAGAATTCAGGCAAGAATAATCATTTGACAACTCTGTCATTCTGCAAGTACAGAACAGGCGCAAAGCCAAGGAAATACAATGTAGTTCATTTTTAAAAACACTTGGATGCATTTTGGATATAATTACTCTGTGTGTGTGCACTTTGCCAATATTTGCTGTAGCCCCCCATCAGTTTCATTTACAGCACTAAAACTGAGACACACTGACCAGTACACACTTTTCCAGCACACTAGTCTGTTAGATTCCCTCTGTAAAGTCCTGCACCTATTGGAAGCATTAACCTGATAGGACAACAGACCATTTGTCCAAGTCTGTTTCAGTTTCCTTTTTCTATACATGTGGATTTCAGAAGATGCCGTGTGTGGGGTGCTCAGCGTCTCGTAAGACACCTTTGAAACATCTGAGTTGAGTAGCAGAAAGTAACAGACTGATTCATCTAAGCCAGAGTAGTTGAGCGAACACGATGCTTAGTTGAAAAGAGCACTGACCTCTCAAAGGCTTTTTGACCCCGAGGAGCATAAAGGCCTCAGGATGCTTCGAACAAAAAGGAGTTTGCTAAGATTTATGTCCGCTGAATGAAGTGGGTGTGTTTTTTAAAATGTTACCCAACCAGTCACTGTTTGGATGCTCTTAGACAACCCACAAGCACCTTATATTAAACATAATGAGGACTTGAACTTTACAAGCAACATCTGAAACCTGCAGTGCTGATAATGATGCTGATAACGCTCTGCTCTCTCTTTCCAGTGCCTAGCTGTGTGGGAGTCATTCCTCATGTCTCAGAGAGTGGAGTCCAGTGATCAGAGAGACGCAGAAGATGTTTCTTAAAATGTGGAGATGATAGAAACGTCTTTTTCTAAATGCCGTAAAGCATGCCATCTATTGTCTATCCACCAGAATCTCCAAATATAGACTTTGAATCTATGTCCACTCATGCCAACATTTAAACAAGCTCTCCCTCTCTTTTGTCTGTGTGGGTCAAAGTGGTTAGTCTCTGTTTCATCATTCCTGTGATGAAAGGTACAGTCTGATCCAAATGTCCACGCCTTTTTGGGAATCGCCAAAAACAACAACAGCTGAGAAGTCAACAGTGCTGCTTTAAAACATTTCCCTCCATTGTGGACAGCAGCTGTTTCCCATTTCAGGGGATGCTAAAACCTAGACAAAGGAGGACACCCCTGATTGAGACACAGCTACTGTGTCCACTGTTATGGAACCATGTGATTGACCTCAGTCATTTCTACTTTTAGACATGAGATCCATTTGGTCCCAAATCTTAACCAAACTTTGATCCTTGATCTTGGACAATATTTTGTCAAACATTCCTACTCAGGGTCCATCCTTTGTCCACATTTAGGATTAGTGAAAATATGTTCCATAGTTTTCCTCTCTAGTTTCATAGATCTCATTAATTGATATGGTCAAAGAAACGTGTGTGTTCTTCATTGTGGAAACAATGTTATGTCAAACACTCTTCCCCCACGTTCCAGTGGCCATGGTTAATAGATTTTCCGTATACAAACTTCCTGACACTGCCTTCAAAAGACCTGAAACCCATGTAGCTTTAGGATCACTGGCCATCCAGCACACATGTAGTTCTGACTTGGGGCAACCTTTAAGGACTGGATGAAATGCAAATATGGGTCACTGATTGTGCATGTGTTCTGTTTACATTATATGACACTACACTTGCTGCTGTGTGGAAGTAGAAATTACAATTTAAGCTTTAATCGGAACACTGGGGTTGGTCAATCTCCCTGTACACTACACAAAGTGAGCACATATTGGTTGGAGACCAACATCTTAAGGATTGCCAATCTAATGAATGAAAGTCTTGTTCCATGTTACTAATTCAAGTAAATGATCCTGACGTTTTAATTATTCTGCCTAATTTGGACAAACTCGCTTGAGAGATGCTTTGGACATCCCATACACAGGTGCCATCTTCATTCAACTAAAGTTAGAGTTTAGCTTTTAGTCTAACGTGTGAGATCAGAATGGTATGAATGATATAAATGAACACAGGATCCCATATGTGGCTAATAATTATCTCAACAACATGTGGTTGCTTATGCCAGTAGAGATTTTACATTTACATGTCTTTTGTAATACAATGCATAAATAACATTTTTATATTGACATAATCTTTTTTTTCTTAGGTTTTTGCTTTTATCATTATTGAAAGTGTAAAAATGTCTGAATACAATTGATTAAGAGATGTTGATAATAATAATGATCATGATAATAAAAAAATGACAGATCTCTCACTCTTTATTGCCACTCCTAGCTATTCCATCCCAGTGAACCCATGGCACTGTCATGGAGACGGAAACTTTATGACAGCAAATCAGGTCTTTTAAGGAATGCCTTTTGAAAGCGCAGTGGCGGAGCGCTTAGTGCTGCCACCTCACAGCTGGAAGCCCCTGCCGGCTGTGGCCTGAAGTTTTATTCATTGTTGACTCTACATTGCTCATACTCTAGGTGTGAGTAGTCTATGTATGTCTCTGTGTTGGCCCTTACGCTGGTAACCTGTCCAGGGTGTGAACCCCCTCCATTCCAAATTGACCACTGAGATGAGGACCAACCCCCCATGACCCGAACAGGATAAGAAGTTATGGAATATGGATGGATGCAATGATTATGAATGCAGAGCGGAGCTGAATATCTCTGCTTGTCTCTTGAAACACAATCTACTGCACTCACAAACCGAAGGGTTCTGCTTATCAAGTGTTTACCTATAAAACAGTTTCACCTTGTAATGGAAAACTGTTCAGGAGTGAAAACTAAAACTGCTGACATGAAAAGAAGTGTTTGCTAAACGAGCAAAGAAATGTTTTTTGGATTTTTTTATGGAGAAAATGGAGACATGTCTTACAGTAAATTTTGAGTTAGCCTTAAAGCTTTGCACGCACAATGTTATGTCGTGATTTCTTAAATGGTTGTCTTAGAGTTTACTGCCAAACCTGCTGCAGTGCATTTCCAGTGCATACAAACCTTTGAATTCAATTACTTTTTTCCTGTGAAAAGCCAGATGTTAAAATGTCCTGCTCTGCTCAGGGAGATGGTCAGACACATCAGTCATGTAACAGACTCTTTTTTTTTTTTAATCGAGACTCTTGATGTTACGTATGATTCTAATCATTGTCTAATCATCACATCAAATTCTTCGTACCATGGCAGATGCAAATACATTAGAACTAAAAGTCTTCAAAGGTAGTAGACCTTTGAACACATCACACCGATGTTGGCATTCCTTTGCTGGCTCTGGACCTGCAGGTCAGAATTTAAGGTGCTTCCAGTGATTCACAAATCCATAAATGAACATGCCCATTCACACCTGTCTGATCTCATTAGATCTTATATTCTACTGCAAACGTCCTATCTGTAGTTATAAAGAAGCTGGCAGCTGGCTGCAGGGTCTTCTCTTATCGCACCACCTTACTCTGAAATCCTTGTTAACATTAGACAGTCTGACTCAGCCCTTACCTAAAACCCTTAAACCCGAACTTGAAGTCATTGGCTTTTTCTTTGATTATTTCAGGTCTTGTACCTGGTACGAGTCTCATTTTCTCCGGGGTGCAAGGGTCATGCCAGGGTCAGCGGAGACGGAGGAGAATTAATTGGACTATTGTTTTGCAGATAAGGGCAGTAGATATGTGTAATCATGGGAGACGCCTAAATGAACACAGGTGTTTTATTACCTTAACATGCTTTGTTCATGCTTGTTGTTCAGTTATTGTGTATTCCCCATATGTTTGTCACTGTGTGTAGGTATAGAGGGCCACTAAAGAAGTCAGAGTCAAATTTGCTCTTTACTTGAAATCTCTGGAAAACACCAGCGTGTGAAATTTAGTCAAACATAATTTTTCATTCTGCTGTCACTGCAAAGTTGGCGGGAACTATCCATTTGACCCATTTCACAAAGCCATTGAATTGTTAATTCAGTCCCTGAATAAGGGGGACTGTGCAGCTCTACATTCTCCCTCTAAGTAGGTTATCCTACACAAATCATCACATTAAATATTAAACAAGGCTCTTTACATAAAAATGCCCACACATGTGCTTTGTACATACAAAGAAAAAGGAGAAAGTGCTGACAACAGCTGTGTTTATGACTCACTGTTCCTGCAAGAGGGAGAGAAAAACATACAGTTATTGGTTCATTGTATGAATATGTTTTTGTGTATATGTTATTAGTTTCATCTTTGAATTAATTTTGCTCATTGTTTCTGACTCCATGTCAATGCATTTGCCAAACAGTAGCTCATGTGCAAAAAAATACACAAGCCACTCATCCAAAAGCTTAAGCTCATGTTTGAAAAATAAATCTTTATTTCATTAATAAGTCAGTCCTTAGCATTATTTACTCAAGGTTTTCAAAATGTTTAGCTCCCTTTGTGTGTGTGGGATCACTTACATTTGCAGAAACTTGGGAAAAACACAACGTTGCACAGCACTTAATGTTATCATAAAGATACAGTAATATGTGCACTTACCACCAAACAAGCCTTCTCCATTTTAAAATGACATTACAGAAATAGAATGGGCATAAATACTCTATTTATGCATGTGGAATTCATCATAGGTGTCGGTTTGACATATTTGCATGTGAGGTGAATAGTGAAGATATTGTTAAACGCTTTGGAAGGTTAGACTGTTAAACCGGTCATTTATTTGTTAACCAATTCCTACTTATAGGACAAGAAGAACAAACAAACCAAATGTTGTTGAGAATGTCAAAATAGTTTGGGTGACATTGGAAATTGAGCCAAAGCTGAGGAGAAAACCTGCAGTCTGCTGCTGAAAATATTCCCGACACATGAACTATTAGCTCCAGCATAGATAAAAGCTACAGTGAAGTGGGTTTTTATGGCATTTTCACTGAAAGCTGCTTCCTGCTGCTACTTGAGTTGATGAGAGTGTCGTTTGCGGTTTATAAAACACAAAATGATTTAAAATGACCAGAAGCTCCAAAGACATGAGATGAACCATCATCATTTTGGCTCCGTAGACCACGGTAATGGATTCCAAATGAAACAATCTAGATCTGCTTGAAGCGCAGACTATAATCTTCAACTACAGAGTTTGGCTAAAAATACTGGACAACGTGTGCAGGAATCATTTGTACCATTGTGCCATTTGTACATCCTCACTCCCTCAGGCCTCTGTTGAGGTCTGGAATTTTCCATCACTTCAAGCCAAAGGTCTCTGGTCTGAACTCCGCCCAACCTGTTTTTCATTTTCCAGCATTCTCCACCTGCTCCCTGCCAGATCCTAATGTTAGTCATGTCACTTTTTGTGGATTCTTGCCTGCTGTTTTTTTTCCCTCTCTCTGCCCTAAATCCCTTTATTATTTTTGCTCCTATTGTTTTCGCTAATTTGTTTGGATCAAACCTGCTTGTTGCCTTCCTCGTCTATTCACCCTTTTGTTGAATATAACATCTTCATTGCAGCTTTCTGCATGTGTGACTGCACTTGGAACATTTATCCTTCATAAGTCAAAGAATGTATTATAACTTAAATATCATTTATAGTAAATGTAGTTTTTATGCTGCCACCTGATGCAACACAGTGTCAGCACAGTATACTATACAGGTCCACAGGATTAGCGGTTACAGATGATGGATGGATGTGTGGCAGCTGTTTTGAATGTTGTTATGAAGGATGCAGATGTGGCCAGATTCTTTAGAATTAAGTGATAAGACGTTTGGGGTCACAGGAGGAGTAGGCCTGCATTTTTAAACATTTCTACCCTTTAAAGTTTTAGCCTATGTCACAGCAGTCGATGAAGTTTCACAGCATACACACCCACACAGGTCTAGCTCATTGTCAACAATAAAGTCATGAATGTAAAATTTTTATGCTCTTACATTGAAGTAGCCACATAACCTCCATGCATGGCAACTCCGCCGATGTGTAATTTCCCCAAGGATTAGTAAGTCCTTTCTAAAAAAGAGTAGCTGTCTTTGACTAGTGTCTGATTGCTGTGCAGATGAAGGTAAAGGTCATTTTTAAGAACTATGTTCCTGTTTCCATCTAGTTTGATTGTTGTCAGACCATTTAATGGGCTATTTTTCACACCCAGAAAAATGGTTGGGTAGGTGACCTTCTACCACCAGACAAGAGGATGTGATGTCACGCAAATTACAATTGTTTTCTAAGGCTGCTCTCGTGTTTTTGTACCTAAACCTACCTAACCTATTCAAATAGTTTGCGTGATAAAATCAACTTACTCAGATGTAGGTCACCTACTGAACCATAAGTATGCGCTGATAAGACACTACGCTACTTATATTAATTTCCATTAATATAGCTTCATATACGCATGCATGTATATATAAAATTCTGACCCTAGCTCAAGCTCTACATCAGGACCTTCTGTTGGCAAGCAGTGCACTTGTCCACACAAGTCAGCTACCACAGTATTCTCAATAAAACTGGCAGATCAGGAACACTTAGGTGATTTGATCTGTACTTGGTGAGATGCAAACTTGGAACAGTGATTGGCTTTTGACTACTGATGTTTAAAAAGTACAGAGAACAATGAAGAAACAATTGAGAAATAATTATGAATTACCCAGAACCTTAAATATTTCATATTTTAAACAGTCGGCACGTCCCCTTTGCCAACTGAATATCGTATCCTATTCTTTAAAATGCTTTTTTCTCCACAAACAACGCAGCTAGTATCTGTCTCTTCTTTCATTTCGTTCCACATTGGAGCATATGAAGGACTAATGGTGTATCCCTCAGTTGGAGAGAGCTCCTCATGGCTGAAAAGTTGCCCTGGCAGAGAATGGATGTTCTATTACCATAGATGAACTGCAGCCAAGTTTGCTGGTAGTGTATGACTCAGTGTGGTGGAGTCAGTCCAAACATAGCATCACTGAGGGGCTTCCAGAGGCCCTACATGTGTAAATGTGCAATAACTGTGCACATGTAAAGCAAGCATGTGTTGCACACACATTATTTATGCATTTATCTAAGCCCAACTTCTCTTTCTCTTGCCAACATGAGAATGGGACATTGACAGTGTGATTTCTGCATCAAGTCCTCCAACATAAACAGCCATATAAGCAGTTTCCAGATTGCCTTCCTGTAAAATATGAAATTGTTTGTACCAACAGCCATAAATGCCCAATAGAAAAGCATAAAATTCAAACAATGCGTAGCAGCTAGTAAACATGAAACAGTCAAATAGTCTGTAGACCTTCACACAAAACACTATTCAATTCAATTCCACTTTATTTATATACAACAAAGTCATTTCAAGGCACTTTAAATAATAAATTCAAGACTAGGAAAGGGGAGGAAAAACTCCCTTGAACCTAGTCTTGAAAGTAGAGAGGCTGCCTGATTCCCGAATCTGGACTGGTAGCTGGTTCCACAGGAGAGAAGCTTGATAACTGAAGGCTCTGCCACCTATTGTGGGAACCACAAGTAGGCCTGGATTCTGAGACCAAAGTGGTCTATTAGGATGACATGGTACTAGGAGATCTTTTAGGTAGGATCGAGCTTGATCGTTTAGAGCTTTATATGTAAGAAGAGAACCAAAGTCCAAAATTCCAGAGTCGCACACCTTTCTGATGATGATTGCATAACATTAGTGACAGTAATTTTAAGACTGTTGACAACATTTCTCCTAAACTTAACCATGTTTATTTAGTGCTTAAAATTAACTTATGCATAAATTATTTTTAAGTTTAGAACAAAAAATGTGTTCCACTCGCTTCCAATTTGGTGCCTTTTGAACAAATTCTTGTGTGGATTGTATGAGTGGGTGGGGAACAGAATATGGGCATGTAGTTTGAAATACAGCACCTGTTCATTGTGTCACTTTTTCTATGAATGAAGGATGCAAAACGCAAGAGGAGAGAGTGCGATGAGGCAAATTGTTTTAATATAGTTGGACAAGTGCAAGATGAGAAAACTGATGAAGACACTAAGCTAAGAGATACATAATCCAAAGGAGAATTTCACTGCAAAACAAGACAAGGAGCAGGAATGAGTCTTCAACAAGGGCAAAAACAAGGAACTTTAAGGTGAACAATATGCTGGGACTATAAGAATTTTACAAAGAAGATGTTGAAATAAGATCTAACAAAAGCCAACATGAACCAACACGGAAGTGATGAGGTGGTAACCGACAACGTAACCTAGGTGAATCACAGGGAATGTGATGTGAAAGTAGCTGAACGTGACAACAATGTGTTAGTGAGTGTGTGGTGGTTGAAGGCGTAATGAGGGCTTGATGAGCAGGTGATTGAGTGGGTGGGGCTCAGTGGACATGGAGGAATAAAAAAAAAAAAAGGAATGGGGAGGGGAGGAGTGAGGGAGTGACAAAGCAGGCTGACGTCTAGTGCCTGGGGAGGCGGAAAAGCCAGGAAATAGGACATTAGTGGTGGTTGGAACCTTCAAAAAAACAACTTGGTTTGTTTCAATTAAAAAATGATTGTGGTTTGGCCTAAAAAAGGTAGATACACAACTCTAGACGATGTGCATGGTTTCAAAATAAAAATATAATTGTAGTTGTGCAGCAATCATGGCTAAAACACACAAACTGTGAAAAATGTTTGAAAGCATAACCTTCACTATTAGCGTAATTGATTTATTTCTTGACCACATCTGCTTGAAGTGTCTGATTATTGTATGTGCGTTGGCTGTTTTTGGCCTGTCTTTGATAGATGCAGGCACAGCAGACAAACTTCAGGATTTTGGGATTAAAGATATGATTTTAATAGGTAAACTATTGTTAGTCCCTCTGCTAAATACATCTAGATTTTAATTCCCATCAAAAGTTCCTGGTGTGATTCACAATGACATCTTCAAATGTGTCCAAACAAGTCCTTTGTGAGCTTCTTATTTGTTTTCCATAATACCCCAGGAAATCTTTACCCTGAAATAACTACATTTAAATAAATAGTTCTTACAATAGCCATTTGTAAACTGAAAAACTAATCTAAAAAAAAGCATTGACTAGGCTGAATTAATGCAATGAAGATTGTATAAATCCTGTGGCGCCACCTTGTCCCTTTCTGAACCACACATTCTTATAATAAATTATCACAATTCTTCTGCAATATCTCATGCAGTAAATACTGATGTGGCCAGGCTTGCTCTTTCTATTTCTGACATCATGTGAGTGTTGCGTCCCACGCAGTAAGCCCCGAGGCCATCCGAGATCCAGACTCGCAGTCAGTGTGACATAATAAGACTTAATGACTGCAGCCCACTCTTGACGCTAGACAGGCATCACCAAGTCATGTTCTTGTTTTCATTTAATCGGCCTGCCCCGACCCTGTTCATTATGAATCCTGTTTGTGTGTCATGGTGATTTGTTGTGTAGATTCTACTCCTTTGGTGGCTCAAATGAAACCTCTTTCTTTGGCTAAGATTGTAGGGGGGGGATTCAAAGAACATCCTGCCTTCATGTGATAGATTTATGCCTTTCTGTGCAAACAGGAGCGTGGAAGTGCTGCTCATTGAGGTCGATATAGAGCCAGTGAGTCATCAGCCACAGAGCTGGGGGCCACAAGGCCTCACTGACAATCTGGGTGAATCAACAGGAAAGAAGAGGATTCATTAATTTTCCCACTAATGTTATTGGACAACTTATGGCCTTGTTAGAGCTGTAATATTAAAATAGAATTAGTCCTTATTGGGTTTAGAATATGATTCAAGTAAACAACACAAAGGCATAAGTGATAAATAAGAGTTTGGTTATTTACTTTGCTTGGCTCCTTGTTTCCTGGATCACTGTTAATTTATAATTATTAAGGGCGATACGGTGCAGTAGTTGCAGTAGGGAAACCTGTGCATCAATAACAATGTCCTCAAATCTCATCATATCTGCTTACAAGAATATCATCAATATGTTATTCAGAGTACACTAAGTTGGTACAAAGTACAGTAACTGATGCATCATACTGAAACACGGCACATCACGTTGTTTTCTAAGTGATCTGTGGAAGTGGTTCGCTCACATGTTGAAGAGTAAAGGTTTGCTGACGAATTTTCGAGACAGCTCTGCATTCTGAGGGTACTATACATGAATATAGCATGAGCAGTGTTATATAAGTCACACAATTAATCAAGCAAGAGTCATTTTGCTGACCTCAGTGGGGTGAAGAGTTTTTTCTGCACAACAGCACATCAAACTCATTCACAACAAACTAAACTCAGCAAATATCAAACCTTAGCAAAATTTTTAGTTGGGTAATTGCACATTGGCCTGTGACTGTACATACTGTAAAGACGTTACATACATGCAGCTCTAAACACAAAGACCACACAGAAAAGAGTGGTGGTGTTACATTACTCGTTCAGCAGAAGGAAGCAAACCTCACTTCTATTCAATTCAACTCAACTTTATCTATGTACCATATAGAAAACCCAACAAATCCCCCTTGAGCAGCTATAGGCAACAGATGAGAGGAAACACTCCAGCAGAACCAGTTTTAGGGTGGGCGGCCATCTGTCTTTACCGTTTGGGGTGAGTGGAAAGTGGAGAGACAAAAGAAAACATTGGGCAGGTTGGTAGGACAAGTAGTTGCGAACTGGAAGACACACAGGTGCAAAGCCGGGGACACCTGAAGACGGGGGATACAGAGATGGAGAAGCACAACTGTGGGAGAAAGACAACACAGAATTAATGTCATACAGTGGTGACATATAAATGTGGGCTGAGAGGAGGAAAGTGTGTCATTGCATCAGGGGTTGGTCCCCCAGCACTCTAAGCCTATAGCAGCATGACTATAACCAACTATAAGCTTTATTGAAGAGGAAGGTTTGGAGCCTAGTCTTAAAAGTAGAGAGGGTGTCTGCTTCCCAAATCTGGACTGGGAGCTGGTTCCACAGGAGAGGAGCTTGATAGCTAAAGGCTCTGCATCCCATTCTACTTTTGGAAATTCTGGAACCACAAGTAGGCCTCCATTCTGAGACCCAAGTGGTCTATTAGGATGATATGGTACTAGGAGATCTTTTAGGTATGATGGAGGTTGACCGTTAAGAGCTTTATAGGTAAGAAGAAGGGTTTTAAATTCTACAGTTAATGGGAAATAAAAGTATTTTAGAAATAAAGGGGAGATTGGATATTGGTCTGTAGTTACCTAAAACACCTGGATCAAGATAAGGTTTTTTAAGTAGAGGTTTGATTACAGCTACCTTATAGGCCTTTGGTACATAGCCCGTTTCTAATGATAGATTAATGATATCTAATAAGAATGTGTCTGATAAGGGTAGAGCATCTTTGAGCAGTATAACTGGAATATGGTCTAGCAGACATGTTGGTTTTGATGACGTAATAGTTGATAATAGGATGGCTCTTAGTTCACTCTTAGTTCGTTCACTTCGTTCATCTTACACCACGTGACGCTGTAGCCCTCTTGTGGGCGTTGTAAAAAGGGCCGCGGTTCTCAAACACTATATACTAAAGACGAGATGGTTTGATTCAGTCGACAAATTATAATACACAAACTGCTACAAGCAATTCAAACCATGTGAAAACCTAGGAAAGCAAATAAACACCACAATAAAGTGATTTGTTTCCTACATCCTCCCTGCCATTGTTGTTTAACAGCGCGACAGTGACTTGGTGGCTGTCACGTGATAAATGAACAAAAGAACGATCCGGATAAACAACTTGTGAGCGGCCTGGCTGTCACGTGACAAAAGAACGAGGATCCGAGGACGGACACACAGTTGATTGAGTCGTGAACGAATCATTTTGTTTCCTGTCCTGCGGACTGAGCTTATGCAGCTGCTGCAGTGGTGAGAGAAGGTACTGCAGGAAAATGAAGGAATCACTCAGTGAGAGGACGCATTACTCCCAGATATATCACTGATTTGCGAGCTATACCACAGAGATCGCCTGTTCAGATTTGCTGCGTTCTTTTTCAGAACAGTATTGAACGTAGTGATGCTGCATAATTATTAGTCCGGTAATCAACTTGTACAGGAGTAAAGTCAATGAGGATGAAGAAATTAATTCCTTAAATTTGTTCGCAGCCTTTTTTAGATAGTGTAACTGACTTTTTTTTTCTAACTGCTGTATTGTCCATTATTCTAAATTCAAGTGTTTTCAGTAAATGGTCAGAAAAAATAGAATTGTGAGAAAATACTGATAAATTATCAGTTTCAATGCCATATCTAAGAATAAGGCTGTGACTAAAACAATGAGTTCGTTTATTGACATTTTGGGAAAAACGTATTGAATCTAATAATGAAGTAAATGCCGTGTTGAGCGAGTTACTGTCGGCATACATGAATGTTTAAGTCCCCCACTATGATGCCTTTACCTGCACTAAGCACTAAATTGAACAGAAAATCTGAACATTCTGTCAAAAACTCAGAATAAGGGATCGTTAAACCCAGTCAGGTCAGGTGGGTCCATCCAGGATAGTTGAAAATATCTACAGAAAGTGACTAAATCAACAGTGTCAAAGGAAAATACAGTGACAATGTTTCGTTCACCATAAATAAGTTTGAAAGGTAATATAATTAAACTACTAAAGGTTATGTGGTGTGTCATCTACTTGTTTAGCATAAATGTAGTCCCAGTTCTCCCAGGTTCCTTCAGACTAGTGGAACAGGATTTGCATTAGTGCTGTAAAGAGAAATGCGTGAATTTACACGTGTGGTGGGTAACCATCCGGCTAATGTCGCCCTCATTTGCATAAAGTGTTTACACTTGGAATCCCACAATGCTTCGGGAAGCCGTTTGCTTGTCTTCCAAGTTACATTTTTTAAATTATTTGAAGTTAAAGTAACTCACAGAAGTTGTGTCTGCTCTGTGTGACCACGTGTCTGACTCTGAGCAGCAGTGACTCAGACTGTAAAACAATCACTTTGATGATTCCTGGGGCTGGTTCTGCCTCATCTGCCACTTTTTACATGGCTTCATCTCCAAAGTGTGTAAAAGAAAAATGAGCTAAGCATCACCTCACAAGTTCCAATGCAACACTTAGTGGAAAGCCATTACAACTGCTTTTACAACATTTGCTGTGAAAGTTCTACAAAGAAAAACACTCAAAAATGTTGCAAAGGATGAACTATCTCAGACAAATTACAGTCTATACGTGGAGTTTGAAGGCAACCAATCAATTCAGACCTAAACAACCACAGCAGGGTAAAGTACAGGGGCAGGTGTCACCTTCTGTCACAGTGACAAGGTGCTAGAAACCTTCAGACCAAATCTGAAGAGGAAATAAATAAGCATCATCATAAATAGATACAGTTTTATTATGTACATTTAAAATAGTTTAATATATTTTATTACAAGACATTTGTAGCAGTTGTGATCAGGCAGATTATTAAAATCGTTAAAAATGGCACAGAATTTGCATATTTATAATTTCTTTATAATTTCTTTTTAATATAATCACTTTATAAACACACTATTAGCCTTTAGATGTGCAGCTTTTATTCTAGAAAGGTTGAAAAACCAAACTGAATGTACGGCCGCCCCAATAAATACATTTTGGAAATGTAATCAATCTATTACTCAAACAGAGATAAAGAAATTGAGGCATAAAGGAAGAGTAAGAATCTCCCTCTCAACATTACAAAAGGCCTCGAAGCACCTAATTTTCAACACGAACAATACTCAGTACTCAGGATTCAAAAGGATAATTACAACAACTTATGTACAGACGTAGAACAAAATCAATGTAAACCTATTTCAGATCTCACTTTCATGCCACAATCAGTTCAAAAAATTAACTATTTTAAAACAATAACAACTCTGACAGCCTGGTGGAAAGTTCCCAAAATCAAGAAAACAACACTAGCACCTTGTAAATATTCTTTGATTTGACACAACCCACAAAGGAATCGCTCACCTTCATCACTTTTCAGAAAATGATTTGTATCATTTATGATGTTAATGGAAAAGTATGGATTTGGGGGAGAACAGTTCCTCCAATACCAACAATTAAAATCCATAATTAAATCACAAATAAATATAACTAACAAGCCACTACAGACATTTACAACTCAAACAATACGCGAATATTCACAGAAGCCACATCACTCAAAACTTTTAAAACGTCTTTAACCAACGCAGACACCTGCTCACAATGCACCCTGGGTAACACAGATGTTTACTTCCACGCCACCTGGGCCTGCAGTCCGTCCCTACTTAGAAACATCTGGGATGTTGATCATCTCCAAGTTAAATAGAGAAACCCAGTACTCATCTCTCAGTGACAGTCAACAAGAAAATCATTTTACAGAACTGGAAATCTAAAAGCTCACTACAAATCAGTCACTGAATGAATCTTCTCACAGAATACATAACCACAGAGAAAACATCAGCTACATATAAAAACGACTGGAAGCTGTTTAGAAAAAGAAACAAGCTGCGAGCCAGCCCTCACCTGTTGGTGTTGAGAGCGACTCGGAGCTAGAGTACCTCAGGTCAGCTCCAAACAAAACAGGTAACCAAACAAAATGCAACACCCCACCCTGGAGCCCCGTGATCAACTCGTCTGATTGGGCCCCAGTCCCGCCAGGCTTTTAGTCACACAACCCCTGTGTGCTAATATTTTTTAATGTATTTATTATAATTTTTTTCTCTCTTTTATTTCAAAGTAATCAATAATCCTGCTTGTTTATTTTTATTGCATGACTAGGTTTTTTTGTCTCTTTTAGTTAACATATTTGAATGTATTAATATAGATTTATAGCTCCCTCATGTTATCAAAAATAATAATTACACGATGTACATTCTTACAACATATCACTAGCCTTAATATGCATATTTCTGTCCTGTACATTCCATTCACCTCCTTAATTGTCATTTTTCTCCTGATTAGACTGTGTCTCCTCACTACCCCTCCTCATTCCACAAACCTTTATTTCCCACACAAACACGGTACATAGCTCACATATGTCTTGTGTCTTTGTCTTATGTAACACTAGCTGTTATGTTTTATGTGTTGCTGTTAAAAAATAAATAAATAAAGGAAGAATAAAAACACAAATTAATAATTAACATGGATGTAAATTCCATCCCCAATCTCTCTCGCATATGACTTGCGTTTAGTGGACTAGTGTTCATTTGCGTCACCAGTCAACAATAAAAGATTAAAAAAGGATTTAGCCGTCTGCGTAAGTGAGCACACTGTCAACAGTTGTCTGTGTCCTCTGAGAAGACGGGCTTTTGATAAGAATAGCTGATTCTCTGTGTATCACACAGCAATCGTCACTGTCATCGTCTGACAAGAGCAACACATTTGCCCCATTAAAAGCGTTCCCACCGGGCTGATTGTCATTCATCTCCTGCCGCTACGTTCAGCCTAACCCCCTGTAGATGAATACATTTAATAATGGGAATACACACTTTCAAAGCTCAATTCCCTATTCCCAAACCTACCCACCAATCCACACGCACCTCTCACTGTCTAATTTTCGCCCTCCTTATTTTTTGTGAAGAAAGTGCTGGTAGGAACCTGGAAGTCTCCAGAGGTAAATTACTGACACAGCGGTAAGTAATCAAGCTCCTATTCAGCCCAGCAGCCTTCATCCACACACACTGTAGCAGGAATATGAGAACACAGGGCAGCTGAATGAGATAATGGGGAACAAATGACATACAAGGATCCCCACACACCAATGCAGGTCACCTCGACTGCACTGGCAGTACTGTGACACACAAATAACAGGTAATTCCTCGGCTTGTTTTACAAATGTACATTTAAGTACAAGGGCAAACTCAGGGACAGAGTGATTGTTAAAACGGTCGCGTTGGAGGTTCGTGTGTAATGAGGCTGTTTGTGACCAATTCTCTGAAATAAATGGCAAAATACATTGTCACACGTGTTTTCTGGTCTGCTTCTGTTCATGCTAAATTAATCCAAACGAGGGACTGTAACTCTAAATTACCAAGTGTTGCAAAACATTTTTATCTCTGTCTATGGGTTAAAAATAATTAAACAGTAAGGGACATTTAGTTTTTGAACTTTTTGTTAAATGCAAAAGATGGACGGTAGGAAGCCATTATGGGAACTAAATACTTGAGGCAGTTTTAGGAATTAAGTATGCTGGTATTTAAATGACAAAGCCATTAATTTTACAACTCAGCTGATACATAAATACGTACCTTTGTGTTGCTCAGTACACAGCTGGTTCTTCTGGTGCCTGTATATTACTTGATGTTTGTGCAATGCCTCTGTTTAACTTTCCCCTCAGATTCCAAACTCCTTGCATTTCTTTCAGAGACAGCTCTTTGGTTTTTATGTTAATTTGTCATTTTGAACAACAAATAAATGAATGTCAGTAAAGTACATTGGAAACAGGAGAAAAAGTTGATCGGGACACGCGAAAGAAGTCATACTAAATATAGAGTAGCTGCGGGATCTTGCAAAAGCTTTTGCAATCTGTGTCTTTCTTCAACCATCGACTTTTGCGAGAACTCACTAGCAAAAGGTGTTTCATTTTTATTTTCTCTCACGTCCCTTCCCTGGCCCCGTGAACTAATGACGTACTTTGCAGAGAATTAAAGAGCTCCCACTGAAAATGACAGAACAAATACCTGTACAACCCCAAAAATGACAGATGCGGTTTATGAGTCCTGGGCTGCCTGTGTACGTTGTTCTTCCTACGTTAATACACTGCGGGCAGAGAGTCTGGTCCACCCACCGTATGAGACGAGAGTACAGTCATTCATCAGGGTTAAGATAGACTGTGTGCGGGTGTTTTTAGTCCAACGCTGATGGAGGGCTCTCAGGAGCCCTGGCTCACAGACAAGCATTACAAAGTGAAGACAGGATCAAACATCTCACTGCTCCACAAAAAAGGACAGAAAACCGACAAAGACCAGTCTCCTACTGATGGGATCAGTAAACTGAACATAATTTTGTTTTTTCACTGATCTGGAATCTCTACAGAAATATAATTCATTCCGTTTTTAGCCAAAAATCATTGAATTTTTTCCCACAATGGTAACTTTGGCACATTTCTTGAATGTGGTGTTTAAAAATCAAGTTCCAACCCTATGCCATAAACCATATTTTTCTATACAACTAAACTGCAAACAAAACATAGGCTGGACAATAAAATGGTCTGAATGAATGCAATGTTTTAGTTTTTTGCAAGGAAATTATTTGCAGAGGAGTGGTGCAGGGATGACTTTTTTGGGAAGCCAACCAAGAAGTGAGCAAGTCCCTATTTCTGTTTTCCAAGTCAACAAATCCTCATGATGTAGAAAACACAATTTAGTTGCAATGACGTTCCCTACAAAAATGAATTTGTCTTTGTAGTTTATGAGATGGCATTAGAAGTTAAGAGGAAAGTGGAAATAGGTCCAAAACAGCTGCTGCACAATGGTGCATCAAAGTTTGGTTAAACAGCTTGTTAATTGCTTATTGATCAGAAACTAATTAATTTATAATTAATTTATACTTGTTCACTTAAAAGTGGGTCAGTATGTGCAGTTACACTTTAACTGCTCTATAACTGCCTGTGTACAGGGACATTGCTTTCATATACTTACGGTCTAAGCATCATTTAGTGCTCTCTCTATACAATTAGCCTCATAACGACAGCAGTTTCTCTGGGCAAATCATCCACTTTGTCGTCTGTGCTGTTGGACTCGCAGTGAAGCAACTCCATTTGCAGTGATGCAGTGCTCTCATGCCCACAGATAAGTAAAGTCATTCATGTCTCAGTCTGTACATGAATGCGATCGTTCCCTTTCTCCCGTCCAATCCCCTCACACATGGCGATAATGAATTTCACACACATTCACACAGAATCTCAGATCACCAACGTTTGGAATTAAAGAGCAGGATACTCATTGCTTCATTTGCGACATGGAGAGTAGTTGGGATTTCATCCATCCTTCCTATCAGTCCTGAAGACACGTCCTACAAGGCCATCGTCAGCCCCCGCTGAGGGCAATTTAACATGTCCACCCCCAGCTGAGGTTAGGGAACATTCCCAGGAAGCCTCTTCCATTTTTCTGCCTAAGAGGCCGCACACAGCTCAGTCCAACTCTGTCATACAACCAGCATACAGTGTTCATCCACACCAATATTGATTCAGTATTCCCATTGTTTGATTATCTCTGCTATTGCTCATTAATTTTCCATCATCCTTAAACAAGCATGTGGATCAAACCAACCTTGGCTTTCTTCTGGAGCATGTAGCCCTTTCATCCCCAGTTTTTATGTTCTATATTTAAAATTAGTGTCTCTAATTTTTCTTTGACATTTGGAACTGAAAACTGAAGTCAGACTGTGCGAGCTTATTTGGAAACAAATCAACAGTACAGTATGTGCAAGATAGAGTTAAGGCACTAAAAAGACATCAATAGCCTTTGATGTCAAAGAAAGGTATAAGGCTGTGAGCACAAAAATAATCTCACACGCTAGGAGAAATGTCGAATTCTCACTTTGTGCTGTTCAAAAGATAAATATTAAATAACTTCAGCACACACACTTTACGTGACATTTATTTGATCAGCAAAAGCAAATTATGTCTGAGCTTTTATTTTGACAGACACCTGTATGACATTCACACTACAGAGGCTTCAGAGGTACTCAACATTGTCTGAAAACTGTAATTTTTCTAAATAACGTCAGTACGATGTCACAATGACATTGTCATAAAAGTAGAATAATTATGGTTTTTAAGGCCTCATCTCACCTCCACATCTCTAATGCAGACAATATAAAGGAATTATTTGTTTCCTCTGGAGCAACAAATAAGAAATTTAGTGGAATCAACTAGGCTTTAGTGGTTCAAGTAAATTAACTTGTTCATTTTAAGGTAATTTAAACTTTAATTTAAACAACGTCACATTTTAAGTTTCAGTCCTCTTTAAAACTTATAAACATGCCGTTTTCTCTTCAGGTCTTTAAACTAAACTAATGAGTTGAAATCTACAAATAAGGTTTCCAAAAAAGTAAATCAGCAGATTTCCCAGCATGCATTGTTGAAATTCTTCATAGTCTGTATAACTAACCTGATGTGACCTTCATGTTGCGTCAAAAGCTTATTTATATTTTCAAATGTAAGAAAATAAATGTGTGTGTAACAATTGTTTAGTTAATATCTTGAGTTCCCTGAATTAGATTTCTCATGTTCCATAAAGACTATGTGACTATGATTTGCACCTTCTCAAAACTCATAAAAGCACATTAACCTTATGTTTCAACCTACGTTCAGTTAATTGACTCTGAGCTATTTTACATTATGGTTTAATAACTACCTACATGCGGACCATATATAACCAACCACTTATTTATTGTCACATCACCATAACTACACTCACAAAATGCAACTTAGCAGGTTCCATTAGTTTTGAAAACTATGAGGGATGTTTGAAAGATAGTAAATTAATGTTCCGTTCAGCATTTACTGCTTTTTAAAAAAAATGTTACAACAAAATGTTACTCTCAGTTTGTTGCTGTATTTTATGCAAATTTAATTATTTAAATTTGTCATTGTTTGCCCACCGAATAATAGACTGAAGTAACCAGTGATGATTAGTGCAATTGAATCCTCGAGGGTGCTGCATAACCATTAACATACAATTGATTTCCTTGATCCAACCCTGGGTTTCTTTGAAAGTGAGCTGGAAAAAGGACAGTGTCTTTGTAAAAAAGAAGTGCAGGGAGAAGACATGGAGAAATGGTCGAGGCTGTAGAGATTTAGCCAAAAAGGCTTATTTTTACATGTCAGAGTGATTTTTCATATTACCGTGCACTGCAGTTTGCAGCAAATCTAATATAAAAAACAACATGCATCATTTTTATATGTATTTCATTCAGATTTATATCAAGAATATTCTGAAAATAGCCATATTTCATCAACTTACTGAGGCTGGTTCGCAGAATTCAATCTCCCACACAACACCCCTGTCTTTTAATCACGCACTGACAGATCTGTCTGGTAACACAGAGCTTTTCTAATCACTGTGTCCAAGCACATTTCAGCGTCCTCACGCTATCTATAGGATGCCGGGCTACAAATACACACACAGAGAGAAAACTGTAATTGCGATTCCAAGAGAAGTCTCAGGGTTTATTAGGACAAAGTCAGTGTCATCTGAAGACAATCTTGTTAGCAGTGAGGTCCCTGGTTCATTTCACTTCAACTGACTCTGGAGAAAAGGTCACTGACTAATGTATCTTCCTCTTCAGCAGCGCCCTGGTTGACTCATCGCTCTCTCCTGGGAACATTTATGAAATTAAGGATCCTCTGCTCCCACAACACACTTACAAAGGTGTTGTCTTACGCGTTTTGCCTGATTACACCTTCTGCTGCTGTGTGGGTGGTGGACATGTTGCTCACTGTGGCTGACTTCACCTACAGTAATTACAGAGGTAGAAGTAACCTGAACAGAGGTCTAACCTGTCAGGATGAGTTAAAACAGCTGCACGCTGGGTGCAGGGTCGAGGGAGCCTAATGACAAAATAACCACAATGCATTGATTTCAATTTAAATTATAGTTATAGTCGTCATTAACTAGAATACAATATATATAATTACACACGTGTGATTGCTACAACTGCACAAAATATGAGCAAGACAACTTCGGAACAAAGTGTTTTGGTAAGTCTCCTACTGCTCCCTCTCAAAATGATTTCCACTTTGAAGCTTCCTTCACTACAGTAGAACAATAAAAAAAAAGACCAAAAATTTGAAAGGACAAAGCTCATTGGTGAGGTTAAGCCTGTGTAGTGAAGTCAGCAGCTGCAGCCACAAAACTTTTGACTTTGATGCAAACTGTTCGTTTCCTGTTTTAGAGCACTGTCCTTCTTGAAAAGGTCCCTTCAAAAACAATTGTGGTCATTTTCTAAATGAATCATATTGTCCACAATCAGCATACAGATACTTACGCAAACTCTGAATCTTCATGTTTGGTTAGTTGTCAGCCTGCAGCCTGGTTTCACTCCTTTGCTGATGCCATAGAGTTTTGTTGTTGTCCAAAAACAATGAAAAGCACATCAGCCACACACAAACACATAAAACTCTACTGCATGACATACGTCTATAAAATGTTTCTACTTTTAGGAAACGTCCCACTTTACTGAATGCTCCTGTTCGGCCCCCTTTTTTGTTGTAGCTGGTAATTGTGGTGGTAACATTTAGGGTGCAATTATGGAAACTCTGAAGGCTGTGGACAATATTTACAAAGGTCTTCTTTTTTGGAGTAAAGAAACATGCCATTGGGTAATAATGGAGAACTATGTTGTCAGTGGAAAACAGCTTTCAGCTTGTCCTGTCACTTTGACTTGGCATGTGTTTTTATGGCAAATGCCCTTCCTGCCACAATCCTCTCATTTTTATCCGGGCTTGGGGGTCACACCTAGTAGGATGGGATTCAAACCCGGGATTTCTGTATGTCATTCCTTAACACTGATTTGTAGCAATGTGGGGAGGACGCTGTCTCCCCACATTGCATTAGAACGTGGACAACCACCATAGGCGTATTTACACACAGCTCATTTTGAAGGCTGCTCCAATGTGTCATATGAGAGGGTGGGGACTAGACACATTTACGTGTCTTCACTTAATTTCTCCAAGCTCTAGATCCTACTAATGGTAAAACTAAGCAAGATACCAAACCCTAAATGAACAAATACATAAATAATCAAATATAAAGCAGGATGCACATATTTTAACAATGACCCGGTTACACAGTCTTAATGTTCTGGTCAACTAAAGTCATCTTACTACCATTAAGCACCTTTCAGACCTGCACTGCAATATTGACATCATACTGACTTTTGTAAAACACTGAATATCTGAATTATATCTTTCAAGCCCCCTCGTGCAACGTCCATGTTATGATTGCGAGCTTGCGTGCTCTGTGCCAAATCGTTGGGAGGATGGTTGAATCTTTCTCTATTAGTTCCATGGCTCTTGTGTGCTGTAAAAAAATTAAAAATGTTATATTATTATCCCACTTTGAGTTCAATGTCTGACAAGCTACTGTGGAAAATGTCCGAGGCTGAATTCTCCTAACAATGTCCGGAGTTCATGTCTGAAACAGACTTTAGTGAGTTTTGCCAAGAATTTGCTATGTTGCAATTCTAAAAATTCAGTCAACCAATTCTTTGTGAATTCTAGATTAGCTTGAAATTTAAAACACTGTAAAAATATTGCAACACGTGTGACAATTTTTTTTGGAGAAAGCTGTCAATACAAAATGCTTTTTAGGCTGCACCAATCAGAAAAAGGTTCATGAAATTCTGTAAGGCCGTCTTAGTTTTCTTCATGCTTAAAGAAGCAGATTAAATTGACTGTTTGTAGTGCTTTTACAGAGCTGCTTGAAAATCTTTCCACAGTATTTTCCATGGATTTCATTGAATAACATTTATTGAAATGTATGGTTGTGTATGCTCCAGCCTGCTTTTTCCAGATATTTTATAACACTATTCTCTGCATCTAGGATTTAAACCCTGTTGGAGACAGAATGCTCAAACACAATTTCTTCAAAATGAAAGCATAGACGGTTCTATAAAACCCAATTTAAACCATGGTAAAATATTTAAGTTTTATAAAACTTACACTATGAAAAGTTTATAAAGAAACGTGAATTTCCATGTGTGTAAAATAACTTTTCACATGCCAAGATCCCAAATAACACAAGTGCTTTCAAAACCCATGGATTAAATTATGTTTTCAGACATTTGTTAAGTAATTTCAGTTTTTTAATTCAAAAGCTGTAAATTGTATTTTTTACAGTGCAAAAGGTCACAATTTGAACCAAACTGAAAAGAAGAAACATTTGGAAAAAAGAAATATGCATAATAAAAAGGAATTGGATTATAATAGGAGCAAAAACATCAACTAGAGGAATAAAATCACATGGGAAAGGAAATAAATAAAAAACCACCAGTTTAGAAAAGTTTGACGTATGTCTCACAACAAACTCATTTTGATGAAGATGCTGAATATACAGCAGAGTAAGGAACATAATATTAACATAACAAACATGAATATCACAATTCACAAAACAAACACAGTATAAAATGTAATTGTAATTTTTCAAAATAACATGAAATATACCTTATTTTGGTAAAATGACATGAAGAAGCAATAACAGTTATTCGAAGGGTAAAATATATTGTAAACACTCACACAGTGCACAGTCATAAGAAAATAGCAGTAATGTAGAATATGACCATTTATATATTTTTTAACATATACATTTATTACAGTTTTCTTTTCCTTTAAATATACTAGGATAGTTTAGTAGCTATTGTGATGCACATTTGAGTGGATTTTATTTTTTTAATTCCTGAATGTTCTGTGTGAAGTTTGTTTTCAAGCAGCAGGAACATGGTTGGCCATTTCCATAGCAATGAGAGGAGTAACAGCGTGATTTAAAGTGCTGCTTTTATAGTGTCCTAATCAGTGCTTCAATGACAAATACAAAAATAGAAATTTGACAGGGTAGCAGACTTGGACTTTCATTGTCTTCTTTTCTTCTGTCCTGATGAGAAAGAAAGCCTGACCATTTATTGCTATGAAGAAGAAAAAAATAAGGAAAACCAACGGCACTTCTCTATGATACAAATGAATTTAAACTTACATTTTGTAAATGGTTTATCAATATTGGTAGCTGATTATTCCAGGGAGGTTTTCAAGTGAATGATGCAGATGTTAAAGCTGAACTGAATCATTATTTTGCCACTTTGGTTTAAAAACCAAACCACTTTGAAGAAACCGAGCCCCACTCCTCTGGTGACGAACCTTTTAATGTTACCTTCACGTTCAGCACACACAAAACTAGTCACTAAGCAACAATGGCGTCCATTTGGATTAGTATTTATGTCCACCTGAGCGTTGTCTAAGCCCAATATACACTTTTGTTTTAGCTCTGGGAAAAAGCTGCTAATTGCTCTTCTACTTCCTCAACGTTTTCTTCTTCTACTTACATCAGTAAATCACTGACTTTGTTGGAGGACTTTTAGTTAACTACTTGTAGCTTTATGTAAACATTACAATTAGAGAGCTAAACTTTGTTCCCCTACAAAACAGACCCAGCAAATATTTCCATTCCATTTCTATGTTTTAGGATATTTTTGGCTTAGAATATACTGTATATTATTTCTGTATTAGAAATACAACAATAGTGGTGGAACTGAAGAAAATGCAAAAGAAAATGAAACCCAACAAGGGTCCCGTGCTCTCAGCAACGTCATAGTTTCCTCTGAACCATTTGGATAAAAAAGAAAAGAAGAACATGATTAAAGTCCAGGCAATCTGGGTTTTAGCGTCACTCGACATGTAATCCAGAGGAGCTGGGGACTGAACTGCCAACACTGGGGTTGACGATCAACTGACTGGGTTTTCCTAAAATCACTTGGTTAGCTTCTACATGATAATTTCATATCTCTTTTATACTGTGGACACAGTGATGAAATAAATCTTGTTATCAAACTCTGGGGAGGAAACCAAACAGCATTTCCTAAACGTAGAATGTTCCATTAAATCAAAATAAGGTTCTCTGAAGTGTAATGAGCTCATACTTTCTAGTAGAGAAGTATTATATAAGGAACATAAGCGAGTTCAACTGTACAAATGATACAAAAATAATTCGAATTACAAAAACTGCATTATATCCTGTATGAGTGATTGTAATTAACGTAGAAATGCACCTTAATTCCAGCAAAACAATTCTGTTCTTCTTTAATGTTTAATGTTACACTGAGCTACACCGAGCAAAAAATAAATAATTTAATTAAAAATAATTTTAAAAAAAGTGCCACAACAAAACCGGTAGCCTCACAGATGATCAAAGGCGTTCATGTTCTGGGCTGCCATCCCCTAGTGTGAAGGCAGCCCAGAACATCTCCACGTCTCCTGTTTCATGGCGCAGACCATGAATAAATACTAAATCTGAGAAAAGTGGAAAAAAGTTGTGGATCTTCGAACACCAGTGTGACCTGATTTACCGTAGCAGAAAACATCAGATGCACAGTAAGACAAAAAGAAGTGCACAGTAAGTATGTTTCAGTAATAAACGTATATAAAAAAAACTTACTGCACTTTTGGCTTCTGAGTCAGTTTGACCTTTGAATGTTTTTAGCTTTTACATAAAGAAAATTGCATTTGCAAATGGGTGACAATAGACTGCAGAGTGCTCTTTTCTCATGTCCAGTGCTGGATCATTATAGCTGCTACCACACAATAAACAAAACCTGTAAGTACATTACAAGAAAAGTTAAAAGAAAGAGAGAGAGAGGCGGTGATTGTCTGGTGCTGCTAAGAAACCCTTGACGATTTTTGTTAGCATATACTCAGAATGTAAAGTGTTTTCATTGGTTGGACATGACTGTACTGGATATACAGTATACTGTACATGAACTCATGGACACACACCCTTAACCCTCATAGAATTGACAGGAAACAAAACGACACATGGATGCAAACACAAAGATGCAGTTTTCCTCATTTGCTGCTTGAACGGGAGCCCCATAATTATCAAAGTTGACTTATTCTCAATTTTCTGGAAGGATTAAAGATTTGTCAGACGCACTATAGAACATACACTCTGACTTTTATAGTCCACTGTGTCAATGTTAAAAACAAACTCATAAAGGTTATTTCTCCCACTTGAAAAAGCTGCTCCAAATCCACATCCACCTGGACAATAACTATAGAACTTATCCTGGAAGAGTGGCGGTGTGCACCCCGGGCCACGCACAGTCACCCATGCTAATGCAAAAAAAAAGAGCGGCTTTTTTCATTTTTCTTGTGTGTGTAAAATTTTGTCAACTTTTTATTTTGTCTAACAGTCCAATTAATTTGATATCTATAGGCTCATCAGGGACACTGATTATTCACAGCAGTTCTGTGGATGTTATAAAGGTGACGGAAGACGGAAATACATTTGACATCACCACAACAGAAGAGGGTTTCTCATTCTTTTTCTGTGACACTCATCTTACTGATCAGTTCAAACACAAAATAAATGATCCGACCCAGCGCATCCAGCTTGTTCTTCTTGTGTCCCACAGTGTTCGACTAGTCAGCTCAGGGACAGCAGCGAGCTTCGAGCTTCACAACAAGCTTCAACAGGTAGGTGAGAGTCTGATGAAGGTTTCAGAGTAAGTGCATAGATTGAGAAAGCAGAAGCAACCTCTTCCGCTGAGATACTGACTCATCTTTCTTTCTTTTTTTTTTTACTTAAATACAAGAAGCAGCAAATGACAACAGGGGCCTGATGAGGACAACATAGAACAACATACTGCAGACCAAACACACACACACACAGTGGGTTTAGTGCTGAACTCCAGTTAATTGGGTTGGACAGTGAAGAATGTGGACGTCCAGTGGGTCTGCCACACGGCCGACTCCACGTCATGTGACCTCAGCGAAGGCGATGTGATTCTGCAGCGGAGGGAAGAGAGAACGGGAAAGCAAAATAAGAGCAGCGGAGAGAAATAACTCAGTTTGAACCATCACGAAATGTTTAATTGGAAGGATCCTTCAAAAAATATTTTAAGTTGCACTCATTGGTTTATGGAATCCATGTACTATGAATCTAGACAACTTTCATAGTACTAGTAATATTTACACACACACACACACACACACACACACACACACACACACACACACACACACAAGTACTGCCCAGTTTATCTAATTTCAATCATTTTGTCAGCCTGCATAATTACATTAACACAAATGGCTGTATGCTACATGTGTGTAAACTTGAAAACAACATATTCTCAAAAACTGCACATCCTCTCGTATGCGCAGTTTTGGTCATAATCTACACTCCCACCATGCATGAAGGTTTAACTTGGTTTTCAGTGCAGAAACAATGTGAAGCCAAATAGACAAAACAAGTAGCTGGATGTAGATGTCTACATTCAGTTCAATTCAGTTGTGCCATCTTTGGGACTTTCATCATATATGTAGACACGCTTACAATGATACATGCATGTTATTTTGAAAGCTGTCAGAGGTTTGTGCAGCCTTTTACAAATCATCAATTTCAACACTGGAGATGTGAAATGCAAAGTGAGCATGAAGGAAAGTCACAGTGTGGGCCAGGATGAAATAAATTGTCCTAAAAGCTACAGCGGGGACCTCTGAAACTCTAAAACATACCATCATAGCAGTCCAGTCAGTCCCATAAATTCCTGTAAACATGTCACACAGGAACAGACCCAGACCTGATTAGCACCCACCAAGCATTTAAAACAATGCCAGTAAGAATCAGCAGCAGGGGGTGGTTGTTCATGGAGACTGAAAGCTTTGATTTCCTAATCCAGCCTCCGAGTGTGTGGCTTCGAGCAAGACAAGATGAGGAGGGAAGATGGAACCCAGAACACGCTTCTCTCCTCTTGCGCTTTGACACTGGTTGTTTATTGAAAAGCTGAAGCAACAGCTGGGCTCAGTACGGTGGACTCACTGCGCAAACAGGTAACGCACTATTGACACGTCAAGCTGCAGTTAAATTTCTACTTAACTTCTTTGATTCACATAGGCCACCAGCAAAAACATTTATCCTGCAGTACAACATCCAAATTGCCTGATTATACTGTAGCATCACATGATTTGTGGGCAACATAATCATCTGTTATCATTATGCTCCAAATAGAAAAGTAATTGTGCTTCAAGCTCAGTTGGATAAAAACATATGTTTTAGGACACAGAGGTGCAACAAACTAACTTCAAAAGTAATAAGTTATGTAAGGGATAACAATTTGACATTTTGGACTTTTGGAGAGCTGTGTGTGCACAGCTACCAAAGACATGCAAAGCTAAACTGATCTAGCACCTATATGGTCAGTAAGTCGCTCTTACAGGGCTGCCTGCTTATCAGACATCGGGTTTTCATCATACAGTGGCTAATCTGACTCTTAATGATATCGTATTAGGAACTGGTGAAAATCGAATAGCTGACCTCCCCGTTCTTGTTCTAAAGGCCACACTACCTGATGTTTTACCCAGTATAATTGATGGTTCGGTTAAAATCATTCCATCTAGCTGTTGATTCTGCCAATTGAAGCCAATTATTTGTCTCCCTGGGCGTTTGAGTAGTCTTTTAGTTGATTTATTTGCTGTAATGAGCACCAAGGAACTAACCTACTAGCACATATCCAGTGTCTTACCACAGCTGGTTCTGAAAGCAGAAGGCTGACACAGTTTTATAATACTATAACAAAGGAAACGTGTGTTTTTATGTAAAATATTCTGTAAATCTGTGTTTTACTATGAAGGATTCAACCATTATTACTTACCTATATATACATATGAATGAGTACAAGCTTTACAGCAGATGTCTTTATTCTATAGATTTTTTAAGTGGCTAATTAACTAAGATATTAACGTTTTTATTTAAAGACTTACTGTATCTCACTGCCTGTTTTCTCATCTTGTGTTTGTAATAAAACTGAAAGTTTCCTCCTGGGTGTTTTATTAGCCAGTGACTAATCTGTTCAATTTTCTACAAAGCAGATTTAGTACAACAATCTGATCAAATCATTAACTTGTCTCACATATTTATCTTTCAGCGAGATCATAATTAGCCTATGGCATCTTCCAGCTTGGTTCAGCATGTGGTAAAGGCATAAAGTGATCTCATTCTGCTCTACTAAAGAAGAAGAGTGACAAAATAAAAGTGCTGGATTCATGTTTTTGCTCCTCAAAGGTTCCTTCCTGCTCTGGCATTTTGTTCACTGTGGTTTGTTTAGCTTCCAGCCATCTTTAGGCTGAGCTATTTTTAGAGCAGGCAATTTTCCACCGAGCCTGTCGTAGCCGAGGTGAGAGTGTGAGATTTTCCGCTCTTTGTCAGACAATTGAGCGCAGGCTCTTTTAGCAGGAAACTGTGAATTGAATCATCAAATAGGAGCCATGTGTTTTTACATTTCTCTGCTAAATGTGTAAGTTTTTAAAAAAGAAAACACAGCAAGCCAGAGTCAATAGAAAAACTTCGCTTTCAGCTGAATTCTGAAGATGTAAAAACAAAGATTTCACGCAGCAAGAAGGAAAAAGCACTTCAACCAAATACACCAAATACTTTGGACAGACTCAGCTTCATCTTCCTTTTAGCTTCAGTTGATACAAACTAGTTTGGTCAGTGTGGAACATATGTTGGCCAAATGTTTGAGTAGTGTACATATGTAAAAGGTGAATTCCACCTTAGTACATCTTGACTTTATTTTTGTAATTTTTAATCTGCACGTCAGATTTAAATGAAACTACCTGAACTGTTGGAAATAATGCTGACATTCTAGAAATGGGAATTCAAACAAATGGCTTACCTGACAAAACCATAAAGTAACTAGGTCTGTACTAGTCTATCATGTGCAGGTAAGGGTCATATCTCATATTGAATACTGCAATGGCTTGGTGAAGGGGCTTCCAGCGTGCACAAATCAAACCCCTTCAGATCACCCAAGATTTCCAATTTTTTTTATTTCCAACACACTCTATTTTCCATTTATACTGCAAACAGACCACCTTAGATCTTAGGATTGTTTGATTCTAGAAGTTTTATAATTCAACAGTGAAAAATTGGATAATTCTACCATTGCTGATTGCTGTGGTTCGATCAGACTGCATATCTATAACCAGGTGCTTATAATTACTGTTTTTATATCTGTTTTTTACACAACTTTATTAGTCTCTATTACACAAAATCAATGATTTGTTAAAAAACTAAATGAGGATGAAAGATGTCTCGATGATGACTATACTGGGAACACTGGAACCCCATTCAAAATTTTTTTATTCCATGGCAACTTCCAGCATTTGAAAAAACTAAAAATCCAGCCGTAGAACGTTTTTAACAGTATGTCAGGTAAATTGGTATGTTAGCATAACTATATTAAGTATAATTCATTCTTTATCAAATGTTTAGTTTTCACAGCCTTTAAAAACATGGCAGTAAAAACGTCACAGCTTGACATAATCGGGTAGTCTGTGAGCGAGACACTGGGTCGCAGCCAGTTCAGACATGTTTGGAATAACAGCAGGACAAAAATGACTGAATGATGTAAAAGTTTTTCGACAGCAGAGATTACAGCTATGACTCTAGAGTAATGACTGTAGAAGACAGCCTCTTTGATTTTTATGGATGTGGACAAAACCATGTTATTATGATGTCACCACTCTCACTTCACTCAACGTGCCCCCAGCATTTCAGAGCAGGGAATGATGCAGATATTTTCATGATTTTTAAACTTTTAAAGGATATACTTTTATATATACCTATAAAATTTGCATTCAGATGTTTCATCATTTGATGAATAATAACACTTTCCTGGGGTGTGAAAAAACACAACTTAAAATGTATATTTCTGCTTTAGAGGAACTTAGAAGATTTAGAAAACCAAAATGATGATAGGAAATTAAGGGAAATCAATGAATGACATGCAACAAAGGCCCTGTCCAGGTCTGAGCCAGTTTTTTGGCCTCTGTGGCCTCATCTTTCTACATTTGTGTTTTTATTAGTATTACAATTTGTAGTACAAGTACAAATGACTGCAGCAGTTTAAAGTGACATAGAGGAGATCAGTCTGTGGCACTGCTTAGGCGATCAGGTCGGTTTGACGGCAGCCAATAAAGCAAAGTAATATCATGGTCAGCAAAGAAGTTAGTGGTAGTTGGAGCTGTGGGAAGAGCTACATCCCACTGGAAAAGGAAAAGGGCATCTTAATAAAGCTGTGTTGACAGACACCAGCAGATGACGTGGCCCCAAATAATCACACACTTTGGAAACTTTACACTGGATTTCAAGCGACTTGGATTCTGACCCTCTCTGTTCTTTCCTCCAGAGTCCTGGACCGTGATTTCGAAAATGAAATGCCACGTTCATCTAAAAACGGGACTTTGGACCACTGAGCAACAGACAAGTTCTTTTTCTCCTCAGCCCAGGTAAGACACTTGTGATTCTGTCTGTGGTTCAACAACAGCGCCCATTTTTCAAACGATTTCTGAGCCTAACTCTTGTTGCACTGATATCACTTTTGCTTCATTTTAAAATAGCAATTTACCAAAAATCTGCCCTTTCAAAGACAACCTATAGTTAAAAATAAAAAAACTTTTTATTATATTCTAGCATTTTGAGATGTGCATTGGATGGATGGATGGATAGATGTTTATGAATGAACTGGTGATGACGTCAGCAAATGTAAGTTGGACTGAATTAAACATCAAATTGCTTTATATCCATGTGCTAATATCTGACTGAATTAGGGAGAATATTTATATTTGTTTCCCTTCTTCACTTCCCCCATTTGAATAACGAATGTATAAGCACAACTGCAGAAGATTAAAATTGAAGAAGGCTGTGGGTCTGTAAATTGTGGCAGATGTTTAAAACAGAAAGCATGGGGAATGATCTAACTGCCAGTTTCTATGTCAAACGGAACCTAGACATTTGCTCTCAACCTCCCTGTTCACTTGGCCCAGTTCAGTTTGAGTAAATCCATTGTTTCCTCTAATATCAGAATTTATATTGGATACTAAAAGCTTACTGAAACTAACTATTTTTGATTGTTCAACTATACAAAGCTAAAACAGAAAAAATGGAACTGTCATGGTCTACTATTCATCTTATTCTTATTTTCAGTGATACAAACCCAAGTTATAATAATAAATCAGGAATATACTTATTCTATTTTTATTCCAAGACTGATATTTGTTGATGAAACCAGTGTGTGCTTTAATAATATTAAATATTTTGTCCATCATATGAGTTCCTTCTTTTTTCCATATGTTAAAGTGAGTTAAAGTATGTCACAAAAACAAGAAACTATACTTTAAATTCCCATTGAGGAATTTTGTGGAATCAGCAAAGATTTTCTTTTTATGTACTTATGATAAAACATTTTTTTGTATATTCAAGTTAATTCAACTTAAAAAGTTTTATTATCAGAAGGTATAAAGCAGAGGTTTCCTGACTGACCAACTGAACGGTTGAAGACTTGTGTTGAATTTAGGCTGAAACATTAACTTATAATTTCCTGTGCATCTAAGTCAGTATTAGAATTAGGAACAGCACACATTCACGCATTGAATCTGAACTAAAATTAGACCAGGAACAAATCTGTTTACATACGGCAAATGAGCATGCAATTGCTGTGTCAAATTAATAAACCATTGTGGTCTCCATAGCTACTACTCCAACTGCATCTTTTCCTTAAAGCTCAGCAGGCATGATCCAACATGATTTAGCATGAGGTTCGATGCCTGGTCCTCTTCATGCTGAAAGTAGATGGCACAAAAATACATGAAGAAGACTGTGTCTATTTTGGCATCATATCACCTCAATGGCACTTTCACAGCAGAACTTCATTGTTCTGTGTTTTTCATTGTTGATGTTGTTCACTAATTCATGTTCATTTTGCTGTCAGTTTAAAATTTTAAACACTTACTGTGGGTTGATGTTTTGCTTTTTTTTGTCAGCTTTGGACACTTATGTAAGCCTGGTATTATTTCACGTAGAATAAAGCTTTTCAAAGCAGACAGAGGGAACACTTCTTGTAGGTAGTATTTTCTGTTGTGCTGAGGCACTTCATTCTGTGTTTTTGTGAACTCACACTGTTCTAAACTCACATCCAATGACAGCATGTGTCTTAGAACAGATATGTCCCTCTCATTCTCTATCATTCTCATCCTCAGTAGTCTTTAGCCTTTAACTGCCAAGTACCTCTAGTGACATTATGAATTTAAATGATCAAATGTTTATTACACTAATGTAACAGTATTGTGACTTTATTGTTGCTCGTAAATCCAAAAGAAACAGGTGATGGATGGATGGGTTAACAAACCCTGAGTGTAATAGGAGAGACTGCTGGTCATTTTCTCAGTTAGCTAAATTCTCCAGTTCCCTTTAAACAGTGTCTGGCAGACAAACAAAAGGTGGGACAGAAACGGTATTAGTCAGTCGAACCAAAATATATAATAAAAAGAAAAAGTACAGCAGAGTTATGTCCAAAGATTTGGCAGAGTTCACACTTAAAAGCTGGTTGCCTTTTTCTTCGGAGATGCCGAAACCAGTTGAGACCCCGCAGCCATCGCAGGAAGTCAAGGATGCGCTCCTTAATGTAGCAAGACTCTTCGTCTTCGTCATCCGTCTCCTACAGCAACATTAATATTTTGCACTGCTCCACTAATGGCTGTTGGGTCAGCATTATGTCATCGTATTTACTGTGTGTTTGCGGAATAGTTTTAAAAGTTGGGTTACACTAATACACGGAGTAAAGTGAGTAGCAGCCAAGTTCCAATTTACATAGTATTAGTATTAGAAGTCTATATTTCAGCTGTTGTGTGTAGAATGCTTCAGAGAAAGCCATCAAACCAGCAAATCAAGTTAAGACAGCTGCCTATTAGATTCACAGAAGAGGCATGTTCATGCAAAAATCACACTTATTTTTTGATTGGTTAGAAGGTCAAGCGTTGCTCAGCAGCTTTCAGAAGGTAATATCTCTACACTGCTGCCAGTACTAAGTTATAGGTGTGACTTCAAAGAAGTGCCACAATAAGTTCAGCGTTGGAACTTTCTTGAGTTTTAAAGTATTTAAACTCCTGATCTATGAAAGGTCTATGTAAATATATGATTTTAATGAACAAGTGAAACCACCTGTCTTTCAAAAGTGTATTTTATTGTCACCAGTATCATGTGTCATACACTGTTGAGTGATTTCAGTTGACACCTGTCAGGTCAGCTTTAACTTGACTTATCCTGTGATGCCAAAACAAATATCCATAGTTTATTTTCCATCGTAGAATTAAACGTCCATTTTTTTCTAAGAAGTATGATGATTTCCCTGCCCCTGAATCAATGTACTAGGGTTATGTTGGGGTCAATGGTGAGTGTACAGATCCTACCTGATCATTTTGACTCTAAAGTGTGTATTCTAGGTGTGTTATGTGTTGCAACGATATACGAACCTGTGAGGCAATGTACTTCTCCAGAGGACTCTCTACTCGGCCCATGTTCAGCATGGATATGTTGGGCCGCTGTTCAGCTGAAGATTCCTCATTCAACAGTAACTTGCCTTTGAAGTTATGTACCACACACACCACCTACAACAAACACAACAAATATGGCACATACGTGGATCAAAATAGATCTATTATAGTACCCACACACACGACAGTGATGTGTGTGCAGTTGAATTTCAAGGACTTCAAGATTTCTGACTGCTTCAGTTGGATTAACATCATAGCCCCAGTATGTGGGTCACATATGTGCGTATTGACTTTTTCCTGGGGGTACTACTGTAGCCATGATGGATGTGAGTGTTGCATGAGTCCTCTAATAAGGGACAAAATGTGGCTTTGAGGTTCAAAATGAAATAAGCCATTTCAGGTTGGCTGAGCTGAGACGAGATAGACAAAAACTCTGAGGATTAGATTGCTGCAGTACAGTGCAACCTGCTCGGAGGGCAGGGTCATACAGCTCACTAGCAAAGTTATGAACCATAAACAGACAATCAGGTTTCTGTTTTTGTGTATTTTTCCATAAGCTAAAGGTCAAACTGAGACAGTTCAACTGGAATGGCGGCTTAGTCGCTCTCATTAATTTCAGAACACTATTTGCAAGCAAATAGTTAGTTAGCAATAAATACACATAGAGCTTGTTATAAATGCATTTTTACTAACATAGCATTGCACACAAATCTCCATCTTAAAAGTTTTGCTAGGAAGAAACTGACAAATTTGTTCAAAATCATCACGCCACCTTTGTTCTGCAATATTTAGACTAACATCTATCAATCATGCGGCAAAGATACACACAGATGGAGCAGTGACCCCCAACCAGGAAATAAAGATAACAGAACTTTTGGAAAGATACCATATGGGAGCTATTTACATCACCTGATGGAAAGACATCCACAACTATTATGTATTTAAAATAATTTTACCATGTGCTATTTCCTGTACCATTCCTCTATCTTTAACACTTCATATTGGTAGAACAAATATATCTGAATGTCATTGTGTTTCTAAGTGTTATTAATGGCCACGAGTAACCTGTAGTCACAGACAGGGGCAACATGCAATAAATCAAAGAAGCAGACATAATATTGCACTTTTTTCTCGCCTTGAAGACATATAGCAGAAAACAAGTTCTGTGACAAAATCAACAAAGAAAAAAGAGAAATTTAAACACTAAAAACCTTACACACCTGACCAATTATTGCAAAGTGGTTGTAGCAGAGTTGATTGTGTGACTCTCCGATTTCTAATAGAGGGTGCATAAAAAGTGAGATACTCGTCAAGGGAATGGACATGTACTTACATCAATGTGCAATTAATATAGAGTATATAACATAAGTATTTCTTTGGTATGAGTGTTTTTCAGTCAACGTGGATCCAACAATTTGTGTAATGTCTTATTAATATGACACGCAGCATTTCAGATATTTTTTCTGTACCAAGGTGCTTTTGCAATAGTGCAATGTAAGATCAACTGTTATGTGATATGGCATGTTGGTGAAGAGAATGTCTAAACAGCTCTTAGACAGAGAATTGAGTTGCCAATAAAGGAGAACTGCCAATACTTCATGTAGTGGGAGAACTTATGCATGCATGGTTGAATGACTTACTTACTCGGAGTTTAAAATTTATCACAGTTTGGAAAGAAGAAAGATGCCACCTAGTAAAGGGGTTTGTTTGGCTGATGTGTCTCTAGTCATTTTGGAACAACATGTGAAGTCAACAGAACAGAAGACAGATATAACCCATGATTAGAGGCAATTTATTGTTGTAATTTTTATGTGCGGAATGTTGAAAATATGACTAATTTAGAAATTACCAACATTTTCATTTATATGGTGATACAGTTCTGAAAATGAATACATAGATACGTTTCAGCATTTGATGATATCAATAAGTTCTAATACATTTAAAAAAATAATGTATTACATCTGTTTTAAAAAAGTCACTGAAAGAAGAAGGTAATACCACAAGCCAGACTGTACTGAGAAAAATACCACATTTATAATTGAAGCAAATTCTGGTGCATCAAGTTGTATGTTAATATTTGGGGTGTGTTTATAGCTTTAGCTTTTAATAAAAGCCAAAGTGTTGGTATAGTTCCTTTCATTCATCTATTGTTAATTTTATTGTGATTATTCAATGCAATTTCAATTCAATTCAACAAGGTGATCTAAACAAGGCACTTTACATAATAAAGTCAAGACTATACAAACATTTAAAGAGAAAACCCAACAAATCCCCCTTGAGCAAGTCATAGGCAACAGTGGAGAGGAAAAACTCCCTTTAACGGAAGAAACCTCCAGCAGAACCAGGCTCAGGGGGGGCGGACATCTGCCTTGACCGGTTGGGCTGAGTGGAAATTGGAGAGAGAAAAGAACAGAGCAACAAAAGCAACAACAAAACATTGGGCAGGTTAGTAGGACCAGTAGCTGTGCACTGGAAGACACACAGCGCCAAATCCGGGGACACCTGAAGACAGGGACAGAGAGACGGGGACAGAGAGGGAGAAAGACGACTACGGGACAAAGAAGATACAGAGATAATGTCATTCAGTGGTGACATTATAAATGTGGGGTGAGAGGAGAAAATGAAGAGAAGAGGAAAGTGTCTCAGTGCAGAGTCCCCCAGCAGTCTAAGCCTATAGCAGCATGACAATAACCAACTATAAGCTTTATCGAAGAGGAAGGTTTTGAGCCTAGTCTTAAAAGTAGAGAGGGTGTCTGCTTCCCGAATCTGGACTGGGAGCTGGTTCCACAGGAGAGGAGCTTGATAGCTAAAGGCTCTGCCTCCCATTCTACTTTTGGAAATTCTGGGAACCATAAGTAGGCCTGCATTTTGGGACCGAAGTGGTCTAGTAGGATGATATGGTACTAGGAGATCTTTTAGATATGATGGAGCTTGACCGTTTAGAGCTTTGTAGGTAAGAAGAAGGGTTTTAAATTCTATTCTACATTTAATTGGAAGCCAATGGAGAGAAGCTAATGAAGGTGAAATATGATCTCTCTTACCAATCCCAGTCAGTAATCTTGCTGCAGCATTTTGGATTAAGGCTTTTTAGAGAGTTACTGGGGCAGCCTGAAAGTCGAGAATTACAGTAGTCCAAATGTAACAAATGCATGAACCAGTTTTTCAGCATCGCTTTGAGAGAGGATGCTCCTAATTTTGGCAATGTTCCGTAGGTGGAAGAAGGCTGTTCTAGAGATTTGTTTTATGTGTGAGGTAAATGACAAATCCTGGTCAAAAATGACTCTGAGATTCCTTGCAGTACTGCTGGGGGCAAGAGTCATGTCATCTAAAGTAATGATATGATTGGAAAACATGTTTCTTAGACTTTTAGGCCCAAAAAGTATAACTTCAGTTTTATCTGAGTTTAGAAGAAGGAAATTATACGTCATCCAGTCCCTTATGTCTTTTAGACATGCTTGTAGTTCGATTAATTGATTTGTTTCATCAGGTTTCATAGATACGTAGATATAACTGCGTGTCATCAGCGTAGCAGTGAAAATTTACAGAGTGTTTTCTAATAATCTTGCCAAGGGGAGACATATATAGAATAAAGAGTATTGGTCCTAAAGAGTATTGTGGAACTCCATAACTTATTATTTACCAATAAGCTGAGTTCCCTAAAGCTATATTAATAAAAAGGTCTTACAGTGCACTGCAGTGTTTGAAACCAGGGCCAACATTAATGGAAGTCTGAGGGAAGAGGTTGAGTGAGGCCTTATTAGAGACCTATTCTCTCTCTCCAAGCCCTCTAATCAAAGCAAAGAAAGATCTATCTCTGATGAATGCAAGAAAAAAAGAAAAACATAAGAAAAAAGAAGGAAAAGACATAAAGAAAGAAAGACAGAAAAAAGTTAATCTCCTTTGCTGTTGCTTGCTTTCAGCTGCTGCTAGGAAACATGCTGGGGCTCAGTCATCACCACTATTTCATGGTAGTGTGAAACACAGCTGTGAGGGGTTTCAAGGCTTGATATTTAATTTTTCATGAAAGGACACAAGCTATATAGAAATCCCGTGCAGCCATTGAACCAATACAAACTGACAGCCTATGCTGTAATTACCCACATTTACTGTGTGCTATAGGTATTCAATATATTGAACATTTCCTGTCTGAAATAAATTGTGCACAACAGTGTGTGCCAACATATTCATGTCACGGTTAACACCGCTGACATTCACCAAGTGCTCCTCATTATTTATTTGATTTGTTTTTTATGCTCTCCTGCAGCTGTCACCATTCAGGTTATAAATGTTTTGTTGGACAAAATACACACATGCTCTTACAGTGAAAAGTTTACGCGCTGGACTGCTCTTTGTGTGTAAATGCGGTAGCATTGCCACAGCATTAAATACAAAAGATAAAAGATGCTAAAAGAAGTCTTTTACATTTAGTTATGATATATTAAGCATATATATAACAATGAATTACACACAAAGTAATAAAGTAGGCCCTGTATTTGATATTATTTCTTTCAGTTTGTTATAATGTAGGTATCTCAGATCTGAAATCAAAATCTTACAACAATCGTTTCTTCCATCGTACCTCCTTTAAAAGCCTCAGTAACGGTGTGGGGGTTACATTAGTTGTGTCTTTAGTACAGTATGTGTGCATAAACCAAGTAGAACATATAACTGAAAAACAATCATCCAAGCAGCTGGACACATTCATTACATTTCCTACAGTAACACCCACTTTTACACTCCATTTCCAACAAACAGAGAACGGATTGTGTTTTGTATATGCTTTATGAATGTCAGACTCACCAGGAAAGTGGCAATGGCAGTGCCAATGATAAAGCCAGCAATGACGTCCGACCAGTGGTTGCGGTATTCAGCCACACGATTCAGACCGGTGAGAAAGGCCAGACACATAAGCCCAAGAGACAGCACTGGTTTGGCAAGACGAGTGCCCTTTGCCTGCACCGTGCACGTCACGTACATCTGTTAGGGAAAAGACATGCACAGTTTAGATTATCTGAACTATTAACTTATTTATTTTTGCATCATAGAAAATAGCTGGAGTCATTTAGCTAAGCAGTGACCTATATATTTGTCTTTATTAGAACTTATTTTAGGTTCATATACATATATTCCAATTTCACAACAGTAACTCCAAGCGTTTTACATTTACCCCTAGCTTACCAGGGATGAGCAATGACGTTTCTTTTTACAAGCCGCTGTTGCAACAACTAACAAGCCCTTGGACAAGCTAACAAAAAACAAAATCAGACCCATTTCTGGTCCCTGGGGAACGCCACAAAACCGATTTAAATTTACAAAACAAGTTTTAAACTCTCAGATAAGTAAAAAGGATGACTAGGGATGATCAAGATATACCATCTCACTGTTTAAGCCTTACAACCAAAATCTGATTAACGGCATCAAACACTGTGATGTAATTAAATACCTAATTATTTTGCATATTAAAAAGGATTACAGTATTCCTTGTTTTACCAAAATGTCTGCATTGGAATTATATTAGCAGTGGAATTAAAAGACTATGTGTAATGTGTATCAGGTGAAAACTGACCTCAGAAGCTTATGACATTGATAAGTGACTGTGTGAATTGTGACTCATCTGTTAGAGTCATATGTGGACAGAGCATGGTGTTGTTTTAGACATAAAACAGACGTTAAGAATATATTTATGTGTGACCTTGAGATTGGTCTGTCTGGTCAGGTCTTTAGACTTCCTATTTACTACGGCCAATGTTTTTAGTCATTTAACCATGACCACAATCAATCCTCACCAAAACTTGTGAAATTGTGATTTTATTATGACCTTAAAAAATATGTAGACCTTACTTTACCTTTTCTCCTATTGTTTTATTAAAAAATGTGGCCCAATGTTACCTGACAGCAGCAACTGCATGTAAATATGAGCTGATATATTTAGTGTCTCTTCAGGGCATCTTTCTATTCTTCCCCTGTATTTAGAAAAGTGCTGGCAGATCTGCAACTGGAACTACATAATGAAAAAAATATATGTGGGTGAGAAAAAAATAAGGAACAGAAACAGATGGAGAGTAATAGAATAGAATACAGGCGTCAAGCGACAGAAAAGAAAGAAAAAATGTAGAGGTAGAGGACGATGCCTGCAGGGAGAGAGACATAACAAATAAGTGCAGTGAGGTGAAGAGAGGAGGAGAGAAGGTGACAAGCATGGAGGGGAGGAGACAGAGAGAGGAGAGGAGGAAGAAATGGGAAGTATATGACAGAGAAAAATAGAGGGAGAACAAGAAGAGAAGCAATAAGAGGGCATTATGGGGGAGGGGAGAGGACAAGATAAGAGACAAAGGAAACAGTAGGGGACAACCTACATGATTTAATCACCTTACAACCATCTATTTTTTTATTTTACCATAACCCTAATTTTTCCCTTATCATAAACTTATTGTACCATGCAAAGATATTTTGACAGTAGATGTACAATAAACTTGGGCTTTGTACAATAATTAAATCAATGTGCTTTTGTGAATTTCCTGTTGGGATGAATAAAGTATCTGTCCATCCATCCATCATAGGTTTGTTCTTCTTCCTGCCTTTATTTACCCACTTTGCCCTTTTTATTCTGTTCAATACAAACATTTTGGAAACATTTTCATACAGATGGATAACCAAACATGCCCGTTTGGGTTTTCAGAAACCCCATCAGTCCATGGGGATCTGAAGTGACATCAACTTTGGGAAATCAAAGAACATCGCCCCAACTTTTGCATATAGCAGTTCAGAGCATGGCAGCATATGATTCTCATATTAATTAAATATTTATAGAATTCAGATATGTTACTAATCCATTCATCAATTCATCTAAATCTAGAAAGCTTTGCACATTGAAACTGAAGACCAGATTTCTACTTTCAAATTGAGACCTCATATTTGCATGTTGTTTATAACACTATGGGGTAAAGGTGAAACTATTGTTATGGTCAGATAATATTGGCTATCATCAGTCAAAAATGTCATCCTATACTACCAAACGCACTGTATACCACCGTGCAAACATGGTGATTTGGTTGAGTTTAGGCACTAAATCTTGTCATGGTTTGGCTTAAAAGCACATTTTCCTTTCAGAATAAGAGCCTGTGAGTCTGAATCCTACATCACCATGTCATGTTCACTATAGCTGCTAGACAGTGTATAATTGTAATACATCTCTTTCGGTCAATTTGTGGTGCACAGGGCCATCTGAAAACTAAGCCAAATAAAACATACACAGGTAACTCATTCGCACAGCTGTAGCAGGCACAAGCAAACAGACCACGTGGATCGCAACACTGAGCCCCACAGCTAACGCAGCGTGATCTAACCTCACATTCTCCATTGGCACTGGATGCACTGTAAGTCATGAGTTACATAAGCATTCATGTGAATTCTAGAGATACTGCACTGAAAGATGAAGAAGAAGAGATGAGGGGACAGTATAGAATGGGAGAGGAAATAAGGACAGAAATGAAGAGATGAGACAGAAGGAGGAGGAGGTGATGATTGTAGGAGTAAAAAGAGGCAGACGTCCAACCAGACAACTGGTTTTATATAGATACTGGGGGGGGTAAGCCTGCAGCATTTTCCTGCTCTGTTCCTCTTCCTCTTATTTCCTTCTGCTCTCCTGACCATCTGGGCCACAGATGAACTGTTGTAGATAATACATCATTATCATAAGGGTTGCTCATCTAATCTAATTTACAGCATAACCAGACAGCACACCATACAATTGTGTAATTATTTGTCATAGATCAATATTATAAGTCTGTCAATTTGAAGCCATGTCAGCTTAAGACTGATCGTAGTTAAAAGCACGAAAAAAAAAACACAAACACAAACACACAATTCCACCAAATAAAATGTACTGAAGTTTATTTTTAGAGAAGCTACAGTATTTTCTAAGGTAGTGCTGTACCTTAGAAAATGCTTAAAAACTTTTATTGTATTCAATTTGCTTTCAAGTTGGAGACCTGTGATGTTTTGTTATCTTAATATGAAATAATTTGCCACTGAAAACATACCCATTCAATTCACTTTTCAATACACATTGTTGCTTTGGATGTTTTTATAAGGTTTGATGTCAGGTTTAAGAGAGACAGCATCTCTAATGTCTCTAGTGATGCCATAGTGTTTTTAAATTGTTACATTGTTCAACTACTGCACATTGTTTGCTAAACTTTTGTTCATGTCAACTTATTGTTTGTAAGATATATGTAAAATTGTATTAATTTATGACGTGTGTTGCTGAGCTCTTGATCCTGATCTCAGTGGGTTTTTATCTGGTTAAATAAAGGTTAAATAAAATAAATAAAATAGTTCAGTGCTAGGCAACAATGGATTGTTTTGTTCAGGTAGACAATGAAAATTCAAATATAACAGGATAGATGGTTGACAGTAAAATTGGCCAAATGACTGACAGGAAAAGTAGTAATGTGGACAATGTATCTGACTGTTGCAGAGATGAAGAGGAAGGTGAACTGCAAGGCCAAACTTGGATTTCTCTCAGTGTCAACTTTCTGTAAATGGTGGCCTGACTCAGCCTTAGAGATACAGCGGGTACAGAGTTCAAACATGTAGATAGAGCTCAAGTACAATTGCTGCTTCTTCAGATCAAACAGAGCCAGTCAACATGGTTCAGGCATCTCAACAGGATGCCTCGTGGACAACTGAAGGTTTTCTGGGCAAATCCAACTGGGATGATACTCCGGGGCACACTTAACACATGCTGGAGAAATTATAAATTATAAATCTCATCTGGCCAAGAGGAAGCCTGAGGATGCCTGGATGGACGAACTGAAGACACTAAGAAAATACAGAGGGCCAGGAAACCTATTGTCTAACTGACAGATGATTTATTTTTATGCTGCAGTAAGTCAGTAAATCATATATTTGAACAACTACCGTATTTTTCGGACCATAAGCCGCTACTTTTTTCCGACGTTTTGAACCATGCGGCTTTAACAGAGATGCGGCTTTTCTATGAATTTTTCTGCAGCCCTCAGATGGGCGCTGTAGATGGAAGTCAGTGCAAACAAAAAAGCGCCAGTTTTTATTTTTAGCGCATGCAACCCAAGACGCACAACAGCAAAATATGGTAATATTTTTACACCCTCACCCCCTCATAATGGAAAACACGCGAAGAAATTCCTATGATGCAGCTTTTAGTGCGCAGGAGGAAGATTAATAAAACCATGACTTTTCTGTTTTGTGTGATCAGCACTTTTACTGCCGTGTTACAGGCACCATTCAGGTTCAGGTGTATGAATAAACACTTACGGTAAAGAGACGCACTCTTTACCGTAATGCCGGTAGAACAGCGCACAGAACATCCTCATGCCTACTGTGAACAATGAGTAGGAGCGCATACAACAGATATTATTTCTCAGCCTGGATATTGGCGGCTTATAGTCCGATGCGGTTTATATGTGACAAAATATATATTTCTTTTAAATTTTAGAGGGTGAGGCTTAAATTTAGGTGCGCTCTATAGTCCAGAATTTACGGTAATCAGCAAATTCTATATCACAGGACTATTTAAGTCAAAGGCAGGCTGGTAACATGTATCAGGGCATCAAAACCTTGGACCGCAGGTTTGACCAATCAGATCACATTAATCGAGGATGGAGCACCGCTGGTACTGTTTGTCAGAGCTGTGGTTCTCTCTTACTGCTGAAACACCAGAAAACACCCCATGGCTCTGCAGCTAGAACAGAGGTGCCACAGAATGAATTCAATTCACTTTTTCACAATGCAGGTAATTTTTATTTGAATGCCTGTATTTTGTAAAACAGTGGTACATGACAAATGTTTTGTATATGTAAAGGCCGTTCTTTTCTTTATATCACAAAATCTTGATGCCGTGCAGTTAGAAGGTGTGTGGAAGACGACACAAGCAGACACTGTGTTTTATGGAGCATCAACAAAGCGCCTAGGAGCTTTTTATCAAACAAGAACCACGTGATACATGCCTGTTAATATCCATTCTGGCCTTGTTTTTGTGCCATGACATCAACCTTGGAGATGATGGAAAAGGGAGAGACACAGAGAGAGAAACAGACAAATACAAACCAGAGGAAACACGTCTATGTTTGGCACTAATTACTGAGTTGTGTTGCTGTGTTGAGGCACCACACAGCCTCAAAGGACCTAATTTTATTTTTATTAGAGTGTGCAATATATTCCATGGCCAGATCAAATGTTTAAATTTCTTTTGTTGTAATTAAATTATTCTTTATTTCTTTTGATTATTCTTGACTGGAGCATATCATGCTTTTCATCGTGGAGAGCAAAATGGCTGAGTGAAGTAGGTTGACAGAGCAGGCTCATGTCCATTAACAGATGAATGAAAGTGCTGTGAGACCTGCAGTGCTTCGTATGACAATCTACAGTATGAGTATGCAGCAGCTTACATATTCAGATGATGCACTTTTTAAAAGATAAATTCATAATTCTGTTATTAAAAATTGATCAGTTTATAGTGTAAGAATGAATTAAAATTAATTAATGCATTGGCCACCTGCTAGTAAATAATGTATGTTGTATTTCATTTTCAGTTCATTTACAGTTTGACTGGTAAGTTTTAATTTCTTCAAATTTAACCTGAACTGTGTCAATCACATCATATTTCTCACACAGCTGGTACTTTACATTGTTAAAAATACCTTGATGTTACCTGCAGTTTCCCTGGTTACCTGCTGTTTTGAAAAAGATTGGTCAGAAAACACAATCCTTATGTACTGAATAATAAGACTTTTGTTCAAACTGTTTTGCTTCGACACACAGCAAGCAAGGACCGCGGACCGAACCACTGACCCTTTGGATGACTGCCTTACCAAACGAGCTACAGTTTATAATAAATAAGGTTTTGGGGGTTATTTTGCAACAGCACAGTTCTAATTGAACAAATCAGTGACAGTGATATTGACTTCAGCACTTCAGTTGTGCATTGCAAATCGGACAGATACAGGACCTGCTATAAAATATTTATGTCAGCCTAAAAATTTGAATTACCAGTATACAGTATATACATGACAGCATGTTTGCAGGTTTCAGCATTTGTGGTTGTGTGTGTGTGTGGCTGTCCTTCACTGGGTCAAGGTGATTCCTCCCTTTGAGTCTTTGTGACTTGTATGGACTGTCACATACTATCAATTTAATACTTAGACGTACAGAACAAACTGCTGGTTGGCCACTGTAAAACAAACATACACACACACACACACACAGACATGAGTACTGTGTAATAAAGGTTTCTCTGTTGGACCTCATTGACATGATATTTCTCAGGTCAACTTGATTTGTGTCAGCAGTCTTTCTGTGTTTCATAACTGGGTGCACACGTTAACCTGTACATCACTTTCAATGTCAGACATTAGCAGCTGTTGGCATGTTCACTATATCAGACGCTTGTCAGCTAAATGGAAAGTGTGACATGAAAAATTCAACCTGAGAAGACGAGGGTGAGCAGCATGTCCTCAGCCCAGTGCTGGTTCAGACATCAATCTCTCTGTCTTGCCAAGTTCAAATAGTATCCTGTGGTATTACTGAGGGCTCTGCTCAGACGTGTGCTGCAGAGGCAGCACAGGATGCTGTGGTAATAGATCAGGATGATTTAGGGGGGCTTTTAAAGGCTTTTTTTTCTCAGTTAGCTTATCACACAGAAAACACACATCTCCAGATATTGGCCATATGTTTCAAATTACATCACTTCCAATTAAAGTGTGGAAGCAGTGTGTTTTTCATTACACACTGACTGTTGTTTTATACTGCACTAGCTTGCACAGGAGATATTTAACTACAACTGACTGATAATTTCCCAAATGGCTTTTTTGCAATATAAGAATTTGAAGGGTTCTGGGGCAATACAATCATTTTGGTGACTTTATTTTTAAATTGTGCAGTGCAATAAACTACTTAATAAAATGTATTTTGAAGGCTACAAGTGGTTTGCACTTTGGTCAGCTTTTCTTCTATTTTTTTCTCTGGATGTCCCGTAGGCTTTTGCTGTTAAACAACTTTAAATATGTGTAAGGCTGATGCATTCTGAAGCCAAAGTTTAATATATGCTGATCCTAAAGATTCTAATACGAATATTTTGTGAGGCAGAGCAGCAGTGTAGCCTATAGAAATGATTGCTCATAGTATTACACAGAGAGCGTTTATGCTAGAAACACCCTGTGAATGTTTGTTTTTTCTATAATTGCAGATGTTCGTGTTTGACCTGCCGTCATATGCAATCATAACTGTCTTGTCTTTCCAGAGAGGAACCCTCTGGTGCAGAGGAAGACAGACTATTTCAGGCTTGTTTTATATAAGCAGAAGAAGCAGAGTGGTGATTTCCAACATGGCTGAACAGACACATCAAACACTGCATTCTAAAAACTAAACTTAAAAAGAATCTGACTGTTCAGCACAGCACTGCCCACAATGAGTAGAAATACCATGGCAACCATCAAACCAGAGCTGGGGACTACAAAACAAGCAGAGAATCACAGCTGGATAGAAGTCCTATTGACAAGAACAGCCTGTCACGCAGTGTCTTTGTTAGTCTATAAATGCCACAATGTATAATGAATACCCGACAGTGAGCATTGACACGTACACCCTCTCAGCATGGTGCTACCTCTGGTGTCCAAACTCACAACACACAGCTGTTTAAAAGAGAGGACACAACATGTTTTCAATGATGCTAAATCGAATTATGTGAAGCACTATGCTAGTTGATGTTGAAGTGAACAAAAACAACGAACAACTTAACATTGTATGGAAATACATTTTTTCACTGTTTTTTATGCATGAAATTATTTGAAGATGTATCACATCTGCAGGCTAATTATTTACATCACGTATGCCAGACATCACTTTTTGAACACTTTAGTGAATTGTATATTTGATTTAAAATGGAAAAAAAGGAACATATAGAATTTGTTTTGCAACTCATTACTTGAAAAAAATAAATGTATCATCTATAAGAGTATTATTAGTCCCTTTGAGTGTTCTTGGGTAAGTCTTTACTATCCACCCTTTCCTATCTTTACTATCCATATTTCCAACCGTTATCTATGCTGCTTATCCTGTTCAGGAGCCAATCCCAGCTACCAGTGACCAAACTACACCCATGACATCGGTTCCTCCTGGCATATGTCCTCAAACTGATTTTCAGACTTGATGAGAATGACGATCTTTAGGTCTGTCTACACATGTCCTTTAGGGTTTAAGTCTGGGCTTTTGTTGAAAAACTGAGGAACAGTGAGAGTCTGAAGTTGTTGTCCCACATGACTGAGGGTGCTGTGGTGGGGAAAGGTTAAATTTCACCTGAGAAATGATCATTCTTTCAGAAAGTTCTTCCATTTGTGCAGAGACCATCTGATCTCTGGGTTGCCTTCTTTTTCACCTCCTCATTCAATTACTCAGTTTACCCAGAGGGCCAACTCTACAATGAATCCAGTGGTTCCAAACTACACCCATTTCATTATTATTAAGTCCACTGTGCTTCTGGGAACACACCTTTGGATCTGTTCTGTACCCTCACCCTGATTTGATCCACAAAATGTTAACATGGAGGTCTAGAGAGACTTTCTTGGATGTCAGGTTTGAGATTTGTCCTGATGTGCAGTGTGATTACTGGGACTTTGGAATTTCAGGTCTATGAGCTTTTCTTAACTCAAGTCCAAATAATTTTTTAACAGGTGGATGGCAATCATGTTGTCGAGGCATATCAAGAAAAATAAATGTAAAAAGATCATTTTGCCTTCCATAATGAAAAAGCGAAGATGTACAGGTAATGGTTCACTGTTTTCTTTTCTTTTCACTTTTAAATTAATGGTTTAGATAATTTGGTTAAATCGAACTTATTTCGAACCTGTGTATTAATATGTTACAAGTCAGTAAAATGGTTTTATAACTACGAGAAATGGCTCATAATGATAAAATAACAAGACAGGTTGTTGAAAAAAACTGCCATGCATAGACAATGTCTGGGCCAAATGATTCATACTTGCTCTTGGTTGCAGCTAAAAATGGCACAACCTTGCAGCAAAGATTCAGGCCAAAACATTACAATAAATAATGTTTGTGTCTCTCTCTCTGCGTTTCTGCTACATTATCATTTGAATCGGGCAATTACAAGATAATTTCAATAAATCCTTAGGTTCAGCAGATGTTGCATGGCAGTGTTTGGCCCTGGCATTGCTGTAATGGCAGAGACAATAAGAGTTTGAAGAGGGGTAATCATCATCTCCTCAGAGCTGCAGGGTTGTGTGTGTGTGTGTGTGTATGAGAGCCTGTGTCTACAAATTGCATCTACTTCCTAAACATTGATGGTCCAAAGCCACACATCCATCGCTCATGGGTACTTGAGCAGACTCTAGCTCTCTGAAATCAAAGCAATCTGATTATCAGCAAGAATCAGAGCCTTTGTGGAAAATGTTTGATTTGTGTGCTGTGGTTAAAAGACAAATCCGTGGTTACTGACTGTGGGATCAAATATCCAAGCATGCTGAGCTTAAAGTCTAGCAAATCAGTGACACTGAATGCTATAAAGAATGATTACGTCCAAGTGCTGATGCTGATGGAGTCTTACTCTTACTCTTCTGTCTAATTATTTCATATCTAAAATTAGTTTTAGAGACTAAAACCTAAGTAGAGCAATGTATCATGTGTCTATAGGCTCCACGTAACGACCCATGTCAAATAAAAGATGGCTTTGAAATGAACATAAATCCATAAGGCCTCCTCCATCTTTAACACCCATATGGTCATTTGTCTTTATCCGAACACGACTACAAACACAAGTATTTATTAAACAGCGTCTCCACACAGGAAGTCTGGGCTTCCTGTTTGTTGAAGTTTGTTGAAATAGCACCCATTTGGTGTCAGGCAACAAAAAGCAGATACTGTGTCTTTTGATGGAATTTTTGTAACATCGCAATGAATCAAAGATAGTGGTTGTGTTAGGTTTGAACAACAGGGTTTGGTCGGGGTCAGGATTAAGCACTAAATAAAATTGTTAGGGGTTGTCAAACAGTTGGGTTTTTGCCTTAGTTAAATGATTCAACACATGACAAACGTGACATCACTTGTTACAAAAAGCAACAAACAGTTGTTTGACACTGGGCTCAAACTCCTGTCTCCTTACAGAAAGTCGTCTACTATGTTTCACTCATTCATCCCCCTGGCAAACATTTCTGTCTCAATATTAGGAGATGGATATGTCCTCCTTTGAGGCATATCAACGTAACTTAATTTGACTCCAAAAGAAGTTAAGTAAAAATATTATTTCTCAAAAATGAAAGAGTAAAACCAGTTTTGAAATACATTTTTTTATATTTACAAAATGCTTTTCTGCATCAACATAAAATAATCAATCCTTATTAAGTAAAGTGAACAGATTCCTTCAGCCTTGTTTACATGTGATTTCTGTGAGGGTAGAAACCCCATAAAACTGCATCCTTATGTCTGATTGCCTTTATGTTATATAAGGCAGGAAAATAAGACATTAATCAGGGAGTTAAATGCAATAATCTCATTTGACATCACATGGATAACACACAAGGTCGTGCACACTAAGGCCATTAACGGAACATAGTGGTCAGATAATAGAGAACAAAGACTTTGACATAAGGTGATTAGAGGAAGAGGATGCTTAAGTAAAGCATCCGGCTCTTTTTCGCTGACCTCAGAGTATCCAATTAGTGTTCAAATCCCAGTCACTGGACCGGTGTCTTAATTGAAGACATTTCACAGTTCATAAAAGTTTCTTAATTAAAACTACTGATTAGTGTATTTCAAACCACACAGCTAAATTCACAGTTTGAGGAAAACGAGCTAAGAGACTTTTCCTACCAAACAAATTACAAAAAAACATCAGAAGGATCTGAGCTACTGGATGGATTGCTTATCCAAAGGGCATACTTCAAATCAATTCAAACAAATGACTTCCAAAGAAAAATATTTGTGATTACCTGTTGTAGCTAAGGGATAACATGTTCCTGCTCTAGTGGGCTTAGTAGGCAATTATCTGATGTTATGCACAACAACATCATTTGGCTTTGGTACTAAAAATTTCCACTATGGTTAAGTTTTGGCACAAAAACAAGGTTGGGGTTTTAGATTATCACACATTTTGAACATAATAATAGTGCTAGTAGGTGGCCTACTGATTTTTCTTTCTTTCTTTTCTTTCTAAAATCCACTAGTTTCAGTCAGACTTTGCAAACTTTGATTAAAATTGGATGACATCACTCAGTGCAGTGAGCTTTCCTTTCTGTTAGCCACTCAACCCCGGCTGCAGCATTTTGTCATGCACATGTGCTCTTGTCTGTCGGTGAAGGTACATGGTTTCACAGTGCCTGAATATATGCCCCTAACTGACTTCCACTTGTGTGCTTGGTTAGCCCCCACCCAAACCACAATAACAAAGACTTGGATGTCTCTTCTTACAATGTGGTCATGACCTTTCAACTATTTCTGGAAGAAAAAGCAGGTCAAAATTGATAATGAACATCTAACCTGTTTTGGTACCACAATCACAGTTTCAATGTGTGAAATCACTTACAGAACTTTTTAAGTTCAGGTCACATTGACTCTATAAATTTATTCAACTTGCACAGAGATGTGAGCAGTTATGGATGGCAACTCTAGCTAAAAGTTGTGAGAGGTGAACAGAAACTGAGACGTCCTGGAAATTTATCTGCTTCCTCTGAGTGAATATTCGTCTGGCTATATCTACTGCGGGTAGTCAACAGCTGAACAAGCTGCTTTTCAATCTATATTTTGCACATACAATTTTGCAACACTGTGGGTGCAAAAACAGTTTGGGTTGAATATGCTTAAATACTTTTTATCACCCATATTATCAAGCATGCAGAAAATGGACATTTGGGAGAGAAAGCTGGGAGTGAAAAATGCTACGTTTCAACTTTGTGTATAAATAGAATAAGTTCACATCGTTTTTCTCAGCTCTCTAGATACCATCTGACACTCAGCCCAGATTGTATATAAACCTTTCTTACTCATCATCCAACACACTCATCCAATTTTCATTTAAACAAATTCCTGTTATTTGAGTTACAACCCAAAACACCCGATCTTCAAAAAGACAATCATATCCACATAAAAAATATTTACGTAGCAATAACTCAGCTTAAATGAAGACTGGAAACACAAGGAAATATTAAGCCTGGCTCTGAACAAATCTCTACATCCTCACTAACTCACCCACATCGAAACAGAAATGTAAAAAAAAAACAGTAAATGGAGTATGTAATGACTCACAGCCAGGTAGAGTGCAGCATACACACTGAGTGCAGCCTCCTTGGATGGGAACGTTTTGCGAGCACGCAGGATGTCGTCCTGATTTCCTGTGCAGGCTTCCTGGTGGCTGATATACCGCAGAGCCTGTTGGCAGCCCAGTGCTGTGTAGTTCGGCTTACACACCGTCAGGAAGTAAGGTGCAAGGTTTCCTGTCACTACCTGGCCTGCGTTGACAAAGATGTCAACAGTGAAAAGGCCAAAGGTGTAGACTCCTGAGAAGAACAAAAAAGAAGAATTGAGAATGGAATAGCTGATCTACAAGTAATGGGCTGGCTGAGATGTCAGACTGTGATATTATCTGTTGAATTTTACTGTACCCCTACAATTTATTAGCCCTGAACAAAAAAGGATTCAAGGTCTAGATAATTATTTGTTCACACTTATTACTACTGAATGAACTGGAATGTAAAGACAGTACAATACCATATAAATGTGGAATAATACACTACATACTTATTTCAACAAATCACCCTTCAATGTTATCTTCTATTCTTATATATATATATATATATATATATATATATATATATACTTGTCATATTTGGTCAGGTTATAGAAGGTTATAGTGCCCTAAGCCCGTAATGTGGTCACGCAGTGTCTCTTACAGTGTGTCTGTAGAGCCATCAGTACTACATATTTTTGCTATCCCAGAGTTCCTGAATATTAAACACAATTTTTGCTGCAAGAGAAAAAAACTGATTGATGACAAGTAAAAATCAGTCCAAGCATCTGTTGACGTTTTTACAACAGAAACAAATTAAGTACTGAAATAATTTAATTAGTGAGTAATTTGACTGTGTAATTTTCCAGTAATATACCTAAAATGACATAAAACAAATCTGGGTTAGTTACTTACAGTGAGTGCTGTATTAATTATTGTCATGATTACTCAATCAAAGGTAGAGGTATAGAAAATATATATCTTCAACAATTTTACAGTTTAGTTGCTTCAGGAACTTAAAAAAAACCAACAAAAAAAAAAAACAACTGTTGTTTTAAGATTTGAAAAAGTGATTTCACCTTCTCTTTGTGACACATGATGATAAATGAAATACCTGTTGGTTGGACAAATGCAGCAATTTGAACCCTGTCTCTTACAAAATAACATTCCTATGCAACTAAACTGCAAACTTCATTCTGTTTTTGTGGGGACTGTAATAAGTAAATGAATTATGTAACATATATTTTAAAGGAGAAAGACTTAATCATAACAGAGACACAATGTGGGGGTTGGGCTGGATGGCAGACATTAAATGTTAAATGTTAAAAATTTAATTTTTAATTTTAATTTTACCTGCATTTCCTATAATAAATTTGCACTTGCAGTTTGACTGTACGCAAATGCATTTTTTTAGAAGATAGGATTCATCTGAAGATGTCACTTTGTACCATGAGACAATTTAAAGGGCTATATTTACTACTTTGTAAAGTTTAATGCGAATTAAAAAGTGTATTTAAAGTGGATTATTAAATCATATAATCACAAGATGGCTGGTATTGACAACAATTTTTTTTTCAGTTGCAGCTCTGGTTCAACTCCACTACCATGGTTACTGGCTGCACTAAACCTGTATTAGACCATTCAGTCTGCTGCTTTCCACCCACTCGAATGACTCTAATCTTCATGTACAGTAAATGGAATGGTTATACTAAAGTAAACATCCTTGGCTCTCATCAAACAATAATAATTTGAACCTGGTGCTCTGGAACCTAAACTGAGACACATTTTAAACCTGCAACAGGTGAATTTAGGTACATTTAGGTAAAACACATTAGCCAATTTTTGATTTTAAGTGGCTTTAATCAATGGGTTTGTTTAGTGCTGACTATAAATTGTTGAATCTGGTATCAGTCATATAAGCCTGTGAATTGTTTTCCAGGTGTGGTTTCTGTGGCTGCTCTGTTACACAGCAAGCTATTACAAACTCAGACAGTGGCATTAAATAGGCGTGTAAGCTCATCAGAGCAGCAGCCATCCTGTCTCTCCTGGCTGCTGCCACTGACCTCCACCTGCTGTCATGTTTACACTGGAATACTGAAGGCAGATGCATCAACCTCTGAAGGACTTGCCTTTATCAAGACTTATGTTTGTGCATCTTACAATGTAACAGCACTGGAAATATTCACAATACACCAGATTCATCAAAGTGAGCCTGGTGGTGTGGACCAGTGGAAATGATTTGGCAACACGGGGGTTATAAGCCAATACCATCACATAACCACTATTCCATTATCCTACGCCATCCCAGGGGTAACAGCCATGGCTGGGGGCACCGGGTTTTCAGTTTTTTTGTCCATATATACTTATTTACAGTTCATTTTTATAAAGACAATCTCAGCAACACCTTGAGAGAATTTCTTTAATTTGGCACAGATGTCTTCTTTGACTCATAAATAACCTGTTTAGACCTTGTTGGTCCAATGTCATAAACTGATTATCTACCATTACCATTATTATATATGTGGACAAAAATGCAAAAATTATTCAAACTGCAACCTGCCTGGTTGGCAAAGGCAGACAAAAGGCAGTAATTTTAGTTTAATGTAATAATTAAGAAAAAAGCAAATACAGTAGTAGTTATTCAGACTTACTAAATGATGGGCAGCATTTCCTGTGATCCAAGCCATACACAAACTCCAGAGTCGCTGTACCCTCTGTCTCCCACTTTGCCATTTCTTCTCTCCCTAACCTCTTAAAATAGTTGACACACTAGTAAAGTGCTTCATAAAACAAGAAGGACGGGATATAAATCATTCAACCAACTTGCAATTTTAGTGTGAATGAGTTCCTCTAACACCACACTAAGCCTGTTCATCCCACACTACAGCCCTGCTCGTCCTCAAACTGTGTGATATTGCAGTTTACCGTCTACAGGGACACCTTAGTACCAGGATCAATCTCTTGCTGCTCAGCCATAACAAACACACAATGTGTAGCAGCCATCCAGGTGCCACCGCTGTCCATTCATTCTGCTCTTAACCAAACCAGTCAGGCTTTACATCTCAGTGATTGAAAGGCTTTAAGAGGAATAATTGCTTCCCTTCTTTGAGAGCCCGGTACTATGTCACACTAAATTACCAAATAGGCGCTTAGTCAGAAAGCTCTTTCTCGTACACACTGTGTGAGGTGTTCGCCATCCCACAAATACACGCTCACATATGCTTCCAGAATGCATTATTTGGTGAGGGAACACTAACTGCTTTTCCAACCTGTGAAGTGTCTGTGCTGCTGCAATTTAATTCTATCCAGGCTTTGAAACATATTTAGCTGAAAGACATTCATTAAAAGAGGCAGCAAGGCACCACAGCTGTTGAGCAAGGCAGGTCTTTGTTCTTCTTTCACACAAGTTGTTTTATATGTCACAATGTCTAAGGCATTGCTGCTCCTTTTCTCATTTCCCATCAGCCACACAAAGGAGCAGCGTGAGGCTCCAGATGCTGACAGGTCCATTTCTTAACAAGCATCAAATAGATTCTGTCACAGCATCGTGTGACTCGCTTGCTGAGCACAGCTCATCGTTCCAACATTGTCCCACTTTTACCCATGTGAACATAAAAATGTGGACACTCTGTGTTTTACGGAAGACTAACACTTGCTAGCTAACCCCCACCCCCACACCCTAAGCCTGGCGAGCTTTGGGAACACAGAGAGGGACAACCAAAAATTGCTTATTAGGGCATAAATCTAATTCAGTTTGCCTGCTTCAAACAATGTCATGATCTGCTACAGACCTGCTGTCTACCCATGAATGTGTGCGGAGCATAAGCACACATGTTTAAATAGTGTGTCATCTTCAAGTTTTAATAATTATCTTTACGGTTGTTATCACATTTTAGTTCAGCACCACTGTTATGATGTCAGCTGAGGTTCTTTTAAGTTCACAATTTTATGTTTAGGCTATAATTAGGGTTAGGCAATACATTATTTCAATGGGTGCCTTCACACATACGAGGGTGTGTGGGTGAGTGTCTTGGAGGTTTAGCTGGGATGAAGCAATGCACCTCTATTTTGATCCTATGCCAGACTCTTCACAATGCAGCAATGTGATGCACAATCCTGTCAGTCCCAAAGTTATCACTGCTTTCCAGACTTCCCTTGTGTTCAGAAACACAGTAATACACACAGGTCATACTGTAGATAGAAACATCAGCTGAGCTGAGTGTTGAACATGGAGATGCGACCGAGCTCAATGTCGGAAGGGCAGACAACATGAAAATGTGGATTTACCTAAATGTATTTACCTGACAAAGATTAAATGAGGACATTTTCCCTTAGACATTCAAGTACAATTAGTATAAATGGCGTATTAAATGGTAAATGGTCTGCACTTATATAGCGCTTTTCTGCCTCAAAGCGCTTTACACTGCTTCTTATCTACCCATTCACACTCTCAAATACACACACATTCATATACCGATTGGGGAGCTGCTATGCAGCTCGCCAACGCTCACCGGGAGCAACTAAGCGGAGTCAGTAGTATTTGTGGTGGTAGTGAAATATGAGACTATGATTCCAATCAAGATAAAAAGAAATAACTCGATGAGCTGCTTTAGATGTTTGGCCAGTCTAGGACTGAAGTTGTCTTAAGATGAATATATACCTGAAGACAAACCTGAGACAGGGCAGCTTCTTAAAGACAGTGTCCACCAACTGTCCCTAAAAGAGTCTCTAATGCTATGGAAGAAGCACAGGCCTAAGTAAACTGTGGGCATACACCCAACAAATGGCTTATAATAATCAGCTGTTTTGGAGGCAGACAAAACCCACAAACTTTACTAGAATAGGAAATTCTTGTGCATTGTAGCCTTAAAACAAACATGGTGGCAGCCATAGTTTGTTATCCTTCAACTTAGACTATAAAGCTTATAGTAGGAATCTGAGGTGAAATAACTGTGTAAAGGCAAAGCTTTAGTTACTGTAGGTCTCATTCAGTTGTTAAGAAAGTTGTCATCAATGTGTGTTCTACATATTCAATATCTTTGTGAAACTGACTGGCAGTGACTGAATATTAAGACTAAAATTTAAAACTAAGATTTTCCCATCAACTGAGCAAACTGGAGCAGACTAGTCTAACCACTCATCACGACCACATCGGCTCTACAGTCTTTAAGTTTGTGCTGGCCTGGAGTCTGGCCTTTTCATTGGGATATAACATGAGAGGAGGGTGTGGACTGGATTCAAACAACATCTCTAGCATGACTAAATATAATTTGAATGCAATTTTCAACCAACAACAGAACTTAAAGTGTAGTTAAGCTATATCATGAGTGATTGTGCTCCCTTGTGAGTGTACTTATTCTTAAAACCTAATGCAGAAGCATCTCACACTATTTGAATGAAATACTTCTTTAAATATTGCTGAACAACAATGTAAACATCAAACCCATTCCCACTATTTCCCAATAAACACATGAAGGATTATGACTGTTTCTGATTGATGTGTGTGATGTTTCTGTCCTATAAATCGGATCACATTTTATGATCAATTAATGCAGAAAACCAGTAAAGCGCAAACAGTGCCATTAATTGCAACTGGAAATGAGCTTTATACATGTATATAGGAGCAAGAAGGAGTAGTGAGGATGTAGTCAACTAGAATCAAATATATGCTGAAACAATTTCTTGGTGATGTGATCAGTAAGGTCTAACTGTCACAGAAAGGCTGTCAGATGTGCTACAATCACGAATGTACAGAGACCAAACCAAAACGATGGGTATTTGACATTTTATTCCTCTATTCATGTATCTATAGATTCAATTTCATATTACCAGATGTTCTACTCTGAAAAAAAAGTGAATAAACCCTCACGATTAACTTCAGCTAATTAGTCTTACAGTTTTTTTACACTTGGGAATTGTTTCCGGGTTTAGTGACTTGTCACGATTAATAACACGATTAGAAGCCTTGGTAAAGCACATTAATCTCTAATTTATATGTATTCTATCTTGTCACACCAAGTAAATGCAGTCCAAAGACTTTTGGAAACTCTATGGTGCTTTGTTGCTGAGAAAAGAGATACATCTCATGCACATATTACAGGGGCTTCCCTCTTAAGATGCTGTGTGAGGACAGATTAAACTTTTTTCTCTGATCAGAGTTTGATCAGTTTAATGCTGAAACACATAGGCTGTGTGGAATCCTACTTAACAAAAATATACAATAAGTCAAATTATTATCTTTAAATACTGTTCAGGGATGGTGGAGCCAAACAGAACTGTCCAGCCTGGACAGTCCTCCAGTCTGTCTGAGGGCCAACACAGGGAGACATACACAGGCAGACAACCAGTCACACTCACATCCATGCAAGCACAGTGAGAACATGAAAACTGCACAGAAAGGCCACAGCTGTCAGGTAGATTGAAACCTTTTAGCTGTGAGGCAGCAGTGCAAACCACTTCACAACCATGCCGGTTAGGTTGATTGCTACCTTTAATAAAATCAATTAGATCTCTCAACATAAATGTAAAGCTGCTAACCTCTATAAAACCCAACACTGTTCTGTAAGGAACAGTGGCTCATATAAGTTTCAATTTTCAAGTTTCAAGTTTCAACATTTTTCCTGTACTGTAATAATATATCTGATATTGACTCAGCCAAGCTCAATTATGATTTCTATTCTTACTTAATGTGTCTGCCATTACAGCCACGGTTTGGGCCCAAAAAGCTTACTGCATATCAGCAGCTTATGGTGTGTGCTAATTTAATAGAAAATACTGTACGTTTGGGAAACTAAAGCCTCAAGGTGGTTCCTGTTTTGCCACCCAGACCTTTCTCAAAAACAAGCCCTTTGTCTTTGGTTGTCAAGACCAGCATTATGCAAGACAGAAGCATGCAATGCATCATGCTGCCTTTAGACCAGTGATCACCCACAGTCCGACTCCAACTCAGACCCCGAAATGCTACAAAAGACTGTCTGACCCACATACTGTAGGAATTTATGTTAAAATGCCTGAAAATCAAGAACTGAAGCAGAGTGTCAATCTCAGCATAGCTGTGTGAGTCTTTCAGTTGCTGCGTCTCTGTCCACAAGTGTGAATGTACCCTGCTCTTAGCAAACAAGCAAGCAGGCAGGTCATGCAATGAGCAAACATGGTCTGTTCAGAACTCCTGCAATATTAATCCCCATTAAAAATCAAATCACAGGCACTTTGATAAAATTACCCATGAGCTGTGAAGGACTGGGAGAGGACAACATATAAAGAAGTACTTTGCGCAAACATAAAGAGACATTTTCATAGGGGAGATGGATGAAGAAGGGCATGAATGCAGTTACATAATAGAAAGGCTGACATCCAAGCAGAAGATGTGCAGTCACAGAAAAGTTGACTCTTCTCCGTGAGTTCACTTTTTCGTTCCTGCCAAACATGCACCTGATCAAAGACGTAATTCAATGTCGAATTTGTTCAAAAGATTTTGCGAAAAGCAATCAAACCAGTGGAAAAATCCAACATGCTGAGGATGAGTCGCTTTTAAATAACTGGTTTTGGTCAAAAAAAAAGCTTGCACTTTTGCCTGTTTGGTTCCGTTAAGCTGTTCAGAACCCACTATGAAACAAAGCACAGACACTTTAAATTAAATTACCCATGAGCTGTGAAGGACTAAGAGAGGACAACGTACAAACAAGAAGTTGGGGGAAACATAAAAACCCTTTTTCAGAAAGGAGATGTTTGAAGGAAGGCAGGACTTCTGAAGAAGTAAAATCTTAGAAGAGGATAAGGACTCACAGCTTGGTGCTGCCATGAAAAGTGCACCATGCCTAGGCTTAGTAGTAGGTGACTCACTTGATCGTGATTGAGTCCAGCTTTTGACGCTTGTGAGATTCTACCATACAGGGACATAGGTTTTCTTAGTATGACAACACTGGCAACAGACACAAAGAGATGATATATATATTGTACTTGAACATAAACCAAATGTCAACACAGAGGTCTGTGAAATCTGAAAGGAACACACTAAATGGTAGGCCGGGAGATAAAAGCTATGATCCAGAAAATGAAAGAGTTCTCATCATGTCACTGTCATCCACCAGTTGGTTCTGTGCTTTTCTCTGTCAGACATTAATGCTGAAATCAGGAAAAGAGAATTATTAAAAGAAGCTGCCATGAATGCAAATCACCTAGTGCTACAGTGCACTGCAAGAGTTCCCAATAATAGAACAAAGCTAAAGGTGAAATCTTCTTCATGAGTTTGCTTTACAGAGTGAATGTGAGTGAGTGTTCTCATTTAGCTTGCTTGAAATTTAAACAAAACCACTGGGAACAAGCAACAGGTTTACGGATGTATACAATTGTTTATACAATCTCATCAATCTCGCTGCAGGGAAAGACTGTGTAGCTGACCACAGGTTTTATACCTGACATACCAGACTTTTTTTACTCTCAAACACGAAATCCTCTGACACAACAAACATGAGTAAACAGGGTAATGACAACAGCCAAAGTGTATGATCTGTGGGCATCGTGGTGCATTATTTGCTTATATCCGAGGAGAGCTTGACCTCTACTGTGAAAGTAAAATGTGAGATCTTAGTTCACCTTACTTGCACTCTCATCACTAACTTAAATGTCACTATAACTCACAGCTGCTGTCAATATCTTGATTTTCGTGGCATAAAATACGTTTGTTTGCAGCAACAGCTTCTTTTAAACTCTTCTATGTATCGCGTGTGTGTGTGATGTGTGTCACTGCGTTTGCCAAAAAGATGTGTACGGCAAGGTCTAGCAGCTATAAGACTGTCATGTATTTAGGTTACCTGCTGGTTCATGGGTTTTTCTTTTTATGAGCGGACAGAGCGGCTTGTATTTTAATTTTTAAATTTTATTAGTGTTATTTCCTTGACAGCTTCTTCATAGAAGTCAGCAAACTGAAGGACTACAGAAATGTTTTCCATTGCATGAGACCGTTGACAGACTCAAGGACTTTTGGAAACACTCAACCACGTCGCCCTGCCACTCATCAGTAATGCAGCTGTGAAGGAGGCGGAGTCAGTCCTTCCAGGGTAACATCATCACTAACGACTTGAAATGGGAGACATCATCATCCATCATCAAGAGAGCTCATCAAAGGATGCACTTCCTTCGACTGAGCTACAAGATGACCGTCGCCACTAAAGTCTGCACCTAGTTCTATCAAGCAATCATTGAAAGTGTCCTCCCTCATCCATCACTTTGTGGTAAACCCCGCTGCAAACCTCTGTCCATGCTAAACAGGGACTGGAGTGTATGAAATCGACAGAACCCTTCACATCACCTCTCACTCACAATATGCACACACAATGTGCAATAGAGTGCAGGAGCTAAGAGAAATGACCTTTTTCTATCTGCAGCCTTTGTTACCGCTTCTCCTACCTCTATAGATGAATTCGGTTTACTTACAGTAAATGTAATTCCTATGTATATTTTACACCTGTGGAATAAAGAGTCGAATAAAATGTATCTATAAACTGTAATCGTGGAATGAGACTGACTTTAATTGGACTTTAAAGTCCAATTTATGTATGACTACTAAGAAATTAGAAATAATTATTGAGAATTTTATTATCTTTATGTAGAATAATCACATACATGACATCTTATATAAACTTACATATGTCTATATATGTCGATGTGCTGCTTTAATGCATTAGACAATTTCAGATTCTGTTACATTTTGATGATTACTTATTTCATTTGAGTATATGGTGTCAAGAAAATCAGCCTGAAGCATATGCAGAGTATGTATTTTTTAGACAAAGATTTCTCCCGATGTTTCCAAAGAAGATAAACACCCATCAGCTTTAAAGCATCAGGAAAGCCATCAGGAAGGCCCCACAAAGTTAGGATGAGTTCATTTAAGAAGGTAAGTCAAAAGCTCAAACTCAAGCATGTTAAGCTCTAAAAAGGCTGATGTCCTAAGTCAAACCACAGGCTTATTTCCTAAATCTAACCACAAATTTTACCCAAATTTTTATCCAAATTATCTAATTTTAATCTGTCAGTGGTATTGTTAGTTCTAGGATTAATCCTGTTTTCATTCACCATTCGCCTAATTTTCCGTTATATTTTCTTGAACCCCATTATCAATTCCCTATCTCTTCATTCCTTGATCTGTATATTATGCCATTTATTTACCACCTACATTTATCTTAGTAGTTATTGGATCAATAAATATTCATTTATCAATATCAGGATATGTGTTATTTTTCCTTTGGTGACAGAAGTCAGGGATCACTTACTCTATCTGTTAACAGCCTGCCTCTGATATGTGACTGGATAATTAATTTGTATAATTTATTAATGAATAATTTAATTATGAAGAGATATTATTTATATGTGTAGGGTTTAGAATTATTGTGATGCCCTGGTGCAAGGCCTGTCATCAGTATTCAGTATACCATGATAACAGGCATCAGGCATTAGTGTGTTGATCCCTAACAAACCTCAGTAAACCTAAAAAATAACCATTCGATTTTGGCCTTGATCTGAACCAAACTACAGGTGTGGATAATAGTTTAATACTTTTACTGCATTAACTTAGTTTTGTGCTTGCATGCGTCATATTCCTAAATTAAAATGTGCTGCACTTTTTTATGCAGCAACCCTAGGGACAGGAAATTTTCTCTTAGAGAAATACTGCATAAATGCACAGTGAGAATATGCCCCAAAAGATTAATAAAAATTAAATGAAAACCATAACACTGTTTATCTATTCCACAGTTTCTGGCCAGCTGAAGGTATTACCAGCTTTTTACTTTAATCAGTGTTTTTCGAACGTGTTTAGTTTAACTGCAAATTAAATCTCTCGGATGATTTAGCCTCATTGCATTTTCTTCACTTCTGTAGTGTGCTAGTGCGTTTTTAAAGCTGCACCATTGTGACTACTGATAAACTTTGCCAGTGGGAATTCATTACAGCAATTAGCTTTCCAGTATTGATATGAAGGATTCAGTGCATAATTCTTTATGCAGTGGGAACAATGAGGAATGTGCAGAGAGGAACCACACTACTGTACTTCCACAAGCGGTTGTTATTTTAAAATAGCACTTTACTGGTTTATTATGTCAAAGTCAGTTTGCTCACAGGGAGCTGGAGGTGCTTTATAAAAATAACACAAATTTAATAAAATAAACTGGAGGTGTGTTGAGGTAAAATCCTGTCCATTTGCATTCATGAAACCAGCCCAAACACTAGAGACTAAATTCTGGGATATTTCCACCTCTGTTCATTAAAAAAGCACACTGCAGAAAAACAAATGAAAATGATAATGTTATGCAGGTATTTTTGACGCAAACTATGACCTATTTAAATGTTATTCATGTGTGAAATGTGATGAAGAGTAACTGCTTAGTGAGGCTGTTGCACATAGTTTCCGCCCAAAGCAATGGTACATCAAGGTTAATCTGTTTCTGCTGCACACTGAAGATATTTGGGAGATCAAAACATGGATATGCCATAAACTTACTGAATTTAAGCTTGCGTTTGATGGTATTAAACACTAACATAGCGCTTTTTTATATTCTTATTTTAACCAGATAACTAAAATTTTAAGTTTAGTGTTAAGTGCTGCGATTAACATGTCTATTTTTTAGGGAGGGCAACAAAACAAGATGGTGAAAATGCTGAGGGGCAGGCATTTTCATTTGCGGAGACAATTTTAAAAGTTTTCATGTTGCAGAGCAACTTTCTGAGGGAGGTCGAACCCAACCAGAGGAACAGGGTTGTTTCTGTGTGCTGTCAGACTGTCAGAGAGGAGGTGCGCTGCATTCAGCAGCCACAAACACTTTAACATGAGCAACACTGCAGTCTCTAGAGATGCTGCTCTTACTGACAGAGGAGTGTGACACAGATTATAAAATGTTAATGCTGAGAGGTAGGACACACACAGAGAGAGAGAGCAGGAGAGTGAAGAAAGAGGAAGGCAGGAGAGTTCTGTGGTACTGCCAAGTAGGAT